>CM076578.1:1443189472-1444582694 GCA_034641835.2 Pinus albicaulis | reverse complement strand
TTGACCCTCACCAATGAGCTTATGGTGACCATTTTTGCCCCTCACCAATGTGCTTTCTTATTGTAGTGTAAGCCGAGAAATCCTCACAACTGCTTTATGGTTGTGGGGACTTTCTATTCCTTAATGGATTTAATTTTGTTAGGGTCTACCTTAACACCCTCGTGAGATACAATATGACCTAGATATTCCACCTCTTGTACTCCAAAGAAACATTTGGATGTTTTTGCATATAATTTTTTCTCCTACAATAGTTTGAGCACCCTGTCAACATGTTGAACATGATCCTTCCAAGACCTGTTGTAGATTGGTATATCATCAAAATATACTAGCACAATTTTTATAAGGAAGGGTTGGAAAATAGAATTCATCAACCCTTGAAATGTAGAAGGTGCATTGGTAAGGCCAAAAAGCATGACCAAAAATTCATAATAACCCTCATGAATTTGAAATGTTATCTTCGGAATATCTTCAGTCTTCATTCTAATTTGATGATATCCTAAATGAAGATCAAACTTGGTAAAATAAATTGCTCCATGTAATTCATCCAATAATTCATCAATCACAGGAATGGGAAATTTATCTTTAATGGTGAGCTTATTGATCTCCCTATAATACAGACACATGCACCATGATCCATCCTTCTTGTGCACCAATACTACTAGAGTAGAGAAAGAACTTTGATTAGGTTGAATTATACCAACCTCTAACATTTCTGCAATCATACGTTCAATTTTGATCTTTTGGACATAAGGATATCTATAAGACCCGATGTTTGGAGGAACACTTCATGGAATCAAATGAATAGCATGATCATGATCATGAATAGGTGGGAGTCCTTTGGGAGTTTCAAACACCTTGGAATGATTGTCCAAGAATTTTTAGAGATCTGGAGAAGTAGATGATTTTGATGTTGGAACTTCTAGTGAGCATAATTGTGCCATTACGCCTCATTGTTCTTTCTTCAGAATATTTGTCATGACATAAGAGCTTATTATCTTTCCCGGCTTCCCTGCGATACCCCGTAATTCAACTTCCTTTCCTTCTGAAATTTTTTTCAAGAAACATTCTTGAAAATTAAAAGCTACCTTCCCCAAAGATTGTAACCATTGTAATCATAGTACAACATCAGCACCTCCCATTGGAATGGAAAGAATTGGACTATTAAATACATATTCCCCCATGGTTAACTTGATATTATGGCATTTTCCAGAGAAATTTATAGTTCCTCCATTTGCAACCATCACTTGAAATTATGGTGCTGGGTATAGGAAACAATTCAATTCCATGGCCACCTAACAATGAATAAAATTATGGGTACTACCCGAATCAATCAACATTATTACCTTTTTCTTCTTGATATGTCCTTATATCTTGAAATTTTAAGGAGTGCTAATTACTGCCAATGCATTACACGATATGGTCAAACTCATTTCTTCCTCTTCTAGGGTTTTTTCTTGGTTTATATCCTCTTCTTTTGAAGATTCTTGTTCATTTTCTTCTTCCTCTTCACAATCTATGTAAAATAATTTATTCTCAGCACACTTATGACCTTTAGTGTATTTGCTATCAAAACTGTAGCAATGCCCTTTTGCTCTTTTTTCTTCCAATTGTTTTGGTGTCAACCTTGTAGGTTGTGGAAGCATAGGAGTAGGAACACTTCCATCTTTATATATGTGAGTGGTAGGCTTCCTTGTTGCCATAATTCTATGTTAAAATTTTCTTGCCAACCTGAAGCATTTTCCAATGAATTAGGTTCCCAAACACGAACTTCATGTTGGATTTTATCCTTTAAAGTATCTATGAAGACATCAATATTGTGTTCCTCTGGAATATCAGTTACCCTTATATTCAATTTTTGGAAGTCCTCAATGTGCTCCACCACTGAACCCTTTTGTTTGAGATTTATCAATTTTCTAAAGAAGGTGTTGCTTTTCGTATCCTCATAACGTGCTATCATTTCCTCCGTAAAAATTAACCAACTGAAATTTCTTTTATGGGAGAAAAGTAATCAATACCATACAAATGTATTTTGTTCTAAATGTAAAGTTGCAATGCGTACCTTTTTTGTGTTTTGCTCATTATTGAGATCAAAATATTGCTCCATTTTTAGTACCCATGTTACGGAATCCTTGCTATAAAAATTCCTCATATCCATCTTTGGAATATGGTGGTTCTTCCATCAAACATTAAATTTTATGAAATCACAATTAATATTTATTTTTTTCCCATCATGAGTTTCCTCTACTATATTTTCGCCATTAGGAAACATTTCTTGTATCAACTTTTCCAAACCTTCGATGTCTGCTTTTAGATCATTCTTCATGTTTTCCATGTTGTCTTTCACTTTTTCATCGATATTAGCTTCCGTGTCATCCATATTAGCTTCCAAACCATTCATCTTAGCTTCCACGCCTTTCTTCAAACCATCCATTTCATTTTTTGTTGCTCTTTGCGATAGCAAAATTTGGTGCACTTGCTCTTGTAATTTTGATATCTCATGTTGCATTTCTTCGTCTTCATGTGTCATAGTAGAGCCTTATGAAGACTTAATGGATGTTGAATTATTTTTAGGGGCATTTTAGAACCCAATACCTTCAATATTCCCTTGGGATAAATTCAAACTAATTTTTTCAAATGAGACTTATATAATTCGAAAAAAATACACATCTTTTTCTTGCTTTTGAGGAGCTCTATATTGAAACTGAATTATCTCGGTGATTTCAAATATTTAATATCTAAAATTGGGCCTTGTAGTATCCCTCTGAATATTCTTTCAAATTCCAGAGGTATAACCTGATTTGGATTCTTCAAGACAAATTTATGCCAAATCTCCCACAATGACCTAATTATGGACTGGTTCAGTAGAGCGACCTTGTACGGTGTGCCGTGTGTCACTGTTTCCTCCTTTGGCTCTGAAATTGATACACATGAAACTAAATTCCGTGTAGTTGCGGCCACATTTTTTAGAATTCCAATCTAATGCTCAGAGAGAGAGTTATGATGATTTTCCCACGGTCACCTCTTTGAGATGAAATTCAGGAGCCTGAAAAATCCCTAACTTCCACAGAACCTATCTCTGAAAATATTTCGAATCAAGCTCTGAAATGTTTCCACGACGTTCCTTAGGATTGTGGCTTCACTCTGTAAACATTTCCACATTTGAACCCTCGTAGAAAAAGGGTTATGGTGAAAATTCCACGATGACCTTTTTAGGTTAAATTCAGGAGCTTGCAAAAATCCATAACTTGAAAAGATCATATCTCCGAAAACATTGTGAACCAAGATCTTAAATGTTTCCACGAGGTTCCTCAGGATTTTGGCTTCGTTCTGTAAAAATTTCAGCTTCTGAACCTTCGTAGAAAAAATGTTATAGCGAAAATTCCACGATGACCTGTTTGGAGCAGCGAAACCCTAGAATCCAAAGCTCTGATACCAAATGTTATGAAACCAACTCCAAAAATAGAATAAAAGAGAGATCAACACCTTATAAATCAGCCACTTCAAGGGGGAAACCTCTAATGCATTACATAAATGAACAATTCTTGGATGATACAAATGACCAAAAGCTCCTTCTATATATAAGAGTCCATGAGGTCACAATATAATCTTAGCCGACCTAACAATAATAATGTAAGGGCACAATAATAAAAATATTAGGGTTACAGGGGTACACCAATAACAATAAGGGGGATACAATAATAACAATAAGGGACTAAACTAGTAATATAGGGACCTAACATAGGTCGATGATCCAGTTCTAATCAATAGCCTCCCAGCCGCTCACATGAAGTGTTATGCCTGCGACTATGGCTCAAAGAGGCCAAAAGGTCAGTGTGACCTAGGGGTAAGAGGCCTGGAAGGTTGGGTTAGCTCCTATGGGTTTCATTGATGATGTACAAGGTTTATTTGTGATTTTTCCATTGGCTCCACTTCCTTAAGGTCACCTAGGAGGTTGAATCTAAATATAGTAGCCTCTCATTGCATGTTTACCCCAATTGGACGGTTACTTGGGTAGATGTGGGAAGGGGGTGTTACAAAAACACACTAATACTCTTGGTTACTTGGGTAGATGTGGGAAGGGGGTGTTACAAAAACACACTAATACTCTTGGGTATGTTTTATCCCTTAGACAAGGTAATTTGTTTGGTGTTTGGTCTTCTTTCTTGGTATCTTGTCTTGAAAGCCCCATATTTTTCGTAGGTGTAAGGATGGAGGTTCATGTATTCCATGCTACTTATATTAAGGAAGTGTGAAGCACCAAACTTATTTGTTCTCCTCACCTATTTCTTTGTGCAAGGGGTGATGAGTTGTCATTTTTTTCATATTTTTTCACCACTCAAAACACCCTTTTTCACCATTTTACCTCACTTATTCACATTTTCATTACCATTCTTAACATGTTTCTTCATGAAAACGTTTTTACAAGCTTAAAAGTGTTAAAGTAGTTAAATGAAATTTATTTTCTTTACTTTTAATGAATCAAATAGGATTATGGACTATTTTACTAATGACGGTTATCGTTAATTTAGGTAAGGTAGCTACTACGTTGTTACTATGTTGTTACTATAAACTAACCTCAAAGACTGACCATATGTTGTTACCCTAATGAAAAACTTGATGATGACGTAGTGGTTCATAAGGTATTGAGAACTCTTTGGGTGAACTTTAATGCCAAGATGTTTTCCATTGAAGAAATGTAAGCCCTGAACACTCTCTTGATGGAACAACTTCATGGATATTTCATAACTTACAAAATGAGAACTGGAAAAGAGAAGTCAAAGCCAAAATAAGTTTCCTTCAAAGCTTCAAATAATTCTAAATAACTTCACTCCAGGATGAAAATGTGAAGTTGGGTTACACTTTTTGCCCTTTTTTGACAAAATATTTCATTTTTTTTCTGTTCTTCAACATTCCACAAGCCAAAACAATTTTTCTGTTTAGAATTTCATTTCGCGATAAAAATAAAAGTTGTCAAAAATTTTATTAGCTTTCTATTACTTATTTTTTGGAATTTTTTTATACACATTTGATATGTCAACTTAGCGTTTCTTTGAGTGTGTAGTTTTTAACAATCAAAGGATTCATAAAAATTCATGTTAATACGCGTTGGTGTATTCATTGAAAAGTTTGTGTTTTTCAGAAACAAAATGTGTTACAACAATATAGACAGAGTCTACTTCGTTTTCGTTATATTTACGAAACCAACTGATGTATATCATAATTACTAGAATTTTTTGAACTGATTCAATATGAAAAAATTGCATATTTTGAATATGTTTCGGCGTACACAAAATTTCTCAACATATAAGTTATAAACTAAAAATCTAAAAACTACTCATTACAGATGACGGACCAATGTAATGCAGCGTAATTTTTTCAATTTTTTTTACAATGTATTTTGGAAGATACAGAATATTGATTTCACTGAATTATAATGACCTTTAGAAATTTTTTGCACCCGTTTTATTACAAAATTAATTAAAATTAGTAAATATTTATGAAATTCCATAAAATTTATATTTCCTGAAAGTAGATTGAATTATGCAAATGTTTGTCTTGGTTCCGATAGTTAATTCACAAAATTTCATGGAGTTTAATCAGTCTGAAGTTGAATAATTTTGTTCGGATCTCAACTCTGTGTAATTGTAGACGTGTTAGTTAGGCTGAACTTTTAAAGAAAGTTCGGCTGAATTTTTTTTTGCCCCAATGGCCCATCAAGTTTAACGACACAAAATTTCGGCCGAATTTTTTACAAAATTTCGACCGAACTTTTAATTGACTTTACGTCGGCCGGAAAATTCAACGAAGCCCCTCCAAAAAAACATTTTGTGGAAATATAAATAGACATAAATAGATTCATTATTTTCACATAATTTCGGACATTTCTTCATTTGGTCTAATTTTGCAAAGGATTTTTTTGGGCTTAAGGAATCTTTTTGGCTTAACATTTAAAGGACATTTCTTGGAGGTATGTGATACATTTTTTGGATGTTTTTTGGCCTTAATTTTGAAATGACATTTTTTTTTAAGGTATTTTGTTTTTAGAGGTTTTGGGTTTTATTTTCGAAGGACATTTTTTTGGATGTATTTTGTTTTTAGAGGTTTTTGGGCTTAATTTCCAAAAGTCATTTTTTGGACATTTTTTGGACTTTTTTTGGGTTTAATTTCGAAAGGACTCTTTTTAGGTTTAATATTCAAAGGAAATTTTTTGGAGGTATTTTTTAAAGTGATATTTTTTTAGAGGCTTTTTGGGCTTAATTTTCAAAGGACATTTTTTGGAGGTATTTTTTAAAGTGGCATTTTTTAAGAAGTTGGGCTTAATTTTCAATGGACATTTTTTGAAGGTATTTTTTGAAGTGACAATTTTAGAGTACGTGTTTTGGGTTGAAGTAAATATTTTATAATGCTTTTTTAAAACGATTTTTTATCTAACTTTTTAAATGAATTTTTTTGCAGTACTTGGAAGGAAATATTTTGAGCTTCATTTCATTTCCAGAAGACATTTTTTTCTCAGATTTTTTAAAGTAATTCTTTTGGATTGAAGTATGTATTTTGTGCAAAATTTTTAAAATGAGTTTTTTTAAAATTAAATCTTTTGTGATGTTTTTTTTAATTAAGTTTTTGTCTAAATTTTTGAAGGAAATTTTTTGAACTTCATACTCAGTTTTCATGGGAAATCGAAGGAATTGCAAGAGAAGATATGATCTAAAAAGAGACCTCGAGGAACAAAGAGAACAGGGGAGAGAATCTCGCAAAAAAAAGAGAGAAGAACGCTCAAATATTGAAAGGGAAAATCAACCTCAAATAGAAGTTGAAGCAGGTATGTAAATGTAAATATTATAAATTTGATATTTAAAATTTTCCTAGTGTAAATTGTGAAGCTTAATTTTTATTTGATGAACTAATTTGAAAAATATTTTTCAATGTAAACAGAGAGAGATATTCCTCAAACATTGATGATAAGATACAAAATTTTGAAAGAGAAAGTGAAAGAGATATTGAACCAATGATTGAAGATGGTGAAAATGTTGAATTAAATTCAAGTGAGGAAATTGAATCACTATATATATATATATATATATATATATATATATATATATATATATATATATATATATATATATATATGTTGAACACATGCACATTTATTGAAATTATACATATTTATCAATTTAGTTATTTATTGAATATGTAAACTTATTATGTACTATTAATTCAAATATGTACAAATGAAATCAATATCGATGATGAGATGTTAGAAAATGCTGACACTCACACATATGGAAATAAAAAAGTTGACCATGTTATACGATATCGTGTTAATGACATTTTTGATTCGTACATCATAAAGGAAAATGTGAAAGTTCAAGCCCAATTGTTGAAAGGTCTCCTATCATTAAGGAAATTAAAAGAAACTACAACTTTATTGGGTATTCGAAAATCAACAAAAGATAAAAAAATGAAGGAAAATGTGATACAAAATATAAGTAGTGCTATAAATTCAATTAGAAGATCTAGACAGAAAAAATTTTCAGTTGCACGTAGAGAAATACATATAGTAGTGGATTTATCAAGTACTAAAGAGAATCACTTGGTGAAATCTATGGCACAAGAATTAGGAACATCATGAAATTTTTTTCACAAACATCAGAAATTTCGATTGCAAATAAATGTAAGTGGTGAAATCGCTTGTTGGAGAGCTATTTGTAGGCAACCATACAAAGATACACTTGGAGAAAATGTTAAAAAAATAATATATGAATATGGATGAAAAATTCACGTGTTTCGCCAAATGCAAGGGATGTGATGTGAAGAAGAATAGCACAAAATCAGTATAAAGTACATCCAAAAAATTTCTTGGACACCACTCAGATAGAGTTGTTCAACAATTTCAAAGAAGAGAATCGTGAAATTGATGTCTCAATCAGTGTTTTTGTGCAACAAAAACCATGGTATGTAAAACCTATCACCATACGTAACACTTGTTGTTGTCATTATCATGTAGAATTTCAGTTATATTGTGACACATTCCTTAATTTTGGTAGAACATTTTGGAAAGATTCAGCTCCTCCTTCCACTATCCATGATTTCATATCTCAAATTATATGTGGAAGAGAAAGCCATGAATTATTTTACCAAAATAAATGTGTTGGTGGTTAAAAATGTGATGATTTTGGAAATTTGACTAAATTTCAAAAAAAATATCGTACTAATATAAATGATCAATCATTGTCCAACATGAAAGTGAAATGGAAGAGATATGAAAATATCCATACATCGACTGAAGGTTCAAGTGATAAAATCATTGATTTACAAGAAGAAGTGATCCGAATGGAAAATGACATCCACCCATGGTATTCATCCACCCATGTTATCCATCCACCCATGGAGTTTACCCATGGTATTGTAAATGGAACTGACCCATGGTATTCATCCACCCATCGTATTTATTCGCCCATGGAATTGTAAGTGACATCTATCCATGATATTCATTCACCCATGGTATGTATCCACCTATGGTATTCATCCACACATGGAATTTACCCATGGTATTGTAAGCGATATCCACCCATGGTATTGACCCATGGTATCGAACCATGGTATCCAACTATGGTATCTACCCATGGTATTGTAACTAAAAAAAAAGCTATAAATAAAAAGCCTCACTTTGTAAAAGGACAGATTGTCCACCACAATGTAGCCTTTATAGTTATTCTCTGTTTTAATAAAATTTCTTTGTGGTTTTACTAACTATGTGTTCTCTCATATTTTTTTTTTCTCGCATTCTAATTTTATAGATATTGCAAGATCCATTTCATTTTTTTAGATATTAGGGGCCATCCTCAAAGATCCGGATCAGTGGTATCATATTCAGGTTACGCCTCCATGGGAATGAGGGTTTGAAACATATTTCAGTTTCAATGTTTTGCAACAATCTTCAGCAAACTCCATGAATTTTTTTTGGGCGGCGTGTTTGCAGATCATATCTGAAACTTTTGGTGAAAAATTTACAAAAAAAAAGACCCGATTTGTATTCCTTATGAAAAAATGCTCAAATTCAAAAAAAAATAATCGGTCGAATTGGAGTTTGGATGAGGGAGATATCGCTGATTCAAAATCAACAATGTTGCAGCAATTTTTCTTACGATAAATCATGGACGACAGATCTCCTATCATTTATTGTAGTTTTCAGTGGGAAATTTCAGATAAATAGTTACAGATCTGCACTCCCCTTGAAAAATCACTTGATTTCAAAAAAAATCGGTTGAATCGGAGTCCAGACGAGGAATTTATTGTTGATTTAAAATCAGCTATTTTTTCAAAATTTTTGTGATGGTGGGACATTTCTAGCGCGAATCTGAGAGTCTAGAGTCTCCAAATAGTGATTTCAAACAATATGAAAGATGCAGAATGATCATTCCATTTCCAAAAATAGGTTATAAGAAATATTCCAAGTTATATTGACTGAGTTATGCTCATTTAAAATATGGAGCAGCATTCAGAGCAGGTTCCCTTTGGAGACGTGCCCTCCCACCCCACTTTAGTAGGCACCTGCTTCACATTCATCAGTTTCAGCGTAGCAGCGTTCAGATTGGGTTATTTGGAGACGTGCCCTCCCACCCCAAGCTATGTAGGCACCTGCTATTTCATCAAAAATCAACATCACAGTTATGGGTCAACCACACAAAATCCTTCTCATCGAAGTCCATTTGCTAGGCTGAACACCGTTAGTAACATAGTTGGTCACAAGAATTATAGGGCATCTCTATCCTTGGATCTTCGTTTTTCATGGTTTTGGTTCATCCACAAACCCACACTTCATCGAAGTCCATTTTCTAGGCCGCATTGTGTCAATATCATAGTTGGTCACAAGCATTATGGGGTATCTCTATCCTCAGATCTTTGTTCATCACAGTTAAGGGGTAACTGCACAAAACCCTTCTCTTCAGTGGCTCTTCATATTCAACAAAGACTTCTCAGGAGGGAACTTAACGCAATGTGGAACATTGCTTCTTAAGGATGGAGGAATGATCCGAATGGAAAATGGCATCCACCCATGGTATTCATCCACCCATGTTATCCATCCACCCATGGAATTTACCCATGGTATTGTAAATGGCACCGACCCATGGTATTAATCCACCCATGGTATTTATTCGCCCATGGTATTGTAAGTGACATCTATCCATGATATTCATTCACCCATGGTATGTATTCACCCATGGTATTCATCCACACATGGAATTTACCCATGGTATTATAAGTGGTATCCACCCATGGTATTGACCCATGGTATCGACTCATGGTATTGTAACTCAAAAAAATGTTATAAATAAAAAGCTTCACTTTGTAAAATGAAAGATTATCCACCACAATGTAGCCTTTATAGTTATTCTCTGTTTTAATAAAATTTCTTTGTGGTTTTACTAAATCTGTGTTCTCTCCTCTCTCTTTTCTCGCATTCTAATTTTGCAGATATTGCCAAATCCATTTCAATTTTTTAGATATTAGGGACCTCCCTCCAAGATCCGGATCAAGAAGAAAGGTTTGTGATAGATTTTTGAGAAAGTTTGAGGCAGAAATTTATAAATACACCAAGCATTCCCATAGAGTTGAATGGCAGGACTTGCAATTCAAAAAATCCCACAAATTTTTTCCACCAGGGACCATTTTGTCAGTAATTGATTTTGCATAAAACTACACATTTGTTCCACAAAAAGAAATTCATAGTGAATACTATCATTCTGACCAAGTCTCCATGCTCGTCCATATTCTATATAGACATGTTGAACAAAATGTTGATCATATAGAAATTACTAGTGAAAATCGGCATGTTATTAAAGAATATCACTTTTATATCAGTGACGATCGTACACGTGATACATATTTTGTACAACATTGTTTTGGAAATATTTATGACTCCTGGAAAAGTTGTGGAATAAAATTCAATGAACATTGGATATGGTCAGATGGATGCGCAGGTCAATTCAAATCTTCACGATCATTCTTTTGGTTGTGTTGTCTTCATATGAAAACCCACATTAAACATTGTTGGAATTTCTTTGAGACTGGTCATGGAAAAGGAGAACATGACAGTGCAGGGGCATGCATAAAACAAGCACTTCGAAGATATCAAATGGACCCCTCTACAAAATCGACTTGTGGACGCTAAAGAAGTTGAAAATGGTGCATCATTGCACTAAGCCATGAGACTAACCGATCAAGGGAAGTGCGAAGGTACATTCACTTTATTTTTTATTAGATTTCCAATTTTAAATAGTGCACATTTGTCACAATGATTATCTTTGATGGTATTTTGATATGATATTTATATTCTTCTTTGAATTTTCCATATAGGTTTTTTTTGCATATTGGGGTCGAAGATGTAGATAGATCGATTGGAAATGATGTTGAAACAATAAAAGGGACTCAAAAATTGCATTCAATTAAAAAAGGCTGTCCACAAATGTGTTTGCATTGGATACAATAAAATATTCTTGTTTTTTTCATGTTTGCATAGACAACACATAATCCAATTATGTTTGTGAAAACAAAATGTATGTAAAAGATTGGCCACATACAGAGCTAAATACAAAGGGGAAAATGCCCATTGCAATGTTTGAAGAAATGAAATCAGAGGAGACTACAATATCATCTGATGGTGATTGAGTTTTTTATCTTGTTAGAGAAGGTAACATTTGAATTGCTTTCAAATGATAGAGATCTAGAAATAGATAATAAAATCAAGTACATGTATGTTAATTTTAAAGTTAATTTTTCATGTTAATTATGATCTAAATTTAAATACATAAGTTTTTTTTATTGTGTAGGAGATGTTTTTGTTGTAATTGCACCTACTATCAACAATGAAAATGTGAAGTATTATTTGATGTGTTTCACTAAACGAAAGATGAAATTATTATAAAATTATAATGATTACGGGTTTACATATGACAGAGGGTCTATTACACTGAAAGGTTATTTTTCAGACAAACTAATCAAAGTGGGGATTTTCTTTACTTTGAAGACTATGAACATGATTTCATAAGTTGTCAATAGAGTCACTTGGTGTGTGCAGCACACATAAAGTTGATAGAAGTTCAATTAAAGAAAAAATGAAAATTAAGAAATGGAAAATGTCAATAACCGATCATTGAAGATGGCATTCCATTGGAATTTTTTTGATTGAACTGCTCAACAATTTTTTCTCTTTGGATTCATGTTTTTGAACTTCCAGAACTCGACTAAAAATTAAACTGCCTTGTTATGTTATCTTTGCAAGTGTTTTCACATGTACATTATTTTGGTACATGCACATGAGTAATTTATACACGTGTACACATACACATGTCTAGATTATCTGGTCTAAATGATTTCATACATTCTCTCTAGTACAATTTTTCATAATGTCATTATTGCAAAATGTACATATCTCTGTATCTAGCATATTTGATAGAATGAAAATTTGAAGTTGCACGATTTTTTTTTAGATGTGCGTGTCTATTAGAAGTAAATTATATAATATTCATTCTTGAATGAAAAATGTGTGGTACGTGTTTTGTAATTTCCATTTTACTATCAACTGAGAGTAACTTTTCTATGTGCATTGATGAAAAATGTTGTGCACGTATTGGATATATATGTTCTAGAATGAAATTTTAAAATTTTATGGTTGTTTGACACATCTAAGAAGACCTAAAATCTTATGATTGTTATATGTGTGTGTGTGTGTGTGTATTCAAACATGTACTTAAATCATTTCTATGTACATATATTCATGTGAACCTTTTTTTGTTTGTAAAATGACAACTTGAATTTAAAAAAAAAAAACATGATATCACAATCACATGGAAAATTTAGTTCATCCATCCAAACCTTGAGTTTTAAAAACAAAATATTATATCACAACATTATTGAACACATGCCAAATGTAACTATCCAAGACAAGAGTAAATGTAGTTTAAAACTATATATATATCAAAACAATAAAATATGTCCAAAATTTATATCTCACATGAACAATTAAAGTATATATATATATATATATATATATATATATATATATATATATATATATATATATATATATATAGTTCAATGTATAGTGTTACAAGTATGTTATATAGAAAAGTAAATATATGACTGCATCTAGATAAGACTATATCTAAAAAATTAAATTTAAGACTAGATCTATCAAATATAATGTTTCACACATGTGCATCATGCATCAAATACAGATAGATGTAGTGTCTCTCCTAACAAAGTCATGATCCTCGAGCTATCCTGTGAAGCATGGGGAACCTGTACACAATGTGTACAAACATTAAAATTTGGTACATTTTAAAATTGAATGAGAATATAGAACTTCATGTATAAAAAAAAAAATGAAAAAAAAAATCATGCAATATCTCATGAGGTTCCCTCTCCATTGTGTTTTTTTACTCATCCATTAAAACTTCCTCCACAGGAACATCTTCCACAGTAAACTGTACAAGATACATGTACAAGTGTATATATATATATATATATATTAAAAATTTTGAAATGAAAATGTGTATATATATAAACTAATTTTCAATAATATTAAAAAAAAGTTAGACAACTTGTTCAAATGGTTCAAATGGTATGGATGTTCCTATCTCCATCATACACTCCATTGCTAGAGTCTGTGGAGAAAATAAATCATCTCCAGGAACCTAAAATTCAAAAATTTTAAAAGTATAAAATAACTCAAGATTTGGATCTCAATTTATAATAAAACTTTTGAACTTCAATTTATAACTTATAACTTAAACATATATTTAAGTGAAAAATTTAATACTTGTGATGGTGGATCTGACACATCTCCTAAGGGTGGCTCTGAAAGAAAATATCCAAAAACCTAAAATTTGAAAATTTGAAAATAACTCAAGATCTAGAGATTTCATTTTTTAATGGAACTTTTGAGTTGGAATATATAACTTAAAAACATATTTAAAAGTGAAAAATTGTTCATACTTGTGATGGTGGATTTGTCCCATCTCCCAAGGAAGAAGAAGGTACCGCCATCCCAAAAACATCGAATGGAATCTGAATCTATTAACATTTAATTATATATACATGTACATGTGTGCACAATTATTTATTTTAAAAATATGTCATCATGTTTCAATATATATAATAATAGATAAAAAATATTTGTACATCATGTTCACTTAAAAAAAACTAACATTTTCCAACATATATTGATGGTGAGAACCATCTTGATTATGTGATTGATGGTGAGACCCATCTTGATTGTGTGAACCGAAGGCTCCGACCGTGATATTAACATCATCTTCATTCATCAAGCGTGACAACTGCAAATGGTGTTAACATATAATGATACATTTTTATTAGATTAATGTATACAAATAAATGTATGTATATATGAATTTATTACAAATTATACATGTGTTAAAATAATCACCCTAACCATTAACACATATCGTTCCAATGCCCTCTTGCTCATGAATAATTAGGTCCTACCAACCATTGCGACAATTATTTGCATATGTTCTGAGATATTCAACACTTATGTTGTCTATCTCTTCATATGTATAGTACACAAAATTAGCGTGTGCATTCTCACGTGCTCTTTGTCGACTCAAACAAACATCAACTCCACTTAATCCACTCTGAACATTGTCAATGATGGGATCTTTGCTTCTCGACTAATTTGATATGTGGCATCCATCTCTGACCACAAAGTTTCGACACGAAGAGGTCGACTAACCAATGGTGGCTCAGGGCGAAGCAACTCAGCATCACGCCTAGCGCCCCTACGATCACACGATCGACCTTTCCCAGGACCAGAAAATTAAGAGGGAAGGTCATTATAATTGGGTTTCATTCCCAAAAATAATTCTGCATAAACAATTTTGCAAAATAAAGTGGAACCTCATCGTTCCATGAGAGTCTACCATAGGCAGAAAGGTGCCTATCATAGAAATAGCCAGCTATATGAGGGTGCTTGAAATATTGCACCTTTAGCATCTTTATTTTCAGCCCTTCTTTGAAATTAAACATATACTTGGCCATTTTTGTTGTAACTCTTTGTTTAACAACCTCCCATGTATCGGGACCCACCACTATTTCCTTTCTTTTTCTCATCACTTCTGCAAAAGTATCAGTGGTTGGCCCAAGATTTAGGTACACATTTACTAGTTCGGTTAAAGAGTGAGTAACTATTTCCAAACTTTGACAACTCTCAAGAGGAAGATTCAAAGCCATGAGATCTCTCTTCAATTTTGAATGAAGATTTTGACGCCTTTGTAAGGTGCATTACTGCATGTTTGATTCCCAAGGTATATCAGAAATGTCAGACGGATAAGTCGTGGTTGGTGTACAACCTTCTTTTTGAATGACGCGTTCTGTACTACGTCTTTTTCGAGCAACATTTTCACCCTCTGCATCAATATATAAAATTTTGTATATTAAAAAAACATGTAAACAAATTTGTACAAATTGAATGAAAATAATATTCAGATTGATGGCCACCTCAATATAGTTGGCTAACATCTTTCCCACCCTAACATTGTTGAGAACCAGAACGACCATCGATTGGTTGAGAACCAAAATGACTATCCATTGATTGGCCTCTGGGGTAATGCATATCACCACCTTCACGCAATTTTCCACCACCTATTGATGCCCTCCAAGGGAATGTGTACCACCACCAACCTCATGAGATGAGAGGGAAGCTTCATAAAAAAATATGAATTATAATCAATTCAAAAATACATTCATACATATAAATACATGTACATATTCATTGATTAAATTTCGTGAACCATACCATGATTGCGTGAACCATGGCCATGCTCCATTGATGGAGTAGACACCCTTGTTCTCCTACCTCCTAAAAAATAAAAAATGAAACTTCTTAACAACTAATTTAACTCAGAAAATTGATAAAAAATCAATTCCATATGTACACACATGTATGTATGAAGATACTATTATATTTAAATACTATGAGCATCCCTCGATCCTTGATCCCACTCTCTCGTAGAGATATGGGATTCTATTTATCTTCGCCTTTCATCCTCCATGATATATATGTAGATATATCTATAGTGGACATTTACAATTATTTTTAAATTACTATTTAAAATAAATTCAAAATAAATTTCAAAAAAATAATGTAAATTAGTGTACACAAATTATGTAAAACACAACTTTCAAAGCACTAATTGATGTGTGAAACTGAATTGAAGGAATTTTTTTATAAAAATGATAAGTTCACCAAATTGCGCTTTACATGGTGAGAGCACACTTGGTATATAATTGAAAAAACCACATGGTCATTAAAAAGATGCGTGAAACTCCATTTAAACAAGAATTTGTTGAAGGCCTCACATTTTAATTTTATAAAAATGTGAAGTTCACCAAGTTGCAAATGTGAAGTTCACCAAGTTGCACTTTACATGGTGGGAGCACACTTGGTATATAATTGAAAAAAAACATGGTCAATAAAAAAGACACATTTATAAGTAAAAAACACACAGATATCAAAGATATGTTACAATTTCCATCAATAAATTTTGAAGGAGAGCGTCTCAACACTAATTCATCTTTGAGAGATGAATCTTGAATTTTTGAAGAAGAGTGTCTCAACACTAATTCATCTCTGAGAGATGAATCTTGAATTGGCATTGCCCCGTATAATACTAATTCATCTTTGATAGATGAATCTTGAATTGACATTGCCCCACACAATAGATCACTAGACATCTGATTAACATTTGCACAATGTCTTATACTAAAATATTTAAATTGGCTAACAATATTGTTTTCTTTTCCATGCAGATGTTTTAGCCTCTCCTTCTAAACTTGGTACACGCCTTTCATATGGTTGCACACAAGTTCAGAATTGGTGAGAACTACAATTCCATTTGATCCATACTCCCTAGTTGTTCCCAAGCCTTCTATTGATGCAATATACTATGCCTCGTCGTTTGTTGTTCTTCCCGGTATATTCATTTTCCTTTGGGGGACCTTGCCAGTCGCAATATTAAAAAGCACATATGTAATCACTACTTTCCTTGGATTGGGATAGCAAGAAACATCTATGCATAATGTCCATTTTTCAACCATATTTAGTGGGATTTTTTATCCCTGAAAAAAACAAATTCAATGAAATATATTAAATTAACATTTATTGCAAATGCATGGGAGAAATGACATGTGCATGGTTTGCCTTAAATTTTTCCTTAAAGTTTATGGGAGAATTCACATCTGGAAAGAAATCACATCTAGAAATGAGATGCCTTAAAGATTGCCTTGCCTAGAGTTTAAGGGAGAATTGACATGTACATGGTTCCAAAAACACTGGCAAATTATGCCTTAAAGTTTATCGAAGAAATGACATGTACATGGTTATCCTTAAATTTTTCCTTGAGTCTATGGGAGAAATGGGAGAAATGGCATCCTTAAAGTTTACCTTGAGTCTATGGGAGAAATTTGAGAAATGACATTTATGTACATGGTTATCCTTAAATTTTTCCTTGAGTTTATGGGAGAAATGGGATGAATGATATGTATGTACATGGTTATCCTTAAAGTTTGCCTTAAATTTTATGGGAGAAATGACATAGAAATGACATGTACATGGTTATATCCTTAAATTTTGCCTTGAGTTTATGGGAGAAATGGGAGAAATGGCATGTACAGAAATGGATATTACAATGAAGAACTTCTATTTAGATCTATTCTAGAGATTGACTGTAGGGGCATTTACTGGATATGTCACCTTTGAGAAATGATGAGATCTAGAGGCTACCTGGCCCTTTACAGACTCTACCTTTAGAACTTGTAGAAGTTAACACTCAATAGAAAGACTAAAATCCTATGGAAGGTCAACCACTTTATGTTCAGATTTTAGGCCTTAAATTTTGCCTTGAATAATTAATGGGAGAAAGCCTTTAGTTTGGGGGAGCATGGTTTGCCTTAAAGTTTATGGGAGAAATCACATCTAGAAATGACATGCCTTAAATTTTTCCTTGCCTAGAGTTTAAGAGAGAAATTACATGTACATGGTTTGCCTTGAGTTTGTGGGAGAATGTCATGTGCATGTTTTACAGTTTTCTTTAAATTTTATTGCAGGAATGACACATGTATGGGAGAAATGACATGTGCATGGTTTTATTTAAAGTTTTCCTTAAATTTTATGGTAGGAATGACACATGTTTGGGAGAAATGATGCATTTACATGGTTTTCCTTAAATTTTATGGGAAAAATGACATAGAAATGACATGTACATGGTTCCAAAAACACTAGAAAATTCTAGAAATGACATGTACATAGGAGAAATGAAATGTATGTACATAAACCCACCTTTGTGTTTTTACCTTCGTTGTTCTTCCTGTAATATTCATTTTCCTTAAAGTTTGCCTTGAGTTTGTGGGGGAAATGACACATGTACATGGTTGCATTTTTAAATTCGTTGTTCTTCCTGGTATATTCATTTTCCGCCTTGAGTTTATGGGAGAAAGCCTTGAGTTTGTGGGAGAAATGGCACATGTACATGGTTTTCCTTAAAGTTTTCCTTAAAGTTTATTCATTTTCCTTAAATTTTTCCTTGAGTTTATGGGAGAAAGCCTTGAGTTTTTGGGAGAAATGACACGTGAACATGGTTTGCCTTAAATTTTATGGGATAAATGACATAGAAATGACATGTATATGGTTCCAAAAACACAAGAAAATGCCTTAAATTTGATGGGATAAATGGCATGTACAGAAATGTATATTACAATGAAGAACTTCAATTAAGATCTGTTCCAGAGATTGAATCTAGGGGCATTTACTAGATATGTCACCTTTGAGAAAGGATGAGATCCAGAGGCTACCTGGCCCTTTACAGACTCTGCCTTTAGAACTTGTAGAAGTTAACACTCAACATACAGACTCAAATCTTGTGGAAGTTTAGCCACTTTAGGTTCGGTTTTTAAGCTTTAAAGTTTTCCTTGAATTAATGGGAGAAAGCCTTGAGTTTGTTGGAGAAATGAGATGTGCATGGTTTGCCTTAAATTTTATGGTAGAAATCACATCTAGAAATGACATACCTTAAATTTTTCCTTGCCTAGAGTTTAAGGGAGAAATGACATATACATGGTTTGCCTTAAAGTTTTCCTTATATTTTATGGGAGAAATTACATTGCCTTATAGTTTATGGGAGAAATGACATATAGATGATAGAGAAATGACATAGAAATGACATTCCTTAGAGTTTGCCTAAAATTTTATGGGAGAAATGACACGTGTATGGGAGAAATGACACATGTACACGGTTCTTGCCTTAAAGTGGTAGTGGTTTGCACTTACTAAAACAACTAGTGGTAGTGGTTGATGAAGTTCTGTCAAAATTCACACCTTGATGAGTTTGTGGGAGAAATGACATGTACATGGTTTGCAAAATTATTTTATGCACTCAGTAAAACAACTAGTGGTAGTGGTTGATGAAGTTATGTCAAAAGTCACACCTTGATGAGTTAGTTTATGGGAGAAATGACACATGTGTATGGGATAAATGGCACATGTACACGGTTTTTGCCTTAAAGTGGTAGTGGTTGGCACTTACTAAAACAACTAGTGGTAGTGGTTGATGAAGTTATGTCAAAAGTCACACCTGGATGAGTTTGTGGGAGAAATGACATGTACATGGTTTGCAAAATTATTTTATGCACTCACTAAAACAACTAGTGGTAGTGGTTGATAAAGTTATGTCAAAAGTCACACCTTGATGATTTTGTGGGAGAAATGACATGTACATGTTTTGCAAAATTATTTTATGCACTTACTAAAACAACTACTGGTAGTGGTTGATGAAGTTATGTCAAAAGTCACACCTTGATGAGTTTGTGGGAGAAATGACATGTACATGTTTTGCAAAATTATTTTATGCACTCACTAAAACAACTAGTGGTAGTGGTTGATGAAGCTATGTCAAAAGTCACACCTTGATTAGTTTGTGGGAGAAATGACATGTACATGGTTTGCAAAATTATTTTATCCACTTACTAAAACAACTAATGGTAGTGGTTGATGAAGTTATGTCAAAAGTCACACCTTGATGATTTTGTGGGAGAAATGACATGTACATGGTTTTCCTTATATTTTATGGGAGAAATCACATATATAAACCTTTACTTTGACATCTATAAATAGGCTAAGAACATTTAAAAATAATTTTCAACAATAATTAGTTATGTCCTTAATAAGAAGTATGATTTAACACCTAACAGATTGTCTAATAATTTATAATAATGTCATTTTGGCTTGTATAGTATCATTCATCCTTGATATGTACAAGAATTTTACAACTTGAACATCAACCTACACTATCATCATATCACTGTACATAATCTAGATTAGTAATATCCATTACATCATAAAACACTCCACTTTTAACATTTTACAAGATTAGAAGCATCATGGAAGGTGTAAATTTAGGTACATTAATAAAAAATAGTTCTAGAATCAACGTACACCTATAGTAGCATTATGGTGAGAAGCCAAGAGTCTTCATTACTCGAATAATCCATTTCTATCAATCATTCCTATTAACATCATGCCTCCAAATGCATAAAATGATAAACAACTAGTGGTAGTGGTTGATGAAGTTATGTCAAAAGTCACACATACAACTCTACTCTACATATATGTATCATGCTTGATCTACCTTACCAATACTTCTGTAACTTAAATCACCATTACTAATCTGATTTCCTTTTTGTAGTATCACAATATTGGTAAATAAAATTTAATAAAGTTGTCGAGATATATACATCTCACACATTTTATTAAATTTTAAATCAATAAAAATAAGAAAATCAGAATCCTAAACAAATCTTATCCAGCCCTAGTATGCATAATATCCACTCTAGATGTATGGAGGTTTGGTAAAAATTCCTTGAATCCCTAAGAGGCAGAAAATTTCTCCTATGCAAGAGTCATTAGTTAAATCTTGAAAATCACTACAATGTTGATTGTGTTGTAGATATATATGTGGGTATTCTGCTATGTAAGAGTCATTAGTTAAATCTTTGCACTATAGTGTTGTGGACTTAGTTGGAAGATTAATTATGAACAACTTATTCTTCCCTTTGCACCTAAGGTGTGTAAAGTATTCGATTGAACTTATGAGTTTTATTGGAGTAGATGCGCGAGTAGCAGTTGTAGTTTCCCTTTCAATTTTGCAAAAGTAAATATGGATTGTTTGATTGAGGCTAAAAATATAATGGACATAGTGAGATCACTAAAAATCCTAAAAGAACAAATGTTGAAAAAAATTATACACTGAAGTGACTGAAGTGGGTGTAGAATTCAATTAAAGAAAGATCAAAGTGGTTACTTTCTTCCCTAAAATATGATAAAAAAAATACATTATTAAATTCAAGCATGAACCATTAGAGATCATTCAAACTTTTAAATAGTTGGGATTTTATATCAGCCAAAAGTACAGGTGGGAGAAATGTTTGGAGAGGCTCCAAGGAGAATCAAATGTGGTATTAATTCTATAAAACAAGTGTTGATCAAAGCATATATGTTACTAGAAAATGATCAAATTGATATCCTTGAAATCTGTCATGTTAGTTATGCTCTATAGCAGTGAAATATGGGAACCAAGCATGTCAAACTTTCAAAGAGCGGATGAGGAAAAATAGAGAAGTTAGAAAAGGAAATCCTTTATGTACTATGATATAAATGTACCACGTAGCTAAAGTTCTAAATGCTATGGAAAATTTAAGCACAACCATTGCTGATGTCATAGAACAAGGATTTAACAATAAGAAGATGTAGTTTGAGCTTGTAAATGAAGTTTTGGATGCCTAGATGAATTTTGTTGTATATTGATTCAGAGCTGTAGTTTTCTCACAATAAATTAATGGCACAAATGAATTCAGAGGACATGTTGCTGTAACCAGATATTTTCTAGTAGGTGAGCCATATCCACTTGAATGTAATAGAATCGACTATGGATCATGAGTAATGCAACACATGGATTTCACCTACGAAAAGTAGAGGAGATAACAAGGAGGACAAGGATGATGTACCACATAGCTAAAGTTCTAAATGCTATGGAAAATGGAAGCACAACCATTTTTGATGTTATAGAACAAGGATTTAACAATAAGAAGATGTACTTTGAGCTTGTAAATGAAACGTTGGATGCCTAGATGAAGTCTGTTGTATATTGATTCAGAGCTGTAATTTTCTCAAAATAAATTAATGGCACAAATGAATTCAGTGGACATGTTGTTGTAACCAGAGATTTTCTATCAGGTGTGCCATATCCACTTGATAGTAACAGAATCGACTATGGATCATGATTAATGCAACACTTGTATTTCGCCTACGAAAAGTAGAGGGGATAACATGGAGGAGAAGGATGATGTACCACATCGCTAAAGTTCTAAATTCTATGGAAAATGGAAGCACAACCATTGCTTATGTTATAGAACAAGGATTTAACAATAAGAAGATGTAAATGAAATGTTGGACGCCTAGATGAAGTTTGATGTATATTGATTTAGAGCTATAATTTTCTCAAAATAGATTAATGGCACAAATGAATTCAGAGGACATGTTGTTGTAACCATCTATGCTATGCAAGAGTGAATATAACCTAATATTTTAAAACCATGCTAGCCTAACTATATTATAAGAAAAAAAACTAAGATGTAAGTAGCCTAAAGTTATATTTCAATTCCTTCTAATTATTATGGGAAGAAAATAATGATCTATACTCTTAAAACAATACTATCCCACCTCAATCTCTGTTAAGTACAAATAGAATTTGGAAAGAGTGTAACCTACCAATAAGCCAATGGCTGAATGATTTCACTTAAAATTATCCATTGCACGCCATAACCCAACAATATTGTTTTCTGATCATGTGATTACTGACATATCGCTATTGTATAACCTTGATATGTATGAGCTTATTAGAACATGCTTATCCATCATGCCTAAGCAATAACCTCAAGTAATGCAATCTACTAACAAACTTGAAGTGAATTATTACCCTAATATTGACACTACATGTTGCTGTAACCAGATATTTTCTAGCAGGTGTGCCATATCCACTTGATAGTAACATAATCGACTATGGATCATTATTAATGCAACACTTGGATTTCACCTACGAAAAAGGTAGATGAATGATAATAGCAGCTATTATTTTATTCCTAAACAAGACATACAACAAAGAATATTGGATGCACAGAACCATTGGCTTCGTCTGACCGAGGCCTTCAAAATCCTTTTCCAAAAAAAAAAGTGTGTGCATTTACTGAATGGAACAACATCCTACTAATCAAAGAATCCCTTAATTCAACACTCTACAAATCCTAAATACTATCAGAACAATCAACTAGATAACTCAGACAAACTAGAGGAGCTCCTGCTTATATCTCTTTGACAACTTGCAAGGAGGAAGTCTATTACATCTCGATAGGAGGAAGGTTGGAACCTCTAAATAAACACGGGCGAAGACTACTTCCTATGTTCTTTTTGGTCTGGAGGATGATGCCAACCGATAGATAGACCGAGGGTGGGGCAGGTGGTGAATAACATGGACTATGTGCTCTTTTCAACTATGTGCCCGAGTTGAGGCTATGTGCCAAGAAATGTAGTATAAACATTATAACTAGAAATTTATAAGTTAGACTGAGGAATTCTACAACAATATGTGATTGGAAATATTATTTCAATTTCACGTTACCTATGAAACTAAGAAATCATGGAAATTTGTATTACATAATATGAAGGTGTTGCAGCGTTTATTACATAGTTAATAGATTAGAAAAAGAGCATTCATAAGAAGCAGTGGAATTTGTAAGCATTTTCTAAAAACAGAGGTCATAGGAGTACTTGGAAATTCGGAGATGCCGATGACAAGAGCCAAGATATCTCCGAAGATGTTGCAGAGAGAGCAAAAAAAACAATAGAGCAGAATTAAAACCTGCGAACAAAAAATAAATTAATTAAATATAAAACCAACAAAACAAACACACAAAAAAATATACAGATGCGAGCAACAGGTTTATCACCTCGGAGCTTTTGCAAAGATGTTGATGAAAAGAGCCAGGAGATCACCGAAGACGTCATAGAGAGAGCAAAAAAAACAACAGAGCATAATTAAAACCTGCGAACAAAAAAATAGAGAATTAAAATTAAAACCAAAAAAAATATAGAGATGACAGAGAGCAAAAACTTTCTCACCTTGCAGATTTTGCACAGATGCGAGAAACAACAACAGAAAATAGACCTCGCAATAGATGACACAGAGCAACAAATTTCTCACATCGCAGCTTTCACACATATGCGAGCAACATCAACAGAAAAAAGACCTCGCAATAGCAACAAAAAACATAGTAACATATCTCGTAATAGCAAATAGTAACAAGCACCTCGCAATAGCAACAAGAAACACAGTAACAAGCCTGAAACCTGTTAAGGTTTGCGGGCCGGTATATTTATATGCCAAAGTTCTGTCAAATTATTTTAAAATTTTGGCCAAACTTTGGTTGCCAGTTTTCCCATCTCCGGCCAAAAATCTATTTGCCCACGTCATCAATACGCCATCAATGTAATTGGGAAAATGAATTTTATGCCCGCTCACAAAAGTGTAACTCACCTTCGTGGTTTTACCCATAAGCATTGTGAATTTTGATTCGAAGTAAAAAGACAATATGTGGAGAAATATTTTGTTTTACTAACAATATTTTTTGCAAAAAAAATTAGTGTCGTATAATCTCTCAATGTTCCATTAAATGCAATACTTGTCCTTGTAATTTTTCGCATATCTTAAGATGTATGTTTGTGTTCACATAGCATAACTTAGTTGAAATTGTGTAATTTTTTAATATTTCCCTCAAACAACTTGATCGAGGGCTCAAATATTACTCGATCGAGGGCTTAAAATGACTTGATCGAGCTCTTGTTTTCACCCAAATCGCACCCTCTTTTCCAAAAAGTGTAACCCAACTTCATGCATAGACCCACTTGCACAAGATGGTTATTTCCCTTATTTTTCATTTGATTTCAGCTTGTAATTTTTAATTTTTTGAATTCATAACCATTAAGTATGATGTCACTAGTGCAATCAACATTTCCTTCAACTCATGTATAGGTAAACCCTGGAGTAAATCACCATTATTTCTTCTAAGTGAGCATTGATTCTATTAGGCGAATAGTGGTGAAGATAAAATAAGATTATTTAGTTATATTATTGTAACATCTCCTTGATTTTTGCATTGGGTCATTTTCTTAGGTTACTTAACTCAATATCTGTCCTCAAGCATATGGTGCATTTTATATGTAGTTCCTAGTTCCCCTTCATGCTAACGGAAAGGTTTCCATCATTTCATTCTTATAAATAGATTATTCCTTGCCAAATTTCACAAATTATCTAAGACGTGATCCAAAGGCTAGAACATCTTGATGATGATAAGTCTCATTAGAAACCATCTGGAATTCAACAAGAATGATCAAAATTAGGTCTTTATTAGGTCATTTTAGTTGGTGTTCAACATTAGATTATCATTTATATTAATAGGGAGTGCTAATACCTTAGGGCACATTAACCACATTGGTGGGGTGTTTTACTCATTGGCGTTTTAACTAGGTGGCTGTCTCACATCTACTGAGTTCAAATAATCTTCCAATGGGAGGAGTATACATGATAGGTGGATTGAATGTAGTATTTTCAAATGGACATGTGTGGGTAAATCCTCATTTCATCTGATCAACAACAATACCATTCATTTGACTCCTTTTCATAGTGGATAGGCATAATGATCTATAAGTTAGATTTCATAGAGAACATTCATTTATAAGCATAGTGCATGTAAACTATGAGATTCTTTACATCCCACAAGGGATCATGTCCCCTTGCTTCACCATTATTAACTTCTAAATTTTCCCATGCATCTAAAGGATTAAGATCTAACTAAATTTCACTAAGCTAATAGTGAGAGGTAGTTTTAACATAGATTAGAGATGGAGTTTCCAACCAACCATCTAGATAATTTCAAAACCAAATATATTTTAGAGGCATATTCATTAGTTTAGGATATTTTATTTCCTTATCCTTTGAGAAAACTAAACTTGTCTAATCTTTTGGACTTCTTCTAAATCTAATTCTTACCTTTATTTGTACCAGTAGTAATTTTACTAACATTGCAACTCAAAGATTTTTAACAAGTGGTAATATTGCAACTCAAAGTTTTTTTTTTTTTTTTGAAGTGTATAATACATCATGTCACAAAAATGTTTAGGATGATTCGATACTTGTGTCACAAAATTTTTTGAAACCATTTTGTAATGATGTAATATGACCAAAGGAAAACATTTTTGTTGAAGTGTATAATACATCATGTCACAAAATTTTTTGAAACCATTTTGTAATGATGTAGCATGACAGGAGGAAAACATTTTTGCCTAAGTATGATACACGGAAAGGGTTTACCCATTATTTGAAATTATGTGAGGAGAATATTTTTCTTGAAATGTGATACATTGTATCCCGCAAAAGAGGAAACGTTTCCGAGTGTGAAAAAGCTTAAAAAAAAAATCAGAATGTCATTTTTTATTCATATAGAAAATATTTTGAATGATACAGCATTTCGTATAAAAGTAAAATAATATTTCCTATAACGTAGTGTTTCTTGAAAAAATAAAGTTTTTAGCATTGCGATGGATTACAAGCAAGGATGCCTTTTGCAGGTGTAATGCATCATGATAAAAGAGAATCAGGTAAAAAGGGTAGTGTCAAAACAAAAGAAAAATCAAGTGAGATATGGGTAATGTAATGAGAAATTAGGTAAAAAGGGCAGTGTCACAACAAAAGAAAAATCAAGTGAGATATAGGCAATGTCATGAGAACAGGAGAGAGTAAGGAGAAAAGGGAATCAAGTGAGCATCGTGAAAAAGCTTAATTTTTGGTATATGCGAAAAGAGTCTTTATGTGGCACAAATTTCTAGGTGTTGACTCATCAATTACACATAGGCTTCCAGCCAAGTTTACATTAGACGATTATTTTAGAGAAGGAAAAGTTAGTTTTCATATAGGAGACCATCACTTAATTTTTCAGATTTCTAGTTAAGGAAAATTCACTTGTTTAGAGTGAATACATGGAGAATTGAAGGGGAATGCATGAAACCAATAATTTTAAAGGAGGTTATCCTCATCTTAGTGGAAGTTTTTAATATATTTATGGATGTTATGTGGTCGTTTTCAATAGTTTGACAACCACATTAGAATGGTTGTGTTTTTGTATGGGGAAGATATATTTTTGTAGCAATTTGCAGAGTTATATAAGTAGGGTGAGTGACATTTTTCAGGTAGAGCCTATTTTTCTTTTGCTTTCGTTGTCTTACTTTACATAGAACATAATATTTCAATAAGCCTTGTATTCTCTCTATGATTTTGTCGAGTTTGATAATATTTTCTTTTATTCTACGAATTTTACATGGTTTTTCTTTCATGCTTTCATATTTCGTTGTTGCAAATTGGATCTATCTTATTAAAGTATAGATATTTTCATGTTTTTGGTTATTTAATATTAATCTTTTAACAAATTCAAATAATAGAGGTGGATAATTTTTTTAATTTTAGTTGTTGAAAATTGGAATTTCTCCATTTTACATAAGTATATATATTGTTATCATTTGTTTTCTTTCACATATTATTAGGGATTACTATTTATGCATTGTTTCATTATATTAGCGTGTGGATTTTTCTAAATGATTAATTGTAGCTGAACACCAATCCTAGTAGCCTATTTTATAAAGTAGATAGTTTGAAAATCTTTGTACATCTATATCATATTGTTACGATTAAAAAATAAAAAATAAAATAAAATTATAACCTTTTTAAATTATTATTATTATTAAAAGAATTAATAATATATGAGTTAAACATATATACATTTAAAAAATATATATAACAAGATTCCTAACCATGTAGATTTTCTCTGGCTTTATCATAGAGATTCTTAACTTGTAAATAAGCTTTGTTACAATGACATGACTTATTAATGCCACTTACTCAAAACACTATAACTTATATTCTTGTGACATACATTCATATCATTTTTTTTAATTAATCTATTTAATTAAAATGGAAAAAGAGAACCACTATTTTTGAGATATATCTCAACCTTTGATATGTAAACATCTATAGGCATTTACCTCATTACATCCTCTCGACTTTATCATGGAGATTCTGAATGTGTAAATAGGCTTTGTTACAATAAAATGAACTAATGTCGTGGCTTACTAATACCACACATAAAAAAAACTCGTAACACATGTTTATATGATAGATGTTCAGTTGACAATTGTTGTCAAGTAATGTCAAGTTTAGGGGGATTTTGTTCAAGTTTTCATGCATGATGCTTATGTTGATATTAATGTCTTGGTTGTTTCTATTAACAATGTGTTGATCCTATGATGACTTGTTTGACAACTAGTTAACCTATCTTTGAAGGCTTATGGTCCCAGCATGGGCCTCTCATTAGATCAACACCAACTGATAATACAAGGAACACAATAGTGAGAAGTGGAACCTAGGGTGGCAAAGTCCCAAGTCACAACCCCTGGTCACAAGGGGCTATACAACCAATGCCTAAGCACTTATTAGACCACTCCATTCAAAGAACATACACATGATAGTGTTGGGTGACGAGTGATGGAGCAACAAGGCACTGGTCACAGTACCTCGTGCCCAAGGAGCTCGTGGAAAGAGCCCGAGCACTTATCAGAATTCTTGGCTCAAGTAATCGGTCACAACAAATGAGTGGGGAGCGGCAGATGACATAGATGGCATGCAAGTGGACCCCAGCATGATATGGAAGAGAATGTGGAGATAGGTGGTAGCGACAGAGAGATGACATGGCCCAAGGTGATGATATGGCATAATGAGGTGAGGACGATTGTTCATGCCACGTCCACATCACATCCTACCACATGTTATTCCATGTCATCCCCACTCTGTTGCCACATGTCACATGGCAAGGTGACTACATAACTTGATGTGATTTGAAGTTGGAGATTGCATTTACATCATAATAAAAAATAATTTGTGGTTTTTCTTGTATCAATTTCCATGTAATGTATTTGAATTCATATTTTATGCCATTGGTGTTCCTAGTATTTTCTTGGTTTCCAACATATCATATAATATATTTTTAATTAATTATTATAACTGATTTTAAAATAAATTTACTTTTAAAATTATTATAAAATATTCACGTAAATTAAATCTTTTTATCCATTTAATTATTAATATCTTATATCCATTAACTGTGGAACCAAGTGCCAAGAGGAATCATATATTTTTTCACTGTAAAAGAAGTTTGCATCTCAAGAGGTTTAATTCCTCTCAAATCTCTTTTCACTCGAGGGTCTCAAGAGATTTAATGCCTGTAAAATCTTTTTTCACTTTAAAAGAGGTTTACATCTCAAGAGATTTGATCTCTCTAAGAGTTTGGTAGATTTAGAGTTAAAATGGATCTAGACTTATTTAATTTCCCCTTTTAAATAACATATATTTGACATAAATAATATGAGACAATAGAAGTTCTCACAAATTAAGATCTCAAAAAGCACTGGATGGTAATTTTTATTTTATTTTATTTTAATCTAGTTAAAATGTTTACACAATTTAAATTGATTTAATTTCCTTTTTAAATAAAATATATAACATGTATCAATATCACTAGTTCTTATAAATCTGGAATTCAAAAATCACCAGTATTTTTGTTTTTTGGTTTTAATTAAGTTAAATTATTTACCAACATTGCATTACAATATATATATATATATATATATATATATACCTTTTACCACAATAAAATTGAGGGAATAGAATGTAATAACCATGATGTGGGGTTGTTCAAGGATCTGTCTTTGTCAGCAATAAACAACCTTTGTTCTGAGATCAGTAAGGCCACGTATTTACCATCGCTGAACATAAAAATCCCTTGTTTTTCTATAGAAAACCTCCGTCAGCAAGCAAAACTCCACCGTCATGTGCAAATCTCACGACAGAAATTCCAGGCGGACGAAATTCTGAAAAAGTAGGTGAAATGTTGCATGAGCTTTTATATAGAACCCACCTCCTTCAGTATTTATTTGCATTCATATGGTAACTTGTAACCGCTGTCGAAATAATCGTCGGCTACAAGTTACATTGACAACAACAGCTTGTTATAATCCACAAAAATTCTCTACCCAGTAGGTGACATTTCGCATGAACTTTCACATGCAACACACTGTTTCAGTTTTTATTTGCAGTCAAATATTTGACTTCCAATTCCATTCACAATGCTCTTGGACTTCAAGTTATTTTGATAACGGCTTTTCTGAATATTTTTGAAAATACAGCGTCTGCTATTCCGTTCATCGCCCAAATAAGGCGCTTTTGAAGGAATATGAATGGTCAATACCGTTCCAATGCGCCGAATCCCAACTACTCTGCTGCACTCATCAGGCTTTTCGTAAAGTCAACTTGAAACAACAAAAAGATGGGAACAGTTTAACTCTCTAACAAATTGTTTTTCAAATCTCGTCAGTCTTTGCCCAAAGTCAAATAAAAAACAATTGGGATCGGATTGGGAGAAGTTTAATTCTGCAGCGAATTGTTTTTTTCGAATTGTCTGAAACCATGACCTACCTTCAAATTAATGGAAAGTCTGACAAAAATTTCGACAATAAAAGTATGTTCGGAAAAAGAAACAAACTTGCAGACACCATTCGTGATCCGCGTTGCCTGAGTAAATTATTTTATTAGGTTGCGCCTTCACATGAGCAGTTTCGGTGTAATGTTGTCGGAAGACAGGCTGTATGTGCAAGAGGAATTGGAAAACAGAGCGTAGTGGAGAACCTCATCTCATAGATTGTATTATTTATTTGGTATTTAATTCTTTTTCAAAGATGTTGTAAATGGAAATATAACTCTCTGAATAAAAACCTCTGAACCATTCCAAGACATTCCCAGCGTCTGTGACTGAAGGATAGATACTTGAGCTTTAACGATCTTTTTGATATTTTTAAATGAAAGAAATATGCTTTCATCAATTCAGTCAAACTTGTAAGATTAAAATGCCTTAATCAATTCAGATGATAATGATCCTATCAAATTTTTAAGTAGATTAATATAGGTAACAATATTTGATTGGGAAGAAATATACCTTTTTATAGCATTGGTAGGTACCTTCTTTTTAGCATAGCATATGCACCGCTTAATAAGTGAGAAGAATATATTTTATCAGTGTTGTATCAAGATATAGTGATAACAAAATTTCAAATTGTTATAAAAATTTGTAAGTTATGTAAAAAGAAAAAAAAGTTAGTTAGGATTTAAATTGAGCTCGGTAGTATTATTAATTTAGATCTATTTTAATCTTAGATTTATTAAGTGTTGAGAGAGCGATCAAATATTTTGAGATGCAAAGTTCTTATAAAGTAAAAAGAGATTTGATCTTTCTCAGAGCTTGATGGATCTGGGGTTAAGATGGATCTAGGTTGGTTTTTATATACACATACCATATCTAGGCCGGATCCATTTCTTACTCTCTCTCTTCCCTCCTCTACTCTCTCCATCCCTCTCTCCTCCTCTCCCTCAATTCCTCTCTCTCTTCCTTGTTCTCTCTCCCTTTCTCTCTACCCTCCTACTCTGTCACTCTCTCCTTTCTCTCCCCTTCTCTCCCCCCTCCATCTCTATGTCTCCCTTTCTCTCCCTCTCTCTCACCTCTCCTCTCTATCTTCCCTCCTATCCTCTCTCCCTCTCTCTTCACATCTACCTTGTCACTCTGTCTATCTCTACCTCTATCTCTCTATGTCTTTGTTCTTCACTCCTTTTCTCCCCCCTTCCAAATCCATCTTTCTCTTCCTTTCTCTGTCTTTGCATTCCTCTCTCTCTCTACCTCTCTTTTACACCCCCTCCCTCTCACGCCGTCTGGACCCAATCCTAAATTAAATCCCATGATGATCAAACAACGCCTCTCCAAATCCAAGCGTAGCCCCGAAGTTGTTCACATGCAGATAATCTGACTGCAATCTCATATAATGAACGACTACATCTTGAAATCCCATCATAGAAAAGGAGATGATAAAAAGGACAAGCCCAAACTGATCTCTACCCCGAGCAAAGAAGCCACCGATTGATGGGTATCAGCTATATATATAACATCAATACATCAAATAATTTGATGGAAAGATTTTGTTTGTGATCAATAAAACCAGGCAAAATACCACCTATACAACAACGTTTGCTATCATGGCCATTCAGTTTCAGATGCAAGTACACTACAACTTAAAGGGGGGTTTTAAGACAAGTTTTGGGTAAATTGCCTTAACTTGAGACAAAGAAAACTTGTGTATTGTCGTAAATATTGTCTTTAGGCAAGTGTCTAAAATCAAATTGTCTTAAAATATTGTCTCTATAATCAAAATATATAGCACAAGAATTTTTATCTCTCTAGAGATAATTTCATTTTCATCTCTCTAAAGACAATAGTTGGGATTAAAGACATTATCTTTAAAGAGACAATGTCTTTGATCCTAACTATTGTCTCTGTAGAGACAATAAAAAATTACATTAAAAGATAATACAACAACACTTTTGTCTCTTTAGAGAATATACAATAATGAATCTAGAAAATTATCTCACCATTGAAATAAACCAATATTAAAAGTATTTAATAAAAAATAATCTACATTATCATTGATTAATTCATATTAGGACATAGTGGAATCGAACGAATCACCTCCTCCTTATAAAGAAGGTGCTCTTGCATTGAGCTAGCACCCTTTAAAGAATTATGTGAGAGTTATGGTAGTCTTTGAAATTGCATATATAGGTATCGAGTTTAAAAAAATGCTTGACACATAATGACGTAATCTTTGTAAAATCTAAAATGATGCAACCCTTATTTTTAACTTGATAAAAATAACTCAATGGAGTTAGCTCAATGTCACACCCATGTAGCATAACTCACACAACAAGCTAATAATACACAATAATTTTCAAACTATCTAATCTAGTCATACAAAAAAAAGTAACTAGAATTATCACAAGCATTTAATATCTTGACACAACTATTGAATGGTTTGTTTCCACTCTTCATATATTCCAACAATATGAATTTTTTCAAGGAATTTTTCACATCAACTAAAGATAAGGTACAAAATAATTGGCATAGCCATCCTCCTATCTATCCCTACCTATCCATCCCTAACCATTTTGTAGCAAGTTATACAATCCAACACAATTATCATTACATGTAAGTAGCAATAAAAAATGAGTCAACAATATCCTCATATTTAACTTGCACCCTAGAAGAGAAGGTTAGTGCACAACCAACATCTTCTTGGTCATACAATGTAAAAAATGCTAGCAACCTTCTATGCAATTACACTTCCAAAGAAGTCATGCGTAGCTTCGAAAGCTCAATTTAATCCCACTGAATGGCAGTCAAATGAGTATGGTATATTTTCTTTTACCACATATCCAAATTACGCCCTGAAACCACAAATTTTGAAGTCCTAATTAAAAACAAAAGTGATCAAGTTGCCTTGAATTCATCTTCATGAGTTGCAGCAGGGTCCAACTCACTTCATCTTGCAATGCAAAACCTGACAGTCATATCCAGTTAAGGTTTGCAACCATTTATTGGATTGAAATTTACTACTGGTTGGTCATATTTCTCAAGTTGTTTTGAACAAGTTCTAATGAAACAACACTTTCTTTCTGTTTCAAGTAATACATTTGATTGATTCAAAATTATTCCACTTTCAAGGGTGATGACAATGCACTAGCTAATATTCAATTCAAAAATCAACATTCACTTATCAAGAAGCAGAAAAAGAAGTGTCAGAATTGACATATCTAATAAGGAATCACATTACATACAAAAAAAAAGTTAAATATGAAATTAATCCCTATCACGGGAGTGAAGGTTTCAAAATAATTAATTTACTGTAAATTGAAGCCAGATGAAGAAATTCCCTAACCTATCTTCATTCAATAAACACATATATTATTGAATGGTAAGAATTCAATTGTCATCCTCTGCTTTGTGCAGAATAAATAATTGTATGGTAAATGCATAAACCCATGTTCCACCAAATTTCAGTGACATGAGAACATGGGGATGCATATCCAAGACCCATGGAGAGACTCCCCAAGTTTTAGGGGATATTGGGTCCTTGAGCATAGGGACCGTGCCCCAAATATTTAACTATAAAATACATAAAAAAACATAAAAAGTTATAAATATAAATAAACTAAGTTTTTGTATGAATAATCGACCACACATTCATACAATTGAGAAAAACCATCCATGATCCAAATGGAAATTACACAATTTGAAAATTGGTATATAAAATAGGAGAATCAAATTGTCTAAATCAAAAATACAATTATATACATATAATTTCATCCATTGTTATTTAAATAGTAATAATTCCTCTGCATCTATGTGCTACAAGAAAAGATCAACATCATTTATGGGAATATGAAGACACCTAGAATCTAGCATATAGTTTCCAATCAAGTTGTTTCTCTAAATTTTCCAAGTAAACAATGAAAAATGAAAGATGCTTCTCCAAGTTTTAACTAAGATTTTTTTTTTTGAACCCGAAATGAAATCGGAATATGGTAGAAAATCCATTTTGTCTACAATTTTATTCCTTCGAAAGTTTCTTGCTAAAAAAAAAAATACAACCTCATGTACTCAAAATAAATTCTTATTAGGTGGAACAACAAAATTTACGGCTTGGGAGAGTTATATAGAGAAAAAACGACAAGATGAGGATGAGAGTTATGAGACCCTCCCTTTGCTTTAATGAGAAAAAAAATATGTCCTCTATTGTTTTTAATTTATGTTATTTAATGAGGGCCCAATTGTAGATTTTATTAAGACATCATTTGGAAATGAACCATGTAGATGGAATTAATGGTTTTTTAGGCTTGGTAATGTGATTTAAAGGGATCTTCCTGTTAGATGTCTTGTTTCCAAGATTATCAATAATGTATCGTAAGAATTGGAGACAGTCTCCCCTATGTGGCTATGTTTTATGGACCTTCCCAACATCAACATGCTAGGTAGGTCTACCCCCAAATTGTTCAGTAAGCATCTTTGAAAGAGGGGATTTCACATTTGGAGGGATCTTTGGGGTCACAACACTATCTTAGTTGGGTTTGAGAAGATTTAATAAGCCCCATATTCACCAGCTCAAGACAAGAATATGTTTTAAAAAAGATACCAGAAATTTCAAGGCCCATCTGGAAGCATTGGAGATGTAGTCATTCAGTGTTACACAGGGACACGTTCCAAATCATCCTAGGACTTGGGTTGCTCCAAAGGGGATTGTTAAACCACATTATTTTTTGGGTAAGATTCAAGAGGATAAAAGAAGATGCCCCCATGCTCCCTTTTGAACAAATTCATTGTTTTGAGGAAAAAAGACCAAAGAAAAGCAGACTAAAAAATCAAATGAGTGTAAACCTATTGCATTGTTATATTAGGAGGGGCCTTAAGTGAAACTCAAGTTGGTTGGTGTGCCATTAATGAGTATTATTGAGAATGAAAATGAATTTTCTTAGGATAGTGACATTTCTTGTTATATGGAAACTCATATAACAAGTTTTTCTCATCTATAGTCTTAGGAATTTTAGATGTTGATCCTATGGAGAATTCAACACGTTCTAATCTGGATACACATTAATTGAGCAGTATTATCATACTTTAAATAAAAAAGAGATGTAGAAGGTGTGAAAACTATCAAAAGCAACAATATGGGGGAGGATATTTTGTTACTCTCCTTGATGTCTCCTACAAAATCCTAGCTAATGCATCAATCAAGATCCTAGGTTGTTGGTTTCCATGATAATTAGCAAGGAGTAAATTTCAATTCTTAAAGGAAGATTAATTCCATATGATCTTAAAACTGAATTAGCTCACATGACTAACCAAATTACTCTTTTTATGAAAATTGATTTTGAAAAGGATTGTGATAAGATTGAATGGAACTTCATATTTAACATGTGGTATGGCTCGTTATATCAGAGATTAGTGGTAAATTTATTTTTGTGAGCCTCAAGAAGAATAAGTCTAAATGTCATACTTTCAAAACCTATTCTTCTACAACAAAATTTATAAAACCTAGGGTGATCGTACAATATTTGGGAATTCCATTTGATATGAATCTTTCTATTAATAATCAATCCACGAGGATAATGGTAAAGTTCAAAAGAAAATCTCAAGAATAGAGTAATTTTGATATTTCGCTTGCCAGGAAGGTTACAATTGTTGATCGAATTCTCATAGCAAGGCACATTTATTACTCTTGTCTCTTCTCCTCTCAGCTATGGTTGTTGGTAAATGATTGTACAAACAAGGACTTTTATATTGGAGTTCTTTGTAGAACCATGAACACCAAAAATTTCATACTTTGTATGATTGTTGTGAAGATAAATCCCCTCTGCGGACAGAGGCAATCTCTCTAGCCCTAGAGTGGCTCTAGCAACTTATGATATTATCTAATGCAAGATTTCTTAGCTAATATCCAAAACAAGATGAGAAAGTAAATAGTCCTACCTCTTCCTGATGTTGTGCTTTAATCCTTTGATGATGGCCTCGATCCACAGTGCCTCGAGCTCGATCCTCTCTACTAATGGCATACAATTATCTATAGGAGATCAAGAGACAATAGAAAATGTAATCCAATACAAAACATACATTGAATATTGGCTATCTAACAGATCAAGGAACATTAGACTATTTGTGTAAAATATTAGACAATTATAGAAAGCAAACACCATTTGTTTTATTAATAAATATGAAAGAGAGAGCTTACAATCGTGGTCTTGATGTTGGAAGCCTCCCTTTGGTGATCTATGAGTCCTTAACTGAAGCTCTTAAAGCACTCCTTCTTCCGGATAGATTAGGCGTTATCACAATACAAGAATGCAAGGAAATGAATGATCAAACCATCCCAACAATGACCACACAGTAGTTGAGGCATGGGTATCAATTTAAAGGAAGGGAGGGGGAGTTAGTAGCCCGTCAAAGAGGGAGGAAGGTCCAATTTTCAAGCGATAATCCCCCATTGATAAGATCAAAAACTCTAAATGAGAGAACTCGACCCTATCTGCATTGAATAACATCTAGCTCGTCATCCTGGAAACTTCTATTGGTCGAAGCTTCTCCTCCATTTGAGGAAACACTTCTAGAAAGGGTTCAATGCAGTTTTCTAAGTCAAAATAGCACTGAAAACACTAGGCTATAACTATCAACCTGCAATCGCCACGGGCATGCAACTAGAGAAGCGCGTTGACCCAGAAATTTAGGGTTTTAACTAAGTTTTTCAACGATATTTCAAGGCAACTTTTTTTAGTGTTTAGAGGATGTCTTTATGTATTTTCCCTGGGTGGATATACTACATAGGATTCTTCATAGGGAACTTCTGGATTAGGGACGAGAAGTGAGTAGAGTGAAAAATTATTGTGTAGCATATGCCCCCTAAGGCATGAAGGAAAAATGGGGAGTGATGAGTGAAATGCTTTACAAACCAAGGCAAAGAAATTAAAATATCGCCAGGAAACCTGCAAAATCAAACATAATACAATGTATGAAATCTTTGATATGAATATGCCTAACAACATGTCTGTGGAATAGGAAAAAAATAACACATGAACCCACGACATGGTCGCAACCATCCGCGTGAAGGAGATCATGGAAATGGATCCATGACATGGACATAGCCATCTGTATAGACAAGATCATGTGTACAATAATGAATACTCAATAATTCCACGTAGCCTCGATAATGACAAATGTGATCCAGGGTCTTTGTCTTGATTTCAATCTACCCAACCTACGAATCTAGCCATGTGAATAGATGTTCTGATGTCAAACATGGTATAAGCTACCTGATTACTGGTAAATGATGAGAAATGTTAACATGAATGAGAGAAACCACCAATAATGAGGATGACCCTCAAGGTACTGTTGGGTGCAGGAATTGCACTTAAGCAAACTCCTCAACACTTAATTGTCAACCTGGGGGATTCATAAACTTAAAGACGAAGCACAGGCAATGCCAGAGATGGTATGAATTTTCTTGATAGAAATTCTTACTTTAAAGAGAAGCTTGCAGAATCGAAAGAGTAAAATATTACTGAATCATCAAAGTAATCTAGTGCTGGAACAAGAAAGAATGCATTTGCAAAGGAATCAAAATAAAAAGGCAATCACTCCAACTCATCAATTTTTAATTACTGAGTATGTGTTATGTTTTTCTTTAGCAGAGACACTTTAGAAGTTTCATCAGATGGGCCCTTCAAACCTGCTCATGTAAAGATATCCTTCCCACAAGAATCGATCTTGCACTAGTGCAGGAACAACGATCTATGAAGAAGGTGTAAAATAATGTCCGTACTAAAAATGCTTCTCTTCCTGCAAGGGCCCTGAACTTTCTCAAGTCCACAGCACTCAGATCTGGTACCAAGAAATTGGTTCTTGTACCTGATCTGAGCTTCTTACACTTTAACTTTTAGTCCTTGAAATCAATGATTAATTACTACAATTGTTTATGAAACCAAATTGCTTATCAGAAAGATGAATATCTGTAGAGAATAAGGAAACAATCTTTTTAATTAAAATGTAAATGAAAGAAAGAAAGATGTTAGAAGTAAACTAAAGAGACTTGTTGCATCACATTATCTAGCACTGGTGCGAGAACAGTTCTCCTGCTTGCACCAAGGAGAAACCAAACCAATGTGCAGAAAATAAATAGCACATCAACATGCACTGGTGCAAGAACGAACCGGCATAGGAAATAAACCAAATCGTGCAGAAAATGAATAGCACACCAACGTGCACTGGTGCAGGAATGAACCAGGCAAAGGAAATGAACCAAATCATGCAGAAAATGAATAGCACACCAACGTGCACTGGTGCAAGAAACTTCTCCTGCTCAAACCAGGTAAGGAAAATAAATCAACTGTGCAGAAAGTAAATTTAACTACTTTGCGCAACAGATCTGCTTTCACTCAAACATAAATTCAAATGCTGTAAATTAAATCACACTTGGAAGTTTAAAAACATAAATTAAAAGAACAGAAAGGAGGGAGAACTTGTTGGGTTGGTTGGGCCCTATCTAACCAGCACGTTTCCCTTTCAAATGGAAATGCTACTCAGTATCGAATCAATTCATAAACTGTTTAAGAATGAAAAAATAAAAATCCATGAAGCATAAGGTGGAGCTCTTCTTATTAAATCCTCAAAGAAAACACATGCTCAATTACATATCCAGCCCAGATTTGGGTGATAACAAAAGACAGGCTTGTTACCGCCTCACTGGTTCTATTCTCCGATCTATTCAATTCTTAAAAACATTAAACTGTTTTTCCTATTTACATTTCTACTTATATAGATCCTTTTGGCCGTAGGCCAAAAGGATCATTTACCATTACATAGCCAATTACAGAAATCGTTATAATAAATTACATAACCGATTGCAGAATAAGATTTCGGCCTTCAAAATTAAATCGATTTTAACAGAATAGGCTGCGGCTATCTCTAGTTGTTCGTCTCTCTTAAGTCTGATCTCAACTACTATAGATTTAATTGTTGTCATAGCTGGGACTCCGATGCCTTCGAATATGTCTTCGTTGATTGTAGCTAAGGAATTACAAAACAGGCGGCAACCCAAGTGATCTGGATTCGTTGCCAAGATTCACGGCGCTGGTGTTGGTGCGAGATATGTTCTGCACTAAAAATCAGCGGTCAAGATATGTCTTTATCTATTAAATAGCATAGGAGGTAACGATAAGTTACAAAAGTGATTCTCAGTAAGAAAGCACGTAATAGATAGTTAATAAATGCTAAGTTGAGTTAAAAATGTAAAATATGAATTTAATGCAAAATGTGTCATCGTTCTCGCACTAGTGCAGGATGAGGGCGCATAAGATAGGTAAAACAGGGTAAATGATTATGATTTGGGAAGGGAAGAATGGTAAAAAAGAATGCAATTTAGGGGACTAACATCCTCCCATCCCTAAATTGTTGTGTGTCCTCACACAACTTTTTTACCCCTACAAAAAAACCAAAACTTTTTGAATACTCCAACTTAGTCCTGTTCCAGCATGTTGTCCTCAGGCTGCACTGTTTCAGTCTTCTTCCTCTTGATGTGCCTTAGCTTCTTTGAAACCTTTTTTTTTTAACTGCCTGGAACAGCATCCAGCCCGATATTTCCATACTTTAACCTCGCTTTTCTTTTGTTTGAGCTCTGCCATCAATTCTTCTCTGCTTTGTTCTTTCTCCTCTTGTACTTTGGTCACAAGCTGCTCCAAGTTTTGCACTTGGAGTTATAATTCTACTATGCGAGCAACAGGAGTTGTTGGGGTTCCCATGTTTTTGCAAGGTTGGAAATACCAAAAGATGAGACAACATCAAACCACTTTCATACCCTAGGATCTAGCCCTCCTGGGTCCAAAGAGGGATCTCTCTATGATTGTCAAAGGTATATGACTTTGAAGGTCGGTGTTAAGATATTAGGCTAGTTATAAGGCTCGGGTTGTTTGTTTGTTTAATTGTATGTTTGTTTGCTGAGAATCAGGAAAGAAGGGTTCAATATAAGACAAGGATGAGCAAAGAGGACTTTAGGCAAAGGAGAGATACTCCAGGAAACATTCAAGACCATTGGGCAATGGAGTCAAGAAAGGGTTTACTTGTTGTTCAATATGCAGGCTTTCAATTGGGCTAGTCATCTAAAGCATTGGATCTTAAAGATGATTATGTGATATGAAATGGTAAGAGAGAAGGTGAAAGCAAGGAAACCATCCAAGGTGACCTTTAGAAATCAGATCCAGGGACAGGGCATACCATTGACCACCTGTGATCTAAAATCCAAAGGCTAACTCTTCAGACAAGAAACATTAAAGATTTAGAACACAAAGTTAAAGACCTGAGATCAGAGAGAGACTTTGAACTCTCAATGCTTAGGCCTCCAGCTTGAGGGATCTTAGAAAAGGTTCAATTAACTGAAAATGATCCTAGTGAGATAAGGACAGAGTTCTAGACCTCCCAGTGTTCCCAATTCATTCAGTTAAACCTCAACAATAACATCTAAAACACTGACCTCAATAATTCATACATCATCTAGCAGGCAATAACGTCCACTACACTGGTTAAATTAATTGAAATCAATCCTCAGATACACATATAGCAGAAAAAAATTAAAGGCAAGGAGAGCAGAAACATAAGGTACCTAGCAAGGGTAAATCCTATGCCAAATCTCTTATGCAAGCCAACAGAAATGTAATGAAATGAAATAAACACAAAGATAGAAAAACATCACCAGCTGCTTTAAATTGGGATCCAAAGAAATGTGCTTGTCATATTAAGAGCAACACCAGTCAAGTACAACATTTCCAATAGCTTGAAAATTCAGTCTGAATACATCTTCCTCAGCCTATCTTACAACTTTACATAGAGAACATGTCTCAAAGGAAACAACTTGCAATTCTCTGATAATCGATCAACAACCTTTTCAATAATTTTCTCATGAGTTTTATAGTAGAAAGATGAGCATGAGGAGGTAGGTGAAACACTAAATGAATCATTAAACTCAGAACAAAAAGAGGGCCGAAGCCCATTCGGTTTAAACTCTGTGCATTTATCCTTGGTACTCCTTGGATGAAATGGTGGTCTTCATCAGGCTTCCACTTACTCCGGGTATGCCCCTGATGTACTCTGGTTTGCAGTACTTTGTAGTACTTTTGGTGAATAAAAAAAAGGTAAATAAATGACTGAATAGTCCGCCATACTTGTGAAACAAATGCTCTAATAGCTTTGGACTGTGGTCAGGGCGGAAATTCCTTCAGGAACACGGTAAATAAAGGAAACAATATGGGTGCTTGGTCCTTTAGGGAACAAGAAATTTGCTGATGTGAAACCCTGATAGTATTACCCATGACGTCCTTGACCTGGTACTCTACCTTCAAATCAATAGATTAGGCCCGAAATTTTCAACGATAGGCCTTGAACACTCAGTTTTCCCACTGATACTCTTTTTTGCTTCCACGTTTGCCTCTGACTACGAAATCTGAGCTTTAAGGGCTCTGGAGAAGATTTTACAGAGTTTAAACTCTGTTCCTTTAATGCGTGCTCTGTCACACGTCTTCTCAGACCTTTCCTCACGATTTCAATCCTTGAGAATGGTCCTTTCTCGTGTTTTTTGTAATTGTGACAGAGACTGTAAAGCATGGTGGCTTCCACCGCTTGTACCTGCAAAAATACGCAACCTCGTTATGAAATCTATGCATAGGGAGGATGGCTGCGGAGGGCGGGGGGAACGATAATGTGGCGGTGGTATGAACGATGGTTTTAAATGGAACAATGGTGAAATATGCAGTGATATGTTGTAAACAACGATTAATAGGTTTTTGGTGGAGAAATGCTTGTGCGCCGTTCGATCATGGTCTGGTGGTGGGATCGACGGCGGAGATTAATCAGCGGAATGGTTTATGAAAATGGGCGGGATGCATAGAAACGAATGTAAATACAATGAAATGTGTGTGTGGTGGGACCCGACGTGGGCGGAGGGTGATTAGTTTCGAACCGTCGACCTTAGATCCAACGGACGGTTGAGATCAAGTCGGAGGATCGAAATCAAGGGGGGGGGGCAAGGGTGACACATTACAAAGGTTTCGATTGCGATTGGGAGTGGGGACGCGATTGAGCGCTAGCCGTTGATCTTGGATCAAGATCAACGGTTGGGATTTAGTCGACGGGGAGACAGGGAAGGAGGGGAATAAATCTGAACCGTTGGATCTTAGAGGGATGGACGACTCTGATCAAATCGGGGGAAGAAATGGGCGGAATCGACAGTCCGATGGACGATGGTGCGATTAGATCCTGACCGTTGGATCTGGACTAACGGACGGTCAAGATTTGATCGGGAAATCGCAATCGCAAAGGGCAGAAGGTGGCAGCGATTGGGAAATGCGATTGCGATTGGATTGGAAAGCGAGGGCCGTCAGATCTGGAAGGGGATGGACGACTGTGATTTGATCGGGAGATCGCAATCGGGAGGAGCGGAAGGGTGTCACAGGAGGAGTTGCGATTGCGATCGGGGCGGGATTGTGATTAGCGCCGGGCCGTCCTAATGGACCAAACGATGGATCAACGGTGGATCAACGGTGGAGATCACGGCGGAGGCCTAATGGACCAAACTCAATCGCATCGGAGTTTTTCAATGTTACAAAGGGATCTGCTCGCCCGACAACTCTGATTGCGATTGGCGCCCAAGACTTAAGTGCTTGGTTTTGGCACTAGGGGCACATGGGGAAGTGGTTTGCGGGGCTGGCGGAAAAGGGGCTAGGCCCTATTATAAGGTGAAAAGTGGGTTTTAGGGCCCTTTTTAATGAATTTTAAGATTGGGAAAGGGTAACGGTAACGGAAAAAAAGGGGAATTTGGCCAAACAAAGGGTAAGGGTAGAATTTAAAGGATTAATATAATATTATTCATAGGATTTATAATATTAATCCTAAGGTTTAATATAAATCCCTTGGGTTTATAATCATGGTCAACCATGGTCCAGCATCACCTTGTCAAAAATATTGTTTCAATATGAAAATTAACCATGCTCAACCATCATCAACCATGGTCATTCATGGTCAACCATAGTACAATGTCACATTGTGACAAAGATTGTCTCAATATGAAAATCAACCATGATCAAATGGCATATTGTGACAAACATTGTCTCAATATGAAAATCAATCATGGTCAACCATGGTGAATCATGGTTAATATAAAAATCAACCATGGTCAATCATGGTCAACCATGGTCCAACGTCATATTATGACAAAGATTGTCTCAATGTAAAAATGTACTATGGTAAACCCTCATTAACCATGGTTAATCATTTTCAACCACCATCAACCATTGTACAACATCGCATTGTGATCAAGATTGTGTGAATATGAAAATCAACCATCGCCAATGACGGTCAATGATTGTCAATAACCATGGTCACATTGTGACAAATATTGTCTCAGTATGAAAATCAACCATGTTCGACCATGTTTGTTTTAGGGTTTATAAAATTTATCTTAGGGTTTATAGTATTTATGTTAGGGTTTATATACCTTGGGTTAAAAATATTTATCCTTTGGGTTTTGGGGTTTTTAGTATTAATCCCTTGCGTTTATAAGTGTATTTAATTTAATATTAATCCCTTAGATTTATAATCCATTGGGCTTTTAACAGTTTGGCCAAGATTGTCTCAATATGAAAATCAACCATCGTCAATGATCATGGTCACATTGTGATGAATATTGTCTCTTGGTCCAAAAGCACATTATGACAATGATATTCAACCATGGTCGAATGTCGCATTGTGACAAATATTTTCTTACTATGAAAATCAACCATGGTTAACCATGGTTGAACTTCATTTTGTGATGATGAGTGTCTTAATATGAAAATAAATCATGGTCAACCACAGTCCACTTTCATATTGTGACAAAAATTGTATCAATATTAAAATCGACCGTGGTCAACAGTGGTGAACCAAGTTTATTCTACGATTTATAATATGTATCTTGGGGTTTATATACCTTGGTATTAAACCCTTGGGTTTATAATCGCTTGCCCTTTTAGTATTAATCTCTTGTGTTTATTAGTCCCTTTGGTTTATAATATTAATCCCTTGGGTTTATAATCATGGTCAATCATGCTCAACCATGGTGCAACGTCACATTATGACAACCATGGTCCAATGTCGCATTGTGACAAATATTATCTCACTATGAAAATCAACCATGCTCAACCATGTTCCAACGTCGTTTTTTGACCAAGATTGTCTCAATATGAAAATCAACGAAGGTCAACGATGGTCAACCATGATTATTTTAGGGTTTATAATATATATCATAGGGTTTATGTACCTTGGGTTTATAGTATTTAACCCATAGGTTCATATTCCTAGGGTATAATATTATTCATATGATTTATAATATTAATCTTAGGGTTTAATATAAACCCCTTTGGTTTGTAATCATGGTCAAACATGGTCTAATGTTACATTGTCACAAAGGTTGTCTCAATATGTAAATTAATGGTGCTCAATCATCATCAACCATGGTCATTCATGATCAACAATAATACAACGTCACATTGTGACAAAGATTGTCTCAATATGAAAAACAATCATGGTCAAATGGCGCATTGTGACAAAGATTGTCTCAATATGAAAATCAATCATGGTCAACCATGGACAATCATGGTCAATCATGGTCAATTGTGGTGAATCATGGTTAATATAAAAATCAACCCTTGGGTTTATAATCCCTTGCACTTTTAGTATTAATCTCTTTTTTTTATTAGTCCCTTGGGTTTATAATATGAATCCCTTGGGTTTATAATATCAATCCCTTGGGTTTATAATCATGGTCAATCATGGTCTACCGTCACATTATGACAACCATGGTCAACCATGGTACAATGTCACATTGTGACAAAGATTGTCTCACTATAAAAAATCAACCATGTTCAACCACAGTTGAACGCCACTTTGTGGAAAAGAGTGTCTCAATATGAAAATCAATCATGGTCAACCATGGTCCAACATTGCATTGTGACAAAGATTGTGTCAGTATGAAAATCAACCATGGTCAACATTGGTCAACCCTGTTTATTTTAGGGTTTATAATATTTCTCTTACGGTTTATATATCTTGGGTTCATAGTACTAAACCCTTAGGTTTATAATCCCTTGCAATTTTAGTATTAATATTGTCTGTTTATTAGTCCCTTAGGTTTATAATATCAATACATTCAGTTTATAACCATGGTCAACCATGGTCGAATGTTACATTTTGAAAAATATTATCTCAATTTCAAAATCAACCATGTTCAACCATCGTCAACCATGTTCAACCATCGTCAACCATGTTCAACCATGGTCTAACGTCACATTGTGATAAAGATTTTCTGAATATGAAAATCAACCATGGTCAATCATGATCAATCACAGTTAATAATAAATGAATTAATATGAATGGATTAATAAATGATAATAATGAATTGATAAATAAATAATTAATTAATAATTAATGAAATAAAAACTAATTAATAAATAAATGAATTAATAAAAATTATTTATTTAATAATAATAATAATAATATTTATAATTGTAATAATTATGATTAATTAATTAATAATAATTAAATTAATTAATTAACAATTATTATTTATAATAATTATAATTATAATTATTTAAACTTATAATTAATTAATTGATTATGGTTAATATCACTATGCTTTACGGCATCAATCCATTTTGTTTATATTATTTATCCTTGTATGAACAATACTTTTTTTTTACAACGGATATGGATTTATATTAGAGCCCTCGCAAAAATGCCATAAAATCAATCACAAAATTAAGGGCAAAGCCCAAGTTTCCTCTCCAGCCAGCAATTCGAAGGCCCAATTATTTGAAAGTCGATGGTTCTTACATATTTCTATTGACTCAATCTATAAAAAAATTGATTCAGTGAAATGCAATAAAACATGAGATCAACATTTTTACGGGATAGGATCCCATTCTTCTTCCCTATCTCTTGAAAGGGTAGCGACTTCCAGAAGAACAACTCTGTTGGCTTCCAAGTCTATGTCCTTGTTGTTCTCCCTCATCACGTGGAAGAATCTCACACTCTGGAAAGATTTCACCGGGGTTTTGATTCTTGTCACCACTCTAGCAAATCTGAAATCAGCAAGATGAAAATTTTCCACTATGGTTTTTATGAGGGTTTGAGAATCCCTGATTACATTTACCTCTTTTATCCCAAGGGCCTTGACTTGCTTGAGACCTTTGAGGAGGGCCAACACTTCTGCTTGAATACTTGTGTTGTGACCCAGTCCCCAGGCAAAGCTGAGCACAATTCTTCCTTCTTTGTTCTTAATAACCCCTCCTCCCCCAGCATTCCCGGGGTTTCCTTTTGCTGCCCCATCAAAAAATAAGGCGTGGTTGGATTTCTTGGAAGACCATTCTGAAAATTATTTCTCGTTCCCTATGATTTTCCAATCTTTATGTTGCTTTCTTTGTCTTATATCTTCAGAAAACTGTAGATCCATCATTGCACACCAACCCAAGTCCTGTTGTCTTAGATTTGAATCCTTCAAATAATCACCCAGACTTTCTTTAAATTGACATTTGATCTTAACCATGATGATTTTCGCATTTTTCCCTTTGTCCCTGAATACTCTCATGTTCCTCTCAAGCCAAATTTTCTAGCAGATGAATTTTGGCAAAGAGAGCCAGGCAACCTTGAAACTTTCATTTTTTGGGAATGCTCCTAGGTAAAAATGTAGCCAGTTTGTAAACAAATCAAGGATAGAAGTGGGGAAATTAAATTTTTTTTTCCAAAGACTCAGAAATTCATGCCAGATCTCTACTGCGAATTTGCATTCCAGCATTAAATGATGATTGTTCTCTTCACTTTCGCAGCACAATTGGCATCTTGAAGGCCCATGGAATCCTTTTTTCATCAATATTTCCTCAGTCATAATTCTTTTATGGCATAGAAGCCAACAGAAAATATCAACTTTTGGGATGGACTTATGGCTTCAAAGCCCCTTCCACACCGCAGCATCTAGAGGAACATAAGGCTTCTCCTACAATAATTTATAGCCCTACACAATAGAATAGGAGCCCATTTTTATTCCCCAACCACGAACATCATGCCTCCCATCAAGGATTAGTGACTTGGCATTCAACAGAGAAAGGAGGACAGCGCAATCACTTGACAACTCCGGTGGCATGTCTGCCAGGTTCCACAGTGAATTATAGCCAGCGTTGATCATCCATGTTCGCAACACTTGGAGAGAGACGATTTTGGCCAGAGGGGGATGGTTCATGATACAGTCATCCCAAATCTTGATTTGTTTACCATTGTTCGGTATCCAAAAAAAATGTTCTTTGATCAGAGGAATGGCTTTGGAACAGAACCTGAGGAGGTGCGATCCATAGCTAGAGATGGTCGGGTTGTCAAGACAACGTTTCCTCTTTGCAGTGAAGTATTTTTTCCACAGTGCTCTTTGCGCCCATCCGGGGTGAGGAGCAATGAGTTTCTAGAAAATCTTGCCTCCCATGGACATGTTTTGTATGCTGAGGTCTTTAAAATTCAAGCCTCCTTCCATCATGGGTTTGGAGACTTTGTCCCAGCTTACCAAAGTGATTCTCTTTTCATTTTTATTTCCACCTTTCCAAAAGAATTTGCGGATTAAAACCTCCATTTTCCTGAGGATGCAAGAGGGAGCCAAAAAAACAAAAAATTGGAAAATGGGAAGACTACTGAGGACAACTTTAATGAGGACTGACTTACCTGCAAGGTTGAGCCAAGAAATCCCCAAGCATGAATTTTGGTCTTGAATTTATCAAGAAGAGGAAGCCAATCCTTGATGTAGGATAGTCTTTGAAAGATAGGGAGGCCCAGATACTTAAACGAAGACCAATTGGAAGAGGCAGCAAAACCCATGCATCTGGAAATGGCATTGAGGGCACTGGAAGAGATGTTCCAGCAGTAAATATGACATTTACTTTTATTTATAATACTTCCGGTAGCTTCACAGTAGTCCTCCAATGCTTCCTTAAACCTTGAGGCTGAAAGAACTGAGGCTGCACCCAATAGTAGTGAATCATTGGCAAACAAAGCATGGTTTAAGTTTTTAACTCCTATTGCAATATAAAGACCCAAAATATCTTGATCTGCCTGCTTCTAATCCAAATAAAAGCTTAGGACAGAGGCTTGGATGACAAAGAGGAGCGGGGAGAAGGAACAACCCTGCCGAAGTCCTCTCGTTGCTTTGAAGAATTCTGCTGCTCTCCCATTCACCAAGGGGGAAATCCATGGTTCAGAAATACAAGCTCGGATGCATTTAATGAAATTCGACCCAAACCCAAATTTGTGCATAACTTCCCAAAGGAAATTGTGTCTAACATGATCAAAGGCATTTGCCAAATCAAGTTTGACCACCATACCTTTCTCTTTACGTTGCAGACTTGAATGGATCACTTCTTGAATGAGGATGAAGTTATCCACAATCTGTCTCGCTTGTACAAGATGACTTGGTTCTCCGGGATAATAAAAGGAAGAATTCCTTGAACGAGGATGAAGTTATCGACAATCTGTCTCGCTTGTACAAGTCACCTTTGTTCTCCAGGATAATAGAAGGAAGAATTCCTTTTAATCTATTGGTAATCACTTTGGTGATCAATTTGTAACCTATGTTACAAAGATAAATGGGACGGAATCTGTTGTAGCGCCCTTTTCCTCAGGAATGAGGGCAAGAAAGGTAGAGTTAGTGCTGCCCCCAATTTTCTAACAGTTTTGGGATTTCACTATCATTTTTTGTAGGTCATTTTCCACAATCTTCCAACAAGATTGAAGGAATCTTACAGTAAAACCATCTAGGCCGGGGGCTTTTTCGAGCTCCATGGCAAAGAGAACATCCTTGATTTATTTTTTGGTGATCTTTGCTTCCAACTGCTGATTCATCCTGAGGGAGATCTAAGGGAACCACATCAAGGAATTTGGAGTATGGGTCTGTCACTCCTTCTTCACTATAAAAGGTTTTTCAAATGAGAGAAGGCTGCCCTCTTGATGCTCATAAAATCCTCGTGAGTAGTGGCCTCTTCCTTAATTTCTGCAATGGATTTAAAACATCTTCTCGCTTGGGCTTGTTTGTGGAAAAAGGAGGAGTTTCTATCTCCTGCTTTAAGCCATATGCTGCAAGACTTTTGTCTCAAGTATTCTTCCTCTTAGAGGCATTCCTTGTGGAATTTGTGTTAAAGTTCTACCTCCTTGTCAAGAACTTCTCTTGTGATTTTTTCCTCTTCAGTTTGAGAATGGTGGTGCTCGAGACAGTCTTGAGCCAACTTTCTCTCCTTTGCAGGATTAGGGAGGGATTTGGCCCATGTTTTCAGAACAACTTTTACTCTTCTGAGCTTTTCCTCCCAAACGAAGAAGGGATCGCCCTTAACCGGCATCCTCCAATAGTCCTTAACCAAATTCAAAAATTCCAGATTCTTGACCCATAATGGGTTGAATCTAAAAAGAAAAGGACCAATATCATTTTGGGCCAGCAACTCAAGATTTATAGGCTTGTGATCTGAAACACTAGAAGGAAGAACGTGCATTCTAGCCTCTAGTCCTAGAAGGAGAAAATAACTATGAACCAGAAATCTATCTAACCTTGCGGCAATGTGCCCATGACTAACTCTTTTGTTAGACCAAGTGAACTTACCATTAGAGGGTGAGATGTCGAGCAAATCCCAGTCTTGCATGAGGTCCTCAACCCACTCTCTTGTTGAATCCCTTATGATAGTGCCTCCTTGATTTTTAGCCACATGCAAGGTGAGATTTAGATCGCCAGCAATTATTGTATTTTCCAGATCCTCTGAGTCAGACAGATGCCTAATGGAGTCCCAGCAGGCCTTTTTCTCCCCAGCATTTATTGGGACATAGACATTGAAGAGGAAAAATACCTCATTATATTCCACACGCTGGAGCTTCAAAAACAACCAATGAGTATTCAGGATCTCTGTGACCATCACAAACTTGGAACTGTTCCAAAGAGAGCCCCACTGTTGTGTAACCAGCTCCAAAAATAGAAGAAAAGAGATATGAACGCCTTAGAAATAAGCCACTTCGAGGGGGCAACCTCCAATACATTACATAAATGAACAATTCTTGGATGATACAAATGAACAGAACCTCCTTCTATATATATGAGTCCATGGGGCCACAATATAATCCTAGTGGGGCCATAATGTAATCCTAGCCGACCTAACAATAATAATGTAAGGGCACAATAATAACAATATGGGGGTTACAGGGGTACAATAATAACAATAAGGGGGGCTACACTAACATAATAAGGGCTACACTATTAATATAGGGACTTAACATGCCCCTCTCCTTCAAACAAGTGTTGTCCTCAACGCTTGATTATTTCTTGATGCTTCTGTATAAAATTCTCATCCTCCCATGTGAAATATTTTATAGGAAAGTTCTTCCACTTGCTGAGATACTCTAAAATTGATCGTACTTTTCGATTTCTTGTTTCTATGACTGCTTCATAACTTCTTTCGATGTGATGTTGATCTTCCTGTTGTTTCATTAGATTCTGCACCAAAGTTGGGTTATCCTTTGAGAGTTGGAGAACTTGTTGTTGATGCTCGATGTGATCTTGCATTAATTTATCATCCATATTTTATATTATTTTATCCTTCAAACCATCCAACTTAGCCTCCATTTCTGCTTTTAAACCATCTATTTCATCTTGAATTACTCTTCGTAAGATTGAAACTTGTTGCACTTGGTACCGTAATTTTGATATCTCATACTGCAACTCTTCCTCTTCATGTGTCATAGTATAGCTTTCAGAGGGCTTAATGGGTGTTGAATTCTTTTTAGGAGGCATTTCAGAATGAAATACTGAAATATATGCTCAATATGCCCTTGGAATCACTTCAAACTGATTTTTCAAATAAGATTTATGCAATTCGGGCAAAACAATACACACCTTTTACTTGCTTTGAGGAGCTCGATATTGAAATTGTATTATCTCTGTGATTGTGGATCTTCAATATCTGAAATTCAGCACTGAAGTAGCCCTCTGAATTCTCCTTTGATTGTCACAGGTCTGACCTGATTTGGATTCTCCAAGACAAAGTTGTGTCCAATCTCCCACAATGACCTAATTATGGTCTGGTTCAGTAGAGCGAACTTTTACGACTTTCCATGTGTCACTGTTTCGTCCTTTGTCTCTGAAATTGATAGCCAAAAAACTAAAGTCTGTGTAATTGCGACCACTTTTTACGGCACTCCAATCCGATGCCCATAGAGAGAGTTATTGAACTTTTTCCACGATCACCTCTTTGAGATGAAATTCAGGAGCCTGAAAAAGCACTACCTTCCACAGATCATATCTCCAAACATATTGCGAACTGGGCTTTGAAAGTTTTCATGACTTTCCTCGTGATTTTAGCTTTGTGTCATATGAATTTCAGATTCTGAACTCGTAGAAAAAAAAAAAATTATAGCGCAAATTCCACGATGACCCGTTTAGAGCCCGAAAGACCGACTTCCACTGCATCATATTTCCGAAAATTTTGCTAAAAGAATTCTCAAATTTTTATACAAGATTCTCAAGATTTTGGCCACACCCTAAAATTTCAGCTTCTGAAACTTCGTAGAAAAAAATTTGTAGCGAAAATGCCACGATGACCTGTTTGGAGCAGCGAAACCCGAGAATCCAAAGCTCTGATACCAAATGTTGTGTAACCAGCTCCAAAAAGAGAAGAAAAGAGATATCAACGCCTTAGAAATGAGCCACTTCGAGGGGGCAACCTCCAATACATTACATAAATGAACAATTCTTGGATGATACAAATGAACAAAACCTCCTTCTATATATAGGAGTCCATGGGGCACCAATATAATCCTAGTGGGCCACAATGTAATCCTAGCCGACCTAACAATAATAATGTAAGGGCAAAATAATAACAATATGGGGGTTACAGGGGTACAATAATAAAAATAAGGGGGGTTACACTAACATAATAAGGGGCTATCCTATTAATATAGGGACTTAACACCCACCCCCCCCCCCCAGAGACTCGCCTGTCCACGCCTCACCCCCGCCAGAGATGCCCTGTCCACTGCCTTCACCCTCTTCTGTGCCCTGTGGCTGCCATCCACTACCCCCACCCCCGAGGCTCCCCAAGCAGAGACGGCCTGTCCACTGCCTTTATTCCAAAATTTCTTACTTATTTGGAGAAACTCTTTGTCCTCCATTTTTGTCTCCTGAATTAGAAGAATGTTTGGGGCTTCTATTCTTAGTAGACTTCGCATGGCTTCTTCTTTCACTTTGCTCCCCATTCCTCTAAAATTCCAGGAGAAAACCTTCATCACTTAGTTTTTTGTGAATGATGGGCTCCCTTAGGGCCCTGTGTCTGATTTCTTGTCACCTTCGGGGTTTTGGCCAAGAGTTTCTCCAATGTGGGCTGGCTACCCTGAAGCTTATCTTTGTAGGTTTCTTATTCTCTCTTTTCACGTGCAGACTTTAGGCCTCTTGTCGATCTTCTAGCCGAGGTTTACGATTCTCCTATTTCCCCTTCCTATTCTGATTCATCCGAGTCTTGTCCATCCTCATCGGCTTTTTCTTGATTTTCCTTGGGTCTTTCTGAAGCATTTTCTCCTAGCCTTGTCCCTAATGATATCCCTTTGTCTGAGGTCCCTTTCTTTTGCATGTCGACCTCCTGAGGTTCCTATGCAGTTGAGCTTAAGACCTCAAACCTGTTTTCTTGAATTTTTTGGGGAGGGTCATTGTGGGCAGAGGCCGGCTGGGGGCCCTGACCATTTGAAGCCCCATATTTGGGGGTTTTGTGAGAGATCTTTGATCGCTTAACCTGGTTCCATACTTCCTCCTTCCCTTTCTCCGCTTCTCCTTTACTCCGAAAACCCTTCGAAAAATGACCATAGTGTTGGGTATGTGTTATATTCTTTCCACCTTGACTAACCTGTGTGTGCGTTCTTATTTGTAGCGTAACTATTGTCGAGGTGGCTCCCGTAAATTTTTTGGTATGCGGTCCCACTCATATGCGGACCCACCCATGTTTTGTGCATGAGTTTGCACATGGTTTTGGGGTACGATGGTTTTCGACCCCTGGTATTTTGTAGATCCGGTCAAGGGAATTACGGTTATGTTCTAATCCAGGGTTAATGGATTGGGGTTTATGTATGCTTCGACATGTATATATATGTGTTGTAACACTAAAAGGAATATAATGAAAAATCAAACTGGTCGTCCCGATTTGGGATCCAGGGGAAAATCTCTGTGTTTATCTGTTTTATGTTTTATGCTCTCGCTATTGTTTATTTTCTGTTATAAGATTCGTGTGTAGATAATTTATGTTCAGGGTTAAAACCTACATTTGGTATCAGAGATGTTTCGGCTTCAAGGGGACGCCTTTGCTGCTGAGGGTTTTTAGTTCGGGCCTGAGGTAGACCCTGTTCAGTGGGAGATCTGCGGGATCAATTCTTGCGGTGAGAGAAGATGGCGAGCGGCGGAAAGATAGAGATCGAGAAATTTAATGGTCAGAGTTTTGAGTTGTGGAAGCTCAAGATGGAGGATCTGCTGGTGGATAAAGATCAGTGCGTCGCGGTAGATCCAGGTACTTGATCCGGATTTATGCAGGAACACAACAGAATAAGCATGTAAACATAAATACAGAGATGCAGCGGAAATAACACTTCATTTCATTAATATCAAAGAACTGAAATTTGCTTACAGACATAATGGAAATAAAACTAGCTAGTGCGCTGGTAGCTATCTCTGAGAAGAGATGTGGCAGCTACAGGCCTCTGAACTGAGTTACAATGAGGCTCGAGGGCCTATTTATCATTTAGAAACAATGGGAAATCCTAAACAGCCAAAACCCTAACCCTAGGAGATGAAGCGCCAAAACTATGGGCCCAGTTTGGGTAAATTGGTGTTTCAACTTCCCAGGGGCGTAACTTTGGCATACGATCTCCGTTTGACGCGTACCATACCTCGTTAGAAAGATCTATCAGAGGAATACAAATTTGGAATGAGCAACATCGGTCCATGGACCCATGTTGCTCTCTGTTTTCCCAAAAAATGTCGTTTAGGGCCTCAAAACGGCTTCGGAAGTTTAGGACCCGAAAAACTGCTAAAAATAGTAAACTGTGCCGAAACTGAAAAACTGAAATAGACAATGGTGGAGCCCCAAGTGGAATAGGCGGGTGACCACCAATATCCACCTGGATCATTCCCCCCCCCTTAGGAAGCAATGGTCCCCATTGCGTTAAGTTCCTCCATGAGATGAGGAAATTTCTGCTGAACTTGGTCCCTGGTGAACCACTTTCCTTGGTGCAGGAGTTGGCCAGCTTTGACAACCCGATATAGTTGATTTACATGTCCATGATGCAATCTGTGGTGGCCTGTTCCATGCAGTCTGGATTTAACTCAGTTGGTGTGAGTTGTTCTGCAATGTCCGAGGTGTCCAGTAGAGGTGGGAAGTAAGGACAAAGGCGATCCACATTGAAGACTGGGTGCAGACCAAGGAATGGTGGAATACTGAGCTCGAAGGCATTGTTCCCTACAGCCTTGGTGATGGTGTACGGCCCGTATCGGAGCGGGCGGAGCTTGCGGTGGGGTCCAGTGAGGCGCTCCTTCTGCAAATGTAGCCATACTTTGTCGCCCACCTGGAAGTTGTGTGGCACCCGGTGTTGATCATGGCGTTGCTTGTACTTGGCATAGGCTCTGTCCAATATATCATGAACCTGTTGGCGGATGTGTTGAATGCGCTCGATGAAGCTACTGGCTTTGTCAACTTCAGACTGGACATGAGCTGAATTGGCCTGAGCAGCTGCAAATGGCATGGCTACGTCAATGGGACATAGTGGCTGGAATCCCAAGCCCACCTGAAAAGGGCTATGGCCGATTGAACTGTGGAGAGCCCGATTATAACTATGTTGTACATAAGGGAGGCTCTCGTCCCATGTGCGTGGATGCTTTGAATTGTACATGCGCAGAATGTGTACAATCATTATGTTGACGACCTCTGTCTGGCCATCTGTTTGGGGATGGAAAGCTGTGGATTTGGTGAGCTTGGTATCCAACATCGACCAGAGGCTGGACCAAAATGTGCTGAGGAACCTGCTATCCCGATCTGATATGATAGACTGTGGGATCCCAAAGTGCACCCACACTCGTTCAAAGAAGAGTTTAGCAGTGGCTTCTGCTGTGATATTCTTCTTGCAAGCCGCCATAATGGCCATCTTCGAGAATCTGTCGACGACCACAAAAACACAGTCATTTCCCTGCTTAGTAGAAGGCAGGCCCGACATGTAATCCATGGAGATGGATTCCAAAGGTCGACTAGGGGTAGGTAGAGGAGTATATAGGCCTTGCTTCTTGATGGTCGGTTTGGCAATGGCACAAGCAGTGCAGGATCTGATGTGCTTCTCGACATCCTTTCAAAGGTTCGGCCAATAGAAATACTTCTGCAGGATTGCTATTGTTTTCTCGACCCCGAAATGCCCAGCGACTCGACTGTAGTGTGCTTCCCATATCATCTTGGCATGCTCGCTTGAAGGAACACAAAGGTGTCCCATGTGACATAAAAGTGCATCTTGGAGGTGAAAATTTGGAACTTGCGTACCCCCAAAGAGTGCCTTGTAAGTTTGGCCGAATTCTGGGTCACTCTCATAGAGAAGCGGCCAATCAGAAGTCTCGTGCCCACAAGAGTTGAGCACAGTGGTGAGCGCCGCGATCGGTGGTCGGCTGAGGCAGTCTGCAACATGATTGGTGCTACCCTTCTTATACTTTATGTTCAAATGAAACTGTTGCAGATATGTAGACCACTTCTGATGGCGATCATTCTGCAACTTCCCTTGTGTCTGTATGAACTGCAGGGGCCTGTGGTCTGTGTGGATAATTGTTTCCTTCCCCAAAATGTAATGCTTCCATTGTCGACAAGCTTGCACAATGGAGTATATTTCTTTGTCATATGTGGGGTACTTGCGAACTGTGTCAGACAATGTCTCACTGTGAAATGCCACTGGATGTCCCTGTTGAGTAAGAACTGCCCCAATAGCATAGTCAGAGGCATCTTTCTCGATCTCAAATGGCTGTTGCAAGTCTGGTAAAGTGAGCACTAGGGCAGAACAGAGGCGATTTTTCAATTCTGTGAATGCCTTCTGTTGAGGTTCCGACCAAAAGAATTTTTCTCTCACTCCTCCCTTGGTGACTTGACTCAAGGGCCAAGTGATATGAGAGAATCCCAACACGAACCTCCGGTAGAAATTAGCAAGACCTAGAAAGCTGCGAAGCTCTGTTATAGTGGTTGGGGCTGGCCAATCCCGAATGACTTGGATCTTGGCTAGATCCACATGCACCCCCCTTTCATCAATAATGTATCCCAGATATTGAACCTGGGTCATGCCAAAAGTGCACTTCTCCAAATTGGCACACAACTTGTGTTACCGCAGTGTTTGGAAGACTTGTCGAATGTGGTGAAGGTGCTCTTCCCAAGTCTGGCTGAAGATCAGAATATCATCCAAGTACACCACTACAAATGAGTTGGTGAATGGCTGCAAGATGTCATCCATCATCCTCATGAAGGTGGCGGGAGCATTCGTCAACCCGAAAGGCATGACCAGCCATTCGAAAAGGCCTTCCTTGGCTTTGAAGGGAGTCTTCCACACATCGGAGGGTTCAATTGGTACCTGGTGATACCCAGACTTCAGGTCGATCTTGCTGAAATATTTTGCACCTTTGAGTTGGTCCAGAAGGTCATCAATTCGTGGGATTGGGTACCTATTCCGGATAGTGATCTTGTTCAGCGCCCGATAGTCAATACAGAGTCTCCACGTCCCATCCTTCTTCTGTACCAACACGATCGGGCTCCCACAGGGTGATGAACTTGGTCTGATGTGACCTTTCTACAACAGCTCCTGAATCTGCCTCTTGATTTCATCATTCTCCGGAACAGAGCGCCGATAGATCAGTCCATTAGGTAGCGGCGCACCGGGGGTCAGATCAATCGGGTGCTTGACCTGACAGTGCAGAGGAACCCCTGTGGGTGAGGTGAATATGTCCCCATACTCCTCCACAACCTTATCCATTTGTTGTTGTTGTGCAGAGGAGCCCTGTCTGGAGGTCGTGGCCACAGTCTTCTTCTTGCCCTGGGGGCGGATCATCAGAAAAACGAATTTCCTGGTTTGGGAAATGAGCTTACTACATTGTTTTGCGGTAACCAAAGAGATAGTCGTAGGAGGTGGTACCTCTGGTATCCTGTACAACTTATTTCCCAAAGTAATAATAACAGCACGAGGTCGAGACTCATACACAGCATGACGCTTCCACTAGTATGGTTGTCCTAATAATACATCAGAAACATCAATAGGAGCAACGTCACATAATACCTCATCCGTGAAGGGCTTGATGCTATAGGGAAGGCGACACTGCTGGCTGACGCGGAGATCTCGTCCTTGGTGAAGCCACCCGAGGGTGTATGGATGTGGGTGAGCTGTGGTCGGCAAGCCCAACCGCTTCACGGCGTCTGCTGAAATGAGGTTCTTTTGGCTCCCATTGTCGACAATGAACTGTAACGGGGAGCCCTTTACCCACATCTGGGAGTGGAAGAGACGTTCCTCCTCCTCTGGATCTTCCAGTTCCTCCTTTTGGATCTTTGCGGTGGCAATAGTGGCGTTGGGCTCCGCATCAATAATCTGTTTCCCTTTTTCATTCGCCTTTTCAGGTTCTGATTCGGAGTCAGAGCATGCATCTGACTCAGAAGCCCTCATCTCGGCCACTAGCGACTGCTTGGCCCGACACTCACTTGTGTTGTGAGTGGAGCTCTTATGGAACTCACACCACTTTCTCGTGTCCTTGTTTGGCTTTGCGGTGCTGTTCTTTTCTTGTGGCTTTGATGAGTTGTCTTTAGCCGCCATGCCTTGGCTCGGTCCTTTGTTCTGCGGTTTGGAAGCACCTTTCCCTTGCTTTTGATTCGCAGATCCAAAGTCTCGCTTCTTCTGCTTGAATTTATGCTCAATCTTGGCAGCATATCGGTATGCCGTACCAAGCGAGGAGATGTCGAGGAACTCCATTTCCTCCTGAATGTATCTGTGTAGACAATTGCGATACTTTAGCACCAGATGTTTCTTTGAATCTTTGATACCCAACTTTGTGCGCGGGGTATGGAACATATTCGTCAGCTCATGCACATCTTGATCCCTTTGTTGTCGCAGCGTGGTCCATTGTATGTACTTGTCCTCATAGCTCCCCACGGGATAGTACTGTTCCTTGACGGCGTCTCGGAAAGAATTCCAAGTTGGTATGGCCGAGAACAGAGAGGGTTTTGTCTGGTCCTTGTTCTCACAGTAGGTTTCCCACTAGTCCTTAACATGGGGGGTAGCTTTGAGGAGTGCAAAAATAATCTTCTCCCGGTCTGAAAAGTCATGAACCGAGAAATATCCTTCTAACAGATTCAACCATTTATCTACAGCATCTGCGTCTATTTGACCCTCAAATATGGGAATGTCAAGATTTACTTGTACCTTAAAAGGAGTCGCGCCTCCAGAGTGGCTGCTGGATGCAGATGCGCCGCCGGTGGGTAGCCGTTGAAGGATCTGAGCAAAGTTATCCATCATCACGTTCCTTTGTCTTTCGAGGGCCTCCTCGAGCAATATTCTGATAGGATCTCCTGCTCCCTCATCTTTCTTTTCGTCCCCCATGGGCGTCCGTCGAGGTTTGCGAGGCTGATCTTGCAAAGGTTCCACCAGATCAAGCCCTAGCTCCTTATACCCCGACCTCGTTGGGGACATGCAAAGAAGGATCGAGAAAAAGCGGACCGCTCTGATACCACTGATCCGGATTTATGCAGGAACGCAACAGAATAAACACATAACCATAAATACAGAGATGCAGCGGAAATAACACTTCATTTCATTAATATCAAGAACTGAAATTTTCTTACAGACAGAATGGAAATAAAACTAGCTAGGGCGCTGGTAGCTATCTCTGAGAAGAGATGTGGCGGCTACAGGCCTCTGAACTGAGTTACAATGAGGCTCGAAGGCCTATTTATCATTTAGAAACAATGGGAAATCCTAAACAGCCAAAACCCTAACCCTAGGAGATGAAGCGCCAAAACTATGGGCCCCGTTTGGGTAAATTGGTGTTTCAACTTCCCAGGGGCGTAACTTTGGCATATGATCTCTGTTTGACGCGTACCATACCTCGTTATAAAGATCTATCCGAGGACTACAAATTTGGAATGAGCAACATCGATCCATGGACCCTAGATGTTATCCTAAGGTCCCCAAAACGTGGTTAGGGCCTCAAAACGACCCCAGGAAGTTCAGGACCAGCTGCTAAAGAGATAGTGAGCTGTGTCGAAAGCGAAAATATTGAAATAGACGATGGTAGGATTTGAGTGGAAGAGGTGGGTGACCACCAATATCCACCTGGATCAGTACTAAGCCAACGGGAATGTCAGATGAAGACTGGAAGAAGCTGGATCGGAAGGCTAAGAGCACAATAAGGTTGTGTGTCTCAGATTCAGTATTGTTGAATGTATCTGGGGAAGCTACGGCGAAGAATTTGTGGGAAAAACTTGGGACTTTGTACCAATCTAAGTCTATGGTGAATAAGTTGTTCCTGTGGAAAAAGTTGTATAACCTGAGGATGAAGGATGGAGACTTCATTGTGAGCATGCGAGAACACCTTCAGTACGCCAGTAAGTCGACTATCATACGGTGATATTAAATCTCAGATGAAGATAAGTGCATCGGTTTGTTGTGTTCTCTACCAGACTCATGGGACAGTCTGGTTATTGCAATAGGTAGCAATACAACTACCTTGAATTTTGATGACATTGTCTCAGCCTTGCTGTCGGAGGAAATGAGACGGAGAAATATGGAGGGTCAGAATGGAGATGCCTTATATGTACGAGGAAGGTCCCAGAACAGAAACAAGAATAAGGTTTCGAGTGGGAGATCCAAATCTAGAGGGAGATCTAAATCTCCTGGAAAGTTTGTAAAGGTGTGCTGGAAATGCGGAAAGGAAGGGCACTACAAAAAGGGCTGCAGATCTAAAGCTCCTGAGAAAGGAAAGGGATCTGAGGATGCTTCATCTGCAGAGGCAAAAACCACCTCGGATGAAGGTGGGGATGTGTATTTGGCTTCTTCTTCAAATACACATGTAGATCATGAGTCATGGTTGATTGACTCAGGTGCATCCTTTCACTTCACTCCCAATAGGGAGTGGTTCTGCGAGTATGAGAAATATGATGGTGGTGATGTCTTCCTAGGGGATGATAGGAGGGCCAGAATCATCGGACGTGGAAAGGTCAAGGTGAAGCTGCAAGGTGGAAGGATTAGAACACTTCCTGGTGTTCTGCATATTCCTACATTGGCCAGAAATCTGATTTCTATAAGCAAGATGGATGATGCAGGTGTAAAAACAGTGTTCGAGAAAGATGCCTGCAAGATGGTTAGGGGAGCACTGGTATTAATGCGGGGAGTTCGGACTGGAACTCTGTACAAGCTACAAGGTAGCACAGTTATTGATGGGTGTAACAGTTCTGTGGTTCCTGAAAGTGGGACAGAAAGCCTAGCTGTCTCTGGAGAAAAGACCATGCTATGGCATCAAAGGCTTGGACATATTGGAGAGAAGGGCCTTCGGATATTGCATAGAGATGGTATGGTAGAAGGTATGTCTAATTGTTCTCTGGATTTCGATTTCTGTGAACATTGTGTATATGGGAAGCAGAATCGGGTGAGTTTTCCTTCTGGTGCTAAGAGGGCAAACAAGATATTAGAACTTGTGCACAGTGATGTGTTTGGGCTTGTGTCAGTTCCATCACTGGGAAAGTCTGTGTACTATGTTTCATTCATAGATGACTTCTCAAGGAATACATGGATATATTTCTTGAGGAAGAAATCTGAAGTCTTTGACAAATTTAAAGAATTTAAAGCTCTGGTGGAAAACCAGACAGAGAAGAAGATAAAGGCGTTGAGGACAGATAATGGTGGGGAGTTCTGCAAGAAGGAATTTGAAGAGTTCTGTAATAAGTGTGGTATAGCACGGCAGAAGACTACTCCATACACACCTCAGCAAAATGGAGTTGCAGAAAGAATGAATAGAACACTGATGGAAAAGGCAAGAAGCATGCTCAGTGGTACTGGGTTAGGACAAGAATTCTGGGCAGAGGCAGTGGAGACTGCATGTTACTTAGTTAACGGATCACCTTCATCAGCGTTGGAGGATAAGACCCCACATGAGGTATGGACTGGTAAGAAACCCTCTCTTTCACATCTAAGGGTATTTGGATGTGATGCATATGTACATGTTCCAAAGGAGAAAAGGACCAAGTTGGATAATAAATCTGAAAGGTGCATCTTTATTGGGTATAAGGATGGTTTAAGGGGTTACAAGCTTTGGAACCCAGAAACAAGGAAGGTTGTGTATAGCCGAGATGTGGTGTTTAGAGAAGTGAAAGATGTTGTTAAACATGAAGTCCTACCAAAGGAACCTGAGAAGATAGAGTTTGAGCTAAAGGAGGATGAATCGGACTCTACAACAGAAGAAGACTCAGAAGATGAAGAGCCACAAACTCCAGCTTTGAGAAGATCAGTTCGGGAAAGAAGGCAACCAGAAAGGTATAGTCCATCTGCTTTCTGTTCAGGTTTTGCCTTAGCTATAACTGATGATGAACCCAGAACTGTCAGGGAGGCAGTAGATTCAGAGGATGGAAAACTCTGGAAGGAGGCCATGGTTGATGAAATGGCATCCTTGCACAAAAAAGATGCATGGGATCTGGTGGAGTTGCCGGCTGGAAGGAAGCCCATTGGGAGCAAATGGGTGTTTAAGAAGAAGATGAATGTAGAAGGCAAGGTGGAGAAATACAAAGCTCGGTTGGTAGCAAAGGTTATTCCCAGGTGCCGGGAATTGATTTTGGTGATATTTTTTCTCCTGTTGCCAAAGTTACTTCTATTAGATTACTTTTATCTGTTGCTGCTGCATTTGATTTTGAGATAGAATAGATGGATGTGAAGACAACATTTCTTCACGGGGATCTAGAAGAGGAAATCTACATGAAGCAACCTGAAGGCTTTATGGTGAAGGGTAAGAAAGAACTGGTATGCAGGTTGAAGAAGTCTCTGTATGGGTTAAAACAGTCACCAAGGATGTGGTATTAGAAATTTGATACCTATATACGGGGACTTGGCTTCACCAGAAGCAAGGAGGATCCTTGTGTTTATTTTAAATTAATTGGTGACCGTGTTATTTATTTGGTCTTGTATGTGGATGATATGTTGTTGATTGGAAATGACAAAGAAATTATCCAAGATTTGAAGACACAATTGTTCTCCAAATTCGACATGAAGGATCTTGGTGCTGCAAACTATATTTTGGGCATGGAAATTAAGAGAGATCGGGCAAAGAGGAAGCTCTGGTTAAACCAGAGGAAGTATGTCGAGACTATATTGCATAGGTTCAATATGCAAGATAGTAAACCGGTGAGTGTTCCTATTCCTGTAGGTGCAAAGCTGTCTGCTGAACAGTGTCCCAAGACACAAGAAGAAGAGGAGGATATGTCCCGTGTTCCATATGCAAGTGCAGTGGGTAGCCTGATGTATGCAATGGTCTGTACTAGACCAGACATTGCACATGCAGTGGGAGTATTGAGCAGGTTTATGTCAAACCCGGGGAAGGAGCATTGGACAGTAGTGAAGCGAGTTTTCAGATATTTACGTGGCACTAGTGATTATGGCTTGTGCTACCAGGGAAGACCAGGATTGGAAAGAATGTTGGACATTCGTGGTTTTGTTGATGCAGACTGGGCTGGAGATCTGGACCAAAGAAGATCTACAAGTGGGTATGTGTTTAGCCTATTTGGAGGTGCGGTCAGTTGGATGAGTAAAAGACAGTCTGTAGTGGCTCTTTCAACTACAGAGGCAGAATACATAGCAGCCACTCATGCAAGCAAGGAAGCAGTTTGGTTGAAAAGATTGTGTTTAAGTATGGGGTTGGTACAGCAAGCTATAAGGATAGACTGTGATAGCCAAAGTGCAATTTTCTTGGCTAAGAACCCTGCTTATCATTCAAAGACAAAGCACATTGATGTTTAATATCACTTTGTTAGAGATATGGTTGAGGCTAAAAGGGTGTTACTGGTAAAGGTGGACACTTTGAAGAATGTTGCAGATGCATTGACGAAGTCTGTGAGCACTTAGATGTTCTCTTGGTGTAGAGAAACAATGGGTGTTGAAGAATTGGCCAAATGACTAAGCTCTCCTGTGGCCCCCCGTGGAAAGAAAACAACAAGTGGGAGAATGTTGGGTATGTGTTATATTCTTTCCATGACTAGCCCATGAGTTGTACGTTGCGTCGAGCGTAGCAGGGGGGTCACAGGGGAGGCGGCAGCCCCCCCTGTCAGGGTTCGGGGCAGCGTCCCAGCGAAATTTTTTTTTGGTATGCGGTCCCACTCATATGCGGACCCACCCATGTTTTGTGCATGAGTTTGCACATGGTTTTGGGGTACGATGGTTTTCGACCCCTGGTATTTTGTAGATCCGGTCAAGGGAACTATGGTTATGTTCTAATCCAGGGGGTTAATGGATTGGGGTTTATATATGACAAAAGTGTAACCCAGGTTCAGATTTCCGCCCTAAATTAATTAACAATTAGAAAGAAAGAAAAAAATGTCCAGTGGCTGCAATAGGATTTTAGATTTGAAATCTACACATATCCTCCCCAACAAAGTTTGATTCCTACAAACAACATGTTGAGTTATTAATGAGCATATTGTTGTAACAGATTTACCCATATTATTTGTCTGACTTTTTCCCTAAAAAATCTAGGGATTACCCTGGGAACCATCCTCAAAATGAGGACAAGCACCAAAGGATTCCCCCTGCGATACATAAAATGGACCAAAACAACAATTGATGATACTAAAAAAAAATTATGTAACATATATAAGATACAATATCATAATAGTGTTATGGGTTAACTTGAATGATGTCGTGAAGTATAAGCAAGATATCAGGAGGTTAAGTTTTATGTGAATATTACGAGTCTCACTTGATGTTTCCATTGGATTTGGTTGAAAAAATTGTAACCAATTGATTTACCTCCCATGTGTTGTGTATCCCATCAAAATACGCATTGAAAACCTTTCAGCTTATTCTAGATCTACACCCTATCCACACCCACTATTTAAGACCTATACAATCACCAACGAGAAAACAAAACTATCATTTTTATCCCAACCTTGTTCATATGGCAAGAGGTTCTTATACTTCTACCTTGTATAATAATTATGAAATTCATTATTCAAAATTAGGTATCTACATAAAACTATAGGTAATTATATATCACCTTGTAGACTACAAGTTTACATGTATTTAATTGGATATATGACCACACAGAGACTTCTGCAAAGAGGGATTGGAATATTTTGTTTCAATGGTTAACAAGTAATATATCATAAATAGTCTACCTTTTACTGACGTTTTTTATATTGTTTCCATTTTTTAAATTTAATGAAAATAGGTTTTCTTTCTCGTTTTTGGAAAATTATTTTCTAAAGAAATTTGATATCATGTCATACTTGAAATTTCTTTGATATCATGTCATACTTTAAGATGCATGTTTCATAAGAGAGAATTTTTGTCTTTGATTTACAAGTGACAAAGAATCTATGTTTGATCTGAGTCTGTCAGTTACCGGATTTACCCATGATCTTTTACTTCTCTGATGTGGTTAGAATTGCATTTTAAAAGAGCATAAAATGCAAGAGAAAACATGACGACGATCAGCAACACAAGAACACGAGACATTTGATAACGGAGTTCACTCAATGTGGGTTACGTCTCTGGGCCCGATGTCAAGATGGTGGAGGTCGCTTCATATAATTTTGTTAAGAGATGATGATATACATGGACAACACTTTGTCACAGTAAGAAAATATGTCCTCAAACAAGAGTGGTTTTTCTCTCCACGAAATGTTCCGCTTACAGGAATTCTCACTCAAAAAGGCTTCCTCTCAGCATGAAAAACTAACATGATCTCACACAATGCGACAATGAGTATCACTTCAACATAGTTACATAGGGATCTCAACAACAACACATAGAATGAAAGGCTAAATACATCTCACATAATGTGGCAAAATTGATCCCGCAACATAACATCAAACAGGGATCTCAAAACATAATACATCATCTCAGCAAATATGAAAGTAAACATGACATGACTGCTTCATGTACCTTCACTTCTGAATTTGGCCGAAAAATGAAATTCTCATCTGCAAAAACTGACTGCACCACTGAATTTCTGATGTCGAGTGGTGTAAAATCAACTATCCATTTGTCAAATTCCAACACTGTCAAAATATGGGCCTTTAGGAATCTTTTAGATTCATTGTGATTCTCCAAAGATTATGGGCTAACCGGAAATCCGTTGCTCAAATTACGAATCTGATATTGCCATTGTGTTCCCTGCGAAATTTTGTGAAATTTCACTCTAAATTTGATACCATTCTGATAAAATGAATTTTTAACTCCTTGGGAAAATTCTTCAGTTCATGGTTCCACTACTTCTTTTTCCTAGGCAAAGTTCCGTCTCTGCACAATTCCACTTGGCTCAGGGTTCCGCCCCCTGGTGCATGGTTCCACTACTCGCTTGAGCGCTCCGAGTTATGCCACCTCTCCTCCCCATGTTGGGCAAATGACTAAAATTAAATACATTTCACGAGACAGACTTTACAAGAAATGGGTTTTTGGCCCCATGGTAATTAAGGAGGTTGGTTACTAAGAAGTTGGGGGATCAAATCTCGGCCCCCTAAACTGGGCGCGCAGTTATGAATTAAATCTGGTTGTTACCTTTTATGGGTTGGATGTCAACCGTCGTGGCATTTGAATGAAGTTGCAACAGTTATGCATATAATCATTCTTCCATGCATGCGTTGGTCTTTCTTCAAACTTTAGTATGATTTTGTTTATGTTTAATTCCACACAATATTCTCCCAACATATTTATGTGTTGGGTTTTTTTCAAACTTTAGTATGGTTTAGTTTATATTTAATTCCATACAATATTCTCCCAACATATTCGTTGAAAAGTTTTATTATGGTTTTGTTTTAATTTAATACCATACCATCTTTTTTTAGGATGGTTTGTTTTAACCATATGGATTTTAATGTTGTTAAAATAATTTTGTTTGTTGAATTTTTTTAAATATAAATAGTTATTAAAATAATTATTTTAATATTTAAAACGATTTTGTCGTTTTAATAATTATATACTTATTTTTTAATGATTTTTTTGTTTTTAAGTGAGCATTTTAATATCATTTTGTTTTGTTTTTTCTGCAGGGGCAAGGAGCCAATGAAAGGATGTCATGTGTTAACGACTAATGGGCTGCCATGTGGGTCTCACTTGTTGACAGGGACGCCACGTGGTAGATTGTGGGCCCCACTTCTCCCTTGTCTTGTCAAATTTTAAAAAGCCCTATCTCCCTCATTCGAGCTCGGATTTTAGTGTCATTTACATTGTTGGAATCAAGGCAATGAGCACTACGATCATGTCATGGTTCGAGAGTGTTCTAACCACTTTGAATTTTGACCATTTTTTAGCCTTCTTGGACTTCTACATGTGTTTGGAGCTACCTGGATCAATTTTCCACAAAGACTCGATGACGAGAGGCTGCAGGTGTGGGTAGACACACAGGAGGATGTGTGGGAGTACCCTCAAATTTTAGGAAAATTTAGGTGGGGTGGGGTGTCAATATATATATATATATATATCCCCACGAAGGGTGTTAATCCATCTAACAAAAATACAGCCATGACAGAGCTAAGGTTTAAAGAAGGGAAGAGGGGTGGCAGGTCACCCCACTTGGCAGTGTGCATGGCCACTTGTTGTTAAGAAACCTGTCTCAAACAAGGTAAGTTCTCATCAGCGTTGCATAAGAGTGTGTGAGTGCTCGAGAAGGTACATCGGCACCAAATATTATTCAATCCCCAGTTCAAAGAGGCAATTATGGCTCTACAAGGGCAAGAATGTGGTGATAATGTTGTGAAGTGGGAATAAGCTAGTTGTGCAACCGACCGCATGAAATTGGTAGCCATAACTACTCTTAAGCCATGGAAACCACTCCCCAGTTGGAATAATCTCGAGCTAATAGACCAAGCAACCAGGAAGCATGCAATCTTAGACTTTAATGCTCAAAGTCTATCTCAACGGTCCAAGCTTACGGTGGTTATTCAGGCTTCCCCTTTGTGTGGTTCTTCAATGCTCATGTTTACATTTTATTTCTTGTTCCGGGTAACTCATTTCAAGATTGGCTTCATTTTATGCTTTCAATGTTTACTACAACTTGATATTTTGGATTATGGATTCAATCCCCTTCCTTGGTTCTCTTTTTCTAGGGAGATTTTACTTGAATGTTTCTCTATGATTTGTACTTGTTTCCCTCATGGTCTGTGAAACTTTCCAATCAATTTACAACTCCTCCCAAACACTCTGCCTTTCTCTCCTAGGTGTTGTCAACTAGCCAACCTATTTCATTCCTATCATGTTTTCCTTGTTTTAGCTCCCTCTTTAATCATGGCACATCACCCCCTAGTTAGTCCCTCGAGTTGTAGCAGTTGTGATCGTAGTTTTAAAACTAGGTCGATCTGAATTGGAATAGGCTCGGTTGACTAAACCACACCCTTGCCTGGAGCAACTAGGTGAATTATTTGGTTTCACGATCGGTATGTTACCGAACCGGCTAAGTTGGTCACTGATTCGACTGGTTCAGTAATGGACTGACTCGACCGATCGAGCCCGACTTAAACCGGTCAGTCTCAGCGATAGTAAAAAAGGCAGGTGTGGCGAACTTGAAATCATTTTTTTTTGTTTAAACTATTTCCTAACTCCTCTACCCTTCTCCCACACCTATAAAGGTGACCCAACCCCCTCATATTTCCTCACAACTATCTCATTGAATTTAGGTGAGCATTTGTAAGGAGTTTGTGAACAATTGGAATTGGTTTTTGGAGCAGCATTGAGGAGGTTCTTGAGCGATCTTTGGAGTAGTATTGAAGAGTTGATTTCTGCAACAGCATTGGTTATGTATTTTTGTTTTGATCTCTATATATTACATGTATTGGACAGTGCACTTAGTGCCATTTTGATATAATAGATATATTCATGAGCATATTTTGATCTAGTGTTGTATTCTCTCTATTATTCTAATGCTTTGAGTTTGTAAATATGAATGAAAATCTTTAAAAATATGATTTTTCATTAAAATTAAATATTTAATGTACTTTTTACAAAGATCATGTCATTGGAATCAACTACTCTGAGTTGATACTGAGTCAGAGTTGACCCTCGACCAGTTCTGAGTATGAGTCTGAGTTTTAAAACGTGATAGGCTTGGACCGTCGCCTCCTCTAGCCTTCAACTCCCCTATCCTGCACAGCGCCCGCACCTAAACCTTAGCTAGGGCTGCCATGGAGTAGTATATACGCATTATTCCTAGAATCATCTAGAGAACTATTTTAGATAGTGAAGACAAATTTAGGCGAGCTCGTAGATTTGTCCCTACTTCTCATGTGGAGCAAGAGACCAGAGACTAGATCCCTAATGTAGGCAATTCAACCAGGTCTAGGGCATCAGCCTACATGTAGGTGGTTAATCTATATTCGCATGTCAAAAATATTATGGGCAACTTTCTCACTGACATACCAGACTCTTAGCAAGAGCTTATTATATGTATGGTTGAACGCATGGAGAAATGTACATTGTCAATGGAAAAATCAATCTAGTGTTCAATCATATCACTAGCATTGAACCCCCAACGTAGGATACCAATGTTGATCCCTAGCCAATTGATCAAACACGCATCACAACAACATGAAAGGACTCAGAGCTCAAAATACGTTTTATATTGTCTTATAACATGATCTTGTCTATCATTTTGCGCCATGTGGTCTATGTAATATTTTCATGTTGTTTATGATTTATGTTTTCATATCAGCAAATTAAAAACAGTAACGGTAACTTAAAACTTCTAAGTTTATGCTACTAGTCTACTTTCCCCAACGACAAACCAGTGGAAACTATCTATGATGTAATTTTGTGTTTTCTGAATTAATATAACAACTTTGAACCCAAAAAAATGCATTGATCCATACTCATCATTCATATTGATACATAGATCATTCATACATACACCACGAGATTCAATAATGAAATGCATTGATCCATATTCATCATTTTAGAATCTACATTGATTTAAAAAATGAAATCATCATTTGTCATTCTAGATTCTAAATTGATTTAAAATTTATATTCACCATTCTAAAATCTAATTAGTAATAAGCAAAATAGACTATAGTATACACTGAACTCTGAACACTGGAATAGTAAATTTATATAACTCAAACTCGAAAATAGTAAAGAGTGACAAGTCAAAGAATCAATCTAGGGTCATCGATATCTAGAGTCAAGGCTCGAAAGTTAAAATTGAAAACCTAAAATGGACAATGAGCATTGAAAGAGTGTTGTGGGGGAGGTGAGGCAACAGTTAAATGGTAAGTCAAATAACATCGTGGAGTAAGTTGAGTAGAGATAAGCTTGGTAAGTTGAACGAGTGAGTTAGGGATTGCAAATTAGTTTAAGTTTGATATTTATTGTGTTTTTGTTTTGTCTTTTTATATATAATTTTCTTTTAACTTATTTAAATTTCAAGAGTTATAAGGAAAAATTGAGGGGGATGCATCCCCCTCAAAAGGGGCACTTCTATGCTTAATGCTATTGATTAGTTCCATACCCTCATACATGATAAAATTCAATGGAAACATTCAATAAAGCTTAGCTCAACAACACGGGAAACCTCAGAAGTAAGCTTCTCAGAGAAGTACAGCTAAGTTCAGTGTTTTCAATGCATGTTATCAGCTAGTTTAGAACCAGATTGATCCGAGCTATAGCACAAAAAGAGAAAGAACTACACTTATACTCAACAGAGAGAGAGGCACTACTACTACTCTACTACGAAAACAGCTACTACTACTACTCTAAGAGAGAACTCAAGAGAAAGGCAAGTTGAAATAAAGCTAAAAGTAGTATCAAATCCTAAAAACTATTAAGTCCAATGCATTTTGAGTGGGATCTAAAATTCTACTTTCTCCACATGAAATCCAATGAGGTTAGAACTACTCTCAAACATTCCAAGTCAAATAATGGTAATGTTATAAATTTAAGTAAAAAAATGAAAATGAAATATAAAAGATAATGTAAAGCCATAAGGTTGAATATTAAGCTTCCCCACTCATAAATTATTGTTTTCAAGCAAAATTATGAGAGACACCTAACCATTTCTTAGGGAAGATGTCCACAATCACCCCTTTTGGAAAAATGTATCTCCACACTTGGGAAATGTTTCCCCCTGTGGTCCAAGTCAAAGAAACGTAGGAAAACATTTCCCCCTGACATCCCCTATCCCAAGTACATCCCAAGTACATGGTAAACGTGAAATACACACTCCATCTTGGAAAATGCATCCCCGTAAAACACTACCAAAAACTACTCGTCCAACGAAGAACGATAATTGATAGTGACTAGCTTTTGTTAATAGACTCAAGGTAGCCCAATGGGGATCAAATTCTCCCTTTATCTAACAATCTTCCCATCGGCGTGATTTCTGATTTCTCAAAGAAAGGAGACATGGACCTAGCTTATGATTTATCATATTCATACTACCAAATATTACTTCTCACTACCAATACTACTTCTCATTGGCTTGGCCATTGAATGGTTCAGAATATAGCTTTTGTCCACATGATTATATTGTAAGCCGAGCGTGGAGGTGAAGTCCATAATGCAAGCATTTGTTGTATACGACAAAATAATGGATACTTTCTATATAAATGTTTGTATATTATGTAGGAATGTTTTACCGTGCAATATTTTATATATGAATACAATACCAAAGATTTTATGTATTCAATCCGTCATTTTTAAGTTGAAAGTCAGATCATTTTCTTTAGAAAAAATATATCCTAAACTATTCAAAACATGCATCCAGTAGTCAATGTTTAAACCTAGTTTCCATTGGTAATTATACCAATAGATTTTATTAAATGATGCATTTGTTATAAAACTTTTTACTAAAATAGTTTGTGTGTTTACTATATGCACCTATATGTCTTTGAGCATTTTTGTAAAGCAGTGGAGATGCAAGTCAATATTAATAAGACCAAAATAATGATTTTATCTAATAAAAGGAAGCAGAGCCAGTATATGTTTTTCTTTGTAAGCAACATTCTTAAAGAAGTACATGAATACAAGTACCTCGGGATCGATTTCAGCAACAAGCTTAATTGTGAAGACTGCAAAAAGAAGAGAATTTTAGGAGGGTGGAAAGCATTATATGCACTTCGAAACAGATGTAGAAAGGCAGAGTTATGGGATTGGAAAATGATTGAAGTGCTTTTTGGACTCCTAGTTTGTCCAATGATATTACATGGGTGTGAATTGTGGGCTAGCAACATCCCTGTTTCAAAATGGAAACAAATTGAAAAAATCCAAAAACACTTGATCATGAGCAAGTTCAAAATAAAAAGTTCAATTCCTTATGAAATAATGTTGAGTGAAATAGGAGCAGCTCCCATCGAAGCAATTTTTATGGTGCATCTTATAAGGTATCTAAAAAGAATTGAGCAAATGGGAGTATGTAGATGGCTGAAAGTTATCTTCAATGAAGGCATGAGTGAAATAAAGAAATCATGGATGAGACAAAACAACAAATGGATGCAAAAATGGAATATTTACCTCGATGATTGTCCCACAAATAGCAAGTTAAAGAATTTTGTTATGGAGAAGTTCTATAGAGGCATATGGGAAAAAAAGTTTGGTAGAAAGAAGTACTATGTTCATGAATTCAATCCCACTTGTGATCTCCAACGAAAATAGTACATTGGAACTACATTCCGTGGAGAGCAAAGATTCTTATTGCTCAATTAAGAATTGATTTACATCAACTTCGGTGTGAAACGGGATGGTGGAAGAGACCTAAAGAAACTTGGGAAGAACGGGTGTGTACTTTTTGCACTTCTGGGGCAGTGGAATCGGAAAAACATTTCATTTTGGAATGTGATGCTTTCATAGACATGAGGGACAGTTATGGCAGTATGTTAGCATCAATTCCTTAGTATTGTCTTTTCAGTGAGGGGACTGTTAGAAGGTTGGGTCAGCTCATCATCAATTTGAGTAAGAAAAGGATTCAATTGCAAAAGGCAAAAAACAAAGAAGTTGGTAGTCCCACAGAGTATTTTTAGTCTTGTGAACGTTAAAATATCATTCATTTGTATCAATGGTCTTTATCAAATAATCAATCTGTCTATAAAACTTTTAACTAATAAGGTTTATGTGTTCACTCGAAACAAGTGAGTTGAAGGTTGGAATACACAATTACACATCAGAGGAATCATTAACATCACAAAATTTTATTTTCAAATGTAAGCTGTCAAATTTAAATGGCATATAAACCCTGCTATTTTAAGTAATTTAAAGGCTCAAGATGGTGTATAAACCCTGCTATATTACTAAGTAATTTAAAGACTCAAGATGGTGAATTACTGAAGTAAGCTCAAAATCATTGTTTAATAGGTACGCATGTTCCACAGCGGTTGGGAGGCCCACAACAGGCGCTAATAATTTGTATCCATTTAAATATCTTAACATTTGATATTCTATCCGTAATTTGATAAAATAATAAACCTTCACATTTTACCGGAGATTACCATTGACTTCAGCAAAACAAGGAATTCATTATTAATTTGTATTGCGTAACAGCAACAATCAATTTTATCAGAAAGGGAAACATGCGTAACTTTCATGTACAAACCTGAGAATACAAGCTTTCCTTTCAAGTAATGAATTCAAAATCGTCTAGAACACGATGCACAGGAAAAGATTGACCATCTAAGAGATTCATGGTATATTATTGCAGTAGAGAAATTAACTTATATTGCAACGCGGTACACATTTTCCTGTACCTGAAGTAGGTAATGAAATTTTTTCTACCTAAAGTTCTCCAATCACATGGTACATACATACTCATGTGAACACAAATAATCATGTGAGCAGAAATATGTAACAATCGGTTGGGATGCCTTCATCTGAGCAGAAAGACATAACAAGTAGTTGAAATGGCTTCACCTGAGCAGAAATGTGTAACAATCAGTTGGGATGCCTCCATGATGTTGGTGAACAGATAACCTCTTGATTCCAAGTCAAAATTGACATTGATAAAAGCCTAGGCAATGTAGCTTACGATGCCATATGGCTTGCGTGTTTGGGTCAGTTCATAAAGATCTGATAAAATAGTTTATTGAATGACGTACAAATAAGGATTCGAGTAATCATCATTCAACCTTCGGTATATACAAGCCTAATCCACCCTGCTGGTAGGCACACATTGGTTGGAGCTCTTCAATCGTGTCAACGTCTTTGTACCCACCTACTTCTCGCAATGCTTGCCAACCACGTCGTGCTAATAATTCACGAAGATCATCTTCACAATATAAAGTCTTCTCCTCGGTGGCCACTGTTGGTCGAGCAGATCCATCGTAATAACAAATCTTCACTGTCACACCTGCAATAGTGAAATCAATGGCATCAAATATCAATGAACATTCTCCATGCATGGTAACTAACAACGAAGTGTACTAATTCCAACCTAATAATAGGAATAACAGAATGATGTAGAAGCAAACCTGGATCAATATGCAGATTGTAAGTTCTGAGAGGCATGTCACGATCAAAGCAACGGACAACACCATCTTCATCTTCTAGCCAAAATGCTCGTTTCGATCTCAATCCAAACACACTCTTGATGGCATCTTTAATGGCTTCTGCTGAACCATCAATACCTACTCTTCGGGTTACATCACCCCATTTTACAGCAATAACCCTCCCTGCAGGTATACTGCGATCCATTCCCGTATTCCACTGAGGTAAACCTGAGTAAACAGTAACAAAAATTGTCAGTGTGTTCTTACATTTCTGTTCCTAACAAGACAAAATCAAGTAGATAAGGGAAAGTGCAAGCTAACTCACCATTGGCACTAGTATCCCTCCAATTCCATGGACTCATCCCATTTGCCAATGGCGACTCATGTGACAACAAAGACGTTGTTTGGCTGTCATTATCCAACCTTTGGTCGATATTTAAAGCAGGCCTGTCAAAATCTGACACCGACAAAAATTGTCAATTGCCCTCATTTCTAACTAATCACAGCTTTGTATAATTGTATAATTTAAACTTGAAAACCGAGAAATATCTCGAATTTGTAACCTAACCTTACAACATCTATTCGATAATTATATGGGAAACCTGAAATTGTAATCAAAGAAAACGACCTTGATTTCTCTATATTTACAAATTGTAAACTTTTTTTAACACAGTATTTTGAGCCAATGCCTACCTACGATTACATTCTGTATGATCTAGCTCTAACAGATTTTTATAACAACTGGCAAAGATGAGATAGCAGAATGGGTGGGGGAGAAAATTGAAAGCAAAGTAAAGCACTAGTTAGCACTCCTGCAACCAACAAAGTCTTCCGCGGATGATATTAGTGTACCATAAAAGCATAAACGAAGGAATAAAATTATGAACCACAGTAGTTGGTTCGATACGTCAACCAAAAAAACTGATTATGTGATTATTCCAGAAAAAAACAATCTTAAAAAAAATTCATAACGTCTCTGATGGTTATTGACTCTCTATGCTCTCCCGCAGCTGCATATAATGACACCAACATGTCCTAAACGGCTAGAGATGATATTCGTTCGTAGACAAAGTGATACATAAAGCATATCAATCTATTAATCCAGAATCATTTCTTTCTATTGTTGAACCACGTCTAAAAGTGATTATATTTATTTGCGGTTATATTAAAGTTAGTAATATATTGTAAGCTAAGAATTATCAAGTTAATTCTGGTTAATAGCATAAAGCCTCGCTCTGAATAATTTTGAATGATTGCATGGCGTTTTTCCTATTTAAAGGCATCTTCACAATTATTTGTCAGTATTGAATCTCAGTTTGAAGCTTTTGGGGAGCTTCCAGTAAGTTGTCCTTTCTGCTATTGTAATCTTCTTGTTCTGTACCTATTGTTTTTGTTAATCAGATCATATAAATCACCTTCAACCAAATATACCGTCTCCATGACCTCCGGATTGGATTCTTTGGTTCATTTTTGCTGCAAATTAGTGATTCTTGTTGTTCTTCTACTTCCTCCTGGGCACGTGCCTTATTATCTTCATGCTTCTCATTCCAATATTTCGGTATGTTCTTGTATGTGCATTTGCCCGTAGTAGAATGTTTATGACTTGATGTTCTATGAGAGGAGACTGAGCTAAGATCCGACGAAAAAATTCAGATTTTCATTTCACAAGAGATCCAAGCAACATGCACTCAAGTATTTCTTCCAGAACAGAGCATATATTAGATGGTCATGTAGCATATTCCTTGGATCAACCAAATCAAGAAAAAAATGCAAAATGTCTTCTCTTTATCTAGCATTAAAATAATTTGGGTGCATAGCCTCCCACAATAAATAAACTAGTTAAAGAAGATACACTGATACCAGAACCTAAAGGACTTGGCCACAATAGCAATATTCCTTCAGTCAAAACAAATCACCAATTACTCGATAACTCAAAGGAACATGCCTAATAAAGAAGCTTCATTAGAAAATCAGTCATTTTCAGCACAACTTATAACTGGTGTGTATCATACACCTAACAATGAAAAGATAAGAACATTTATGAATAGTAGTGGCCTTGAAGTTGGTGGGTTCAACCTGTCAAGAGGACAGTGGTTGCGACTTCAAGAGGGTTTGCTGTGAGTAATAAGGGTGGTAATCCGTGAGGGCCATTGTGGAGTTGAATGCATCACACATATCAAATATGCAAAAAAAATAAACTTTTAAACAATTGAACTAAATTTTATCCAGTACAGTAAACTTAAACACAAAAGAACATGTTTCATTGATTATAATGTTACAGGATCACAGGGGTGGCAGGTGCTGGAGGGGCTATCTACAGCCCTAAAGAGACAATTGTATGTTCCTATGCACCGAGCCTAGGTGTCATGACCAATAACATGGCAGAAGCGTATGCCTTGCTACAAGGCTTAAACTTGAGAAAAGGAATGAACATCTATACTCATTGTAATCAGAGATCTCGAATAGTCATCAATCATATGCAAATGGATTCATCTTCATCTAATTTTCATTTAGTTTCTATTCTGGAAAGAATCAAGCATTTTTGTGAAACCTTTGACAAGGTGTAATAGTTTCAAGTCTTAGGGGAAAATAATTCAGTAGCAGACAATCGAGCCAATTTGGCCATTGAGAAAAATTTGTGGGACAATCATTAACAATGACTTGTATCCAACCCATACCATAACCCTATGGTTCCATCAAATGAGCCCAAACCAAATCAACAGTTGGTGAATTGCACGACCTCTCTCTGGGTAGGATGCAATGCCCAATCACTTGGTTGGAAGCCTATGAATGAGCTAAAGAAGCAGATGGTAATCAATGCCCAAACTAAAAGTCAAAGACTCTCATTCACCTCTCATACATGCTGTCCTTTGCCAACAATCACCAACCTCTCCAACTTCCCTCCCTTAAGAACCAACAGTTGTTCCAAGAAGAGACAACTATACGTCAATGCCTCTGACTTTCGCATAATTGTGATGAATAGTATTTCAAAAGGGTAAAGAATAAAAATAATTTCAAGACCACTCAACATCAATCCTTAACAAGAATTCGAAGACACAATCCCTCCTACTCAAGAAGTAACATGTTAGTTTATAGCAGCATCGAACAGGTGTTCTAGGCTCATATGATGCTACGAGACTAAGGAACACTAGATCTCCAAAACCCAGAAAAGGTTTCACGAGATAAGCTTGAGAAACACCTTAATTAAATTAATTTGTCATAATTAAATTATTTCCCAAGTCTAACTTAGGAAAAGTTGTAAATTAAAGTTAATTAATTAAGAATGTTTAAGATTGCTCTAAAGACTTCTATTGATGAATTCTAATTGATCTTAGTAGTTGAGGGAGATTAAATCGTGGTCGTTGAAGACTCAACGAGAGATTATAAGAGCAGGTTAAAGGGCTTGGAGATAGCATCAAAGTCATCAGAGTGATCACTGTGACAGATCGAGCTACCCAATTCACAAGTTCAGTGAGGGCGCAGTTCGAGCCAAAGGGAGAGCATCAGAGAGAGAGCAGCAGAAAATTTGGTCGCAGGATTCCGGAGAGTTTTCCAGTGATTCTCCAATGTTGGAGAGACAAGAGATAGGAGGCAGAATTATCGGCAGAGAGGGCAGCAAAAGCCAATGCGAATAGCCAGAAACCCCAGTGTTAATTGTCGAAAGAGCCATTGATCAGCAGCTAGAGGTCAGATCCATTTCCTGAAGGAGGTGTGAATGGTTTCCAGTGACAAAGGGAGGCAATATGGCTCACTTTGAGTCAGTTTCCAGGCAGTGTGAATTATTCCAAAGCTAGCAGTCTAAGAGGAAATAGTCAATAGCCAGTGTGGGGTTTGAGCAGGCCAGAGGAGGCCGAGTTGAATAGCAAAGGACATCATTGATCTCCAGAGTATTTTGCCAGTATATTTCTGGAGGATAGCCAGTTGGACATGCAGTTGTATTAATTTCCAAATTGCTACATAATAAAATAAACCTTCATCTATTGCACCGATTTTCTCTTTGGGGTTTTTTCGGAGACTTTTAGTCCAAAAATATCGGTGACATTTTTATCGTGTGCAAATCTATTTCTCAATTCCTTATTTTACTTCCGTATCATATTTTTAATTGTGAAGAATGAATCAGTTATTTACAATGTTCCACCAAGTCCCCTGAAGGTGGGAGCGAGGGGGCGAGGGAGCGCGAGAGCGGCCTATGCAAAAGCTCCCTACCAATTTTCAGAAAACATGGGGGGACGTCGGGGTCATAAAAATTATAAAATTTAATATTTATAATGTGACTGTATTTTTGCAAGGAATGTATATACAATCATCATACACTTACATCATGAAAGATAAATCATAAATGATAAAATTATAAATCGATGAATAATGAATTATATAACTGAAACAAATTTAAAAGTTAAAACTTAAAACATACATCATACAATCATACATGTAAGTTTGTAAGTTTATAACTGTATAATCATTAATGTAACTACTAACAATGTACAATGAAAAGAAAGTTTAAGATATCATATGACATATTATATCAAGATTCAAAATAAAGTTTAAACTGAAGTTTACAACTCGAGTCTGAAACATAAAACTTAGAAGCAAATAAGTTATGTCTGAAACATAAAACATAACATACGAATATCTAATGATATCATCATAATGATAAATGAGCATAAATGCTCAAGGTAATGCCCCACTAGTCTTTGCATCTAGTTGTTGCACGAATATATCAGGATCAACCATGTCACCATATGAATCAGAATCACTTGAATTCTCAAACATGCTAAGTGGCACACCAACTTTTAAAGGGGCGTGAGTGAGGCGTGAGGGAAACTCCCCCTAGAAGTCCCCAAGACCCTAGAGCACGAGGGGGCGATGAATCTAGACCCCTAGGTGGGGGGGCGAGACCCCGTGTAACACTGGTTATTTATTAGTTATTTGTCGTAAACAAATAAACTGCTAACAGTTAGAAGAATAAACTCTAGTCGGTGCATTCAAGGAAATTTCACATAACAACCTTAGCAATTCCTTGTGAAGAATTTGAAGTTGATTGGGTGTATCAAGAGCGACAAGGGATTGTGTTGATTCATTGGTAGCACCCACAATTTCATTCATAAGAGAGTGGCAAAAGATACCCATAATTATGTTAATGCCATACCTAATTTTCAAGTTATGATACCCCAATGCTGCTTGGAAGCGGGAGTGGGAGCAAGAAGTGAGAGCAGGGGCCACAATTTTCAAACGCTAAAGTTTACAACTCAAGTCTGAAACATAAAACTTAAAAGCAAATAAGTTATGTCTGAAACATAAAACATAACATATGAATATCTAATGATAAATGAGCATAAATGCTCAAGGTAATGCCCCACTAGTCTTTGCATCTAGTTGTTGCACGAATATATCAGGATCAACCATGTCACCATATGAATCAGAATCACTTGGATTCTCAAACATGCTAAGTGGCACACCAACTTTTAAAGGGGCGTGAGGGGGGCGTGAGGGAAACTCCCCCTAGAAGTCCCCAAGACCCCGGAGCGCGAGGGGGCGATGAAGCTAGACCCCTAGGTGGGGAGGCGAGACCCCGTGTAACACTGGTTATTTATTAGTTATTTGTCGTAAACAAATAAACTCTAGTCGATGCATTCAAGGAAATTTCACATAACAACCTTAGCAATTCCTTGTGAAAAATTTGAAGTTGATTGGGTGTATCAAGAGCGACAAGGGATTGTGTTGATTCATAGTGGCAGCACCCACAATTTCATTCATAGGAGTGTGGCAAAAGATACCCATAATTATGTTAATGCCATACCTAATTTTCAAGTTATGATAGCCCAAGGCTACTTGAAAGCGGGAGTGGGAGCAAGAAGTGAGAGCAGGGGCCACAATTTTCAGAAGCTTTTGGGTCAAGAGCGTTTTCGAGAGTGTTTTTTATATTTTTATATATTTTGATGGCATCTGTGTCAACAAAAGCATGTAGAATGACGAATTAGTAATAAAAAGCATAAAAATATGGATTGAACCATATAACATCAATCATTTAGTAGTTATAATCTTCATCAACCACAAGTCCACAACATCTCAATTCTCATCAACCTTAAATTTTCAAAGTTTCAAAATTCAATATACAATATTTGTCATTACTAAAGTTTTACTTGTAACCATTACTAAACTATAACAAAGAATATCAAACATGTAATGAAACGTTTCACAGAGCATCATATTCATAATTCATTACTAATGAGTTATAATCGCCAACGTCAAACTTCAAACTTAATTTGTCAAATATTGTTTATAAAAAATACCATAATAAATATGAAAGAGTCAATAGTTATAAAAAGTTCTAGAAACTAGAAAAGACAAGTAAATCTAATATCTACCAAAATTAATTCTTGCCATGAGAAACTTCTAATTTCTTTTCTAATGGTCAGTAACGACATCCAGAACCAAAATGCACATGACCTCCATGCAATATTGCAGATGGAGATGGCAGCAAAGTTGGTGCAACTTGAGCCCTACTAGTTGATGTTGAGAAATCAAAGCTAGAAGAATTTAGGACTTGATTCCTTTTTCTTGATAATTACTTGTGAATTATGTTGGATTTTTTTACTTATTATTTAGTTTGTCTTTCATCAGACAATTATCAAATTATATGTATGAATATCATACGAACAAGAGACACAAGATGTAGGTGCACAGTCAGCACAAAACCCCAATGAGGGTAAAACCCAGTTAGAACTCTTCTTTCAGTAGATTCATAAGACAAAATGAGATAATCCAAGACTCTTTGACCTAGACACAAACTCCCTCCAACCACCAAGTCATCCCTTCCTTCTTCTCCAAATGATAACTTCCCAGCAGCAACTTCGACCTAGAAGTTTGACCTTGTAGCATCAGAATTTGGGCCTCCCCTACAACAAAACTTAGACCTGCAGTAAATTTCAAATTTTCGACCCCAACCAAAGCCCAGTAATTGTGCACGTGTGAGAGATAGATAGCCCAAAACTTTGATTTTGTCTTCCCCTACAATCTTATTCCTTCTTTAGCAACTTCGCACCTTTTCTACCTCTATTTCTTGTGCATCGAACTTGTTTAGTGAGTGATGCAAATGGATCGAACTGCTTCTCTATATATATTATATAGCCTCTTCTATGGGTCGAATTTCCCTAATGAAGGCCGACTTCATAAAGTAAGGGCCGACTTGGTGTGTAGGTGTGAAACGACCTATTTGACTCAAATATTTCTTTTTACATGATACAAAAGCCCAAGAAGGGTCTAATAAAATTGACAATGACTCTATTGACTCAATATAAAACCTAGAAGCCTACAATTGAGGCTTTGACATAAAATGATGACCCAAGCATGAAACCCATGCTTTAATAAGTCATTTTATTAATAATAATAAAATATTGGGACAAATATATTACATTATATAATTATGAAGACCAAACCTAGTTACATTCTTCAACACTCCCTCTTAAATAGAGTAAGAGGGAAGTATTAATAATTACATATATATACAAGTACATGGAAGATCTCAAAACACATGAACTACAAAGAGTTCAGGCACACTCAATGCCACAGGCTAGATACCTGACCAAGGTTATCTATCCGTGTGGGACTAAGATAAACTAAAGCTTTCAGCCAGTCTAGGTACCATCAGGCTTACTAACTAACCATAAACCTAGGGATCTAAGTGTGTATCCAAGGTCAAAGCTCTATGACCAACGCCACCCTCCCTCTTTAGGATCTAGGCATCAAACACACATAGGCCGACCAAATGTCCTCCCAAGCATCCGCCATTAGATGCTTCAACTCTTCATATCAACTAAATATGTAATGTCAACCAACCCAAGCATGCTTCTAAGATATTCAAACTTCTTATTTGAAAGAGACTTCGTCAGCACATTAGCTACATGTTCATCTGTTGGAATATAATGTAGATTTACGACCCCATCTTGTAGCAAACTCCTAATGTAGTGGTATTTGTTGTTGATATGATTCGTTCTTGCATGGAATACAGGATCTTCAAACATTTTGATGTTGCTTTGATTGTCACAATTTATCACAGTAGGATCTATAGGCTTCTCAAACAAATCTAACAGAAGTTTCCTTAACCATACAACTTCCTTTCCTACTTCACATGTAGCAACGTATTCTGCTTCAGCACTGCTTAATGCAACAGGATTTTGTTTTCTACTTATCCACGAAATCAAGGCAGATCCCAAACTAAAACATCCAACTGTAGTTCTCCTTCCATCAGTCTCACTGCCACCCCAATCTAAATCTGTAAAACCTATTAATTTGACTTCCTTGCTATCATACTTTAGACAGTGATGTATTGTGTCGCATAGATATCTCAAGATATGATTGGCAGCTATCCAATGGTCATGACGAGGCTCCAACTGAAATTAACTGAGGATATTTACGGCAAAACATATATCAGGTCTACTATTTACCAGATACATCAGAGAACCCACCAACTTACGATAGCTAGTAGGATCGACGAGACTAGAGTCGAAGCTTCTCAACTTCTTGAGATTAGTGATCATGGGAATAGTCATAGGATTGGAATCCATCATACTTAATTTCTGCAATAATTTGATTTTGGGTTTTCCTTGGCCTAGATATATCTCTCCAGGATTGTGTCAAACTTCCAAACCCAAGTAATAAGGTATAAGTCCCAGATCCTTCATTTCAAATTCGGCTGTCAACATCTTCTTGCATTCTTGTATTCTTCGCTCCACACCTATAATAAATAAATCATCCACATATAGTAGAATAATGATTGGTTCATTTATCCACCACCTTGATGTAGAGGTTTGGATCTGCAAAACTTTTGACGAACCCAATTCTTAAGAGATATGCATCCATTCTTGCATACCATGCCCTAGGAGCTTGCTTCAAGCCATATAGGGATTTCTTGAGTCTGTCGACATGAGTGTACTTGCTATTTATTTCAAAGCCTTTAGGTTGTTCAATGTATACTTCTTCATCGATCGTTCCATTCAAAAATGTTGTTTTTACATCCATCGGTTCCATTCAAAAATGTTGTTTTTACATCCAATTGATGGATATTCCATCCCATTGTAGCATCCAACAAAACCAAAGAACTTATAGTAGTATTTATTGCAGTAGGGGCAAAGGTTTCTTCATATTCTATGCCTTCCTCTTGTGAGAAACACCTTGCAATGAATCTAGCTTTGTATTTTTCTATGCTTCCATCAATAGCATGTTTGATTTTGTAAATCATTTTGAAGTGAAAAATGATTTGTCACTTGGTCTGGGAACGATTTCCCAAACCCCATTCTTCATGATGGATTGATACTCTTCTTGCATTGCCTTCTTCCATTCTTCTTGATTAGTAGCTTCTTTAAATGTAGTTGGTTCAGCTTCTATTAATTTTGCCATATATGTTGTATATCTTGAACATATTTTTTTGGTCTTTTTCTTTCTCTAAAAGTTCCTTAAGGAGCTCCATGTCCTTCGGCATCTTCAAGAGTAGCTTTGAACCAATTTGGCCTCTTCCTTGTTTCGAGTATGATCACGAGTTGAATAGGCTCACTTGGTCCTTCTTCTTCTTCTTCTTGGATTGTAGTTGTTTTATCATGGTGCTCTTCTTCTTCAAATAATGGTATATCTTCGTCATCAGAATAAATAGGAATATCCTTGGATCTTTTGTAGGCATAATTTTCATAAAAGATAACATCCCTGCTAACATCAATTTGTCTTCCTTCCTTGATGTAGATTCTATATGCCTTTGAAGAAAGACTGTAGCCAACGAAGATTCCTTTAATGCTTGTAGAATCTAATTTCTTTTGCTTGTCCTTTGGAACATTGATGTATGCGGCACACCCAAAGATTCAGAGATGGTCCACACATGGCTTCTTTCCTGTGAATGCTTCTTCAGGTGTCATATTCTCAAAGATTCTGTGAGGGCTTCTATTTTGTAAATATATTGCGGTCATTGTTGCTTCTCCCCACAGAAACTTTGGTGGATCTAGATCAACAATCATCGTTCTTAGACATTCTTCAAGTGTTCTATTTTTCCTTTATGCAACTCCATTATGCTCGAGATTGTAGGGAACAATGAGCTCCCTCTTAACACCTGCTTCTTTGCAATATGCACTTGTTTCTTTTGAAGTGTATTCTCCACCATTCTTGGATCTCAAAGTCTTTATCCTTCTTTCAGTTAGGGTCTCCCTTCATATCTAAATTCTTTGAACTTTTCAAATACTTCATCCTTTGTCTTCAGAAGGTAGAGCCATGTCTATCTAGAGTGACCATCAATGAAGGTCACATAATAAAGATGACCTCCAAGAGATCTGTCAGACATAGTTCCACACACATCAGAATAAATCAGGTCCAATATTTCCTTAGACCTTGTTTCACTTCTTGTAAAGGGTTTCCTTGTATTCTTTCCAAAAGCACATCCCTTACATATTCCTTCACGGTCTTCTTTGATGTTGGGGATGCCATTTACCATTTGATTAAGAGAGGGGATGACCTTGTAATGTATATGCCCATATCTTCTATGCCATAGTTCAATAGGATTGATCTCCATGTGAACTGGGGCTTCAGGTGATGGAGATGGTGTTATGACTTTATATAACCTTCCTTCACGTACTCCAGTAAATTTTGCCTTATCAATGCTTGAATCCTTTCCCCAAACCAGAACTTTACCATCTACAAAGGCAACCCTATCTCCTTTATCTTCTAAGCAACAAATTGAAAGGAAATTCTTATTCAAACTTGGAACATAGAGTACATTGTTGAGTTCTAGCTTTGCTCCATTTTCCTTCTCCTCCGCTTTAGCTCAACATGCAGAAAAGACTAACCATCACATCAGCATTGAAGAGGCTAAGGTCTTGGCCAATGTTGACCATTTTCATCACCATAAGTTAAGGGAGGCTTTGGATATTGAAAAAAGGCTTGTTAACCTTAACAGAGACGACGATTAGAGTATGAGCAGGTGTTGAATCCCTGCCCTATACTCCTAAGTGTTGGTTTTTTTAGTAGGCCTCCTTCCCCTATTCTTTATCCATGCGTATTTTGATATTAACCATGTTTTTATTATATATAATGATAATCCTCCCTTTTTTAATCTTTTAACTAAAAAATGGTCAATTAATCCAATCTAATAAAAATAGAATAAATGAAAGAGAATAATATCATATTAATATTCTATAATAGAATTTAATAAATAAATATATATAATATAATAAAATAAATAAAATAAAATAATATAAAATGTAACTAAACATAATAAAATATTTAAAATATTTTATTTATAATAACAATTAAAAAGGGTTAATATATCCTAACATTACCAAAAGAATATAAATAATCTCTTTTTAGTCAACTAATATAATATTATAATAATTAAATAATATTAAAATATTATATAATATAATAATTAATTTATGACCTTTAACTTATTCTTTTCTTTTAGGTCAAACTCGTTGTTTCCTTCCGACGGCTAATTAACCCTTCTCCTCATCTATTTATATTAGAATGCCATGATTTGAATTGTCCTCAGTCCTAACTCACGGAAAAACCCCAATGAGGGGAAAACCCAGTTATAACTCTTCATTCAATAGATTCATAAGACAAGATGAGATAATCCAAGACTCTTCGACCTAGACATAGACTTCCTCCAACCACCAAGTCAGAGCTTCCTTCTTCTCCAAATGATAACTTCCCAACAACAACTTCGACCTAGAACTTTGACCTTGCACCAGCAGAATTTCGACCTCCCCTACAACAGAACTTCAACCTGCAGTAAATTTAAAATTTTCAACCCCAACAAATGCCCAATAACTTCGCACATGGAGCAATAGATAGCCCAAAACTTTGATTTTGTCGTCCCCTGCAATCTTCTTCCTTTTCTAGCAACTTCGCACTTTTTCTGCCTCTCTTTCTTGTATATCGAACTTGTTTAGTGAGTGATGCAAATGGATCGAACTGCTTCTCTATATATAGCCTCCTCTATGGGTCAAATTGCCCTTATGTAAGCCGACTTCATCAAGTAAGGACCGACGTGGTGTGGAGGTGTGAAACGACCTATTTGACTCAAAAATATTTATTTTTACATGATACAAAAGCCCATGAAGGGTCTAATAAAATTGACAATGACTCTATTGACTCAATATAAAACCTAGAAGCCTACAATGGAGGCTTTAACCTAAAATGATGACCCAAGCATGAAACCCATGCTTTAATAAATCATTTTATTAATAATAAAAAATTCTTTTGAAAAATATATTATATTATACAATTATGAAGAATGAACCTAGTTACATTCTACAACACTCCCTCTTAACTAGGGAGGTATTCATAATTACATATATATACAAGTACATGGAAGATCTTAAAACACACAGGTGCTCCAACACCTCTCTGCAGAAGAAGTATTAACCACCAGTGAAAGCACTTTAACTGTCGATTTCGCCAAAGGTCCACCGAAGCCATACATAGTCCACCATTCAACAGGATCCAATCTATCTTTATCATCGATTGCAGGCAAAGTATCAAACATTCTAGTTGGACTTAAGTACTTGCTTAGCTCTCCATGCAATCTAGCACCGGCTTGTCTAATGCTAGCATGTACCCATTTTATACCTTTGGATCGGTATGCAAAGTATCAAACATTCTAGTTTGACTAAAGTACTTGCTTAGCTCTGCATGCAATCTAGCACCAACTTGTCTAATCATGTACCCATTTTGTACCTTTGGATCGGTATGGGGTTTTCTCTTAACCCCACCCCCAAGTGTAGGTTTTGCTAACCAAGATGGAGAGTAGTATTTTGGCATAAAGGCATATGCCAAGTCATGGACTGGAACATTAAGATTATCCCACCATTTGAACACATGTTTGTGAATATGATCATACAAGATTGCATCTTTCAGTAGAACAATATCTTTGATTTGCCCTGGCATACTATCCATCTGCTCATACACCTCCCCAATCAATGGTGCCTTTGTGCCTACAAAACGGATCATGTTATAAATGGGCTTGGTGAACTGCAAAACATTCTTCACACTTGTAAAAAACTGACCATCAAGAATGGTGTCCTCCACCTTTTGAAAATATTTCCTGTCAAATGCGATTGCAACCCTGTCCTTTAATACCTGCCATGATTCACTTGATACCATTCTAGGCAATGCCTCTCTTACCATTAAAAGGTGCATGAAGGTGAGGTAATAGCTAGCAAATCTAGTCTTTGCAATCTTCAATAGCTCCAACCGTGAGTGACTGTGGAAAAGGCCATGGGCACGGCTATGATTGGTAATAAATCTTATCATGTACTTGCCTCTCTTGTACAATGAACCAATCCATTTGTATTCAGGTTCCTTTATCTTGATAATGTCATGCATCAAAAGATTCATCATGTGAACCAAACACCCAAACCAAAATATGTTGGGGTATCTATCCTCAATGATTGCTCTCGTTGCCTTACAATTAGAAGCAGTACAAGGAATGACTTAGATGACATTGCATGGCCCAATAGTTTCAATTGTTTGAATGAATGGTTCTACAATGTTGATGTCGGTCTTAAAATTATCTAGGTAGTCATGACATGAAAGGAAGACTACACCAACAGCAAACACACCAAGAACACGTATCAATGGCTTGTCTTTTACATTTGTCCAACAAACAGATACAATGGATACCCCAAATTCACTCCAAGCATTTGTGACTTTACCCAAAGCATTTCTTATTTTGGCTTTTCCCCGATCAAGTCCCACAGTTCTAGCTTTGTCATATTGAGGGCTCTTGTATCCATTAGGGACATCATCGATGGCAGAAACCATTCCATGCCATTAAGGTAACGAAGAATATTGAATGGTATGATGCCACAGGCAAAGAGAAACCAGTAAACTTTTGCATCCAAGTCATCCCTACAACCTTGATCAAGGTGTTCTGATATTGTTATACGCCTTAAAGAGATGTTTGTGCCTATGGTTGCGAACCCACTACCATGAGTGGATGTCAATGGATTTCTTGCTCTAGGTGTGCTAGTGGCCTCATGTTTAGCCTTTGATCTTTTTTATTTGTATTGTGCTTCCTCCTCTTACCTTATATATTTGGCTCTTTGTTGTGTTGCCACATTTGCATAGGTTTTGATTCCTATTAACTTATTTCCATCCCATGGCCTTTTCCCACCTAGATGTTTTCTCGCACGGGTGTATGAACATGTGTAAGTAGATTTACAATGGGGGCATATAAATTTAGTGGTTCCACCCCCTTTTCCTCCTCCAAGCATTGTAACATATTTCCACAAGGGTGTTTGGTCTATTTTGGTTTTACTTTTCTTTCCATCATCATCTTCATTCACATTATCCTCCTCCTCTTTGGCTCTCTGATGGTGGTGGCAGCCTTCAATCTCCCTTGCAAGCTCCCACAATCTTATCTTCTCAATCCTATCAAATCTTCTCCTCAAGGCTCCAACCCTCTCAATCTCTTGCAAAAATGTTGAAGAATGTAACTAGGTTCGGTATTCATAATTGTATTTGAGCCATTATGAAATGTATTTATCAAAAGAATGAACAATAAAAATTTTATTATTATTATAATGACTATTTAAAGCATGGGTTTCATGCTTGGGTCATCAATTTATAGGTCAAAGTCCCCATTGAGGACTTCTAGGATTTATATTGAGTCATTAGAGTCATTGTCCATTTTATGAGACTCTTCTTAGGCTTCTGAATCTTGTACAAAGAATTATTTTTGAGTCAAATATGTAATTTGTCACCTCAACACCAAATCGGCCCTTACCTATTCAAGTCGGCCTACATGAAGGTAATTCAAACTCCAGAAGAGGCTATATATACAGTACAGTTCAATTCATTTGGACACACACTCACAAGTTCAATATACAAGCATAAGTAGTTGCAGTGTATGAAATTGCAAGAGGAGGATCACAAGATCGAAGTTTTCTGGGTCATCTCTCTCACACGTGTGAATTTACTGTGTTATTACTAGAAGATCAAAAATTTTGTTGCTAGGTCAAAGTTGTTGCATCAAGTTCGAAGTTATTGTTGCATCGAAGTTGTTGTTCCATCGAAGTGTTGCGTCAAGATCGAAGTATTGCTTCAAGATCGAAATGCTACTTCAAGATCGAAGTGTTGCTTTTAGGTCAAAGTTCATTTGTTGCTAGGTCGAAGTTGTTGTTCTCAGTTGTTGATGCTAGATCGAAGTTATTGCTGCAAGATCGAAGTTCTAGATTGAAGTTGTTGTTGGAAGGTTATCATATGCAAAAGAATGAAAGGTTGACTTGGTGATTGGAGAAAGTTTGTGTCTAGGTCAAGGAGTCTTGGATTATCTCGTGAAACAATTGAAAGGAGAGTTGACTGTGTTTTCCCCTACACAAGGGTTTTGCACTAGTTGTCCGCCTACATCTAGTGTCCTTGATCTTCATGTTATGGTTTTGGTAATTGCTTGATAAACTAAAGTAAAAGAATAACACAAAAAAAGTTAATAAGTAAATAAGAACTTCACAAGTAATTATCATCATAAGAAAATATTTCTCCCTTTCTAATTTTCTAACAACAAACTCATAAAATGATGTTCATTGGGAGGGGGAGAAGGCCTTTTATTCCCCTTGGCCCTCCCATTTCCCTCCCAGAAAAAACCATATTGGGTCGTGCATGAGCGAAATGGGGCAAAAGCATTTTTTGCTGGGGGAGCGACGGGGAGCACACTCCCAGGAGCGTTTTGGATACTCCAGGAACACTCTTGGAGCAACGCTCCGTGAGTGCTCCCAGAACCTGTAAGGAGCACTTATCAAGTTGCGGGAGCAGCTCCAAAAAAACGCTCCCATTCGGAGCACACTCCAAGAGCAAGTGTCAAGGGGTGGCGCTCCCCCACAACCCTGTGCTAGCCAGTGGGACAATGATAAAATGTGGAGGTCAATGTGAAAATGTAAAACTTTAACTGGGAAAGTATCATCTCAAAACTCACAAGTTTGTTATCGAAATGGGTGGTTGTACTATAGTCCTTGAAGCAAAATGGTTATGCACTTTGGGACCAGTTGTCATGGATTTTCAAGATTTATATATGAGTTTCAATAAGGACAAAAAATGGACTCAAAGGGCTTCAATACAGGAGCACTTATAAGGTGGCAGGAGCATGCTCCAAAAAAACGCTCCCATTCGGTGCACACTCTAGGAGGTCAATGTGAAAATGCCCAACTTTAACTGCGAAAGTATTATCTCAAAACTCACATGTTTGTTATCGAAATGGGTGGTTGTACTGTATTCTTTGAAACAAAATGGTTATGCACTTTGGGGCCAATAGTCATAGATTTTCACGATTTATATATGAGTTTCAATAAGGACAAAAAAGCACTCAAAGGCTTCAATACAGCTCCCCTAAAACTATTATTTTTCACCATAGGGAGAAATTATTGAAGCAAGGACACTCAAGCATGACAACTAGTTCCATGCCATAAAAGTGGTGAATAGCTCTCCACATAATATTCACTTTGATTTATAGTTGTCCTGACTAAACATCAACAGGTATTTGACACACCTCGCAGCTTACCACCTTCACGTGGTAAACATGACCATGACATTCCCTTCAATCCAGGCAGTCAACCACCCAATGTGCATCCTTATCCACATCTTTCTGCACAAAAAAATGAAATAGAAAATATTCTCCAACAACCATTGGAGGTGGCAATCATACATCTCAGCACCACCCTTACTCACCTATGGTCGTGGTAATAAAGAAGAAGGCAATTGGCACATGTGTCACAAGTTTTGAGCTCTCAATGGTTTGAACATCAAGGTCAAATTTTCCATTCTCACTATTGATGATCTCTTGAATGAGCGTCATTTAGCCAAGTTCTTTGCTAAACTAGACCTTCATATAGGATACCACCAAATACAAGTAAAGGAGGCAAACATTCCCAAGATATCTTTTTGCCCACATGAAGGTCAATACGAGATTTTAAGGATGCCCTTTGGAATTTGCAATGCTCCATCCACCTTTCAAAGCCTCATGAACAAGGTATTTCAACCCTTCCAATACAATTGTGTTGATCTTCTTCTACAACAAAATGTGGGATGCCCATATCAAGTGTGTCGATAAAGTCTTGCAACTCTTATATGACCACTAGTTTTTCCTTAAGGGCTCTACTAGTTGAACACTTGGGTCACATTGTTAATCAAAATGAGATGCAACTAGATCCCTAGAATGTTTCGACTCTGAAATATTAGCGTTACTACAAGAAATTTGTGAAAAATTACAAAAAAATTGCTACTACCTTAATAGCTCTACTAAAACAGAACGCCCTTGAATGAAGCAAGGCTACTAAGCAAACCTTTCAACCTTAAACGATAACATGTACTCAACTTTAGACTTGGCAATGCCAAATTTCTCTAAGACCTTTGTCTTGGAATGTGATGCCTCAAGCAAAGGGTTAGGTGCAATCTTGATGCAAAAAAGGCATCCCATAGTAAAATCCACTTATAGAAAGAGATGATGGTACAACTAGATCCCTAGAAAGTTTTGACTCTAAAAGATTAACCCTACCCAAAGACCTTAAAGAGCTTGCATGGATTCTTAGGACTTGTAGGCTACTGCGATAAATTTGTGAAAATTTACAAAAAAATTGCTACTACCTTAATAGCTCTACTAAAACAAGTTGCCCTTGAATGGAGCAAGCTACTAAGCAGGCCTTTTCAACCTTACACGATAACATGTACTCAACTTTAGACTTGGCAATGCCAAATTTCCCTAAGATCTTTGTCTTGGAATGTGATGCCTCAAGCAAAGGGTTAGGTGCAATCTTGATGCAAAAAAGGCATCCCATAGTAAAATCCACCTATAGAAAGAGACGATGGCCATCCTTCTCGTACGTAATTCACACTTGGAACCCATGTCTCATCGAGATGTATATCCAAATCAAGACCGACGATCATAGTATGAAGTACTTTCTATAACAAAAATTATCATCCCAAGAATAGCATAAGTGGGTCACTAAAATGCTTGAGATGATTATGAGAAAATGTATAAAAGAGGTAAAAAAGAAAACGGTGGTTAACACTTTATCAAAATACAAGGAAAAAGGATTCCTCTTGGTCTTATCCTTACATGTTCCTGAATGATTAGAGGAAACCTGAAAAGAATGGCTAACAAACAAAACAATGGTTCAACTCATCCAAAGACTCTAGGAAGATCCAAACACTCCTAAATTTTATACATGGGAGCAAGATACCTTGAAGTATAAAGGGTGCATTATTCTGGTAAGAAATTTGGCCTTCAACCAATAGGTCTTAGAGGAGTTGCATTCATCACCTACAATAGGTCACTCTAGCTTTCATAAAACTTATAAACAAGTTAAGCAATCCTTTTCGAAAGTCATGAACACAGACATCTAGGTAACATGCCAAAGAAACGATGTGAGATGATAAGGCACTAGGGGCATTCCGACCACTATCAATCCCATAAATGTTTAGACTAACATCTCTGTGGATTTCATAGTGGAACTTCCAAAAGCTAGTAACAAATGAATTATTATGATGATAGTCAACTGCTTTTCCAAATGTGCCCATTTTTGTGCTTTATCACACCCATTTCACCTTCATTAGTTGCCCAAGTCTCAAGGATCAAATATTTAAGTTACATGGCATGCCTACTTTCATTGCATTGAAACGAGATCCCACATTTACCAACAAATTTTGGCAAGAATTGTTTAGACATCAAGGTACTATATTTAAAATGAGCACTACATATCATCCCCAAACAAGTGGTCAACAAGTGCTTAGAAACATATTCATGACGCTTCACTTTTGAAAAACAACACCAACAAGCACTATGCCTACCCCTTACAAAATGGTGTTACATCACCACTTATCATGACACTACTAAAATGACTCCATATGAAGCTATCTATGGGCAAAAACTATTTTTGGTCACCAAAAATTTACGAAGCAATTCCAAGGATCATGCAACAAATAGCAAGCTTCACATAAGAGAAGCCATTCTCCACACAATAAAGACAATTTATTTATGGCTAAACATAGAAATAAGCAAAAGTCCCAGGGGGGCAACTCAATTGGCGATCGAAGTAATGTGCAATTTGTGAAAACTGAGAGATCTAAGGTTCAAATCCCCCGAGATGTGACCCGGTTTATAGAGAGGAGGACAGGTCATAGACCTCCAGAGGTTTACTAGTAGTTATGTGTCAAGCGAGCCAATGGCTTCCTTTGAGATACAAAAAAAAATAGAAATCAGCAGCAAGATAGCCAGCATCAAGAAATCCACAAGAAGTTGGCACCAAAGTACCATGGACACTATATGATAATCTAGTGCATTGGACCTAATGCCTACATATTGGCTCTTCCAACCCACTCGAAGACTCATCAACCTTACATGTGTCGTGTGTTAAGAAGGTAGTGGGATGAAATTGTAGGGTGCAAACTAACATGCCATAACTTGAAGAAGGGTCCATTTTGGCTCCAACACATGTAGTATTGGGCACCGATGTAATATTTCACTTTGGTAACGGCGCCAAATTCATTAGAGGAAATTTCAACCTAAAAGTGGCCTCCTAAGGAAAAATAATAAAATAATAGGAAAATAATAAAAGAGTTAATAATTTTGGAGGGAAAATAAGAAAACCATTTTTTTAATTGTATTTTTGGCTTATCTCCTTATATGTTTACCCAAATTTGAAGTGTACACACTCGTTGGATGAAAAATTGAATTCCACATCCAACGAGTACACATTATGCATACTTTTGAGAAGACCCGCATTGATAAAAATTGCATATACATCCTCCTTTTTTTCTATTAATTTATTGGTGAGGCCCAATTTCCACTAGGAGACTTTTGCCGCCATTTTGAATAAAATAATAATTTGCCTCCTTTCTCATTAAAATATTATTTTGCCACCATTCTCCAATAAAATAATAATTCTCTTCCATTCTCCAATAAAGTATTAGTTGAGGCCATTCTCCATTAAAATAATAATTTTCGAAACACTCTGATTTGGTGGAGAGAATGGCACAGGAGGCGAGGGTTTTGCAAATCGGTGACTATCTATCTGTTCTTCAATGTGGAGAGGCAAGGCTCCGCCTCAAACACTATCTTTGATCTATGGAGCCAGTCATGCAAATCTCATAATCAACCTTGCCATGTCACAAAACATGGCCAATCCATAACAAAATTCTTTCAATACTTCCAACCCCTCACCAACATACAAAATCCACAAATAAATATAACTTTGAGCCCGCATAGCACTCTAAACCCACAAACAACATTTTCCCTAGACTCAAATAATAAGAATGCACCACAAATATAACTATCAAAGATAACAAGGATAGACCAGCCAGAGACATTAAAATTAAAAGGGCACGTCAAGAAAAGATATGTAATGGCCCTAATAGATACGAGAAGCATTCATAATTTTGTTGACAAAAATATTGCAAAAAGGTTGAATATTTTCATATACCAAATGCCCAATATGAAGGTTACGATAGCAAATGGAAGAAAAAAAAATTTGAAGGAGTAGGTAAATGCCATAAATTAAATTACAAATTCAAGACTACAATTTAGAATCCCAGTTTTACATTGTACTAATAGGAGTGGATGTAGTCCTAGGCATCCAATGGCTACAAATATTAGGCACTTACTATACCAACCACCGAAAACACTTTTAAATTTTAGATGACGAGGAGGAAAGTATACGTTATATGGGTTTCAACTTCCCCAAACCAAATTGTATCCTCCCATCATATGGTGAAGTTAGTACGAAAAAGAGAATCAACATATATAGTACAAAGTCATCAACTAGATGTTACTGACCTATAATATAGGATTCATAATTTTGACTTGATTGTTGGTAATCTTGTAAATCTATACATACTTTGCCTTCTGCAAGTTGTATTCATATATTTTGTACAAAAAAAAAATCAAAAAGAGGGTAAAAAGTCATAATAAAAAAATCAAAGGACACAGAAAAAAATAAAAGACCCCAAAACAAAAATGAATAAAACATGAAAGTGTGCAAGCATAAATGCCACTACTTTTTATCTTTCGACTATGGCAGAGTGTCAATAAATTCCATAGTCCATGATGAGTTAAACAGTTTAATCTTGACTTGTCATGTTTCAATTTCACCTATTATAGATAGAGAATAAACAATTGTCATACAGTTTAATCATGACAATTCAGTAGTTAGGTAGAGAAATAAAGTGAATCCAACAGTTTAATTTGGATTCATGGATGAAATAAGTGTAGAATTAAATAGTTTTATTTGCTTTCAGAAAAAATAAATGTTGTAAAGGTTGCTAGCTCAAATGCACCTTACTAAAAAGGAAGAAAAAATGTTAGCATGGTAAGTTGGGTAGGTAGAAGAAGGTGAGAAGTCTCAATGTAAATATCATTCATCAAGGCTACAAGTAACTAACTTCCCCTCCCCATAGTCATGAAACATTCTAAACTATCAGTCAGAAAGGCTCAAGGCATTTCCTTGACTTCTGTTGGGACCGGACCCAAAGCTCTCTGACTGATCAGTTGAAAATGTAAAATGTCTATATTAATCCCTTAAACTCACATTATTATTCCATTTCATGCATTCATCCCCCTGAATAATCCTAAGTAAAACCTCATTTTTACTTAAAGACATTATAATTCCCATTTGAATAATTTCCATCATCACATGAGAACATTAAACCCTCAAAATTACATTATATCTCAAGTTAAAGTGATAAGATTAATGCAAATTGTCTTTTAACATTTCACTTTAATTGGTTATTTTATGTATTTTCAGTATACATTATCCCATTTCCATATTAACTTTGACTTATGTATTAATTCCCTATAGAAATAACCTTTTCCTATAGTATATAACTCCTTTTTTATATAATAGCCCCAAAAACCCATGTATTATAACTTTAGCCAAAATTAATAAATCCCACATGTTTAAATAAAATACCCACATTACAACCCCTTTGGCTAAAATATATCTTTATATTAAATCATGCAACTTATGGTAAGTAAATCACCTTGATTTAATTACTATATAATAAAATTATAGGCATAAACCCTTAAACATGTTTTAATATATGTTTAAAACAAAAATAGTGAAAAACCCGAAGTTTCGTTCAAACTAAACTTCAAATAAACTTTATAACCCTTTTTCCGTTCCTACTCCCTTAACTTAAAGGTTAAAAAATATAACTTAAACTTTTCCCTGATGCATGTCCCTTCACTGCAAACATTAACCTTGGTTAAAATCCTTTTACCCCATCGGATTAAATCCTAACCCTCCGATCCCCAACCTACATTTGATCCAACAGTGATTAACAAACGCGATAAATCTATTTCATTCCCATCCTCCCATCGCGTTGAAAGATAACCGTCAGATCTTTATTCACTTCAAAATCCAAAGGCCTAAAATGAACCCGATGAAGCCTTTTCCCCGCACCTTTTCTTTTAATCGTGACCCTTTGCTTGAGAGAACCAAATTCGGCGGCCAATAATCTATATCGCGCACATAAAGTGATCAATCGATGTTTTGTAAAATCTGCGCGATATGGGTGGTTTTCCCAAACCACTCCATATTGACGTGTCAATATTTGATTGAATCGCGATCAAAAAGCGAAATACCACTTTCCACTTCAGAGCCGCGCGATAAACCGTCCAGCCCAATACAAAACCACTCCCGCCGTTATATGAAATAAATGCCATAAAACCTTGATTCGACTTAAGGTTTAATACATTAAAACCTATGGTTTTCATTGTATTTCACCTATTCGCACTTGATAACCTGTGAAAACCTGTGCAGAGCCCCCTGTGTCTATTTTCAAACCTACCAGTGAACCAGTGACCATTGGAAAGACCATTTTCTCTGCGATTCGATCACAAAGAGCTACCATACCCTAATTCAGCTGAATTGAAGACTTTAAAAGCAATTGCGCCCTTAATCGACCGCAATTTTACCTATAAAGATATTTTTCGTCAATCTCATCCTTAAAAAATTCAATTTCAAAGGAAAAAACATCATTTTACCAACCATTTCCTTTTATTTACTAAATTATCCGCACAGTGAATCCAAAAAACATCCAAATACAGGGGAAACCCTATCAAATTTTCCCCAGAATCCCTCATTTCCGTTTTTGCAAGTTTTATCCATTCCCTGATCATTTTTCACTGCTGAAATCGATCAAAATCATCCTCTGAGCATAAAAAAATCCTTTTTTTCATTCAGAACCCTGCTCAGAATCCTATTTCGCTAGAGAAATCCTTCAAAAGCCCCTTGTTTCCAAAAGAGAACTTAGCAAACAGTTTAAGCTTACTTTGTTCAGCTAAAAATGACGAAGAAACAAGTAACCCCCAAATCAAGAGGCCCAAAACCTCAGAAGAAAGCCTCTGCCAAAATCCCTCAACCTGAGCCTTCCAAACTTGATAAACCCACCCCTGCACTCACGGCTGAGTCCACTGAAGTTGTTAGGCCTGTCCAACCTCCAATTACTTCACGAGAAAATAGTGCTCTTATTGATCTTGATTACAGAATATTTGACCCTTCAGTTGAGTTTAATTTACTTGATGTCTATAACTGGTGTTTTGGCAAGTCTGTAAAGAAAAAAAGATAAGAATATACCTGTCTGGGATTCCAATTTTCCAAAGTATATTGTCCCCCCTACTCATTCAGCCATTGATTTTGTCAGATTGTGTCAGTCATATTATCCTCCAGACCAGAGGTGCATTGTCAATAAAGATAGGGAAGTCATATTCTATATCAATGCTGAATCCAAATGCTACAACTAAACCATGACCCCAATGTTGTTTCACTATCAATATAGGATTTAACTCAGGTTTACCTAGACCTAGATTTTGCTTCCAAGTTCAAAATCTTCCAAACTTTTTGCCCCACACAGGTTGATATCCCTAAGCTTAATCCTCCATTTGATACATTTGACTTTCCGAATGAAACAAGGCAAATTGTCTTCATGCTATCATTCATACTGGGATATAACAGTGATGAGTTCACTGATGTTGCTATCTTAGGTTTTCTGTCCACTTTGAGTCCTGGCCAGCCTCCGTCCATTGTATACAACTTTCCCAAGTTCATTGCAGAAAACATGCACTACCAATTGTCCAGATCACCAGAAGAAGGAGTCTTTAGATATACCTCATATCTACTTCATCTCTTTTTATATTATCAAGCAGACAAATTTCCTATTGAGTTCCAGAAGCTTGATCCAGAAAGAAATGTACTTTCAGTTGTATTTTGGTCATCAATTTTGAGGAAATGGAACAGGGAATAGACCTATGCAGACTTCAATGACTTGTTTATAGTACCTGCTATGAATTTATTGATTAAGGAATAGACCCCTCGAATTAATGAAGAAACAAAGAGGATCTTACAGCTATCTGAGAGTTGTAAAACAGGGGATCGGTACTTGTATAAGAACTACACAGAGATCAAAATATATGGTGCACTCTTGGCTCCATATAAATTGCCTAGATTTGTGACTACAAGGATCTTTGCTCTAGAATATTTGAGGCAACTTTTGAATGCAGATGAAGTCAATTTCATGGCTTCTAGAAAAAAAAAACTCGGTTTAAACTGAAAAATCAAGTTGGGCCATTCATTGTGAACAACAGAGAAGCAGCAAATGAGATTAACGTCAAATTGAAAGAATATAAATTCCCATACAGCGTTATGTGGAATTATGATCCTCAAGGAGTTTTAAGCCTAATCAGATTGAAATGCAAGTTGTATGCTTTCTTGCATGATTCCAAGCCTCATATTGAAAATATGCTAATAAACTTGAGCGGGAACCAACTACTTTATTTGATGATGACTCACAGGGCATACAGGGAAACAGTAAAAAGGATAAATAGGTAGATCAAACACAAGTTGTTACAGTCAACAAAGAAACCGAAATTCTTCATAAAAGAAGCAGAAAGGAAGATAGTTTCACAGCTAAAACTATTCTAGATAAGAGATTCAGAATTCCCTATAGTAAGAAAAGTAAATTGACTCATGAAGAAAGGGACAAAGCAATTAATATTGATGACAACAATGGCCATCAAACTGATGATGAGGCCACTTTAATTCTAAATGAAACACTGAAGGAGCTTCAGGATGTCCAACTTGAAACACAGCAGAAAGACACTGTCATGGCTGACAAACAAACAAATGTTGATATGCCCTCTTCTTCCAAAGAACCTGACAACACAGAGTCAGATATCCAAATCAGGTTCAGACAAATCAGAGAAAAGAATGAAGAAATCAAAAGTGAAGTTAACCTGGAAATAAAGATAGACTCCTCTCAACTTTTGATTATTCTTCAAACAAATTGGTTATGTCATTTCTGAAGCCCGCAGTAGCCGATCCAAAAACAATTGCAGATTACTCAAAGACAGACCTGGAAGTTGATGCAAATGCTATCCATGAATTGGACCAAATAGAATTCCACAAGAGCAATACAGAGATGTTGTATTCTAAAATAGTCAACAAGACTTTGAATTCTATTAGGCTTGAGAAAACACTGATAAACCTTCAAAATCAAATGAAATTGGATAAAGCCTCATTGTATGCCAATGGCTTAAGAATCAAAGCATTGGAAGATAAAGCCTCATTGTATGCCAATGGCTTAAGAATCAAAGCATTGGAAGATATAGTAATTGAAGCAGGAGCTGACCCAGCAAACAATGAAGGGGCAAAGGCCATAATCAAACAGAAAAATGAAGACATAGCAGCTCTCAGAAGACAACTGAAATTGCCTCAAAGTGAAATCCACAGGCAAAATAAATCCTTCAACAAAAGACAGAAAATGATGAATTAAAACAGCTTGTTCTAAAGATGACAGCCCAAATAAAGGAAATGGAAAGCCAAATAGAAGCTTTCCTGCAAGAAAATGAAAATATGAAGAAAGCTCAGCAGGTTTACATTCCTATAGTTATCCCAACTGTAAGTACAGTCGTTCCCTCAACATTGGCAGAACATTTGGCACCGCAAGGAGTATTGGCAACTGCAGTGTCAATTACTTCTAAAGATATCTCTGTCGCTTCTTCATCAACATCACAGATAAACACAGTAGGAGAAACAGCTGCAATAATCAAGGCTATGAAAGACATGTCCATAAAAAACCAAGAAATACTCAATTTAAAAGGCACCATCAAAGATCTGGAAACATCTAAAACAGATGCCTTAATCACTTCCAAAGAACATGAACATAGGGCTGACAGATTACAGGAACAAGTGAAAATTCTTCAACAGCAGGTAAATCTTACTGAACAGGTTGCCTACATAAAAAATCATTCGTGGACAAAAGTCACTAAAGGCATTCACTTACAATGGCCTTCTATTCAAATAATATATGAACAAAAAGATCTGCTACAAGTTGCCTTAGCAGAAAATTAGAACCCAAGTATGATTTAATATCAATCAGTAAATTCAAGACCAAGTATGACTTGCTGCTAGAAACAGGACTTCCAGATACTCATGCATTAAATGAAAAATTTATGCCACATAAGGATTATGATCAGAAAATTAGAGCCCATGCTAAGGAGCAGGCTAAAAAGCCTTTGCCACAAGGATCTCCAAGTGGCAAAGTAATACTTCAATATTTTGTGAATTTATTCTTTTTGGAGAATGAAATTAAGCATATGTTCATAGTAAAGCCAAACTTTGCTAAGTACACAGAGGCTGATGAAAGCTACAGAAAACTGAGTATAAAGATCCCCACAACCCAACAATGGCAAGAATTCACAAATCTGATGTGAATTTGACAGGTAAAAGAGCAGGAAAATCACATGAAGAAATCACATTTTACTGTTACCTTAAGGTAAAAATTCAGGGTCAAAGTGTATCAGATTGTCAAAGAGTATCAGTAAAAAAGAATGTTACTGCTGGCTATTTTTTCAATTACAGCAGTGAAACAAAGAGTATCAGGATTAAAAGTGAAAAGAAAGAGTGATCTACAAGCTATCTTCCACGAGATAATGCATCCAATGCCAGCAATGCTCACGAGTCACAGCACATCATAAAATAATTTTGATTAGGATAATCAGTTCTATATTTCCTTGTAAAAGAGAACAACTTGCAAACTGTTTCGCTGCTGTCCCTCTTCTTATGTTATATTTCCTATTTTTCTTTGAAACATTACCTCAAACTTTGAGATATTTTGTAAGCAATTCATTTGTATAAATACTTCATCACTCGCAGTATTCAATGTGGAATAAAATTTATCAAGACTACTATAATCATTTTGCTGGATATATTGAAGTTGGTGTGAGTTAATTAGCAAAGCAGCAGACTGGAATTGAGATTAAAGACATCATAAATCAGGATTCTTGTGCTGACCAAATAAGTCTAGTCTTTTTCTTGTTTTCATTGTTTTTCTTTCAAAAGTTTCCATACATTCATTTTAATGTGTTTCTATCTTTAATGATCAACTAGGAGAATTTAGACAAGATTAGTGATAAAAAGCTCCATGTTTTTAACTAGTTGGCATTGTTATATTTTCTGCTTGATAACCAAACTATAGAATTCTTAATTGCTCTAGGTCCCTGTTTGATCCCCTCCTTCAATCCTCTTTTCTGTAACTTAAGGATTCTTAAGTGCCCTTTTGTTCATATTTCACCCATTCCATCAACAAAGCCTATTCAAAGCCTTAGGTCATCTACCCTGCCCTTAGTACATTTGCATCTTTAAGTCTTATTTCCTAGCTCTGTTTGCCTAGAAAGTTGACTCCATAGCCCAATGTTCTAGTAGATCCCTATGGTTTACCTTGAAACACGTTTTATTCCCACCACACTTTCAAAACAAGTCCCACTATCTACTCATAGCTAGCCTAAAACCCAATTATAAAACAAAGTTAAATCTTTAGGAGAGATCCCTCTCCAGAACTCAGGAAGGCTAGATCCTGATTTCTAAAAGCAGTTCTTGGTTACCCCTGGTTTTCTTAACTACAAAAATCCTCATCCCACAACCTGCGAATTACTAGGGAGATAACACTAGATATGCCTAAGAACTAGTTAATGTCAAGCTACCCGAGATTCAAGAAGTAATTCAAAAACACAAAAAAAACAATCCAAGATTTGCCCCTTCTGATGCCTCATGAAATGAAGATCTGAGCACATCATCGAAGTTAAAGCAGGATCGACCCCTATCAATATCCACATCGTCAAAAAAACAAAAATCGAAAGGATACTCCAACTCTTATGCAACTCTTGTAGCCCTACTTCGAAAGGACAGGTATTTCAACTATGCATAGATTATAGATTCATTAATAAGATAACAATAGAAAACAAATTTCCTATTCCCTTCATAAGAAATGTTGGATGAACTTCATAGAGCTAAGTACTTTTCTAAACTAGACTTGAGATCAGAATAATGCCAAATCAAATTAAGATTAGAAGATGTGGCGAAAATCGATTTTTAAACTCATGAAGATCATTTGTGCCCTTTAGGTTAACTAAAGCTCCAGCCACTTTAAAAGCAACCATGAAGGAGGCGTTTCGACCCTACCAAACGAAGCTTTTGCTAGTTTTCTTTTACAACATTCTTGTATATAGTAAAACATGGGATGAACATCCAAAGCACGTGAAGCAAGTTCTTTTTCTTTTAGAAAAGAACCAATTTTATGCAAAGATGTCAAAATCTAGCTTCAAAAAAGAAATAGATTATTTGGAACATGTGATATCATGGCAAGGAGTGAAGGTAGATCCCAACAAAATTAAGGCAATCACACAGTCACCCAAGCAAACTAACATTTCCAAGTTAAGATAATCTATGTGTCTGATCCGACTCTGAAAAGATACTATCAAAGGTTTATTTAGTTATGCTCATGTAGCCGCTCCCCTAACTGTGGATTTTTGTGTAGCACCGAGAAGTATTCCCGCATGCCAAAAAGGCCTCCCAAGTTGGCCAAAGAAAATTGTACAAAATAAATAAATAAAATATATATTATTTTGGGCTTCATGTAGGCCCCAACTATCAAGTTAGCCACACTATTTTAAGAGGTGTGACCCTTGGTAAATTTCTCACATTGACAACTATAAATACACATTTGACTTCCTCTATTTGGACCAATTCGGATCATCTAACCAATCTGATCTAGCAACTACAAGTGGGAGTAGAAGAAGGTCAAAAATACAAAGTTTTGACTAAATTTTGAAGTTTGACCAAAAGCAGATCATGGACTTGTTGATTGACAGAGTTGACTAGTTGTGTTTGACTGATTTTCTAGCTGGCTTCGACCACATAAAAGAGGCTTTGATTGACCAAAATTATGGAAAGAAATATAGAATATTAATTAAAAGTCATGTCGTAAAGGTTATGACTATTCATAAGAATACCTTAGGTTATATTTAAGTCTAGCCCCATTCATTGTAACAACATTCACTATTCACTATTTATTCGTTCTTTACAAATTCATATATATTTTATTGAGTATTCAAAACATTGTGCAACAAACAAAGATCATAGCTATCAGAGTTAAGAAATTGAAATATGTTTATATTTCTAATGAACAATTTGCTTTCTTACCAGGCAGGCAAATCCATGAAGCTATAGGTGTGGCTCAAGAGGAACTCCATTCTAAAGACAAAATGATTACAAGATAACGTTGTTAAACTAGACCTATCGAAGACTTGTGATTGGGCTAATTGGTTATATTTAAGGATGACGCTCCTCCACTTGTGCTTTAGTGTTCATTTTGTAAATTGGGTGATCAGTTGTGTTGCATCAATGTCGTTTTCTATTTTGATTGATTATTCAACATCCACATGGTTCAAAGTTAAGACAAGGGTGCCCCTATCAACATTGTCCTTCCTCATTGTATTGTGTGGCTAAAAGGGAAAATAATGTAATCCCAATGGGGTTTTACCTTTGATGGACTAGGACTAAAAAAATATCCACTAATTTGCCAACACTTTGAAGTTTGGCCACAAAATGGGGATAGAGATTGATTATGAGCCAAGGTCTCTAGGAACAAGTTCTATTCAAAAATATGTGGCCCCTAATAGTGTTGAACAGTGGACAAGAAAACTTTCAAGTCTTATCCAACACTTGGACACAAAAAGGGGATAGAAATTGATTATAAGCCAAGGTCTCTAGGAACAAGTTGTATTCAAAAATGTGGTCCCTAATAGTGTTGAACATTGGACTAGAAAACTTGCAAGTCTTATCACGATGTTTTCACTAAGTGGAAGGCAATTGTATTAACATTTCCATTGATTAGGAGGTGACTTGTTTGGAAGGTAGGTAAGGGAAATAAGGTCAAATTGGGTGACCACCCATGCAGTGCATGTGGTGAAAATTTCAAACCAGCTAGAAATTTGGTAAATATTTTGCCTAATAAGGGCTACTTTACTCTCAACCAAGTGGAAAATTCTAAACTCACCATGATATTGAGGCAAGAGTGGAAATCAAAAGATACGACAGGGTCACATGGTGAGGATGCTTGAAGGGTATATTGCCTCTTTAATATTTAGACATGATTCGTTAAATGAAACAATGGAAGAACTAATATGGTCAAAGAATCCAGAGGAGAGGGGGAGGATCGGCTACCCTAACCACCTCCCCTATTTCATGCCTCCTCTGTTTTTCTATCTATCGCGATTTCTCCTTACAGGTGCATCTCGAGTCGTTGGTTTGTGGTGGTCATTGCTGTGGTGCTGAGTTTCAAGTGTTTGGAACTTCGACATTTGTGTTATCGCGTTGTCCACGTGGGGTTCATCTGTTCAGATTCTGCCACCGCTCATTTCCTCAGCTTTTGCAATCTCAAGCTTCCTATTGCGCCTATGGTCGCCAACTCTAGAGGAGGAGTTGTGTGCAGTGGCCCTTCCAATCCTCCACATTGTCACCCTATCCCAGGCATTTCCCCCACCTTTAAGGTCCTGTTGGTGGTTTTCTACCTCGTTTCCTTTGCAACCCTATCTCTAGCTTTAAACTTTTTCGGCTACCTAGGTGGCCTATGCCCAGGTTTCTTGTTCTTTGTGGGGTTTTCCCTTGTAGGGGTTGTTTCAAACCATTTTGTACTTTTTTCTTGGCTCGTTTTGGGGTTATGACCATTGGCAGCGCTACCCTTCGAATTTTTTGTGGCACACCTATGTGCCCTTTTTTTGCTTTTGCAGTTTCTTTGGCCAAGGGTTTTCGGCCCCTAGGGTTTTAGAGTGAATGTATTGTGTCTTCCATGGCCATCGAATTGGGATCGTCAATTTTTGGAGGAATGTTCTTTTAAGAGCCTTGAGCTCTTCTTTTTTGGTAGGTTGTTTAGCTGAAATGACCTCAGGCACCTGCAAAATGTAATTTTGTCCCTATTTTCATGTTGAATAAAGCTACACTTTTTACTTTGGAAAAAAAAAAAATGGTCAAAGAATCCATCTACAATGCATTACACTCCAAAGATTGGCTATAAGGTTTGAAAGACCAAAAACAATATATAGAAACATATTACCAAAATCTATCCTATATAATCTCCTACAAAAGCATCAAACAAATAAAAGTAGATCTACCAAATAAGACAGAGGAGTCAAGAAATTTATGTGATAAAACCCCAAGATGGGGAAAAATCCACAAAAGCAGGGTCTTCTTATTATTCATATAAATCTCCCAATTACAATAGTTAGAGCAAACACATGTATGGAGTTCAAATGCGAACAATACAAATCTCGGGCATATGAATGATCTATCCTAAGGAACTCTAAGGTCCAAGCTAATGATCAATACCATAACCCACACTCTACTCTCTTGGAATCCAAGCCAATTGCCTCCATTTGTAGTACCCAAGAGAAAATTACAAAAGAAAAATAGGTATGGCCCTCACAAGTGTTCAATATACAAGGAGGATGAGGATATTATTCATCTTAATGCTTTATTATGTCCCTTTACTATGCAAATATGGAAAGAGATGGAGAACCTTACCAGGTATAAAGATGTATGGAAGGGGTCTTTTCTTAGAGGGGCACTTGAGGACTTCGTATAACAACATAAATTTGAAGAGTTTCGAAGCCTTGCCAATTATCACTGCATGGGGCATTTTGATCGCAAGAAATGCTAAGTTGTTTAATGACAAGCTTAATCCAACCATTCAATGTTCCTCTCGAGGACTGAACATTCTCGGTTGTTTTAAACAACCTTAAAATGTGAAAAGACAAATTGTAGTGGAAGAGGTGCATTGATCTGGCGCTTGGACTTATTTCAATGATGTTGCTTAAGGAAACCCATAAATCAACTGGCCAAATGGAATTTTGTACATGTGGGACACACAAGTACTAATGTTTAAATTCGTTCTAAGGAAAGGTTCTAATAACTTTTATGGCTCTAAAGTTAATCCCTTTGCTTGGCACAAGAAGAACTATTTAGAAAACCTCTTATTAAGTCCTATTTTTGAGGAGATTCAAAGCATCATAGCTAATTTGAATCAACATTTATTTTCATCATGTTTACAATGAGAGAGAAATGATTCAGACAAAGGGAAAGTTTGTACAACAAGAAAGGGCAAATCCAAATAGCAGGCAAGGCCATACTATAGCTCCCAACCCAAGGATAGACATAAACATTGCATGTCCAACAATGTGACCCAACACTTTGCTTTCTTGGTTTTTTATCGGTTAAGGGGAAAAGTAATTTGGTTGTATTTAAAAAAAGGTTTTTTCTTGGAAATGTCTCCTTTCCATGTTCAGCTAATGCCACGTGTAAGCAAAAACTGGCACTGGCTCAAGTTTCATTCAAAATTGATAAGGTGGCAACCCGACTCCCTCTTCCAACCTCTATGACACTCCCAACATGACCTTTTGCGTGGGCATCATAATCATTATTGTTGTCATTACTAGTTCTTTCATTCAAATCACTCATGTTTTGGTTTTAAGAATTTATGTGCAGATTTTTAATTTTTGGTAACTTGTAACAAGGGTTTATCAATAAAATTGACCCACTTAAACTTGCTTTTAACTTTTCATGGTTGATTGCATGCCCAAACATTGAGTTTGAAGGTTGGAAATAAAAAATGAAATAGAAAACAAAGATATTGCTCAAGCATTAAAAACAACAAACATTTCAGTTTCAAATTTGAGATGGGGAATCTTAACCCCACCCTAACAATACTAGATGAAGAAATTTATTAAAGAAGAAACACAAAAATATGGTAGAGGAGAAATATGAAATCAGCTAAAAAGAAATCATAAAATATGAAAATGTTGAAGGGGAAATCAGTAGCCTAAAGCAGAAAATAATGGCATCCTCTTTTATCAAATCAATGCACTCCTTTAACAAGAAAATCAATGCACTCCCTCTTCCAAAGTTCCAAAATAAATGCTAAATCGCTCCAAGGACCAAGATAGATGCTAAATCACTCCAATAAAATCACTAAATTGCCCCAGAGAACCACTACTAGCTCAAGGCAGCTCACGCTTCTCATGAAAAGATAAGATAATTACATTTATGTCCAACTATTGACCACAAAGCAGTTCAAAGGGACTGTTGAGTACAATGATGTCCATACAGAGCAGGAGAACCAAATGATCTCCTATAAAAGATACAATGCATGAAGTAGAATCCCGCGATGAGGCGGAGCTGCCCTGGCGGAGAAGATCCAGGAGCTAATAGGCCTGAGGATCAAAGTCATCTCTCATACCATCCAAGGTTGAATGAAGAACATTGAAGAAAACTCAACAAAGTTTGTTGGCTTGATGAAGAGTCAGTGGAAAGTGCGCATTGTCCACTAAATCATTGTATGGGGGAGTTCGTGCGCTGCTGAGGTCTGGAGGACCTAGTCCATCCCCCGAGAACGAATCTCACATAGATTTGTTGTTGAGATCTTGTGTGGCGGGTTGAGGTTGCACGGATCCCAACTGATCTAGAGTCTAGATATGTACTAGTATCAAGCAGTCTCTTGGTTCCCCTGTCTGAAGGCAACACCCTGAAAAATGGTGTGATCCTCTGTGTGTGGTTTGGTCTGATGGGAGGATGAAAATTATGCGGTCGGAACCTGAGAGCCTCCTGCATATATAGGGCCAAACATCTCTGATCTGGATACCTAAAAACGTCAACGAGGGTCTGAGAATATTTGAACAAGCAATGGAACCGTCCTTTGATCTCGTAGTAGACAAGGCATCCAAAAATGAAGGGCACCTCAGTCTCCACTTCATGTAAATGACATACCTAGCAAATTTTGTCTGGTCTATCAATCCGGTCGTCTATCTCTACCTGAAGTCTATGAGAACCTACTCTGAACTGGCCTAGAGGAATGCGAAGAGCATGCATCCAGTGGAGAAAGGTATATTGGGGTCGAACAATGAGCCTATCTCTCAACTCCAAGAAGTGCTCAGCATAGAAGGCCATCTTTGGGCAAAATCCTCTCAGGGGATTGATCCAGGTGACCTGGACGAACTTCCTGTAGATGTCCTCCCAAATGATCTTGTTCAACTTCTGTCTAATAGGTAAAAGGTGACCAGGAGCATCTAAGGAATATCGGAAAGGAGGGAAACGATCCAATTGAATGCCCACTGACTCTAAGAGATCTGAAACTCCTGTAAACCAACATCTGGACCAACCCGAGGGAGCAGAACGGGCAATAGTCTCAGAAGAGAAATATGCCAAGTAAGGATATCGGTCCCTACTCTTTATCGAGTCTGCAAAGCCCCAGACACGATGCAAGAATGAAACCAACCTAAAGATCGTCTCAAGTCGAAAGGGTTGAGCCCCACACTCTGTATGGATGATGTGTTGAGGTACTGTTTGTTTGCATCTAATGATGCAACAGAGAAGAAGAATCTGGACTCTCTCAGTTGAAGCCCAATCTAACTCAAGTAAAGATGGTTCCCAAATCTTTGAGCAATATATAACAGTGGGGCGAATCAAGGTGTCCATGAGGCTCATCTTGGACGAGATGTCTTGAAAGTGATGTCAAAAGCATTGTCTCTTGAGAAGGACTAAGGATCCATATCCTTTGTTGATTTGATGCTAAAGCGTTGGTCACAAACTGAAGCGGGGACCTAAGAATTGCACCCCCAAGTAAGTATATGTGCTAGTGATCTCAACCTCCCCCCCTCTGAATAGGAAGTGAAGGTCCAAAGTTTTCTTCACCCCATTGAAGATCATAACCTTGGTTTTACCCTCTATAATCCTTTTGCGGATGAGGAGAGGAGGACCACGTCATCAGCAAAAGAATAGAATAGATATCAGAGCCTGGGAAGAAGACATCCATCGGTGTCCTAGATATGCTCGTGTAGAAATGCCTCCAACTCATCAATATAGATCCCAAACATGGTAGGGGATAGTGGACAACCCTGTTTAACCCCAATAGTGCTTTGGATGAAATCACACATCCCATGAGCCATGTGAAGTCGACCATGGACGGACCCATATAGGCACATAATAACTGTCAATAGGGTCGTAGAGATGCCAATATCTCTGATTCTCTAGAGTAAGGCTCCCCTGTAACAGAGTCAAAAGCTTTCTGAAAATCTACGAAACAACAGTAGACTTTCGAAGAGCCGTGTCATGCCTCCTCAATCACGAAGCAAAGGGTGAAGATGTGGTCAATGATTTGATGAGTCAGTCGAAAACCTACATGTCCCATATCTCTAAGTTGTCTCGACTCAAGGTCACTAGAGAGCTTCCTATATAGAACAATAGCATACAACTTCAAGAACATGTCGCCCACCATGATCATTCTGTAGTTATTGGGATTTGAGTTGGAACATGATTTGTGGATCAAATGGATGATGTGGGGTGATCATGTCAATGGAAAACCTTCACGGACTACATGGTTGAAGAGATCATCCAAGTAGCTAACCAAAGCACGAAAACCATGCTTAAAGAACCATGCTCAGTAGCCTTCCTCATCGGTTGTTTTGCTGTTGCTCATCACCCAAATGGCCTCTCTAATATCTTTGTCTGAGATTAGGTAACAGGAATATGGTGGGGAAGTAACACAAATTTGGGCTTGGCCGAGAATATCATAAAGGTTGGAAGTGTGAGAGTGTTGAGATTTTGTATAGTTGGTGTAGCATCAGGTGTGCTCTAGCCCTGAAATTTTGTGGAGGGGCTAGGACACACTTGAACTCCAAAACCTAGAAAGTGTTTTGTGAAATTTCAGTTGGTGTTCAAGTTATTCAAATAATTAATTATTTTAATGGATTTCCTAAGTCTAAACTTAGGAAAATTAAATAATTAAAGTGAATTAATTAACACATGTTGAAATGTTCTAAAAGGCATGGATCAAGCAGTCTTTTAATCTCAGTCGTTGAAGAATGCTTTAATCTCGAGCGTTGAAGGGTTCAACGAAAAAGTATAAGAGAAAGGCTTGAGGGTCGGTTGGACACACACACAGTTGCAGAGCTGAGAAATAGATCTGGAATTCTAGGCTGGGTTTGCTAAGAATTTTTGGAATTTTCTGCAGCGAGGGGTCATATTAGCTAAGGGGATGATCTGATCCCAGAGCCAAGAGTCAGTAAGAGGCGAAGGAGCAGCAACAAGGACAGTGCAGAGAAGCAAAGCAGCAGCTACGCAGGTGTTGTGCAGCCGCTATGCAAGTGTTGCGCAGGACAGCGCAGAGGCTCAAGAGGGCTTCAGAAATTACGCAGAGGATCTCCAGGACCAGCACTCCCTCAAGGGTTACGCAGTCCCCCTCTGGGCAACGCAGTAGCATTCTGAGGCTAGCAGGGCTGACGTTAGGGCTTCAGTGGCAGCACTGGGGTTTCTAGGGCCAAGCCTTGTAAATCCCGTTTGAGGGTGTGGATCAGTCAGATATTTGGCACTAGAACTACAGGTTAGCTGCAGATTTGATTTATTTTATTCTCTGTCGGGTTTTCCAGATCTGGAACCCATATTTACTGTACTCATAATCTACTTAATAAAATAAACCCTCATATTTGTTGCACCGGTTTTCCCGCTTAGGGTTTTTCTGGGAACTTATGTCCAAAAATCCATGTGTCACTTTGTTGGATGAGAGTATTATTCAGTGAATGATCTACATGTGTACACTGTACTTGTGTTTATTTCGGTATTTTATGAATCTAATTTCTGGAAATAACTTGTAATAATTTAAATCAAGTAGGAGAAATAAACCATGATACTGCAGTAGAATTTTCACAGAAAGAACATCATACAAGAGTCTAAGAGATGACCTAAAAAATCTATTGCCATTCCAACAGCGGATATAAATACATGTACCCTGTCGTCTCCCCAAGCGGGACCATCATTTGGAACCTCTAGTTTGGGGTTCCCACCCAGGTGGGAAGGAGTCTCGAATGACTGCCCGAAGACTCCTGATAACTTCCCATTTCCCTGCCTTCCATGCTGCCATTACCTGTTCTCTGGATTGTTTAAGTTCCACAACCTGTGCTCGAGTGAGGTCCTCGTCTATGAAATCCTGTTGGGAAGAGAAAACTATCACTTAGCCCTACGGGCACGGGAGTCGATCAAATTCGGTCCGAAACCTAAGGAAGAGAGTGGAGTCGTAGCCCAACCAAGCTTTGTCCAGAGCTATATCGAGGAGGCTAAGGGTATCCCGAAGGAACCTAGCCCCCTCTTCCATGGGATCCGGAGAGGGGTGAGGAAAGGGGAGACCTCTCACCTTGAGATTCAATTCTCTTGCCCGTCTGGTGTGTTCTTCCACAAGTTTTGCTTGCACCACCTCCTCAACTACTGCAAGAGGGGTAGGAGTTTTGTCCTTCCCTCGAACCACCTGTGCCCAAAAATTGATGTGTATCTCAATTTCTTGTTTGAAGGTGGCCTGTTGGGATCGGATTTCTTCCTACTTGCTTATAAGGTTGAGAATTTCTATATGCAACGCATCATTTGGAGGATGGAGAATTGCATGGTCTTTGCTTTCATGTAATATCTTCTTAAGGGATAAATTATCCCCTCCAACCTCTGAAACTCTAGCAGAGAGGGTGTGTATTTCTGAACGGAGCTTGTTGTTTTTAGTTTCACGAAATTCCATTTTTCGCAGCATTTGTTTTACCTACGCTATCCAGAATGAGAAATCTGACTCCATGGCTATATCAGTCAGGTTGTAAGAAGGTCATCACATATTAGTGAACATATTTAGTGTTTGTATCATTTAAAATCATTACTTATGCTTCTTTTTTGGTGCCCTTTACTTGTTCTTGCACATTTTTTATTTTATTAATTTAGGACAGCAGCATGCTTTGTTGCCTTAGAAACCACATCGCATACCTCAAGGCTTAGATCACTTCGGGAAGCCCCCTTGTGGTGGGAAAACAACCAACCTGAAGAGAAAATATTAAAGGATACATTGCTTCCAGTGCTAGAAGTTATCTAAACTCTTTTCTAGTTTTACAAGGAAAAAAATTTGGGTGATGACAATTCTCAAATGATGTGAATAAAGGAACGAAGTACCAAACCATCTAGCACATAGTTTGCACTAATGATAACAATGAAGGCAAGCAATCGGTTGTCTTATTTGACATCATTTAACATTGCTTGAACTTTGACATATTATTTGTTATGAAGTTGATGTTGAGGTACAAATGGTTGAGTGAGTGCATGAGATTGGCTTTCTCAACCTATCAAAAAGGAGTATTACAGTATGAACAACGAATTCCTTGGAATGCAATACAATTGGCGAGGAAAGCTTCAAAAGAGTCTACATTGAAACCTTGGAACATAAATCAAGTATACCCATGAAGAGACTCAAGGGCTCTACAAGAAGAAAAGCACGGATGGATTTCAGTCACAAAGTGTCATCAATTCAATTAAGCACCACAACATCCTTCATCTTGTAGCAAGAAAGATTGCTAAGATACCTCCACCACTATGAAAAAAAATTATAACAAAGAGTTGATGCTCTTAAAGACAAACTAACAGAATGAACCTGTATGACAAAGCTCTGAAGATGAGAAGAAACATGTTGGTAAGTATTTCTAGAGATTCTTCCAAGAGGAAGCAGGAAGTCTGAAAACATGCCTTATGCTTCCTTACTGAGGGTACCTACAAACCTTGTCCCAAAAATTCACATGGCAAAAAATGAATCAGGGTTAAAAACTGTATCTTGGTTGAGGACCAGTCAATGTAGAAAACCATATATACACTAGTTAATGGGACACAAAATGCTCTTAAGAATGTACAAGCAGTGGACATGGAATATTAGAATGGAATGTGCCAAGGGTTTTCATACAAGTACGAAGGCAGCTTGGAAGCTCTAAAGACTTGTTCACAAATATATTATATTCATCTTCTTGATATTAAACAAGGTATTCCATACAGGACAAACACCTTCAATAACCACTCATATAACCAGATCAAAGATAACAACCCCAACATTTTTACGCGGTTAAAACCCTCTAAGAAGCAAGCAGTCCATGGCCCCAACCAACACAACTACTTGAGGCAATTTTATTAATGCAAAAGAAAAAAAATTACAAAAGAGAGTTCTCATTATTGATCATCAGCCATGACCCTCTATGCTCTTTAAATATAGATTATGGACCAATCGGGTATTATGCCATGGATCAATAGTTGTTATTATCAAGGAGAATATGAATCGTCGTATCACTCTATGTCTAGAACATATTATGACCATCGTGATACAATGCAACTAATGCATAGTAAAAAATCACTTACCTAATAGACACATCCTGACATCCACCCTCGAGAACAACTTGGGATAGGATTGAAGGATTTACAAAGGTCACACAATAGGAGAAGGAAGGAAGCATTAGAGCCTTGTTCCCCCTTAATGACAACTTCTTGAACTCCTAACATAGATCGAAGTTTAGAAAACTTTGCTTCTGTAAGAGACTTTGTGAAAATTTATGCAACTTGATCATTTGAAGAGCAAAAGAGCACTTCAACAATTCAATCATGAATGAGCTTTATGATGAAGTGGATTTGTAGCTCAATGTGTTTGTTGCACTAACTGGATCTTTAGCGAAATTGATGGCACACTGTTGCACCAAAGGGTGGTTGGATGCTCCTATTGGAGTCCAAACTCTGAAAGGATCTGTTGAAGACACAAGACATCTTGACTTGCATTAATTCTTGCTCAGTACATTGCTTCTACTGAAGAAAGAGCAATAGCCTATTGCTTTTTACAAGCCCAAGTGACAAGTTTGAAACCAGCACTAAAAACATAACCTTTGGATCTAACATAAAATGTCGTATCTCGAGCAAACGAACACCTTTTTGAAGGAAATGAAAGGCGTTCTAAGTTGAAACCAATCTTTCAGATGCAATGGAGCAATTTGTTCAAGTCAAAATAATACAAAAATAGCAAATCTCATAAATGCATCAACACGGGCTCAAGATCTCGATCACCAACAAGAGCGATTCTTCAAAAGTACATTGATACCATTTTCTACAAAACAAGGTATTCCATACAAGATGATCACCATCAATAACCACTCACACAACCAGATCAAAGATCATAACGACATTATTTTTATGTGGTTAAAACCATCCAAGAGGGAAACAGTCCATGGCCACTTGAGGCAATTTTATTAAAGCAAAAAAAAATTTACATAAGAGAGATCATCAACCATGACCCTCCATGCTCTTTAAATAGAGATCATGGACCAATAGAGTGTTAAGCCACAGATCAATAGCCATTAGTATCAAGGAGAATATGTGCTATCAGATTACACTATGTCTAGAACATATTGCAACCATAGAGTTACAATGCAAATAATGCATATTGAGAAACACAATTTTAACAAATAGAAACATTTGAACAATTTGAACTTAACTAATTCCCAAGTGTCTAAATATCCTAACACCAACCTCAACTTGGATATATCGGAGACCCTCTCTTTGAAAGGCCTTTATACAAAAGGTTGCATGTTAATTGTTTGAACACAAGTGAATGCATGTCCTCAAAAAGATGTTGAATGCATACGAATGACAAAGTACATGAATTCTAATTTCCACATAACATATAATAGTGCACGTGATAAGATAGTTGCAATGAGGATAATAAGATATATATTAATTATTAGTAACCAAAAACCTTGTCTCAAAAGTTCGCAAGGAGTCAAAGACTGCACATACGTAGAGGAAAAGTCAATGTACAAAATTGTAAATACATTGGTTAATGGGACAACCAATACGACAATGGAACGTGTCAAGGGTTGTCATTCAAGTAAGACAACTAGCGAGATATAAACAATTATTGCAAAGATATTATATCCATGCTTGATATTAACCTCCAAGATTACTTAAAACCCTGCATCTGCATAAAATTTGCAAGTAATAAACCCTACTCTAGCACTAAGCCTCCTTCCAAACCTCACCTTGTATATACCAAACATCCTCTCTTTCAAGGCCTTATACTATAGGTTGCAAGCCAATTGTTTGAACACAAGTGAATAGCTAAATGACTATCCTTGAGAAGATGTAAAAGAGATACAAATGATGAGGATATCCACGACACATATGGTTCTACATGTCATAAGATGGCCACAATTCTTATAAATTAATTATTGGTACCTCTAACCGTTGCAAAATGTGGATGATATGCTTTCAATGATATATTAAGTATTACTAGTCACTTTGGTCAATCCTTGCTACATTAAAGATCACAATGTTTACCATATTACCATCTCAATTTCTTTGGACTCCAACAAGTTCAAAGGGTGAAATTATCTTCTATTATGTCTACACTACATTTGCTTAATTTAACCAAATTACCAATATATACTGAGTTAAAATATTCATTCAACTTTGGCCATTGCATTCATAAAACTAGAGATTAGGGATTGGACACCTTGTACATCTAATTGAAATGATCCTACAGATCTTGTTGGTTGAACGAATAAAATCATAGCTTCAAAATACTTACAAGTTGCATAGTAAATCATGCTTCATAAGGAACTAGCCGCTTCTACTTCTCTATAGAAATAAAAGATTATACCAAACCTTGTTACTATGGTCTCAAACAGACTCAAATATAATTAGAATTACCTCAATTGTAAAGAAATGGTTGTAAGTGGTGTATGAGACCCCCTTGTTTGTGGGATAGGGGACCCACCTCCATGCACCAATTTGACCGCTAAAATCTACGAACATATCTACCTCCTCTAGATGGGTATATCATTGCAATGGCTTCGAGCCTTGTTGCTTGAGAGTCCCTCAAGGACCAAAACATGTATGTATATAGTACTATATTGTGTGTGTGCATGGTACCATATATATATATATATAGTAGATGTTTATATAGTACATACCTGTGTGATATCACGTGCACATGCACGTGCTTTCAAGGCGAGGGTAATTATGATAAGGAAAGGTAGGTCAAGGGAAGGTCATTGATGGATGTCTTTAGAAGAAGTGAATGGTAAACCCATCAAAAACTTAAAAGTTACAATAGAAGGGTAGTATAAGATGCTTACAAGGATCAAGATACAAAGGGATACCTCTTCTCTCTAACTGGATCCTAAAGAGAGTGAAAGAGCTTTGTCAAAGGACTTTAGTTAGATATTTCAACCACTAAAATCCATTCTTTCAATCTTTGGTTTCATGCATCAATTCCTTGTGTTCTAGCTCCATCAATGATAAAATCAAAATCACCCCATTGCATCACGGTTTCTATAATTTCTTGTTCAAATGCTCAAAAGAAAGGGAGGTCATTTTTAAGGGTGCACCCTCTATGTACAAGGATTCAGGTTTGGAGCTTTTTCCTCAAAGCTTAGTCGCTAATAATTCCTTCATCTTGTGCTTCTCATCTCGACATATGTAACTTGACGTCACTGGTACTTCATTTTGTATAAATTTGAGGTTGGTATTGTCTTGAATTTAGGGTTATCGATTTTTTTTTATTATGTATATATATATATATATATATATATATATTATTATTATTATTATTATTATTGATTAATTAATTTATATACTCAATTATATTATAATATTATGGTATGTATAATATAGTCATAGTCGAATATCAAATTAATCTCCAAGTGTGTGACGTATCACAAACGATGTGACCCTAGCACGCACCTAGCCGCAAAACTTTTCTTTTACTGAAGCTTCAATGGAGTCGTCGGTCAGTAGTGGGCAGCGGTGGAATACGACGGGCAGCGGGGTTTGTGTAGAAACGGGGTATCCTCCACCTCATCCCCAATCCTGTCATCATCAAAGACAATTTCAGGAAATTCCTCGATGACTATGCCGTCATTAGCATCGTGCACTTCTTCAAAGATAATTGGTCGTTGCCCACAAATGTAGTCATCATCGTGCACTTCTTCAGGATCATTCAATAAATTTAGTGTGGAAGATTACAGGTGAGAATAGACTGACTGTCGGCAAGTAGGACATATTCTGTTTTGGGTACCACTGCGGTGTGGCATGAGCCAATGAACGATATAGTAATTGTGATAAATATGCGGGGAGTGATGCATGAAAAATAACATCGGTTTATCTACTCTACGCCATATGTTCTCATCAAAAGATAGACATGTACAGTCCAATGCATTTATAGCCATTCGATCTGCTTCAGTGAACTCTGGATCAAACACCACAATATCATGCACCCATTCGAATCTCTCTTGTAATAAATTGGCTAAGGCTAGCTGCAATTGTCTTCACTCCATACCGTCACCCTCCACAAGTTCAATATTTCTAAGGCCATACAGAACCACTTGTAATTTTGATTTAATTGGCCCTATCCCTCTTACCCTCTCTATTAGCACAACCATTTCCAGTTCCATTGTAAAGACTGATGCAATGGTTGTGACAACCTTGGCTGCAATCATGGTTTCGAATTGGTCTCAGCGCATGTTCTATGTGTTATGAAAAATCTTTTCCAAGTCTACATTTTCAAGAGCATTCTTGTCGGGGGTCCAAGGTTTCACCTCTCTCTCTCCACCTCAATTATATGAGATTGTGCTAAAAAGGAATCCATAACAATTTCATGCTTCTTTTCACCTGCGCGACCATTTATCATCCCATCTCCAGTAAGTGGAATATCCTTTGCAACGACTTGAACAATATATTTTGCAAGGGTAATTAATATTTCCAAAGGAGCCCTTCTTGCTAAATCTTTAAACAAGTACTTGTCAAAAAACTTAGTACTTGCTTGAACTATGTCAAAACGAGACTTTTTATTGGGATTAGGAAATTGATTTTTCTTGACAATCGCAATTATGCCTATGTTTTTAGAATGATAGACCACCACCCCTGTCTGAGGAAGAGGTTTGGCCTGCAGACCATCAAGCTCTAATGATGATGGTATATGGACCTCAGCAATTCTCTTTGCAATCATTGGATAACCCTCGACATCGAATCCTTCAAAAAGCTCCACGCCATAAGGGTTTATAATTTCGCCATCTTTATCCAAAACAATAAGGTTGGGAATATGATTCACCTGAAAGGCCTCCTTGAGATTTTTCCTAGTATTCTCAACAGTGAATGGCAGGACAAGCCATGGCATGGTTTGTTGGTATTCCACGAAATCTTGCTTAATCTTTTTTTCTGTATTTGCACCTAATAATTCCCATCTATCCACAATGATAACAAAGTCATTGTTGTACTCATTATCATCCCTATTATCAACGTCGTCATCATCACCCTCATAATCCATATTTGACATAACCTTTTCTTAAGGTTTCCCATATTTATATTAGTTCCTTCATCAGAAGCATTTTCTTCTTTTTCTTGGACCACATTTTCCTCTTCATCATCATCAATGTCTTCTTCAACATCTTCCTCATTGTTATGATATTGTTCATCTTCTTGTTTCTCAAGATAGTCCTCATCCATATCATCTTCATTTGGATCATCATCTTGATCTATATCAGCTTCATTGGAATCATCATCTTGATCATTTTCTGCAACATCTTCATCTCCATTATCATCATTCTCATAAAAATATTTTTCTCTTGCTTCACATTGTTTCGTTTCTTCAATGTCGTTATCATCTTCCTTATTATGGTTTTCTACATAACTCTTCTTAAAACATAACGTAACTTCTGCACATGATTTTTCTAATTGTTGAAGCTTTTCTTGAATTTTTCTAAACTACTCAATGCCTTCAGGATGTACACGTAATGGCATATTGTGTGGTGCACTACGTTCAAAGGCTCGCAAGATTATATTGTGCAGCATGGCTCTGATACCACTGAAGCAACAAAATTGATAGCTTGTTGACTTTTAATGTAAAAATACACTAGGTATTTTGTAATAATAATTTATTATATATAAAATGTACAAGTGATGATGAAAGTTACAATGAGGCACTGCTTATATACTTATGCAGGTGGCCTTTCATGACTGGGCATGTCTTTTAGACATGCCTTTTCACTAACTTAATGACTACTTAACGTAATCCTTATTTTGATTATTTAATATTTACATTTATTTTTATTTATTTATTTGTTATGAATTATATTCATAACAAAACACCACAAGGATCAAACCTTTGAGAGGTTGCATTTCTTAGATAATTGTGATTAATTGGATGAATGGGATAAATAACCTAAATAATTATATTCTTTAGCCTATGTTTCAGGGGTTGAAACTAGCTCAAACGATTTTTATCAAAGAGGAATGTGGATGTTGATAAGCATTCAAAAGTTGGGTTACATTTGGATGTAGGTGTTTGGATCATTTAGGAAAAGGTGGAGGAAGCCCAATCCATTATCAAAGTTATACATACATGTCTAAAACATCCCTGAAATATGCCTAAACATAAACTACCTAGACTACCTAGAATGTCTCCATTACAACCAACAAGTCCCTATGTCCCCTATGAAGCCCCCCACAATTTGGGAACATTTTTTGGGAGTCTGTAGGCCCCTAAAATGCTAGAATAGCAAGTATGATTTTTTTGGGGGGCAAGGTGGGGGTTGTTGAAAATATTAGCAAGAAAAGGATTCCTTGATTTGTGCCATAATCATAGGAGCCCAAATGAGTTTCTTCTTTGGCATGCTCGAGCATCTAAAAAATAGGAGTCCAAGACGAGTTATGAAGTAGTTAACCAATGTGTTAAAATAGAAGGACGACTTATTTGTCTTCTAGTGTGAGTTGTATTGGGAACAGGACAAAGAGTTTGAGTTAGCCTCCTAAAATTCAAGGACAAGTTAACACTAGCAGTGAGCCTTTGTTAACATGTGAACCACTAGTTTGACTTACCTAATATAGAACTCGCTAATTTTAACCATTCAAATTGCCTTTAAAAGGAGGAGCGAAGACACAAGTTTCATCATTGTTTTGGTGAGCACGAGTTGTTCAGACCAAGCAATTTGAAGCATGAGTTTGTGCGTGGAGCTTGTGAGAGAAAGGGAACAAGCCTAGGTGAGGATTGTGGGAGTTTGAAGAAGGACAAGTTCCTTGGGTTAGGAAGCAAAGATCAAGATGCAAGCAAGGGTATTTCAGTTTAGTGTAAACAGAGAGAACATGGTTGTTCTCTAATGAAACATTATTATATTGTAAAAGATCCATTGTTCAACCTTCTTCAATAGAATTCTCTATAACAAGCAGAAGGTTTTCCCAGTTGGGTTCCCTAGACAACTCTATGTTGATCAATTGTGTAATCATGCTTTTATTTATGTTCCTATTTTGCTGCATCTAGTAGAGAAATTCTCGATTTATTTGAGAAGAAATTATATTTCAGATTGCTCATATTAGTAGATTAGAATTTCGTGGATTTTCTACATGTTATCAAAGCCTAGATCACAATAAAGATAGCACATCCAAAGTGAAAAACACATAAGGAAGATCTTTGAAGTGGCCATAGACTTGAAGGACTCCAACGAAGGTGGAAAGGAGCAAGATTTGGTGACTTTTCTAGACTATTTGGAGGATTGAGTCCCCCAGGCAAGAGATTGAGTATTTGAGGTGATATATGGGCATGCTTGGAGCGCATATGAGCTGCATTATAGTTCTGGTCTAGGCCGTAGACCTTTTTGAGGTGACAGCAAGTTCGGATCTCTGTTTTGAAGGAGCACAAGAGCCCTAGAAGGCACTCCAACCTAGGTCACATACACAGGAAGGAAGAGCGAGCAGATTAGGCTTGTATTGGAGGGTAAACGCAGAAGGTAGCAACAGTGAGTTAGGCCTGACGTGTGCCCTAACCAAGTCTATCAGAGCCCAGAAAAAAGTGGATAACTGCCAAGGAAAAAGGGAGCAGAAATAAGGTATGTGTGTCTACTTTTGTTGATGTTGTTTTACTAGTGGATACAGTCCAATTTTGACAATTTTGGTGGCATCTTAAGTACAGGTGGAGGGTTGTTGCTAGGTGCCTAATTGAGGCCAGAGAGCAGATCTTATGAAGGACAACAAGAATGCTAACAGTGGCAGAATATTCAAAACCAAACGATTGCAGACTTTGACAGACTAAAGGAGCAGTTAGGTGGGCAGCCTCCAAAGCCCTACGTGCGCAGTCTTTTGTGAAGAATTAAAGGTTATTAGTGGGCAAGTGTTAGATAGCTCTCAAGGGAGGTGGGATGGCTTAACAAGGGTTGAGAGCAGAGCACCGTGTAGAGGGGGAATCGAACTTCATAGCTTGCAAAGGGAGGATTATGATAGTGTTAGAAGACAATGGTGCGGGAGAATTTGTGAAGTAGGCTATCCTGCCACCACAAGATGCCCAACAATTGGCCCAGCATAAAAGAACGATATCAAGGCAAGGAGGATCATCCTAGAAGGGATCAAAGATCATATAGTGCCTCATATCCATGAGAAGAAGACAGTGTATGAGACATACGATACAATCTTGAACGAGATTGCGAGAGAGCGGCTCCCCCACCCCCTTTGAATCTCTCTCGGAGCATGCTCCGAGCGGGAGCGAATTGGGAGCAACCCGAGAGCGTGCTCCCACTAACAAAAAAAAAAAAAAATTCGCTCCTTAGTTTTATCATAATATTTTTGTCACAAAGATGTTCCAAACTCAATTTATTTTCAAAGAAACAAGAGTTTTTTAGTAGCAGCCTAATATTCAAGCTTATGTCCCTAGTATTGATATGCAATTCATGGTAATGTTAAATTCTTAAAGTAAAAGTGGCATTCTCCTTTATCTTTCATTTTCTTCTTTTTACTTAAATTTTTAACATTACCATGAAATGACTCAAGATGTTTGAGAGTGGTTCTGACCTCGTTGGATTTCATACGGAGAAAGTAGAATTTTAGATATAGCTCAAAATCCAACAAACTTATCAGTTTTTCAAGATTTCAGGATTAGGGGAATTGCATTGTTTCCATTGGATTTTATCATGTAATAGGGTATGGCACTGTATTTAATCAAGAGCACCAAGCCCTCTAAGTACCTTGATGTTAGTGACGATGGTTGTTGAACTCCTCTAACATGACCCTACTAAAAATGTTCCCATCACTCAAACAAAATCTTGACTTCATTGGAAAATCAGAAAGGCAGAAAGATTTTCTTATGATGATAATTACTTGTGATATTCTTGTGTTCTTATTAACTTTCTTATGTTCTTCTTTTATCTTAGTTCATCAAGCAATTACCAAAACCATAACACGTAGATCAAAGACACCAGATGTAGGCAAAAAGCCAAGGCAAAACCCCGATCTAGGGGAAAACCCAGTCAACAACTCTTCCTTCAGTAGTTTCACAAGACAAGACAAGATAATCCAAGACTCCTTGACCTAGACAAAGACTTCTTCCAATCACCAAGTCAACCCTTCCTTCCTCTTCAAATGATAACCTTCCAATAGCAGCTTCAACCTAGAACTTCGACCTTGTAGCAGCAAAATTTCGACCTAGTAACAACTACAAAACTTTGACCTAGTAGTAGTAGCACTTCAACCTAGAAGCAGCAGCAGAATTTCAACCTCCCCAATAGCAGAACTTTGACCTGTCCAACAACAGAACTTCAACCTTTCCAGCAGCAAAACTTCAACCCCAGCAGTAGCCCAATAATTTTGGCATTTGATCTTTTCTTTGAAGATCTCAAGGAGGATTAGGGTTATGAGAAAAACTATAGATTGTTGGAATGAGTGAGTGAAGGACACATTGGAGATCACATCAAGTGAGAGAGAAGAGGATCCAATTTTGGTGAGAAGAAGGAAAGTCGAGCAGTTGAGAGAAGAGACCATACTGTTCAAAGAAAGATGGGTCGTAACCGAGTCATACCGAGCAATGAGAGAGGGGTCGAACCCAAGCCAACTTTGCAGGAGAGAGAGGCTGAGTATTGGGGTCAGGTTTTCTGCTGGAGAGGTCAAACCTTGGGCCGAGATCTACTGAAGAAAAGGGATCGTACTTCAAACCATCTCTTTGCAAATGAGAGAGGGCCAATATTTGTGGTCATTCTTGGATATACATTCTCTAGATTTGTTGTTGTAATTATTTCTTAAGTATTTTCTCTGGAGCCTAATAAAATCCTCATTGTTGGTTTCCCCCACACTGGGTTTTTCAGGGTAAAAGATATGTAAAAGTTTATAAGCTTGGATTTCTTATTTCTGTTGTGTATAATTTGTTAGAAGCTCAGTTAGAAGATCATCTTGGATGAGGTGAAAGATCACCTAATTCCCCATCTATCTGAGAAAAATATTGCCAAAGAGATGTGGGATGCACTCATCAAACTATAAAAAAGTGGCAACCAAAATCAGAAGATGGCACTAAGGGACAAGCTCTATGGCACTGGGATGTCCAAGGGAGAGAGTGTGGCTTCCTACCTTACCAGGCTCATGCTACAAGATGCTACAGGGGAGACGATCCCTGAATCTGAACTAGTGCATATAGCATTAAATGGAGTAACAAAGCAATGGGATGTATTTGTAAAATGCACCATGGGACGAGAGCATCTTACCACTTGGGAAAGGTTGTGGAATAATTTCACACAGGAAGAGATCCAAGAATGGTCTCAGCGTGAAGACCAAAACTAGGGTGAGGAGGAAGAGAACCTGGCCCTAACCTCTAAGGGCAAGGGAAAGGCCAAGAAAGGCTCCATAGAAGGAGCTACCTCAAAGGGCAATAAAAAGAAGTTCAATTCTAGCAAAGTGAAATGCTTTGCTTGCCACCAACTAGGGCATTTTTCCATCTAGTGTCCTAACAAGAAAAAGGGCAAACAAAGAAGCAGGTCGCTACTACAGCTAAGGTGGATGAGTTTGCAACCAAATTTGAGGATGAGTTCTCACTCATCGTGTGTCTCCCTAGTTCAATGGCCACTAACGTGTGGTACGTTGATAGTGGTGCTTCATGTCACATGACTGGAGTGCGAGACTACTTTAACAGTATGAAGGAAAACAGTTTGACTTCCACGTTGAGCTTGTTGACAATGCCAACTACAAGGCAACAGACAGTGGAACTATTAAGTTTCAAAGGGATTCTAGGAAGCCTCTATTGGTAAAGGATGTGTTGTATGTTCTAGGCTTAACGTAGAAGCTAATTTATGTTTCAACCTCGAAGGACAAGGGTTATGAGGTGATTTTCCAAGATGGAAAGGTGTATATTTGCTCCAAAGGTTCCAGCTTCAGCACACCAAAGGTGCGTGGAGTAAGAATCAAAAAAAAGCTATACCGACTTTAGTTCGAGCCATTTGAAGCGTTGGTGAGTAGCAATAGCGACAGTCGTGACTTGGGGGAGCTACGGCATTGGAAAATGGCACACTTGCACCATGGAGCACTCAAAGTGCTCAAGAAGGTCGTGACCAAGCTCCCTTATTTCACTACAAATTAGCATGACGTGTGCAAGGGGTGTACAATGGGCAAGCACAATAAGACCTGATTCCCAATAGTGACAGCAGGTCCAAGGGGATATTGGACTTAATCGATTCAAATCTATGTGGGCACATGTCAAACATGTTTATTGGAGAGTTCAACTACTACGTGACTTTCATATATGATCATTCCAAGAAAACCTGGATCTATTATATGAAGACCAAGGACAAGGTCTTCAACCAGTTCCAAAAAGTTTAAAGGTTTGAAATTTTTAAAGTTTATTAAAGTTTTCAGAATGCAAACTTTTGTGATTCATAATGTTACTAAGATATCCTTTCGGTAAATCACATTTCAATAATTCTAGTCTACTTCGAACCAAACTAGGAGAAGGATCAGCGTGCTTGGATTTAAAAATAGTGGCAAGTACAACTTGAATGCCTTTAAGTAGTTTTATGCAAATTCTAGAATTAAGAGGGAGTTAATAGTTCCATATCACCCACAGCAAAATGGAGTATTAGAGAGAAAGAACAAAACCATTGTTGAGGCAGCAAAAGCAATGTTGCATGATCAAGATTTGTCTATGTTCTTATGGGTAGAAGCATGTAACACGGTAGTTTATTTGCAAAATGGGAGTCCACATAAGGTGTTGAGGAGGATGACCCTTGAAGAGGCATTCATGAGAAAGAAACCACTGGTTGGCCATCTTTGCATTTTTGGGTGCTTGATTTATTGCCACGTTCCATCAGAGAAGAGGTCGAAGCTCGAGCCTACTGTGGAGAAGGATATCTTCGTTGGATACAGCAAGACCTCCAAGGCTTACAAAGTCTACATTCCTACACTTGGGAGGAAAGTGGTGCTGAGGGATGTGAAATTTGAGGAGGACAAGGCTTTCAAAAAGTCTTGTGGCTCAATGCTAGTTGTACCAAAGGTTCAAGAGCAAAAAGCACCAAAGGAAGAAGGGAGAGCCATTACAAGGTGTAAGACCCCAAATTTGTGTGCAAGACTGGCAACATAGCATGAGGAGGAGCAAGATGCTCCATTTAACTAGGCTAAGACTTCGAGGATGATGAGGCTGAAGTGGACAGAGCTTACCTTAAGGGAAGCTCAAGAGCAGGTGGATGCTCCTAGAACTTTAGTCAAGGAGAAGAAACATGGCTCTTATCAGCCAGTTGATTGAGGCTGCAATTTTCAAGAAGCATTTGAGCAATACGTGCGGAGGGATGCCATGGTGGAAGAGTACTCTTTCATCATGAAGAATGATGTATGGGAGGTTGTGCCACAACCTCAAGGGAAATTAGTGGTGCGATCTAGGAGGATCTATAAGATCAAACATGCTATTAATGGCAATGTAGAGAAGTTCAAAGCCTAGTTCATGGCTAAAGGATTCTCTCAAAGAAAGCAAGTTGACCATGATGAGGCACTCACCCCTGCAGCCAAATATTCCAACATCACGGGTGTGATTTCATTTGTTGCAGAGATGGGTTGGAAGACTGATCAGATGGATGTTAAGATGACATTTCTCAAAAGTGTGATTAAGGAGGCTTTGAAGTGCATGGGAGGGATTCTCATGTTTGTAGGTTGAAGAGAGCAGTGTACAAACTCAAGCAAGCACAACATGCGTGATAGTCCAAGATAGACAGCAATTTGTTATGGATGGGCTTCACCAAGAGTGATGCTAACTCAAACCTGTATTACATATTGGTCAAGGGAGAGCCACTCATTCCTGTGTTATATGTAGATGACTTGTTTCTAACAAATTCAAATAAGCTCATTGCAAATTGCAAGAGGGATCTTGTTTGGAGTTTGAGATGAAGGATATGGGGTTGATGCACTACTTTTGGGGATGGGCAAATCTTCCTTGGACAAGGGAATTACGTTTGTGGAGATCCTGAAGCGATTCAGGATGCAAGATTGTAGGCCTGTGGCTACGCCAATGGTGACTAATTGGAAGAAAAATGATGCTTCCAAGATAGAGGCAATGGACCCCACTTTATACAAGTTGTTGATTGGCTCTCTTATATAACTACTCAAAACCAAACCAGATATATGTTTTGTTGTTAATACAATTAGTCAATTTACAGTTGAGCCAAAGCGAGTGCACTAGGTGTCAACAAACACATACTCAAGTATTTGCATATTAAGATGGAGTATGGGTTGAGTAGATGGAGTGAAGCTAATGGGTTATTAAGATGTTGATTGGGCAAGCAATGCAATAGGCAGGAAAAGTACTTGAGGTTGTTGTTTCAACTTGGCATCTGGAGTTGTTTCATTGTTCGGCAAGAAACAGAAGTTAGTGGCACTGAGTTTTGTTGAGGTCAAGTACATGGCAACCAACTTGGCATCATGTGAGGCCATTTGGCTTCGAAAATTACACATGGGGCTATTTCATGAAGCTCTCAAAAAATCTTGTGTTTAATGACAAGTCGAACCACATAGAGATCAAGTACCACTTCATTCAAGACTTTGTGCAGAAAGGCACAGTGAAACTACTATATGTACCTACAGATGAGCAAGTTGCAAACATCCTCATGAAGGCCTTGAAAGTGCTAGTTTGTGTGGTAATAGGCATGAGCACCATTTATTTAGGCTTTCAATTCTTTTTATATAGACTAATCAGAAAGTGTTGCATCTAGTCATATTACAATTGATTAAGCACAACTAATGTCTTCTGAAAAATGACAAGTGGCCATCTATAGCCTAGATAAAGCCCATTAGGATCATGTTTACAACACCATAATTCCAACTTATAATCAACATATAGGGTATGAGTGAGGCAATGTTACAAGGAACGTATTCAAATAAAATACATTACATTAATACCATGTGATTTAAACAATAATTGAGATAGAATAATGCAAATGACTTGCTCTCAAATGGCACTTCTTAGAACTTTATAAAGCACTTCTGTAAAACAAATGATCCAAAGATCTATCTAACTAATAGAAGGAACCACAGATACATAATATATAGACAGAAACAAAAGATGTACTTTGTGTGTGTAATGAGAAAATAATGGAGAGTTGAACCTCGATATCCATAGACATTCAGTGCAAGCATAGATTGTTGTTGAGTATTGTGTTCTACTTGCACATCTCCTTCAATGGTAAAGGTTCATTTTGGGGGCCAAATTGATGGTTGACTGTTCAACAAGCAGGCAGGAGTATTTGGGATAAAATTGTTGAGATTTTGTGTATTTGGAGTAGCATCGGGTGTGCTCTAGCTGAAACTTGGTGGAGGGGCTAAGAAACAAGTCTCCTCCAAAACCCAGAAAACGTTTGGAGAAATTTCATCTGGTGTTGAAGTTATTCAAATAATTTATTTCCTAAGTCTAAATTTAGGAAATTAGAAAAAGTAAAGTGAATTAATTAAACACATGTGCTGAAATGTTATAAGTGACGCAGATCAAGCATTCTTTTAATCTCAGCCATTGATAAGAGATTTAATCATGGTCGTTGATGTGTTCAACGCAAACGTATAAGAGAAAGGCTTGAGGGTCAGTTGGAGACACAAAGGCAGAGGCAGAGCTGAGAAACTGAGCTGGAATTCTAGGGCAGGGTTTGCTAAGAATTTCCGGAAGAGTTTTCTGCAGCGAAGGGTAGTATTGGCTGAGGGGATGATCTGATCCCGGAGCCAAGAGTCAGCAAGAGGCAGAGGAGCAGCAATCAAGGTCAGCGTAGAGGAGCAAGGGCAGCAACTGCGCAACACAGCGTCAGTCACTACGCAGGCCCAAGAGGGACAGTGCTAAAGCTTCAGAGGCCCTTCAAGGTTAGGCAGAGGCATCCAGAGGCAGCGTAAGGACTGCGTCGCCCAGTCTGGGGTTACACAGTCCCCTTATGAGCAGCACAGGGGCACGCAGAGCCTAGCAGGGCTGACACTGGGGCTTCAGGGGCAGCGCTCGGGTTTCTAGGGCCAGAAATTAGCTGAGTCTTGTAAATCTCATTTGAGGGTGTGGATTAGTTAAGCTTTTGGTCTCATGACACCAAGTATTGTTGCAGATCTATTATTTTCTCTGTTGGGTTAACCAGTTGGGTGCCTAGATTTGTTGTACTCAAATAAACCCTCATATCTACTGCATCGGTTTTCCCACATTGGGTTTTTTCGTGGACTATTGTCCAAAAACCTGTGTCACTTTGGTTGAATGAGCATATTATTCATGAATGATTTGTATATGTGTAGGTTGTTAGTTGTGTTTACTTCGGTATTTTCTGAATATTTTGTGGAAATAACTTGTATAATTTAATCACAAGTGGGAGAAGTAAACCATGATACTACAGTAGGATTTCTGCATTAATGTATTCAGAAATTTTCACATGGTATCAGAGCGATCGCAAATCAGCTGAAGAATATTTTTCTACAGGGTAGCAGAGAAAGCATCAAAAATTTGGAGAGGGTAGCTTAGTAGCAGGAAGACACAGGTCTAGACAGGGGCAACGCTGCAGCTACAGAAGGCCTTCAGGCTTGCGCAGAGGCTAATCAGGTCAGCGTAAGGACTACATCACCTAGTCTGGGGTTACGTAGTCCACTTCTGAGCAGCACAGAGACTGCACTAGGCCAGTTTGCTCACGTAGAGGCCAGCTAGAGGGACGCAGTCCAATCTTCTTATCTGTTTGTCGAGATCCGGAAGCAGTGCTTCAGTTCAACAACAGTGTTGGTGTGGTGGAGATTCTGCTAGTGCAGAATTGTTCCTAGCTAAGTTGTAAATTTATGTAGATGTTCTATGCTTGATGCTACTTTACTTATCACTACAACAACCATAAACAATCAAGTAAAATGTTGATAGAACATACCAGTGGATCTACAGAAGACAATCCAGAAACAGAAAAATGTGGTGGTGCGTTACGACAGTCAACAGGATGCTTCAACCAACAAAATCTCCTTGGTTAGCCAACCCAGCATGTGTCACACGGTCAACTCAAAGTCAACCCCAGAAAATTCAACACTGCCCCAATGGCAGCAACGGCAGCAACACTAGTAGCAACGGTAGCAACACCAGCAGCAACGGTAGCAACACCAGCAGCAACAGCAGCAGCAGCAGTAGCAACAAGTAAAAGTCAACGCAGCACGGTCTACGATCAACCTTTGACCTCGGTTCTTGTGCCAAAATGTATAGCCTTCCAAAAACGAAGTCTCCACCAAAAATAAGCTCCTTTGGACCATGCATTGACCAAAGTCAACGCTGGTCAAACTTGCGTGGAAACCCTAGCTATAGCAGCTTCCTGTTCGTCCTTCTTTCCCACGTGAGAAATGAAACTGCCTCCAAGGAGCTCGAACCAATCAAAAGAGGAGAGATGATGTGTGAGGATGAGATGAGTGAAATGTCCTCCAACGTTGACTCTATTTATATCAATCACTGATGTGTGTGACACATTTGCTAGAGGTGTAAAACCTTAAGGCCAACCTCCACATATTTTGAAAGTATTAAAAATAAATTCAAAATAAATGTTCTGCACATCGGATCAAGATGATCTTTAGATCGATCTTGCACATCTTCGAAAGAGAAACCCAATAAAAATATTGGTGTCTTCATCTGAGCATCACAACATGGAGTTTGGACCTAGTTGCCCAATTTTAACACTCCCTCTCAACTAGGGAGAACTCCATCCACCAGTGCAATCAAACATCGTGTGTCATCCTGCCGTAACTTGCTTTGTTGGCCTCTTTATTTCAGAACAGAAGTGGGTCAGTCACAAAGACATCATTCTCGACTGACAGATTCAGCCCAGAGGTCCAAAACCTCTATAGGACTCACAAAGAGTCTCATACCAACCCGAAGTCAGTAGGAGGCCCGAAACCTCACTAGGACTCAAGAGAGTCATATACTAACCCGAAGTTAGTTTCACTAACCCAAAGTTAGTTGGAGGTCTGAAACCTCACTAGGACTCAAGAGAGTCGTATACTAACCCGAAGTTAGTTTCACTGACCCGAAGTCAGTTGGAGGTCTGAAACCTCACTAGGACTTGATTCCAGATCAAGTGGTTGGACCGTGCCATCCTAGATAGAGAGTACGGCAATCTCTGATGCGTCCATCAGTCTTTGCTACTATTCTCTAGCTTTTCCCACCTAATTGCCCAAATGAGAGGTACTTCCCATGAGTCCGGAACTCAAATGGGTAGGATGCATACGGGGCACAGATCATGAGAGGTGAACCAACTCAATCATCATAACGGTGGGGCCCAATCACACCAACAAGGTTCGGCAGGCCTAGCCCTGTGGTTGCTTATAGCTCCGAGAAGCTATCCCAAAGCCCCCCAGAGCTCCCAGAGCTCATCATCCAACAAGACCCTCAGGATAGGGTCGTTCCATGATACCAAGATTCTCACGAAAGGTTAGGAACATGACCTTCCCCAAGGGAATTATGAGAATATCCACGACCTACTCATCAGTTCCTATATGATTGAGCCTTACAACGCCTCGTTGTACCATATCCCGAATAAAGTGGTACCAGCCATCAACAAGCTTGGATCAATCGTGGTACCCGGGATTCTATGACAAACGAATCCCCCTCTGGTTATCACAAAGGATAACGGTGGCATCTAGCACACGCTCGAACAGCTCACTGAAGAGCTTTCGCAACCAAGTGACTTCACAACAGGCCATACATGCTGCAATGCATTCGGCCTCAGTGGTGCTCAAGGCTACCGACTTTCGTTTCCTGCCCGAACCAGATCTACGTGCGAAGCTAGCATCCAGATTTTCTCTTGCGATCCACCACACTGCCAGCCCAATCGGCATCAGTATATCCAAGGAGTGTCATGCTCCCGGCAGTGTATCTCAGCCCATGGTCTATCGTGCCCCAGAGATATCTCAAGAGTTTCTTGGCACCAACCCAATGAATGTTATGATCAACCATGTGTTAACTCAAAGTGTTCACTGCACAACATACGTCTGGACGGGTGTTCACTAAGAACATCAGGGCCCCTACAAGTTGACGAAACTCAGTAGGATTTCCTAACACGGGCCCAGTAGCACTGCCACTCAACTTCTTAATGTTCAGCTCCATCGGTGTCGACACGGACTTACAGTCCACCATACTAAATCTTTCCAAAAGCTTCACAAAGTATTTTCCTTGAGAAAGGAAAATCTTGCCAGGTCTCTGCCAGACCTCCAGGCCTAGGAAGTAGTGGTACCCGGGATTCTATGACAAACGAATCCCCCTCTGGTTATCACAAAGGATAACAGTGGCATCTAGCACACGCTCGAACAGCACTGAAGAGCTTTCGCAACCAAGTGACTTCACAACAGGCCATACATGCTGCAATGCATTCGGCCTCAGTGGTGCTCAAGGCTACCAACTTTCGTTTCATGCCCGAAGCAGATCTACGTGCGAAGCTAGCATCCAGATTTTCTCTTGCGATCCACCACATTGCCAGCCCAATCGGCATCAGTATATCCAAGGAGTGTCATGCTCCCGGCAGTGTATCTCAACCCATGGTCTATCGTGCCCCAGAGATATCTCAAGAGTTTCTTGGCACCAACCCAGTGAATGTTATGATCAACCATGTGTTGACTCAAAGTGTTCACTGCACAACATACGTCTGGACGGGTGTTCACTAAGAACATCAGGGCCCCTACAAGTTGACGATACTCAATAGGATTTCCTAACACGGGCCCAGTAGCACTGCCACTCAACTTCTTAATGTTCAGCTCCATCGGTGTCGACACGGACTTACAGTCCACCATACTAAATCTTTCCAGAAGCTTCACAGAGTATTTTCCTTGAGAAAGGAAAATCTTGCTAGGTCTCTGCCAGACCTCCAGGCCTAGGAAGTAGTGCATCAGTCCTAGGTTCTTCATCTCGAACTCAGCAGCGAGCTCCCTCTTGATCTAATGAATAAGAGGGTCAGCACCTATCAGGCAGAGGTCGTCCACATATAGCACCAGAATGAGAGGCTTCTCCCTATCAACCTTGAAGTAAAGGTTCGGATCAGCATTACTATGAGTGAAGTCTAGATTCATCAAGTAGTTATCTATCCTCTCATACCAAGCTCTGGGTGCTTCCTTCAACCCATAGAGGATTTTCTTCAACCTACAGACATGGGTGTCCTAATCCTGGACTTCGAACCCCAGAGGTTGCTCCACATACACCTTTTCCTTTATCGCGACATGCAAAAAATGCGGTCTTCACGTGAATCTGATGAAGACTCCATCATTGCGTAGCAGCAAGGGCTATGATAGATCGAATGGTGGTCACAGGTGCAAATATGTCATCATAGTCTATGCCTTCTTTTTGAGAGAAGCCACGGGAAACGAATCTTGCCTTGAGATTTTCAGCACTTTCATCAGATCCATGCTTGATCTTGTAGAGCCATTTCTAGGTGACAGTTGCTTTGTCCTCCAGTGTTAGAACCACATCCCAGACATAATTCTTCATTATGGACTCATACTCTTCGTGCATAGCATCCTTCCAGACTTGATGCTTTGCAACTTCCTCAAAAGATCCAGGCTCGGATTGTTCAATAGTACTCATGGCTGCTAGATACCCTTGGTATCTACTCGGCTTCTTAGTTTCACGGAATGTCCCCCTTGGGGCCATATGTCCCTCAGCATCCTCGAGAATGTCCCTGAGCCATGATGGTCTCTTTCCCAGTGAAGGAGGTGGATCAATCGGGTCCATCGGTCCTTCAATATCAGGCATCGTCTCATCCTTCAGTTCCTCTTGATTTCCAGGCCTTGCTTCATGATCTTCCTCAGATCTCAGAAGATTGACTACTTTCCTCAGGGAAGAATCTTCATCAAAGGTGACATCGTGGCATATCTCCACTTCCCTTTGACCGGGCACATAGAATCTATAGGCATTCAAAGTTTCACTGTAGCCCACAAACATTGTAGTCTCCCTCTTGATGCTAGCTCCTCTGCAAAAGTTCTTGAACTCGTTCGACTCATATTCAGTGCCATTATCGATCTATCGGATAGCATCTCATGTCATTGCTCCCAGTGGACTTCCTCCAACCTGGTAGAGTGTATCAATTCTAGACCCAAACGTGATAGCTTCCTTGAAGCTTTTCTTCCACATGTGCACCTTTCCATCAGTGAATGCCACATTGAAACCTTTGTCTTCCATGGCCGATATAGACACAAGGTTCTTCTTCAAATTAGGTACATAGAGTACGTCCTGCAAGCGGAGGACTTGACCTTGAGACAAGTGGAGGGTCACAGTCCCTGTCCCTTTCACGAGATATGTGGCATTATCTCCAAGGATAATTTCCAGATTAGTATCCTTCTCAACCATATCAGAGAGTGCTTCTTTGAACCCAGTGATGTGCCTTGAGTCACCACTATCTATCAACCAGACATCCATAGTGTCGGGTGGAGATGCAGCAGAGAGGGCAGATACAAGAATGAATTCATTTCTTTTTATCAACAACATTTGATTCCTCATACCTGGAATTTCTTGACCTTTTGAAAAGTTGATCATTTCCGCAGGAGGGAGCCTTCCTCTTTCCCTGGAACCGGTTGTTCCTTTGATTGCCATCCCTCTGGTTGTTGTTGTTGTCATCATCATCAGGAGAATCCTTCTTGAAAGGGCAAAGTGACCTGGCCTATGACAAGTGTAACACTTTCCCTTCTTTCCTTGTGCCCCTACCCTTCCTTTGTTCTTTGGACCACCAAAGTTCTTTCTAGAATGAGCAGCATAGGTAGCATTCCCTTCATTTTCATACTTCTTCATTCTTGTCTCTTCTTGAACGCATCCGGGATCAACTACTTGCCATGGGTGCACCTCTGGACGAAGGTCTCTTGGTAAGGATTGCCCTGAATGCAATAACCGATGAATGGGAAACGTTTGTCCAAAGCATATTGGGCAGAGCAGTGTTACCATCCTGGGCGGACATGTGGGAAATCCTTCACCAAGAAGAGATCAGGAGGATCACCAAGAGGCAGAATAGCATCAGCAACACTGTTAGAGTAAAGTAAGAAGAGGAGGATGATACATCCCTTGCATCGACGGAACGAAGGCAACAAGGGAAGAATGTTAATTTGAACATGTTTTATGCCATTTCAGAATAGGGCACAAAATATTGAAGCAAATAGAACATACCAATAGATTGATGGAAGACAAGCCAAAACAGATAGAAGATATAAGATAATGAATGGTGGCGTTACGATGATCAGCAAGATGCTTCAACCAGCAAAGTCTCCAATAGGTCATTCATCCAAGTGTGTCACACACAACCCCAATACAACCCAGACAAAGAATACTCCACAAATATGCAGCACCAAGAACACAGCTCCAACGCCATCAAGAGAGAAGAAAATCCTCCACACATTGTGTGTATAATGAACTCCAAGTCTCTCCAATATATAGGCATCTTTGGGGCTGTGTGACAAGTCCTTTAAGACATTTAAGTCTATATTATATTCCAGGCCGACCTAGCACATAAGTGGGATAAATTCAAAGCACATGCTCTGCTCATCCGATTGAGATGATCTTTAGATCAATCTTACACCTCTCCAAAAGAGGAATCCAATAAAAATATTGGGATCCTCATCTAAGCAGCACAACTCGGAGTTTGGACCTAGTTGCCCAAATTTAACAAAGAAGAAGAGGGACCTATCCAAGGTCTGATGCTTTAACTGTGGCAAACTTGGACACTTTGTCAGCACTTGTCCTAAGAAAAAGGACAAAGGAGCTTTTGATTCCAAGGCTACAGCAGCAAAGGACGATGGGAGTGAAGATGACGTAGCCATGAGTGCTCATGAGCCATGTAAGTGGGATGACATGGATTTGTAGAGCAGCTACAAATCAATGTTGGCAGGATCCTTGAGTCAACCCTACTCTTGGATCACATACGAGCTACGGGAGCCTGAAGATGGTAGCGGGACAAGTAGATGGATGCAGAAGTTCACAGTGAAGCAAAGGGCAGTGTTGAGATGTTGTAGAGGGAGCAACACAATGCAGAGGCAACAACACAGAGGCTGATGGGACTTCAGCAACGCAGAGAGGCAGTGCTCACGCAGTGCAGAGCTGTAGCAGTGCAGCGTTGTAGCAATGCAGTGGCTTCAGGAGGACAGCGTAAAGCAACGGATAAGGGAGTTTCAGTGATAGGATGCAGCCTAACTTGTCTGTCAACGATTGGGCAGGAGTCTTTCAGTTGCTTACTTCTCAGCAACTGAGTTGTAGTGCAGCAGTTAGCAGTGGCAGTGCTATAGGTAGCATGATGCAACAAGTTGAGAGGAAGCTGCAGTACAGATGTGGCAATGGCAGTGGCAGTTGCATGGGCAACAGTACAGAGAGCAGCAGCGCAGTGGATGGAGGGCATCAGGCCAAGCATCAGCAATGCAGAAACCAATGGCAAGATGTTGCAATACATGGTGTGTATGTATTGCTAGAGCACACTCCGTGCTAAGAGGGAGTGTTGAGATTTTGTGTATTTGGGGTAGCATCGGGTGTGCTCTAACCCTTAAACATGGTGGAGGGGCTAAGAAACACATCTCCTCCAAAACCCAGAAAGCGTTTGGAAAAATTTCATCTAGTCTTGAAGTTATTCAAATAATTAATTTTTTTAATGAGGACCCTAAGTCTAAACTTAGGAAATTAGAAAAATTAGAGTGAGTTAGTTAAACACATGTGCTGAAATGTTCTAAGTGACGCAAATCAAGCGTCTTTTAATCTCAATCGTCGATAAGAAATTTAATCATGGTCGTTGATGTGTTCAACGAAAAAGTATAAGTGAAAGTCTTGAAGGTCAGTTGGAGACATACACACGGAGGCAGAGCTAAGAAACTGAACTGGAATTCTGGGGCAGGGTTTGCTAAGAATTTCCAGAAGAGTTTTCTACAGCGAAGGGTAGTATTGGCTAAGGGGATGATTTGATCCCGGAGCCAAGAGTCAGCGAGAGGATGAGGAGCAGCAATCAAGGTCAGCGCAAAGGAGAAAGGGCAGCAACAATAGCAGTTACGCAGCAGTTGCGCAGCACAGCTTTAGCCGCTACGCAGGCCCAAGCGGGGCAGCACTGAAGCTTCGGAGGCACTTCAGGGTTACGCAGAGGCCTCCAGAGGCAGCGTAAGGACTGTGTCACCCATTCTGGGGTTACACAGTGCCCTTCTGAGCAGCGCAGGGGCACGCAGAGGCTACTGGGGCTGACGTTGGGGCTTCAGGGGCAGCGCTAGGATTTCTAGGGCCAGAAATTAGCTGAGTCTTGTAAATCCCGTTTGAGGGTGTGGACCAGTTAAGCTTTTGGTCTCAGAATAGCAGGTATTGCTGCAAATCTATTATTTTCTCTATCGAGTTAACCAGTGGGGTGCCCAGATTTGTTGTACACGGATTCTACATAATAATAATAAACCCTCATATCTGTTGCACCGGTTTTCCCGCATTGCTTTTTTCCGAGGACTATTGTCCGAAAAATCTGTGTCACTTTGGTTGAATGAGCGTATTATGCAGTAAATGATCTGTATATGTGTAGGCTGTTAGTTGTGTTTACTTCGGTACTTTCTGAACATTTTCTGGAAATAACTTGTATAATTTAATCATAAGTAGGAGAATTAAACCATGATACTACTGTAGGATTTCTGCATTAATGTATTCAGTGCTCGCTGCGTGAGCACTGCACAGATTGTTGTTGAGTATTGTGTTCTACTTGCACATCTCCTTCAATGGTAAAGGTTCAATTTGATGGTTGACTGTTCAACAAGCAGGCAGGAGTATTTGGGATGAAATCAGACTAATAACTATAAGTATCTCATTACACACACGATGTTGAACAACTTTTCATGAGGCAATTACTCTGTTCAATCTGGAATAAATTTTTGTTTTTGAATCAGATCTAGATGTGCTATTCTCATCTAGGATTGCCATTTTTTAGATATAAATACTCTTGAAGATGAAGCCAAGCTGCCACAGTGATGGAAATATTCTGACAGACAAGCATCTCTTTGTTATGGAAGTAATGATGTTAAACAAACTTATCACGAGGCAAATACTCCATTCAACCTAAAAGAAGTCTCTGCTTTTGGATCAGAACTAGTTATTCAGTTCTTGAGAATAGCATTTCTAGTAAAGATATAAATACTCTTGAGGACTAAGCAATGGAGATAGATTACAGACAATCTGATTGACAAGAATCTCCTTCTTACAGAACTGAAGGTGTTAAACAAACCTCATGAGGTCAACACTCCATTCAACCTAAAAGAAGTCTCTGCTTTTGGATCAGAACTAGTTATTCAGTTCTTGAGAATAGCATTTCTAGTAAAGATATAAATACTCTTGAGGACTAAGCAATGGAGATAGATTACAGACAATCTGATTGACAAGAATCTCCTTCTTACAGAACTGAAGGTGTTAAACAAACCTCATGAGGTCAACACTCCATTCAACCTAAAAGAAGTCTCTGCTTTTGGATCAGAACTAGTTATTCAGTTCTTGAGAATAGCATTTCTAGTAAAGATATAAATACTCTTGAGGACTAAGCAATGGAGATAGATTACAGACAATCTGATTGACAAGAATCTCCTTCTTACAGAACTGAAGGTGTTAAACAAACCTCATGAGGTCAACACTCCATTCAACCTAAAAGAAGTCTCTGCTTTTGGATCAGATCTGATTATTCAGTTCTCAGAAATATCATTTTCAGGAAAGAAACAAATACTCCTGAAAATGAAGCCAAAGGAGATAAGCTCGGCATTTTTATGTACAAAGGTGGATCTTGTGTATGCTTTGGTTTCTTGACATAAAATTCCATCTATAATTATTTATGATGAAATATTGATCTTGATGATCTGTGAATTGTATGATTTCAACAAAGAGAAGTGGGATTATCAAATGAATTGTGATTGGCAAACCACAATTCCTGATTTAATTAGTAAACAATCCATGAACCTTCATGAATCATAACTCTCTTTCATTTGGATGAGCAGTTTGGGCATTGACCAAAAGATGCATGGTCATTTTGTCCATCCCTAGTTTTGACGACAGTTTGAAAAGTGCAATATGAAGAAGTTTCTTTGTTTCCTTATCAAAAGTTTCTTCAGTAATGGAAAGATAACATGTCAGCATAATTTCACTTGTGTTGTGTTGTAGACTAAAAAGTATATGAACTCAACCTGTATTCAAGTGGCTTTCTCTAGGGCATTGAGAGAGGCAAATTATAATTCTAAATATGTTTTAACTTTTCAAATTTCATGTTGTAATTTCAATTGCACTGTGCACACGCAGCGTATATCTTAACTTACTAGCAGCAGATAAGGTAAGCCTCTAAGGTTACTACTGTTGAAAAATATGGTATCCATGGTCGGTATTTTCATCTTGAAAAATAAATGGAAATTTTAATTTTTAAATTTGCCTCCAAATTTATTAGGTGGGCTGGGCCCTAAGAGGCACCCATTCAAGCCCCACTTATGAAGGAGATCGTTTCTCCTCATTTGGACACTTCAATTTTTGTCTCACACATCTCTGATCCAGCGAAATTTCAGGAGGTGGCCGAAAGTCTAGGCGGGCCGAAATTTCAGGAACTTGCTTTTTGTCATGGCACTTGATCATGATCTTGGTTACTAGTTTGGTTATCATTCTGTTATGGTTATTTCTGTTGTATTGATTAATCCGTTACGGAAAGCATTTCTGGGTTTTCCCCTTGTGGGTTTTGCCCTAGCTGTGTGCCTAATTTCTGTATCTTGTGCCTCATGGTTTCTTGATATTTCTGCTGTGATTTGCTACTGCTCTTTTATGCCTATGAATGATTTTCTTATCACTGTTTGATAAAATAAATGTTAAATAATACTAATAATGATTTGATGCTGTGAAAAACATGAAAATTATTCTAAGCTATGCCCTAGATAAAAAAATTCAACTAGGAATCAGAGCCAGGAGGGCTTTGAAGAGCAGTTTGAGGAAATTCAAGACCTGGGAATTATTTTTCTATCTGAGCAATGCAAATTCTGTGAGGTTCAATTCTAAGAGGATCAAATTTATGCTTATGCTACAGCAAAGGACTGTGAGGTTCAATTCTAAGAGGATCAAATTTATGCTTATGCTACAGCAAAGGACTGTGAGGTCCGATTCTATGAGGATCAAATTTATGCTTATGCTACAGTAAAGGACCTTCGAGTCAAACTTCTGTGATCTGAATTAAAAGTTTATGGCAATGAAAAAGGAGGCTGGATCTGCAACAAATTCAAAGGTCCGAAGGTATGTAACTCTCTCTGTGGCATGGTATGCAAAGAGGGCCGAGACTGAGATTCGTGTGAGTTCCGTAGCCCTTCCTTATACAGGCTCTGTGTCTTCCAAATGCGAGCCTCCTCAGCAACAAGCTACCTATCTCTGTTTGCAGAACTGAAGTCTTCTACCTGTTGTTCCTGCCAAGGCTGTGTGACCATTTTCTGAGTTCAATAAAGTTTGTCTTATGAATTGTGATGGAGCAAGTTTAATTTTTTGTGGCTGTCCAAGCTCCTTTGAAGGGTTTAAACCCTGCATTATGATCCAATCAAATGGTTCTGAGTATGATCAGGGTTTATTTGGTCAAGAAGGACTAAAACGATAGCATTAAGTCTGTGAAAGTTCAAGTCTCAAGCCCTTTATAATGCTCGAAAGACTCTTTTCCACTGCTGTGGAGGATGCAAACATATTCTTTGACAAAATAAGTGCAAATTCTGTAATTGATCTCCAGTATTAAAGGCCATACCTTTAATAGTATTTGTGATGGAAGATTGGTTCGATCCTGTGGTTGGTATAAAATATTCCCTGAGAACTTCTTCACTATGATCCTTAACTCAGAACTCTGTTAATAATGCGAAGTTCATTTGGCTATTCAAATGTATTTATGGCACTATGATCCTATGAATGGGCATTTTTCTAAAGTATGCGAGTTGAATTTGATGCAATCTTATATGTGATACATCCTATATAAATCCTAAAGCATTGATTCCATGTATGCAAACTCCTGTGAGAGGTCTATGCAATCTAAAGGCACTAAATCTTGAAGTGCAAAGAGAACCTTGATCCGAGCTTTGTCAATAGCATTTATCTCTCTTATGCGAGCTTCCTGTTCGAGCTTCTCTATGCATGTTCTGTGGTATGAGAATTTCCTCAGGGTACTGTGACAAGAAAATTTGTGAAATTCTGAAGGATATTTATGGAAAGAGTGTCTGCTTATAATTTGTATTATCCTCTGTTGTCCGCATCCTAACTCATTATCTGAGATTTGTAGTTTGACAAAATTGCTCCACAGGCTACAGTATCTCGGGTGACTGAGTAGTGTATGAGCAACAATTGAAGGGATTCAGATATCTATCGTAGTCCCTCCTTTACATATAAGATCAAGCACTACAAAAGGGCCGACATTGAGCTAAAGAATCTAAACTCGTGAAAAATTGTTTCAAAGCTCCGTATGTTAGGAACAAGGTTGAGGCATAGAAATTGTTAGACACTGTTGACTATGGAAATAAGTTATATACAGAAGTCTTTTTTAAAGGAAATGAAGGATATCACATAACGGGACTGTCTGGAATTCACTTGGTGATGTTATTCAATTTTTATAGGGTGAAGATGCTATGAAGACTTGACTCTCTGAAAATGAAAAAGATGGAGTTTTGAAAATATTTATGAGCCTTATCAAGAAATTGGAATCCTAGTTACATGTTACTAGAACATGCTGAAGCACTATGAATTCTGTGATATAGATCAATGTATTATAACTAGGTTGAGGTCTGGACATCGTAACAAGAATGAGGCCTGTCTTCTATATGCATGATGAGATCCGAAAATATCTGGAATCATTTCTATGGTTTGTGATTGCTTGGAGGACACCCTATTCTACACATATATGTCATTGGAGAAGGCTGGCCTGAATACAATGGAGCCAACATTATCCCATAATTGAATCAAGACAGAAATTCCTGATGGCGCAAATACAACTCTGTTTTGTTAATTAAAAGAGTTTCTTGCATTGAAGATATTTGCAGAGACAGGCCGTCATATCATGTCCCTGAAGTTGGATCATATCATTGTTGAAGAATGGAAATTTTGGATAAGTTTCCAAATCTAGGATGACCAGTTTCTCAGTATTTTGTGGTTTGTAAAACCCTAGTAAGGGTTTGATCAGGAATACCCTAAGGGTTTGTAAACAAAACCCTAGGTCTGATGATTGACATTAAGAGTCAAATGCAGGGATGAATATTTAACATCTAGGGTTTGTAAACCCTAGACTGATCTTGAAAAGTTTTTAGGGGTTGAAATCAAAACCCTAACCAATAAATTAATAACCCTATTTTGGATTGGACCTATGGATTAATTGCTTCCGCTTAAGAAAATCTGGCATCTTGTTGCTAAGGTTGATTTGCAGGTTGAATGAAAAAGGGCTGAAGATTAAGAGGGAGCTGAAAAGATAAGTATCTTATGTTTTTTGTTTTATTTTTAAATCTTACTAATTATGTGAACTCTTTGATGATGACAAGGACTTCTTGTTGATGATATGGACTCGATGATAATGATGTGGACTTGTTAATAATGTGGACTCATTGATGATGACAACGACGCAGGTTTGTTGATGATGTGAACTAATGATGTGGACTCGATGATAACGATGTTGACTAAATAATGGTGTGGGCTCCATGATGATATAGACTTATTGATGATGAACTCTGTGGATGTGAACTCTTTGTTGATGATGACGTGAACTCCTTGAGGATATGGATTTATTGATGATGAACTCCTTAATGATGAATTCCTTAATGATGTGAACACCTTGATAATGTGGATGTGAACTCTTTGTTGATGTTGATGTGAAGATGTGGATGAGGGACTCCTTGTGAACTCTTTGATACTGATATGACTTCCCAGTGATATGGATGATGAAATGGACTCCTTAATGATGATGAAGAGGACTCCTTGTTGTGGACTCCTTGATGATGATGTAGATTGAACTCCTTGAATGAATTTCTCAATAATGATATAGACGAAGTCAACTTCTTGATAATGATATGATGATGATATGGGCAAGGTCAACTTCTTAATGATGACATGGACTCTGTGATCATATGATGATGATGATTCCTTAATGATGTGGACTACTTGATGATAATGAAGATATGGACTCGTTAATGATGTAGACTCCTTGATGAAGATGATGATGGACTCCTTGATGACTTGGATTCCGTGAACTCTTTATTGATGATGAGAACTCCTTAATGATGATGTGGATTCATTGATGACGTGGACTCCTGAATCATGTGGACTCCTTAATGATGTCAACTCTCTGATGATGGTATGGACTACTTGATGTGATGAGATTGACTCGCTCAGAGGAGGCTAAGATCAAGAGGGAGCTGACACACTCTCAAGAGATAAGTATTATCCTAATTGTTTTTATTGATTATTTCATTATGGACTCTGTGATCATATGATGATGATGATTCCTTAATGATGTGGACTACTTGATGATGATGAAGATATGGACTCGTTAATGATGTAGACTCCTTGATGAAGATGATGATGGACTCCTTGACGACTTGGATTCCGTGAACTCTTTATTGATGATGAGAACTCCTTAATGATGATGTGGATTCATTGATAACGTGGACTCCTGAATCATGTGGACTCCTTAATGATGTCAACTCTCTGATGATGGTATGGACTACTTGATGTGATGAGATTGACTCGCTCAGAGGAGGCTAAGATCAAGAGGGAGCTGACACACTCTCAAGAGATAAGTATTATCCTAATTGTTTCTATTGATTATTTCATTATGGACTCTGTGATCATATGATGATGATGATTCCTTAATGATGTGGACTACTTGATGATGATGAAGATATGGACTCATTAATGATGTAGACTCCTTGATGAAGATGATGATGGACTCCTTGACGACTTGGATTCCGTGAACTCTTTATTGATGATGAGAACTCCTTAATGATGATGTGGATTCATTGATAACGTGGACTCCTGAATCATGTGGACTCCTTAATGATGTCAACTCTCTGATGATGGTATGGACTACTTGATGTGATGAGATTGACTCGCTCAGAGGAGGCTAAGATCAAGAGGGAGCTGACACACTCTCAAGAGATAAGTATTATCCTAATTGTTTCTATTGATTATTTCATTATGAGTCTCCTGGCTTGCTTGGTTGTTCTTATTCTTCCATGGCCTCCTAGTGAGGTTTGCAGGTAATGGAGACTGCCAAGATGTGGCAATTGTTGGAAACAACGAATAATGTGATAAAAAGACTCGTGATAGACTTTGTAAACAAGATCAGCATGATTAAAACATGTTTCTATGAAGGTGGCTAGAAGTTTTGAAGACTAATGTTGATCCAGATATGCTAAAGATGAGCCCACGATATTTTTGCTATGTAGAGGACTTCTGTGTAAGAGGGAGTTGCTTTTGTAAAGGCATGAGCTTGGTGATATCTTTGGCACAATGGACTGTAAGTCCATCTACATCTCCACGATGAATGATTTGAAGAAGCTGCAAGACTCTGATATTGACTTGATTGATTCTCTGATTGGTTCGTTGATCTATCTGATGATGTTTGTTTCCGTTGAAGCATATTGTTACTCGATTATGGTCTCTTGGATTCTACTATGGTTGTTGATGCCTGCTTCTGTGAGAAGCCACTTATTATCTGCTAAATTCGACTATGGATACTAATATTTGCTTTTGTCATAAGGCACTTATTCTCTGTTGGATTCGACTATGGCTACTGATATTCCCTTCTGTGGAAAGCCACTTATTATCTGTTGGATTCGACTATGGATATTGATATTCGCTTATGTGAGAAGCCATTTATTGTCTACTATTGGACTCTATTATGGTTCTCGATGATTGCCTATATGAAAAGCCACTGTTGAAGTCTATCATTAGTTGTTGATGTTTGCTTCTAAAAGAAGCCTCGACTGAAGCTAAATGAACGAGTTGAATGTTGTTTGCTAAAATATTTGAGATCCACCATGGCTACATTTCTAATGATGAACTGATTGTTGATATTTATGTGAAGAAACTAGAATAACTGAGAATCACCTTGAAGAGGGAGCACTCATTACATAGCATCATATTCTTGACCATCTCCAGTAGGCTGTGTCGTGAGACCTTGTGGTTCCAGAGATGTATTGTCAGTTCCTCCTGTAGGTTGTGTGCTGTGAGACCTTGTGGTCTAGGAGATGTATTGTTGCTTCCTCCTGTAGGTTGTGTACTGTGAGACCTTGTGGTCCGAGAGATATATTGTTAATTCCTACTATAGGATGTGTGTCGTGAGACCTTGTGGTCCAAGAGATGTATTGTTGATTGCTCTTGTAGGTTATGTGCCATGAGACTTTGTCATCCGAGAGATGTGTTGTTGATTCCTCCTCTAGGTTGTGTGTCGTGAGACTTTATGGTCCAAGAGATGTGTTGTTGATTCCTCCTCTAGGTTGTGTGTCGTGAGACTTTATGGTCCAAGAGATGTATTGTTGGTTCCTCCCTTAGGCTATGTGTTCTTTGACCTCTTGGTTAGGGAGATGATTCGAGATGGATGTTATGTATCTTTTGGATTCTTTCCTTATGATGAGACTGATGATCTCTCCATTAGGCTATGGATTGTGAGACCTATAATTGGTCAGGGACTGGTTGTTGATGTTTGTGTGAAGAAACTAGAATAACTAGGAATCGCCTTGAAGAGGGAGCACTCATTACATAGCATCATATTCTTGACCATCTCCCGTAGGTTGTGTCGTGAGAACTTGTGGTTCAGGAGATGTATTGTTGATTCCTCTTGTAGTTTGTGTGTTGTGAGACCTTGTGGTCTAGGAGATGTATTGTTGATTCCTCCTATAGGTTGTAACCGTGAGACCTTGTGGTCCAAGAGATGTATGGTGAATTCCTCCTATAGGATGTGTGTCGTGAGAACTTGTGGTCCAAGAGATGTATTATTGATTACTCTTGTAGGTTATGTGCCGTGAGACTTTACCATCTGGGAGATGTATTGTTGATTCGACCTCTAGGCTATGTGTCGTAAGACCTTGTGGTCCAGGAGATGTATTGTTGATTCCTCCTCTAGGTTGTGCTGTGAGACTTTATGGTCCAAGAGATGTATTGTTGGTTCCTCACTTAGGTTGTGTGTTCTTTGACCTTGTGATTGGGGAGATGATTTGAGATGGATATTATGTATCTTTCGGATTCTTTCCTTATGATGAGACTTATGATCTCTCCCTTAGGCTATGGGTTGTGAAACCTATAATAGGTCAAAGAGATTGATCCCGAGAGAGAGAAAGAATTGTATTTTTGATCTCTTCCTTAGGTTGTGGATTGTGAGACCTATGATTGGTCAGGAAGATTGATCTTGAGAGAGAATGAAAATTACCTCCCTGGCTAAGAAGAAGTGTTGAAAAATATGGTAGCCATGGTCGGTAATTTCATTGATTCAAGAGGGTCCTCCAATTGCTCCAAGTTCAAAAAGTCTCAGTTGTTCCTGGAAATAGCGCTAAGCGATAAAGCCCATCGTTTTGAATCCGACAGTACCTTCGGTTTCTCGCTTGGCCTCCGGATGAAGCAGAAATTGCCTGTCGAAATTTATGGTGAACAGGTGCAAAAAGGGGCCATGTGGCGTTCACACAGCTCGACACATGGCAGTGATCCGGTCAACAAGTACAAGGGATGATGTGTCAAGATGCATATAAAAAATTGGTAGTAGGTGTATGGTGAGAATGGTGGTTTCCAAAGCCATCACAACATGGTGCAAATGGTGGGCGCAAATGTGATATGGTTATAAACTATGGTGCATATATATATATATATATATATATATATATATATATATATATATATATATATATATATATTAACCCATTGTTACAAACCTATGGTGGAGCAGATATATATAATGTCACAGTGATAGGGTATGGTAGAGTCATATTATGTTTTAAACTATATATGGTTTCAAAACTATATAAACATATGCTATGTTTGACATTCCACCGATGGATTCTTGTTGCAGCAAGCCAATACCGTTGGGTGTATGGTCACAAGAGCCGTCGGTTAACGATTATGTGCCACAGGTATATACGCCATACCACTGTCGGGCAATGATTCAACCATATGCCAAGCATATATATGTCTATCGGTTCAACATTAATGCACAGCATGGTAAAGTCGAGACTGTTGGGGAGAATCCAGTCACATGCCACGGGTCTGTGTTGACCATTGGGGTTCATAACTACCAGTCCAACAGTACTGCGCCACGGGAGTTTGTCAAACCACGGGGCTATGAACTGTTAGACCGCTGATGCAGAGTTAAATATATTCCGCCAACCCTATACGATATGTTTGTATTAATACAATACGCCGAGTCATATGATAAAACTTGAGTTATTTATGCTCCACCTAGCAACGAAAACCATGTGGTTAGAACCCATGGAATCAAATGGAATGTATTAAATATGCACCAAGATTGGTATAGGATATGGTTGGAAAACCATTTGAGATGCGAAAAATCGAAAGCAATACAATATGATGAGCTAGGTGGAAGTGTTTAATTGCACCATTTAAAAGTTTGTTCAACCTAACCAAACCACATCTATGTATAGCCTGGCAGGTTCGGCCATGGAACCTACCTGAGGCATTATAAAAAACTTAGCCATTGCACCAGTGTGCAGAGAATTGAATAGTGAGTCTCAAAACAGAGTATTGTGTGTGACTGTAATTCTTCATGTCAACACATATTGGCCATCCTTGAGCCATTTTGATAACGGAGATAGGCGTTGGAAAGTTGAGACAGAGGTTTCTTTTCTACAATAACCAACAGTGCCTGCGTGCACGGATCAGTTGATGAATTTCCCATGTAAAGAACCTTTTTGGAGCATTCCTAATATAATGGATGCCCATTTGGACGTGGACCCGGAGACGTAGTCTAGGAGGGACAAACTCCGTAATCAATGTTTGTTGTGTTTGCGTCTTTTACTTCTATTGTTTATGCTTATTTGTTGTTCTCAAGTTTATGTTTAAGGCATAATAATAACTCAGTTTCCTTCATTCATTCACATAAACGCTTCCTTAGTCAATTGTGCAAATAACCAATCCAATAGATTTCAGATCATTCATCTTGAAAAATAAATGGAAATTTGAATTTTTAAATTTGCCTCCAAATTTATTAGGTCAATTGGGCCCTTAAGAGGCACCCATTCAACCCCCACTTGAAAGCTATATAAAGGAGATTGTTTCTCCTCATTTGGACACATCAAATTTTGTCTCACACATCTCTGATCCAACGAAATTACAGGAGGGCCGAAATTTCAGGAGGCGGCCAAAATTTTAAGAGGGTAGAAATTTCAAGAACTTGCTTTTTGTCATGGCACTTGATCATGATCTTCATTACTAGTTTGGTTATCATTTTGTTATGGTTAATTTTATTGTATTGATGAATATGGAACTTTCTCTCTCTCTCATAAGGAAAGCATTTTTGGGTTTTCCCCTTGTGGGTTTTGCCCTGGCTGTGTGCCTACTTTCTGTGTCTCTTCTCTCATGGTTTCTTGATATTTCTACTATGATTTGTTGCTGCTCTTTTATGATTATGAATGATTTTCTTATCACTATTTAATAATATAAATGTTAAATAATTCTAATAATGTTTTGATGTTATGAAAAACATGAAAATTATTCTAAGTTATGTCCTAGATAAAAAATTCAACAACTACCCATGTCAGCTTGTGTTTACCGTGGTTGCATTATTTTTGGCTCAATGTAGGCAATTTCAATTCCTAACAAAGAATAAAGTAAGCAGCGCAAATTGAATCCTTAACCATGTTGTTTGCACTCTTCTTGTCCAAAGTTCAAACCTTCCTAGAAGACCATTACATACACAATATGCAAGCAAAGAAAAAAGAAAATAGAAGTGATCAACTGGATTGCTCAACAAGTTCATGGATGTAGCATGAGACTGGAATTAGCACTGATGTTATTTATTGCTATAGCAGACACAGAGATTATTGTTTGGAAATGAAATTGAGGATCTAGATAAATAAGGAAAGTCAAATTCCTCATGAACATCCTAAGCATAAAGTAGGGAGAAGGAAAACCCTCTCAAATATATTTCAAGTAACTCTAACAATTTAAGGACCAAAACATTTTACATAAGCATAAATATTGATAAAAGAAAATGTGATTGGAAAGAAGTCACGTGTCATTGGAGCTAGCAGTGTCCACCTTTAGATTGAACCATTGAGGTCGTCAATGATGAAAGGGAAATGTAATTCAGTGGCAGAGCAACCCATTGGATGTGGTAGGTCCAAGGTTTGATTCCTAGCTTGTCTAGTTCTCACCAGAGTATTAAAGCCAGAGAGGTTATGATAGCTAGGTGGCTAGAGTTGAAGTGTGGCTTAAAGGAGGATATTAGAATATAGAGGTAGCAACATGCACAATTAGTTCAAATGGTTAAAATGCCAGTCTTGAAGGGACATGTTGCTCAGCGGTAGAGCAAAGTTCACCAAACGGGGGTAGGTCTTAGGTTGAATTCCTAGCATGTTTAGATATCAACAAACATGAGAATCCTTAGTATAAGTTAGATAAAGGCAACCTCATATGATTGAAGCAACTCACCATAAGCAATAGATAGTTTGAAGGATCATTCAATATAGTACAACATCTTTCGGTGAACTTGATGGCTCTATAAATTAGAGTCATAGATAAAGGTATCATGCATTCAAAAAGAATAATGCAATGTTGTATACAAATTTTGGTAATGATTTTGCATTTAATTTCTGAGAAAATGTTTACAGAGTAGTTTTCCCTTGAAATTCCCAATTCATTGTAAAAGAAGGGAAACAATTGGCCTTACATACACAAGGGGATGGTCAATTTTTGGTGATGGGTGCATTTAATTCTGAGAGTTACAGATCAGTTTTACCTTGAACATTCAACATACCTATTCTTAGCAAAGAACAGAAACAATTTGCATTGTACATCCAAGATGATAGTGCAGTAGACAAAATAATATGATTTCACTAATTCCCAACGAAAGACCACAAAAGTAGGTCCACCGGACGAAAAAAGTACAACTAGTATAATACAAATGGGGAGTGCAAAAGCAGTCCTATAGCTATCCTGACAGCAACAAGAGAACATCTAAGAACAAAATTTTTAAACTAAGTCTGTGACAGAGAGACATATGAAATACATTATCAAAATCTCATCAAGTGCATGTCAAGAGGCGCTCTAAAAGCCGAGGCCAGAAGAAGTGGGTAGAAGAGTCGTCTCCTCCACTGAGTCCTCGATCACAATGAAGGACCTAAGTGATAGTGAATTGTAAAACAATTTTCCATGGGGTTAAAATTCAACCGATTCAAAAAATTGAGACATCTGAAATTTCTTTCGGATAACATGCCTAGTAAGCAAAAAGTTCCCCCAAAAATGCACAAACTAATTACAACAACAACCAATTTTACCTAGGGGATACCGCATGATCATTTGGGAGAGACATTGTCCATCAAAGGTAGAGTTCCAAATTCAAATCTCAAGTAGTCTTGGCCCCACAGTTAGGCTTCATAGCACACCCCCCCTCCCACAGAACAATCAACAGTGATCACATTTAAAGTAATAACGCCAATTTCACACGTTGCCAAAGGTCCAAATCACCGGAAGTTTTCCATGTAGGGCTATAAAAAATTTCAAAGGGTAAAAAATAAAAGAAGCATGAAGATTCGCTTACCTTTGGGCACCATCTGAATCGTAGATTCGTACTTCACAGGGCTCCGATGCGGCGTATGCTTGGCCCTCTCGACCATGACATCTTCGATATCCTTATAATATCCTACCTTGGGAGTGTCAGGCTTCTGCTGGTGCCTAAGCTTCCTGTAATCCTTGAGGAGATTCCGCCATTTGTCCTTGCACATGGTGGGGGACCTGTCGTAACCCCTCTGCCTCATTCTCTGCGATATCTGCTCCCATAGGTGCTTGTTGGACTTGGAAGTATTGAAGAGACTCTCCAACTCTTTTCTGTAGGCGAGCATGGTTTGAATCTCGTCTTGAACCCATGTCTCAGCCCTCTTCTTGGGGGCCCTCAACTCGTGGTCATCCCCGCTACTCTCAGTGAGGACCATGTGGTGCTGCTGCTGCTGCTGTGGTTGGAAGGTCATGGCCAGCGGAAGCGGGGGCACGCCATTGGGAACCGCTTCCATGGCGTTGGCCAGAGGTAGGTCGCGGGTTTGAATCTTTAGCTCGAATTGGGTGCGAACAGAAAACTTCTGGGCTTAATTTTTCAAGAATTTAGAGGCCGTAACCGGGCGCAGAGAGACGAATGAAAAATAAACTCTCTACAGAGCAGAGCAGTGCAGTGCATACCCTAGTTAGGAAACCTGAATTAGGGGTTCGAACGCAGGGGATTGAACACAAAATGGAATTTTAATGCGGATTTTGATAGTGATATATATTGTCGTGGCTTGGACCTTATTTTGAACGGTCTATAGTAGAAAAGCTAAGAGTATTAATTGACCCTTTTTATTATTAGATGGGGAATAGATTTAGAGGGGATAATTTCCGCCCTTAATTAGCATGGTTTGAGAATTTGTTTCCAATTTTGGCATTCTTGAAAATATTTTTCTTTTCATTTATTATTTTTTTATATGATACGTGTTACTTGGTCGTGCTAATTCGTTAAGTTGGGTGCTGAAAATGTTTAGTTTTATTTTTTTAATAAATATTTTAAGTATTTAAAAAGGATAAATGAGTTATATTAATGGATTCGAAATTATGGATTACAAAAGTCTTAGATTTAAGATTAAATTTATTTTAACTTCGAATTTAATTTATTTTGAATATAAAATTTGGAAAAATATTTTTACTCATAAAATTTAATTTTTAATATAAAACTTAAAAAATTATTTTCATCTGAAAATTTTCAATTGTCTCCATATTTGATAAATCAAAATTAATATGAATCTAAATGGGTTTAACCAACGGTAACCATCATCATCATCAATTATTGATAATTAATTATTGTAATTATTAATTTTATTTTATGGGACAGGGAGGAGCAACCTGTCCCATAGGTTAGATTTAGTCTGATGAAAGTTAAAATATCTTCTTTTTCTTATTCTAATTTAACCTAGATATCATTTTTGGGATTCAATTACATTAACTAAGCCATTCATCTATGACCATTTCCTTGAGAGGTACTCGTAACTAACTAATTTCTCATAATTTTTTAATGGTCCACTTAACACTCATTACATCAGGTTAAAATGTTTATATAAACATAATATAACTTCTTATTACAACATCTCTTCCATACTAGATTAAAGAGCACTTCTCAATACCATAATTTTTTTATTTTTTTCACAATTTACAATATAAAATTTAATTTATTTATTTTTTCAAAACTTTTTATTGAATTTGAATATTATTATTTAATTTTTAATTACACAATATTTTTAAATTTTCGTTTTAATAAATATAAACCTTAAATAATAATAAATGTATATGAATTAAAATTAAAACCCAAAGATTGTGTTTTCAAAAATAAAATAAAATTTTTAATTACATTTTAATTTTTTATAATTTATGATATAAATTTGAAATTAATCTCTTTTATAAGAAAGATTTTAATGGAATTTTTATTCAATTTTAAATTTTACAAAATTTATAGAATTTTATTTTACTATATATAAAACTTAAATTATAATAAAATTATTTTTATATTTTTAATGGAAAAAAATTTAAGATAAGAGCCACGTGGTGGCATGTCACTGCTTATTTGTATACATGATTCGTGTCTAGTTTTTAGTTTATCTAGATATAATGTTATTTGTGAAAAAATAATATGAATCTATAGCTCAAGCTCGTATAGACAAGGAAAGTTTAGGACTAACTAATTGTAAAAAACAAAGATAAAATAAGTTCAAGTATTTTGAAACTACTTCCAAACTATTCTATTTCAATTTCTAATTTCAAAATATTAAATTTTAATTTCTAAGTGTAATTTTATAGATTATTCTTAATTAAGGAAAAACATGACCTTTCGATGATATTTTTTTTTTACCTCAAGCTATTTTTATTGGTATTTATTTACATGGAATGGGAAAACAAGTTTTTTTGCAAAATTTACTTTTACCTAGCTTTTTGCAAAATGGCATTTGTGTCTTTGTTTTTTTGTTTTTTTTTTTTTTAGATAGGCAACAAAATTGGAGTATTTGGAATCTAAGCTTCTGTAATCCATAATATAAATTAGTAGAAATTCTTTCGGTAATAATCACATGCAAAAGAATGTGGTCGACGCGTTTCGAACCAACCAGTGTGGTTCATCATCAAGACTATGATGAACCACACTGGTTGGTTCGAAACACATCGACCACGTTCTTTTGCATGTGATTATTACCGAAAGAATTTCTACTAAAATTGGAGTACTTTGTTTGCTTGTGTACTCATATTTACATTTATTAATTTGATATAAAATTTATTTCTTAAAACAAATGAGTAAACAGTTAAAGTTGTTTCACATTTGCTTCACTTTGCATTAGATCAACGAACAAGAATAGACAATAGAAAAGGGTTTTTGTTTATTAATTGTCTATGTGACAATTTCAGCGAAGGTTCCGGTATGTGTTCCATTGTAAAAAGAACGTACATATGTTGTAATATTTGAAATAACACAAAAAAAGGACATTGAGTGTGATGACATGGATTGTAGAGCTAGAATATATAATTCGCGGTAGGGATGATATAGTTTATTGTGCAAAGAAGAGACATTACCTTGACGATAGGCATTAAAGGTTGACTGGTCCATGGGGTAAAGGAGATGGTTCCTGGAATTTAGTGGCCTGAGGAAAATATTCAGGCTCATGTTTATTTGAGATAATACAAAGAGCAAAAGGGAACAAAATTTATGGAGCAATTGCAAGAGCAAGGATGTAATAGTAATGGAGGGACAAGGAAGTATGACTACTATTTCCAATTAATGTGTTATGTTGCATTGTTGTTGTAATTGATATGGATAAATAACAACTGCAATATGTGTTGTTTTGAATATATATGTGATAAAACGGTGAACTGATATTTTCCTGATTTGTCTATTGATTGTGGTTATGATTATGCATGGGTATATGTGTCCTATGCTTGTATGAAAAAATAAATAAGTTATTATAGTAAATAATAGTAATTACAAAAGTGTCTGAATTTCATACTGAAGAAGAGTCGTATAACAGTTTTTCCTAAATGCTCAATGATATCATAAATAATTCAATAAATGAGGTTTATCACCTCGACAATCTATTTGTATTGGAAAACAAGATCTATTAAAATAATTGGGTTTTGAGACCCTTTGTGTTAATGCACAAATTTATAACATAGACGCTTTGTTTGATAGAGTCGATCAATGTGTACATCAAGATATTTGTTTACAAAATATTGTCTTGATAGGGGAATAGTATGCAAAAGATGAAGAGAATTTTATGGGGTCGATTATGTCTTGTTTTCGAACTTACATAGGCCTTAGCCTTTGTTGTGCACGAACCTCCATTCCCGCCATAGGGAGCTTGGAAATGAGGGTCACAAACCCTTGTCTATAGCCAAACACCCCGGATACCCATGAGAAATATCGAGAAGTTGTTGAGAGACTTCGTGAGCATCCTATAATAGTTGGTGTGTGGCAGGTGAGGTGCAGGCCCGATGTGAGGTGGTGCAAGGTTTCTGTTAGGTAAGAGTTGTAGGAGCGCCTATGCCACTATGCGAGGAATTCGCTACTTGAAGGCAGAGAAACACCATGGGATATTAATTCCTCAATGTAGCTATCAGCCAAGCTCAGAAGGGGTAACGTCGTGGAACGTCTTAGTATGACTTCGACATAGTGGTGAGGTGTTGGTTTAGATATATAAGAAAAATGAATACCTAAGTGCATGTCACAATCAAGAGGATTAGCTCGAGTTAGCTCATGCAGCAGTGCACCTGGTCTTTGGGGAGAGTGCAGAAATGTCGACTAAAGACTTTGCCTATTGTAGAGCCAAGGAGCCATGACACAACCATTCTTGAATAATAAGAAAGGACGTTTTGTGTGGAGAAAAGGGGTGAAATTTTGAATTTACATGAATTATCATGCCTTTCTTGAAGTTCATAAAACCCTGAGAGGGATTTTTCCTTCATGAATGAGTTTCATGTAGCATTTACAGGGGTTTCCTGTAGTGCTACAGGAATCCTGTAACTGCCTGATTTTCCTGTAGCAATTACAATTTAGGAAAAAAAGTGAAAATTTTGCCTATCTAATGGGTGAAATGGATGAAGGGATGTATGATGGAGTGGCTTCCAGAGTGTGCAAGCAAAGGAGAAGAGAAAATGAAGAGATTGCTCCTCTGGATCCCAAAAACCATCTTTAATCAATAACCTACAAAACAGAAAAACACATAAGTGCATAGGTATTTTTCTTCTTTTTCCTTTTCTTTCTTTTATTTTTTCCCTTTTTTTTTTGAAGGCAAGTGGGCTGCCTCCACAGAGCTTTTCAACCCACAGGCCTGCCTTGGGCACCTCAGAGAGGTTTTCACCCAAGGAACTTTTATTCTCTATTTTTTTCTTTTTCTTTATTTTTTCTTGCTCCATGACTGCCTCATGGAGGTTTTCAACCCTGGAGTTAGCCTAGGGCGCCTCAAAGAGGTTTTCATCCATGCCTCTTTATTTATTTTTTTTATTTTTTTCTCTAGGAGGCGCTAGAAACTATGGATTTTCCCATGACATACACCTCCCTGTTTATGGAATTTATAAATTTTTCCCTAGACAGGGTCTTCTTGTAAACCTTAAGCCTATAACCATTGACAAGTAGGGGAATTCCTTCCTCATCTATGGTTTTGATCTAAACTACACCATTATCATAACATTTGCCCACTTTGTAGGGTCCCAGCCATATTGTCGTCAGTTTTCCTTTGAAATCCCTAAACTTTGAGTCATACAACAGCGACCAATCTCCTTCTTGAAAGGTATTTTCCTTAATGTACTTGTCATGCCACACCTTCCTTTGCAATTGAATTACCTCTGTGTGAACTAGTGCTTGCATCCTAAACTCATCCAATCCATTTAATTGCAGCAACCTCTCTTTTTGGGCATTTGATATATCTAGGTCTAACTCAGCTGCCATCCTCTAGGTGTTGAATTCAAATTCAACTGAAAGCAGAGCTTTCTTGCCATAGATCGAGTCACAAGGAGTGAATCTTGTTGTTGTTTTACAAGTAGCATTGTAGGTCGAAGTATCTTCTACCAATTTATCCGCCCAATATTTCTTGTTGTTGCTCACAACCTTAGTGAGGATACTCTCCAAAGCTTTGTTGGTCACTTCCACTTGGCCATTCGCTTGAGGGTGGTAGGCAGTAGAAGTCTTATGCTTTATCTTGTGCCTCCCCAAAAGATTCTCAATGAGATGAGATGTGAATTGTGCCCCCTTATCAGTGACTAATTCTATGGAGTATCTAAATTTGTAAAACACATTTTCGCTAAAATTCTACTACTTTCCTCGGTTGCTACCTTCACAGCTTTTGTTTTAACCCACTATGTCAGGTATTCAGTGCAGACTATGACATACTTTTTCTATCCATATGGTGGATCAATAGGTCTAATGAAGTCCATGCCCCATTTGTCAAATGGCTCAAGAGCCACCTGAGGGTGCAAAGGCATCTCATCCCTTTGTGTTGGTTTCTCCATCCTTTGGCACTGGTCGCACCTGCTAGTGTATCTTATGGAATCTTGGTGAAGGGTAGGCCAATAGTATCCTTCCTACAAAACTTTGAAGGCAGTCATTTTTGCATCAAAGTGGCTTCCAAAAGGGTTATCATGACATGCAGAGAGGATATCAAAAACTTATTCCTCCCTCACACATCTTCTGAGAATTTGGTCAGGGCCTAGCTTGAAGATATTTTCCCTAATCCATGTGAAAGGGGCGCTTTTCTTTGATGATCTTGCTTTTCTCCTTGAATGAGATATTAGGAGGGAACTTTCTGTTAGAAATACTGAGAGGGGGGTGAATTAGTATTTATTTTCAATTGTTATTTATTTCCAGTTAGATTCTTCACAATTAAAGACAGAGAGGTGTATAATAATAATATCAAGGATTAATAAGAACTTCAATCCCCTCTTTAAATAATAGTATACAATAGATGAGTGAGGGCACCAACCCTTTTAATGAAATAGGCACCAACCTATTGCCAAGCACCAACTTGGACTTTGATGAGGCTCTGACCTCTAGGGCTTTGACCCTATCTTCTCAGGGCACCAACCTTGTGTTTAGGAGCTCATACTCCAAGGACACCAATCCTTCTTCGCTTCTTTATTGGATTATTGATTCAAAGATGCTCCATTGCATCAATTTGCACAATACTGCACCATCTATTCTGCATCACGCTTCTTTATCAATTTTGCACCAAGGTTTGCACCTAGAGTTCTTCACCACACTACACTAATACTTCTGCACTATTCATCTAGCAATAAGCAATTTTAATTCTGCATCATACTTCATCAACAAATCTGCACCAGTGCTTCTACACCATACTGCAACAGTTCTGCAACACAATGCACCAACAATAATGCTCTTGCAACAACCCTTTAATAGAAAACTCCTTCAAGAACTAGTTCCTTCAATACCAAAATCCTTCAAGAACTAGTTCCTTCAATACCACAACTACCTTGGCTTCCTTCGACACTTCACTGAACTGTTACAGGGGTTCGAGCTTCTTAAATTTCTATAGGAGTAAACTTGAGATGATAAGTCTGAAACCCAGCAAGAGATGGCAGGTCCTAGGTGTATACAGTCCTGAACAAATCCAAGCCTGTGGCTTCAACTGTGACTATTGTCCATACAAATTAATTTTTGTTCAGGAATCTGAGCTGTAGTGAGATGACATACAGTCAACTGTTAATCACAGGGAGGTCGAGATTAATATCTCATGCTGTGACAAATTTAAACCCAATCTTTATTTATTATAATTCCTTTTTTTCTTATGTTCATGAGTTGTGAATAGATCTCTATTATTCCTTGAACGATTTTATTTTTACAGGACTACACCTTAACAATTCTGAGATATGAAGTGTATTTTTTTTTCCCCACAGTTTTTTGTAGCGTAGATAATCCATTATGCTGAGATTGCTGCTCCTTCTAGGGTTGTGGCTCAAAACAGTTCTTATACCCAAACTTTAATCCTTCGTTATCTCTTACCTTGACTTTGCAAAATTATCCTCCAAGTTGTTCACCTAATCCGCAACCTTTGTCCTTCTTGTTCATCAGATATGAACTCGAACCTGTAATGAATGTTGTGCTAATGGTTAATCCGAAACAAGGAGAGTAATTACATATAAATACAACTAATTTTCGACCCTTCACTGAACAGATGCATCCTTAAGTGGGCCGACTTGTCCTAGACAGTGATGTCGGCTCACTGGACCATAAATTATATATTAACTTAAAAATTCAATAACTATCAAACCGCTTGGAGTTTTGGGCTAAGTAATAGCTTGTTGGAACGGGAAAAATATACTCTACAAGATGGTATAGGACCCATGTTTATAGGATTCCTCCAAGGTGATAATTTTTTTTTTCTTTGTGACTGTCCTTAATTTTTGTGTGCATAAAGTGCATAGGACAGAATGCCTTCTCCATTGCTTGGCTTCTCCATTGTTTGGCTTATCAATCATAGGTTCATAGGGTCATCATGCAGGACATCTATGGCATTCTGATAGTACCCAGCAAGGTCATGAAGATATAGCATCATGTATTCAATAATAGTACAGTAATATGTCACAATGCAGCATCATTAGGAGAAATTCAAATGATATATTTCATGTTATCATCTAGTATTTCAACCTTCATTCTATACCTGTTGCCATCAGTGACAACTTGGGTTAACAATCTCCCCCTTTTTCATTGGATGGCAATATTTTTCTTCTCTCCCCCTTTGAAATCAATGGCAATGGGGTGCCAAAGTTCTCTCGTTGTCATGCTACTCCCCCTAACATATTGTACCCCTGACATACTGCTTGATTTAATGTGATGCAAGAGCAATGACCCCCATATTTTGGCGAAGATACTCAAATGCTTCTCGCGAAAGGGGTTTTGTAAATATATCCACAAATTTCTCTTTTGTATTGACGTATTCCAACCTGATATTGTGTTTAGCAACTTGTTCACGAAGAAAGTGGTATTTGATTGGAATATGTTTGGTCCTTGAGTGCATCATCGGATTATTTTAAAGACTGATGTCGCTAGTATTGTCACAAAAAATAGTAATTGGTTGCTTAGTTTATATTTTGACATCCTTCAAGGCTTCCTTCATCCATAGAATTTGTGTACAACAATCAGCAGCAGCTATATATTCGGCTTCAGCTGTAGAAATGGATATAGATGATTGCTTTTTGTTGAGCCAAGATACAAGACAGTCTCCCAGAAAGAATGCATTTCCACTGGTACTTTTTCGATCATCCATGCTTCCGGCCCAATCAGCATCAAAGTAAGCTGTCACAATAAGAGTTTAACTCTTAGGATACCAAAGACCGAAATCAATTGTTCCTTTCAAATATTTGAGAATTCTCTTCAGAGCTGCTAGATGGGATTGTTTAGGACTTGACTGAAATCTTGCTACCATTCCTACTGCTTGCATAATATCTAGTCTTCTAGCAGTTAAGTATAGGAGAGCTCCAATTATTGACTTGTAAATAGTTGCATCTATGAGAGGGGTATCATCATCTTTGCTTAATTTACAATTTGTGGTCATCGATGTGCTCATAGGTGCACAATCTTCCATCCCATCTCTTTTGAGCATGTCTTTAAGATATTTTGCTTGAGATATAAACATGCCTGCAGAGGTTTGAGATATTTGTAGCACAAGAAAGTAAGACAACTCACCAATCATTGACATTTCGAATTTTTTGGACATATTTAGAGCAAATTCATGGCTCATTTCTTCATCATTGCTAGCAAAGATTAGATCATCAACGTAAACAAGAGTGATTATAAGTTTTTCCTTGTCCATCTTCATGTAGAGATTGCTACCTGCCACTCCCTTTTTGAAACTTTCTTGTTGCAGATAGTGATCCAACTTTGCACACTGCTCTAGGGGCTTATTTTAATCCATACAAGGTATTTTTTAGTTTTCATACAAAGTTTTTTCCTTCAGCAAGATCAAATCCTTCTGGTTGCTCCATGTAAACTTCTTCCTTGATATATCCATTCAGGAACGCTGATTTTACATCCATTTGATAAACCTTGAATCCTTTTGAGCAAGTAAATGCTAAAAACATTCTTATGGCTTCCATTCGAGCTACTGGTGCAAAGGTTTCTTCGAAGTCAATTCCTTCGATTTGCGAGTATCCTTTGCAGACAAGTCTAGCTTTATTTCTAATGATTTGTCCATCTTCATTCATCTTGTTTTTGAATACCCATTTTGTTCCAATTATATTTTTATCTTTTGGGCGAGGTACCAGTTCCCAAGTCTCATTTTTTTCGATTTGAGACATTTCTTCTTCCATGGCCTTTATCCAATAAGGATCTTTACTTGCTTGAGACAAATTTTCAGGCTCTATTAAAGATAATAGAGCCACATCATCTTTTCTTGGGTTGCTTATCATCCTTCTTCGAGTTTGGATTCCTCCATCTATATTTTCGATGACCTGTTCTTCCAGATGATATCTTTTAACAAACTTGATCTTGGAGGGAGTTTGTGAAGATTCACTTTGAGGTTCTTCATTCTCCTCTTCTTTTTCAGGTTCTTCTTCTTCACTTTGTTCAAAGAAAGGTTCAACTTCATGATCTTCAATTTCTTTTCTGGAAGGCCTTCATCAATCTTCACATCAATGCTTTCCACTATTCTTCGTAGATGATTGTTGTAACATTTGTAAGCTTTGCTCCTTGTGGAGTATCCAAGAAATATTCCTTCGTCAACTCTAGAATCAAATTTACCTTGTGAGTCATCATTTATTTTTATGAAGCATTTGCTTCCAAAAACCCTGAAATATTTTACTGAAGCAAGTCTTCCCTTCCATAATTCATAAGGAATCTTTTCATTATTTGGTCTTAGTTGAGTTCGATTTAAGGTATATACTATTGTTCTAACTGCTTCTCTCCAAAATTCTGGTTGCAAATCAGCTGCTAGTAGCATTGTCCTTGCCATTTCTTGAATGGTTTGGTTCCTTCTTTCAACTACTCCATTTTGCTGGGGTGTCCTAGCAATAGAGAGTTCTCTTTCGATTCCATGCTCTTTACAGAATTCATCAAATTTTTTTGAGGTGAATTCTCCTCCTCTATCTGTTTTAAGACATTTAATCTTAGAATATTTGTCATTCTCAAATGACATACTTTTTATAAGACATTTAATCTTAGAACCTTTCATTCTAAGACATACTTTTTCTCTCCATACGGTGGATCAATAGGTCTAATGAAGTCCATGCCCCATTTGTCAAATGGCTCAAGAGCCACCTGAGGGTGCAAAGGAGTCTCATCCCTTTGTGTAGGTTTCCCCATCCTCTGGCACTAGTAAAGGTCGCACCTGCTAGTGTATCTTATGAAATCCTAGTGAAGGGTAGGCCAATAGTATCCATCCTACAAAAATTTGAAGGTAGTCCTTTTTGCAGCAAAGTGGCCTCCAAAAGGGTTATCATGTCATGCAGAGATTAGGAGGGAAATTTCAAGCAACCAAGTAGTTAGCTATGTCAGAAAACTATGGCGAGAGTGTTGATATAGCGAAGAGATGTTCATCTGGCAGTTGGTCATCCACCATTCCTTCTTCATCTACAGATAGAGCTAGCCTGGATAAAAATATCTGCAACAACACTCTCCTTTCTAGGTTTATCAATAACGGTTAGGTCAAAATGTTGTAATAGTAACAACCATCTAATTATCCTAGCATTAACATTTGGTTTGTTCATTAAATATTTTATGGTTGCATGGTCAGGGTGTACAAAGGTATGATACCCAGTGACATAATGTCTAAATTTGTTTAAAGAATGGACAATGGCTAACATCTCTTTCTTTGTGGCAGTATAATTGAGTTCGGCCTCAGACAAGTTCTTACTAATGAAATAGATTGAATAAGGTACTTTGTCTTCTAACTTCCTTAATGCTTCCCCCACAGCTTTATCGGATGCATCTATGTGGATGTGGAAAGGCAAAGTCCAATTTGGACCTCGGAGAATGGGGGCAATAGTTAACTTTCCCTTAATGAGCTCAAAAGCTTCTTGACAAAGATTGAACCAAGTAAACTTAGGATCTATCGCCAATAAACCAAATAGGGGTGAAGCCATCTTACTTAAATATTTGATGAATCTTCTATAATATCAAGCTAACCCTAAGAAGCTCCTGACATCTCTCTGCTTTTGAGGAGCAGGTACCCTTTTGATAATAGTTATTTTGCTCGAGTCCACCTGTATTCTTGCTTGGGAGATTGAGTGTCCCAATACAACTCCTGTTGTTTTTAGGAACTCACACTTTTATGGGCTCAAGGAGAGATGCATCTCAATGCACCTTCTCAACACTTTTCCCAAATGGTGAGAGCTTTCTAGAAGTCATCCCCATAGGGTGTGAAATCATCCATGTAGATTTCAACAGAGTCATGGACTAGCTCAGAGAAAATGCTCCAGATAGCTCTTTGGAAGGTATTTGTGGCATTTCACAACCCAAAGGGTGGGACTCTGTAAGCGAAGGTACCCCAAGGGTAGGTGAAAGTAGTCTTGTCCTGGCCTTTAGGGCTAATTTGGATATGGTTATACCCACTGAACCCATCTAAGAAGGAAAAGAACTTCATTCCTGCAAGGCCATCTAGGACTTGGTCTATAAAGGGCAAAGGGAAATGGTCCTTCTTGGTGGCTTTGTTAAGTTCTCAATAATCAACACAGATTCACCATTTTCCATTCTTCTTCGGGACTAGGACAAGAGAAGATACCCACTCACTATCTGATATAGGATAAATTAAACCTACATCCAACAATTTCTGTAGTTCTTGGGTTCATCCTTCTTTGGGGTTTTTGCACATGCTTACATCCTTCCTTAAAGTGAATATGATGTCTGTGTACTGAAGGATGCACCCCTTTCATGTCCTTGTAATCCCAAGCAAATGCTTCTAGTTTTTTCTTTTAGAAGCTGCCATAGTTGCTTTTCTTCTTCATGTGAGAGGTTTGAGTTGATTTTCAGAGATTTGGATGGGCTAAACTCTATAACCTTGCTGGTTTCAAAGGTCGAATCAACTAGGTACAATTCCATCCAAGGTTGGCTTTCAGATTCTTTGACTATGTTTTCAAGCGGACTATTAGTGGGGGACTAGTTTTGAATGACATGGTCGATGAGTTCATCTTCATCAAGTTGCCCCCCTCTAAGAACAACATCTATGGTGCAAATGGGAGTAGTTTAATATACCTCATCTTCTTCATCCTCCAACCATATAGGTAGATCATGACCAATGGAAGGCTAGGCTAGAGGATATAATACCAGCTGTTTAGAAAATGGCCCATTCTTTATAGTCACGTTTCTGGCCCGACAGTTGATATAAGCATCGGTAGTGGCTAACCAAGGTCTCCCTAAGATGAGAGGATATCCATTAGAATTGGTTTTTGGCTGCAGAACCATGAAATCTATAGGATACTCCCAAGAGTCAATTGAAACCATAACATCCTCAACAATTCCTTCCGAAGATACTATGGACTGATTTGTAAATTGCAAAAATGTTGTGGTTTTCCTCAAAGTCCCTTGGAGGTTGAGTTTCAACATAGTTTCCTTGGTCATGACATTGATGGTAGCCCCGATACCAATAAGAGTATTGGGGAGTATGACACCATCTGTGTGCACATATACAACTGGACTGCCAGGGTCCAGGTATTTTGGAAAGATCACCCTTCCCAACATTAAGTCGGACAGTTGTCCTACTACATTGATGGTGGGGGTATCATTCTTCTTTCTCCCATGTTTCTTGATGCACTTTTCCCTTATGAGTGTATTCTAAATAGGGAGATCCTTAATGGCCTGGAGAAGCGGTATATTTACACACAAATTTTTTAGTTCTCCAATAATTTCAGTCTCCTCTAGGGTGTGCTGATTGGAATGGATCAAGCGCTCGAGAAAAGGAGGTTGTTGGATATGAGTGTTACTTTCTTCCTTTTCCTCCTAAACCTCTATAGGTGGATATGGAGGGTGGTTGTCTAGGATTACTCTTCCTGACCTCACATTAATCTCTTGTATCTCCACAACATAAGCTAGATAGGATGTCTCTCCACTATAAACCTGTTGTGCATGTATGTTGTTCGGGTTTGGATTGGGTTGTGTAGGCATATGAGGGAACTTTCGTGGAGCAACATGAGTAAGCCGAGGTTGAGGTTGGGGTGGAGACATTAAAGCAGGTGGTTGATTATGTTGAGGCCTCCACCCTTGAGATGGATTGTACCACTAAGGTTGATGAGGAACATACTGCTGAAATGGTGATCCAGGTGGATATTGGTGGTCACCCACCTATTCCATTTGGGGCCCCACCATTGTCTCTTTCATTTTTTTTCAGTTTCGGCACCACTTACTATTTTTAGCAAATTTTCGGGTCCTGAACTTCCGAAGCCGTTTTGAGGCCCTAAACGACTTTTTTTGGGAAAACCGGGAGCAACATGGGCCCATGGATTGATGTTTCTTACTCAAAATTTGTAGTCCTCGGATAGATCTTTCTAACGAGGTATGATTCGCGTCAAACGAAGATCGTATGCCAAAGTTACATCCCCGGGAAGTTGAAACACCAATTTACCCAAACGGGGCCCATAGTTTTGGCGCTTCGTCTCCTAGGGTTAGGGTTTTGGATGTTTAGGGTTTCCCATTGTTTCAAAATAATAAATAGGCCCTCGAGCCTCATTGTAACTCAGTTCAGAGGCTTGTAGCCGCCACATATTTTCTCAGAGATCGCTACCAGCGCCCTAGCTAGTTTATTTCCATTTTGTCTGTAAGCAAATTTCAATTCTTTGATATTAATGAAATGAAGTGATTTTTCCGCTGCATCTTTGTATTTGTGGTTATATGTTTATTCTGTTGCGTTTCTGCATAAATCCGAGTCAGTGGTATTTAAGCATTCTGCTTTTTCTCGATCCTTCTTTGCATGTCCCCAACGAGGTCAGGGTATAAGGAGTTAGGGCTCGATCTAATGGAACCTTTGCAAGATCAGCGTCACAAAACCCGACGGACGCCCATGAGGGATGAAAAGAAAGATGAAGGAGCAGGAGATCATATGAAAATATTGCTCAAGGAGGCACTTGAAAAACAAAGGAACACAATGATGGATAACTTTGCCCAGATCCTTCAACGGTTGCCCACCGACGGCTCATCTACATCCAGCAGCCACTCTGGAGGTGCGACTGCTTTTAAGGTACAAGTAAATTTTGACATTCCTATATTTGAGGGTCAAATATATTCAGATGTCGTAGATAGATGGTTGAATCTATTAGAAGGATATTTCTTAGTTCATGACTTTTCCAACCGCGAGAAGATTATTTTTGCACTCCTCAAAGCTACCCCCCATGTCAAGGACTGGTGGGAAACCTACTGTGAGAACAAGGACCAAATAGAACCCTCTCTGTTCTCGGCCGTACCAACTTGGAATTCTTTCCGAGACGCCATCAAGGAACAATATTATCTCGTGGGGAGCTACGAGGACAAGTACATCCAATGGACCACGTTGCGACAACAAAGGGATCAAGATGTGCATGAGCTTACAAATCTGTTCCATACCCTACGCACAAAGTTGGGTATCAAAGATTCAGAGAAACATCTGGTGCTAAAGTATCGCAGTTGTCTACACAGATACATTTGGGAGGAAATGGAGTTCCTCGACATCTCCTCGCTTGGTACGACATACTGGTATGCTTCCAAGATCGAGCATAAATTCAAACAGAAGAAGAGAGACTTTGGATCTGCGAATCAAAAGCAAGGAAAAGGCGCTCCCAAATCGCAGAAAAAAGGACAGAGCGAAGGCATGGTGGCTCAAGACAACATGTCGAAGCCACAAGCAAAGAACAACACCGCAAAGCCAAAGGACACAGGAAAGTGGTGTGAGTTCCATAAGAGCTCCACTCACAACAGAAGTGAGTGTCAGGCCAAGTAGTCACTAGTGGCCGAGATGAGGGCTTCTGAGTCAGATGCATGCTCCGACTCTGAATCAAAACCTGACAAGGGGAATGAAAAAGGGAAATAAATTATTGATGCGGAGCCCAACGCCACTGTTGCCACTATGAAGATCTATAAGGAGGAACCAGAAGATCTAGAGGAGGAGGAACGTCTCTTCCACTCCTAGATGTGGGTAAAGGGCTCCCCGGTACAGTTCATTGTCGACAATGGGAGCCAAAAGAACCTCATTTCAGTAGACGTCGTGAAGCGTTTGGGCTTATCGACCACGGCTCACCCCCATCCATACACCATCGAGTGGCTTCACCAAGGACGAGATCTTCGCGTTAGCCAGCAGTGCTGCCTTCCCTATAGCATCAAGCCCTTCACTGATGAGGTATTATGTGACGTTGCTCCTATTAATGTTTTTGATGTATTATTAGGACAACTATACTTGTGGAAGCGTCATGTTGTTTATGAGTCTCGGCCTCACGCTGTTATTGTTACTTTGGGAAATAAGTTGTACAGGATACCAGAGGTACCACCTCCTGCCGCTGTCTCTTTGGTTACTGCAAAACAATGCAGTAAGATCATTTCCCAAACCAGGAAATTTGTTTTCCTGATGATCCGCCCCCAGGGCAAGAAGAAGATTGTGGCCACGACCTCCAGATAGGGCTCCTCTGCACGCCAACAACAAATGGACAAGGTTGTGGAGGAGTATGAGGACATCTTCACCTCACCCACAGGGGTTTCTCTGCATTGTCAGGTCAAGCACCCGATTGATCTGACCCCAGGCGCGCCGCTACCCAATGGACCGATCTATCGACGCTCTGTTATGGAGAACGATGAAATCAAGAGGCAGATTCAGGAGCTACTGCAGAAAGGTCACATTCGACCAAGTTCATCACCCTATGGGAGCCCAATCGTGTTGGTACAGAAGAAGGATGGGACGTGGAGACTATGCATTGACTATTGGGCGCTGAATAATATTACTGTCTGGAATAGGTAGCCTATCCCACAGATTGATGACCTTCTGGACCAACTCAAAGGGGCGAAATATTTCAGCAAGATCGACTTGAAGTCTGGGTATCACCAGGTACCAATTGAACCCTCCGATGTGTGGAAGACTGCCTTCAAAGCCAAGGAAAGCCTTTTCGAATGGCTGGTCATGCCTTTCGGGTTGACGAATGCCCTCGCAACCTTCATGAGGATGATGGATGACATCTTGCGGCCATTCACCAACTCATTTGTAGTGGTGTACTTGGATGACATTATGATCTTTAGCTAGACTTGGGAAGAGCATCTCTACCACATCCACCAAGTCCTCCAAACACTTCGGCAACACAAGTTGTGTGCCAATTTGGAGAAGTGCACTTTTGGCATGACCCAGGTTCAATATCTGGGATACATTATTGATGAAAGGGGGGGTGCATGTGGATCCAACCAAGATCCAAGTTATTCGGGATTGGCCAGCCCCAACCATTATAACAGAGCTTTGCAGCTTTCTGGGTTTTGCTAATTTCTACCGTAGGTTCGTGTTGGGATTCTCTCATATCACTTGGCCCTTGAGTCAAGTCACCAAGGGAGGAGCGAGAGCAAAATTATTTTGGTCGGAATCTCAACAGAAGGTGTTTACGGAATTGAAAAATCGCCTCTGTTCTGCCCAGTGTTCACATTACCAGACTTGCAACAGCCTTTTGAGATCGAGACAGATGCCTCTGACTATGCTATTGGGGCGGTTCTTACTCAATAGGGATATCCAGTGGCATATCATAGTGAGACATTGTTTGACACAGTTCGCAAGTATCCCACTTATGACAAAGAAACGTATTCCACTGTGCAAGCTTGTCGACAATGGAAGCATTACATTTTGGGGAAGGAAACAATCATCCACACAGACCACCGGCCCCTGTAGTTCATACAGACACAAGGGAAGTTGCAGAATGATCGCCATCAGAAGTGGTCCACATATCTGCAACAGTTTCATTTGAACATCAAGTACAAGAAGGGTAGCACCAATAATGTTGCAGACTGTCTCAGTCGACCACCTATCATGGCGCTCACCACTGTTCTCAACTCTTGTGGGCACGAGACTTCTGATTCGCCGCTTCTGTACGAGAGTGACCCAGAATTTGGCCACACATACAAGGCACTCTTGGGGGGAACGCAAGTTCCAAATTTTCACCTCCAAGATGCACTTTTATGTCACCTGGGACACCTTTGTGTTCCTTCAAGCGAGTGCGCTAAGCTGATATGGGAAGCGCACTACAGTCGAGTCGCTGGGCATTTCAAGGTCGAGAAAACAGTAGCAGTACTACAGAACTATAACTATTGGCTGAACCTTCGAAAGGATGTCGGGAAGCACATCAGATCCTGTATTGCTTGTGCCATTGCCAAACCAACCATCAGGAAGCAAGGCCTATATGCTCCGCTACCTACCCCTAGTCAACCTTGGGAATCCATCTCCATGGATTACATGTCGGCCCTGCCTTCTACTAAGCGTGGAAATGACTATGTTTTCGTGGTCGTCGACAGATTCTCGAAGATGGCCATTATGGCAACCTGCAAGAAGAATATCACAGCAGAAGCCACTGCTAAACTCTTATTTGAATGAGTGTGGGTGCACTTTGGGATCCCACAGTCTATCATATCAGATCAGGATAGCAGGTTCCTCAGCACATTTTGGTCCAGCCTCTGGTCAATGCTGGACACCAAGCTCACCAAGTCCACAACTTTCCATCCCCAAAAAAATGGCCAGAGGGAGGTCGTCAACAGAATGATTGTACACATTCTGCACATGTATAATTCCAAGCATCCACGCACATGGGACGAGAACCTTCCATATGTACAACATAGTTATAACTGGGCTCTCCACAACTCAATTGGCCATAGCCCCTTTCAGGTGGGCTTGGGATTCCAGCCACTATGTCCCATTGACATAGCCATGCCATTTGCGACTACTCAAGTCGATTCGGCTCATGTCCAGTCGGAAGTTGACAAAGCAAATAGCTTCATCGAGTGCATTCAACACATCTGCCAACAGGTTCATGAAATATTGGCTAGAGCTAATGCTAAGTACAAGCAACGCCATGATCAACATCAAGTGCCACACAACTTCCACGTGGGCGACAAAGTGTGGCTACATTTGCAGAAGGAGCGCCTCACTGGACCCCACCGCAAGCTTCACTCGCTCCGATACAGACCGTACACCATCACCAAGGTTGTAGGGAACAATGCCTTCGAGCTCAGTATTCCACCATTGCTTGGTATGCACCCAATATTCAATGTGGACTGCCTTCGTCCTTACTTCCTACCTCTACTGGACACCTCTGACATTGCAGAACAACTCACACCAACAAAGTTAAATCCAGACTGCATGGAACAGGCCTCCACAGATTGTATCATGGACATCCAAATCAAGAACACTCGACAACATAAGATCCAACTGTATCGAGTTGTCAAAGCTGGCCAACTCCTGCACCAAGGAAAGTGGTTCACCAGGGACCAAGTTCAACAGAAGTTTCCTCATCTCATGGAGGAACTTAACGCAATGGGGACCATCACTTCCTAAGGGGGGGGGGGGGAATGATCCAGGTGGATATTTGTGGTCACCCGCCTATTCCATTTGGGGTCCCATCATTGTCTCTTTCAGTTTTTCAGTTTCGACACCACTTACTATTTTTAGCAGTTTTTCGGGTCTTGAACTTCCGGAGCCGTTTTGAGGCCCTAAACGATGTTTTTTAGGAAAAACGGGAGCAACATGGGTCCAACAATCAATGTTGCTCACTAAAAATTTGTAGTCCTTGGATAGATATTTGTACCAAGGTATGATTCATGTCAAACAAAGATCGTATGCCAAAGTTACGTCCCCGGGAAGTTGAAACACCAATTTACCCAAACGGGGCCCATAGTTTTGGCGCTTCATCTCTTAGGGTTAGGGTTTTGGATGTTTAGGGTTTCCCATTATTTCTAAATAATAAATAGGCCCTCGAGCCTCATTGTAACTCAGTTCAGAGGCCTGTAGCCACCACATCTCTTCTCAGAGATAGCTATCAGCGCCCTAGCTAGTTTATTTCAATTCTGTGTGTAAGCAAATTTCAGTTCTTTGATATTAATGAAATGAAGTGTTTTTTCCACTGCATCTTTGTATTTGTGGTTATATGTTTATTATGTTGCGTTCCTGCATAAATCCGGATCAGTGGTATCAGAGTGGTCTGCTTTTTCTCGATCCTTCTTTGCATGTCCCCGACGAGGTCGGGGTATAAGGAGTCAGGGCTCGATCTGGTGGAACCTTTGCAAGATCAGCCTCGCAAAACCTGACGGACGCCCATGGGGGACGAAAATAAATATGAGGGAGCATGAGATCCTATGAAAATATTTCTTGAGGAGGCCCTTGAAAAAAAAAGGGAACGCGATGATGGATAACTTTGCCCAAATCCTTCAACAGTTGCCCACCGGCGACGCATGTGCATCCAGCAGCCACTCTGGAGGTGCGACTCCTTTTAAGGTACAAGTAAATTTTGACATTCCCATATTTGAGGGTCAATTAGATTCAGATGCCGTAGATAGATGGTTGAATCTATTAGAAGGATATTTCTCGGTTCATGACTTTTCCGACCGGGAGAAGATTATTTTTGCACTCCTCAAAGCTGCCCCCCATGTCAAGGACTAGTGGGAAACCTACTGTGAGAACAAGGACCAGACAGAACCCTCTCTGTTCTTGGCCGTACCAACTTGGAATTCTTTCCGAGACGCCATCAAGAACAGTACTATCCTGTGGGGAGCTATGAGGGCAAGTACATCCAATGGACCATGCTGCGACAACAAAGGGATCAAGATGTGCATGAGCTGACGAATCTATTCCATACCCTGTGCACAAAGTTGGGTATCAAAGATTCAAAGAAAAATCTGGTGCTAAAGTATCTGTTGGGTATGTGTTATATTCTTTCCACGACTAGTCCCACGAGCTGTACGTTGCGCCGAGCGCAACGCCCCAGCAATTATTTTTTTTGGGTGTGCGGACCCACCCATGTTTTGTGCATGAGTTTGCACATGGTATTGGGGCACGATGGTTTTTGGCCCCTGGTATTTTGTAGATCTGGTCAAGGGAACTACGGTTATGTTCTAATCCAGGGTTAATGGATTGGGATTTATGTATGCTTCGGCATGTATATATATGTGTTGTAACACTAAAAGGAACATAATGAAAAATCAAGCTGGTCGTCCCAATTTGGGATCCAGGGGAAAATCTCTGTGTTTATCTGTTTTATGTTTTATGCTCTCGCTATTATTTATTTTTGTTATAAGATTCGTGTGTAGATAATTTAAATTCCGGGGACAACACCACATTTGGTATCGAGCAGGTTGACCCGAGGGGATGCAGCACAACAACGGGTTTTTTCCTCGGGCACGAGGTAGACCTGTGGCAGGAGATCTACGGGATATTCTTGCGGTGAGAGAAGATGGCGAGCGGCGGAAAGATAGAGATCGAGAAATTTAATGGTCAGAGTTTTGAGTTGTGGAAGCTCAAGATGGAGGATCTGCTGGTGGATAAAGATCAGTGGATCGCGGTAGATCCGGGTACTAAGCCAACAGGAATGTCAGATGAAGATTGGAAGAAACTGGATCGGAAGGCTAAAAGCACAATACGGTTGTGTGTCTCGGATTTAGTAATGTTGAATGTATTTGGGGAAGCTACGGCGAAGACCTTGTGGGAAAAGCTAGGGAATTTGTACCAATCTAAGTCTCTGGTGAATAAGTTGTTCCTGCGAAAAAAGCTGTATAACCCGAGGATGAAGGATCGAGACTTCGGTAATGACATACGGAACACCTTGATGCGTAGTAGAGTCGGTGTCATGCATTGATATTAAAATCTCGGATGAAGATAAGTGCATCGGTTGTTGTGTTCTCTACCAGACTCGTGGGACAGTCTGGTTATTGCAATAGGTAGCAATACAACTACCTTGAATTTTTATGACATTGTCTCAGCCTTGCTGTCGGAGGAAATGAGACGGAGAAATATGGAGGGTCAAAATAGAGATGCCTTATCTGTACGAGGAAGGTCCCAAAACAGAAACAAGAATAAGGTTTCGAGTGGGAGATCCAAATCTAGAGGGAGATCTAAATCTCCTGGAAAGTTTGTAAAGGTATGCTGGAAATTCGGAAAGGAAGGACACTACAAAAAAGAATGCAGATCTAAAGCTCCTAAGAAAGGAAAGGGATCTGATGATGCTCCTTCTGCAAAGGCAAAAAACACCTCGGATGAAGGTGGGGATGTGCATTTGGCTTCTTCTTCAAATACACATGTAGATCATGAGTCATGGTTGATTGACTCGGGTGCATCCTTTCACTTCACTCCCCATAGGGAGTGGTTCTGCGAGTATGAGAAATATGATGGCGGCGATGTATTCCTAAGGGATGATATGAAGGCCAGAATCGTCGGACGTGGAAAAGTCAAGCTAAACCTACAAGGTGGAAGGATTAGAACACTTCCTGGTGTTATGCATATTCCTGCATTGGCCAGAAATCTGATTTCTGTAAGCAAAATGGATGATGCAGGTGTAAAAAATAGTGTTCGAGAAAGATGCCTGCAAGATGGTTCGGGAAGCATTAGTATTAATGTGGGGAGTTCGAATTGGAACTCTATACAAGCTACAAGGTAGCACTGTTATTGATGGGTGTAACAGTTCTGTGGTTCCTGAAAGTGGAGCGGAAAGCCTAGCTGTCTCTGGAGAAAAGACCATGCCATGGCATCAAAGGCTTGGACATATTGGAGAGAAGGGCCTTCGAATACTGCATAGAAATGGTATGGTAGAAGGTATATCTAATTGCTCTCTGGATTTTGATTTCTGTGAGCATTGTGTATATGGGAAGCAGAATCGGGTGAGTTTTCCTTCTAGTGCTAAGAGGGCGAACAAGATATTAGAACTTGTGCACAGTGATGTGTTTGGACTTGTGTCAGTTCCATCAATGGGAAAGTCTGTGTACTATGTTTCATTCATAGATGACTTCTCAAGGAATACATGGATATATTTCTTGAGGAAAAAATCTGAAGTTTTTGACAAATTTAAAGAATTTAAGGCTCTGGTGGAAAACTAGACAGAGAAGAAGATAAAGGCGCCGAGGATAGATAATGGTGGGGAGTTCTGCAAGAAGGAATTTGAAGAGTTCTGTAAAGAAGTGTGGTATAGTACGGCAAAAGACTACTCCATACACACCTCAGCAAAATGAGGTTGCAGAAAGAATGAACAGAACGCTGATGGAAAAGGCAAGAAGCATGCTCAATGGTACTGGGTTAGGACAAGAATTCTGGGCAGAGGCAGTGGAGACTGCATGTTACTTAGTTAACATATCACCTTCATCAACGTTGGAGGATAAGACTCCACATGAGGTATGGACTGGTAAGAAACCCTCTCTTTCACATATAAGGGTATTTGGATGTGATGCATATGTACATGTTCCAAAGGAGAAAAGGACCAAGTTGGATAATAAATCTGAAAGGTGCATCTTTATTGGGTATAAGGATGGTTTAAAGGTTTACAAGCTTTGGAACCCAGAAACAAGGAAGGTTGTGTACAGCCGAGATGTGGTGTTTAGAGAAGTGAAAGACGTTGTTAAACATGAAGTCCTACCAAAGGAACCCGAGAAGATAGAGTTTGAGCTAAAGGAGGATGAATCAGACTCTACAATAGAAGAAGACTCAGAAGATGAAGAGCCACAAACTCCAGCTTTGAGAAGATCGGTTCGGGAAAGAAGGCAACCAGAAAGGTATAGTCCATCTGCTTTCTGTTCAGGTTTTGCCTTAACTATAACTGATGATGAACCCAGAACTGTTAGGGAGGCAGTAGATTCAGAGGATGGAAAACTCTGGAAGGAGGCCATGGTTGATGAAATGGAATCCTTGCACAAAAATGAGGCATGGGATCTGGTGGAGTTGCCGGCTGGAAGGAAGCCCATCGGGAGAAAATGGGTGTTTAAGAAGAAGATGAATGTAGAAGGCAAGGTGGAGAAATACAAAGCTCGGTTGATAGCAAAAGGTTATTCCTAGGTGCCGGGAATTGATTTTGGTGATATTTTTTCTCCTGTTGCCAAAGTTACTTCTATTAGATTACTTTTATCTGTTGCTGGTGCATTTGATTTTGAGATAGAACATATGGATTTGAAGACAACATTTCTTCATGGGGATCTAGAAGGCTTTATGGTGAAGGGTAAGAAAGAACTGGTATGCAGGTTGAAGAAGTCTCTGTATGGGTTAAAACAGTCACCAAGGATGTGGTATCAGAAATTTGATACCTATATACGGGGACTTGGATTCACCAGAAGCAAGGAGGATCATTGTGTTTATTTTAAATTAATTGGTGACCGTGTTATTTATTTGTTCTTGTATGTGGATGATATGTTTTTGATTGGAAACGACAAAGAAATTATCCAAGATTTGAAGACCCAACTGTTCTCAAAATTCGACATGGAGGATCTTGGTGCTGCAAACTATATTTTGGGCATGAAAATTAAGAGAGATCGAGCAAAGAGGAAGCTCTGGTTAAACCAGAGGAAGTATGTCGAGACTATATTGTAGAGGTTCAATATGCAAGATAGTAAACCGGTGAATGTTCCTATTCCTGTAGGTGTAAAGTTGTCTGCTGAACAGTGTCCCAAGACACAAGAAGAAGAGGAGTATATGTCCCGTGTTCCATATGCAAGTGCAGTGGGTAGCCTGATGTATGCAATGGTCTGTACTAGACCAGACATTGCACATGCAGTGGGAGTATTGAGCAGGTTTATGTCAAACCCGGGGAAGGAGCATTGGACAACATTGAAGTGGGTTTTCAGATATTTACGTGGCACTAGTGATTATGGCTTGTGCTACCAGGGAAGACCAAGATTGGAAAGAATGTTGGACATTCGTGGTTTTGTTGATGCGAATTGGGCTGGAGATCTGGACCAAAGAAGATCTACAAGTGGGTATGTGTTTAGCCTATTTGGAGGTGCAGTCAGTTGGATGAGTAAAAGACAGTCTGTAGTGGCGCTTTCAAATACAGAGGCAGAATACATAGCAGCCACTCATGCAAGCAAGGAAGCAGTTTGGTTGCAGAGATTTTGTTCAAGTATGGGGTTGGTACAGCAAGCTATAAGGATAGACTGTGATAGCCAAAGTGCAATTTTCTTGGCTAAGAACCCTGCTTATCATTCAAAGACAAAGCACATTGATGTTCAATATCACTTTGTTAGAGATATGGTTGAGGCTAAAAGGGTGTTGCTAGTAAAGGTGGACACTTTGAAGAATGTTGCAAATGCATTGACGAAGTCTGTGAGCACTCAGAAGTTCTCTTGGTGTAGATAAACAATGAGTGTTGAAGAATTGGCCCAATGACTAAGCTCTCCTGTGGCCCCTTGTGGAAAGAAAACAACAAGTGGGAGAATGTTGGGTATGTGTTATATTCTTTCCACGACCAGCCCCATGCGCTGTACGTTGCACCGGGCGTAGCAGGGGGGTCACAGTGGGGGCGGAAATTTTTTTTTGGGGTGTGCGGACCCACTCATAGGCGGACGCACCCATGTTTTGTGCATGAGTTTGCACATGGTTTTGGGGCACAATGGTTTTTGGCCCCTGGTATTTTGTAGATCCGGTCAAGGGAACTACGGTTATGTTCTAATCCAGGGTTAATGGATTGGGGTTTATGTATGCTTCGACATGTATATATATGTGTTGTAACACAAAAAGGAACACAATGAAAAATCAAGCTGGTCGTCCCGATTTGGGATCCAGGGGAAAATCTCTGTGTTTATTTGTTTTATGTTTTATGCTCTCGCTATTATTTATTTTCTGTTATAAGATTCGTGTGTATATAATTTCTGTTCAGGGTTAAAACCTACAATATCGCAGTTGTCTCCATAGATACATTCAGGAGGAAATGGAGTTCCTCGACATCTCCTTGCTTGGTACGGCATACCGGTATGCTGCCAAGATCGAGTAGAAATTCAAAGAGAAGAAGAGAGACTTTGGATCTGCGAATCAAAAGCAAGGGAAAGGCGCTCCCAAACCACAGAACAAAGGATAGAGCAAAGGCATGGCGGATCAAGACAACCCGTCGAAGCCACAAGCAAAGAACAACATCGCAAAGCCAAAGGAGGACACATGAAAGTGGTGTGAGTTCCATAAGAGCTCCACTCACAACACAAATGAGTGTCGGGCCAAGCAGTCGCTAGTGGCCGAGATGAGGGCTTCTGAGTCAAATGCATGCTCCGACTCTAAATCAGAACCTGACAAGGGGAATGAAAAAGGGAAACAGATTATTGATGTGAAGCCCAACACCACTGTTGCCACTATGAAGATCCATAAAGAGGAACCAGAAGATCCAAAGGAGGAGGAACGTCTCTTCCACTCCCAGATGTGGGTAAAGGGCTCCCCGGTACAGTTCATTGTCGACAATGGGAGCCAAAAGAACCTCATTTCAGTAGACGTCGTGAAGCGGTTGAGCTTGTCGACCACAACTCACCCACATCCATACACCATCGGGTGGCTTCACCAAGGACGAGATCTCCGCGTCAGTCAGCAGTGTCGCCTTCCCTATAGCATCAAGCCCTTCACGGATGAGGTATTATGTGACGTTGCTCCTATTGATGTTTATGATGTATTATTAGGACAACCATACTTGTGGAACTGTCATGTTGTGTATGAGTCTCGCCCTCGCATTGTTATTTTTACTTTGGGAAATAAGTTGTACAGGATACCAAAGGTACCACCTCCTGCCGCTATCTCTTTGTTTACTGCAAAATAATGCAGTAAGCTCATTTCCCAAACCAGGAAATTTGTTTTCCTGATGATCCGCTCCTAGGGCAAGAAGAAGACTGTGGCCACGACCTCTAAACAAGGCTCCTCTACACGCCAACAACAAATGGACAAGGTTGTGGAGGAGTACGAGGACATCTTCACCTCACCCACAGGGGTTCCTCTGCACTGTCAGGTCAAGCACCCGATTGATCTGACCCCAGGCGCGCCGCTACCCAATGGACCGATATATCGACGCTCTGTTCTAGAGAAAGATGAAATCAAGAGGCAGATTCAGGAGCTACTGCAGAAAGGTCACATTCGACCAAGTTCATCGCCCTGTGGGAGCCCGATCGTGTTGGTACAAAAGAAGGATGGGATGTGGAGACTTTGCATTGACTATCGAGTGCTGAACAAGATTACTGTCCGGAATAGGTACCCAATCCCACGGATTGATGACCTTCTGGACCAACTCAAAGGGGCGAAATATTTCAGCAAGATCGACTTGAAGCCTGGATATCACCAGGTACCAATTGAACCCTCTGATGTGTGGAAGATTGCCTTCAAAACCAAGGAAGGCCTTTTCGAATGGCTGGTCATGCCTTTCGTGTTGACGAATGCCCCCACAACCTTCATGAGGATGATGGATGACATCTTGCGGCCATTCACCGACTCATTTGTAGTGGTGTACTTGGATGACATTCTGATCTTTAGCCAGACTTGGGAAGAGCACCTCTACCACATCCGACAAGTCCTCCAAACACTACGACAATAAAATTTGTGTTCCAATTTGGAGAAGTGCACTTTTGGCATGACCCAGGTTCAATATCTGGGATACATTATTGATTAAAGGGGGGTGCATGTGGGTCCAACCAAGATCCAAGTTATTCGGGATTGGCCAGCCCCAACCACTATAACAAAGCTTCGTAGCTTTTTGGGTTTTGCTAATTTCTACCATAGGTTCGTGTTGGGATTCTCTCATATCACTTGGCCCTTGAGTCAAGTCACCAAGGGAGGAGCGAGAGCAAAATTCTTTTGGTCGGAATCTCAACAAAAGGCGTTTACGGAATTGAAAAATCACCTCTATTCTGCCCAAGTGCCCACATTACCAGACTTGCAACAGCCTTTTGAGATCGAGACAGATGCCTCTGACTATGCTATTGGGACAGTTCTTACTCAACAGGGACATCCAGTGGCATATCATAGTGAGACATTGTTTGACACAGTTCGCAAGTACCCCACTTATGATAAAGAAATGTATTCCATTATGCAAGCTTGTCAACAATAAAAGCATTACATTTTGGGGAAGGAAATAATCATCCACACAGACCACCGGCCCCTGCAATTCATACAGACAGAAGGGAAGTTGTAGAATGATTACCATCAGAAGTGGTCCACATATTTGCAACAGTTTCATTTGAACATCATGTACAAGAAGGGTAGCACCAATAATGTTGCAGACTGTCTCAGCCGACCACCTATCGTGTGCTCACCACTGTTCTCAACTCTTGTGGGCACGAGACTTCTAATTAGCCTCTTCTGTATGAGAGCGACCTAGAATTTGGCCATACATACAAGGCACTCTTGGGGAGAACGCAAGTTCCAAAATTTCACCTCCAAGATGCACTTTTATGTCACCTGGGACACCTTTGTGTTCCTTCAAGCGAGTGCGCCAAGCTGATATGGGAAGCGCACTACAGTTGAGTCGTTGGGCATTTCGAGGTCGAGAAAACAGTAGCAGTACTACAAAAGTATTTCTATTGGTCGAACCTTCGAAAGGATGTCGAGAAGCACATCAGATCCTGCACTGCTTATGCCATTGCCAAACCGACCATCAAGAAGCAAGGCCTATATGCTCTGCTACTTACCCCTAGTCGACCTTGGGAATCCATCTCCATGGATTAAATGTCGGGCCTGCCTTCTACTAAGCATGGAAATGACTGTGTTTTCATGGTCGTCGACAGATTCTCGAAGATGGCCATTATGGCGGCCTACAAGAAGAATATCACAGCAAAAGCCACTGTTAAACTCTTCTTTGAACGAGTATGGGTGCACTTTGGGATCCCACAGTCTATCATATCATATCGGGATAGCAAGTTCCTCAGCTCATTTTGGTCTAGCCTCTGGTCAATGCTGGACACCAAGCTCACTAAGTCCACAACTTTCCATCCCCAAACAGATGGCCAGATAGAGGTCGTCAACATAATGATTGTACACATTCTGCGCATGTACAATTCCAAGCATCCATGCACATGGGATGAGAGCCTTCCCTATGTACAACACAGTTATAACCGGGCTCTCCACAGCTCAATCGGCCATAGCCCCTTTTAGGTGGGCTTGGGATTCCAGCCACTATGTCCCATTGACGTAGCCATGCTATTTGCGGCTACTCAGGCCGATTCGGCTCATGTCCAGTCGGAAGTTGACAAAGAAAATAGCTTCATCGAGCACATTCAACACATCCGCCAACAGGTTCATGACATATTGGACAAACCTAATGCTAAGTACAAGCAACGCCATGATCAACATCGGGTGCCACACAACTTCCAGGTGGGCGACAAAGTGTGCCTACATTTGCAGAAGGAGCGCCTCACTGGACCCCACCGCAAGCTTCGCCCGCTTTGATACGGGCCGTACACCATCACCAAGGCTATAGGGAATGATTACTTTGAGCTCAGTATTCCACCATTCCTTGGTCTGCACCCAGTATTCAATGTGGACCGCCTTCATCCTTACTTCCCACCTCTACTGGACACCTCTGACATTGCAGAACAACTCACACCAACAGAGTTAAATCCAGACTGCATGGAACAGGCCACCACAGATTGTATCATGGACATGTAAATCAAGAACACTCGCCAACAGAAGGTCCAACTGTATTGGGTTGTCAAAGCTGGCCAACTCCTGCACCAAGGAAAGTGGTTCACTAGGGACCAAGTTCAGCAGAAGTTTCCTCATCTCATGGAGGAACTTAACGCAATGGGGACCATTGCTTCCTAAGTGGGGAGGACTGATCCAGGTGGATATTGGTGGTCACCCGCCTATTCCATTTGGGGCCCCACCATTGTCTCTTTCAGTTTTTCAGTTTCAGCACCACTTACTATTTTTAGCAATTTTTCGGGTCCTCAACTTCCGGAGCCGTTTTGAGGCCCTAAACGACGTTTTTTGGGAAAACCGAGAGCAACATGGGTGTTTGAATCGATGTTTCTCACTCAAAATTTGTAGTCATCGGATAGATATTTGTAATGAGGTATGATTCGCGTCAAACAGAGATCGTATAACAAAGTTACGTCCCCGGGAAGTTGAAACACCAATTTACCCAAATGGGGCCCATAGTTTTGGCGCTTCATCTCCTAGGGTTAGGGTTTTGAATGTTAGGGTTTCCCATTGTTTCTAAATAATAAATAGGCCCTCGAGCCTCATTGTAACTCGGTTCAGAGGGCTATAGCCGCCACATCTCTTCTCAGAGATAGATACCAGCGCCCTAGCTAGTTTATTTCCATTCTGTCTGTAAGCAAATTCCAGTTCTTTGATATTAATGAAATGAAGTGATTTTTCCGCTGCATATTTTTAGTTGTAGCTATATGTTTATTCTGTTGCTTTCCTGCATAAATCCGGATTAGTGGTATCAGAGCGGTCTGCTTTTTCTCGATCCTTCTTTGCATGTCCCCAACGAGGTTGGGGTATAAGGAGTTAGGGCTCGTTCTGGTGGAACCTTTGCAAGATCGTCCTCACAAAACCCGACGGACGCCCATGGGAGATGAAAAGAAAGATGAGGGAGCAGGAGATCCTATCAAAATATTGCTCGAGGAGGCCCTCGAAAAAACAAAGGAACGTGATGATGGATAACTTTGCCCAGATCCTTCAACGATTGCCCACCGGCGGCGCATGTGCATCCAGCAGCCACTCTGGAGGTGCAACTCCTTCTAAGGTATACGTAAATTTTGACATTCCCATATTTGAGGGTCAAATAGATGCAGATGCCGTAAATAGATGGTTGAATCTATTAGAATGATATTTCTCGGTTCATGACTTTTCCGAACGGGAGAAGATTATTTTTTCACTCCTCAAAGCTACCCCCCGTGTCAAAAACTGGTGGGAAACCTACTGTGAGAACAAGGACCAGACATAACCCCCTCTGTTCTCGGTTGTACCAACTTGGAATTATTTCCGAGACACCATCAAGGAACAGTACTATCCTGTGGGGAGCTATGAGGACAAGTACATCCAATGGACCATGCTGCGACAACAAAGTGATGAAGATGTGCATGAGCTGACGAATCTGTACCATACCCTGTGCACAAAGTTGGGTATCAAAGATTCAGAGAAAGATCTGGTGCTAAAGTATCGCAATTGTCTGCACAGATACATTCAGGAGGAAATGGAGTTTCTCGACATCTCCTCACTTGGTACGGCATACCGGTATGCTGCCAAGATTGAGCAGAAATTCAAACAGAAGAAGATAGACTTTGGATCTGCAAATCAAAAGCAAGGGAAAGGCGCTCCCAAACCGCAGAACAAAGGACAGAGCCAAGGCATGGTGGCTTAAGACAACATGTCGAAGCCACAAGCAAAGAACAACACCGCAAAGCCAAATAAGGACACAGGAAAGTGGTGTGAGTTCCATAAGAGCTCCACTCAGAACACAAGTGAGTGTCGAGCCAAGCAGTCACTAGTGGCCGAGATGCGGGCTTCTGAGTCAGATGCATGCTCCGACTCTGAATCAGAACCTGACAAGGGGAATGAAAAAGGGAAACAGATTATTTATACGGAGCCCAATGCCACTGTTGCCACTACGAAGATCCAGAAGAAGGAACCGGAAGATCCAGAGGAGGAGGAACGTCTCTTCCACTCCTAGATGTGGGTAAAGGGCTCCCCGGTACAGTTCATTGTCGACAATGGGAGCCAAAAGAACCTCATTTCAGTAGACGTCGTGAAGCAGTTGGGCTTGTCGATTTGGGGCTCCACCATTGTCTCTTTCAGTTTTTCAGTTTCTGCACCACTTACTATTTTTAGCAGTTTTTTGGGTCCTGACCTTCTGGAGCCGTTTTGAGGCCCTAAACGACGTTTTTTGGGAAAACCGGGAGCAACATGGGTCCATGGACTAATGTTTCTCACTCAAAATTTGTAATCCTCGGATAGATCTTTCTAATGAGGTATGATTCACGTCAAACAGAGATTTTATGCCAAAGTTACGTCCCTGGGAAGTTGAAACACCAATTTACCCAAACAGGGCCCATATTTTTGGCACTTCATCTCCTAGGGTTAGGGTTTTGGATGTTTAGGGTTTCCCATTATTTCTAAATAATAAAATGGCCCTCGAGCCTCATTGTAACTCAGTTCAGAGACCTGTAGCTGCCACATCTCTTCTCAGAGATAGCTACCAGCACCCTAGCTAGTTTATTTCCATTATGTCTGTAAGCAAATTTCAGTTCTTTGATATTAATGAAATGAAGTGATTTTTCCACTACATATTTTTATTTGTGGTTATATGTTTATTCTATTGTGTTCCTGCATAAATCCGGATCAAATGGTTGGTTCACAGGCTAAGGATGATATGGAGGGTTGTAAGTCCAAGTAGGAGGTGTAGGCCAAGATACAGGAGTGGGGGTGTAGCAATATTGCATGGGTTCATTCTGATTATTGTGATAGTAAGATTAAGGTGCACCTTTCATACCTTGATGATATGACCTAGGGCCTTGAGGCATTCTCTGGTTGATGAAACAAAGTTGCTTTGGTCCTACTTCCCCACCTTGATATACATCTTTGAGTCCAGGTAAGGAGGGACACTTGTCTGCGGCACGATTCTCCTCACAGACATAGCAAATCTCTATGACATTTAGTGGACATTCTTTTCTAGGGTGTTTTCTGGTACATCTAGGGAAAAATATAGCCAAGGCTCTTTTTGCTTCCTCTTTCTTCCCGTTGACTTGCATTGTGTCCATTTGCAAAGAAAAGATGTGCAACATGTCACTCTTGAAGTCCTCCAACATATTTCCAATCTCATGTTTTATGGAGGTGGAAGAGGAAGTGGTATTGGTTGTACTTTGGCAAGCTCTTCCTTTCTTCCTATCTGCCCTATAATGGTTCCTGAAGACGGTTTTGATTGTTTCATAAGGCAGTTGGTAGATATCTCCTCCTGATAACATATTGAGTGTTTCTATCACCTCCTCCCTGGTCCCTCGGAGAAGTACTAGTTTAAGTGATCCGAGATCAAGGGTACAGTTGGCTCTCTTATAGTTTAATTGAAATCTCTCTTCATAGTCTTCTAGGGATTAATCAGGCCCTAAAGTCATCCTGAATATGTCATCCTTATTTTCCTTGGACCTACAATAGTCCCTGTACTTGTTGTTGAAGGATTCTTGCATTTGTGCCCAAGTAGTGATGTTGTTACTAAGTAGACCCATGAACCAGCGCAAGGCTGCATCCTTAAGGGTATATGGGAATATCTTCAGCTTCTGATCATCTGAGGCATAGTCATATCTCCTACAAACAATGACAAATTCAAACATGAATGTGCCAGGATCTTTCGAGGTAAGTCCAAGAAAGTGTGGAAGGATTGAGGGGCTAATGTTTTTCATTTTAGATTCCCCGACTGCCTCTCTAATGGGAAAGGCTCCCTGGGCTTCAATTTCAACCATGGTTGAGATAGGTGAAGCAGGTTCCTCAGGTGAAACAATATCTTCTTCTCCAATAGGTTCATCAAAATCGTCAGAAGGCTCACCTATGGTGTGTTCAACCTCACAACCACTGAAGAAGAGTGAATGGTGACTATGTGGTGATGTGGGGGTTTTAGGTAAACAAATTCTTTGAGTATCCCTACTCCTACGAGGCATGAAAATCAGATTTTATTTTATTTTTTTATTATTTATTTATTTATTTATTTATTTTTTATTTTATTTTATAATTTTTTTCAATATTTTTGAAACAACAAGTAAAAGGAAAGTAGAAAATAATGTTAAAATAAAATCAAAGCATTTACTAAACACCTCCTCGACATCGATGCCAAAATGTGGTAAGCCCTGGTATTGCACCAAGGATGTTGCAACTCCCAAAGGTCTCCCTACTCTACTTTATCAACCCGGGGTTCATACAAACTTGGAGGTGACAGTGTTATATACGCAACAAATGCATACTACTCATGTCATCCTCTTATGAGCTTTGCGAAAGGGCGCTACTTCTAGGGTTTCTGGATGAAGTCAATCACACTTCTAAATTTAGGTCTAGGGATACAAATGATTCAAATCCATGCTGCTATCAACGAGTACAAAACTACACTACAACAAGCAAGCACATCTAACTACTCTAAATGAAAGAAATCTACACATTAAGCTATGATAAGAAAGGAAAGAAAACTAGGCATATTTCATGAAGTAAATTGCTGAATTGAAATTGCATAAAGGAAACTAACCTAATAACACTTTGCTGGCCCAAATGGCTAAATACAATATACTCACTCTATGCTCTATCTATCATGCTTTTAATCATGCAACTAACCATGACCTAACTATGCTTGTAAATGTGTTGTTTTGCAGCTAGGAGAAGAAAGTGCTAAGGTGGCTTGTGGAAGGATTGAACACATGGGTACAAGGTTGAATGTGTATGGGTGGTTTTGGCAGGTATAGAGGATCTGGGTGGTGGTTTATGGGCTTAAGGAGGGGCCCATTGGTGTTTCTTCAAGTGCAGCTACAGGTTTCCAGTAGTGATACAGGAAAGTCCTTAATTGCTACAAGAAATAGTCTGAGGGCAATCCGAGGCCAAAATGGGTGTGAAAAGGGTAGGGAAGGTGGATTAAAGGTGGTTTTAGATGAGTGGAAGGTGGCCCACCCCTTGGCCAAGCTAAAAACCTCTTGGGAGGCCTGTCTTACACCCCTAGGGTTTTCTTAAGGCGTAGGGATGAAAAATATGAAAATAGGGTTGATGGCGATTTTGATGAACAGAGGGTTGATGAAGGGTGAGGGATGAAGCCGAAGGTGCTGGTGAAGTTCTCCTTGGTTGTGCTACCTGAACCTATAAGCAAACTACATGTTCATGCAATAAAGATGGACAAATTTATGATATAAACAATGGAAAATAAGAGTTGAATTTGGAAATAAAATATACTTTAACCTACAAATAGAGATCTAACAGAACATTCTAAACATATTCATGGAACTACAACAACCTAACTTATCCATTCCAAGAAAACATAAACTAAAAAGCAATTTTGGCCTGTGGGGAAGGTTTACCCTCCTCAAGCTCCAATGAAAGAGATGAGAGAGGGAGGCTTGACTCACAACTTTTTGAATTTATAACATATTCTACCAACATGTAAGTAATCTAAATGTGCAACAACAAACAAATGTAAGCAAACTAAAAATAGTGAATGAAAATGCAAGCAAACTAGCTAAACACTCATAAGCAAAACTAGCTAAAATGACATGAAAGTAAATAATGATTACATAAGAGAGACCAAGGCACGTGGATTGGGCCCTAACCCACAAGCCTAGCCCTTTGAAACTGGATCAGTGAAGCACAACCTGAATACTCATTTTATTGCAAAACATAGTCTCATTACATCCACACGAAAGTCTCAAAAACTTATTACAAGAGAAAAGAGCCTAATGGCTTTCTCCAAAGTTCGAATCCTAATGAGCTCTTTCTCATACCTATTTAACCTAAAGGGTAGTTACCAACAACTCCCTAAAAAGTAGGTGATGAGTCCACTTGACTGCAAGTGAAGTGTAGCTTTGGTGCACTTGATCTCGATTTTTCTTGGTTTCCTTTGATTTCGAGCTGCTGGGGGGAATCTCGAGGATCCCTTGGTTTCCTTTGGGAGTTAAGGAGGTTGGAAAATCATCCTAGAATCTCTCCTTGATGTCTACTCTGAGTCTTAATGGAAAAATGTTCACCAAAAATGCAATATCTTCATGATTTTCCTGCATTTAGCTCATGTTAGATACTCGAAGTATGATAGGCCTCAATCACCATCTACACTACCATCATAAGACCGTAATATAATTAAAATGCAAGGAAAAGAGACTTAATAAGGCAAAAAGGTGACCATTAAACCCTCCAAATGTACCTAATGATGGATCTCATCACAAAGCAACAAAGATATCCTTCCAAACATTTGTTCACTATCTCAGTTTTCCCATCAAATTGAGGATGATAAGATGAGCTATGAGCTAGTTGAGTACCCAGAAAAGAAAATAATTCCATCCAAAAATTTCCAGTGAAAACGGGATCTCTGTCACTTACAATAATCCTTGGGTTTCCATGTAGCTTTTGAATTGTTCCCATAAATGCAGTAGCAACTGTACTGGATTTAAATGGATAAAATAATACATAAAAGTGTGCAGACTTGGTAAGCCTATCAACTACCACCACAATGACACTATTTCGTTCAGACTTGGGTAAACATGTGATAAAATCCATTGAAACCTCCTCTCAACGTTGACTTCGAATGGATAAAATTTGTAGCAGACCTAGGGTCTTAGTTGTCCCAACTTTATTTTGCTGGCATACCAAACATTCCGCCACAAACTTTTGATTATCATATTTAAATTACATCCCAAAAAAATCTTTCTTAACAATGTAGTAAGTTTTAAAAAATCCCCAAGTGTCCTCCTAAGGGAGAGGTGTGCAATTCCAAAAGAATCTTTTGTTTTATTTGGGAATTCTTAAAAATATATAAGCGATATTTTTACCATAATGAATCATTTTTCAAGCTATATGTATCAGATGTACCGGGATCTTGTTGCAACTTTTGAATGAGTGTCCACACTGCTTTGTCATTCTTGCACTCCTCCCTTGCTTCAATTATCCATTCTGGTTGGATAATAGAAATGGCATAAAGCAATGCTTCCATGTCCTCACCCTTTCTTGAGAGTGCATCTGCAACAACATTTAGCTTCCCTTTTTTGTAGATGCTTTCAAAGTCATGACCCAACATTTTTGTGGCCATTTTTGTTGCTCTTCTGAAGATAGTATTTGTTCCAAAAAATATTTAAGACTATCATGATCTGTTTTTACCTTAAAGTGTCTTCCCATTAGGTAAGGTCAACATTTTTTTAGTGCATGTAGTACTGCCAACAATTCCTTCTCATAAATAGCTTTCTGTAAATAATTTCCTTTGATTGAACGGCTTTCAAAAGTAATGGGTCTTCCTTCTTGCATTAAAACAACACCAATTCCATTTCCTAAGGCACCACATTCCACAATAAAGGTTTTTGTGAAGTCTGGCGTAGCTAAGACTGGTGCTTGGCACATTGCCTTTTAAATATGTTTAAAGGCCTTAGCTGCTTCTGCAGTCCAAGAAAATGCATCTTTCTTCAATAATGTTATCAGAGGTGCTTCTATCCTCCCATAATTCTTAACAAACTTGCGATAATACCTTGTTAACTCGAGAAATCCTTGCAAATGCTTTGGGGTTGCAGCGATTTTCCATTCCTTAATGGCTTTAATTTTGTTAGGTTCTACCTTAACACCCTCATGAGATACAATATGACCTAGATATTCCACCTCTTGTACTCCAAAGAAACAGTTGGAAGTTTTTGCATATAATTGTTTCTCCTCCAATAGTTTGAGCACCTTGTCAACATGTTGAACATGATCCTTCCAAGACTTGTTGTAGATTAGCATATCATCAAAAAATACTTAGACAAAATTTCTAAGGAAGGGTTTGAAAATGGAATTCACCAACCCTTGAAATGTAGAAGGTGCATTGGTAAGGCCAAAAGGCATGACCAAAAAATCATAATGACCCTCATGAGTTCTAAATGTTGTTTTCAAAATGTCTTCAGTCTTCATTCTAATTTGATGATAACCTAAACAAAGATCCAACTTGGTGAAGTAAATTGCTCCATGTAATTCATCCAATAAATCATCAATGACAAGAATGGGAAATTTATATTTAATAGTGAGCTTGTTAAGCTCCCTATAATCTGGACACATGCATCATGATCCATCCTTATTTTGCACCAATACTACTAGAATAGAGAAAGAACTTTGACTAGGTTGAATTATACCAGCCTCTAGCATTTTTGCAATCATACGTTCAACTTTGCTCTTTTGGGCTAGGGATATATGTAAGGCCTGATGTTTGGAGGAACACTTATTGGAATCATGTGAATAGCATGATCATGATCACGAATAGGTGGGAGGCCTTTGGTAGTCTCAACACCTTGGAATGATTGTCCAAGACTTTTTGGAGATCTGGATAAATAGAGGATTTTGATGTTTGAACCTGTAGTGAGCATAATTGTGCAATTATCCCTCGTTGTTATTTATTCGAAAGCTTTGTCATGACATTAGAGTTGATTATCCTTCCCGGTTTCCCTATGATACCCTGTAATTCAACTTCCTTTCCTTCCCAACAAAATTTCAAGAAAAGTTCTTGAAAATTAAAAGCTACGGTCCACAAAGAGTGTAACCATTGGACTCCTAGTACAACATCAACACCACCCATTGGAATAGAAAGAATTGGACTATTCAATACATATTCCCCCATGGTTATCGTGATATTACGACTCTTTCCAAAGCAATTTATAGTTCCTCATTTTGCAACCATCACTTGACATTCTGGTGTTGGATATAGGAAGCAATTCAATTCCTTGGTTATCTTAAAATGAATAAAATTATTTGTACTACCCGAATCAATCAACACTATTACCTTTTTTTTCTTAATATATCATTATATATTAAGAGTTTGAGGAGTGGTAATTCCTACCAATGCATTATAAGATATGGTTGGATTCATTTCTTCCTTCTTTGGGGTTGGTTCCAGGTGTATATCCTCCTATTTTGATGTTTCTTGTTCATTTTCTTCCTCCTCTTCACAATCTATGTAAAATAATTTATTCTCAGCGCACTTATGGCCTTTATTGTATTTGCTATCACAACTATAAAACAACCCTTTTTCTCTTTTTTCCTCCAATTTTTGTGGTGTCAAGCTTGTAGGTTGTGGATGGTTAGGATCAGTAACATTTCCATATTTATAGTTGTGATTGGTAGACTTCCTTTTTGCCATAATTTTGCTTTCAACTTTTCTTTCCACACTAGATGCCTTTTCCATCGAATCTAGTTCCCAAAGCAAAGCCTCATGTTGGATGTTACCCTTTAAATTCCCTATGAAGACATCAATCCTATGTTCCTATGGAATATTATTTACCCTTATATTCAATTTTTGGAAGTCCTCGATGTGCTCCATCATTGAACCCTTTTGTTTGAGATTTATCAATTGGCTAAAGAAGGTGTTGCTCTTTGTATCCTCATAATGTGCTATCGTTTCCTCCATAAAAATTGACCAGGTGACAAGTATTTTATGAGAACAAAGCCATTGATACCATACAAACTAATTTTTTTCTAAATATAAAGTTTCATTGCATACCTTTTGTGTGTGTTTCACATTATGGAGCTCAAAGTATTTCTCCATTTGTAATATCCATGTTATCTGATCCTTGCCATCAAACTTACTCATATCGATCTTTGGAATATGGTGGGTCTTAAATCCAAAATTAGAGTCTATGAAATCATGATTAACATTTATTTTCTTCTCATCGTGAGTTTCATCTACTACCCTTTCACCATTAGGAATAATTTCTTGTAGCAACTTTGTCAAACCTTCCATGTCTGCTTTTATACCATTCTTCATGTATTCCATGTCGGATTTCAATTTTTCTTCTATACCATCGATCTTAGCTTCCATGCCATCCATGTATTTCTTGAAACCATCCATATTAGCTTCATGCCTTTCTTGAAACCATCCATCGTAGCTTCCATTTCATTTTTGGTTACTTTTTGTGAGAGCGAAATTTGTTGGACTTGGTCATGTAATTTTGATATATCATGTTGCACTTCTTCCTCTTCATGTGTCATAGTAGAGATTTTTAAGGGCTTAATGGGTGTGGAATTATTTTTATTGATTTTGAGGAGATATTGAAACTGAGGTATCTATGTGATTTTGGATCCCCAAGATTTGAACTTTGGTCCTGTAGTAGCCCTCTGAGTCTTCTTTCCAATGCAACTAGTCAGGCCTAATTTTGATTCTTCGAGAAAAATTTATGCCTGATCTCCCACAATGACCTAATTTTGGATTGGTTTAGTAGAGCGAACTTGTACGACATTCCACATGTCATTGTTTCAACCTTCAGCCCTCAAATCAATACATAATAAACTACAGTCAGTGCAATTTCAACCACTTATTACAAAATTCCAATCCGATGTCGAAAACTAAAGCTATGACGTTTTTCCCTCGGTCACTTGTTTGAAATGAAATTCTGGAGCCTACAAAAACCCTAACTTCCAAGGATGATATCTCTGTAAATATTGCGAACCAAGGTTTGAAATTTTTACACAAATTTCATCAAGATTTCACCTCCACAGGGTAAAAATTTCAGCTTATGAAACCTCGTAGGAAAAAGTTATAGCAAAAATGCCAAGATGATTTGTTTGAAAACGCGAAACCCTATAATCCCAAGCTATGATACCAAATGTTATGCAACCATCTCACAAAATAGAAGAAAATATAGATCAAAGACATAGAAATCAGCCTCTTCGAGGGGGAAACCTCCTTTACATTACATAAATGAACAATTTTTGAATGATTCAAATGATAAAAACCTACTTTCGATATATAGGAGTCTAAGGGGTCCCAATATAATCAGAGGCTACATAACAATAATAATTTAAGGGTACAACAATAACAATAGTGGGATTCTATGGGGCACAATGATAACACTATGTGGACTACATGGGCTCAACAATAACAATAAGGGGACTACACTAACAATAACAATAAGGGGATACACTAGTATTATAGGGACCTAACGTTTAATTGTCACAATAAGTTCAAATTTTATCAAATGGATGTGAAATCAACCTTTCTAAATGGAGAAATTGAAGAGGAATTTTATATAGAACAACCTAAAGGGTTCCGACCATTAGATGGTATAAATGATGTGTGTTTACTTAAGAAAGCTTTGTATGGGATAAAACAAGCACCAAGGGCATGGTATTCAAGATTAAATAAATATCTACAACAACAATGTTTCAAAAGAGGGATAACTAATATTAATTTGTATATCAAGTTTGAAAATGAACATATTTTAGTCATTATTGTTTATGTTAATGACATGATTTTTGGAAGCATTGTAGATTTTCTAAGCCAAAATTTTGTAGCTAGACTGCAAATTGAAAATGTCGATTCTAGGAGAATTATCCTCTTTCTTGGTTTTCATATAGCACAATCATCCAAAGGAATGTTTATCTCCTAAAGTAAATATCTCAAGGAGATGTTGAAAAATATCGGGATGGGAGAGTGTTCACCTATTGGCACTCCCATGGTCACTAGTTGTAAATTGAGCAAAGATGATGAATCACTTGAGGTCAATCAAACAATGTTCAAATTTATGATTGGAATCCTCATATATCTAACAACCTCAAGGATAAACATAATGTATGCTTTTGGTTTAGTAGCAAGGTATCAATCATCCCCTAAAGAGAGTCGTCTATTAGCTACAAAAATAATTTATAGATATTTAAAAGCCACAATGGAGTTTGGTCTGTGATATCCTAAGAGTCAAAACTTTTCCTTAACTGCATATATAGATGTTGATTGGGTTGGAAATGTAGATGATAGGAATAACACAAGTGGTGCTGCCTTCCTCCTAGGAAACTGTTTGGTGGCTTGGTTAATCAAAAAGTAGACATCAATCTCATTGTCCACAACCAAAGCATAATACATAGTAGTTTTTGCATGTTGCACTTAGATTTTGTAGATGAAGCATACTTTGCAAGACATGAAGGTAATATATGATGGATCAATTCCTATTGTTTGTGATAATACAAGCGTTATCAATATGTCCAACAATCTTGTTCTTCATTCAAAAACCAAACATATACCCATAAAGCACCATTTTCTTAGAGAACATGTGGATGATCATATTGCAAGGTTTGAGTATATATATCAACAAAGGAACAAGTTGTTGATATATTCACTAAGTGTCTTTCCTAAGAGCCCTTTGAGTATTTGAGGCAGAAGTCGGGAGTGATGTCTTCCTCATCTCTTCAGTATTTTTATTCATAAGGATTAAAGGCAACTACCAAATTCAGTTCAAGGTAGTTGTATACTAGGAGGTTAAAGAGAAGAGAAGTAAATAAGCTCAAGGGAAGCTACAAGATTAAGGACTGTAGTATGTGTTCAGGGGGAGCAATTTTCTCTTTATCTCCCTATTGGATTGTCATGTTGCTATAAAGCAAGAATTTGGCTCTTGGAACAATCATTAAAGTGCATATATATATATTATTTTTTAATTTTATATTTTATAGCAACAACATAATCAATTGGTATCCTATGGGGGAGTGATCAATTAGTGCAGTTTGAGCAACAAGAACACTTTGTCATTGACGTCAAAGGGGGAGGGTGAGTAGACATTGGAGATGAAATGTGAGAATAAACATTAAATACGAAGCATGAGCAAACATGGAGATGGAGAATGGGTAGACTGATAGGAATATTCAATCCCAAAGTCATCAATGGCCAACAATGTCTATTTTTGTTGCCATCAATGCCAAAGTGGGAGAATATTCAGTGTGTTGGCAGATTATTGAATGTCTTATCATTGATATCAAATTTAGGGGGAGAATTTTGAGTGTTTATGATGTCATTATTACTTTGAACATCCATTCTCATTGTTTTTTTCATGGATGAAGTTAGTTTGGGCAGTTTATTTTTGAAAGCATGTTTCCCCTTGTTGCTTTGTTCAAAAGAGCATGAAATGTATCTAGTTCTATAGCTGATATCTTTACAATGGTATATGTCACTTTTTATAACTCCCTAGGAATGAAGAGAAATTCATGTTTAAATTTCAACAAGTTAGGAATAAGATCAATGGATCTTGTCCATTGTGGGGGTATTAGCATGCTCACCGTTTAACTAAGAGAGGGATCCATGATACCACCAAGTTAGTAAACTAGTAGGATGTGTGGCAACATTTTATTCATTACGGAGAGGCCCTAGTAGTTTTAGAAACCACCTTTCACCCCCTCGCAATACCAGTATAAATGAAACATTGTAAGTGGATCCTAGATGAAGAGGATTCCAAGTGGAAATGACATGGCGCACAAGTGGTAGTTTTGATGATGTGGCTGAAGAAGCTGATGTGGAAAGTTGAAGAGGTGATATATTGCAAGTGAATTTGAAACTTCTGATAGGCCAAATGGATTATTTGAAAGTGACATGTGGCAGGAATATGTGGGTAGGTGGACACATGGCAGATGATGTGTCATACATGAAGGCAAGTGATGTGTAAGTGGAACCCATCTCAAAACTTTAGTCTTAGAGTTTTTCATTTAGATTCTCGAAGGCTTTCCTAACATCCCAAGATCTGAAGTCAAGAAGGTTGGGGTTCGAGCTAAGAATCTCTACAAACTTGAAGTAGATGGGATTTCTACGGAGCTTCCTACTGTTGGGAAGTGTAAGAAAGACATGCAATTGAAGCTTGAGAGGGAGCAGGATTTGCATGCAGGTAAGAGTGAACCTTGGGATGTGGAGCAGCCACAAGATGAGGATCATGGAGTGGGAGAAACCACTCATGCAGATAAATTTTGTGCCAGATGGGCAGAGGGAGTGCATGCAGCTATACCACCAGGTGAGAGGTGGGGCGACATGCATGAGTAATCTCAAGAGGATATTTTTGGTCATGATTCATTGAGATGGTGTGGATCTCATGAATTGAACCTGGCTACGAGGAGCCCATAGAGCAGCAGTAGCATGATCAATTGGATTGATGCAGGCAGATCAAAGTGACAGTATCGGATACTAGAGTGCGGTTCAGAGTTGACAGCAAGTGCAGAGTGCATGGGTGCAGAGTTCAACAACGCAGTGGTTCTTGAAGACATGTGCAATAATTAAGCAGAAGTCAAAGATTTTGATGACATATGCATTATACTGATTGAGTTGTTTGGAGCCTTTCAGTTTCAGAATTGTTGCAGGGCGAATGCATGGAGTTGCATGTCGCATGCAAAGACGGTCATTTCTTGTTGAGAGGGAGTGTTGAAGTTTGCAACAAGAAATAGTGAAGGAGGCATCCAGAAACATCATCCTTGATCCTAGTTGGAAAATAATCACCTAAACTAGATGGGGCCCACACAGGCTATTTTTTATGTGTAAGTATATTTTTAGACATGGTGAGCATATTCTATATGTAACAGGAGGCTATTTATGGATGGTTGGTCAAATGTGAAAAACAGATGAAATTATATTTTTAGAATACTGGGTGAAGTCTATTTATAGATCGTCGATCTAAAAATAGATGCATGTCGATTATTATTAGCTCTTAATAATAATCAGACTCTAAACAACAACTTATTCTCTTGGAGCACTTCAGTTCAGTGCACAGATGTGGCACATCAGCTAACAGAAGGAATTATGCTATTCCCAAGGGTTTACTGGAGCTAATGCATGGAGGAATTAGTTAGAACTCAAGTGGCAAAGTTATGACACAGTTGGCAGAAGTAGTTATGGAGTTGTGTTCAGTTTAACTCAGTTAGATTGATTTGAGCTAGTTGTATCTAGTCTAATTGAATGATACACTAGTGGGAGTGGAGTGAATTAATTAGTTAATTAATTCACAAATAATAACTCATTAATCAACTGAAGAATACATCAGTTAACTACAGTGCATGGCAGTTTCAGTGGAGACCAGTGGAGAGATAGGTGAAAGGGCAAGATAGACTATCAGTTGTGACTATAGTGATGCATTAATTGCATCCAACACTTAGTGGAGATGCCAATGAGGATTGCGTGAGCAAGGATGGAGAAATTAAAACTCATTCAGAGCCATTCTTCAGCAGGGATTATGCAGTAGAGGCAGGCTAGCAGGTGGCAAAGATCGATGCATGTATTTGCAAGATCGGGCCTGATTAGTGTGTAGCGATTGTATTGTACTGAGAGCTTTATATGATCAACTTTGTATGAGGATTGTTACATGATATCTATGACATATATTATATATATATAGTTGGGGTTTTCAGCTAGAGGCTTTCTCGTTAAACAACTGTGTTAATATGTGTGAATTTTTATTGTTTCATGTGTGCATTGCAATCTTGATTTAATTTCCGCAAATGATCAATGGTGGAATAGATTCTGTATTTTGCATGAAGTTAAAATAGTGTGAGATCAGGAGAATATTGGACATATAACACATAATTTATATAATTTCTACATGGTATCATAGCAGTTGATCATTGGAGGAGAATGCAATTATTGAAGTGTTTGAGTTTTGTGTTGGTGGAATTCGAATTTGCTACAGTGTTTCTTGGTGTCGAAGTTGAGCATTCATTGAAATGTCTTTCAACGAATTGCGATTGGAGTGTTCCCTTGATGGGAGCTCGAATTACATAGCATGGAAGGACAGGATGGGGGCGGTGCTGGAGGATAATGGGTTGAAGGAGTTCATAGTGTTGATATTCCGAAGCCTGCTTCTAGCGATGCAACCGCACTTGACGCATGGCAAAAGAAGGTAGCAAAGTGTCGAAGGATTCTGTTGGAAGGTGTGAAGGACCACATTGTGTCCAACCTTTATGGGAAAGCCACTCCATTCTTAATGTGGAAGGCTTTGACAGACTTGTTCCAAAGAAGAAGTGACCAGAGGAAGTTGGCGCTTAAAGACAAGCTCAAAAAAATAAAAATGGAGAAGAATGACACTATTACGGTATACTTGAAAAAGTTTGTCCAATGCAGGGATGAGCTTGAGAGTGTAGGATTCAGTGTTGATGAAGAAGAATTGGTGAGCTTGGCTCTCCTTGGGCTTCCGAAGAGTTGGCATAGCTACGAAGACTTTGTCAATGGACGAGAGAAACTGCCAGGATGGGAGCGACTTTGGTCGGATCTTGTGCAGGAGGAGATAAGGCGGGGTACTAGGGATGGATCTTCATCGAAGAATGATGATGATGAGGATTGCGCTTTGGTTGCCAAGGCAAAGAAGAAGAAGGGTAAGAAATTCCATTCTATATCTAAGGCCGGTGAAGATGGAAAAGAGCGTGACATGTCCAAAGTGAAGTGTTTTCATTGTCACGAACATGGGCATTTGCCACTAATTGTCCACATAAGAAGAAGAACAAGATGGCTGTTGGAGCTGCAGCTGGTGAGGCTTTTGCCTCGCAATTTGAGCTCGACTTCCCATTGATCGCATGCATGGTGTCTAGTGCATTGGGATCGGGGTGGTACTTTGATAGTGGTGCTTCCTTTCACATGACGGGAGATGTGAACCTTTTCAGTGACTTGGTGGAGGAAGATCTCCAGTTGCATGTTGAGTTGGGTGACAATGGATGATACAATGCGACCGACATTGGTACCATTACCTTTTAGAGGGAGTCAGGTAAACTCATTCTTTTACAAGATGTTGTGCATGTTCCAGGTTTAAAGAAGAATTTAATCTTAGTCGCAATGTTAGAGGATAAAGGCTATGATGTTGTCTTTAGCGAAGGAAAAGTTTTCCTTCGGCACAAAGCAACAGGGCAAGTCAAGAAGGTTGGGATTCGAGCTAAGAATCTCTACAGACTTGAAGTAGATGGGATTTCTACGGAGCTTCCTACTGTTGGGAAGTCTGAGAAAGCCATGCAATTGATGCTTGAGAGGGAGCAAGTTTTGCATGCAGGTAAGAGTGAACCTTGGGATGTGGAGCAGCCACAAAATGAGGATCATGGAGTAGGAGCAACCACTCATGTAGAGAAATTTCGTGCCAGATGGGTAGAGGGAGTGCATGCAACTATACCACCAGGTGAGAGGTGGGGCGACATGCATGAGTAATCCCAAGAATAGATTTACGGGAAGGATTCATTGAGATGGTGTGGATCTCATGAATTGAACCTGGCTACGAGGAGCCCACAGAGCATCAGTAGAATGATCAGTTGGATTAATGCAGGCAGATCAAAGTGACAGTGTTGGATACTGGAGCGCGATTTAGAGTTGACAGCAAGTGCAGAGTGCATGGGTGCAGAGTTCAATAGTGCAGTGGTTATTGAAGACATGTGCAGTAGTAGAAGTTGAAGACTTTGATGATAGATGCATTAGACTGATTGAGTTGTTTGGAGCCTTTCAGTTTCAGAAGTGTTGCAGCAAGAGTTGCAGGGCGAATGCATGGAGTTGCATGTCGCATGCAAAGACAATGCTTTCTTGTCGAGAGGCAGTGTTGAAGTTTGCAACAAGAAACAGTGAAGGAGGCATCCTGAAACATCATCCTTGATCCTAGTTGGAAAATAATCACCTAAACTAGGTGGGTCCCACACAGGCTATTTTTAGGTGTAAGTCTATTTTTAGACATGGTGAGCATATTCTATATGTAGCAGGACTGTATCTGTGGATGGTTGGTCAAATGTGAAAAATAGATGAAATTCTATTTTTAGAATATTGGGCGAAGTCTATTTATAGATCGTCGATCTAAAAATAGATGCATGCCAATTATTATTAGCTCTTAATAATAATCAGACTCTAAACAACAACTTATTCTCTTGGAGCACTTCAGTTCAGTGCACAGATGTGGCACATCAGCTGATAGAAGGAATTACACTATTCCTAAGGGTTTACTGGAGCTAATGCATGGAGGACTCAGTTAGAACTCAAGTGGCAGAGTTATGACACAGTTGGAAGAAGTAGTTATGGAGTTGTATTCAGTTTAACTCAGTTGAGCTAGTTGTATCTAGTCTAACTGAATGATACACTAGTGAGAGTGGAGTGAATTAATTAGTTAATTAATTCACAAATAATAAATCATTAATCAACTAAAGAATACATCAGTTAACTACAGTGCATGGAAGTTTCAGTGGAGACCAATGGAGAGATAGGTGAAAGGGCAAGATAGACTATCAATTGTGACTATAGTGATGCATTGATTACATCCAACACTTAGTGGAGATGCCAATGAGGATTGTGTGAGAAAGGCTGGAGCAATTTGAACTCATTCAGAGCCATTCTTCAATAGGGATTGCGCAGTAGAGGCAGGCTAGTAGGTGGCAAAGATCGGTGCATGGATTTGCAAGATCGGGCCTGATTAGTGTGTAGCGATTGTATTGTACTGAGAGCTTGATATGATCAGCTTTGTATGAGGATTGTTACATGATCTCTATGACATATATTATATATATATAGTTTGGGTTTTCAGCTTCAGGATTTCCCGTTAAACAATTGTGTTAATGTGTGTGAATTTTTATTGTTTCATGTGTGCATTGCAATCTTGATTTAATTTCCGCAAATGATCAATGGTGGAATAGATTCTGTATTTTGCATGAAGTTAAAATAGTGTGAGATCAGGAGAATATTGGACATATAACACATAAGTTATATAATTTCTACAACGTTGAGACATAAAAGTAGAAAAGGTCAAAGAAAGGAAACAGATCTAAGGATAAAATTTGTGTAATAGTGAAAATTTTAATGAAGAGCCATTAGATATAATTTTGAAAATGAAATGAAAAAGGGATCTAATAGGCAGAGCAAGTAGATGTTTGCAGATCATGGGATTGGAGTCTCCTTTAGGTTGGTGCTTATAAATATCAGGGGCTTGGTGCATCCAACATGTCGATGTTTGCAAACAATGGGAGTTCGTGCTTCCACCAAGTTCATTATTGCAAATAAAAGGGGGTTGGTGCCTCTTATAGATTGGTTCCAACAAACTTTGATGTAAACTGAAATTGGTGCTTGCATTTGCATTATAATCAAAATAAGATTTATAGTTTTCTACCATATGGGTTTCCATGTAAATTTATTGTGTTCATAATTTGTGTGATTGGTGCACTGGTTTATTATCGAATGTGTTTGATTGGCCAAATTTTTGTTAAAATTTATAAGATGCTAATTCAGGCCCTCCGCCTAGCTTACTCTTTTCCTAGTTCCCAACAAACCTTTCTATGTCCTCAATAAAGAGAAAAGAATGAATTTACGAGGGACTATGAAGTAGAGAAGGAATTCCTCCTTGTGTTGTGATGGGTAGGTAATGTGGGTGCCTATAGATGCTCTATGTTATGAAAAAACTGGTCGGGGTAGGGAATGTGGGTGCCTAGAGATGCTCTATGTTATGAAAAAACTGGTCGGGGTAGGGAATGTGGGTTCCTAGAGATGCCTTGTGTTATGAAAAAATTGGTCGTGAAAGTGATGGTTTAGACCCAATTTAGGTTGATTATTGAGTCTCATTCTTCCTACTTCACCATGGTGGTATTGTTAGCCTCCACAATGTCCCAAGTCTGATGACAGGATTTTGACGAAGGTAACCTCAAACCAAGATTTCAGTTTGGTAGCTAGCCCTACCAAACTAGAGAGGCCTCTCTTTACGAAATCATAACCAAATGGTTTGACTGGATGAAGAGTGGATTTTAGGCTAGTTAGGTCAGCTATAGGGTTTTGAAAATTTGATGGTTTTTTTGCTGGATCAAGGATGAAAACCAAGTAGCTAGGTCAAATTATCAAAGGGTTACAACTGCAAATATATAAAGGAGCAAGGTAGAAATGTTTTAGTGATGGGCTTAGGGTTTTGTAGGTGTAGTGTAGGGTTTGAAAATGAAGGAGGATCTTAATGAGCATGTATCATGAATTCATTAAAACAGAAGGAAGAAAACATAAAATGATATTCCCAAACAAAACAGAGCTTATGAAGAATTATGCTTATCAAACATTTAGGAAGATCATTGAAGAAAGAAAGGCATGGAAAGAGAACATGTATATCATTTATAAAATACTATAACAGAGAAAATACAACATCAAAACTCATTGCACATTAATTCCTAAATAATAACTGCAATTGGTCCTTTGATTTCTTGAATACAAAGTTGAAGTACAAGGTACAATAGTCTCACCCTCTCATGTCCAACCATCAAAATGACTAAGAAATGCATACTTATAGACAAGAAACCATTTCCCCTCTCTCAGGGGTCGAATCCTTGAGTGGAGGAACTGATCACATGATCCTCTCACCTAAAACCTAAAGACTAGGGAGGTTAACAAGACTCTCCCCAAGATAGAAAAACTGATACCTTTGACCAAAAATGACATTTACAAACATGTATCTATCTCATTTTTACTCTAACCAGCATAATTACACATGATTACATCATCACATCATCAAAAATTACAAATTACATCAGTGGAGGTCGAATCTGGACCGAGTCAACACAGAAAAAGTGACTTTAAGGCAAAAACACAACGAAATCAGGCAAAAACACAGCATGTCATGAGAAAACGTAACAAAATTGGGAGAAGTGACTTTTTGAGGCCTTCCCGAGGTCCAAATGTTGATATGAAAGATTCGAGAGAAATATCCTCGTGTTGGTTACATCATATAATCCTCAAGCACTGAAAAATACTAATCGTAGCCCCCTAAAAATCCATTCTCCTAGAGGCACTCCAAAACCGCATCGAGCTCTTCAAAAAGAGGGCAGAAAGGTGGTTTTTGAGTGGTTTTTGGGCCTTTTCCCCTACCAGAACTTGCTGAAACTATGCTCCCAGGGGATATAAGTGATGTAGTACTCATCATAAATCCCAAAATGCAAATTTTTTTTCATTTAGAGGCCCTCATCAAAAGCACAACATGGGGCACGCTGCGTTATTGACCTAATGATTGTATCAAAAACTGCAAAAAAATAAAACTCTTAAAAAATTTCCAAATTTTCTCCAAATTTGCCTAAAATTTCTCCAGACTCACTCCATGAAGCACTAAGATGAATTAATATGCTATGAGGGCAGCATCAACTAGCAAATCCAACTTTCCTTTCTCCTTTTCCTCCGTTAGGGTTTCTTTGAGTTTTGCCTCCAAGTGCTTGATTTTGGCCCGAGACACCTGATTTATCTTGTAATAGTTCATGGCCATGTGTATTTGAATTTTATTGTTCTTATTAGCCCTCTTTAGGAGCTTTTCCAAATGACCATTGACCATATCAAGCTAATACTCCCTATCTTGCTCAATGTCTGCTAGTATGAGCTCATCTACTATCATTTGTGTCGTTGGTGGAAATGCATCTCTCTGTTGCTGAAGTGCCTTTTTAGGCCTTAGTTCTTGGCCTCTTCCTTCTAATATATTCTCCATTCTCATCTTAATCATCTATATAAACTATTGATTTTCCCTTTACATCCTCTTTGCTAGCATCAACTTTATGTCTATTTAAAATTAGTTGATTTACCTTTGATTGTATGTTCTCCTACTCTAGGAATGAAATCAAGAAGTCAGCATTGGACAAGTTGTCTTTTAGTTCTCTGGTCTCATCATCTTTATCCATGATGACCTACTCTGCTGATATGTGCTCTTCATTCACCTCTAAGTCTTCCATGTCAGTGTCAAGATGGATAGGCTCCTCATCATGCGAATGTGCCTCATGTTGTGGTGATGATCTCTGTTCTGTTGATGTAGGCTTGGACCCTTCCACAATGTTTGGAGCAAACACAAGCCTCCTAACTCTATGATACGTTTTTGTGACCTCATCCCTAAATTTCTTCTTCACTGGAATTTTGCTAAATGAGCCAATCTCCCTTTGCATGGATGCTGCTGAAGGTGTAGTTGATGATGTACCTTGGCTAGTAGGATGACTAGCAGGAGGCAAAAAGACATGGGACAGGATGAATTTCTCCCAAGTGATGTTCTTTTCTTCAAGCTGGTGAAACACAATGATTTTGATGAGGGCATGGTGTAAAAGGCTGGCTTGATGATCACTTTCTCCATGTTGCACTTTCTCTACCATTTTAGTCAAGCTCTTGTAGAGGTAGTAGGGTAGGTTGAGAGGTTTTACCCCTGTGAAGTGCATAAGAAACCTAACATGGTACTTGTACAATATATAAAATATGCCCTCACATGTAAAGTACTTCATAATGGCCCTCATCAATGGGGCAAACTTATCAAGTAGATGACCAAAAGCAAACACCTTCTTAATGACATCTTTATAGTGACCTTTGAAGAAGGATTTGTAGTTCTGCACATCCAAATCTAGGCTCTTAAATAACTTTTCCTCACTATTTGGTATCCCTGTAGCTGTAGCTATGGCCAAAATTGAGATTTTGAAGCTCACCCTTACAATTATAACCTTGTCTTTTCTAAGGTTAGTGGCAAACAAGCTTATCAACTTGGCATGATATTTGAATTTTTGAATTTTCTCACAAAATCTAAAACACCCTACATTATGAAAACATTGATTAGAAAGTGAAGATGACATCATCTCATGAGTGTTGAGTGGTTCAAACCTTGACACTTGACCTCCCTTGTTAAAAGTTTTCCCTTTCTCCCTCCATGTTTGACAGTTTGCAAGGCAAAAACCCTAGTGGGAAAAACAAAAGTAGTGAGTGAGGTGAAGGGATGAAGGGCTTAGGGAAAGTATATGAGGGTAAGAAAATTTAGGGAAGTAGGTATGGGTTCTAGGGATATTTGGGAAGTGGAGGGGGGTGAAATAAGTGTAGTAATTGGCCTAGGGAAATTTTACACATTCGAAGCCCTAGAAACTGCCCAAAACGCGGCTTGGAGCTAGGGTTTGGTTGTTGGGACTTGGGAAATGAGAGTAGGGAAGTGTAAGGGTTGTGGGAAGTGTGTATGAGTGTGAGGGAGGGTAAAGTGTATGTGGGATAAGTATTTTAGCTTGCAAACTTACAAAATGAGGTTTCGCCCACCAAAACGCAACGTGGGGACAAATGAAGATTTTGCACCATAAAAACAAGGAAACAAATGCTTGGAGGAGGTATCAAGGCCCTTAAATTACTTGTACATTGATGATGAAAACTTCAATTTCCCTGCAGAACCCTTGGAAGCAATATTTTTTACTGTTGGAGTGAAAATGCAACGTATTGGAAAAAATGCAGTGTAGCTGCGTCAAAACGCAATGTAGTTGCTTGGAGAGGGTGCTAATCACTTATTTAGAGTGTCCTTTCATGCTGAATATGCTGGGATAGTATTTTCTGGTGAGTGAGTGTTCTATGCCCATGAAATGAGTGAGAGAAATGACTTTGATGGTCTTTTATAACTTGTGGAAGTCAAATTCTTCATAGTGGTATGGTGGCCCACTATGTGATTTTCACTTTTGCTTTGAAAACTTTGCATATTAGGAACATTATAACATATTACATCACATTTGCAATAAAATTACAAGTGAAACAAAAATTTATGATAAATTTCCTTGTTACTACTCCTTCATTTGCTAGATTTATTAATGAAATGACAGATTTTGATAACTTAAACCCTAATGACCTAATGGAGACACTGAGCTGAATGAGGATCACGGTAGTATGACTAAGATGAAAATGGTGATTTTGTAGTGATGACTCATCCAACTAAGAGATGGAAATGACCAGCTCATGAAATTTTTTGAAAGGAGCAGTAATATACCTAGACACGCTAGCCAGTGACCAAATTTTTATTTGAAGACCTACTGAAACCATAAAAATTTGATGTTACATCGTAGCAAAACTTTGTAAGAGCATATTTGATCATTGGTGACAGGCAAAACTGATTGACACTAAAATTGGTTCCAACTGGGGATGGTAGCTCCTTGGAGGTGTCAAGAACATCATAGACCAAGTAGCCTTCTCCATTGGGCATGGAGTAAAAAATCAAAAGACTAAACTCGAAACTAAAAATTGATTGACAAACTGAGCTGACTTTGAATAAAAAAAAAACTTGCTAAACTTATCGGTCACAACATATCATCGAGACTTGAGGGCTTCGAATCTTGATGATAATTTCCCACCTGCCGAAGACATATGTATAATCATGTGAAACGATGCTTCCAGTGTAACCAATCCAACAAATGGCTACTTACTTGAGTCACACTCACATTTTCCTTGAGCAGGCAGAAAAGACAAAAACTAGACAACTCCAAATATCCACTGAAAATATGCTTCTTGTCCATGAATACAATAAAATTTATCTCCCCTGTTGACTGTAACAAATCAGTAAAATAATCCTCACAAATCTGAAATGTTACCTCGTCTTCAAACTCAGTAGAAATATAAACACTTGTTTCATTTTTTATGCTGGAGGAAGATTATCATGTGCAAGAGGCTCTAAAACAACCTCGTCTTTATCGTTGCTCTCCTAATATAACTGCAAATTCTTGGATGTGATTTGTAATGGGACTCTTGCTAAATAAAATAATGAAGCTGGTTGCATGATCAAAATTTTATAATCTCTGTTTTGAAGATCATGGTTAGCTAATGGAGAAGGACGTTAACTACAAATATTATCCAAAACATCAGATATTGGATCATGGAAAAACTAAGAATACTGCTACAACTTGTTATACATTGGTTCCAATGAGACTACATGATTTTCTATAGGCTTGTCATCCTTTTCTTGAGAGATATTATCAAAAAATTTCCTCAAAAACTGAAATGCATCAAAACTTAATGGTACAGAATTATTTTGCATCAATTCATAATATGTTTCAGGTTCTAAGCTTTGATTTGTGGTCTGAAACTCAACGTAACTCAGTGGCTATGATTCTGGAGTTAAAGAGGCTTCAATATCACAAGTGACATCCTCAACCAATTCATGAGAAGGTCGCTCATTTATACTGTTGACAACTCGCATATCTACTTGCTCGTAATTTTCTCTTATTTTCGAAAACGAAGAGAGACACAAGGGTAAGGAGTCTCGATCAAGAAGTTCATTGTCTTCTCCATGCTCCATATCAAAACTGAAAGACTTGAAATTTTTTGAATTCTCTTCATTGTTTTCATGATCGATATGTATAGTCTGAGTGCTATATTTGAGTTTTTGTAATCGAACTTCCTCCTCCCAAAAACATGCCAATGATTGCCTTGAAGAGTCAGCCTTTATTTCAACAACATAGCCATCATCATACTGATCATACTTGGATAAATCATAAATATAAGTAATTTCATTGAACATACACATTAGATCAGCAGATTGCTTCTCCTCAGATTAATCTACAAATCCATTTTCATGTTTGTCCATAAATGAATACAAACAACAATCATTTTTTGATTTATGATAAATGGAATTAGCAGGAAAATAGTTAGGGCCAACAACCTCTTCTTCTTCTACAATAAGTAGGAGATGGTGCTGTCGAACAACAAATTCATCTCTCATGATGATCTTTTGCATCATTTATTTCATTTTACTTACCAAAATGTCGAGCTTATTTTTCTGAAGATGTCGAGTGCTCCTTCTCTGTGTTCTCTCTCTCTTTTGCTTCTAGCTTTGACCTTTTGACCAACATATTAGCTTCTACAGCTATCGCACTGTCTTACATCATTTCGAGTGTTGTAGTGTTCCTTTCTCTCAATTGAAACTCCATTTTTGGTTCAAAGGCATCCGGGTAGTGTAAGAGAGCTAAACCGGGAGGTGGTTTTATATCAGTAAGTATTCAATGGTATACTTGATTGAATATGGCTGAAAAGTGTTGCAATGTTTCTCCTGGTTGTCTTTTCAGATGATTGTGTTCTTCTATAATCAAAAAAGGATTCCTCTTGACCTCCCATTTATCAAGGAATATTTTCACAAACTCATGGAAATTGAAAATGCTAGCAACTGGCAAGTTTTTGAACCATTTCTTAGCTTCGCTTTGCAAAGATAAAGCAAACATCCTGATATTGACATCATCTTTTTCAACCTCGAAAAGGTTGAGAAAATTTTCAAAACTCTGAATGTGTTTCTCAGCAGCGATGTTACCAAATTCTCCATCAAACCTGAGAAGATATTTGTAATAGTTTTCAGGGAAATCATGGAGTATAGGAGGTAAGATGAGTGGATTGTATCTATTTGGAATTTTATAAGGTATAGGAGTATGTACAAAAGCTGTAAGATTAGTCTTGATATTTCTAGGCTCATCAAGCTGAAGATGGTCAAAATAAGTTTTAGAAGAAGGATCTTGACCAAGATCAAAATCGTAAGGAGAATTTGTAATCACAATTTTCAAAGGAAAGGAATCAAATACATGCCTGGGATCTTTTCTCAAATACAATATACTTTGAAAAGCCTTCTTGACATTCTTAGGAAAAGAAAAAAAAATCACGACAAGGAACATGATGTATTGGATGAAAGTCCAAGTTGAATACTTGATCTTACCATGTTGTCCTTTCATGTTTCTGTTGGTAAGGTTCATCCTCCAATGGAGCCTTTGGATTTGTTTTCGAAATGATTTGGATTTTCCAGGAGGAGGATTTTAGCCTTCCTGTGTCTGATCACTGTCCACCTTCAACAATCAGATTTGATTCTTTTTGTGCTTTCCCAGGGAAGATCAGTCACCTCGGTCCCTGGAAACGGTGCCGTAAATGTTAGCCTCCACAACGTCCCAAGGCTGTTGAAAGGATGTCGAGGGAGGTAACCTCAAACCAAGCTTTTAGTTTGGTAGCTAGCCTTACCAAACCAATGAGGTCTCTCTCTACGAAATCACAACCAAAGGGTTTGGCTAGATAAAGAGTGGATTTTAGGCTAGTTAGGTCAACTCTAGGGTTTTGAAAGTTTGATGGTTTTTCTGCTAGATCAGGGATGAAAATCTTGACCAAGATAAAAATCATAAGGAGAATTTGTAATCACAATTTCTAAAGGAAAGGAATCAAATACAGGTCTGGGATCTTTTCTCAAATACAATATACTTTGAAAAGCCTTCTTGACATTCTTAAGAAAAGTGAAAAAAAAAAATAACGACAAGGAACATGATGTCTTGGATGAAAGTCCAAGTTGAATACTTGATCTTACCATGTTGTCCTTTCATGTTTATGTTGGTAAGGTTCATCCTCCAATGGAGCCTTTGGATTTGATTTCGAAATGATTTGGAGTTGCCAGGAGGATGATTTTAGCCTTCCTGTGTCTGATCACTGTCCACCTTCAACAATCAGATCTCATCCTTTTCGTGCTTTCCCAAGGAAGACCAGTCACCTCGATCCCTAGAAATGACGCCATAAATGTTAGCCTCCACAATGTCCCAAGGCTGATGAAAGGATGTCGAGGGAGGTAACCTCAAACCAAGCTTTCAACTTGGTAGCTAGCCTTACCAAACCAACGAGGTCTCTCTCTATGAAATCACAACCAAAGGGCTTGATTGGATAAAGAGTGGATTTTAGGCTAGTTAGGTCAACTCTAGGGTTTTGAAAGTTTGATGTTTCTTCTTCTAGATCAGGGATGAAAACCAGGTAGCTAGGCCAAATTATCAAAGGGTTACAACTGCAAATATATAAAGTAGCAAGGTAGAAATGCTTTGTTGATGGGATTAGGGTTTTTTCGGTGTAGTGTAGGGTTTTCAAATGAAGGAGAATCTTAATGAGCATGTATCATGAATTCATTAAAACAGAAAAAAGAAAACATAAAATGATATTCCTAAATAAAAACGGAGCTTATGAAGAATTCTACTTATCAAAATTTGAGGAAGATCATTGAAGAAAGCAAGGCATGGAAAGAGAACATGTATATCATTTATAAAAGACTATAACAAAGAACATACAACATCAAAAACTCACTGCACATGAATTCCTAGATAATAGCTACAACTGGTCCTTTGATCTCCTGAATAAGAAGTTGAAGTACAAGCTACAATAGTATCACCTATGATGTCCAACCATCAAAATGACTAAGAAATGCATACATATAGACAAAAAACCACTTCCCCTCTCTTAGGGGTCGAATCCTTGAGTGGAGAAACTGATCACATGATCCTCTCACCTAAAACCTAAAGACTAGGGAGGTTAACAAGACTCTCCCGAATATACAAAAATCGATACCTTTGACCAAAAATGACATTTACAAGCATGTATCTACCTCATTTCCACTCTAACGAGCATAATTACACATGATTACATCATCACATCATAAAAAATGAAAAATTACATCAGTGGAGGTCAGATTTGGACTGATTCAACTCATAAAAGTAACTTTCAGGCAAAAACGCAACGAAATCAGGCAAAAACGCAACGAAATTGGTGGAAGTGACTTTTGGAGGCCTTCCCGAGGTCCAAATGCTTATATGAAAGATGTTGGAAAAAGATCGTCCTGTTGGCTACATGATAGAATCATCAAGCACTGAAAAAGAATGCTCCTAGCCCCCTAAAAATCCATTCTCCCAGAGGTACTCCAAAAACACACCGCGTTGTTCAAAAAGAGGGTACAAAGGTGGTTTTTGAGTGATTTTTGGGCATTTTCACCTACCCGAACTTGCTGAAACTCTGCTCCCATGGGATAAAAGTGATGTATAACTCATTATAAATCCAAAAATTCAAACTTTTTGTCATTTAGAGGCACCCGTCAAAAGCGCAACATGGGGCATGCTACGTTTTTGACATAGTCACTGTGTCAAAAACTGCGAAAAACCATAATTCTTCAAGATTTTCCAAATTTGCCCAAAACTTCTTTGGAATTACTCCATGAAGTACTAAGATGAATTGATATGCTAGGAGGGAAGCATCAGCTAGAAAATCCAACTTTCCATTCTCCTTTTCCTCCATTAGGGTTTCTTTGAGTTTTGCCTCCAAGTGCTTGATTTTGGCCTGAGACATCTGATTTCTCTTGTAATAGTGCATGGCCATGTGTCTTTGAATGTTATTGTTCTTATTAGCCCTCTTCAGGAGCTCTTCCAAAGCATTGTTGACCCTATCAATCTAATACTACCTATCTTTCTCAATGTATGCTAGTATGAGCTCATCCACTATCATTTGTGTCTTTGGTGGAAATGCCTCTCTTTGTTGTTGAAGTGCCCTTTTTAGGCCTCTAGTTCTCAGAATCTTCCTTATAACCTGCTCTTCATGCTCATCTGAATCATCTATATCAACTATTTCTTTTCCCTTTACATCCTCTTTTCTAGCATCAAATTTATGTCTATTTAAAGTTAGTTTATTTACCTTCAATTGCATGTTCTCCTATTCTAGGAATGAAATCAAGAAGTTGGCCTTGGTCAAGTTGTCCTTTAGTTCTTTGATCTCATCATATTTATCCATGATGACCTGCTCTACTGATATGTGCTCTTCATTCACATCCATGTTTGCCATGTCAGTGTTAAGGTGGATAGGCTCATCGTCATCCAAATGTGCCTCATGTTGTGGTGATGATCTATGTTTCGCTGATGTAGGCTTGGCCCCTTCCACAATGTTTGTAGCATAAACAAGCCTCCTAACTCTCTAACATGTTTTGGTCACCTCAGCTCTGAATGTATTCTTCACTGGAATTCTGCTAGGTGATCCAATCTCGCTTTGCATGAATGGTGTTGATGGTGTAGTTGATGATGTACCTTGGCTAGTAGGCTGACTAGCAGGAAGCAAAAAGACATGGGACTGAATGAATGTCTCCCAAGTGATGTTATTTAGTTCAATTTGGTGCAAGACAATGATTTTGATAAGGTCATGGTGGAAAAGGTTGGCTTGATGATCACTTTCTCCATGTTTCACTTTCAGTGCCATTTTAGTCAAGCTCTTGTAGAGGTAGTAGGGTAGGTTGAGAGGTTTTACCCCTGTGAATTGCATGAGCAACTTGACATGGTAAAATATATAAAATATGCCCTCACATGTAAAGTACGTCACTAAGGCCCTCATCAATGGAGCTAACTTATCAAGTAGCTCACCAAAAGGAAACACTTTCTTAATGACTTATTTATAGTGACCTTTGATGAAGGGTTTGTAGTTCTGCACATCCAAATCTAGGTTCTTAAACCACTTTTCCCCACTGTTTTGTATCCCTGTAGCTATATCTATGGCCTTAGATGAGATTGTGAAGCTCACCCCTACAATTATGACCTTGTCTCTCCTAAGGTTAGTGGCTAACAAGCTTGTCAACTTGGCATGATATTTGACTTTTTGAATTTGCTCACAAAACCTAAAACACCCTACATTCGGAAAGAATTGCTTGGCAAGTGAAGATGACATCATCTCATGCATTTTGAGTTGTTCAAACCTTGACACTTGACCTCCCTTGTTATAATTTTTCCTTCCTCCCTCCATGTTTGAAAGTTTGCAAGGCAAAAACCCTAGTGGGAAAAACAGGGGTAGTGAGTGAGGTAAAGGGATGAAGGTGTTAGGGAAAGGATATGAGGGTAAGAAAATTTAGGGAAGTAGGTAGGGATTCTAGGGTGCTTTGGGAAGTTGAGGAGGGTGAAATAAGCGTAGGAATTGGCCTAGGGAATTTTTACACAGTCCAAGCCCTATAAATTGCCCAAAACGCAACGTGGAGCTAGGGTTTGGTAGTTAGGACTTGGGAAATGATATTAGGGGAGTGTAAGGGTTGTGGGAAGTGTGTATGTGTGTGTGGGATGGTAAAATGTATGTGGGATAGGCATTTTAGCTTGCAAACTTAAAAAACGAGGTTTCACCCACCAAAACGCGACATGGGGACAAATGGAGGTTTTGCACTATAAAAACAAGGAAAAAAAAACTTGGAGGAGGTATCAAGGCCCTTAAATTACTTGTACATTGATGATGAAAACTTCAATTGCCCTGCCGAACCCTTGGAAGCAAGCTTTTTTACTGTTGGAGTGAAAACACAACATATTGGCAAAAACACAGCGTGGTTGCCTGAAAACGGAGCGTAGTTGCTTAGAGAGGGTGCCAATCACTTCTTTAGAGTGTACTTTGGTGATGAATGTGTTGAGATGGTATTTGTTGGTGAGTGAGTTCTCTATGCTCATGAAATGAGTGAGAAAAATTATTTTGATGGTCTTTTATAGCGTGTGGAAGTCAAATTCTTCATAGTGGTATGGTGGGTCACCATGTGATTTTCACTTTTGCTTTGAAAAAATTGAAGCTTAGGAACATTAGAACATATTACATCACATTTGCAATAAATTTACGAGTGAAATATAAATTTTTGAGAATTTTCTCTATTACTACTCCTTCATTTGCAAGAATTATTAATGAAATGACAGATTTTGATAACTTAAACCCTAATGACCTAATAGAGACACTAGCTGAATGAGGATCATGGTAGTATGACTGAGATGGCAATGACCAACTCATGAATTTTTTTGAAAGGAGCAATAATAGACCTAGACATGCTAGCAAGTGACCAAATTTTTATTTGAAGACCTACTGAAACCATAAAAAATTGACTTGACACCCTAACAAAAACTTTGTAAGAGCATATTTGATCACTGGTGACATGCATAACTAACTGACACTAACTGGTATCATAGCCTCTCTAGGGAGTGGATTGTTGAATAAAAATTAAGTACAAAAAGTCTTATGGTTGGGTAGAAAATCACTCTACCTTAGTTAGTTCTCTGGTCTAAAATATTCAATAGATAAGTGGCTTTGCTTTTCTTTAGATTTTATTTATAAATATATAAATTTAAAAATCTTTTATGGCTATGTTCTTCCAAAGGATTGGAAATTTTTTGAAGGTTCATGTAAGTTTTTCTTTCCATAATCTATGTTACTAAATTCAAACATGGGAACACGCTATACACAATGATGATTGAGTAGCTTGCATGTGTTGTAATATTTTCTACAATGTATAAAATTCCTAGTTATCTTATCACTATGCATTACATGGCATAGGTACATCTTGTTTGTTGACAACATAATTGTTTTTTGTAATGTTTTAGTTAAATACATTTGAATGATTCTACAAATATTGCTCAACGCAATTCTATGTGATACTATTATGTTTGCTAAGTTTTCTCTAAAATTTCAAAATGAAATATAAATACAAATCCAAAATTCGCATAGGAGTAAGTATGCAAAGGCACAAACATCTATTTTGTTATGACTATGTTTTAAATAGATTGTAGATACAAAATACGTTAAGATGTATGTTTGGTAGATATAATTACCTAGTTTTAAACAATGCATTCAACCATGAACTATATCTTGGTAGTCTAGGAGTTAGGTTTGGAACTTGGAACATTTCAGATGTTCTGTCTAGAGTAGTAAAAATTTAAGATTCCTATGTCTCAATTGAAACCCATATAACATATACATGTCATAAATATGAAGGAAAATGGACAACAAAACTATTTTCTTCACGAAACAAACCATTCTTAACTTGAAAATAGCAAGTGTGTTCTACAAATTCAAATTCCATGGTTTGTGCAATGAGATCTCATCATTTGGAGGAAGGGAAAAAACCACATTCTATTCTTAGTCGTAATATGTTAGGATGTAAGGTATTAATTTCATAGAGTTAACCATTATGTTCCAATTCTTTAAAATTCTGGGAAGAGGGTCACACGCCTATATAAAGTAGTTTATTTAAGAAATATGTATATTCTTAAAAGTAAAAGAATTAAAGCCATTATCCAAAAAAATGAGAGAAAAAAGGGAAAACAAAATTTGAAAAACATTGTATGCAATACTTCAACCATGACACTTGAAGACACTACACAAAATTAATATATCTAATCTAATGTCAATGGGGTAGGTTCCATGATAGTAGACAAATCTAAAAGGAAAAAATACATACACTCATGGGCCATGTATTAGTGACTTGTCTATCAACAACTTTTCCTTATTTCCCATGGAACAAATAGATCTTAACCAAAAAAAAAAAAAAAAACACAAACAAACAACAACAACAACAAAAAACATAACTTAACTAGGAAAGATAGTTCAAACGATGTTTCATATTCAACAAAAAATATCTCCTCAAAATGATTTGAGTGGGAGAACTAATCATTACCAACTTGAGAATTGGGATATAAGTAGTATTCATGTGATTAAATCGATTGAAGCAATTCAGACTAGTAGTATACATGCATCTATTTCTAGCTATAATCTAGTTATGCATTATAATGATTTGATAGGTGATAATGATGCCCAAGTAGCATTGGAGGTACCCAAGTAAATAAAATATCTAAAAGGAAAAAATACATACACTCATGGGCCATGTATTAGTGACTTGTCTATCAACAACTTTTCCTTATTTCCCATGTAACACAATAGATCTTAACCAAAAAAAAAAACAAAAAAAACAAACAAACAACAAAAAAAAAACATAACTTAACTAGGAAAGATAGTTCAAAGGATGTTTCATATTCAACAAAAAAATATCTCCTCAAAATGATTTGAGTGGGAGAACTAATCATTACCAACTTGAGAATTGGGATATAAGTAGTATTCATGTGATTAAATCTATTGAAGCAATTCAGACTAGTAGTATACATGCATCTATTTCTAGCTATAATCTAGTTATGCATTATAATGATTTGATAGGTGATAATGATGCCCAAGTAGCGTTGGAGGTACCCAAGTAAATAAAATATCTATTGATTATATATTAAATTGGACAGACTATAGATAGTAAGGGTAATGTTGATGTTACTAGTGACTATAAACACAAGGTAATTTTTGAGAATAAAGGAGTGTCAAATCTACATGGTATTGGAAATGGAACATATTTAACCATCACAAACATAGAGAACTTGAATTGTAAGACTCCTTTTCGACATGGTGGAAACTCTAATGTAAATTTATGTGTTGGAAATGGTGGAAGGTGTACAAGTGAGATAGAAAAGGCACAAGACACAATGCTTGTAGACAATTAAGAAATAAATACAAATAGCAATGAATAAAGGTGACTCGCACAATAAGAAAGTGCAAGTTATTGGAGGCAACAAAACAACTAGAAATGCCTTTAGGTTGGTGATCCAGATCTTCGAGGGAGGCCCCTAAGATTTGAAAAATGAAATGCCAGAAAAAAAAACACACAGTAAACAAAAACACAAAGAAATTTTTATTAAAATAAAAATAATTGTAAAAGCTAAATTGTGGTGGACAATCTATTCTTTTACAAAATGCCACTTGTTACTTATAGCCTTTTTTAGTTATAATACCATGGGTGAATGAATACCATGGGTGGGTAAATACCATGGGTGGATGCCACTTTCAATACCATAGGTAAATTCCATGGGTGGATAAATACCATGGGTGGATGAATACCATGGGTGGATGTTACTTAAAATACCATGGGTAAATTCCATGGATGGATGAATACCTTGGGTGAATGCGACTTTCCATTCAGATCATTCCTCCCCCTTTAAGAAGAATTGGTCCCCATTGCGTAAATTTCCCTCCTTAGAAGCCTGTAATTAATATGAAGATCCAACTAAGAGAAAGGTTTTGTGTGGCTAACCCATAATTGTGATGAACGAAGATCCGAGGATAGAGATACCTTATAATGTTTGTGACCAACTGTGATAGTGACCGTGTGCAGCCTAGAAAATGGAATTCGATGAAGTGTGGGTTTGTTGATGACCTATAACCATGAAAAACGAAGATCCGAGGACAAAGATACCCTGTAATGCTTCTGGCCAACTGTGATACTATCAGTTTGCGGCCTAGAAAATGGACTTCGATGACAAGGGTTTTATGTGAATGACCCATAACCTTGGGTTTGTGGGTGACCCATAACTGTGATACTTGTCAGTATGCTTAGTAAAAGTATGGTGGATTTTATAGCAGATTCTCCTATCCGATTAGATGTTGTAAAAGCTTATTTCACATTTTTTCTTTTCTTTTGATTTTTTTTAAGCAGTAGACCTCTTACTGCAAATTTATTGATAACTTATGCTACAAGTAATGAAATTGAAATTCGTCAAAGATCCATTTGAGGTATTTAAGAGATATTTCCATTTATATAATACACCTGAAATTTGATGACCCGTGGAGTGAGAAAATGATTCTTGAAACTCATGGTATGCACGGCCGCACAATGTTCCAAACATGTGTAACTTCAATTACTCATATCTCTTAAAGCAGGAAACGAAATCAAATTATGTAAAAAAACCATTTGAGCTAACATAAATACTTCAGATATATTTTTGATGTTCTAAAATTATATATGGAGGTTGCATCACTTGCATGAAGTTTGTTGAATATTTCTACTCTGTGTTTCATCCACCATTGTGCTTCTGTGGTAGTTATACCACCATGGGAAAGTTGAGAATGTAATGTCCCATAATAATTATAAAATAATAAATAATATATAAATAATATAATATAATTTAATAAATAAGTAAATAAATAAATAATCAAGAGAATAATAAATAAATAATAAATAAAACATTAAAAAATAACTGGAGTTCTAAATAAAATGGTAAATAATAAATTGGAGTCCTAAAACAATAAACAATAAGTAAAGTTGAAGAAAGAATTAATTAACAAAAGTAAATAAATTAACAAAGAGTTAAACTAAAAAACTAATAGAGAAAAAGTTAAAGAAAGAATTAATTAACAAAAGTAAATAAATTAACAAAGAGTTAAACTAAGAAACTAATAAAAAGAAAGTTAAACTAAGAGAACACTAAATTAAGTAAAGCTAACAAAAAGTAAGAGAACACTAAATTAAGTAAAACTTAAGTTGCATGTTGACACAGTGAATGTGTGCATGTGGTTCCCATTCCATGGTTTGGTCTATTTAATAGACATTGAGGAAGGTTCAAGGATTCATTCTTTCATCCATTCTCTCGAGAGAAAGGTATGGTGAGGCAAAGGATACCCTGGTAGTAGTACGTTGATTGAGGGCTCGGGGGTGGCCAGCTGTGGAAATATTACATACAGCCGAGCCTACAGTTGGGTGGAGAGTTGTCCCCAAAACTTTGTTGCGGTCAACAGGATTCTAGCATCGAACCTTGGAGTCTCAAGTAAAGAAAAGCGTCATTTCAAGTAAGTCGTCTTGCTCATGTTTCTGAAAATTTCATGATGATTAGTTAAACAGTTTTTGAGTTGATTATTCATTGTTTATGTGATATAGTAAATTGCATGATTAAATTGAGGTTGTTACATATGGTATCAGAGCGGGTTTCGACTTTAGGTGACTTCTAGGTAAAAAAATAAAAATTAAAACTTGATGTTGATTGTGATAATGAGCAAAGTGCTCATGTTTGATACTATAGTGATTATAACTTTATTATTATTACAAAATAATAATAATAATAATAAATAAATAAATAAATAAATAAATAATAATAATAATAATAATGCAATTATATAGATCCTTATTCTTAAATTTACGATTAAAGGGTTAAATTAAAAGAAATTTTATAAATCCTACATGCAACACATCTTTTTTTTAAGTAATACATATACATACACCTTTTTTTTTAAATTAAATAATATTAATATATATATATATATATAATTCTTTTAATAAGATATATATATATTTAAAATATATACATGCACCGTAAAATCTTTCATGCTTGTTGCATGCATCTTAAAATCTTAGATGCTTGTTGCATGCACATTTTGTTTAAATATATATATAGATGCACTTTTGTTTAAATATATTTTAAACAATATTTTGTTCAAATAAAATATATAAATTTTAAAGAACATGACTTCCAAATTCTTTTAATAATATATACATATATATTTACCAAATTCGCACTGGGACAATGTATTATAATTAATTGCAAGATGTCTCACTTATTGAAGTTCTAAGGTCATGTGCTCGGCTGTGCGATCTCAAATTGGGCAAAAAGATCCACGGCTCTATAATTTTTATTTATTTATTTATTTATTTTGAATAAGGCTAAATCTATTAAGAGAAAACATATGATACAAACAGAGCTTGCATGCAAGCAAAACAAAGAAGCAGGGGAGCCAGAGGTGAAAGGCTATCAACCCCGCTCCAAAAAAACAGATAAGGAAAGAGCAACAAAATAACAAGGAAGCAGATAGAACGAGAGCTGGACAAAGGTATCTACCCAGTGTGGGTCGCTACTTACATTTTTTTGCCTTTTTTCTTGCTAACTTGGACCCAATCATTGGAACTAGGCTGGGCCGTGACCAGTTGTAGACTATTCTGCACTAAGGGCGGAACATCCTTATCTGAGTCGGAGGACGAAGACACATGGGAGCGTTTCTGAGGTAATGGAGGGGCAGAGGGATCCGCAGGACTGGCTATGGGCGCATCCATCAGAGTCCCAACATTCTCCCCATCAACATCAATTTCCTCCTCATCCGAGCTGGAGGAGTCTGTGTCTTCCAATGGGGGAGGAGGAACACAGGAATTCCAGGTCTTAGATTTGGATTTGCGATTGGGATTCTTCTTTTTGCCGGGGAACTGAGCGCAAGTATTTTGGAGATGCCCTGTTTGATGACAATGGCGGCAACGGAAGGCCGTATTCTCGTAATCCAAGATTTGTGTCCAGTGGAAGTCCCCAATTTTGAGGTTGATCTGATTTGGCAATCCTTCGCTGATGTCTATTTCCGCGCATAATCTGCCATAGGTGTAGAGTCCATTCTCCCTTCTTGAGGTATCTGTAGCGAGATATCGGCCTAAGGTGTCTCCAATGATTAAGAAAACCGAGAAATGCCAAAGATGTGCTGGAAGGTTAGGGAGTCTAACCCAGATGGGTATTTTGGTGATGACTGCTGTAGAGGGGTCGAAGTCTGGAAACCAAGAGGTGAGGAAAAGCCCAGCCGAGCCCCAGAACCAAGGGCCTCCTGTTAAGGCTTTCTGGTAATCTTCATTTAGGGCAAAAGCCACAATGAAGAAGCCTTTGGAGCATAAGAAGATCCTGCATTTAGTAGTCCAGTTGGAGTGAATCCAATGGTCTAAATTTGCTGTACGAGGCCATAGGCCGTTAAATCTGCATATGATTGTTGTTTCTGCAAATGTCTGGTAATGATCGGCAAGTGCAGGATGAGAGAGTTCAATAGAGGGAACTTCCTCCAGTTTATCCACCAAAAATGGTTTGGGAGCCATATAGGGTTGAGCAGCCTTTGAAGAAGACTGTGGGCGGACAACATCTTTATGGACTGCATCTTTGTATGAGAATGGAGGCTCAGAAGAGGTCTGCCCGAATGCCCCTCCTCTTAAACGAAGGGAAAATACAATGGAAGCATCTCTTTGAATACAATAAAAGGAGAGGGGAAAAGGGTCCTCTAGCTGTTTACCTTTATACAACAATCTCTGGTAAGAGGAGGGGATCCCCAGCCAGAATTCAAGTTTGTGCGTAAGATCCTGCACTAGATCAGTAGCACGCACCCAAAGCAGCAACGATTTTCCGGAGAGGAGAGTGACTTGGATCTGAAAAGCAGGTGCTTCTGTGTTTTGATCTAGCAGGTCCGGGAAACAAGACCGCTTCTTGCAAACGGTGGAGGTAGAGTCTGAAGGCCCATCCGCTTGGAACTCATATTCCCTGTGGACATGGTTTTCTGAACCATCCCCTGTCCAGCTACTAACTGCGATTTTGCTGTGGAGATGTGAACTTGTTTGGGCATTCTCTGAGGCGGCAGGATCACCAGTGAAAACCCTCGATATCTTTCTTTTAACAATATCGGCGGCGGTCCAGAACGGTGGAGAATGTCTCCAAAACGGTGCTGCAGCTGAAACCCTAAGATTTACAGAAAGGACGGCTATAGCAGAGCCTCCAGAAGTATATGCAAAGAATGGATTCACACCAGCCACGACCGCATCTGTGCTGAGGAGAGGCCCGTACCTGATCAAGCGTCCCTGCAGACTTAGGATTGCATCCAGGAGCTTGAAAGAGCGAAGATCAGCTGTCAGAGCAGTAATGAAGGAGCTAAAAGCATTATCATCGTTGGCCTTGATGGATTCATAAGTTGCAAAGACCAAACCAAGCTTCAGGCAAGAGCAGGTGCTCAAAGAGCTTGAGTCTGCCAAAAGTTCAAGGCAGCGAATACTGCAAGAAAATGGAGATTTGTCAACGAAATACAGCCAGAAGTTGGGGCCCAGGACCTTCAGGCCGGCAATGAGCCGCCATTGTCTAGAGAGCATGAGAGCAGGCGCCCCAGCGCCGCTGAAAAACCCAGAACAGCCAACCCTAGATGCAACGCTTGCCATCGCTCTAAATGTTTTGACTTATTCCTCCACGCCTCTATAATTAAAAGTGGGCTCGATTGTAATTTGATTTTAAGCAAAAACCCTCGTTGATATGTATGAAAAATGCCGAAGCATAGAGAGTGCTCGCGATGTGTTTGACAGAATGTGTGAAAGAATGTCATTTCATGGACTGCGCTTATTGCAGGCTTGTTAAATTTGGACAACTAGGTCCAAACTCCATATTAAGATGCTCAGATTAAGAGGCTAATATTTTTGTTGGATTCCTCTTTCTGAGAGGTGTAAAATCCATATAAAATATGTCTTAATCCGATGAGCAGAACTTATATTTTGAATTTATTATTTTTAATAAATTATATGTGCAAGGTCGGCCAGTTTTGTAATGTAGGCTCGGATGCCCAACATATGTGTCACACACCCTCATGATGGATATATATACAGGAAAAGTTGGAGAGATTTTCATCATCATCACAACTCACATCTTCCTCTCTCATCAAGGAGTACGAGCTACCAAGAAGGACGAGTTTAATCCACACGTGTGAAGGACGAAGAGGACGTACCGTACAACCGAGTTGCCGTACGATTTTCCGTCGCTAGGGTTTCGCCTCGTAAGTTGACCGCGCCGTTGACTTTGGTCAACGCTTGGTCCAAACAAGCTGAAAATTGGTGGAAGGTTCGATTTATGAAGGCCGTACTACTTGGCACAAAAATCGAGGTCAAAGGGTTGACCGTTTTGCTGCTGCGTTGACTTTTAGCTTGCTGCCCCTGCGTTGACTTTTCAGGACAGCGTTGACTTTTGCAGAGTTGACTTGGGTTGACTCATCTACTCATTGGAGGGTTGTTGTGACACATGCTGGGCTGGCTGACCAAAGGAGACTTTGCTGGTTGAAGCATCCTGTTGACCGCCGAAACGAATACACACATTTTTCCCGTTTCTGATTTGTCTTCTGTAAGATCTACTTATATGTTCTATCTGCATTTTGCTTAACTACTTGTATGATTGCTGAAAGAAAAGTGAAATTGCTACTAGCATAGAACATCTACAAAACTTAACATGGTATCGGAGCCGAGGTGAAGACAAACTCAATCTATAGCAATCATCATCGTGGAAATGGGTTCCACTAGTCTTGAATTCAAGGAGAATGACAAGCTGACCGGAAGTGATGACTTCCATCCCTGGAAGATGATATTAGATCTCAAATTAGAAGATCATGATCTCCTGGATCATGTGACAGGGAGGATTCAAGAACCTCCATCCAATGCCTCTGCTACTGTTAGAAACAAGTATAAGAAGGGAGAAATCAAAGCAAAGCTGCTGATCAGGGAATCCATAAATAAGAGTCTGGTTGCCTACATATCTGAACTAGGCACATCCAAGGAGATGTATGACAAATTGATACTTATGCTTCAAGTAAACAATGTGAACCAAGTGCTATTCCTCAAGAACAAGTTGAAGAATATGAAGAAGGGCCGAGATGAGTCTGTTCAAACTTTCTTTCTGAAGTTGACCGAAACCAGGAACAATCTGCTAGCTATTGGGGAGATAATAGCTGATCGTGAGATGGTTCTCATCGCACTTGGAGGACTTCCATATGAATGGCAAGTATTCACAACTACTATTCTCAACAATAATACCATTCCTAACTTTGATGAGCTTCTGTCAAGATGTATGCAAGAAGAAACAAGGATGAAGGAATTTGATAATGAAAGAAATGCCGCCTATGGTGCTCATTCCCGAAAGAAGAACTCTGGTGGTTCTAAGGACAAAAGAAGGACAAAGACTCAAGAGAAGAAGGGTAAATGTTTCACCTGCCATAGGACTGGACACTATGCTAGAGAATGCCCCTTCAAGAAGGATTCTCCCGATAGTGACGATAACAACAACAACCGAAGAAATGGGAATCAAAGAAATGACAAATCCAAAGGAAAGAGGAAGGCACACTTTGGAGGAAACAATCAACCTTCTAAGAGGTCCAGAAATACCAGGTATGAGGAGTCTAATGTTGTTGATAAAAGAAATGAGTATATTCTGGTATCTGCTCTCTCAGCTGCATCTCCGCCCGACACTATGGATGTCTCGCTAATCGATAGTGGTGCCTCAAGACACATCACCGGATTCAAGGAAGCACTTTCTGACATGGTTGAAAGGGATACTAATCTAGAAATTATCCTTGGGGATAATGCCACTTATCCTGTGAAAGGGACCGGGACTGTGACCCTCCACTTGACCAAATGACAAGTCCTCCGTTTGCAAGATGTACTCTATGTACCCAAATTGAAGAAGAATCTTGTGTCTGTATCTGCCATGGAAGACAAAAGATTCAATGTTACTTTCTCTGATGGAAAGGTGCTCATGTGGAAGAAGAGCTTCAAGGAAGCTATCTCAATTGGTTTTAGGGTTGGTACACTCTATCAGGTTGGAGGGAGTCCGTTGGGAGCTATGACTTGTGATACTATCCGACAAACCGAACTATGGCACCGAAGATTTGAACACCTTCATTACAAAGCCCTTCCCGAAGCAAGGAAGGTGGTGACAGGGATGCCTGATTTTGGAAATAATCATGAAGGTGTATGTAAGGGCTGTGCTGAAGGAAAACATACAAGGGGACCTTTTCCCCCAAGTGTCACAAAGACATCTGAGATATTGCAACTGGTTCATTCTGATCTTTCTGGTATGTTGCCTGTAACATCCCTGGGGGGATGTTCTTACTATATGACATTTACTGATGACTTCTCTCGCAAAACCTGGATATACTTCTTGAAGAAGAAGGACGAGGCTTTCATGTGGTTCCGTACATTCAAAGCCTTGGTGGAAAACATGACCGGAAAGAAGATCAAGATTTTGAGGACTGACAATGGCACTGAATATGAGTCAAATGAGTTCAAAGACTTTTGCAGAGAAGCTGGCATTAAGAGGGAGACTACCACTGCATATACTCCTGAGCAGAATGGTGTTGCTGAACGCAAGAATAGGACTATAGTGGAAGCTGCCCGTGCCATGCTATGTGACCAGGGTCTACCAAAGTTTCTTTGGGGAGAAGCTGCAAATACTGCTGTGTACATTCAAAACCGATGCCCTCATTCCGCTTTGGACTCCAAAACTCCCGAAGAGGTTTTCTCTGGTAAGAAACCTGATGTCTCACATTTTAGAATTTTTGGATGTCCTGTCTATTTTCATGTGCCGAAAGAAAAGAGAAGTAAGCCGGATGCTACCGGGAAGAAAGGAATGTTTGTGGGCTACAGTGAGACTTCTAAGGCATATAGAGTCTATGTACCTGGTCAAAGGGAAGTAGAGATAAGCCATGATGTCACTTTTGACGAAGATGCTTCCCTGAAGAAAGTAGTAGATCTTCCGAGATCTGAAGAAAATCATGAAGAAAGACCTGGAAATCTGGAAGAACCCCAGGATGAGACTATGCCTGATATTGAAGGGCCAATGGACCCTATTGATCCAACCCCTTCACTAGGAAAGAGACCATCATGGCTCAGGGACACCCTCGAAGATGCTGAGGGTCATGCCGCCCCAAGGGGGACATTCCGAGAAAGCAAGAAGCCGTGTAGATACCAAGGGTATCTAGCTGCCATGAGTACTATTGTACAATCTGAACCTGGATCTTTTGAGGAAGCCATCAAGCATCAAGTCCGGAAGGATGCTATGCATGAAGAATATGAGTCTATTATGAAGAATGATGTCTGGGATGTGGTCCCGAGACCGAAGGACAAATCTGTTGTCACTGCGGAATGACTCTACAAAATCAAACATGGATCTGATGGGAGTGCTGAAAAGTTTAAGGCAAGGTTTGTTGCCCGTGGCTTCTCTCAAAAGGAAGGAATTGACTATGACGACATATTTGCACCTGTGGCACGATATACCACCATCCGATCAATCATAGCCCTTGCTGCTACGCAAGGATGGAGTCTTCATCAGATGGATGTCAAGACCGCTTTTCTGCATGGTGCAATAAAGGAAGAAGTGTATGTAGAACAACCTCTGGGATTTGAAGTTCAAGATCGAGACACTTATGTCTGCAGGTTGAAGAAAGCCCTCTATGGGTTAAAGCAAGCACCCAGAGCTTGGTACGAAAGGATGGATAGTTACTTGATGAAGCTGGGCTTCACTCGAAGTAATGCTGATCCGAACCTTTACTTCAAGGTTGTGCAGGGGAAGCCTCTCATTCTAGTGCTGTATGTGGACGACCTCTTCCTGACAGGTGCTGACCCTCTCATTCATCAATGTAAGAGGGAGCTCGCTGCTGAGTTCGAGATGAAGGACCTAGGACCGATGCACTACTTCCTAGGCCTGGAGGTCTGGCAGAGACCTGGAGAGATTTTCCTTTCTCAAGGAAAATACATTGTGAAGCTTCTGGAAAGATTTGGAATGGTGGACTGTAAGTCCGTGTCGACACCGATGGAACTCAACTTTAAGAAGTTGAGTGGCAGCGCTGCTGGGCCTATCTTGGCCAATCCTACCGAGTATCGTCAACTCATAGGAGCTTTGATGTTCTTAGTGAACACCCGACCAGATATATGTTTTGCAGTGAACACTTTGAGTCAACAGATGGTTGAGCCTCATCATTTTCACTGGGTTGGTGCCAAGAATCTTTTGAGATATCTTTGGGGCACGATAAACCATGGGCTGAGATACACTGCCGGGAGTGTGACACTCCATGGATATACTGATGCCGATTGGGCTGGCAGTGTGGTGGATCGTAAGAGCACATCGGGATGCTGCTTCAATCTTGGTTCTGCTTCGATCTCATGGATGAGCAGGTAGCAGAAGTCGGTGGCTTCGAGCACCGCTGAGGCCGAATACATTGCAGCTAGTATGGCCTGTTGTGAAGCAGTTTGGTTGCGAAAGCTCTTTAGTGAGCTGTTTGGACATGTGCTAGATACCACTGTGATACTCTGTGATAACCAGAGTGGGATTCGTATGACCGAGAATCCTGTGTTCCACGACCGATCCAAGCATATTGATATCAGGTACCACTTTATCCGGGATATGGTACAGCAAGGCGCTGTAAGGCTCGATCATATAGGAACTGATGAGCAGGTCGCGGATATTCTCACTAAGCCCCTGGGGAAGGTCAAGTTCCTAACCTTCCGGGAGAGTCTTGGTGTCGTGGAAAGACCCTATGATGTGGGTCCTGTTGGACGATGAGCTCTGGGAGCTCTGGGGGGCTTTGGGGAGAGCTTCTTGGAGCTATGGGCAACCACAAGGCTAGTCTTGCCAACCTTGGTGGTGTGCTTGGACCCCACCGTTGTGATTTTGAGTTGGTTCACCTCTCATTTTCTGTGCCCCGTATGCATCCTACCCATTGAGTTCATGGCTCATGGGAAGTACCTCTCATTTGGCCAATGAGGTGTGGAAAAGTTAGAGACTATTAGCAAAGACTGATGGACGCATCAGAGATTGCCGTACTCTCTATCTAGGATGGCATGGTCCAACCACTTGATCTGGGATCAAGATTTGTGAGGTCTGGGACCTCTGGACTGACTATGTCAGTCGGGGGATGATGTCTTTGTGACTGACCCACTTCTGTTCTGAAATAAAGAAGCCAGCAAAGCAAGTTTTGGCGGGATGACGCACGATGTTGATTGCACTAATAGATGGAGTTCTCCCTAGTTGAGAGGGAGTGTTAAATTTGGACAACTAGGTCCAAACTCCATATTAAGATGCTCAGATTAAGAGGCTAATATTTTTGTTGGATTCCTCTTTCTGAGAGGTGTAAAATCCATATAAAATATGTCTTAATCCGATGAGCAAAACTTATATTTTGAATTTATTATTTTTAATAAATTATATGTGCAAGGTCGGCCAGTTTTGTAATGTAGGCTCGGATGCCCAACAGATGTGTCACACACCCTCATGATGGATATATATACAGGAAAAGTTGGAGAGATTTTCATTATCATCACAACACACATCTTCCTCTCTCATCAAGGAGTACGAGCTACCAAGAAGGACGAGTTTAATCCACACATGTGAAGGACGAAGAGGACAAACCGTACAGCTGAACTGCAGTTCGATTTTCTGCTGCTAGGGTTTCGCTGTAAGTTTGACCAGCGTTGACTTTGGTCAACGCATGGTCCAAACAAGCTGAAAATTGGTGGAAGGTTCGATTTTTGAAGGCCGTACTACCTGGCACAAAAATCAAGGTCAAAGGGTTGACCGTTTTGCTGCTGCGTTGACTTTTAGCTTGCTGCCCCTGCGTTGACTTTTCAGGACAGCGTTGACTTTTGCAGAGTTGACTTGGGTTGACTCATCTACTGATTGGAGGGTTGTTGTGACACATGCTGGGCTGGCCGACCAAAGGAGACTTTGCTGGTTGAAGCATCCTGTTGACCGCCGAAACGAATACACACATTTTTCTTGTTTCTGATTTGTCTTCTGTAAGATCTACTTATATGTTCTATCTGCATTTTGCTTAACTACTTGTATGATTGCCGAAAGAAAAGTGAAATTGCTACTAGCATAGAACATCTACAAAACTTTACAAGGCTACACTAGGCTACACTCAGCAGGTCTGTGCTAGGAAGCGCTGCTACTGCTTCGGCAAATGGTATGGGATTCTGTGAAGCCTAATCAGTCCTCCGACGGTGGGGTCCGACGGCGTCTTCTCAGAGTTTCTTCAATATCCTTCTTCTCTCTATCTTGCACCGTCACGGCCAAAAGATTTTTGCTCTGAAGGGCCGAAATCGCCGCGGCATTTCTTAGACTTGATGGGAGGGTTTTGTCTGCTAATCTTTTTAACGATCAGTCGGCCCGCCATTGCTGTGTTTCAAATAGTCTCAGCGTTTATATCGAACCGAGTTCAGAGAGAACGTTGCAGGGCCTGCCGGGGTCCCTGAACTCCAAACTCGGTAGCCGTAACGGGTCCCGACAGCAGGCCCGTCGCCACTTCGTGCGGTGTGCGCAGCTGCTGGGCCGCTCAAGGGGTGCCACCGCGCAGAACAGCGGCCGTTCCCTTTCCCGCGAGGCCGCTGCGGAGGCCGATAAAGCCATCGCCCTAGATCCCTTTGGACGTCGGCTCCCACGTCCTAAAGGCCCTCGCACTCGAGCGCCAGGGTCAGGCCACAGCCGCCAGTGGCTGCCTGGACTCCGCCCTCGTGCCTCCCGTGAGCAAGAGCCTCTCCGCCCCTGAGAAGTCTGACGCACTCGTCAAGCGGGCGGAGCTGGAACTTGAAACCTCCATTTCGTGCAACTTATCACCCCTGAGCCATACCAACATGCCTCCATACCAATAAGCCACGCTTTTAAGGCACTGTCCGCTTTTAAGGCACATTATAAGGCACTGTCCGCGTTTAACCTCTCTGATTTTTTTTTCTAATCAATCGATAGAGGTGAATGAATGCCAATCTTTAGAAAACGTTGCCTGAGAGATTCGAACCGTCGATGCACACAGATTTATAACAATCGAAGATACAATCCGAATTATTACAAAATTTGAAAAAAAAACGTCCCCTGTCACACGTGATCTGTGAGATCGGACCAGAAACAGCTTCGATTCGAAGCCTGCAAAGATCCGTAGGGTATGATGAAATAAAGGTTTGTCTGATCTTGTACTGTAAGCCCTGGAGATGCTGATTCACCTGCGCAGAACTCCCAACTTTAAATTTAAAAAAAAAAAAAAACCGAATAGCCTTATTGTGGCCGGACAACTGCGTCAAGCACTTCACGACTGAACCCATAACAAAGGAGTGTAAATATTTGCATTCCTCTCCTACCGCTTACCAACAAGCCAGAGCATATTAAAAGAGAATTATAGGCCAGCATTAATATAGAGCAGAAAATGCTCTCCTCCAAGACGGCGAGCCTTATTTCAGCGGCTATCCGCCCATTAATGCGCCCATGGGTGGAATGGCCACCGCACGATGATCTACGGTTTTAATCTGACGGCGGCCATTCCACCCCTGGGGCGCATTAATGGGCGGATAGCCGCTAAAATAAGGCTCGCCCTCCAAGACCGCACGAGCTTCGCATGGCCACCCATATATAAATGCAATGTCTAGCCAGCATATTTAATTACTATCGACTTTTCAGCAGCATGCCATCTTATAAAGCTTTAATATCTCTTAATTGCAAGTGTATGGCTGTGGGAAATACTAACAGAGTGTTCTCTTGATCACTTGGCCTTTGGAGAGATATAATCAAATCATTCCAGCTGAAACACTGTTCCCTTCACGACTTACCATAGGCAATCTTTTAATTGGAATGCTAAGAGGTCAAATTCGTAAATTGGAGGTAGAATACACATTGTGCAGCTTATATTATATAAAACCTGGCCAATGGGTTGAAAACGAATTGGTTGCTAAATTCAATGAGTTGGAATTAGAAATCGGCCAGATATTGAATAACAACTTTATTATTTTAGCTTCTATCTCCCTTGGACAAGAGATGGATGGCCTACGTCTTCTTTAATGAGAAACTCGTTGGAAAGATATGGGATTACAGCGTGATAGCACATTCATGCTGAATAAATTCATGTTATATATACGAAATTACAAGATTAACAGGCTACATTCCATTTGACTTGTGTGCTGGAAAATTGGGTAGCTTCTACCACATTGATGCTCACAAATTAAAAAAATGCTCAACAAAATGTTCATGATTCTCATACTTCAATGGATTTATAAAAGATTTTTATTTACGTCAATACTTAAAAATATTTGCAATAGAGACACTTGGTGATGTCACTTAATATTTAAGTGATTTATTTATTTAGAGCTCTCACTTAACTTTTAGTTGGAAGGATTTATTAGAATTATAAGAACCAGTTAAGAAGTAGTTATGAGTTTTTTTTTTTTTACATGTTATTCTATTACATAAAAAGTGAAAGTTGAAAAAAAAAAAAGGAAGAAGGTGTAAAGCGAAAGTTAAGAAAAAAATAAAATTATTTAATGAAATTGAAAAGTGAATAAAAATCAATTCTTTTAATTTAAAATTATAAATAAATGAAAAGTGAGAAGAACAATTTCACATATGTATATTTGTAAATGTACAAGTTAGATGTGGATTTAAATTTATGATATGCTAAATTTTATAAAAACTTGTGTAATGCACACATAAATTTTTTTTTTTTTTTTTGTGAGTTGGATTAAATTAATAGCACTGGTGAGGTACCCTAAATCCTAGAGGGAAGTTGCTCATAGGAAGAACAATAAATTCTAAAATTTTGGGTATTTCCTAATTGTATTAGGATTAAATAATAATAAGTTTGAATTAATTTTTTTTATACGATATAAAATAATATACAAAAAGACGTTGTTATTTATGTTATATTTTTGAATATTTAATTTTAAAATTATATGTTTATGTAGTTTTTAAATAAGATTGTTATTTTCAAATTGTAATTATAATTATAATTATAATTTACTAATTATATATATAGAAATATATGTATTGGAAATACATAAGTTGTGAATAAATTTATTTAAGTGATAAATAATGTAATTGGGAATAAATTAGCGCTAATATTGTAATATAATATACAATTTATTATTATTATTATATATATATATATATATATATATATATATATAATGTGAAGCATTTTGTTTAGGTTTGAATTATACTTTATTTTTATATTAAAAATAAATAAAAATAAAAATTGAATGTTATCGTTGATTGATATTGCTTTTTGAATGTGTATATGAAAGAGAAAATAAGGATTTAAGGGTTTTAATATTATCATATGAGGAGATTAATTATGAAATAAATACTGTAATTAACATAAGATTTTATCTAGTCTTATATTATTTGAAAATGGCACAACTTGATAAATTTCTCTATTGGCACAAGTGGACAAGGGGATATGAAGAATATACAGGTATGAAGATCAATTGGTTCCTTAGCTCTAAAATTGTTGAGGCCAAATTATCGAGGTTTTGTGGTTGTACAAGGGCTATGAAATTCTTACTAGTAGTGAAGAGAAATATTACATCTATTTGGGATTAACTATAGAGAAATTACTATTGGGGTGACATGTACAACAATGAGCCAGTGTTACGTCATATAAAACAACTTACTAGCATATGTCATTAGCATTGAAGGAGGTTATTGCCAAACACATTGGGCATACAAAATCATTCATGAATGGCAATGGTGGTAGTAGTTCCATGCATTTCAAATTCTAAACTTAAGATTTAATAAGTGAAAATTAAGGTGGAAAAATCGATAGACCAATTTGAAGATGAGTGAATCTACGATAAAATAGATCAAGTGGGAACTTGATGGGATAAGAACACCTTTTTAAATATGAACAATGACAATTATGTGAGTGATGGATAAATCACTGAGGACAACAAGCCCTCATGTAGGTGGATTAATCATAACATAAGACTTACATAAGGATGAAATCGTGTATGGGTGTCATTGGATAAGAAAATTATGTATAGTGATCATGGAATTTTAATTTGACATTGATGGTTTAAATGATTGTACAACCAATAATATCTTAACAATGAATTTCACTAAATATTCCTTGGTTAAGGAAGAATATATGATGCGAGATTAAGGCCCAATATGATATATGATGATAGATTAAGGCCCAAGAGGCTCATTTGAAATTTAATGATGTACGTAGATGAGTATACCTACGTTGTGAATGGTCAACTTCCTAATATAAAGAACAATAAATGATTATTGAAAAGTACTTGGTATCTTGATGAAAATATGACTCTAATAGTTCTGATGAGATAACATAGATCCTAGATGGATGTTGAATAATCTTAGTTCATAGTAGGTATTCAATGTTTATACAAGTAAATGAAATTGATTTTCCAATGAATCATGATAGGAATGCTTATAATGTATTATTGTTCTATATTTGATAAGTATTGAGATGATTCTCATATTGATGATGTTTCATAATGTGATGGTATGCGGTAAATGGATATAGTGCATATTATTTATTTGTTATAATAATGTTGTTGTATGCTCATCATAGATATGATATGCATAGGGATTATGATGTTATGATATGAGGTATATTGACATGTGGTTCATTTATTATGTGATGTCATGATATGTCTTTGATGAAAATATGTTGATGTCATAACTTGTGATGGTATTTCATGATGTGAAGCATGTGGAATTACATATAGATTTTATGACATGCAAGAGTATGCAGTTCTTTATTATTCAGAATGTTGTGATTAACAACGATGTTATGTTATCATGATGACATGCAAGAGTTGGCATGTGGATTATTTTCTATGATGTTATGATTATAACTAATGCATTGGATGCATGTTGAGATGTGGTGATTGGCAGGAAATCCACAAATGGGCCGAGAGGGCTAGTTTATTTGATGATCTCGTGGGAGCCCATACCTACGAGGGAGAATATGTAACACCACATGGGCTGGGGACGAACTCAATCAACACTACATATGCCAGTGGTTCCTTTGTCTTGTATATCTCTTGATGGATAGCTCTTGAAGGGCTGTGGGACCATCTTGAGGAGGCCAAGGGCCTGATATTGTAGGCCAAGTGCCTGGTATTGGATGGGAACGGCGAAGTCTAGAAGTGGGTGTAAGACTTCGATGCCTGGGGCTGTGCACCTTAAGGAGATGTGGAGGGAGTGGGCCAGCCTTGCGAGATGCCCGGAGTCATTGAGTACTGGGACCGGATGCCTGCCTTGGGTCAGATGAGGTTTGAGTCAGGCGCGAGCCTTGGGGCCAGCCTTGGCTAGGGACAGACTGGGGAGGCTTATGCCTTGTTCCGAAAGTGGGAAAAAGGACATAGATTCCTTGAGATTCCCGGGCGCTGTGATGAACTTTCGATGCCTGCTGGTTATACTAGTTTAGCAGAGGGTGTTGGTCACACATTAAGTAATAAATAATAAATAATATAATATAATTAAATACTCAACTTCGGCACGAAGTTCCTTGAAGAGGGGGAGTATGTAATGTCCCATAATAATTATAAAATAATAAATAATATATAAATAATATAATATAATTTAATAAATAAGTAAATAAATAAATAGTCAAGAGAATAATAAATAAAACATTAAAAAATAACTGGAGTTCTAAATAAAATGGTAAATAATAAACTGGAGTCCTAAAACAATAAACAATAAGTAAAGTTAAAGAAAGAATAATTAACAAAAGTAAATAAATTAACAAAGAGTTAAACTAAGAAACTAATAGAAAGAAAGTTAAAGAAAGAATTAATTAACAAAAGTAAATAAATTAACAAAGAGTTAAACTAAGAAACTAATAAAAAGAAAGTTAAACTAAGAGAACACTAAATTAAGTAAAGCTAACAAAAAGTAAGAGAAAACTAAATTAAGTAAAACTTAAGTTGCATGTTGACACAGTGAATGTGTGCATGTGGTTCTGTAAAATTTTGTAGATGTTCTATGCTTGATGCAACTTTACTTTTATTACAACAATCACTCAAACAGTTAATTAAAATGCTGATAGAACATACCAGTGGATCTATAGAAGACAAAGCAGAAACAGGAGAATGTGAAGGTGCGTTACGGCGGTCAACAGGATGCTTCAACCAGCGAAGTCTCCTTGATCAGCCAACCCAGAATGTGTCACAACAATCCTCAAATCAATCACCCAGTAAACTCAAGTCAACTCCAGAAAAAGTCAACAATGTCCAGAAAAGTCAACGCATGGCAGCAACATCAAAGTCAACGTAGCTCCAACTTCGGTCAACCTTTTGACCTCGGTTCTTGTGCCAATGTGTACGGCCTCCCAAAAACGAAGTCTCCAACAAATTTCAGCTTCTTTGGACCATGCGTTGACCAAAGTCAACGCTGGTCAAACTTTCTTGGAAACCCAAGCTGCAGCAATGCGTCCTTCTTCTTGGCTGTAGTAACTCGTCCTTCTTCCCACGTGTGAGCCGAAAATGTCCTCCAAGGAGCTCGTACTAGATTAGAAGAGAAGAAGATTGGATGATGAGTGAGAGAAATGCTCTCCAACTTTGACTGTATTTATATCCATCATTGAGGTGTGTGACACATCTGCTAGGGGTGTAAAACCTTAAGGTCGACTTGCACATATAATTTATTATAAATAATAAATTCAAAATAAATGTTCTGCTCATCGGATTAAGATAAATTTTATATGGATCTTACACCTCTCCGAAAGAGGAATCCAATAAAAATTTCGGTATCTTCATCTGAGCATCACAACATGGAGTTTGGACCTAGTTGTCCAATTTTAACACTCCCTCTCAACTAGGGAGAACTCCATCCACTAGTGCAATCAAACATCGTGCGTCATCCCGCCATAACTTGCTTTGCTGGCCTCTTTATTTCAGAACAGAAGTGGGTCAGTCACAAAGACATCATCCCCCGGCTGACAAATTCAGCCCAGAGGTTCGAAACCTCTATCAGACTCACAAAGAGTCTCCAACCAACTCGAAGTTGGTTCATCTGACCCGAAGTCAGGCGGAGGTCTGAAACCTCACTATACTTGATCCCAGATCAAGTGGTTGGACCGTGCCATCCTAGATAGAGAGTACGGCAATCTCTGATGCGTCCATCAATATTTGCTACTAGTCTCTAGCTTTTCCCACCTCATTGGCCAAATGAGAGGTACTTCCCATGAGCCCTGAACTCAATGGGTAGGATGCATACGGGGCATAGATAATGAGAGGTGAACCAACTCAATAATCACAACGGTGGGGCAGAAGCACTACAAAGTTCGGCAAGCCTAGCCCCGTAAGTGCTTATAGCTCCAAGAAGCTATCCCCAAAGCCCCCCAGAGCTCCCAGAGCTCATTGTCCAACGGGACCCACATCATAAGGTCGTTCCACGATACCAAGATTCTCACGGAAGGTTAGGAACTTGACCTTCCCCAGGGGCTTAGTGAGAATATCCGCGACCTGCTCATCAATTCCTATATGATTGAGCCTTACGGCACCTCGTTGTACCATATCCCAGATGAAATGATACCTGATATCAATATGCTTGGATCGGTCGTGGAACACAGGATTCTCAGTCATGCGAATCCCACTCTGGTTATCACAGAGTATCACGGTGGTATCTAGCACATGTCCAAACAACTCACTAAAGAGCTTTCGCAACCAAACTGCTTCACAACAGGCCATACTCGCTGCAATGTATTCGGCCTCAACGGTGCTCAAAGCCACCGACTTCTGCTTCTTGCTCATCCATGAAATCGAAGCAGAACCAAGATTGAAGCAGCATCCCGATGTGCTCTTACGATCCACCACACTGCCAGCCCAATCGGCATCAGTATATCCACGGAGTGTCACACTCCCGGCAGTGTATCTCAGCCCATGGTTTATCGTGCCCCGAAGATATCTCGGAAGATTCTTGGCACCAACCCAGTGAAAATGATGAGGCTCAACCATCTGTTGACTCAAAGTGTTCACTGCAAAACATATATCCGGTCGGGTGTTCACTAAGAACATCAAAGCTCCTATGAGTTGACGATACTCAGTAGGATTGGCCAAGATAGGCACAGCAGCGCTGCCACTCAACTTCTTGAAGTTGAGTTCCATCAGTGTTGACACGGACTTGCAGTCCACCATACCAAATCTTTCTAGAAGTTTCACAATGTATTTTCCTTGAGAAAGGAAAATCTCTCCAGGTCTCTGCCAGACCTCCAGGCCTAGGAAGTAGTGCATCAGTCCTAGGTCCTTCATCTCGAACTCAGCAGCAAGCTCCCTCTTGCATTGATGAATGAGAGGGTCAGCACCTGTCAAGAAGAGGTCGTCCACATACAGCACCAGAATGAGAGGCTTCCCCTGGACAACCTTGAAGTAAAGGTTCGGATCAACATTACTTCGAGTGAATCCCAGCTTCATCAAGTAGCTATCCATTCTCTCGTACCAAGCTCTAGGTGCTTGCTTCAACCCATAAAGGGCTTTCTTCAACCTGCAGACATAAGTGTCCCGATCCTGAACTTCAAATCCCAGAGGTTGTTCTACATACACCTCTTCTTTTATTGCACCATGCAGAAAGGCGGTCTTGACATCCATCTGATGAAGAATCCATCCTTGCGTAGCAGAAAGGGCTATGATTGATCGAATAGTGGTATATCGTGCCATAGGTGCAAATATGTCATCATAATCTACTCCTTCCTTTTGAGAGAAACCAGGGCAACAAATCTTGCCTTGAACTTTTCAGCACTTCCATCAGATCCGTGCTTGATCTTGTAGAGCCATTTCGCGGTGACAACTGATTTGTCCTTCGGTCTTGGAACTACATCCCAGACATCATTCTTCATTATGGACTCATATTCTTCGTGCATAGCATCCTTCCAAACTTGATGCTTATTGGCTTCCTCAAAAGATCCAGGTTCAGATTGTACAAAAGTACTCATGGCAGCTAGGTACCCTTGGTATCTACACGGCTTCTTGCTTTCTCGGAATGTCCCCCTTGGGGCAGCATGTCCCTCAGCATCTTCAAGGGTGTCCCTGAGCCATGATGGTCTCTTTCTCAGTGAAGGATATGGATCGATAGGGTCCATTGGTCCTTCAACATCAGGCATTGTCTCATCCTGCGGTTCTTCTTGATTTTCAGGCCTTTCTTCATGATTTTCCTCAGATCTTGGAAGATCTACTACTTTCTTCAGGGAAGAATCTTCGTCAAAAGTGACATCATGGCATATCTCTACTTCCATTTGACCGGGTACATAGACTCTATAGGCCTTATAGGTTTCGCTGTAGCCCACAAACATTCCTTTCTTCCCAGAAGCATCCAGCTTACTTCTCTTTTCTTTTGGCACATGAAAATAAATAGGGCATCCAAAAATTCTAAAATGTGAGACATCAGGTTTCTTACCAGTGAAAACCTCTTAGGGAGTTTTAGAGTCCAGAGCAGAATGAGGGCATCGGTTTTGAATGTATACAGCATTATTTGCAGCTTCTCCCCACAGAAACTTCGGTAGACCCTGGTCACATAGCATGGCACGGGCAGCTTCCACAATAGTCCTATTCTTTCGTTCAGCAACACCATTCTACTCAAGAGTATAGGCAGTAGTAGTCTCCCTCTTGATGCCAGCTTCTCTGCAAAAGTCCTTGAACTCATTTGACTCATATTCAGTGCCATTGTCGGTCCTCAAAATCTTGATCTTCTTTCCTGTCATATTTTCCACCAAGGCTTTGAAGGTACGGAACCACATGAAAGCCTCATCCTTCTTCTTCAAGAAGTAAATCCATGTTTTGCGGGAGAAGTCATCAGTGAATGTCATATAGTAAGAACATCCTCCCAGGGATGTCACAGGCAGCATACCAAATAGATCAGAATGGACCAGTTGCAAAATATCAGATGTCTTTGTGGCACTTGAGGGGAAAGGTCCCCTTGTATGCTTTCCTTCGGCACAACCCTTACATACACCTTCATGATTATTTCCAAAGTCGGGCATCCCTGTCACCACCTTCCTTGCTTCGGGAAGGGCCTCGTAATGAAGGTGTCCAAACCTTCGATGCCATAGTTCAGTTTGTCGCATAGTATCACATGTCATAGCTCCTAGTGGACTTCCTTCAACTTGGTAGAGTGTTCCAACTCTAAAACCAATCACGATAGCTTCCTTGAGATTCTTCTTCCACATGCACACCTTTCCATCAATAAATGCCACATTGAAGCCTTTGTCTTCAATCGCTGATATAGACACAAGGTTCTTCTTCAATTTTGGTACATAGAGTACATCCTGCAAATGTAGCACTTGTCCTTGAGACAAGTGGAGGGTCACAGTCCTTGTCCCTCTCACGGGATATGTGGCATTATCTCCAAGGATAATTTCCAGATTAGTATCCTTCTCAACCATGTCAGAGAGTGCTTCCTTGAACCCAGTGATGTGTCTTGAGGCACCACTATCTATCAGCCAGACATCCATAGTGTCGGGCGGGGATGCAACAGAGAGGGCAGATACAATAATGTATTCATTTCTTTTATCAACAACATTTGACTCCTCATACCTGGAGTTTCTAGACCTTTTGAAAGGTTGATTGTTTCCATCAGAGGGAGCCTTCCTTTTTCCTTTGGACATGTTGTTTCTTTGATTTCCATTCCTCCGGTTGTTGTTGTTGTCATCACTATCGGGAGAATCGTTCTTGAAAGGACATTCTCTAGCATAGTGACCAGGCCTATGACAAGTGAAACACTTGCCCTTCTTTCCTTGGGCCCTAGCTCTTCCTTTGTTCTTAGGACCACCAGAGTTCTTCTTTCTAGAATGAGCAGCATAGGCAACATTTATGTGATTTTCATATTCCTTCATTCTTGTCTCTTCTTGCATGCATCTGGACAGTAGCTCGTCAAAGTTAGGAATTGTACTATTATTGAGAATGGTAGTGTTGAATACTTGCCATTCATATGGGAGTCCTCCAAGTGCGGTGAGTACCATCTCACAATCGGCTATTGTCTCCCCAATAGCCAACAGATTGTTCCTAATCTCGGTCAATTTCAGAAAGTATGTTTGGACAAACTCATCCCTGCCTTTCTTCAGATTCTTCAATTGATTCTTGAAGGATAACACTTGGTTTACATTTTTTACCTTGAACATTAGGATCAATTTATCATACATCTCTTTGGATGTACCCAACTCAGAGATGTAGGCCACCAGGCTTTTATGAATGGATTCCCTGATCATCAGCTTTGCTTTGATCTCCCCCTTCTTATACTTGGTTTTAGCAGCAACATTAGCATTGGATGGAGGTTCTTGTATCTTACCCAATACATGGTCCATGAGATCATGGTCTTCCAATTTGAGATCTAATATCATCTTCCAGGCATGGAAGTCATCCCTTCCAGTCAGCTTGTCATTCTCCTTGAAGCCATAACTTATGGAACCCATTTTTCTTAGATGGTGATTGCTAAAGTTAGGACTTGTATTCACCTCAGCTCTGATACCATGTAAAATTTTGTAGATGTTCTATGCTTGATGCAACTTTACTTTTATTACAACAATCACTCAAACAGTTAAGTAAAATGCTGATAGAACATACCAGTGGATCTATAGAAGACAAAGCAGAAACAGGAGAATGTGAAGGTGCGTTACGACGGTCAACAGGATGCTTCAACCAGCAAAGTCTCCTTGATCAGCCAACCCAGAATGTGTCACAACAATCCTCAAATCAATCACCTAGTAAACTCAAGTCAACTCCAGAAAAATTCAACGCTGTCCATAAAAGTCAACGCAGGGTAGCAACATCAAAGTCAACGCAGCTCCAACTTCGGTCAACCTTTTGACCTCGGTTCTTGTGCCAATGTGTACGGCCTCCCAAAAACGAAGTCTCCAACAAATTTCAGCTTCTTTGGACCATGCGTTGACCAAAGTCAACGTTGGTCAAACTTTCTTGGAAACCCTAGTTGCAGCAATGCGTCCTTCTTCTTGGCTGTAGTAACTCGTCCTTCTTCCCATGTGTGAGCCGAAAATGTCCTCCAAGGAGCTCGTACTAGATTAGAAGAGAAGAAGATGTGATGATGAGTGAGTGAAATGCTCTCCAACTTTGACTGTATTTATATCCATCATTGAGGTGTGTGACACATCTGCTGGGGGTGTAAAACCTTAAGGCCGACTTGCACATATAATTTATTATAAATAATAAATTCAAAATAAATGTTCTGCTCATCGGATTAAGATAAATTTTATATGGATCTTACACCTCTCCGAAAGAGGAATCCAATAAAAATTTCAGTATCTTCATCTAAGCATCACAACATGGAGTTTGGACCTAGTTGTCCAATTTTAACAGGTTCCCATTCCATGGTTTGGTCTATTTAATAAACATTGAGGAAGGTTCAAGGATTCATTCTTTCATCCATTCTCTGGAGAGAAAGGTATGGTGAGGCAAATGATACCCTGGCAGTAGTACGTTGATTGAGGGCTCGGGGGTGGCCAGCTATGGAAAGATTACATACAATTGAGCCTACGGTTGGGTGGAGAGTTGTCCCCAAAACTTTGTTGCGATCAGCAGGATTTTAGCATCCAACCTTGGAGTCTCAAGTAAGGAAAAGCGCCATTTCAGGTAAGTCGTCTTGCTCATGTTTATGAAAATTTCATGATGATTAGTTAAACAATTTTTGAGTTGATTATTCAATGTTTATGTGATATAGTAAATTGCATCATTAAATTGAGGTTGTTACAGAGAAATGCTTGAAATGAGGTCATGCAAATTTCTATGTGTTGCATACAATTTGGTTTAGGCTATGGCATGTGTTATAGGGCATTTTTCCACATCTAGTCAATAGGTCTACAAACTGGATCGATCATCGTATGTGAACATGTTATCATCTTCCCTACACAAATCCCTAAGCATGACCTTTCAAAATGGTTGAGTTTCTTGGTCTAACTGCTCCAAAACTATGATTTTAAGCCCCAACGCACCCTACCCCTGTGGAGACCTGCGTTCAACAACAATTTTCTCCCTTCTGCACCAATGTTGATCAGCAACAACTAGTCCCTTGCTAGGGGTGCGTTGATTTTAGAAATTAGGGAAAATTAGAAGGAAACCCAAAGCTTCCTCTTCCATAAGCTTCCAAGTGTTGCTTTAACCATTTACCTTGGATAAGAAGCTCGAATACTATCTCATCCTACCTTGGAGATTCCACCTCTTATTCCTTGAGCTCATCCTCCCATATTAAGTGGATATCAAGCCTAGATTGGTAAATGGATAAGAATTCCTAAACTACTACATTCTCCTATATATTTACTTCCATCCACGACATCGGGGTTGGAATTTGGAGATTGATCATGCCCTCATGTTGCTTCCTTTAATTTGAGAGAGTCATCATTTTCATGCATTAGGGTGACATTGAGGTGTGCTTTGTGATAAGGAAGGACAAGTCAACTCAAGGAGATATCTACAAGATCTACATTATATTTGGTTTTAAACTCTCTCCTATTTATATTAATACAAAGAGTATATTGTTTTCCTATACGTGTTATGTTATGTTTACATTCATGTATTCTAATGCCTCGATGATTCATTGAATAGAGTGATTTAATTATGCCATGTAGATGTTGTAGATCCTTGGCTTGTTTTGGTTGTATGTGCAGGTTCTAAATATAGCAATCGGGTTGGGATTGGAGCTTACAAGCCGGGAGGAAAATAAAGCTTGCAACAGATTTCAAGTAGGATTCTCTCCATTTTTCAGTTTCTGTAAGGGAAACTCTATATCCTTTTATTTTTGTTGTTATTTACCAATCCACTAAGTCTAGGGGAAATAATTATGTACGCAATTGTAAATTTCACATAACAAATTGGCGACTCCACTGGGTATGTTTTTTTCCCTTAGTGGTTCCTTGATCTTAGCAGTTGTTTCACCTCTTGAACCGACTTTCATTGCCTAACTCAGACCTTGATTATCCCTAGGAATGCCTTTCTCTGATCTCGATTTGATTTTTTGTGTCGTAATTTGTTATGCAACCAACTCACAAAATAGAAGGAAATACAGATCAACGAATTAAAATTTCTCCTCTTCGATGGGGAAACCTCCTTTACATTACATAAATGAACAATTCTTGGATTATTCAAATGAAAAAACCTCCTTTCTATATATAGGAGTCTAATGGGCCATAATATAATCAGAGTCGACATAACAATAATAATGTAAGGGCACAACAATAACAATAGTGGGATTCTATGGGGCACAATAATAATAATATGGGGACTACATGGGCACAACAATAACAATAAGGGGGCTACACTAACAATAACAATAAGGGGATACACTAGTATCAATGAGACCTAACATTCCCCTCTCCTTCAAAAAAATTTTGTCCTCAACGCTTCAATAGTTCTGGATGCTTCCGTATAAAATTATTATCCTCCCACGTGGAATATTAAATTGGTAATTTCTTCCATTTTATGAGATACTCTAAAATTTATTGATTTTGTAGTTGTCTATTTCTTGTTTTCGTGACTGCTTCAGGTTCCAATATGATTTGTCTTTCGTCAAGTTTTGGCAATATTATTTGAACTAGGAGTTTGTCACCTATAACCTCCTTTAAGCATGAAACATGGAAATCTGGGTGCACTCAAGAAGATGCATGAAGCTCCAATTTGTATGCCATAGTACCAATATTTTGCAACACCTTGTAAGTACTTCAATACTTTGGTGATAATTTATTATCCTTCTTAACTTGCTTGATGGGCATTTGTTTGTATGGTTGTAGCAGATGCAGGAAGCTCCAATTTGTATGACATAGTAACAATATTTTGCAACACCTTATAAGTACTTCAATACTTTGGTGATAATTTATTATCCTTCTTAACTTTCTTGAGGGGCATTTATTTGTATGGTTGTAGTAGTAAAAATATCGAGTCGCCTACATCAAAAATTCTTTCGCTGTGATGTTCATCCACTTGTTGTTTCATTTGATTCTATGCAAAAGTGAGGTTATCCTTTAAGAGTTGGAGAACTTGTTGTTAATACTCGATGTGACCTTCTACTGCTTGAACCTTGTAATTTTCCCTTAAAGATAATGTGATGGAGGGTGGATGATATACATAAAGTGCCATAAATGGGGTCATTTTTGTTGTACTATGGAAGGAAGTGGTATACCACCATTCAACCAGAGGTAACCACTTGACCCATTGTGCCTGTTTATCAAATAAAACGCAACAAATATATCTTTCCAAACATTTGTTCACTATCTCAGTTTTCCCATCAGATTGAGGATGATAAGATGAGCTATGAGCTAATTGTGTACCTAGAAAAGAAAATAATTCCGTCAAAAAATTTCTAATGAAAATGGGATCCCTTTCGCTTACAATAATCATTGGGTTTCCATGTAGCTTTTGAATTGTTTCCACAAATGCAGTAGCAATTGTAATGGCTTTAAATGGACGAGATAATACACAAAAGTGTGCATACTTGGTAAGTCTATCAACTAACACCATGATGAAACTCTTTCCTTCAAACTTGGGTAAACCTGTGATAAAATCCATTGAAACATCCTCCCAACATTGACTTGGAACGGATAAGGGTTGTAACAAACCCAAGGTCTTAATTGTCTTGACTTCATTTTGTTGGCAAACCAAACATTCCGCCACAAAATTTTGAATATCATATTCAAGGCCATCCAAAAAAAAACCTTCTTATTGTTGTGGTAAGTTTTTAAAAATATTGAGTTCCCTCCTAAGGGAGAGGTGTGCAATTCTAGAAAAATATTTTGTTTCAGTCAGGAATTCTTACAAAGGTATAAGCGATATTTGTACCATAATGAATTATTTTTCCAACTAAATGTATCAGATGTACTCGGATCTTGCTGCAACTTTTGAATAAGTGCCCACACTTCTTTGTCATTTTTCCATTCATCCCTTGCTTCGGTTATCCAATCTGGTTGGATAATAGAAATGGCACAAAGTAATTCTTCCACATCCTCATCCTCATCCTTTCTTGAGAGTGCATTTGCAATAACATTTTGCTTCCTTTTTTTGTAAATGATTTCAAAGTCATAACTCAACATCTTTGTGACCCATTTTTGCTGCTCTTCTAAAGATAATCTTTGTTATAAAAAGTATTTAAGACTATCATTATCAATTTTTACCTCAAAGTGTTTAGGTACAGTTGCCATTGCTTAACTGCTTGTAGTATTGCCAACATTTGCTTCTCATAAATAGGTTTGTGTAAATACTTTCCCTTGATTAGATGACTTTCAAAGGAAATGGGTCTTCGTTCTTGCATTAAAACAACACCAATTCCATTTCCTAAGGAATCACATTCCACAATAAAGGTTTTTGTGAAGTCTGGCATAGCTAAGACCGGTGCTTTGCACATTGTCTCTTTAAGATGTTCAAAGGCCTTAGTTGCTTCTAGAGTCCAGGAAACTGCATCTTTATTCAATAATGTTGTTAGAGGTGTTGCTATTCTCCCATAATTCTTAATAAATTTGAAATAATACCCTGTCAACCCGAGAAATCCTCGCAAATGCTTTATGGTTGTGGGGATTTTCCATTCCTTAATGGATTTAATTTTGTTAGGGTCTAACTCAACATCCTCATGAGATACAATATGACCCATATATTCCACCTCCTGTACTCCAAAGAAACATTTGGATTTTTTTGCATATAATTGTTTATCCTCTAATATTTTGAGCACCCTGTCAACAAGTTGAACATGATCCTTCCAAGACTTGTTGTAGATTAGTATATCATGAAAAAATACTAACATAAATTTTCTAAGGAAGGGTTTGAAAATGGAATTCATCAAACCTTGAAATGTAGAAGGTTCATTGGTAAGGCCAAAAGGCATGACAAAAAAATCATAATGACCCTCATGAGTTATAAATGTTGTTTTCGGAATGACTTCAATCTTCATTCTTATTTGATGATATCCTGAACAAAGATCCAACTTGGTGAGGTAAATTGCTCCATGTAATTCATCCAATAATTCATCAATGAAAGGAAAGGGGAAATTTTCTTTAATAGTGAGCTTGTTTAGCTCCCTATAGTCCGAACACATATGCCATGACCCATCCTTTGTGTGCACCAATACTACTGGAGCCGAGCAAGAAATTTGATTAGGTTGAATTATACCGACCTCTAGCATTTCTACAACCATATGTTTAATTTCATTACTTTGGGCATAGGGATATTTGTAAGGCCTGATGTTTGGAGGAACACTTCCTGGAATCAAATGAATAGCATGATCATGATCATGAATAGGTGGGAGGATTTTGGGAGTCTCAAATACCTTGGAATGATTTTCCAAGACTTTTTGGATATGTCGAGAAATAAATGGTTTTGATTTTTGAACATCTAGTGTGTATAATTGTGCAATTATGTGTTGAAATTTGGTTACCAGAGGACAGGTGGTTCCCTAAGGCTTTGATCTTTGGCCTAGGGAAAAGTGTCCAAAAGAATTTAATTTTTCTCCTAAAGTGACTTTATAAAGTTATAAAGTCAAATCTAATTTAAAGGTGACTTTAAGTGATAAAGTTACTAAAGTCTAATTTTAAAGTGACTTTAATAAAGTCAATGTAAAATTAGAAAGGAAAAGTGACTTTGGAAATAAATGACTAAGTGGGTCTTTATTAAAGTGGGGTGAATTAAAAAAAATAGAAAGTGAGATTTAAATGAGCATTTAATCTCAATCCTAGATCTCAATCTATTTCAGCGATTGGATTTAGGGATTCCCCAAAAGTCACTTAGGGTTAGGTTAAAGGAGGAAAATGTCATTCATTCTTTCATGAGCAGATTGGGAGAAGGAGAGAAAGAGAGCAAGGGAGATTTCTGGGCAATGAGGAGAAAGAGGCAGCACTTTGGCACATATTCCAAGGCAGAATTTCAGCAAGTTCGTACAGCTAGGAGGGGCACACATTCCAAGGTAGTTTTCGGCACGATTTTCTAGAAGATTGTACAACAGCTTTTTGGCATGTTTTCCAAGAGGCCGTACAACAGTTTGGCTCAGTTTTCGAGGTAGCAGAAGGCTCTTTTATTTGGCACGAATTTCGAGGCAGGCCGTACAACAAGTGGCTGTCCTCTTGCATGAAAATCAAGGCAGATTCCGTACAACAAGGTTCTGCTGTTTTTTTTTTCGGCACGGAAATCGAGATTTCGTACAACAACATTTATTGTTGTTTGCAAAAAAATCGAGGAGGCCGTACAACAGAGTTTATTGCATAAAATTTGGGCACAGATTTCGAGGAGTCAATACAAAATTTATCGTTGTTTGCACGTTTTTCGTGGTGGTGGTAAAACACGAAAAACGAGATAAGTTGTAATCTGTACTTGCTGGTTTTTCTGAGTTTTTCTCTTACTGTAAAAAGCATTTTTCCATAAATAAGAAGGAGCTTTCGAACTAGTTTTCCCCAAGAGTTGTAGGGGGTTTTTCCAGGGTCACCTTGACCAAAAATCTCTGTGTTAAAATGTGTTGAATGGCTGTTTTGAGCTCGCTGATTTTTATTTCTGCATTTTCCAGCATTTTGTAAATTTTCCAGAATTTATGTTTTCAGCAAAAATTATTTTTCTGTTGTTGAATGTAAGGATATAGGAAAGGACATTTAACTAAAAGGAGAAATAAGGTGAAATTGAAAACTGGGGTGGGAAAACAAGAAATTTCTACATGGTATCAGAGGTTGAGTGCTGAAAGTGCAGTTTGAGACAATAAGAAGAAAAATACAGTCCGCTGATTTTTCACTTGGAAAATTCCAGCAAGCTGATTTTTCACACAGAATTTTTATCTTTACTACAACAGTGTTATTTTTCAGTTTTTAGGACAGTAGGATGTCATTGGCACTGAGGGTGGAGGATAGGTTGGATGGGCATACCAATTACAACGTTTGGAAAGAGAGAATGCATAGTATCTTTGAGGAGGCAGAAGTCTAGGACATCATGGTGCATACCACACAGAACCCTGTTGTTGTGCCTACTGATGCTGTTCAGTTGACATCATAAAATAAAAAAAACAACAAGGGTAAGAGACTGATTCTAGACGGAGTTAAAGACCATTGCATTCCTCATGTGAGAGGAAAGAGAAATGCTCATGAGATGTGGACAACATTGTCCAATCTCTACCAGAGTACCAATGAGAACCGGAAAATGGTCTTGAGGGAGAAGCTGAAGACCATTAAGATGGGTAAGACTGATAGTGCAGCTGGATATCTCACAAAGATTACTAATGTGAGAGATGAGTTGGCAGCAGTTGGAGAGGTCATTCCACCCACTGAGTTGGTGCGGATTGCAGTGAATGGCCTCCCCAGTTCATGGATGAACTTTGTTGATGGGGTTTGTGCACATGAGACCCTTCCCACATGGGAGAGGTTTTGGGATGATTGCATTCAGACAGAGATCAGGAAAGGTCAGCTTGGGGCAGCCAAGCCAGTTGAGCAGGATGAGGATGTAGCACTATTGGCAGGAGGCAAGAAAGGCAAAGGGAAGAAGCAGGCTTCCACAAGCAATGGTGGGGGCAAAGGTAAAGGTAAAGGTAAACAGGGTAACACACAAAAGGACTATTCCAAGGTGAAGTGTTGGAATTGTCAGAAGATGGGACACTATGTAGTTGTGTGTCCGGAGAAGAAGAAGAAGAAGGGGAAGAACCAGAGCATGGCAGCATCAGCAGAGGTTGAGGACTTTGCAGATCGCTTTGACCGAGAGTTTGGGTTCATTGCGTGTGAGTCCTCTAGTGCAGGATTACCTGCCACAGAGGTTCAGAGGGAGCATGCATTTCCCTCGACTAGCGAAGCATCTTCGGGTATCTGGTATGTGGACAGTGGGGCTTCACGTCATATGACAGGAGTCCGTGAGTACTTCTCAGAGCTTTCAGAGAGTGGCACTGATATAGAGGTAGTACTCGGTGATGACAGAGTTGTTAGAGCAGTCGGTGTGGGAACACTAACATTTCATAGGGAACCCAAACCTCCCTTGAAGGTGTCAGATGTTCTTTATGTGCCAGGGATGAGGAAGAACCTCATATCCGTCTCAGCTTTGGAGGATAGAGGATATGAGATACTGTTCAGGGGAGGACAGGTGCTGATATATCCCAGGGGCACTCCAGCTGATTCAGCTAGAGTGATAGGTGTACGCCATGCAAAGGTGTACAAGTTTGCATTTCAACCCCTTTTGGCATTGAGCAGTAGTACCGACAGCAGAGCTAGCAGTTCTGAGCTGTGTGAGATTTGGCACCGCAGGATGGGGCATATGTATCATGGAGCCTTGAGGACTTTGCGGGAGATCACTACAGGTGTGCCAGATTTCAGTACTGATCACTTTGATACTTGCAGAGGATGTGCGATGGGAAAGTTTTCCAAATCCCCTTTTCCCAGCAGTGATAGCAGAGCGACTGGGATACTTGATTTGATTCATTCCGATGTGAGCGGTCGGATGTCTCATGTTTCCTTGAGTGGATATGAGTACTATGTTTTATTCATTGATGATCAATCCAGGAGGACCTGGATTTATTTCTTGAAGACCAAGAGTGAGGTCTTCAAGCGGTTTCAGGAGTTCAGAGCTCTTGTGGAGACACAGACAGGTCGGAAGATCAAGTCCCTGAGGTCGGACAATGGAGGAGAGTACACCCTTGGAGAGTTTGTTGACTATTGTGCGGAGGCGGGCATTAGGAGGGAGCTCACTGTTCCTTACAACCCCCAGCAGAACGGGGTTGCGGAGAGGAAGAACAGATCCATCGGAGGGTCTGCCAAATCCATGTTACATGATCAGGGGTTGCCATTGTTTTTGTGGGCAGAGGCCTGCAACACAGCTGTTTACTTGCAGAACAGGAGTCCGCATCGTGCCTTGGGGCACATGACTCCGGAGGAGGCTTTTTCTGGGAAGAAGCCTAATATTGGTCATCTTCGTATCTTTGGGTGCATCACATACTCCTACATACCCAAGGAGAAGAGGACCAAACTAGAGCCCACCGCAGAGAAGGGTATCTTTGTGGGCTACAGTGAGACCTCAAAGGCCTTTCGGATTTACATTCCTGCACAGAGGAAAGTTGTTATAAGGCGGGATGTGAAGTTCGAGGAGGACAGGGCCTTTAGGAGGTCACGAGAGTTAAGGTATCTGGATCAGCCAGACCCTCAACAGCAGCTGAGTCAGTCACAGGGATCCAGTGGGCAGGGATCAGGAGGATCCGGAGGTACATCTATGACAATGTCTGGTCTGTCAGTGAGTAGTGGCTCGCAGAGTCAGAGGGGTGGTGCTTTGGGCAGCATGCAGAGCAGTCCACAGAGCAGTTCACTAGGGAGTCCACTAATGGAAAGTTCACACGGTACTTCAGCATCTACAGGTTCAGGTGCAGGCAGGAGGACAACAGACAGACAGTCAGGAGTTCAGGCTCCTGATGATGATGAGGAGGAGGAGTTTCATTCTCCAATGGGAGAAGTATGCTAAGGGAAGAGGAAGCCCAAGTGGCTTCAGGACACCTTGAGAGAGGCCACATCTGTTGCTGGGCCTAAGAGGCCGGTCAGAGAGAGCAGACCACCTGAGAGGTTTTGTAGCTATATGGCAATGGCTACCAACATCCTTGACTCTGAGCCTTCTAGCTATGAGGAGGCAGCTAGCCAGCAGGTCTGGAGAGAGGCCATGTAGGAGGAGTATTCTTCTATCATGAAGAATGATGTTTGGGAGGTGGTGCCGAGGCCTGAGGGCAAATCTGTGGTTACTTCCAGATGGCTTTACAAGGTAAAGCATGCTGCAGATGGCAACATTGAGAAATTCAAAGCGAGGTTTGTGGCTAGAGGGTTCTCCCAGGTAGAGGGAGTTGATTATGAGGAGACCTTCGCTCCCGTGGCTCGATATACTTCGATCCACTCCATTATATCGATAGCAGCAGAGATGGATTGGAAGATCCACCAGATGGATGTGAAGACCGCATTTCTCCATGGCTTCATACATGAGGAGGTGTACATTGAGCAACCACAGGGCTTTGAGGTGCATGGAAAAGAGTCCCATGTGTGCAGACTGAAGAAGGCCCTTTATGGATTGAAGCAAGCTCCCAGAGCTTGGTACTCCAGGATAGATACATACTTGCAGGAGATGGGTTTCACAAAGAGTGAGGCAAATCCGAACCTTTACTACATTGTGATAGGTGAGGAGCCTCTCATTCTGGTGATGTATGTGGATGACTTAGTCATTACAGGTGCAGAGATACTCATACAACACTGCAAGAGAGATCTTGTGGCAGAGTTTGAGATGAAGGACATCGGCTTGATGCATTGCTTTTTGGGTTCGGAGGTGTGGCAGGAGGAGGGGCATTTATTCCTGGGGCAAGGGAAGTATATTGTGGACATCCTTGGAAAATTCCACATGGAGGATTGTAAACCCATGTCGACACCGATGATCACCAACTGGAAGAAGCTTCATGCTTCGGATTCCGAGTTGGTGGATCCCACATTGTACAGACAGCTGATTGCTTCCTTGATGTATTTGGTCAACACTAGACCAAATATTTGTTTTGCAGTCAACACGATGAGTTAGTTTATGTGTGAGCCTAGGAAGGTTCACTAGGTGGCTGCAAAACACATTTTGTGGTACTTGCAGGGGACAGTGGATTATGGTCTGGACTACAGGTAGGGGGATGGAGTGAGATTGGCAGGTTACACTGATTCTGATTGGGCAGGTTGTGCTTCTGATAGGAATAACACTTTAGGGTGTTGTTTTGGGTTGGGTTCGGCAGTGGTGTCATGGTTCAGCCGGAAGCAGCAGTCAGTAGCATTGAGTTCAGCGGAAGCAGAGTATATGGCAGCTAGTCTAGCTAGTCGTGAGGCCATCTGGCTTCGCAAGATGTTGTTTGGCTTATTTGGTCAGCCATTGAGACCTTCAGTGATTTACTGTGATAATCAGAGTTTCATTAAACTCACGGAGAATCCAGTATTCCATGACAGGTCAAAGCATATCGGGATGAAATATCATTTCAGCAGAGACTATGTTCAGAAGGGAGCTGTGAAGCTTGAGTATATTCCCACTGATGAGCAGGTTGCAGATATTCTTACCAAAGCCTTACCACGGGGCAAGCATGTCTACTTCAGAGACAAGATGGGTGTGGTGAGAAACACCTTCCTTGGTAAGAGGGAGTGTTGAAATTTGGTTACCGGAGGACAGGTGGTTCCCTAAGGCTTTGATCTTTGGCCTAGGGAAAAGTGTCCAAAAGAATTTAATTTTTCTCCTAAAGTGACTTTATAAAGTTATAAAATCAAATCTAATTTAAAAGTGACTTTAAGTGATAAAGTTACTAAAGTCTAATTTTAAAATGACTTTAATAAAGTCAATGTAAAATTAGAAAGGAAAAGTGACTTTGGAAATAAATGACTAAGTGGGTCTTTATTAAAGTGGGGTGAATTAAAAAATAGAAAGTGAGATTTAAATGAGCATTTAATCTCAGCCCTAGATCTAAATCTGTTTCAGCCATTGGGTTTAGGGATTCCCCAAAAGTCACTTAGGGTTAGGTTAAAGGAGGAAAAGGAGGAAAAGGTCATTCATTCTTTCATGAGCAGATTGGGAGAAGGAGAGAAAGAGAGCAAGGGAGATTTCTGGGCAGTGAGGAGAAAGAGGCAGCACTTTCGCACATATTCCAAGGCAGGATTTCAGCAAGTTCGTACAGCTAGGAGAGGCACACATTCTAAGGCATTTTTCGACACGATTTTCTAGAAGATCGTACAACACCTTTTTGGCACGTTTTCCAAGAAGCCGTATAGCAGTTTGGCTCAGTTTTCGAGGCAGCAGAAGGTTGTTTTATTTGGCACAAATTTCAAGGCAGGCCATACAACAAGTGGCTGTCCTCTTGCACAAAAATCGAGGCAGATTTCGTACAGCAAGGTTTTTCTATTTGTTTTTCGGCACAGAAATCGAGATTCCGTACAACAGCATTTATTTTCGTTTGCACAGAAATCGAGGAGGTCGTACAACGACATTTATTGCAGAAAATTTGGGCACGAATTTTGAGGTGTCCGTACAGTATTTATTGTTGTTCTGTTTTGTTGTTTGCACGTTTTTCGAGGTGGTGGTAAAGCACGAAAAAACGAGATAAGTTGTAATCTATACTCGCTGATTTTTCCAAGTTTTTTCTCTTACTGTAAAAAAGCATTTTCCTAGAAATAAGAAGGAGATTTCGAACTGGTTTTCCCCAAGAGTTGTAGGGGGTTTTTCCAGGGTCATGTTGACCAAAAATATCAGTGTTTAAATGTGTTGAATGGTTGTTTTAAGCTTGCTGATTTTTATTTCTGCATTTTTCAGCATTCTGTAAATTTTCCAGAATTTGTGTTTTCAGCAAAAAATTATTTTTCTGTTGTTGAATGTAAGGATATGGGAAAGGGCATTTAACTAAAAGGAGAAATAAGGTGAAACTAAAAACCGGGGTGGGAAAATAGGAAATTTCTACATTATGTCGCTTTGTTATTTATTTATAAGCTTTGTCAATTCATTAGAGCTAATTATCTTTCTTGGTTTACCTGCAATACCCCTTAATAGAATTTCCTTTCCTTCCCAAAAAAAATTCAAGAAAAGTTCTTGAAAATTAAAAGCTATCGTCCCCAAATATTGTAGCCATTGGACTCTTAGTACAACATCAACACCACCCATTGGAATGGATAGCATTTTACTATTCAATAAATATTCCCCCATGGCTAGTTTTATATTATGGAAATTTCTAGAGAAATTTATAGTTCGTCCATTTGCGACCATCACTTGACACTCTGGTGTTGGGTATAGGAAGCAATTCAATTCCTTGGTTCCCTTACAATGAATAGAATTATGGGTATTACCTGAATCAATCAGCATTATTACCTTTTTTCTTCTTGATATGTCCTTCTATCTTAAGAGTTTGAGGAGTGGAAATTCCTACCAATGCATTACAAGATACACTCGGATTCATTTATTCTTTCTACGGTGATTGTTACTAGAGTATATCCTCTTCTTTTGAAGTTTCTTATTCCTTTTCTTCCTCTTCTTCACAATCTATGTAAAATAATTTCTTCTCATAACACTTATGACCTTTAGTGTATTTGTTATCACAACTCTAGCAAATCCCTTTTGCTATTTTTTCTTCTAATTGTTGTGGTGTCAACCTTGTAGTTCGTGGAAGGCTAGGAGCAACAACACTTCCATTTTTTATAGTTGTGAGTGGTAGTATTCCTTGTTACCATAATTTTATTTTCAAATTTTCTGGCCAACCTGAATGCCTTTTCCAATGAATAGGGTTCCCAAAGGCGAACCTCATTTTGGATATTTTCCTTTAAAGTCCCTATGAATACATCAATCCTATGCTCTTCTAAAATATCAATTACCCTTATATTCAATTTTTGGAAGTCCTCAATGTGCTCCACCATTGATCCCTTTTGTTTGAGATTTATCAATTGGCTAAAGAAGGTGTTTCTCTTTATATCCTCGTAATGTGCTATCATTTCCTTTGTAAAAATTTACCAAGTGACAAGTGATTTATGAGAACAAATCCATAAATACCATGCAAACCGATTAGGTTGTAAATATAAAGTTGCAATGTATACATTTTGTGTATGTTGCACATTATGGAGATCAAAATATTGCTCCATTTGTAGTATCCATGTTACCGGATCATTGTCATAAAACTTCCTCATATCAATCATTGGAATATGGTCAGTCTTCAATCCAACTTTAGAATCTATGAAATCATGATTAACATTTATTTTGTTCTCATCATTAATTTCATCTAATACCTTTTCTTCATTAGGAAGCATTTCTTGTAGAAACTTTGTCAAACCTTCCTTCAAACCTTCCAAGTCTGATTTTAAACCATTCTTCAAATATTCCATGTTTCCTTTCATTTTTGGTTCTATACCATCCATAATATATTTCATGTTGTCCTTAAACCCTTCCATTTCTAATTTTAGTTCATCTTTTATTGTTCTTTGTGAGAGTGAAATTTGTTGCACTTGGTCCCGTAATTTTGAGATTTCATGTTGCAATTCTTCCTCTTCATGCGTCATAGTATAGATTTTTGAGGGCTTAATGGGTGTGGAAATTCTTTTTTTAGGAGGAATTTTATAACCCAATATTGATATCTAATATCTATTCTTCAATATTCCTTTGGAATCACTTCAAACTGTTTTTTCAAACAAAAGTTATGCAATTTAAAAAAAAAATACACACTTTTTTCTAGCTTTTAGGAGCTCTATCTTGAAACTATTGTATATTTATGATTTTGGATCTCAAAGATCTGAAATTTAGTCCTGTGGTATCCCTCTGAGTCTTCTTTACAATGCCACAAGTAAGACCAAATTTGGATTCTTCAATATGAAGTGATGCCAAATCTTCCACGACGTCCTAATTATGCACTAGTAAAGTAGAGCGAAGTTGTAAGGGATGCCACATGCCACTCTTTAAAAATTCGACTTTGAAATTGATATTGGAAAAAACAAAGTCTGTGCACTTTCAGCCACTTCTTACAGAATTCAAATATGATGTCTGATATGAAAGTTATGACGATTTTTCCTCGGTCTCCTGTTTGAGATGAAATTTTGGAGCCTAAAAGAAACCATAACTTCCTCATATCATATCTCTGAAACTATAACGAACCAAGATCTGAAATTCGTACACGAGGTTCCCCAGTATTTCAAATCCATGTGGTTTCAATTTTAGCCTCTGAAGATTTGTATAAAAAAAGTTATATCCAAAACTACAAGATGGCTTGTTTGAAGAAGTGAAACCCAAGAATCCAAAGCTCTGATACCAAATGTTATGCAACCAACTCAAAAAATAGAAGAAAACATAGATCAACGACTTCAAACTTATCCTTTTCGAGGGGTAAACCTCCTCTATATTACATAAATGAACAATTATTGGATGATTCAAATGACAAAACCTCATTTATATATATAGAAGTCTAAGGGGTCACAATATAATCAAAGGCAACATAATAATAATAATAGTAAGGGAACAATAATAACAATAGTGGAATTCTATGGGGAAATATAATAATAACATGGGGAATACATAGGCATAACAATAACAATAAGGGGGATACACTAACAATAATAATAAGTGGATACACTAGTATTATAGGTACATAACGTAATTTGGGCAGATCTGCATCAATGCTCCCCCTGGTAAAGAGACAGAGCGTTGCAGCGTACCCTTTCCTTCTCTGCACCTACGCTGCAGAGCACTAGTGCCCTTTCAGCACCTGCGTTGATCCTTGTTACATCCAAAATTTTCCATTTTGTGGCTTGCTCTCTTATTTTTCTTGTTTCAGTTAGTCTTCCTTCTGTCTCTGAGTGTGTTTTTGTCTTTTAAAAGCCTTCATTTTGTTTGATTTTGGTTTTTGTAGCCTTTGATAAGAATTTGTTTTGTTCTTGTCAATTAGTTCATTAACGAACTTTTTCTTGATCATTGATTTCTTGAGAGAATCGATATTACAGTCATCATTCTGTGTAGTTTCTTTTGTCGGTGATTTAGCAAGCATCATAGTTTTCATCTCATTTGAAAATTAAGTGGATCGAAAAGAAAAATCACATCCATTTTGCATTGCATTTAGGGTTTTGTGTGTGAAATTGGAAATTGAAACAATTTGATTAAGGGAATTGACTTCACAATTCTGTTGTTTCATCCTTTATGTTGCATTAATATTTGTTCTCTTCCCTCCCATACATATATTTTCATCGAAAACAAAATTTCATTTTGTCATGCTAGATTGCATCTTTAGGATATTTAGGTGAAATTTGCGGTGAGCCTTGAAAACTGAAACATAATTCAAGATAAACTTCAAAATTTATTTAATCAATATTAAGGATCATTTGAAACATTAGAGCAAAACATTTAGAGGTCTAGACTAGAGACGTTATCCGACGTCTTTAAACGTAGGAGTTGTCATTTATTTCAGCATTTCATTTTGGGGGTGATATCTCATTCCACGTACGTAAGTGTATCATACCGTTCTCCATGTACCTATGGGTATATTGGATGGTGTTCCACGCATGAAAAGTACATGGGAATGCTCTCATTGTATGATTACGCATTAGATAACACTACCACAGACTGCAATTCCGTGTATCGTCGAGTATATTTTGGAAGTCCATCCTAGGTTGCTATCCTCACCTTAGGTAACCAAGTCAGTCACCTTATGTACTATGATATATCGAACACAACATTCGGGGAGATTGTATTCCCGTATGTAAATCATTGGTTCTCTAAGCTGCTATATTGCAGTTCATAGTTTCTTGGTAAACCCTTTTGCCGAAATTGCTCTTTTTGATTTATTTTTTGTTTTTGATTTTAAAAATTTATTAAACCAACATGGGAGAACAACCCCCTCCACATCGTCTTTCGCATGGGATGAAAATATTTCCTCCTCTTCCACCTAATTCAACTCCTAGACGTCATCAGAAGAACAAAAATATTTAGACTACTGAATCTAGTGCTTTGAGAGCTATTACTTATGGTCCTACACATGAAACAGATCCACTAGAATCATCCTTTCATGTGAGTATTGAACCCGAGATTACTTCTTCATTTTTTTGAGAGTTCGACACAGTCGAAACATAAGCACCTATTTATTACCTAAGGTTGTTAAACCTAACTATATTGAATCAGAGACGGTACGACTTGAGGTTATACAACCTAAGGCACCTCAGTTACCTACATTTGTTACTTAAGGACCTTCTTCTTTTCTTCCTTTGTCTCAGACCCAACCACAATCCGTATATCACAGACTCGATGGTGAACCACTTCCACCTAGTCTTGTGAGTATTGAAGAGATTCCTCAGGAAGAGCCTCTACCCTGCTCTCTTATTCATTTGAGAGGAACTCATCTTTACCAGGCCCATCTCGGCTTGTATCTACTACTATGACCGAGACAACCCATGTTTCAACTTCATCCATGTTTGTAATGTCACGAGAGACACATTTGTATGGTGGCCCGTCTGTCCCGCATGGTTACCAATCCTTGTCCGGTACCTTTTCTAGTGCAACATCTAGTCCATGGATCTCTCCCATGTCATATTTTTTTTTAATACCTTTCGACACTTCTTTGATGAGCGCTACACATTCTGATCTTCCTCCTCCATCTCAACTAATAGTTAAGCAACAATTTGGTTCATATATCATTGGATATGGACACTTACAACAACACAATTCATCTTATGTTCGGTACCCTCCTCTTGGGGGGAAGTTTCCTCTATATTCCCCTCCCATATCAGCAGGGGGGGAACCTGTTGGGGGGACATTTCCATATCCTCATAAAATATCACAAGTTAGTGCTAAGCCTCATTAAAGTCCTCCATATTCAGGAATGGTTGTTAATTCTTGGAAACCTACTCCACTTGTACAACCTGGGTCGCTTGTGAATCAAGTTCAAACTTCTCAATCTGTTCCATCTTCATCTCTAATTCTTATTGGTCAACCTATATCTCAACCTTTTCAAACTCAAGCTCATGTAAGTCAACCTTTACAGGCTGTGCATTTAACTCAACCTCTCCCACCGGTATATCGGGCCTCTCAAACCCAACTTACTGGTGAGCCCTGGTATTGCACCAAGAGTGTTGCAACTCCAAGGGTTGCCCTACTTTACTTTATCAACCCGGGGTTCGTACAAACTTGGAGGTGATAGTGCTATATACACAACAAATGCATTCTATTCATGTCATCCTCTTCCACTTTACGAAAGGGTGCTATTTCTAACGTTTCTCAGTGAAGTATGTCACACTTTAATGAAACTAAACTAAATTGCAAAAAAGAAATGACATGAATGAAACTAATTTAAATTTCAGAAAAGAAATGGCAGGAATGAAATTAATTTAAGTTGCAAAAAAGGAAGTGATTGAAAAGAAACTAAGCTATATTGTTGAAAAGGAATGGAAGGAATGAAACTAGTTCTAAACCATACTTAACTTATCCTATGATCTATCTACCATGCTACCATGCTTCTAACCATGCAACTATTCATGATCTAACTAAAATTTTAAAAGGTGTTGCTTACAGTTTGGGGAAAAAAGGGCTAAAAGAGGCTAATGGAGGGCTTAACACATGAAACGAGGCTTATAAGTGGAAATAGTGGGTGTAAAACTTATAAAACCTGATTATAGTGCAGAAAAGGCTTTTGGAGCGGAATATTTTGAAAAGTGCAATGGCGGAGAAGCGAGAGTACAGTTCGGGAGTGGGAGCGAAGTGTGAATTGCAAAAAGGTAAAATCTGTGAAGTGCGAAGTGCGATGGAGGAAAAATTGCGATGTGCTAAATGCGATATTGCAATCGGCAGAAAGAGCGGTACATATTAACGAAATCCAATAAATGATGCGAAGTGCTAAATGCGACGGAGATAAAGCAAAGAGATGCGATGAGGTAAATGTTGCGAACTGCGAATTGCGATGTGGTAAATGTTGCGGAGCGCAATATGCGATATCGAATTATCGTAATCGGAAAAAAGAGCAGTAAGTGTTAACAGACCCAAATAAAAAGTGCGGGATGCGATTTGCGATAAGGTAAAACCTGCGGGATACGATTGCGATAGGGATGACATGGCGGAGCGCAATTGCAATCAACGTTTGGAGGCGATAAGTCTTAAGGAAAAAGGGAAAAGGTGCGATTAGAGATATGTGATATCGCAATATCGCAATCGACTACAACGAGTGGTAAGTGTTAAAGTAAAAGGGAAGAGTCACAAAGTGCGATTCGCGAAGTATGGTAGCGGGGAACTCGAGGAGAAAATGCGGAGGTCGACCTTGGATGGTTTTTAAAGTGTTTTTGCATTAAAACGAGTTTGGCGACGGAGATCAATATAACAAAGGAATAAGGCAGGAAATTGACAAAGGAGAGCGGTAAGTCTTCATGACAAAATGTAAGAGTTGTGAAGTGCGATTTCACGAATAGGTGAAGTACGGTAGTGGGGAACTCGAGGAGCAAGGCAGAGGTCGCGTTTAAATTGGTTTTGAATGGTTTTTCTTTCACGTGTTTTGCGTTAAGAAGGTAAAGTAACCGTGAATGAAAAAAAAAAAGGAATAAGTCGGAGTTGAAGGGCTTCAGTGAATTTAGGGAAAAAGGTAAGTGCAATAGTTAAAAGAAGCGAAAAACAGGAGGGAATGGAGGCGCAACATAATCAGTTTTTGGGTCTATGGGAAGATTCGCCCTCCTCGAGCTCTATTGATAGAGATGAGAGGGGGAGGTTTGGCCACAACTTTTGGAGTTTTTGTCCTATACTATATTACTCATAAGCAAATAAAACTACAACAACGAACTGAAAGCAAAGACTAAGTAGCAATAAAACTATCAGAAGTAGATATAACTAAATGGCAGAAGCAAAACTAGATAAATGATAGAAAGGACAAGATAGTACCAATAGAGAAGTTGAGGCACATGGGTTTGGCCCTAACCCATGAGCCCAGCTCTCTTGAATTAAATCAGTAAAATGGAGTTTGTCTACTCATTGCATTAAAAATGAAATCTTATTACATCCCGAAGGTCTTAAACAACAAAAGCCTAATAACTTGCAACAAAAGTTCTAAATGGAATCGAATCATTGACTAACTAACTAACTAACTCCTTCCTAGCTCTAGCTCTGCTCTATTTATTCTATAGGGCAGCTACCAACATCTCCCTTGAAAATGGTGATTGAGTCCACTTTGACTCCAAGTAAACATAGATTGAGTGCCCTTCATCTTTAGTTTCTTGGCTGCCCCTTGGAATTCGATTTGTTGGAGACTCCAAGTGAAGTATGGCTTGAGTGCACTTGGTCTTGAGTTGCTTGGTTACCTCTGGAATTCAAATTGTTGGAGGGGGATCTCATGAGGATATTTTGGCTGCCTTTGAGAGTTAAGGAGGGTGGACAATCCCCTTGAATCTCTCCAATATTTCTCCCTAATTTCATGATGTTGTCCTCATTTATTCTCCAATAATGATCTTCTAGTGGTAGGGAGCAAGTCCCTAAATCATCTCCTCCTCCAAATCTGTATAATCTGCCAAATATTCTCACAATATTCTACAAAAATAACCAATATTATTCAAAACTATGCAACTACCTTTAATCCTTCCTAAGAACATATTAAAGCATAAGAAAACATTATTAAGTGTAGAAGGAGAGATTTAATATATATTTTTATGAGCATAAGGAAGGTATATGGGCCTAAGAAAGGTTAGATGGGCCTTATTTTATGTCTAATTTAGAGGCCCGTCACTTACCCAGCCTCTTCAAGATCTCTTATAGTCTTCACTGGTTGGAAAAGTTATTCCTGAAATCAAGATAGGTCACCCTGTATATGGTATGGCATAGACACAGGCTAGCTAACCTTATGTTAGTTTGATGTAAAATCCCATAGGACAAGCATAGAAATTGTGTCAATAAGTACCTTACCATTGTCAACAAATTCCTTACCAAAGTCAGCAAATTGAAACCCAGTCATTTAAATATTTACAAGGTTATCCTAATGTTGGGAAGAAATGTTATGTGTATCCTGGTTACCAAAATCCCCCTACCCTGGAACACAGATACTTGTTGCTCAATCCATCCCATATTACCCAGGATATCCTCCACCAGACCTTAATAGGAAGTTGGCGTTTGTAGCAACTCTTAAATTTCCAGATTTGACCCGAGTTAATAATGGTCCCATTTCCCATTCTCCTTGGTGGTCAGTTATTCTGACGAAATTTCCTAGTGATATCCTCAAATTCAATGGAAATCTTGGATAAGACCCATCTACACATGTTATGACTTATCATTTATGGTGTTCTTCGAACTCTCTCAATGATGACTCTATCTGCTTACATATTTTCTAGCTCACACTTATCAACATGGAAGTAAAATGGTATATTGAACTACCACGAGCTTTGTTTGATAATTGCGTCGCCTTAGCTACCACATTCTTAACACATTTTTAGTCACGCATTCGATATGAATCTGGAACTGAAATTTTAACCAATTTCGAACAATATGATTGCACTCACATCTTTAACCACACTCATGAGTGGCAACGATGTCGTTGGTTGGTCGAATACTTTTTCCTGATCAATTGTTAGTTGAATGGTTTACTAAGTGTCTGTTATCATCCATAATGGAAGACGTCGCTAAGGGTGGATTTGTGACCGAAGAGCAGGTAATTGCTTGTGCCAAGTATCTGTATCTTATTTATACCCATTATAGTATGCTCTATGATAAAATACCAAATGCTCTGTGACCTTCCAATACTATTCCTCAACCTCCCAGTATATAATCACATGTCGTTGATGGCGTGATTGGTTCTTCTAGCCAGTAATCGATGATTAAACCATCTGGCTCAAATCTTGCTATGGCTACCCAAAACCCTCCTTCCTCTACTCTTGCAGCTTCTATTTCCAAGATCAATGTTGTTCAATCCTCCAAAGGAAAATCTCAACAACCAAGAAGCAAGAAGAAAGGAAAAGGTAAAAATAATAAAGATAATCCTCCGCTAGATAAACAAAATAATCGGTCTTTTGAAGAGAAGCGAAAACCTTGTTATCCATGCTTTATTTGTAATGAGTAGCACTTCACTTGTGACTGTACACATCAGGTAGAATTCAATCAGTTCTCTAAGTGACTTGCTGCACCCATTGTGTTGACAAATCCATTTCTGAATCAGGAAACTAATATGGTTGTCCAGGATCCTGCTTCCTCTATCTTGGTCTTGATTATTTCCTCCGTGTGTCGAAAAATGATGTTATGGTGGCTACCATGAATAAAGACTATGGTAATGTGAATCCCTTGAATAATCAGGCTATCGATCAACCTACTAGTTCTACTCCCTCTCCATCAAATCCTACTCCAAATGTGCTTCCTACCAAATTGATGATTAAGCCTTCGAAAGGCGTTATCCATAAATATAGATTCAACCCTCATTTAAGAGGTGTTTAGTATCATAACATAGTTGAGGATCTCACTCAAGCTCCTTTAGCCATGTCAACTCTTGAGGTGTTGCAAAATTGTCCCGCTCATAAAAAGGCTTTTACTTTCTGCAAATGGATGTAATGATCCCTTAGATTCCAATCTTGAAGTTTTAAAAAATGAGAATCATACGCCTTGACTTTTGACCCAATTAGATTTATGATTTAGGTTTTCATCCATGGTAAGAATATACATCACTCCATTGTGGACGAAGGAGCTTCAACCTATATAATGTCACTTTCTTGCTGGAAGGTTATTGTTTCTCCCCAATTAAATCAATCACCTACCACTCTAAAGGATTTTGACGGAAGAGGCTTAAAACCTTGTGGAATTTTGAACTTAGGCAGTAAGATCGTATCAGTAGAAGTTGAAGTTATCGATGGACTGTTAGATTATAATATTCTACTGGGTCATACGTGGGTTTATGCTATGGTTGTTGTGTTTCAACATATTTCATAATGATTGCATTGCCTTATAAGTGAGGCATAGTGGCCATTGATCAACTCACTTTATTCACCACCAATTCTCAGGTTATTGGAAGAGTCCCTCTTGTGGGAAAAACCCCACACCCGTATCAACATGTCAGGGTTGGATTGCTTAAGGATTATTCTCCCATGGGAACCTTTTCTCTTCCTCCTCCTTCTCCCAACAATTCTAATTTCGTTTCCCATGTCAACATGATATCTCTTTGTATTATTCCATTTGATCCTTGGCTAGTTATATATTCATATAATATTGACACTTTTGGTGACCGCATGTCGCTCAGTCCCATTGAGCTCGACTATGAAGTCATTTATTCGACCTGTGTGGCGTATTCTACCCTCTCCTCTTTGATAAATTGGGTTTATCATTCCTTGGATTATGGCACATGCTATGATCCCTTCTCTCGTACATTCTCTACCAATGATAACATCATGGAAATCATGATGTTTGATGATGTGTTGTGGGACGATCATCATTGTCATTATTCCTTGTCATACTCCTTCAAGGATAATCTTAGTGAACTCTACTGACCTAATTTCATTAAGACGTCTACGAATTTCGTATCCATCCATGGTATCGATTATCATAAGAACTTGTTGAATATTGAAGAGACTATTCCTGTTGATATTTCGATCAAACCACATATTGTCAAGAACTTACATATCGGTGCATATTGATCTCCTAATGAGATTAAGACTTATAAGGCGTTTTTCTAGGAATTTAGAGATATTTTTGCCTAGTCTTATGAAGAAATGCCAGGGATCATCCAAACATTATTGTACATGAAATCAAGACATATCCCGATGCTAAGCTAGTTCGACAGGGCCTTCGTTCGATCCATCCCAAGAAGGTTGTCGCTATTAAAGTTGAAGTTGAAAAAATTCTACGCGTTGGTTTTATATACCCAATACCTCTAACTGAGTGGTTGTATAACATTATTCCTGTCATGAAGAAACATGGAATAATTTGTGTGTATGTCTATTATTGAGACATTAATTGTGCTTTTCCTAAGGAAAATTATCCCACCCCATTCATCGACCAGAGTATTGACGATTGTGTTGTTTGTCAAATATTTTTTTTTATTGATGGATTTTCAAGCTATAATTAGATAAATATTTTCCCGATCGACCAACACAAAACAACATTTATTTGTCCGTGGGGCATATTTTCATATCAAAAAATCCCTTTGAGATTGAAGATTGTTGGGGCCACGTTTGATAGGGCAATGAATTATGCCTTCCATGACATCAGACACATTGCATAACCATATTTGGATTGTTCACCTACTCTCTCGAAGCATTGTGTTGATCATCCAATTCATATTAGAGCTATCTTTTTACCTTGAAGACACTATAAAATTATGCTCAATCCACATAAGTGTGTGTTTTGTGTCAGCTCCGATCGACTTATTGGTTTTGTGGTTTTGAAACATGGAATTTGTATTGACCCATTGAAAGTCCAGGTGATCATAGATCTATCTTCTCCTTCTTCCCTTCTTCAGCTTCAACGACTCTAAGGGAAGGCTAACTTTCTACGAAGATTCATTCCCAACTACACCGAATTGACCAAAGGATTTACTAGCCTGTTAAAGAAAGGGGTTCCCTTCCATTACGATGACATGGCCCAAAAGGTGTTTGATGCCTTGAAAGATGTTTTTATTCGGGCATCCTTGTTGTATCCCCTGAATTACCATGTATCTCTTCGTTGCAAATACTACCATCGATATGGTAATGGTACAAGAGGACAATCTTGGAAATATTGTCATTGATGGAAAAGGACATGGTAAAGGAGGAGCACTTGAAAAAACAAAAAGGCAGCAAAAAGAGAAGAAAGGAGCAGTATCAGTCAAGGAGCAGAGGAAGCAGTGAATTGAAGCAGAGTTGTCCAGAGACAGAGTAGGAGAAAAAGGCCATCAAATAGAAAATCTGGCCAATTGAGAAGAATAAGTGAATGTTCTGGTAAATGGTTACATTTGTATATAATGATGAGGGATTGCTTCTAAATTCTCTGTGAATTATATGTATAGTCTTAATTGAATTCAGTAGGAAGGATATTTGAACATTTGATTCATAGATATCGAGTTGCTGAGGCCACGATACAGTGAGCAATGGGGAATGTATAATCTAATGAAGCAGCGCGTTATAGTATGCGGAGGAGTCGTGTTGAAACATTGATGAACCAAAGGATAAATTGACGGAACCTTGAGCTGAGTCATATGGTGGTAGCCCAGAAGAATTGAGGCAATTGCTGTGTGTGTACGAAAGATGAATTCATAAACAATGAAGGCGGACGGAACCCTGAGGAAGAAAGCAGTGGAACCTTGCAAGAGTGAACAGTAAAGGTGGGTTTCCGGTTTTCATGGCACCACCTTCGATGGGCAAGCGGTATTCAAGAAATCAGAACGATTCCATAGAACGGCTGACACGTGGCATACGGCGGGGGACCAAAAACCGCTCTCATCGCGCATTATCGTTTGTGAAACTATGGCAAGCGATATCCGTCGGATCAGTGTTGGCTGCATAATTCGTTATTAACCGTCAATTGGAGAGTTACATTAACGAGTGGGCTCCACGAAACATCGGGCTATCACATTCTACACAGTGGCCACTATATAATATATTTTATTATAAAAGTTGAAGGTTGACTCGAATTCTTATAAGTGCATTAGATTCAGAGTTTGGATTTAACTTTATATGCATATAAATGAAATATAGTCTGATGTTATAAAGGTTATAAATTTTTGACTGGGGAGCAGATATTTGTTTTATAAATAAGTCAAAGCATTTTCTGTAAATATGGAGCCAAAGGTTATACTGTTGATGGTTCATGATAAAGATTGCGAGTACTGATATATCCGTGTTGTTAAAAAGGTTTTATAAAATGCCGAGAGTTATGTTAAGTTTGATTAAAAGGCAGTAGTACATACAACAGTTATATAACTGCAATGAACAGGGAACTGAATAAAGGAGAAAACGAAAAAGAGAGTAAGGTTGGAGGAATGTGTATGGAAAAAGAAAAAGAGAGGAGAGCATGCAGAAATGAAAATTCGGTGAACACGAATATGTACAGGAATGAATTGGACAGGTGAATAAGCACAGAAAACGGGAAAATGTGAAAAAGACAGTGAACAAAGTATGCAGGACAGTGGCATGACTGTAGCAGAAAAGACAAATCCAGTAAAGCCAAAATTCAGAAAAGGAGCTGAGTGAAATTGAAGTGTGTAACTGAAAATGTGAATGTAAATGTTTTAATTGTTTTAATGTTTGTGATGCAAAGGCAAGTGTCCAGAGGAAAAAGAAAAAATTCCATTGTAACATTGAAATTTGTACATATTGTTATACTCTTAATAAGTTGGATAAAGAATTGAGAAGGCAGAAGTCAAAGAGTCCTAACTGTTCACTCCAAATTCCTTGTGGAATACAAACAGTCATGAAATGAACTCTATATATAATATCAACCTGATATGCATAGGAAATAAGAGAGAGTAAGGATAGAGAATGCAGAGTATAGAAGATTGAGGCAGAAAATTTAAGGAAGAGAGGAACAGAAGGAGATGCTACAGAACAGAGCTGATCCCTGAAGTAAATCAGCAAACATTTATTTAGATAAGTTGAGGAAGTTGGAGCTTCCCTATCAAGTTGAAGCTTGATAGCTGTCAGTTGTAGCTGACTGAGGTTGGAGCCTCTTGTAGGTTGGTGCTCGCAAAAACAATGGTGAGAGGGAGTTGAAGCTTGCCTTTGCATCACAACAATAATAAGATGTGTTTTTTCCCTTATGGGTTTCCACGGTATATGCCGTCTCTATCCGTGTCGTCTGTGTACCGAGATGATTTACCAAATCGCTTAATATTTTGGCGTTCTCATAATAAGTTTGATGTCACATTAATTTACCTTCGTGCTCTAACATATTAAGATTGTTCCATATACTAAGGTTGATTATAAAAAGTAACAGAATAAGTCGGGCGGAAAATTTTTTTTTTTTTTATATATATATATATATTTTTTTTTAAAAAAAAAAAAAAAAGTAGACGAAGGTGTTAAACCGTATTCTCCCACCCCCCCCCGCCATATCCAAGAATGAATCAACTGGCACGGAGCCAGGTTCCTTTGTACCAGTTTAACAACTGAAAGGAGATTCTTAGTTCTCAGAATGGCTAGTAAAGAAGGATGCTCAACAAATAAAGCCCCTTTCTTTACAGGTGAAAATTATGCTTTTTGGAAAATCAGGATGAGGACATAAATAATGTCTCTAGGAATAGAGGTTTGGGGTGTTGTGGAATTGGGATATGCCCCAAAGGCAACTGACTCAGAAAAGGAAACCAAACAAGATTTTGTCGCCAACGCAAAAGCCATGAATGCCATCTTAAATGGGTTGTGTGAAGCAGAGTTTATCAAAGTAATGCACAAAGACACTGCCAAAGAAATGTGGGACACTCTGGAGAATATTCATGAGGGAGACAAGAAGGTAAAGACTGCCAAAATTCAAGTCTATAGAGCCCAGTTTGAGAACTTAAAAATGGATGATGACGAAGACATTGCTAGCTTCTGTCTAAGGGTTGCAGAAATAGTAAATAACATGAAGGCTCTAGGTGAAACTATGAAAGAAGTTGTAATTGTTCAAAAGATTCTAAGATCTCTTACACCCAGTTTATACCCTAAGGTTTCTGCAATAGAAGAAACAGGTGATTGGGAAACCTTGACCATGAACCAGCTACTAGGAAATCTAACAGCTTATGAGATGAGACTCCCACAGAAGAACTCAAGTACGAGGGAGGCAGCCTTTAAAATAGAAAAGAAGAAAGAAGAAAAGGAAGACATATGCTCTTGCTCAGATGAAGAAGAGGCAAAATTTGTCAAGAAGCTGGATAGAGGCTTAGGTAAATACAAAGGTAAACTTCCTTTCAAATGATTTAATTATGGAAGAGTTGGACACTATGCTGCTAAGTGTCCCCACAAGAAAGTAAAGAATCAAGCTCAAGAATCAGGGAAAAACACATCAAAGAACTGGCATAAAGGAAATAATTTTAGTAGAAAATCCTTCTATGCTCAACAAGACAGCAGTGCATCCGAAGACTATGATGAAACCTCAAGTGAAGAAGGAACCTCTGAATTTTTATTGATGGCCATAGAAGAACTTGAAGGTCTCTTGCTAGAAGATGTAGAAGAAGAAGGTGAAGTCTACCTTGAGGGGGAGCTAAGAAGTGCTCTGGAGGAGATTGACAGACTCAAACTAAAGTGCAAAAAACAAAAGGACATTCTCCTCAAGTATGTGAGGGAAGAGAAGAATTCATAAGCCCTCATGCAGCTAAAGATAGAGCTTGAAGAAGCCAAGAAGATAGAAGACATATTACTTAAGCAAATCAAGGAGAAAAATCAGGAACAAGAGAAGTTGGAAGAAGAAGTAGTATGTCTCAGGAAGAAATTATAAAATTCTCAAAGAAAAGTGGGTACAAATTCTTCTCAAACAACAAGCTCTAGCAAGTTGAAAGAGATTCTGGATGCTCAAAGATCTCCTATGATAAAAACTAGAATAGGATATGAAGGAGAGTCAAGTAAAAGCAAAGAAAAAGAAAACAGAGAAATTATTTTTGTAAAAGCAAAGAAGGCTGATGAAACAACTCAAATAATTCCCACAAAAGAAGAAACATGTAAGGAGGGAGATAGAATCCAGAAGAAACCTCTAGTAACAAGAATTGAAAGAAACACTCAGATAACATAAAAAGAATCATGTACTTCAGATGATGACAAATTTGGAAACCATCAAAGAAGTCTCTTCCCTCCTATGAAAAATGCCACCTGCTATGTCTGTCACAAGCTGGGACACATTACTGCATACTGTCATGCAAGGAGGAGTAATTCAAACCAGCAAAAGATGCAAACAGTGAAGAGACTATCTCAAGCAAACAAATGGAGAAGACAATCTTACATCAGGTATGAAAATAATTTTTATGGTTATTGTTTTTATTGTAAGGAATTTGGTCATAAAATAATAGAATGTAGAAAATATGGACAAAGATTGATGGTCAATACCCCAAGGAGGTTTATGAATCAAAGAAGTTGTGCCCATATTCACAATTCTGCAAAAATAATGATCAAATGCTGTGTATGCAACAAAATTGGACATATGCCTTCCAAATGTGCTCTGAGAGGATGTGATGTATCATCTCACAAAAGATACCAAACAAAAGGATGCTTCCAGTGGATAAAGAAAGTGAATAAATGTGACTTAGCTCTAACTGCTCAAGATCTGAAAAGCCAGTGGTATTTGGACAATGGCTGCTCAAAACACATGACTGGAGACAAAAGTAAGTTTATAACTCTTGATGAAAGGAAATCTGGCAATGTTACTTTTGGCAATGATAAATCAGGAAAAATAAAAGGAAAAGGCTTAGTCAGCATAGAAAATGGTAGAGGAAAGGCTCAAGATGTACTACTTGTAGATGGGCTGAAAGAAAATTTGTTGAGTGTCAGCCAAATTTGTGATAAAGGCTGTGAAGTTCTCTTTAGAGAACAAGATTGTGAAGTCAGATCAAGCACCACAGGTAAGACTCTGCTCAAAGGTTTTCGAACAGAGAGCAATGTTTACATCGTGAAAGAGGAAGATGAAGCATGCGATCTTAGCAAACTTGAGGAGTCATGGTTATGGCATAGGAGAATGGGACATCTCAGCTTCGATCATATCATCAGACTGAGCAAGAATAAAGCGGTCAGAGACATGCCAGAAATAAAAAGGCCTTCTAATACCATATGCAAATCTTGTCAATTGGGTAAACAGACCCGCACATCCTTTAAGGCCAAAGATGAGTTATCAACAAGAATACCACTCCATCTTGTGCACATGGATCTGTGTGGACCTGCGAGAACTAAAACACCAAGTGGAGAATCCTACTTTATGCTGATAATAGATGATTTCTCCATAATGACATGGGTTGCTTTTCTCAAGAATAAATCGGAAGCTCTGGAAAAATTCAAAATATTCAAAGCATTAGTAGAAAATCAGACAGGATGCAAGCTAAAATGCATCAGATCGGACAGAGGAGGTGAATTCACAGATTATGACTTTGCAGATCTATGCAATGAATATGGCATAAAACAACAATTTACTATTGCAGGGACACCTCAGCAGAATGGAGTAGCATAGAGACAAAACAGATCTGTTCAAAAAATTGCCAGAGCCATGATGCAAGAGAGTAATATTCATCAAACCTTCTGGGCAGAAGCAGTACATACAGTAGTGCATATCCTTAATAAAGTTCACTTAAGGCCAAGCAGTGACAAGACTCCCTATGAACTATGGCATGGAAAGCCAGCATCAATCAAACATTTTAGAATTTTTGGAAGCAAGTGTTATATAAAAAATAATGATGAAAATCTTGGGAAATTTGATGCAAGAGCAGATGAAGGGATTTTTCTAGGATATGCTTCCAAAAGTAAAGGGTACAGGTGCTACAACAAGACTCTTTGAAAAATAGTTGAAAGTATTGATGTGAGATTTGATGAAGAACTTCCAAAAAATACAAGAGATACACCAAACTTCGTAGCAGACATCAATCCACAGAAGAAGACCAAGATGATGATGAAACAAGAAAGACATCAGAAGATGCTAAACTGAGCCCTAAAGCCCCTTCTAGATACACTCAGAAGAACCATCATGAAGATCAGATCATAGGAGACAAGAGAAAATGGGTCTAGACAAGAAGGCAGCTAACTGAACAGAGAGAAGAGGTATACATAGCCATGTTATCACAGATAGAGCCAAAGAAATTTGAAGAGGCTAGCAAGGACAAGTCTTGGGTGAATGCTATGAATGAAGAATTGGACCAAATTGAGAAAAACAATACTTGGGAACTAGTTCGTAGACCCACTGGGAAAAATGTCATAGGCTACAAATGGGTTTTCAAAAATAAAATGAATGAGGAAGGACAGGTAATCAGGAATAAAGCCAGACTTGTCTGCAAAGGATATTCACAAATGGAGGGACGTGATTTCGATGAAACATTTTCCCCTGTAGCTAGAATGGAAGCCATCAGAATGTTTCTGGACTTTGCATGCCATCAAGACTTCAAGGTATATCAAATGGATGTGAAATCTGCATTTCTGAATGGAGATCTAGAAGAAGAAGTCTACATGGAATAGCCAGAAGGCTTCTCATTAACAGATAGAGAAGACTATGTATGCAGACTAAAAAAGGCTCTATATGGACTAAAACAAGCTCCTCGTGCTTGGTACTCAAGGCTGGATAAATATTTGCAAACATAAGGCTTTAAAAGAGGAGGAGTAGACAACAATCTATACATAAAGCCCATGAAAATGATCTCCTGATTGTTGTAGTATATGTTGACGACATTATGTTTGGAAGCAACAGAGATGAACTAGCAAAAGGGTTTGCTGAGAAGATGAAATCAGAGTTTGATGGAGAACTCAGTTTCTACTTAGGACTTCAAATTCAGCAAAAGAACACAGGCACATTCATCTCACAGGAAACATACTTAAAAGAAATGTTGAAAAAGTTTAATATGGAAGACTGCAAACCTGTGCCAACTCCCATGATCACGGGATGCAAGCTGTGTGCTGATGATGGATCCGCTGAAATAGATAAAAAACTCTACAGATCCATGATAGGAATTCTGCTGTATCTGACAGCATCAAGACCAGACATCATGCTAGCAGTAGGACTAGTGGCTAGATATCAAACAACACCTAAACAAAACCACCTTCTGGCAGTCAAAATAATATTTAGATACCTACAAGGAACAACTAAGTATGGACTTTGGTATCCTAAAGGCAAAAACGTCACGTTGACAGCATACACAAATGCAGATTGGGCCACTTGTGTGGATGACAGGAAAAGCACAAGTGGAGGTGCATTCTATTTAGGAGAAAGCCTGGTGGCATGGTTAAGCAAGAAACAAACATCTATCTCTCTGTCTACAGCAGAAGTAGAATATATAGCAGCAGCAGCATGTTGTACACAAGTCATGTGGATGAAGCAAACCCTCCAAGACATGAAGGTAAGCATTAATGAACCTATCTTAATCAAATGTGATAATACAAGTGCTATAAGTATGTCTAAAAATCTCGTGCTTCATTAAAAAACCAAACATATCCCAATCAAGTATCATTTTCTCCGAGAACAAGTGGCTCAGAAGATAGTAAAACTGGAGTATGTACCAACAAAATAACAAACAACAGATATATTTACCAAACCTCTTGCTAGAGAACCATTTGAATATTTGAGAGATATACTACGGGTAGTATATGTAGATGCTACTCTATGATATGAAGAGAAAGCACAGTTTCAGGGGGAGATCAGAAACGAAAATATCATTCCAGGGGGAGATCAGCCAGCGAAGGAAGCATGAAACAGGTCCTCAGGATCAAAATATTAAAGGCAATAATCTACACTAAGAGATGTGCAACCCCTTGCGATTGATGTCAAAGGGGGAGGAAGAGCAAGCAACAGGAGAAATGATTCTAAAAGGCAAACAGAGAAAGTGTAATTCCATCAATGCCAAAGGGGGAGACTGTTGGAAATATTGTCATTGATGGCAAAGGACATGGTAAAGGAGGAGCACTTGAAACAACAACAAGGCAGCAAAAAGAGAAGCAAGGAGCAGAGGAAGCAATGAATTGAAGCAGAGTTGTCCAGAGACAAAGTAGGAGAAAAAGGCCATCGAATAGAAAATCTGGCCAATTGAGAAGAATAAGTGAATGTTCTTGTAACTGGTTACATTTGTATATAATGATGAGGGATTGCTTCTAAATTCTCTGTGAATTATATGTATAGTCTTTCTTGAATTCAGTAGGAAGGATATTTGAACATTTGATTCATAGATATCGAGTTGCTGAGGCCACGATACAGTGAGCAATGGGGAATGTATAATCTGATGAAGCAGCGCGTTATAGTATGCGGAGGAGTCGTGTTGAAACATTGATGAACCAAAGGATAAATTGACAGAACCTTGAGCCGAGTCATATGGTGGTAGCCCAGAAGAATTGAGGCAATTGCTGTGTGTGTACAGAAGTGGAATTCATAAACAATGAAGGCGGACGAAACCCTGAGGAAGAAAGCAGTGGAACCTTGCAAGAGTGAACAATAAAGGCAGGTTTCCGGTTTTCATCGCACCACCTTCGACGGGCAAGCGGTATTCAATAAATCGGAGCGATTCCATAGAATGACTGACATGTGGCATACGGCGGGGGCCCAAAAACCTCTCGCATCGCGCATTATCGTTCGTGCAAATATGGCAAGCGATATCCGTCGGATCAGTGTTGGCTGCGTAATTCGTTATTAACTGTCGATTGGAGAATTACATTAACAAGTGGGCTCCACGGAACATCGGGCTATCACATTCTACACAGTGGCCACTATATAATATATTTTATTATAAAAGTTGAAGGTTGACTCGAATTCTTATAAGTGCATTAGATTCAGAGTTTGGATTTAACTGTATATGCATATAAATGAAATACAGTCTGATGTTATAAAGGTTATAAATTTTTGACTAGGGAGCAGATATTTGTTTTATAAATAAGTCAAAGCATTTTCTGTAAATACGGAACCAAAGGTTATACTGTTGATGGTTCATGATAAAGATTGTGAGTACTGATATATCCGTGTTGTTAAAAGGGTTTTATAAAACGCCGAGAGTTATGTTAAGTTTGATTAAAAGGCAGTAGTACATACAACAATTATATAGCTGCAATGAACAAGGAACTGAATAAAGGAGAAAATGAAAAAGAGAGTAAGGTTGGAGGAATGTGTATGGAAAAATAAAAAGAGAGGAGAGCATGCAGAAATGAAAATTCGGTGAACAGGAATATTTACAGGAATGAATTGGATAGGTGAATAAGCACAAAAAACGGGAAAATGTGCAAAAGACAGTGAACAAGGTATGCAAGACAGTGTCATGACTGCAGCAGAAAAGACAAATACAGTAAAGCCAAAATTCAGAAAAGGAGCTAAGTGAAATTGAAGCGTGTAACTGAAAATGTGAATGTAAATGTTTTAATTGTTTTATTGTTTGTGATGCAAAGGCAAGTGTCCAGAGGAAAAAGAAAAAATTCCATTGTAACATTGAAATTTGTACATATTGTTATACTCTTAATAAGTTGGATAAAGAATTGAGAAGGCAGAAGTCAAAGAGTCCTGGCTGTTCACTCCAAATTCCTTATGGAATACAAACAATCATGAAATGAACTCTATATATAATATCAACCTGATATGCATAGGAAAGAAGAGAGAGTAAGGATAGAGAATGCAGAGTATAGAAGATTGAGGCAGAAAATTTAAGGAAGAGAGGAACAGAAGGATATGCTACAGAACAGAGCTGACACCTGAAGTAAATTAGCAAACATTTATTTAGATAAGTTGAGGAAGTTGGAGCTTCCCTATCATGTTGAAGCTTGATAGCTGTCAGTTGTAGCTGACTGAGGTTGGAGCCTCCTGTAGGTTGGTGCCTGCAGAAAAACAGTGGGGAGAGGGAGTTGGAGCTTGCCTTTGCATCACAACAATAATAAGATGTGGTTTTTTCCCTTTATGGGTTTCCACTTATATGTGTTGTCTCTATCTGTGTTGTCTGTGTATTGAGATGATTTACCAAATCTGCTTAATATTTGCTGCTCTCATAATAAGTTTGATGTCACATTAATTTAACTCTTGCTGCAACATATTAAGACTGTTCATATACTAAGGTTGATTATAAAAGTAAGTTGTAAATAAGCTGATGAAAAATTTGTAAAGCTCATGAAGGTGTTAAATTGATTCACCCCCCCCCCCCCCCTTCTCAGTTTAACTAAGAATTCAAAAATTGGTATTGGAGCCAGGTTCCTTTGTACCAGTTTAACAATTGAAAGGAGATTCTAAGTTCTCAGAATGGCTAGTAAAGAAGGATGCTCAACAAATAAATCCCCTTTCTTTACAGGTGCAAATTATGCTTTTTGGAAAATCAGGATGAGGACATACATAATGTCTCTAGGAATAGAGGTTTGGGGTGTTGTGGAATTAGGATATGCCCCAAAGGCAACTGACTCAGAAAAGGAAACCAAACAAGATTTTGTTGCCAATGAAAAATCCATGAATGCCATCTTAAATGGGTTGTGTGAAGCAGATTTTATCAAAGTAATGCACAAAGACACTGCCAAAGAAATGTGGGACACTCTGGAGAATATTCATGAGGGAGACAGGAAGGTAAATACTGCCAAACTTCAAGTCTATAGAGCCTAGTTTGAGAACTTAAAAATGGATGATGATGAAGACATTGCTAGCTTCTGTCTAAGTGTTGCAGAAATAGTAAATAACATGAAGGCTCTAGGTGAAACTATGAAATAAGTTGTAATTGTTCAAAAGATTCTAAGATCTCTTACACCCAGTTTCAACCCCAAGGTTTCTGCAATAGAAGAAACAAGTGATTGGGAAACCTTGACCATGAACTAGCTACTAGGAAATCTAACAGCTTATGAGATGAGACTCCCACAGAAGAAGTCAAGTACGAGGGAGGCAACCTTTAAAATAGAAAAGAAGAAAGAAGAAAAGGAAGACATATGCTCTTGCTCAGATGAAGAAGAGGCTAAATTTGTCAAGAAGCTGGATAGAGGATCAGGTAAATACAAAGGTAAACTTCCTTTCAAATGATTTAATTGTGGAAGAGTTGGACACTATGCTGCTAAGTGTCCCCACAAGAAAGTAAAGAATCAGGCTCAAGAATCAGGGAAAAACACATCAAAGAACTGGCAAAAAGGAAAGAATTTTAGTAGAAAATCCTTCTATGCTCAACAAGACAAAAGTGTATCCGAAGACTCTGATGAACCCTCAAGTGAAGAAGGAACCTCTGAATTTTTATTGATGGCCATAGAAGAACTTGAAGGTCTCCTGCTAGAAGATGTAGAAGAAGAAGGTGAAGTCGACCTTGAGGGGGAGCTAAGAAGTGCTTCCGGAAGAGATTGATGTAGATCAAATCAGCGTGAAAACAAAAGGACATTCTCCTCAAGTATGTGAGAGAAGAGAAGAATTCAGAAGCCCTCATGCAGCTAAAGATAGAGCTTGAAGAAGCCAAGAAGATAGAAGACATATTACTTAAGAAAATCAAGGAGAAAACTCGTAGAACAAGAGAAGTTGGAAAGAAGTAGTATGTCTCAGAAGAAATTAGAAAATTACAAAGGAAACAAAATGGAAGAGACAACCTTACATCGTGTATGCAAATAGTTTCTATGGTTATTGTTTTTATCAAGGAATTTTTTGAAATAATTGAGTGTAGAAAATATGGACAAAGATCAAGTGGTCAATACCCCAAGGAGGTTTATGAATCAAAGAAGTTGTGCCCATATTCATAATTCTCGCAAAATAACATCAAATGATGTGTATGCAACAAAATTGGACATATGCTCTTCCAATGTCCTCGAGAGGATGTGATGCATCATTCAAAGTATTACCAAACAAAAGATTGATGCCTGGATAAAGAAAGTGAATAAATGTGACTTAGATCTAACTGCTCAAGATCTGAAAAGCCAGTGGTATTTGGACAGTGGCTGCTCAAAACACATGACTGGAGACAAAAGTAAGTTTATAACTCTTGATGAAAGGAAATCTGGAAATGTTACTTTTGGCAATGATAAATCAGGAAAAATAAAAGGAAAAGGCTTAGTCAGCATAGACAATGGCAGAGGAAAGGCTCAAGATGTACTATTTGTAGATGGGCTGAAAGAAAATTTGCTGAGTGTCATTCAAATTTGTGATAAAGGCTGTGAAGTTCTCTTTAGAGCACAAGATTGTGAAGTCAGATCAAGCACCACAGGTAAGACTCTGCTCAAAGGAGTTCGATCAGAGAGTAATGTTTACATCGTGAAAGGGGAAGATGAAGCATACCATCTTAGAAAACTTGAGGAGTCATGGTTATGGCATAGGAGATTGGGACATCTCAGCTTCGATCATATCATCAGACTGAGCAAGAAGAAAGCAGTCAAAGACATGCCAGAAATAAAAAGGCCTTCTAATACCATATGCAAATCTTGTCAATTGGGTAAACAGACCCGCACATCCTTTAATGCCAAAGATAAGTTATCAACAAGAAGACCACTCCAGCTTGTGCACATGGATATGTGTGGACTTGCAAGAACTAAAACACCAAGTGGACAATCCTACTTCATGCTGATAATAGATGATTTCTCTAGAATGACATGGGTTGCATTTCTCAAGAATAAATCGAAAGCTCTGGACAAATTCAAAATATTCAAAGCATTAGCAGAAAATCAGACAAGATGCAAACTAAAATGCATCATATCGCACAGAGGAGGTGAATTCACAGATTATGACTTTGCAGATTTATGCAATGAATATGGCATAAAATGACAATTTACTATAGCAGGGACACCTCAGCAGAATGGAGTAGCAGAGAGACAAAACAAATCTTTTCAACAAATTTCTAGAGCCATGATGCAAGAAAGTAATATTCCTCAATCCTTCTGGATAGAAGCGGTACACACAACAATGCATATCCTTAATAAAGCTCACTTAAGGCCAAGCAGTGACAAGACTCCCTATGAACTATGGTATGGAAAGCCAACTTCAATCAAACATTTTAGAATTTTTGGAAGCAAGAGTTATATAAAGAATAATGATGAAAATCTTGGGAAATTTGATGCAAGAGCAGATGAAGGGATATTTATAGGATATGCCTCCAAAAGTAAAGGGTACAGGTGTTATAACAAGACTCTTCGAAAAATAGTAGAAAGCATTGACGTGATATTTGATGAAGAACTTCCAAACAATACAAAAGACTCAAACTGCAGCAGTCCATCAGACAACCATGAAGAAGAAGACCAAGATGATGATGAAACAAGCAAGACATCAAAAGATTCTGAACTGAGCCCTAAAGCCCCTTCTAGATACACTCAGAAGAACCATCATGAAGATCAGTTCATAGGAGACAAGAGAAAATGGGTCCTGCATAAGAAGGCAACTAACCGAAGGTAGCGTAAGAGGCATAAGGCTAGCCTGCTGTTGCCGTATAGATCCAAAGAGATTTGAAGAAGCCAACAAGGACAAGTATTAGGTTAATACTATGAATGAAGAATTAGACCAAATTGAGAAAAACAATACTTGGGAACTAGTTGCTAGACCCACTGAGAAAAATGTCATAGGCTCAAAATGGGTATTCAAAAATAAAATGAATGAGGAAGGACAGGTAATCAGGAATAAAGCCATACTTTTTTGCAAAGGATATTCACAAATCGAAGGACTTGATTTTGATGAAACATTTGCCCCTGTAGCCAGAATGGAAGCCATCAGAATGTTTCTGGCCTTTGCATACTATCAAGACTTCAAGGTATATCAAATGGATGTAAAATTTGCTTTTTTGAATGGAGATCTAGAAGAAGAAGTCTACATGGAACAACCGGAAGGTTTCTCTTTAATAGACAAAGAAGACTATGTGTGCAGACTGAAGAAGGCTCTATATGGACTAAAACAAGCTCCTCGTGCTTGGTACTCAAGGCTGGATAAATATTTGCAAACACAAGGCTTTAAAAGAGGAGGAGTAGACAACAATCTATACATAAAAGCCCATGAAAATTACCTCCTGATTGTTGTAGTATATGTTGATGACATTATGTTTGGAAGCAACAGAGATGAACTAGCAAAAGGGTTTGCTGAGAAGATGAAATCAGAGTTTGATATGTCCATGATTGGAGAACTCAGTTTCTACTTAGGACTTCAAATTCAACAAAAGAACACATACACATTCATCTCACAGGAAACATACTTAAAATAAATGTTGAAAAAGTTCAATATGGAAGACTGCAAACCTGTGCCAACTCCCATGATCACGGGATGCAAGTTGTGTGCTGATGATGGATCCGCTGAAATAGATCAAAAACTCTACAGATCCATGATAGGAAGTCTGATGTATCTGACAGCATCAAGACCAGACATCATGCTAGCAGTAGGACTAGTGGCTAGATATCAAGCAGCACCTAAACAAAACCACCTTCTGGCAGTCAAAAGAATATTTAGATACCTACAAGGAACAACTAAGTATGGACTTTGGTATCTTAAAGGAAAAAACGTCACGTTGACAGCATACATAGATGCAGATTGGGCCAGTTGTGTGGATGACAGGAAAAGCACAAGTGGAGGTGCATTCTATTTAGGAGAAAGTCTGGTGGCATGGTTAAGCAAGAAACAAACATCTATCTCTCTGTCTACAACAGAAGTAGAATATATAGCAGCAGCAGCATGTTGTACACAAGTCATTTGGATGAAGCAAACCCTCCAAGACATGAAGGTAAGTATTAATGAACCTATCTCAATCAAATGTGATAATACAAGTGCTATAAGTATCTCTAAAAATCCCGTGCTTCATTCAAAAACCAAACATATCCCAATCAAGTATCATTTTCTCTGAGAACAAGTGGCTCAGAAGATAGTAAAACTGGAGTATGTACCAACAAAAGAACAAACAGCAGATATATTTACCAAACCTCTTGCTAGAGAACCATTTGAATATTTGAGAGATAGACTACGGGTAGTATCTGTAGATGCTACTCTCATTTATGAAGAGAAAGCATAGTTTCAGGGGGAGATCAGAAACGAAAATATCATTCCAGGGAAAGATCAGCCAACGAAGGAAGCATGAAACAGGTCCTCAGGATCAAAAGATTAAAGGACAGAATCTACACTAAGAGATGTGCAACCCCTTGCCATTGATGTCAAAGGGGGAGGAAGAGCAAGCAACAGGAGAAATGATTCTAAAAGGCAAACAGAGAAAGTGTATTGCCATCAATGCCAAAGGGGGAGACTGTTGGAAATATTGTCATTGATGGCAAAGGACATGGTAAAGGAGGAGCACTTGAAACAACACCAAGGTAGCAAAAAGAGAAGAAAGGAGCAGTATCAGTCAAAGAGCAGAGGAAGCAGTGAATTGAAGCAGACTTGTCCAGAGACAGAGTAGGAGAAAAAGGCCATCGAATAGAAAATCTGGCCAATTGAGAAGAATAAGTGAATGTTCTTGTAAATGGATACATTTGTATATAATGATGAGGGATTGCTTCTAAATTCTCTGTGAATTATATGTATAGTCTTGATTGAATTCAGTAGGAAGGATATTTGAACATTTGATTCATAGATATTGAGTTGCTGAGGCCACGATACAGTGAGCAATGGGGAATGTATAATCTGATGAAGCAGCGCGTTATAGTATGCGGAGGAGTCGTGTTGAAACATTGATGAACCAAAGGATAAATTGACGGAACCTTGAGCCGAGTCATATGGTGGTATCCCAGAAGAATTGAGGCAATTGTTGTGTGTGTATAGAAGTGGAATTCATAAACAATGAAGGCGGACGAAACCCTGAGGAAGAAAGACGTGGAACCTTGCAAGAGTGAACAATAAAGGCAGGTTTCCGGTTTTCATCACACCACCTTCGACGGGCAAGCAGTATTCAAGAAATCGGAGCGATTCCATAGAACGACTGACATGTGGCATACGGCGGGGGCCCAAAAACCGCTCTCATCGTGCATTATCATTCGTGCAACTATGGCAAGCAATATCCGTCGGATCAGTGTTGGCTTCGTAATTCGTTATTAACCGTCGATTGGAGAATTACATTAACAAGTGGGCTCCACGGAACATCGGGCTATCACATTCTACACAGTGGCCACTATATAATATATTTTATTATAAAAGGTGAAGGTTGACTCGAATTCTTATAAGTGCATTAGATTCAGAGTTTGGATTTAATTGTATATGCATATAAATGAAATACAGTCTGAGGTTATAAAGGTTATAAATTTTTGACTGGGGAGCAGATATTTGTTTTATAAATAAGTCAAAGCATTTTTTTAAATACGGAACCAAAGGTTATACTGTTGATGGTTCGTGATAAAGATTGTGAGTACTGATATATCCGTGTTGTTAAAAGGGTTTTATAAAACGCCGAGAGTTATGCTAAGTTTGATTAAAAGGCAGTAGTACATACAACAGTTATATAACTGCAATGAACAAGGAACTGAATAAAGGAGAAAATGAAAAAGAGAGTAAGGCTGGAGGAATGTGTATGGAAAAATAAAAAGAGAGGAGAGCATGCATAAATGAAAATTCGGTGAACAGGAATATGTACAGGAATGAATTGGACAGGTGAATAAGCACAAAAAATGGGAAAATGTGCAAAAGACAAGGAACAAAGTATGCAGGACAGTGGCATGACTGCAGCAGAAAAGATAAATCTAGTAAAGCCCAAATTCAGAAAAGGAGCTGAGTGAAATTGAAGTGTGTAACTGAAAATGTGAATGTAAATGTTTTAATTGTTTTATTGTTTGTGATGCAAAGGCAAGTGTCCAGAGGAAAAATAAAAAAATTCCATTGTAACATTGAAATTTGTACATATTGTTATACTCTTAATAAGTTGGATAAAGAATTGAGAAGGCAGAAGTCAAAGAGTCCTGGCTATTCACTCCAAATTCCTTGTGGAATACAAACAGTCATGAAATGAACTCTATATATAATATCAACCTGATATGCATATGAAAGAAGAGAGAGTAAGGATAGAGAATGCAGAGTATAGAAGATTGAGGCAGAAAAGTTAAGGAAGAGAGGAACAGAAGGAGATGCTACAGAACAGAGCTGACACCTGAAGTAAATCAGCAAACATTTATTTAGATAAGTTGAGGTAGTTGGAGCTTCCCTATCAAGTTGAAGCTTGATAGCTGTCAGTTGCAGTTGACTGAGGTTGGAGCCTCCTGTAGGTTGGTGCCTGCAGAAAAACAGTGGTGAGAGGGAGTTGGAGCTTGCCTTTGCATCACAACAATAATAAGATGTGGTTTTTTCCCTTTATGGGTTTCCACTTATATCTGTTGTTTCTATCTGTGTTGTCTGTGTACTGAGATGATTTACCAAATCTGCTTAATATTTGCTGCTCTCATAATAAGTTTGATGTCACATTAATTTACCTCTTGCTGCAACATATTAAGACTGTTCATATACTAAGGTTGATTATAAAAGTAAGTTGTAAATAAGCTGATGAAAAATTTGTAAAGTTCATGAAGGTGTTAAAATGATTCACCCCGCCGCCCCTCTCAGTTTAACTAAGAATTCAACAATTGGTATCGGAGCCAGGTTCCTTTGTACCAGTTTAACAACTGAAAGGTGATTCTAAGTTCTCAGAATGGCTAGTAAAGAAGGATGCTCAACAAGTAAATCCCCTTTCTTTACACGTGCAAATTATGCTTTTTGGAAAATCAGGATGAGGACATACATAATGTCTCTAGGAATAGAGGTTTGGGGTTCTGTGGAATTTGGATATGCCCCAAAGGCAACTCACTCAGAAAAGAAAACCAAACAAGATTTTGTTGCCAATGCAAAAGCCGTGAATGCCATCTTAAATGGGTTGTGTGAAGCAGAGTTTATCAAAGTAATGCACAAAGACACTGCCAAAGAAATGTGGGACACTCTGGAGAATATTCATGAGGGAGACAAGAAGGTAAAGACTGCCAAACTTCAAGTCTATAGAGACCAGTTTGAGAACTTAAAAATGGATGATGATGAAGACATTTCTAGCTTATTTCTAAGGGTTGCAAAAATATTAAATAACATGAAGGCTCTAGGTGAAACTATAAAAATAAGTTGTAATTTTTTAAAAGATTCTAAGATCTCTTCCACCCAGTTTCAACCCCAAGGTTTCTGCAATAGAAGAAACAGTTGATTGGGAAACCTTGACCATGAACCAGCTACTAACAAATCTAACAGCTTATGATATGAGACTCCCACAGAAGAAGTCAAGTACGAGGGAGGCAGCCTTTAAAATAGAAAATAAGAAAGAATAAAAGAAGGACATATGCTCTTCTTCAGATGAAGAAGAGGCTAAATTTTTCAAGAAGCTGGATAGAGGCTTAGGTAAATACAAAGGTAAAATTTCTTTCAAATGCTTTAATTTTGGAAGAGTTGGACACTATGCTTCTAAGTGTCCCCACAAGAAAGTAAAGAATCAGGCTCAAGAATCAGGGAAAAACACATCAAAGAACTCGCAGAAAGAGAAGAATTTTAGTAGAAAATCCTTCTATGCTCAATAAGACAATAGTGCATCCGAAGACTCTGATGAACCCTCAAGTGAAGAAGGAACCTCTGAATTTTTATTGATGGCCATAGAAGAACTTTAAGGTCTCCTGCTAGAAGATGTAGAAGAAGAAGGTGAAGTCGACCTTGAGGGAGAGCTAAGAAGTGCTATGGAGGAGATTGACAGACTCAAACTAAAGTGCAGAAAACAAAAGGAAATTCTCCTCAAGTATGTGAGAGAAGAGAAGAATTCAAAAGCTCTCATGCAGCTAAAGATAGAGCTTGAAGAAGCCAAGAAGATAGAAGACATATTACTTAAGCAAATCAAGGAGAAAACTCAAGAACAAGAGAAGTTGGAAGAAGAAGTAGTATGTCTCAGGAAGAAATTAGAAAATTCTCAAAGGAAAGTGGGTACAAATTCTTCTCAAAAAACAAGCTCTAGCAAGTTGAAAGAGATTCTGGATACTCAAAGATCTCCTATGATAAAAATTGGAATAGGATATGAAGGAGAGTCAATTAAAAGCAAAGAAAAAGAAAACAGAGAAATTATTTTTGTAAAAGAAAACAAGGTTGATGAAATAGCTCAAATAATTCCCACAAAGTAAGAAACATGTAAGGAGGGAGATAGAATCCAGAAGAAACCTCTAGTAACAAGAATTGAAAGAAACACTCAGACAACAGAAAAAGAATCATATACTTTAGATGATGACAAATTTGGAAGCCATCAAAGAAGACTCTTCCCTCCTATGAAAAATGCCACCTGCTATGTCTGTCACAAGCTGGGACACATTGCTACATACTGTCATGCAAGGAGGAGTAATTCAAACCAGCAAAAGATGCAAACAGTGAAGAGACTATCTCAAGAAAACAAATGGAGAAGACAATCTTACATTAGGTATGAAAATAATTTCTATGGTTATTGTTTTTATTGTAATGAATTTGGCCATAAAATAATTGAGTGTAGAAAATATGGACAAACATTGATGGTCAATACCCCAAGGAGGTTTATGAATCAAATAATTTTTTCCCATATTCAAAATTCTGCAAAAATAATGATCAAGTATTGTGTATGCAACAAAATTGGACATATGCCTTCCAAATGTCCTCTGAGAGGATGTGATTTATCATCTCACAAAAGATACCAAACAAAAGGATGCTTCTAGTGGATAAAGAAAGTGAAGAAATGTGACCTAGCTCTAACTGCTCAAGATCTGAAAAGCTAGTGGTATTTGGATAGTGGCTGCTTAAAACACATGACTAGAGACAAAAGTAAGTTTATAACTCTTGATGAAAGGAAATCTGGCAATGTTACTTTTGGCAATGACAAATCACGAAAAATAAAAGGAAAAGGCTCAGTCAGCATAGACAATGGCAAAGGAAAGGCTCAAGATGTACTATTTGTAGATGGGCTGAAAGCAAATTTGCTGAGTTTCAGTCAAATTTGTGATAAAGGCTGTGAAGTTCTCTTTAGAGCACAAGATTGTGAAGTGAGATCAAGCACCACAGGTAAGACTCTACTCAAAGGAGTTCGATCAGAGAGTAATGTTTACATCGTGAAAGAGGAAGATGAAGCATGCCATCTTAGAAAACTTGAGGAGTCATGGTTATGGCATAGGAGATTGGGACATCTCAGCTTCGATCATATCATCAGACTGAGCAAGAAGAAAGCAGTCAGAGACATGCTAGAAATAAAAAGGCCTTATAATACCACATGCAAATCTTGTCAATTAAGTAAATAGACCCGCACATCCTTTAAGGCCAAAGATGAGTTATCAACAAGAAGACCACTCCAACTTGTGCACATGGATCTGTGTGGACCTGCAAGAACTAAAACACCAAGTGGAGAATCCTACTTCATGTTGATAATAGATGATTTCTCCAGAATGACATGGGTTGCTTTTCTCAAGAATAAATCGGAAGCTCTGGACAAATTCAAAATATTCAAAGCATTAGCAGAAAATCAGACAGGATGCAAGCTAAAATGCATCAGATCGGACAGAGGAGGTGAATTCAAAGATTATGAATTTACAGATCCATGCAATGAATATGGCATAAAACAAAAATTTACTATTGCAGGGACACCTCAACAGAATGGAGTAGCAGAGAGACAAAACAGATCCATTCAAAAAATTTCCAGAGCCATGATGCAAGAGAGTAATATTCCTCAAACCTTCTAGGCAGAAGCAGTACACACAGTGGTGCATATCCTTAATAAATCTCACTTAAGGCCAAGCAGTGACAAGACTCCCTATGAACTATGGCATGGAAAGCCAGCTTCAATCAAACATTTTAAAATTTTTGGAAGCAAGTGTTATATAAAGAATAATGATGAAAATCTTGGGAAATTTGATGCAAAAGCAGATGAAGGGATTTTTCTAGGATATGCTTCCAAAAGTAAAGGGTACAGGTGCTACAACAAGACTCTTCGAAAAATAGTAGAAAGTATTGATGTGAAATTTGATGAAGAACTTCCAAACAATACAAAAGATACAAACTGCAGCAGTCCATCACACAACCATGAAGAAGAAGACCAAGATGATGATGAAACAAGCAATACATCAGAAGATGCTGAACTGAGCCCTAAAGCCCCTTCTAGATACACTCAGAAGAACCATCCTGAAGATCAGATCATAGGAGACAAGAGAAAAGCGGTCCAGACAAGAAGGCAGCTAACTGAACAGATAGAAGAGGTATACATAGCCATGTTATCACAGATAGAGCCAAAGAAATTTGAAGAGGCCAGCAAGGACAAGTCTTGGGTGAATGCTATGAATGAAGAATTGGACCAAATTGAGAAAAACAATACTTTGGAACTAGTTCCTAGACCCACTAGGAAAAAATGACATAGGCTCAAAATGGGTTTTTTCAAAAATAAAATGAATGAGGAAGGACAGGTAATCAGGAATAAAGCCAGACTTGTCTGCAAAGGATATTCACAAATCGAAGGACTTGATTTCGATGAAACATTTTCCCCTGTAGCCAGAATGGAAGCCATCATAATGTTTCTGCCTTTGCATGCCATCAAGACTTCAAGGTATATCAAATGGATGTGAAATCTGCATTTCTGAATGGAGATCTAGAAGAAGAAGTCTACATGGAACAGCCAAAAGGCTTCTCATTAACAGACAAAGAATATTATGTATGCAGACTAAATAAGGCTCTATATGGACTAAAACAAGCTCCTCGTGCTTGGTACTCAAGGCTGAATAAATATTTGCAAACACAAGGCTTTAAAAGAGGAGGAGTAGACAACAATCTATACATAAAATCCCATGAAAATGACCTCCTGATTGTTGTAGTATATGTTGATGACATTATGTTTGGAAGCAATAGAGATGAACTAGAAAAAGGGTTTGCTGAGAAGATGTAATCAGAGTTTTAGATGTTCGTGATTGGAGAACTCAGTTTCTACTTAGGACTTCAAATTCAGCAAAAGAACACAGGCACATTCATCTCACAGGAAATATACTTAAAAGAAATGTTGAAAAAGTTCAATATGGAAGACTGCAAACCTGTGCCAACTCCCATGATCACGGGATGCAAGCTGTGTGCTGATGATGGATCCGCTGAAATAGATCAAAAAATCTACAGATCCATGATAGGAAGTATGTTGTATCTGACAGCATCAAGACCAGACATCATGCTAGCAGTAGGACTAGTGGCTAGATATCAAGCAGCACCTAAACAAAACCACCTTCTGGCAGTCAAAATAATATTTAGATACCTACAAGGAACAACTAAGTATGGACTTTGGTATCCTAAAAGAAAAAACGTCATGTTGACAACATCCACAGATGCAGATTGGGCCAGTTGTGTGGATGACAGGAAAAGCACAAGTGGAGGTGCATTCTATTTAGGAGAAAGTCTGGTGGCATGGTTAAGAAAGAAAGAAACATCTATCTCTCTGTCTACAGCAGAAGCAAAATATATAGCAGCAGCGGCATGTTGTACACAAGTCATGTGGATGAAGCAAACCCTCCAAGACATGAAGGTAAGCATTAATGAACCTATCTCAATCAAATGTGATAATACAAGTGCTATAAGTATATCTAAAAATCCTGTGCTTCATTCAAAAACCAAACATATCCCAATCAAGTATCATTTTCTCCGAGAACAAGTGGCTCAGAAGATAGTAAAACTGGAGTATGTACCAACAAAAGAACAAACAACAGATATATTTACCAAACCGTAATTCGTTATTAACCGTCGATTGGAGAATTACATTAACGAGTGGGCTCCACGGAACATCGGGCTATCACATTCTACACAGTGGCCACTATATAATATATTTTATTATAAAAGTTGAAGGTTGACTCGAATTCTTATAAGTGCATTAGATTCAGAGTTTGGATTTAACTGTATATGCATATAAATGAAATACAGTCTGATGTTGTAAAGGTTATAAATTTTTGACTGGGGAGCAGATATTTGTTTTATAAATAATTCAAAGCATTTTCTGTAAATACAGAACCAAAGGTTATACTGTTGATGGTTCATGATAAAGATTGTGAGTACTGATATATCGGTGTTGTTAAAAGGGTTTTATAAAACGCTGAGAGTTATGTTAAGTTTGATTAAAAGGCAGTAGTACATACAACAGTTATATAACTGCAATGAACAGGGAACTGAATAAAGGAGAAAACGAAAAAGAGAGTAAGGTTGGAGGAATGTGTATGGAAAAAGAAAAATAGAGGAGAGCATGCAGAAATGAAAATTCGGTGAACAGGAATATGTACAGGAATGAATTGGACAGGTGAATAAGCACAGAAAACGGGAAAATGTGCAAAAGACAGTGAATAAAGTATGCAGGACAGTGGCATGACTGCAGCAGAAAAGACAAATCCAGTAAAGCCAAAATCTAGAAAAGGAGCTGAGTGAAATTGAAGTGTGTAACTGAAAATGTGAATGTAAATGTTTTAATTGTTTTATTGTTTGTGATGCAAAGGCAAGTGTCCAGAGGAAAAATAAAAATCCCATTGTAACATTGAAATTTGTACATATTGTTATATTCTTAATAAGTTGGATAAAGAATTGAGAAGGCAAAAGTCAAAGAGTCATGGCTGTTCACTCCAAATTCCTTGTGGAATACAAACAGTCATGTAATGAACTCTATATATAATATCAACTTGATATGCATAAATAGTAAGAGAGAGTAAGGATAGAGAATGCAGAGTATGGAAGATTGAGGTAGAAAAGTTAAGGAAGAGAGGAGCAGAAGGAGATGCTATAGAACAGAGCTGATACCTGAAGTAAATCAGCAAACATTTATTTAGATAAGTTGAGGAAGTTGGAGCTTCCCTATCAAGTTGAAGCTTGATAGCTGTCAGTTGTAGCTGACTGAGGTTGGAGCCTCCTGTAGGTTGGTGCCTGCAAAAAAACAGTGGTGAGAGGGAGTTGGAGCTTGCCTTTGTATCACAACAATAATAAGATGTGGTTTTTTCCCTTTATGGGTTTCCACTTATATATGTTGTCTCTATCTGTGTTGTCTGTGTACTGAGATGATTTACCAAATCTGCTTAATATTTGCTGCTCTCATAATAAGTTTGATGTCACATTAATTTAACTCTTGCTACAACATATTAAGATTTTTCATATACTAAGGTTGATTATAAAAGTAAGTTGTAAATAAGCTGATGAAAAATTTGTAAAGCTCATGAAGGTGCTAAACTGATTCACCCCCCCCTCTCAGTTTAACTAAGAATTCAAAAGACAATGTTGGGATCAAACATCTTATTTATTATTTGAGTTAGAACATGAATGATACCGAGATCAAATATACTCACGTCAAAGAGTTAGCTCTGGCGGTTGTCCAGGTTGTCCAAATGTTTCGCCACTATATCTTGTTTCGCAAGACTATGGTTGTTTCTGACTATAACCTAATGACATACATGTTATCAAGAAAATTTTTGGGGAGCAAGTAATCCAAGTGGATTTGCATCCTCCAGGAGTTCAATTTGAAGTTTATCAAATCTAAGTCAAAGAAATTCTTAGTCTTTGTTGAGTTAATATGCTATCTTTCCACTATAGATGTTGAAACAATGTATGACGATTATATTCCAGACGAGTCATTGTTCCTGATCGTTTCATCTAACCCATGGTATGGAGAAATTATCATATATCTAAAAACCCATAATTTCTAGTCCAATACCTCTCGCTCTGACCAATGACGTATCTACTATCAAGCTAAAAATTATATTATAATCATCAAGACCCTTTATCGTCGCCGTATTAATACGATTTTTTGAATGTGCCTCACTCATGAGGAGGCCGAGAAATTTTTGAATGAATCCCATGTCGATGCATGTGGTGGACATATGTTTGGTATTACACCGCACAAAATATTTTGTGTTTTGGCTACTTTTGGCCTACTATGTTTTGCCATTGCATATTTGCGGTCCAAAAGTGTCATGCCTTCGAGATAAAAAATTGTAAAACCCATGCTCCACCTACTACTTTACACCCCTTTATCGTCATTATACCTTTCGTGAAATGGGGCATTGATTTAGGACATGTAACCCTCACTTGGCTGGGGGCATGGCTACATCATTTTGGCGGTAGACTATTTTACCAAGTGGGTCGAGGCGATGCCTACATACAATAATACCAACGAAACAACTTCTCTCTTATTTTTGAATCATGTTATTGCAAGGTTTGACGTACCACAAGCCGTAGTTGTAGACCATGGGAAACATTTTCGTAACCACATGATGTCTGAACTCACGGCCAAGTTGGGCCTCTCCCATGAGAGTTCAACTCCCTATTAACGTTAGGTGAATAGGAAAGTTGTGGAAATCAATAAAGTTTTAAAAACAATGCTTCAATGCATGATAGAGTTCATAAATTGAAATGGAATCTGATATTTTATGCAGCCTTGTGGGGATTTCTAACTTTTGTTCAGACTGCTACCGAGTTCACACCATTCTAATTGGCATATGATATGGAAGAAATCCTTCCGATTGAGTGTGAAATTCTGTCTCTGAAACTTGTTGTCGATCTCCTTCTCGCCACTTCTGTAAAATAAGAGTGCCTCTTACATCCGAAATGCTTAAATGAAACCTAGCATGATTATGCAATGGCAAATGAGGCCCATAAGAAATGCATTAAGGTGCAATACAACGAGAATGTCAAGCCTCGTGTCTTCTAAGAAGGTGACCTTGTCTTGTTATATGATCAAGAGTCTGATAAATTAATATCATTGAAGCTCGGGCTAATGTGGCTAGGCCCATATATTGTTAACTGTGTATTTGCTAAAGGGGCCTACGAGCTTGTTCATTTTGATGGAGTTCCATTGGGGCAGCATAGAAATGGGTTGTACCTTAAAAAATACTATGCTTAATTTGTTTTTTCATAGCTCATTGTGTACATGTTGTGTATAAGTGTGTTGAGTGTGTTTGCACTGTGTTCCTTTCGTAGTTTCCTATGGTTTCTATTAATTTTGTTTACATTTAATTTGCAGATGTCGACATCCCTTCAACCATATGTTAGTTATGTTGGTGGCACTAGTTGTAGTACTAAGAACCTTTCTTCCTCAATATGGGGTATATATGATTTGAATGGAGAGTTAGTGAGTTTACAAGGGATTTTTATCGGCCACTCTACAAATAATATTGTTGAGTAGAGCGCAATGATCGAGCTATTATCTGATGCTATTTCTCAAGATATTTGCTATTTAGTTATTAGACTCGACTCACAACTTGTAGTTCTCCAAATGGCTAATGTCTATTCAGTTAGAATTCCAAATATTCTTTGTATGTTCTTAAGGGTTTTAAGCTAGTTATCAACTCAATAGGGTTTTGATTAGGGTTTGCTAGATAAGAAGCACTAGGTTTAGGAACTAGGCCAAATGTTCTAAATGATCAATTGTATCCATATAATGAGGCAAGGTAGGTGTAATCAATGGCACAAAATATATTTGTCATTGTAGTGTGGTGAGGAGGAAAGAAGAAACAAAATGAGCATATATGTATGAATTTATTTGTTTAGAGGATAAACACTTATATGAAAATCTCAGACAAAACATAGCATTTAGACAATGAAATATGTTCAACAACTTAAGAGATAATCATGAGATGAAATATAGATGGTTACTGAAAAATATCTAATAATCAAATGCATTAAGAAATAATGAATAAAATAGTACCATTGATCACAACACATGAATCTCACAACAATAGCTGCAACTGTATTATATTTCTGCAAAAAGCCAAGTACACTAGTTCAAAAAGTATGAACTTCAAGTATCCAATCTTCTCTTTGACTTGTTTTTTAGTACATGTAGAGGAAAAACAAGATTCCACCTCTAAGGGGTCGAATCCTGATCCACAGCAACTAATTCATGAACCTAATTTCTCATTGCCAAATCCTATGGAAGTTAGAAACAAATTCCCCTTTTTTAGCTAACTAATTGAGATTATCTCCACATTGATCACAATATTATTTACAATGATAACCATTAATAAGCCTATTAATCATAAAATAACTCATGAGTCAACTATTACATCGACCAAGTTTGACCTTTGACCTCCACGTGTAGTGAAAAATATCTAAACACATAAACGCAACAACTTTCCCAGACATGCAACAAATTTGGCTTAGCAGAAGCAGAACAACTTTGGCTTGATTTTTAGATGACTTGGAAGAAGTTTGAAGCTTTATTGAAGACATGTAAAGAAAATTTTGATTGTAATCTACACCATAGAACCCTTAAGCCATCCAAAATCATCATTTTAGCCTCCTCAAAATTGATTTCAAAACCATGTGTCCAGAAACGCAATGAATTTATGAAAAGGTGGCAGAAAGGTGAAAAAATGGCCTTGTTTGATCATTTTCTGCAAATTTATGAATCTACAAACATCCTCAGGTTCTTTTTTGGTATCCTTATTCCATTATCTTCCTTCACATGCTTAAAATTTTGGATTTAGACCGTCTAAGGAAAAGCGCAACAACTAGTTGATGCGTTTTTGTAGGATGTTTTTTTTTTCATTTTCGTAAAAATAGGGGTCAAATATGAAGTGATATATCTTTATCCATAATAATTTTTACAAAACTAGGAGAGGTTTTTGTAGATAATGTTTTTTGGAGAAAATTGTCTTTCAAATTTTTAAAATTCATCTTCATTTAGTTGGAAACGTCTTTTGAAAATTATGGCAAAAACAGAGTCAAAAGTGCAGCAACTTTTCCAGAAGCGCAACAAATTGGGGGAAGGGAATGAGGGGAAAGGGAGATAATAAAAATTATGGGAAAATTATGGGGCATAGTAATGGATTTTAGGAAAATACTAGAAGTGTAATGTCTCAAAAATAGTGAGAAAAAGGGGGGAAAAAGGTCAAAACACAGACCTAGGGTAAAAGCGCAACAAATTTCTAGGGTTTTTGGGGAAATAAGGAAATGAAAGGATTTTGAAGAGGGGAATGATGGGGAATGGTTAGTGAAGGATGATGAAGGAGTTATAAGCTTAAAACCAAGCTATTTGACTCCTGAATGAAGCTATGAACCATGGGAAAGGGAAAGCGCAATAAAAACCCTAGTAGCAGAATTTTCGCTTAATTTATGAGGAAAGAAGGTGCAAGTATGATTGATAGGGTTTAATTGACCATGATTAATCAAAATAATCATGAAATATGGCGATGACCTATCATGATGAAATTATCTTCATTTTTGGAGTTGGAGTAGCAATGACACCTATACAATGACTTGTAACCATTTGACAATAAAGAGACATGTCAAATTTTATTTGAAAATATAACAATTTGAATAAAGACTCTAACTACAGTGGAAAGAGTAAATTTGATCACTGTGACTATTAGACACTAACATTGGCTCCAATGGGGATGTAATCTCCTTTATGAGGTGTCAAGAAAATCGTACACCAGGTTGCCTTGTTCATTGGGAATTGGAGTCACTGCAGTTACAATCCTCAAACTTACTCAAATCAAACTGAAAACTGAACTGTACATCGTCAACTGCAAAATCTACTAGAAACCGAAACTGAAAAAGATGCTCAGAATGTTGAGCTTATTCATCACACCTTGCCTACTATAATTGATCCATAAATCACCTGATCAAGTGAAGTGAGACAACCAATGCAACCATACTAGAATTGTATCCAGTGATTGAGTTCTTTGCATATGCTTGTTTACGATAAAAATATAAATTCTGCATGATAACAACTCTAATAAAAACTTGTAAACAGATCCAAATTTGGGTCCCCTTGTTGACTCTAAAAATGGTGCAAATGGATCTTCAAATGATTGTGCATTGAGGTTTAGCTTGTCTAATAGATTATAATTATGCTCTAGGTGGCCTTCATAACATGAATATAAATTTTCATCTTGATCCTTACTCTCCTGATATGACTTCAAATTTTCGGATGAGCATTGTAATGAGACTCCTGCTGAACAAGACAATGAATATTGATGCCAAAATAAATCATCATCAACCCTATATTCAAACTCACAACTATATAAACAATGATAATTTTGAATACAAAGATCATCCATATAATTTCCTATTGGATCATTGATAACATGAGAAAGCTGTTGTAACCTGTTGTGGATTGGTTCTGATGAAACTACATGATCTTGTATAAACTCTTCATGTTCCACACTTTCAGCTACATTTTCAAATAGAATGTTGCTTGGTAACTGTGATTGTGGACTGAAAAAAGGTTCTATATTGCAAACAACGTTTTCAACAACTTCAACAAGAGAAGGTTTCCAACTGCTGTCAACTTGCTTATTTGCTTCCTTGGAAACCTTATATTTTTCTCTTATTTTTTCGAATGAAGAGAAACAAAAAGGTAATGAGTCTCGATCAGGAAGTTCAATGTCTTCTTTGTGCTGAATATCAAAACTGAAAGACTGCAGTTTTTTATTTTTGGGAAAATTTTCTCTCATAAATTGAAATGAAGTGAAACATAAAGGCAAAGACCTTTCACCTGATTTGAAATTTTTTGCATTTTCTTCATTGTTTTAATGGATAATATGTGTAGGTTGAGTGTTATACTTGAGCTATAGTAAGTGGACTTCCTCCTCCTAAAAACATGTCATTGATTGCCTTGAAGAGTCAGCCTCGATTTCGACAACATAGTCATCATAATATTGATCTGTTGTACTGTACAACAACCCTCCCTTATTTCAAAATTTTAGAATAAAATTCATTTAGAAATAGAGTCCCTTTTTCTTTTAATATAGGAATAAAATACTTAGAAATAAAGATTCATTATTTGAAAAACTCATTGCATATCTTTATTACCAAGCATGGACAAACAAAATACAACATTCAAAACTTCCGATCCGATCAAATATAAAAGACTTTATCATATAAAACAAGTCAATTATAAAAAGTCCCATGAACAGTGATCGCAATCGGAAATCGGAGAAATCATTAAGAAAAAGTTTTACATACATGCTCAAAACTCCGATGCGATTAGTTCAATCGCAAATTGCCAATCGCAAAGGATTTATGTTATGCATTGTTTTTACATATTTTTGATGCGATGCGATCAATCGCAATCGCATAATCGGAGCACTTTTTAAATTCTTTGTAGTCAAATTGAGAAATTCCCGATGCGATGAGCTTTATTATATGAACTCATTACAAAGGAAAAGTAAACGTTGTAAATTAAAATCCCTATGTGATGGACCCCACCATATCGCAATTGGAAATCGGAGATGGTCCTTGATAATTCTTTTCGATTGAAACTCCTCGATGCGATATACCGCCATCACAATCGGAAATCGGAGAAGTTTGTAATCGCAATCGGCAATCAGAGAAATCTTTATTGTGATATTTATGTACCATTTGAATACTTCCGATGCGATTGATATTCAATACACTATACACTTGTCACATCGGAAGAATTCAAAAATAGGTAAATTTATATTATTTCACAAGCGCCAAATATCCAATAGTACGTTCAACATTAAATAGCAAATCAAAACAAATATTGGTTTATGATTCTGTTTTTATATGAGTGTGACCCAAGGAAAACATTTAAGTGTTATACGAAATCAATAAATAATGAATCGTGAGTTCATAATTTTTATAATTGTTCTTTTCACTTGCTTGTTTATCACGACTAATAGCTTATTGCCTTGTATAATCAAAGAACACTAAACCCTTTCATTCGCAGACCGAGGGAAGCAATACCAGATACTAAAATGTCGAAGAGAACAAGAAGAATGAAGGCTGCTAGTGCCGCTAAGTTTTTTGAGATTCCTACAGTCTCAAAGGAAAGGCCAGTAAAGCTGAAACTAGTTACGGATACATCATGTCAAGGGCTGGGAAAAATGACATGGAAAGGAGTTTATAATCTGATTGAGAGTGAAAACCATAAAGTCACGATAGCAAAGGTATCAGTTCCGGATGAAGATAACTCAGATTCCGACTCTGAGATTACTGAAAGAACACTTGCGAATTCATTCCTACATTGAATTGCAGCCAGAGAAAACATCATTCCTTATTATGATGTGATTCGATGGGTCATCAATAATGTAGAAATTAAGAACAGAATGTTCATTTCAACTTCTGGAGCATCTTTTGGATCATTTAAAGCAGAAGACATTAAGGCAATGTATCATCTCCCTGATCCGCAGAAGGTTTATAACAAAGAATTTGTCAAAGAGTTTGCTGACAGTAATAAGGTTCAATCTGAACCTATCAAAGAAAGGAGAAAAAATCCTGAAAAGCACAAAAATGAATCATCCGGTATGTATTCAGTAGATTCTCTTTTACCCCCATACTGCTATGCCGCTGCCATGATGTGTAGATTATTTGGTAATGACAATTCTGCTAGGTTTTCTATACAAATGGTTCCTTTAATCCTTGCTACTGTCAATTCCGAAATTATGGACTGGGTTGTCATTCTTTCTGATAGGATATCTAATAGGATACTCGAATATAGACAAGATAAAAATGCTGGAAATGCCACTCCCTTTTTCTTCTGTGCTTCTTTTCTAGACGCCCTTTGTTTCAATTCTGAGTTTCCCTTGTTAGGATGGAAATGGACTTCTAAATACCCTACTCCGATTCATATATATCATAAAATCCTTTGGAAAGTTCATTTCAAAGATCATGTTTATAGAATATGTCATGGTTTCCTTATCCCAGTCTTTCAAACCATTTTCAATCGTTTCCCTCCTAGATTCTCCGACAAAGCTAAAACTGACTTATCCTCAATAGGAGATTGGTTTGGAGAAGAAAAAATCACGTATGTCAGGATTTTCGGGAGTATTGTGGAACCCCATGTTCTCCCTCTTTTTGTTCCAGATAAACTTCTAGCCCAGGAAATATCCTATCAATTGACAGTTGAAGGAATGTCCAGATCTCTGAGCAACAATAAGAAAAGAATGTGGCCTTATTTTCCATTCAATTGTGGACATTTTACTTTGAATGACTTCAAACATGCAGAAAAGGAAGTCGTCAAAATGAAAGACTTAAAATTCGCAACAATCCCGGGGAGACAGTATGATCCACAAAAGATAGCTTTTAATGTTACTTCTTCAGTTTCGATTGCTCGATTCGAGCATGAACCGGATGAATTTGATGATTTGTTTGTTTCATTAGATAACTTTTCTCAAGTTTATAATTTGGCCAAATCTAAATTCCAGAAAGAAGAGATGAATAAATTTATGTTATTCAGAAGAAAAAGGTTTTTGAAAGTTCCTCTAGATCAATTAAGAGTTCCTATGCAAGAGTCAGAAACAGAGGATGCATCTGGAAAAACAGCAGGAGAAACATCTACCAGTAAGGCCACTACACAATCATCTACTGGCCAGCCCATTGTGCATGTACATACTGAAAAGGTGAGCACTGATGGCAAACCCAATGTTCAGAAAGAAAATACTAATGGAAAACCCGATGTAAATACTGATCAGCAATCCACAGCTCAAACAGAGAAAGAAGGCACAAGTACTGATACTAATGTGCACAGTCAGAAAGAAGGATCAAATAGCAAAACCAATGAACAAGAAATAAATACAGAGAAATCAGATACACAACTTGGAGGAAACAAAACTACTGAGAAAATAGTAGACTCTGTTGATCCTAATGTTTCCTCACAATTGTTGAAACAATATAATCAATTTGCTCATCAATTAGGACTGCAGGATGATCCCAAAGAGAAAAAGCCAGAAGATCAGGATGTTGAAATCATTCCCGAACATCCTACAGGACAAATTATATTGAAAATTGAGGAAATTCCTCCTCTGGATATATTCTACAACCCTAAACATAAGGTTGTTGTGAAAAAACAGAGAAAAAGGAGGAGAATTGATTAAGACATGTTTTCTGCTTCACAGGAGGAATTCATGAACATTGTTTATAAGAATGCTGAAGTGAATCCATCTGAGGATCTCACTAAGCTGTCCCAATATGCAGGAGCATACAGTGCTGCAACAATAGATAAAGCTGCAGAAGTTTCTCAGTTAATGACCCAGAAAGATCTACATATAGCTTTACTTGAAGAACAAGCTAATAAAAATCAGCAGAAGATTGCTCAATTAGAAAAGCAATTACAAGATTAGGAACTCAGGTCTAAAGAGCTATAAGAGCAGCTTTCCACAGAAAATAAGAAAGTTGATGAAAAGGCTTTGAGCAAACAGCAACATTTGAATCAAAAAATTTCAAAGCTACAAAATTTGTTACAAAATGAGAAGAATACAAAGATTGTGCAAGAAAAATAATTTCAAGCAGCTTTAGATAAGTTCAAGGATTTTCCCAAATTAAATTAATTCAAATTAGAGGCTCTTGAAGCCAATAAACTGTTGTCTCAGCAGTTAAATAATTTTTGTACAAAATTGACACAAGCAGAACCATTGTTTGATATCACATCATCTTTGATCCAGGACATAATTACTCTCAGGCAAGAAATTGATAACGTCGATGAAAAGATTTCTGAATTTCTTACTTGGCAAGACACAGAAAAAGGCAGAAAAGCTAATCTTCCTAGGATAGAAGAAAGACATAAAGAAATCTTGTTTACAGAGTGGGAACAACAGTTAATGAAAGCCGAGAGAGCTATATCAAGAGCTAGAAACATGATGGGTAATATAACACAATTTATCAATGACAGCTTGTATGCAATTAATCTCATTTCAGATTGTGTTCCAGGAAATTTAGTCAAATTTAAAGAAGCCGATTGCAGATGGAAAGAAGAAATAATGAATAAAAGTCAACAGATCAACAAGCTTCAAACAATATCTTGGGACAATATGTGGACTTATCTAATTAAGCCACACAATCAACAATTAGCTATTAAAGTCCTATCAAATGCTGTTGATTGTTTGATTCCAAAATTCTCCGATGCCACATACGCTGGACAGTTACATTCCAAGATGATTCATCCATCGGAGGTCCAGGAAATGCTGAAAATTTTCCACCTGGTTACATTGAACGAGAAACAAAAGCAATGAATCAGTTCCACAAAAGATAGCATTTCTGTTTTTAAAGTTAATAGATTGTAGCAGTAGTAGTATGATTCTGTTTTCATGTAATGTCATATTTAAACCCATCTCATGCATTGGAGAAGGGGTCCGGAGTTGTAATATTTTTGGATTTGGAGATTACATTTATGTACTCCATTGACTCTTATATTTTATAAAGGATCACATCTGGTGATTGTTGTGCGGAATTATTTTTAAAGAGTTGCATTTCTGAACCTTGGATTTGATTTTGCATTGGAATTACTGGATCAGAGTATTGGATTTCATTTGAAACTTTCAAGATGGATAAGGTATTTTTATCTATTCACTGTTAATTTCTTTTGTTATATGATATTCTCTTTTAAATTTGCTATCATTTATATATATTTCATTTTCACAATATTTCTTTATATATCATTTTTTATTATATTAGAAATATTCACCTTTCATAAATGTATGTAAACTGATATACAATGATGAATACAATATGCTAATATAACTCTGTTTAAATTCTTAAACAGAGTTATCTTTATTTGTCGCTGCACATTTCAATTAAACTTTAATACATTTTTATGGCTATTGTTAAATTGGAATAATTTTAAGTTGTATTCACATATGATACCCGGGTTAGTCTTAGAATTTCCTTATCAGTACTTAAACTAGATTAGATAGTTTCATTTCAGTCGTTTAGTCCCATTTTCATTCATCCAAATCAATCCATCGTCAACTCATTAGTTATAAGGAAACTGGTCCTTTCAATCCAGTCGGAGCCACCATACCAAACGGATAAGGAGCTGTCCTAAGGTCCCGACCGGGTGGTTTTCCCCAATGTTTGAAGTAGAGATTTTCTAGGCTTCAACATGATCATACTTGGGTAAATCATAAATATAAGTAATTTAATCAAGCATACACATTGGATCAGTAAATTTCTTCTCCACGGGTTGATCTACAAATCCATTTTAATGATTGTCCATAAATGAATACATAAAACAATCATTTTCCAATTTGGGATTAGCAGGAAAATGGTTAGGGTCAGTAACCTCTTCCTCTTCTGCAATAAGTGGGACATGGTGTTTTTGAATAACAAATTCATCTCTCATGGTGATATTTTGCATCATTTATTCCATCATGCTTTAAAAAAATTCAATTTTCTCTTCTGAAGTTGTTAGGTACTCATTCTCTATGTTCTCCCTCTCATTTGCCTTAAATTTTGACCTTTTGACCAACAGATTAGCTTCCACAACTATTTCACTATCTTGCATTTCTTCGAGTGTTGTAGTGTTTCTTTATCTCAATTTAAATTCCATTTCCGTATCAAAGGCATTCAGGCAGTGTAAGAAAGCTAAACCAGGAGGCAGTTTTATATCAACAGGCATTGAAAGGTATATTTGATTGAACCTAGCTAAAAAGTGTTGCACTATTTCTCCTGGATGTCTTTTAAAATGATTATATTCTTCTAAAATCAGAAAAGGAATCCTCTTAATCACCCATCTATCAAGGAAGACTTTCACAAACTGATGGAAATCGAAAATTCTTGCAGCTGGCAAGTTTTTGAACCATTTCTTGGCTTCACCTTGCAAAGATAGAGTAAAAATCTTAATACTGACATCATCTTCTTCGACCTACAAGAGGTCAAGAAATTTTTCAAAACCCTAAACATGTTTTTCAGCAGTGATGTTACCATGTTCTCCATCAAACCTGGGAAGATATTTGTAATAATTTTCAGGGAAATCATGGAGTATGGGAGGTAGGATGTGTGGCTTGTATCTATCTAGACTTTTACAAGGTATAGGAGTATGTATAGAAGCTGTAAGATTAGTCTTGATCTCTTGAGGCTCACCAAGTTGAATATGATCAACATAAGTTTCAGAAGAAGGATCTTGACCAAGATAAAAAAAAAACGTAAGGAGAATTTGAATTCACAATTTTCAAAGGAAAGGAATCTAATGCGAGTTTATGATCTTTTCTCAAATACAATATACATTGGAAAACATTCTTGACATTCTGAGGAAAAGAGAAGAAATAATTTATGACAAATAACACAATGTCTTCGATGAAATTCCAAGTTGAATGCCTGATCTTTCCATATTGTCGTTTCATGTTTATGTTGGTAAGGTTCATCCTCGAGTGGAATCTTTGAATTTAATTTGAAATCGATTTGGAGTCGCCAGGTGAATGATTTCAACCTTCACAAGTCAAATCATTGTCCATCATCAGCAATCATATCTAATCCTTGTCGTTCACACCCAGGAAAAATGTAAACTTTCACTCCCCAACAACGACACCAAAATGTTAATACTCCTTAGTTTATCAAGGTTGAGAAAGGAAACCAAAGAGGTAACCACAAACCAAATTTCTACTTGGTATCTAGCCCTACCAAATCATAGAGGGCTCTCTCAAAATCAACCTCACAACCAATGGAAATGACTGGAGAGTATTAGGTTTTTAGGCTAGTTATCAGCTCAATAGTGTTTCGATTAGGGTTTGTTGCATAAGAATCACCAGGTTTAGGAACTAGGCCAAGTATTCCAAATGATCAATTGTAGACATAGAATGAGGCAAGGTAGGTGTAATTAATGGCACAAAATAGATTTTTCATTGTAGTGTGGTGAGGAGGAAAGAAGAAACAAAATTAGCATATCTGTATGAATTCATTTATTTAGAGGATAAACATTAATATGAAAATATCACACAAAACAGAGCATTTAGAAAATGAAATATGTTCACAACTTAAGAGATAATCATGAAAATAAATATAGATGGTTACTGAATACAAAAATAATCAAATGCATTATGAAATAATGAATAAAATAGTACCATTGATCACAACACATGAATCTCACAATAATAGTTGCAACTGTATTATATTTCTGCAAAAAGCCAAGTACAGTAGTTCAAAAAGTATGAACTACAAGTATCCAACCTTCTCTTTGACTTGTTTCTGAGTACATATATAGGAAAAAATATTCCACCTCTAAGGGGTCGAATCCTAATCCATAACAACTAATTCATGAACCTGATTACTCATTGCCAAATCCTAGGGAAGTTAGAAACAACTTTCCCCTTTTGTAGCTAACTAATTGAGATTGTCTCTCAAATCATTGATCACACGTTTCTTTACAATGGTAATCATTAATAAGCATATTAATCATAAAATAACTCATACCAAGTTTGACCTTTGACATCCATGTGTAGTGAAAAATCTCCAAACACAGAAACGCAACAAATTTGGCTTAACAGAAGTGCAACAGCTTTGGCTTGATTTTTAGATGACTTGGAAGATGTTTGAAGTTTTCTTAAAGACATGTAAAGAAACTTTGGGATGTCCTCTACACCATAGAACCCTTAATTAATCCAAAATCATCATTTTAGCCTCCTCAAACTTGATTTCAAAACCAAGTGTCTAGAAACACAACGAATTTCTAAAAAGGTGGCAGAAAGGTGAAAAAATGGCCTTGTTTTATCATTTTCTACAAATTTATGAATTTACAAACATCCTTACATACTTTTTTAGTATCCTTATGCCATTATCTGCCTTCACATGCTTAAAATTTTGGATTTGGACCCTTTGAGGAAAAGCGCAACAACTAGCGCAGTAACTAATTCTTGTGTTTCTGTAGGATGCTTTTTTTGTTGCATTTTTGTAAAAATAGGGATCAACTATGAACTGATGTCTCTTTAACCATAATAATTTTTACCAAACTGGGATATTTTTTTGGTAGATAAGGTTGTTTTGGAAAAAAACCTATCTCCATTTTTGAAAATTCATCTTCATTTGGTGAGGAACCTCTTTTGAAAATGATGACAAAAACAAAGTCAAAAGTGCAGCGAATTTTCCAAAAGCACAACAACTTGGGGGAAGGGAAAGAAGGGAAAGGGAGATATGAAAAATTCTAGGAAAATTATGGGTGGTGGGTATGGGTGTTAGGAAAATACTAGAAGTGGAATTTCTCAAAAATAGTGAGAAAAAGGGGGGCAAAAGGTCAAAACATAGACCTAGGGTAAAAGTGCAACAGATTTCTAGGGTTTTTGGGAAAATAAGGAAATGAAAGGATCTCGATGAGGGGAATGATGGGGAATGGTAAGTGTAGGAGTATGAAGGAGGTATAAGCTTAAAACCAAGGTCTTTGACTACTGAATGAAGCTATGAACCATAGAAAAGGGAAAGCGCAACAAAAACCATAGCAACAGAATTTTGACTTAATTTTTTAGGAAAGAAGGTGTAAGTATGATTGATATGGTTTGACTAACCATGATTAATAAAAAGACTCATGAAATATGGTGATGACCTATCATGATGAAATGATCTTCATTTTTGGATTTGGAGTATCAATTACACCTATACAGTGACTTGGAACCATTTGATAATCAAGAGACATGTAAAATTTTATTTGAAAATATAACAATTTGACTAAAGACTCTAACTACAGTGGAAAGAGTAAATTTGATCACTGTGACTATTGGACACTAACATTCTCGACTATCCCCTGGGTAAACCCATCCATGTGAATCTCAACCTATGCAAGAGTCTTGACCACATTGAAATCATGTAGTACTTCTTGTCCACCTGCAGCAACATGTACTCCTACTGGTTCCTATTGTGGATATCCTACATGCTGAAGATATGAGGAACTCGTAGGTCAAACAGGTCCAACGTATGCATGTAAAAATCGATAATTTAGTCTTGGATACATATAAAATACAAAAAAATTGTAAAACTTAAAAACTCAAAAATAAATGATCACAATGTTTTGTTTTACCTATGGCACCCCATCGCTCGCCATCAAGAAGCACAAGTTTTGGGTCTCCGCGGAAGTCCATCCATGTATATATATAATCCTAAATCGTAATGAGTTGCATGCGCAACCATTAGAAAAATATTGGTGTGAAGCTAATAGATGATGGAATTGCATGTAGAGACATGAGATCCACCCATATCCTCATCCATGGGACTCTCGTATCTGTGGGATCGAGTGAGATATGTTGTGGTCGAAGTAATGAAATCTGCTCCAAGAAAAATGAAATCAAAATCTAACCATACCCAAAGTTCTTCAACCGTCCATCCTTTTCCTTGGTAAGTTGTTCTTTCATATTGTCAGTACTCCCTTGCTTAAGTTGAATATTGTTTGCTCTATACACTCTAGAGCATATTGAATATGAGACTTGTTGTCTAAATGTAAGGTAGCACTACCAACTAATCTAGAAATAATGAATAGGATCATCCTCGAAGGTAAACATACCACATAATTTATCTTGATCTTCCCATCCTTGGTCGGTTGGGATCAAGGTCTATAGTGTGCATTGATATAATCATTGATTTTTTCTCTACCCCTCCTCGAACGATATAACGAGGTGGGGGCACCTCTCCTAGATAAACCAATCAGGAAATATATGGGTTTGACCTGTATGTTAAGCATGTGTGCTCCAAGCTTCAAATCTTGTGCCTAAACATCCCATGATCGAACAAGATACTCTAGCAACTTCATTTGTTGACTCATTCCACAAACCCAGAATAATTTTAGAAGGCCACAATTCCTTAATGCCTGGATAGTGATTGGATCATTGGTTGCATCCATATCTTATACCTCATGCTCTCTTTCTTTCCATATCAGAGCCATTACGTTCTTATGGAAACCTAAAACATGACAAGAAGGACCATTAGGATGAAATTCATGCAAAAATTTGAGTGAAAAAGGCAAAAGTCCTTTATGGAATGCGCCCAGCGCACCCTACCAAGGGCAGAGTGCGTTGCAATGCCCTGGATAATGTAAATTTTACCTTCCCAACACACCTTTTGACATTTTTGGCATGCGCTGAAGCTAGGCATAAAAATTGAAGCCCTATGAAACCCAAAACATGAAAAAAATTGCATGAAATGAAAAATGGAACCATATAAAACAAGAGGAAGATGAGATCTCCTACTTGGAAGTGACAGTGATGAAATGATCCACCGTATTGGTCGCAATCAATTACAAAAGATCGGGGGGCAAAAAAACGCTCAGAACTCACTCACCAAGAGGTTAAAATGTAAAATGGTAAAAAGGAATTAGATTTTGCCTATTTTATGGTCATTTTTATGATTATTTTATTAATATTTTAATGTTTTGATTTAAACATGACCTAATTTTATCTTAAATTAAGTACTTTTAATATTTTGGTGATGTTTTGAGTAGGATAATAGCTATTTGATGGATTTGATTATGTCTGGATCGAAACATATCATTTTGAGAGCATACTTTTATTGCTTTTTGGGGATCTATAAACTTACAAAAAAGGAACCCCCTAAAGTCCTCTTTCAACTCTTTTCAGACTCCTCAATCTTGTTAAAAAATAGAGAGGTACTGACAATAAACGGTTGGGGAAATTGAGAAATAGGGTATTCTACCTATTAATGGAAGTGAGTCGCTCTTGAACATAACACTCTTACACTTCATCTCTATGGTTGTTGGGTTGGGAAATCTGCGTGCCTTGTTGGTTCATCACACCATATCAAATCAATCTGCTTTCGATTTTGAGTCAATGCTTCCAACTTCATTCAATGTCGCTGATATGTTCAAGAGAAGTCCTTCAGTTGATACCTGATACAATACTCTTAAGCCTTCATTATATGTTTGTTGTTCCTGAACCAGTTCCACATTAACATCATTCTGTCTCAAATCATGATATTCGTTTTTTGTCGTTGATGGGGGATACATCAAGGCCCTCCTACAACCAGTCGCTTCCTGTCGACATTAGCTCCTTATCCAAAAATTTGGATTAGAAACTCTCCTTTTGGTACCTTGGAGCTTACATACATCAATGGAAAGTTTCCTCGCTCTCGACGACAAGTTTTCCTTAGTGGCCTTCAACCAGAATATTTTATGTGGTGTTCGACTTCAACTCATCTATTCACACCATATGGATTGTACTATTGTACCTTGAGATCCATTAACACCATTGGTGGTTTCTCTCACGTTTGTTAAAGACTTACATCACTGGTCACTAATAAAATGGTGACTACCATGTTCGAATCCAACTCCTTTATTCGCATGGTTAGACTCGTACATTAGGCGATCAAGTGAACAAGATAGAAGACCTCAGATTTATTTCCATCCATCCGGGTTGCGCTTTTAGGATTGATAGAAGATTACAAAGTATGGCGGCTATGATCGTAAATATAGTCATCCAATCATGAGACCACTCTCTGGCATCAATGGACTGACTTCTTAATCATTGTAGATGTAATGTTAGCTTATGTATTTAGCATGGGTATGCCCTCCTCAATATAAATATCATGATGAAATGTATTGTAACAAATGATGATCTCAACCAGTTGTTCTTGACCCGAACTTGTCTCAAGGTAAATCACTTGTCTCAAGGGCAATATGTTATAGTTCATTTTTTCGTATATAGTCAATATGCCTACAAAATGGATCGATCATCATCTGTGAACATGTTTTCGTCTTCCCTACACAAAACCCTAAGAATGACCTTTCAAAATGCCTATTTATGGGTCTAACCTCTCCAAAATAGTGCTTTTAAGCCCCAGCGCACCCTGCCCCTTTAGAGATCTACATTTAGCAGTAGGTTTCTCCCTTTTGCACCGGCGTTGATCAATAGCAGCTTGTCCCTTGTTGGAGGTGTGTTGATTATAGAAATTTGGGAAAATCCAAAACCTTCTAGCAATCCAAATTTCGATCGGGAATGAATCCCATCACACCATGGCTATCCAGGAAATGGTAAGGCAAGGCTGAAACCACTATCAAACCAGGAAAAACACATGCCAATGACAACAAATAAACCAAATAAACAAATGCATGTACCATTGTTTCATACCTCAACTAGGAAATCACTCGTGCAACCTATTACCTACAAATTCCTCTTGTTGAAGTTGTTGATCCAACCTTCTCCTTGTTTTCCTTTGCTTTCCTTTTTCCAAATCCAAGTGAATGCCAAAATGCTTCGAGAATCCTTGAAGTGCGCAAGGGTGTATGAGAGATAGAATAAAAGGAGAGAGCCAAACTGAATTGGAAAAAGCTGTGAACTGACCCTTTGATGCCTTTTTATCATTGATGTCTCCTTTTTCTTCATTTTCCTTCATTTCTCCTCTAATTTCCCTTGCATGCAAAATTGTGTCCGTCACCTTCCTTTTCTCCTACTTTCCTTTGTTTTCACAAATAAATGTCAATTATTGCCTCTTTGACTTTGCATATGCCTTTTCCTATTTCCATAGCCATTAATAAACCAAAAGTGATGCCCACTAAGTGTTTTCCCAACATTCAACTTGGAATATGTGTCTCGTGACCTTTGTATTATTTTGCCTTTCTTACCTTTATTACATGAAACTTTAACCCGGGGTTGTTACAAACCCCTCCCCCTTAGGGGAACACTGTCCTCGGTGTTCTACGATAGCTATGACTAGAAACCGCTGAAAACAAAACATGCTGCCTAGGGAGCTTTATAACAGAGCTCAATATAGTATTTACAATGACATCTTTCTAAAAAACAAAACAAACATACCACTTAGTAGAGCTTTATAACAAAACTCATTGCGGTATTTACAACCATACACATAAATATAACAAAAACCCATTTTTTAACCATCAAATAATGAAGTATACAATTCCCACATTTGATCAACCATCTCCCATGTAGCTTCATCGAGCCCAAAGTGCTTCCACTACACTTTAAATTGCTCTATTGCTTGGTTCCAGAGCATGAGTTGTTTTCACTGCAATATGCATTGTGGTTCTGGTTGGAATTCTCCCTCTGGTTCCACCTGCAATAAAAACTAATCAATCACATGATAAACATCTTTCACATATCTCTTAAGCAATGAAACATGGAAAGCATCATGGAATTTCATTGTTGGCAGCAGTGCAAGTCTGTATCCCACTATTCCAATCCTCTCAAGGATCTCAAAAGGCCTATAATACTGACGTGACAACTTGGCACATGATCAATCCTCAAGGAGCTCCTCTTGGGATTGATGCACAAGTACACATGCTCCCATCCTAAACTCCTTGAATTTTTTGTGTTGATCTACATAACTCTTCTACATGTCCTTTGTTTCCTTCAAATTCTTCTTAATAACTTGCATTTCATGTTCCATCTTAGCCAACATATCTAGTCCAATCAACACCCTGTTCACTAGATCACTCTAGTTGATAGAAGTATTATAGCTTTGCCCGTAAAGGGCCTCAAATTAACTCATACTCAAGGATTCTTGATTCCCATTATTATATGAAAACTCCATCAATGAAAGATAATTCTCCCACTTCCTCAGTTGATATATGACATACATCCTCAACATGTCCTCAAGAATCATATTGACCCTCTTTGTCTGTCGATCTATCTGCAGATGATAAGTTGTACTGAAAGCCAAATTTGTCCCCAAAACAACAAACAACTCCTTCCAAAACCTAGGAGTGAACTTTGCATCTCTATTTGATATCATATTCTTGGGAACACCATGCAACCTCACTATCTCCCCAATGAAGATCTGAGCTACTTCACTAGCCGAATTAGTGGACTTAACTGCAATGAAGTGAACTACCTTACTTAACATTTCAACCACAGCCATGATGGAATCATGTTGCTTCAATTTCCTCGATAAACCTGTAATGAAGTCCATATAAATGACCTACCATTTCCACTCCATAATCAGAATCAGTCTAAAAAGACCAATTTGGTTCTTACACTATGCTTTTACCTTCTAACACTCCATACATCTCACAACAAACTCAACCACCTCTTTCTTCAAGTTTGGCCAATGAAAAAACTTCTTAATTGTTGTCAATGCCTTCTAATATCCTAGGTGACCTAAATACAGATTGACATGAAACTCTCTCAAGATAATCTTCTTGAGCTCACTGCTATCTGGTACATAAATCTTGTTCCTGAATCTGACCAAGTCATTTATTGTGAGTTGAACCACCACAAACTCATAATTCCCATACCTGATACACAATGTGGTCTTGTAAATATCTGCTTCTTTGATGCACACTTGATGATATCTTTGCCTCAAGTCAATATTTGAGAACATTGATGCTCCCTTCAGCTAATCAAACAAATCATCAATTCTTTATAATGGATACATGTTCTTGATGGTTACCTTGTTCAACTCCCTATAATCAATGCAAAACCTGATAGTATCATCATTATTCTTCACAAACAATACTAATGCACACTAAGTAAATACACTTGGTATAATTTGTGCCTTAAAAATCATTTACTTAAGTTTCAATTCCAATTCCACAAACTCTGGAGTGTTATTTCGTTAAGGTGCCTTTGATGTTGGTGTTGCTCCTGGTACCAACCCATGGAGAAATCCACTTCCCTGTGAGGCGGTAACTCTAAGATCTCTATATGAAACACATCCCAAACCTATTACAAAACTAGATACCTCTTGAAGACTTCATCATCCTCGACGTCCTTCCCCTTGTCGCTCGAAACATGCACTGCAAATAATAAGCATCCTTCCCTACAAATGCACTTAACTTGCATGGTTGTAACCATTCTCACAGATGCAAGATTCTTCTTTCCCTACAATATTCTCTTCTCTCCATCATCATCTGGGCACTCAATAACCTTCTCATAGTAATCCACCTTGGTCCTGTGAGTGAACAACCAATTTGTGCCCAAAAGCACACTATATGATCCCAAAGGAAGCACATTTAGATATGATGATGTAGTAATACCATTTAGCTCAAATGCACAAGCTCTCACCCAATGATGAACTCTTTTCTTGGTCCCTATAGCCAACTTCACCAACCAAGAATCTGCATGCACTTCTTTATTCAAGCCACACTTATCCACCAGGTAAAGACTAACATAACTATAATTAGATTGAGGACCAATCTAAATGGAAACAATTCGATCACAAAGATTAACTTCCATCTCAATAATGGATGCATGATGGTATTCCTGCATGTTATCAAGTATTGCATAAATCCGAGGAATGCTTAGACCAACGTCCCCAACTGTTTGTGCCTCCTAAGCACTGTAGATTTGAGGTTTTCTACCCTAGTACAACATACAATCCTTCTTATCATGATCTTTTCCACAAATCTAATATTGCAATGGTTCTCTGCCACCTATTTTATTTTGTTAATCTTCAGGTTGAGACCCATGTCCCTTCTCATTTGCATTAAAATTCTTGTAAGGAGCCACATTTTCTTTCCTATCTACATCTTGAGGTCTTCCCCACTTTTGAGTCCATTTTCCTTTAGCCTTGTCATTCCCTTTCCAATCCCGCTTAGGATCAGACTCACGCTTCGAATGATCATAACAATGCTTCAATTCTCAATGAATGAGGCTCATCATACTCAATTTGATCCTTGAATGCTAAAGGAAATCCACTCATGGATCTTTGGACCTTTGTCCTCTCATCCTTGAGGTAAATCACATTCCTCAACAGGTCCAAAAATTTGGCCGTGTACTCTTCATATGTGATAAAACCCATCTTCAACTCATAGAAATCCTTATCCTTCCATCATAGTATCTCTCGGACAAGAAATTCTTCATGGAGAGTCTTTTAAACTCATGCTAACTCAACGCCTCTACATTGATGCCTCTAACACGCTTCACGTCTTCCCACTATATATTTTCTTTTCCTTTGATATTGAAAATAACTATTTGGCTTTCATATTCTCTCTATAATCATGCAGTTCGAAGAACTTCTTCATCCCAAGTAGTCATGATTTTGCATCTTCCAGTTTCTTCATATCTCCATAAAATGAAGGAGGATCGGATTTATTGAACTCGTTTGGAAATTATTGCTTATCAGTCCTCCTAAAAGGAAGATGGAAATGATGACAATGATGTCTCCTTGAACCAGAACCATAGTATAACCCATAAGCACTACCTCTCTTGTCAGGTGTATCCAACCATGTGCCACCTCTAACTGTGTCATCCTTGTCCAACCTGTATCTTGATCGAGACGTGCTGCCATGTGCCCCATTAGTCCTTTCCTCCTATCCATGATTGATATTTGGTTTTCCTTGTATCTACAAATCTGATAAGATTTTAAGGATAACTACGTTAACCTCAACTTGATTTTCCTGAGCTCTGGAAAGTATTTCCTGTGACTGAATTATCCTATCATTATCTGCCTTGCAACTTTGGATTTCTACCTTTATACTTCTCAAAGTATTTGTTATATTATGAGAATAATATTCTCCTTGTTTCTCAGCTGATATACAAGGAGAGTCATGTGAACTGTAATCCACCATTTTTATCGTCATCTTAATATCATGCTAATATGGACTGATTTGTGCAAACAAGATAAACTCCCTTGAACTTCTTTAAGGTATGTTTGATCATGTTTCTAATTGGTTATCTAACATGGCATGTTTGTAGGAGAGAGAAGATCAAAGATGGCGAGAAAAATGGTGGATTACAGTTCACATGACTCTCCTTGTATATCAGTTGAGTAACAAGGATAATATTATTCTCCAAATATAACAAATACCTTGAGAAGTCTAAAGGTAGAAATCCAAAGTTGCAAGGAATATATATATATATATATATATATATATATATATATATATATATATATATATATATATATATATATATATATATATATATATATATATATATATATATATATATATATATATATATATATATATATATAGATATATATATATATCAATGGATTCATCAAACTCGGCTATCCTATTAGACAAAGCCGGGGCAAAAATGGGAGGGCTATTGAGACTTTCGTAATTCAAGGCACCATTCAGCTAGCTTACTGCCTCCACTCGCTCCGCATGGCGTACAAACCCTATTCTATTAAATACTTAGCCGAGCCAAATACGCCGCCTTTTCTATTGTATGAATATTTGGTTTCGCTATATATATATATATATATATATATATATATATATATATATATATATATATATATATATATATATATATATATATATATATATATATATATATATATATATATATATATATATATATATATAATGTCATTAGCCTATCGACATCTCACATTATGCATGATAACTCAAACTGTAACACTGACTATATACATGAGAACCATAGCCACTAGAATGCATGAATACAACTGACATGTATGCATAACAATCAAATCTAGCCCATCTAGTCCAAGTGTTTGAACCTGAAACCTTTTATACCAATTTGTAACGACCCCTCCCAACATTTACCCACCTTTACAAGCTCCTAGGGTAGATGTGAGATTGAATGCTACTATGACATGACCCAACCTCCAAGTTCCAGTTATGGAAGTGGGGACTACAAACTGACCACAAGCTGACATCCCTCAAAGACTACAGACCACTCATGAGGCTACAAACCACCCCATGTGGTAAATCCCTAAGTTGGAACCCCTTTTCACTAACCTAATACCCCAACTGCACACAAAACAAGGAAAGAGTATGGTTATGTGGCCACAATTGCATGCACAAGCCTGCTTCCATGTGGTTATGACCTAAATCCTCCAGTGCAGTGTTAGCAATCCTGAGATCTAAGCCACTTTTCCAGGCTAACTTCTAGAACACTACCCAGAACTTCCTATAACTTTTCATAATCATAATTAACACGTTGACAACGCCAAACATTCAAACTTGAAGCCATAACTTTTACTAGATTTCCTAGAACATGATAGTCATTTCACCAAAAATATGGTAAACATATAAGTTACAGGTCATGAATGCATAAATGAAGTTATATCTCTTAACTTCATCTGAGAATCATCGAGAAGTTGTAATTCCCTCTTAAGTAGTTGCAACAACACTTGTTAGCCCATGCATTCATCAACCATACAAATACTTATCAAATCATGAACAAGAGTCATAGTTATAGTACATCATAGAACCATTCTTATAACCAGCATAAAACCATAATATTAAACATGACAAATCAACCATCAAATCATCATAATAACAAGTACAAGTGCTCATAGATAACAGTAGGAAAATATCTCTTATTAGCATATGCAAAGCCAACCAAGTCAAGGAATTCCACGTACCACCTGACCATAGATTGGCCTAAACCAAATATTTCTTTCGGCCAATCACCCTTGTGCCATATTCCAAGCATCAATGTGGGATCTCATGTGATAAACCAAGACATAAAAACTAGGGAATCCAGAGGTTAAACCACCTCCACCCTCAAGATATCGTGATCTCACCTAAATTGACCTCGAGATCATAAAACCAAACCAAGCTTGGATGCCTCTGAATTTATTCACCATATCTTGAGGAATTTTCTTATCTCCACCCACATGTCGAGGGTTTCCCAGAGAAAATCATCTCCACCCCCCAACCCTTGGTAATTTTCTGGAGACCACGTGACTTGGTTCCAAAACCTTATAGCAATCCAAAGCTCAAACGAGAATGAATCCCATCACACCATTGCTATCTAGGAAATGGAAAGGCAAGGTTGAAACCATTGTCAAACTAGGAAAACCTCATGCCAATGACAACAAATAAATAAAATACACAAATTCATGTACCATCCATTCACACCTCAACTAGGAAATCACACATGCAACCTGTTAGCTACAAAATCCTCTTGTTGAAGTTGTTGATCCAACCTTCTCCTTGCTTTCCTTTTTACAAATCCAAGTGAATGCCAAAATGATAAAATAATCCTTTAATTGTTGAAGAATGTACGAGAGAATTAAAGGAGAGATCCAAACCAAATTGAGAAAAGTTGTGAACTGACCCTTTGATGCTTTTTTAATCATTGATGTCTCCTTTTTCTTAATTTTCCTTAATTTTTCCTCTAATTTCCTTTACATGCAAATTTGTGTCCCTTCACCTTCCTTTTGTCCTATTTTCCTTTATTTTAATAAATAAATTCCAATTATTTCCTCTTTTCCTTTGTGAATCCCTTGGCTAATTTCCATAGACATTAATAAACCAAAAGTGATGCCCACTATAGTGCTTGCCCAACATTCTGATTGGAATACGTGTCATGTGACCTTGGTCTTATTTTTCCTTTATTACCTTTATTACATTAAACTTTAACTCAAGGCTGTAACATTGGATTCACATTCCCTAGAAACCTATAAACAACCTTTTATGGAAGTCGATATGGAAACTTGACATGAAAACAATACTATGTGAAAAAAGTATTTTCTAATAAAAATCCATTCCCCACTCAACATATTGCTTTGCTTGAATTAAGTTCTATTAGCTTGTCTCAAGTCTTGGTTATACACACTTTTAAGACCTTGTCTGACATTGGCAAGATTCATAAGCAACTAAAATAGTTTAATCCAAGAAAAGAGTTTGTTGGCCTCTAGTGCACTTAAAAACAAATATAACATATTTCTTTTTTGAATGAAGTTCTATTAGCTTGTTCCATGTCTTGGTTATAGAATATTTCAAGAGATTTACTGACATTTGTAATATCCATAAGTAGCTAAACTATTTTAATCCAAGAAAAGAGTTTGTTGGCATCCAGCGCACTTCAAACCAAGGAATTGATGAAATTGTCGATTCTACCCCTAACTCAATTACAATGTAGTGAATGATGAAAATTTGTTTCATAAACCATAAAAAATATAAATAACACTTTTAAGTAGGCGATACTAATGAAATCTGAAGGTTACAAGAGCATTCATAACCACAACACATGCAAGGTGACAAATGTATATAAAGTAAGCTTGTAGAGAAAATCAATCTAATAATGTAGCCCTAATCCATAGCTCAGTTGGTCGAGTCCACATCATTAAAGTACCTTTGCTATTGAGGGGTCATGGGTTCAATTCTCTTGACACTCTCGGGGTCAAGCTTCATGGTTGAGTCAATAAGAAGTGATCCCTTTATGTGGATTTTCTTGGCACAAATATTTTGTGGACATAGCGATCATCGATCTTTGGGGTTTTTGAACCACATTGGAAAAAAAACAAACTAACAATGCAACTACCATATATTATGCAATTGTGGAAGTAAAAATAAGGATTTACAAGTACTTAGTCAAAGAAATTCCAATTAGCAACATATAATTATCTAGTTGGATTAAAATAAAGGAGATCAAATTTCACTCAATTGGCCTTTCTTAAAATTTAAAAGTGGGACCCCAAGTTGGTCGCCTTTGGGGGGGGGGGGGTGTTTAGAACTTGACACCTTGTTATGAAGTAATTTAATTAAGGGATCTTTAATATGTAATTGGGAGAACACCCCATCCATGGGTTATCTCTTATTTTTACTTTATTTCCTCTTCTTATATTATGAACCAATCACGTACCTTCCAAGGGAAAATCCTTTACTAATGTTTTTCACACATTAGAATCCCATCCATAACCCTTCATTTATTTTTTGATCCAAACCCCTATACACCTAGGAGTAATAATTTGTTCCATTGTTACCTTTCCACATAATACTTCATTATGTATAAATTACGTTTCACCACAATCCTTCATTATGCATCAGTTACCTTTCACCACAATCCTTCATTATGCATCAACATTCACATACACTTTCTAGTCAATGCACATTCAAGAAAATGTATATTTTTAAGGCCCACACTCCAACATATTTGGGAATTGCTTTCTTTTTCCACTTAAATAGAGGAATGTCTTCCTCTCTCTCTTACATTCACACAAGAAGGTAATATACTTTTTTTTAATCCTTTCCAACATACCTATCATAATTTTAGATAAATATAACTAATAAATTGGGATCCTTTCTAATATTTTTTCTTCTATGTGTTTCATGGACCCCGAATATTGATGACCGCTCAAGGGGATCACTTCCCGTCCGGTCAACATTAAGCCTGACCCTGAGAGTGTCAAGAGAATTAAAATTTTGACCTCTCAATATCAAAGGTAGTTTAATGACAGGGACTCAATCAATTGAGCTAACCCTTAGGGCTAGATCCTTTTTAATACTAATTTTACCAATGCCATTTTTCTTCCCCAAAATAGCCTCATATAACACTACTTTACCCTTCCATCATTTTTTTCTTATCGTCAATATAAATCTCTAAATTTATAATCATTTAATAGAAAATTATGTATTTTATCCCATGTTCAAATTAGGATAAGGACAGAAACGATAAAATATGCTGACATGGTCTTCTATTTCTTCTCCAAGTCAATTGAAAAATAGAGGACATTTGAACATCTATCTCCATCCATGTTTCTTTACTAGACAACTCTAGAATTTTCTTAGACTTTAAAAATTCTCCTGTTGGTTCCAAATAGCAAGAACGTCATCTCATGAATGAGTTAGAGTAATTTGCTTCCTCATATTCAACCTTTAATAATAGCTTCATTCTTTCTTGTTATGATCATACTACTTAATACTTAAACTACCAATAATAAAGGGAAAAAATACATCAAACACCCCTATCTTAGATTGTCCATGGCATTGAAATGTTGAGATTTGTAGCTTGGTAGGTACTCCAAACCCTAAGGTACATAGTTGTGGAGGAATTTGACCCACATGGGCTTTGTGGGCAAGAGTACCCAAGTTGTGGGATTTGCACCCAAAGTTGTGGGTGTGAATCCATGAGGAGTTTTGGACACTTGGAACTTGGAGATGATAGAGCATCCCAAGAGGAGCAAGGGGTTGCTTGAAGCACCAAGAGAGGCCTTGTATATCAAGAGAAAATATTTTTTATGTGTCAAAGAATGGGATTATGGAAAAAGTATCAAGTTGACCTAGACTTAGAGGTGCCCTTTCAAGGGTTGTTTGTTATGCCCATAGAAACATATAAATAGGAGGGATGTGGAAGATTTTTAGCACACATCCAAATTTCAACAACATCACCAGATACATATTTGAGGCAGTGGTAGATCTAGGAGGCCAAGCAGAGGAAAAAATTCTAGTCATGGATGGTTTCTCATAATTGTTTGGGCCAAGTTTGAGCAAGGATAAGCCAGCGAAGAGTAGGAAAAAATCAGGGCGGTTTTGTCCCAAATGTTGTGGTAGAAAATATTTGAAAACAAGATGAAAATTTTATGTAGGATTCAAGCTACTATAATATCCTTTTTTAGTGTCGAAAAGGTGTAACAGTGGGTTGGGAGGTGTCTTAAGGACCAGTGAAGGAACTGAATTACTGGAGAAAAGGTAGTCGTGGAAATTTGGAGTAGAAGAAGCCAAGTTGGAAGGGTTGTAGCTATAGCAACAACATTCCCTAACCAATAGTCTAAATTGTGATATAAGGACACAAACTGAGTTGCAAGAGGAGTAAAGGAAAAGGTATGTTAGTCTCCTTTTGGTGATGTTTTGCTAGTGGATACATGGTCCAAGGTTGGACAGTTTGAAGAGAATATTTTTATTGTTAGGAGGATAAAAAGTAGGTGTTTTTTTAGCCCTAAGTGCAGGCCTTGAAAGACTATAGGTATGCTAGGAGAGGCGGTGACTTGGAGTTCAAGGGTCGACTCTTTGAAGGAAAAAAGAAGGCAACTAAGTGGACCAATTTTTGAGGCAAATTTCGCTGAAGAGAAGGACATATTGTAGTGATAGAGGGAAACCTTCCATGCCCTAATTTTGTCTTCATTAGAGCAACACATGAAGGAAATAGAGGGAAGAAGTCCCTGAGAGTTGAGGAGCAACAACGGGCAGTTTAGGAGGTGTTCACAAATGAATTTGTGAACAACTCACAAGAATACCCTATGTGTTGGATTCATTGTTGGACTAATGAGAAGCTAGAAGGAATATTGAAGCCATGTTCAGTGACCTAAAGCATAAATATTCATTGATAGAAGCATAATGGTTTTGATGCAGTTTGAGATCCAAATCACTGAAAAATGTGTTCAACACATATGGACTAAAAGGGTTGTGGAGCGCTACATCAACAAAAAGGTCAAGTGTTGTCTTGTTCAAGCTAGTTTGTTTGTCATAGTTGTTGACACCAAACCCTAGCTTTAATTCTTTTATTAGTGATTTTATGAGGGTCATGACCCCTAGTACAAGATCCATATACAATTGTATTATAGATTGATAATATAACGAATTTGGGTTGTTGAAAAATTGTACAAAGTTGTTTATTTATGCATGTGTTGATTTACTACTGTGTTTATCCGGCTGTAAAGTAGTTTGTTGTGGAATTTGAGTTATTTTTGTCAGATATTTTGAGACCCTATCATATATTATCTAGTGCCATGGAAAAACAACAAAGTAACAGAACTACTTCGAGGGGCTAGAGAATTAGGGTGTGCACAATGAGTACAAATCAAGAGGGAGTTGGTCGCATTATTGTTGAAGGAAAAATACAAATGTTGAAGATGTCAGTTAGCCTTCAGCATGAGGACATGTTGGAAAGGCTATCAAATTATAGTCCATGGAAGGAAAGGATCAAACAAGTTCTAACAGTGAACAAGATTTGTAACTTTGCTGAGAAAGAGATCAAGAAGCCTATTGACCCTAAGGAGTTGGAAGTGTACGAAGAGATGGATACGAGGGCCAAGTTGATCATCCTAGATGGTGTCAAGGATCCTTTGATACCTCATCTGCACAGGAATAACAGTTCCCATAAGATGTGGAAATATCTTTAGGATTTGTTCCAAAATATGAACGAGAACCCACAATTGGTATTGTAGGATAAGTTGAAGGTCACCAAGATGACAGAGGCTGAAGGACTGACTTTGTATATGATGAGATTGTCTCAGGTTCAAGGTGAACTTACCGCCATCCGAGTGACTGTTACAGATTCCAAGAGAGTGAGGATTACTTTGAAGGGGTTTACTCCAGAATGGAAGTTGTTCATCAAAGAGACCATTTCCAGAGATAATCTACCATACTAGAACAGGTTGTGGGATGACTTCATTCAGGAAGAATTGCAAGAAGAGGATCTTCATCTGAAGAAAAAAGCTTCTGATGATGACATCGCTCTTGTAGCAAGCATGAAGGGAAATTAAAATGACTTGAGTAAGTTGAAGTGTTTCAACTATCGCGAGTATGTTCATTATTCGATGAAGTATCTGAAGAAGAACCAGGGATATGATGAGAAGAAGAAGGGGAAGGTGGTTGCAGGTTTCACAAATTCTACCAAGATAGATTATCTCTCTAGGATATTGGAAAGAGAGGAGTTTTCTTTGATTTTTCATTTCTCTGAGGGTGCCATCGATGAGGCAGCATGGTACGTGGACAGTGGTGCATCAAAGCATATGTCAGATTCGTAGGATGTGTTTGAGACTCTAGCTTAGTGGGACTCGAAGTTGCACATGGTGGTGGGCGATAAGAGTTAGAAGTAGAGAAAAGGATCTAGTGTTGTTCCATTCAGGATGGAGTTATGTCAATTGATGTGAGTTCAGGATGTACTATATGTACCTAACCTCAGATATAACGTATTTTCTATCTCAGTGATTGAGAAAAATGGGTTTGGCGTGGTTTTCCCGGATGGGAAAGCAAAGCTCGGGCCCAAAGGCTTTAAATCTGGTGGAGTGGTCATTAGATTTAGGTAGCATGGTCTATATTGGATGATGGGAAATCCTATAAATCATTAGAAGAAAAATTAGGAGAAGGTTCAGGTTCTAGAGGTTCATAGGGAGCCAAGTTTTGGTAGAGGTTTGCAAGTTCAAAGAGAGAATGTGAAATCCAATAAAAGCATGTAGTCAATAGGGAGCAAGGGTACTTCTATAGTTGGCAAGAAGGAACCATGGAATGGCCTAAAATAATTTCAGAAGAAGAAGAATCAACAGGCTTCAAGTGGTAGTGATACTTCTAAGAAGGCGTTAGTACACACAAAAGGGTATGAAAAGTTACTTATTAGTCTTGGAATTACCTCCCTAGCTAAGAGGGAGTGTTGATATTTGTAGCTTGAGAGGTACTCCAAACCCTAGGGTACAAGGTTGTCAAGGAATTTGACCCATATGGGCCCTGTGGGAAAGAGTACCCAAGTTGTGGGCTTTGCACGCAAAGTTGTGGGTGTGAATCCATGAGGAGTTTTAAACACTTTGTACTCGGAGATGATAGAGCAGCCCAAGAGGATCAAAGGGTTGCTTGAAGTACCAAGAGAGGCCTTGTATATTGAGAGAAAACAATTATTTTGTGTCAAAGAAGGGGCTTGTGGAAAAAGTATCAAGTTGGCCTAGACTTAGAGGTTCCCTTTCAAGGGCTATTCGTTACACCCATAGAGACATGTAAATAGGAGATACATGGAAGCTCATTAGCACACATCCAAAGTGCAACAACATCACAACATACATCTCTCAGACAACCACAACTCTAGGAGGCCAAGAAAATGAGGAAATAATTTTTTAGAGGATGGTTTCTCATAATTGTTTGGGCCAGGTTTGATCAGGGATAAGCCAGCGAAGAGGAAGACAAACTCAGGGCGGTTCTATCCCAAATTTCATGGAAGAAATTCTATACAAATAGGCCAATTTTTTTTGTAGGAGTATGAACTCTTGTAGCATCCTTTTTTAGGGCCAAAAAGGTGTAACAGTGGGTTGGGAGGTGTCTTAAGGACCAACGAAGGGATTGAGCTGTTGGAGGAAAGGTAGCCGCAGACATTAGGATAAAAAGAGGTTGAGTTGGAAGGGTTTTTGTAGCTACAACATGCCCTAACCAGAGGCGTTAATTATGAAATAAATAGAAAAAACAGAGTTAAAAGATGAGTAAATAACAAGGTATGTTAGTCTCCTTTTGGTGATGTTTTGTTGGTGGATAGATGGTCCATGGTTGGATAATTTTAAGGGAATCTTATGGTTGTTAGGAGGGCAACAAATAGATGTTCTATTGAGCCCTAAGTGTAGAAATTTAAGGACCATAAGTCTGCTAGGAGAGGCAGTGATTTGGAGGTCAAGGGTTAACTCTTGGAAGGAAAAAAGAAGGAAACCATGTGGACTGATTGTTAAACCTAAGTTTTCTGAAGAGAATGACATATTGCATTGATAGACGGAAAAAATCCATGCCCTGAGTTTGTATTCATTGGAGCAGCACAAAAAGGCGATAGAGGGAAGAATTCCCTAGGAACTGAGGAGCAACAATGGGCATTTTAGGAGTTGTTCAAAAATGGATTGTGAACAGCCAACAAGAAGACTATATGTGTTGTATTCATTGATGGACTAATGAGCAACTAGAAGGAAGATTGGATTTGTGTCCAATAACCTAAAGGATAAGGATTCATTAATAGAGGAGAAGAGGTGTTGTTTCATTTCGGGAGCCAAAGGATCGACAGATGTGTTCAGGACACATGGACTAAAAGGGTTGTGGAGCACTACATCAACAAGTAGGTCGAGTTTTGTCTTGTTCAGGGTAGATTGGTTTTCATAGTTTTTGAAACCAAACCCTAGTTTGTATTCTTGTATCAGTGATTGTATCAAGGCCATCATCATCCCTGGTACGAGATCCCTAGACAATTGTATTATCGATTTATAATATAATGATGTTGGGTTGTTGAAAAATTGTAAAAAGTTGTTTATTTGTGCACGTGTTGATTTAATATTGTGTTTATCCAGCCGTGTAAAGTAGTTTTTTATGGAATTTGAGTTGGTTGTGTCAAAAATTCTAAGACCCTAACCTAGATTCTCTAGTGCCATGGAAAACTAACATGGTATTAGAGCTACTTTGAAGGGAAAGTGAATCAAAGTGTGCACAACAAGTACAACTCAAGAGGGAGTTGATCACATTGTTGTTGAAGGACTAATAACAATATCGAAGATGTCGATTGGAATTCTATATGATGACATGTTGGAAGGGTTGTCTAACTATATTCCATGGAAGGAAAGGATCAATTTGGTTTTGGTGGTGAACAGGCTATAGGACTTTGCCAAGAAATATATCAAGAAGTAAATTGACCCTAAGGAGTTGGAAGTGTACAAAGAAATGGATATGAGGTCCAAGTTGATCATCCTAGATGGTGCCAAGGATCATTTGATACCTCATATTCCCAGGAATAGCATTTCCCATGAGATGTGTAAATATATTCATGATTTGTTCCATAATAAGAACGAGAACCAACAATTGGTATCGTAGGATAAGTTGAAGGCCGACAAGGTGACAAAGGGTGAAGGAGTGACTTCGTATCTGACGAGATTGTATCATCTTTGATATTAGCTTTCCACCATAAAAGTGACTATTACATATTCTAATATAATGAGGATTGATTTGAAGTGGTTTACTCCATAATAGAAGTCGTTCATTACAGGGATCGTTTCTAGAAAAAAGCTACCAAACTAGAACAAGTTGTGGGATGGCTTCATTTAGGAAGAATTACAAGATGAGGATATTACTCCGAAGAAGAAGACTTTTGATGATAATGTGGCTCTTACAACAAGTATGAAGGGAAAGAAAAAGAAGGACTAGAGTAAGTTGAAGTGTTTCAACTGTCACGAGTATGGTCATTATTTGACGAATTGTCCGAAGAAGAAGCAGGAACATGATGATGAGAAGAAGGGGAAGGAGGTTGTAGGTGTCGCCACTTCTACCAAGATAGATGACCTCTCTAGGAGATTGGAGAGTGAGGATTTTGATTTGATTTCTCATTTCTTTTAGGGTTCCATCGATGAGGCAACATGGTACGTGGACACTGGTACGTCAAACCATATGTCATGTTTGTAGGATGTGTTCAAGACTCTATCTGAGTGGGACTCGAAGTTGCACACGGTGGTGGGCGACAAGAGTGAGATCAATATTAGAGGATATGTTGTCATGCTATTCAGGATGGATTCAGGTCAGTTAATGTGAGTTCATAATGTATTGTATGTACCAAAGATCAGATATACCATATTATTTTTCTCAGTGATCGTGAAAAATGGGTTTGAAGTGATTTTACAAGATGGGAAAGTGAAGCTCAGGCCCAAATTATTGAGCTTCAACAGAGTGGTCATTGGAGTTAGGGAGCATGGTCTATATCGGCTGACATGCAAACCTATGGATCATGAGAAGCAGAAGGAGGAGAAGGTCCAAGTTCCAGGGGTTCAGAGGGAGAAAAGTTCTGGTGGAGTTTTGTAAGTTCAAAGGGAGAATGTGTAACCCAAGAAGATAATGTGGTATGTAGGGAGAAAGGGTACTTCTATAGATGGAAAGAAGGAACCATGGAATGACCTGAAATAATTTCAGGAGAAGAAGAAGCAGGAGCCTTCCAGTAGCAGTGGTACTTCTAATAAGGTGTAGTTCATGTACAATGTATGTTGGAGTTGTGAGCGCCAAGAGTTGGGGTAGTATCTCTAGTAATGACAGAGATGACGAGTTATTTCCTATACTTGGAAGTACCTCCCTCGCTAAGAGGGAGTGTTGAGATTTGTTTCTTGGTAGGTACTCCAAACCCTAGGGTACAGGGTTGTGAACGAATTTGACCCACATGGGCTTTGTGGGAAAAAGTACCCAAGTTGTGGATGTGAATCCATGAGGAGTTTTTGACACTTGGAACTTGGAGATGATAAAACACCCCAAGAGAAAAATGGGGTTGCTTGAAGCACCAATAAAGGACTTTTAGATTGAGAAAATATAATTATTATGTGTCAAAGAATGGGCTTATGAAAAAAGTATCAAGTCGGCCTGGACTTAAAGGTGCCCTTTGAAGGGTTGTTCATTACACTCATACAGGCAAATAAATAGGAGAGACACAAAAGCTCATTATCACAAATCCAAAGTGAAACAACTTCACAAGATACATCTTTGAGGCATCCACAACTCTAAGAGGCCAAGTGAAGGAGGAAAGAAGTTTGTTCGTGGATGGTTTCTCATAATTGTCAGGGCCGAGTTTGAGCAAGGATAAGCCAATGAAGAGGAGGAAAAACTCAGGGTGATTCTGTCCCAAATTATATGGAAAAAAATATTTGAAAACAAGGCGATTTTTTTTGTGGGAGTTTGAACTCATGTAGTATCCTTTTTTAAGGCCGAGAGGTGTAACAGTGGGTTGGGAGGTGCCTTAAGGATCAACGAAGGGACTAACCTATTGGAGGAAAGGTAGCCACAGATATTTGGATAAGAATAGGTTGATTTGGAAGGGTTTTAGCTGTAACTACATCATGCCATAACCATAGGTTTCAATTATGAAATAAGGACACAAAACCGAGTTACAAGAGGAGTAAATAACAAGGTATGTTAGTCTCCGTTTGGTGATGTTTTACTAGTGGATATATGGTCCTAGTTTGGACAGTTTGAAGGGCTTCTTATGGATGTTAGGAGGCTAAAAGTATGTGTTATGTTGAGCCCTCAGTGCATACTATGAAGGACTATGGGTCTTCTAAGAGAGGCAATGATTTGGAGGTCAAGGGTTGACTCTTTGAAGAACAAAATAAGCTATCCAAGAGAACAAATTGTTGATACCAAGTTTGTTGAAGAGGAAAACCCTCCATGTCCTAAGTTTGTCTTCATTAGAGAAGAACATGTAGGAAATTGAGGGAAGAAGTCCCCAAGAGTTGAGGAGCAACAATGGGAAGCTAGTTGTTCAAAAACAGAGTTGTGAACAACTCATAAGAAGACTACATGTGTTGGATTCATTGATGGATTAATGAGCAGATAGATAGTAGATAGGAGTTGTGTTGAGTTACCAAAAGAAGTAGGATTCATTGATAGAGGCCGAGTGGTGTTACTATATTTCTGGAGCTAAATGACCGACAAAAGTGTTCAAAACACATGGACTGAAAGGGTTATGGAGGTCTACATCAATAATTATGTCAAGTGTTGTCTTGTTCAGGGTATATTCATTGTCATGGTTGTTGACACCAAACCCTAGTTTGTATTCTTGTACCAATTATTGTATGAGGGCCATGATCCTTAGTACGAGAGCCCTAGATAATTATATTATAGATTGATAATATAATGAAGTTGGGTTATTGAAAATTTGTAAAAATTAGTCTATTTGTGCACATGTTGATTTACTGTTGTGTTTATCTTGTTGTGCAAAGTAGGTTGTTGTGGAATTTGAGTTGTCTGTGTTAGAGATTCTAAGACCCTAACCTATATTCCCTATTGTCGTGGAAAAAAAACGTGAAAACACCTTGAAATGAACCCATTTATTAGCATTGTAGCAGTAAATGAACACCGCATAATCTAGTTAACTACTTGAAATCCCATTCTTATCTAAATTAATTGTAGTCTTTGATACAATAAACTGACTTTAGCAAAATCTTTGCTATACTTAATTTCATCAACTTAGCTAGATCTTTTTATCCTTTCTAGTATGAAATCCTTCTTGGACTATTCCCATCACACCATGGGTTTGTTTAGTCTACAAGAAACTAAATTTCGCTTCTGATATAAATTTCAAAAGAATGTTTCTAAATCAGTTGGCTAGTATCTTTATGCAATTTTGCATACAAAGTTGCGTAGGTGTTGGGCCTATAATCATCATAGAATTTTGGGTCATTTTTCATAGGGATTAAAGCTATGAAATTAGTATTAGGGGCTCTAATAACTTATTTTTTTTATTAGTTCCTCAACAACCCTCGTTAATTCTTCTTCTAGGGGATCATAAAACCCTTAATATAATTCTATTATACTTCCATTTGGATCTCAAATATTTGCTTTATAAAAAGCATGTAAGATTTCTTTCAACTCCTCCTTAGTTATCTATGCCCCTACATCCTTATTATGTTCATTATTAATCAATCTTGGAAAGAAGGAGACTACCTTTAGGATCTCTACTATATTAGTTCCTAAAGATTCTTGAAATAGTAATCTAAAATGTTGTATTTCTTCCTTTGTTATTTCTTCAAATTGTTTTCATCTTTGAGCCTTAAATTGTGTTAATATTCTTTCTATGTTTGCATGGTTTTGATTTTTAATTTTTATATATTTTCTTTGCCCTTTTCTTTCCAAATGACCCAACTCTTAAATCACCATTCAACTTCTTGTGGTTCCAACAACTTCCTTTTTACACCCTTTAGTTGTTTTATGACATAATGGGTGCCTAGATAAAAACCCCTTATCACTAATTGTTCTACATCTAGTCGGTAACATTACATTAAAAATATTAGAAGAAACGAATAAATTAAATTTAAAATATTTAAAAAAAAATGTAATTATACATATGTGTATATGACAAAATTTAAAATAAGTAGATCAATAAATTCTTGAACCCAAATTTATTAAGTACTTGGATCAAATTTCTTAATAAATAGTTTTTTTAACATACAACACAAAAATAATTAATTAAATATAATTTTATCCTTTCCACGCTTAATAAATAAGGTTAACTACTCTTCAAACTTTTGATAAATAAGTGTTCTAGGACTTAGTATCTCCTACTCAAGTTAGATTTATGCTCTAGAAAACTTGCATATAATATAGTTGTGTTCAAATTTATTCAGAATTATTTAACGAGTTGCTAAATTCGAGCTTAAAATGTAATAAATAGGAATTTGAGACACAATAAGGCTAGAAATCAAATGTGCATGTATTGAAAATTTGTTTTGTTAATAATATTGGAAAATAAATATTCAAATTTCAAATTTAAACATTATAACTTACATTAGTCAATGCTAAATTGATAGTGCTCAAAAAGCAAACACGTTGCTATATTTTAATTGCGTAGTCAAGTGCAAAAACTTGCATAAATTTTGGAGGATAATAACCACTAGTAAGCCTATGTTATAACTCTGCCAGATCTCTAAGGCTGAAAAAGAAATCCCAACAAAGGTAACCACAGACCAATATTTTGGCTTGGTATCTAGCCCTACCAAACCGAAGAGGGCTCTCTCCACAAAATCACAACCAAGAGGGCTGGATGAATTAGGGTTTTAGGCTAGGTAAAAGTACAAGGGTTTGATTTGGTTGAATTGGGTTGTTGGATGAGGATCAGGTCAAAGAGGCTAGGTCAGGGCAAATAGGATTAGGGTTGCAAAGATTCAATGGGGAGGGGTAGGTAGAAAACCTAACACTTAGGGTTTGAGGGTGAGACGGATAAGACAAGTGAGGTGATAGAAAGAGAAAGGCAAGGCTTGAATTCTTTCTAAACCAAAGAGGATGGAAAAACTATGAATTTTTTTCCAAAACAGAGAATGAGAGATGTATTATGTTCATCAAACTTAAAAATAGACATATCATAGAAATGAAATGGATCAAGAAACAAAACATTCATACATAACGAGACATAAGAAAAATAATGCTAAATTCTCATACCACAGGTATCCAAAAGAAATAGCTGCAACCTTTTCATTAATTTCCTGCCAAAATTATTATACTAGAGTCTCTGACCAATGCCTTAACATCCAACAATTTCCAACCTATGTAATGAGTCAAAAACTACATGATATAGACCTCAAAACAACTCGTCCCATCCTCGAGGGTAGAATCCATGAGAGGAGGTGCAGTTCCAACAAAAAATGAGCTGAATACCTAGAGTGTAGGGAGGTCAAATTGACTCATCCCTCACTTTTTTCAAACTGATTCATTACATGTCATGAAAAAATTTCACCTAATGTATTTACCCTAGGTAAGTCAACCACATCATATTTACTTTTACATTCATGATTTACATTGGTAAAAATCCATTAACCATGGTCAAACTGGAAAAACTGAGAAATACGAAAATATCAGCAAACTCAGGAAAATTTGTCCTATGCGCAGCGCCACTGTCTTATGCATAGCGCCAACTTCAAGCTAACTTTTGAGGGGGGTGCTAATGTCCAAAATGAGCTCAGAATAGCTCATTGGAAAGCTTATCCAATCTAATTTCCAAATTTGCACTTACTTTCCAGAGTTGCCTTTATTTTACATCCTAAAAAGTGGTTCTTCCAAGACTGCTCTATGGGCAATGCCGGGCTCAAAAAGAGGGCAGAAACATGATTTTTTGGGTGTTTTTTTACCTTTTCGCTGAACATTTTGTCCGAAAAACTTAGAAAATTTTCTAGGGTGCATGTATTCATCATTATGAATCCAATGGTGGTCTCTTTTTGGCAAAAATCTTCCTCAAAAAAGAGCACAACGCCTAGGGCGTCGCGCATAGGACAGTCCAATTGTCACATGATTGTCCAGGTATGCACAAAACTTCAAAAATTTGCAAAAATGTGTCAAAACTTGCCAAAATTTGCTAAATGTTAGCTAATGATGATGGTTAGACATGGAGTGAGGCTTTAGCAAGGATATCAAGTCTTTTTTTCTCTTCTTGCATGGTCAAGGTTTCAATTTTTGCATTGCCTTGTTTAAGTTTTGACCTTGCAATTTTGTTTTTCTGGGCATAGTGCTTGGACCTATTTATCAATATATCATTATACTTATTTTCCTTCTCCAAAAGCTTCTCAAGGTGATGGTTATCCCTTTCAAGCCATTGCTCACGGTTCTCATTGATTACCATTACAAATTGTTCATTCAAAGTGAGTTGATTAGCAATCTTAGCCTCCTTTTGCCTCTCAAGTTCTAGAGCTCTTTTCAACCCTCTAGTCATATGCCTTCTTCTTGGCACTTATTATTCTGCTTCATTGGTTTCACCATACCTTCCATATGCCTCATCAAGAAAATAATTTTCCTTTTTTTCTTCTCTTTTTTCCTTGAGAAGCTGAATCTCCATGATGGCATGCTTGATTTTAAGTTGTTCATTTTCTTGCTCATGAAATGCAATGACAAATTGAGATCTCTCTAAATTGGTTTGAAGCTCACTAATTTGGGCATCCTTATATTTAATAATAATTTTGGAGGCCTCAACATCATGCTCATCATCTAAATCAACAAGGTCAAAATCAGTCTCTGTTTCATGGAGGTCATCCTCATCATGAATGGTTGCCTCGTGTACATCCTCCTCTGCCATATTTTATTTTCCCTTTTTTACCTGCTTTGTTGGTGAAGAAGGCAGGGCCTCTTCCAATTTCCTTGGATAAAACACGTGGATGTACGCTTTCTGATATGTTTTTGCCAATGTCTCTATCTCAGCCACATTGGTCTTTTCAAGTTCAATGTTCTTAACCATGCTAGATGACCTAATCCGAGTGTGAAATGGTGATGATGGTGGTGAAATGGGTGAGGTAGTTTGAATTGATGAAGAAGTAGATACTCTGGGCTGAGATGGAGGAATGGATGTGGAAGGATGAGATGGTGGAGGCATAGCTTGAGCATGTTGAATTGGTGGAGCAGTAAAAATGTCATTAGCTATGAAAATGGCCCATGAGATGTTCAATTTATCAAGGTGATGGAGAACAATGATCTTGATGTGAGAGTGGTGAAAAATGCTTCTTATTTACTGGTCATAATCTCTCTTTTGAACAATGTATGCCATTTTTTCAATGTCCCTGAAGAGAAAATAAGGTATGTTAAGCATTTTGACCCTTGTGAAGTGCATTAATAACCTGATATGGTAGGTGTAGAGTCTAGAGAACCTTCCTTTACATGAAAAGTACCTCATGATGATTTTCATCATGGGGACATACCTACCCAAGAGGTAAGAGAAAGGAAAGAACCTTTTTCTTTCATTCTTGTACCTTGGCTTGATATATGGGTCAAAGTAACGACTCTCCAAGTCCTTTTCCTTGTACCATTTTTCACCAACATTTGGAATTCTGGTGGCATCTGCTATGATGGTTGTAGATATTATGAAAGTGACACCAATAAGGGTTACCTAGTTATCATGAATATTAGAGATGAATATCCTGCTCAAAACAGGGTGGTTGTGGAATTTTTGTATTTTTTCACAAAATTCAAAGCATCCTACATGCTTGAAACATGTCACTGTCATGGGAGAGGCCATGAGCTATCTGGTGTTTGTAGGATCAAGTCTGATGATCTTCCCTCCTTTGTGTGGCCTCCTCTCTACCCTTTATTCTTCCTCTTTGAATTCTTTGTTTTCTTCTTCCATAGTGTCTTGGCTATAAACCCTAGGGAGATGAATTAGGAGTCAAATGTAGGTTTAGGGAGTGGGGACAGGGATGGAAAAAAATAGGGAGATGGGGGAAGGGATTATTGAATTGAGGTAGGTGACAGGGAGTGGAAATTTTTTGGGATTTGGGAATAGGAATTTTATTACAGGTATGGGGATTTGGGAGCCTAGGAATTTGAAATACCTAGGTCTTAGGGTTTATGGGATAAAGGGGTTTGGGATAGGGATTAATGATGTAGGGGTAGGAATAGGATTTATTGTGATGTGGGAAGGGTAAAAAGGGGTCTTAAGGGATCAAATTTGGGATTAGGAAGTAAAACTAGGGTTTGTAGCCTAGAACTCTTCAATTTTTTCATAAAAAAATAAATATCATGAAATTTGCACTTTAGGAATGGAAGGAGGGTGTATTTGCATGTTACTTACTTTCCAAGAAGTATTGAAACCCTTTTCCAAATGTTTGGAGGACCTGTACTGAGTTTGAAAGCTTGCAGATGAAGTTCACCATGTGCGCAGCACCTCTAGATCTATGCGCAGTGCCCTGGCTCTATGCGCAGCACCTTGGCCCTATTCACAACACCTTGGCTCTATGTGTAGGGTCTTCTTCCAAGTGAGCAGCGCCTTCAATAATTTCAACCTTTCACCTCTCAATTTCGATTTTCTGAGCTATGTGAGTGATGGCTTGATAACGTAGAGAGCAAATGAATATGTTTTGATCTTTTATACTTCATGAAGTTGATGATTTGGGCCTTGGGACCCACTTTCTTCCTTTATCATTCACTTGACCATTTGAAACATTACCTTTTCACTTGACTCTTTATTTTGGCAAATTGATCACTTGATATGCTTTGAGAGCTCTTTGAATTTACATTTTTGTGTTTTGGCATCTTCGGAACACTGAGTTAGCAACTTGGGATGGTGAAATTATTACATTTGAAAGACATAAAATTACATATTGAAAATATAAAGAAATTACATTTGAACTCAAAATTGCATGCTGAAATAAGATATTTTCTTCACAAATCATCTTCACATATTGAAGAGAAGTTTATTGGATCACTCTTTACCTGATGGTCTTATGCAATGGAATGGATTTTTATTAAACCTTGGAAACCATAATGACCTAATGAAGCCTTAAAAAACCCTAAAACACCTAATGAGACCTTGAAGGACCGAATTTCAAGATGACATGACTGATATTGATTTTATGGATGGTGTACAGTCAACATGGTATGAAGATATGCCAGCAATTAATCAAATTTGTGTTTGTAGGTTCAAGTCTGAAGATCTTCCCTCCTTTGTGTTTTCTCCTCTCTCCCCTTTCTTCTTCCTATATGAATTCTCTGTTTTCTTCTTCCATAGTGTCTTGGCTAGAAACCCTAGGGAGATGAATTGGGAGGGAAATGTAGGTTTAGGGAGTGGGGAATGGGATGGAAAAAATTATGGATATGGGGGAAGGGATTATTGAATTGAGGGAGGTGACAGGTAGTGGAAATTTTGGGGGAATAGGAATTTTATTACAGGTATGGGGATTTGGGAGCCTAGGAATTTGAAATACCTAGGTCTTAGGGTTTATGGGATAAAGGGGTTTGGGATAGGGTTTTAATTATATAGGGGTAGGGATATGATTTATTGTGATGTGGGAAGGGTAAAAAGGGGGTCTTCAAGGATCAAATTTGAGATTAGGAAGTAAAACTAGGTTTTGTAGCCTATAGCTCCTCAATTTTTTCATAAAAACTTAAATACCATGAAATTTTGACTTGAGGAGTGGAATGAAGGTGTATTTTCATGTTACTTACTTGCCAAGAAGTAGTGAAACCGTTTTCAAAATTTTTGTAGGACATGTACTGAGTTTGGAAGCTTGCATATGAAGTTTGCCAGGTGCGCACCACCTTTGGCTCTATGCGCAACGCCCTAGCTCTATGCGCAACGCCCTAGCTCTATGCACAGCGCCTTGGATCTATGTGCAATGCCTTTGGCTCTACGTGCTGCACCTTCTTCAAGGTGATCAACGCCTTCAAGAATTTCGAACTTTCACCTCTCAATTTTGATTTTCTAAGCTATGTGAGTGATGTCTTGATAACATAGAGGGAAAATGAATATGTTTTGATCTTTTATACTTCATGAAGTTGATGATTTGGGCCTTGGGACCCACTTTCTTCCTTTATCATTCACTTAACCATTTGAAACATTACCTTTTCACTTGACTCTTTATTTTGGCAAATTGATCACTTGATATGTTTTGAGAACTCTTTGAATTTACATTTTGTTGTTTTGGCATCTTTAGAACACTAACTTAGCAGTTTGGGATGGTGAATATTACATTTGAAAGACATAAAATAACATAATGAAAATAAAAAAACAAAAATACATTTGAACTCAAAATTACATGCTGAAATAAGACATTTTCTTCACAAATCATCTTCACACATGGAAGAGAAGTTTATTGGATTACCCTTTACTTGCTGGTCTTATGCAATGGAATGGAGTTTTATTGAACCTTGGAAACCCTAATGACCTAATGAAGCCTTGAAAAACCCTAAAAGACCTAATGAGACCTTGAAGGACTGAATTTCAAGATGACATGACTGATATTGATTTTATGGATGGCGTACAGTCAACAACGTATGAAGATATGCTAGCAAGTAATCAAATTTGTGGAAGAGTGATGATTTTTGGACTTGGGGCTACCATCAATGACTAATTTTTTGCATGACCGAGTGGAATGTTAAAAAAATTATGAGTGGGACTCCTAAAATGATATGAAAATGGGATTTTGATCACTGGTGGCAAGATGCAAATATTGACACTAACATTGGCCTTACTGGGGATGATAACTCTGAAAGAGGTGTCAAGAAGCACAGAACTATGGATTTTCCTGATCAATTCCTTATCCATTGGGCCAATATGGTAAAAAAAATTGACTAAAAATTGATGTTACGAAGGTAAATCCTCTCTGCGGATAGAGACGATCCCTCTAGCCCTAAGGTGGGTCTAGTAACAAAAGGACACCCTAAAGTGTTGCTTCTGTTAGCGCTCAAATCTACCTTAGGCTGAAATAAGGTAAAACTCAAGGCAACATCAAACCACGCTCAGCCTCGTAGCTACCCCTACGAGGACAGGAGAGGGCTCTCTCCGGGTCTATCTCGACAAAAGGTCTTCAAAGGGGCTGAGATGACTTATAATGGATATTGATTTTAGGCTAGTAAATAGATAGGAAGGTTTGTTTTAAATTTTTGGGTTTTCGTTGGAAAAATGGGAAAAACAATTTTGGGCTCGGGGATGAGGCCAGATTTTTGCAGAATTCGAGTTGGGGCAAGGTAGGCAGTAGTCTTGATGCTTTTTGATTATGTGTATGGATGGATCAGAATGACAAGGAGCTGAAGAGGGCAAAGAGGAGAAGAAGTATCCTCTCAAGGCGGCGCTCCTCATCGCTCGGTCAAAAACGGAAACCTGCACAGAATCAATGGATTCTCTCATTTACTGTTCATTTAGTTCAGGGAAAGCAAAGAGGAATAGAATACATTAAAAATTAAAGAACTTACAAATAAGCGAGAGAAAACTCATCAAAACTGAAAGCCACAAGAATCCCAGCATGAGTCTTTGCAAAACCTACAGTCTTCCTTGGCAAAATGCCCGAAATATAGCACAATAGTGTGCCAAACTTTTCCCGAGAGTCCAACTACTGAGGTGTCTCGGAAAATAAAAAATAAATGAACAAGTCAACACATATGCCTCTAGGTCTAATATTGTTCTGGACAGTTTGACAATTCCTAATAGAAGCTAAAATCTAGGCAGCCAAACAACTTGCCTCTAGAAGCTAGGAAACTGATTCATTCACTTGATTTTCACTTTTTTGTGAATGAATCATATAGAACAAGTAAATAAGTGCCAAAGTTACATCATTTACATCAAATTACATCAAGAAAAACAAAAAATTACATCAACTAGTCCAAACTGGTCGAATTTCTGAGATGGAAGGTGAAAAACATGCCAAAAACCTCTATCTTGTGGTCCAAATACAAAACAACAACAACTGTGCAGACACTTGAGTCCAAATTGGGCTCATGATATCCGTTCGACTGGGTAGCCCCAGTCTCCAACTGAACGATTTTTTCAATTTGAGATGTTGCTCAAACTCAGTCTCTCAATGCTCTGCGTGCAAAGGTAAGCGAAGAGTGGTTTCCATGGTATTTTAGCCCTTTGATACACAGGCAGTAGAAAATGCTTGGTTTTCAAAGAGCATACATAAATTACCATGAAAAATCCATCACAAAAATTTTCCTCGGAAAATTTTCTCCCAATCATAAAGCGCGCGTTAAATGAAAAAAACTGTTTGTGACCAAAATTTTCAAAAATGACAAAAACTTCTCCAAATTTGCTGAAATTTGGAGCGAAGATCCACTATCATGCCTCATGCTCTGCCAAACCTATTGATCAGGTGAATCGGTATATGATTTGATTTATAACTCAACCTTCTCTTAAGTCTTCATTTCTTTCTTGATACATCTTCTGAACCCAATAATAATACTTTCATGTGTGACGTGTCTTTGTCTCTATTGGCCTTTGCAAAAACTACTCGGATAGATGTTGTGTAGGTTGATTCTCTCGCTCAATTGGTGTCTGTCTGGTCTCTTAGAATAGAGTTGTGGTCTATGATTCATTCGCAGCTCTACAGAGGTAATGTGATGTCAATATGATTTATTCGGCTCCAAGTACTTTATTACCCACTGTGCTCTCTGCAAATTCTCTGTCAAAGTACCAATTTCAGCTTTCTGTTCCTGGATGACCTCCCTCAGTTTCGAGCTAGGAGAGCTCGCATCAACATCGATGGTATACATCGGTATGCAAGCCTCTAAAAGAACATCTATGTGCCGACTTCTACTAATCCCCAAACCTGTACATGCACCTGATATAAAATTGAACCCCTTCACAGTACAGTATACTAAATCTTCTTGATAAATGCTGAACCCATACAGTGAGAATATCCCTCATCGTATTTTAAATACCTTAGGAGATGGCTCGTATTATATACATACCACTGTCTGTATAGTCTGAATATCAAAAAAGCGTGAAATATCATCATGACTGCAAGGAGATTTATGTGTACACAAAAAAAGATCCGCAGGAGATAAATCATCCCATATTTACCTTCTTATTAGTATACCTATTAATTTGTCAAGCGCGTAATGATATATCTTGTTATCTTTTTTAATGATGAGTCTTATTCTGTACACTGATGTTCATCGCTCTATATTTTGTTACATGAAGTATGGAATTCTCATCATACGTACCCTCGTGAAATGCATCAACAAACGGATATGGTACGCATAGAGGCGCGAGAATCTGCCCTCGCAACTGAAATATCGAATGATCAGTCTCATCAATGGTGCATACTCATCCGTCAAAAATCGGAATGGAAATACCCTACTCAGCTGCCTCATATATCGAGGTCTGATATATGGCTCATAATAGGATTTCTCTAGCTGCTGTCGTTTGTTCCATTCCTCTCCTATGTTTGGTATCCCGGTGGCCTGAGCAATGGTCTCTGGTGACAAAATGAAGTTTACTCCAGCAAGGTTTACACGGCCATCATGCAAATGTAAAAAAAATAGGCGAGCTAACTCATGATGATGCTGAGTTTGGGAAATCATCTCACAATAATGGAAACATGACTGACGCTGAAAACAATCCATTGCAAGCGGGCAAGCCTGCAATTGAACCAAAGAAGTAGGTTCCTCCCTGACATGCCTTCCACTTTTGCCACTTTTGTGAGACTTCCTTGACACATTAACCTCTGCTGTGGAATCACTGTCATACCCCTGCTCATAAACTGAATCCGTCTCTGACATGATGCTGAAATCAAGATGTTTGACAAATATATGATGATATGGGTATGGTGAAAACAAGAATTCAGTGTATGCTCTAATCCCAAATGTGTCACATATGTATCAAGGTGCTATAGGAAAACCACAATGAGGAAAGTACTGTCAAGTGTGAGGACAGCCACTGTTTGAGGGATTTAGGAATATGGACAATTTACAAGTGATATAGGAAAACGGTGATAGTGAGGGGAGTATTTTTGGGAATAGGAATAGGTGAAATGACAAAATGTAAGTGAAATCGAAGGCATAATCCTTGAATGTTGTGGCAATTAAAAATTTGTCAATGGAGGGAAAGGATAACAAGTGATAAATTTAGAGTTTTACCACATGGGAACAAAAGGAAATGTAGGATGTGAAAAAGTGGTATAATAACAGTGATCACAGCAGTGAGGAAAATGATATAATGATAGCAGTGATAAAAGCATACATAACAATGGCATAAGAGTGTTTTGGCAAACGCAAGTTTTGACACCAATTTCAAATGACAATCATCACTCCTCAAACCCTATGGAGCAGATTTCGAAGTGGACATAGGGTTACGTTTTGCACCATTCAAACATTTGTTTTCTCCGCCTTTAAACCACCACAGCATATCCAAAAATCATTGAGCAGGCTTTAACACACTTACTTGGAGGCGAAAGAGCCGATTTGAAAAGAATTTTGGTGAAGGAGGGTAATTTTCCGGCCTTAGGGCTCTATGCGCCACGCGCATGCCCAACGCGCCGTGTGCCTTGGGTGCGCCGCGCGCGTGTAAAAATGAACTGCAAAAAGTTTCCCAGTGCGCCGCGCGCTCCTTTGTATGCGCCGCGCGCTAACTGTCAGCACAATTCCGACCCTTTCAACGATGCAATTGCTCTTCAACCTCCAAATTCGGCTTTGCTCTGAAAATTTGTGAATGTAATTTGACACCAATGGTTTATGTAACCTTGGAAAATATCTTGCAAGAGTTGGTTTTAATTTTTACTTCCTCCACAACCCACTTTGTAATGTTTCTCATTTGGCACTTTGTCATTTCACTGAACTTCTGTCTTTTGGCTTTTCATTGATTTTCTGAGTTTGGACTGATGAAATTTGTCGATTTTTGCAGGGATTTTGGCGTTTGGACTTCGGCAAAGATCAGAGGCTGCATTGAAATTTTTTATGGTAGAAAAAATACATGATTGTTACAAAAAATAAATTTGACAGTTTCTTGTTCAAAACAGAGTTTTGAACTAGAAATGTCCTCAAATGTGTTTGATGATGAAAATTTGAACTAAGAACCTTTTTGAAAACCATCCTCATGGCCTGCGGGCATTTATTAAATATATCAAAAGACTGAACCCTAGACTCTAAAACTAAACAGACTCTTGTTGACGAAAATAATCATTTATGACCATGAATGACGTGACTTGAACTTCGATGATTTTTTAGGAGTTTTAATTAGCCCAGCAGGTACAAGCATGAGGGAATACAAGATGACCAAACCCTCTCGTCAGTCAATGGCATGCCCCTAGCGAAATGCAATGAAGTGAAGTGAGCGAGACACCTAAAAATGATATGCAAAAAGCGAAATGATCTCTGACGGAGGGCTGTAAGGACCGACTCTAACAGCTTCCTAGTTCATGAATGAACAAAAGACATGGTAGATTGACCTACCTTGAATCCAACGTTGTCAATGTTGCGGAAAGAGTAGTGGTATCTCGCTCCTGCCTTGGAAAATCACGATCCGTTCACTGTCACGCTCAGACACCTGCACATAGGACAAAGAATAGGAACAACATATGACAGAATAGTTTCACTCACAACTATTAGCCAGTCAAAGAGGGCTAAACATATCACATCAAATAAACGTCATAACATAATATTGGAACCAAACAGTAGTCATGTATATTAATGAGTCGAAGGAAGAGTATAACCGATGCTTTGACGTCGCAATCTCCTCCAACGGGGTTCAAACGAAACACATCTCAACTGTCGGTCAGGGAATTCAGACTCAAGCTCTCTCAGAAGTCATCGACTCGAGCTCTCTCAACATAATCTTTCTTACTCTATCTCCTCTAGCAGCTTAGTAATTCTCTTAGTTCAGTTATTCAGCCATTTAGCTAGCTTCTACTAAAGGAGATAGTTTCTTATATAGAGGGAAAAGAGGAGGTTGGGATCCCTACAAAGGTGGGAGGGAGTCCTATCGTTTAGGAGAGTTGCAAGGGAGGTGGAAACTACTAACCAAAGGAAGGATTTCGTGGTTGTTTCAGTTCAAACACTCCCAATGACTCATCCCCGAGGTGGTTGGAATGGAACCTCCGCCTCTATTTTTAAAAAACATTCCATAAACAGCTTGGCGTGGGTGTCTAACTGGCACAGAGCGCCAAGTGGTGCGGGCTTAGTGTTAAAATTTTTGGTCAGCGCGAGGATGTAACGGGCTACTCGCGCCAAGGCAAAAATAAGGATTTTCACAGCTCTGCTTAGGGAAATGTCAACAAGAAGAATGTTGTTTTCATCAAAAGGGATGCAAGGATGGTATTTTCAAAGCATGACACTGCATATTTGTCACATAAACGACCCTCCAATGTGCGAGTTAGGGATTGCAGGGACAGTGACAAAATGTTGTGTAACATATCCAATGTGCGAATTGGGGATTGCAGGGACAGTGACAAAATGTTGTGTAACAGATGCCCCCTAAAGTATGAAGTTCGAGAGAGAGGGAGGCATGAAATGCTTTATGAGAACGCGTTCGAACCAAACACCGCTATTGGAAGATCTGCAATTACAAATACAACTAATATATGTGATACATGAATCATCTGGCATGGGCGCAACCATCTATAATAGAATATATAAAAACTGAGATTCGATGTATGGACACAACCATCCAGCAGGAAGGATCAATAAATAGACTCAGGTATGGTCGCAGCCTTCCAATCAAGAGATTCATGCAATAAGTTATAATAATCCACAAAAATCAGCAGCCTGGAGTTTATCAGACAAAATATGTTGATCAACGGTTGTCATTGATGTCAACCTAAGCAGCACCAGGGGCTAACCCAATATTGCATGGGAATTTTGACCTACCAAATTAATATATTTTGGGTCAATAATTCTTTTGATGGTTTCTACTTGTTGAGATGTTTCCGTTGATATATGGCACGCCATGTAATTCTTCACAGTTTGAGAGATATTCATGTTTGAAGTTTGTACCCCTAGTTAGTGGGCTAAAACCCCATGGGGTTGGGGCATGGGTCATTGAAAAGCCATTTTTAATATTTTTTAAGCTCCTAAAATCCCTCCCACGTTCACTTGTTGAAGCCCCTCTCAACCTAAGCAATTATATAAATTGTGATCCTCATTTCCTCCTTATGCAAGGAATTTCGCCATCTGAAATATGTCATCGTGGCATTTTCGCTCTAAATTTTTTCTACGAAGGTTTAGAAGCTGAAATTTTTATGAGTCGAAGCCGAAATCCTGAGGAAGCTGCTGTAAAAGTTTCAAATCAAGGTGCGCAATATTTTTAGAGATATGATCTGTGGAAGTCAGGGTTTTTGCAGGCTCCTGAAATTAATCTCAAAGAAGTGACCTTGGTAAAATCGTCATAACTCTCTCTCTGAGTATCGGATTGGAATTTCATAACATGTGATAGATAGTGCACAGACTGTAGTTTTCTCTCTATCTATTTCAAAGCCGAATGAAGAAACAGTGACACGTGTCATGCCGTACAAGTTTGCTTTGTTGAAACAGTCCATAATTAGGGCATTGTGAGAAATTGGGTATAACTCTCTCTTGAATAATCCAAATTGGGTGAGACCTATGGCATTGGAAATATGACTCAAAGGAATACTACAGGACCAAAAATCAAATATTGAGGATCTAAAATAACAAAGATACACCAGATTCAATATAGAGCTCCTAGAAGGCAAGAAAAAGCTAGATCATGTGTTGTCAAGGGTTGCAAAGGACCAGACTTTCTATGGCAGCAAAGCAAAGAAAGGTGCAGCAGAAGGTAGCATGACAAGAGCAGCAACCAATGTGCATAAGAGCAGTAATAAGTTCATCATATGAAGTCTTCAAGTGAGCAGCACTACATATAATCATTGTAAAGGTATCATGATACTAAGTCATTGTAATTACATTATTGTAAAAATTGTAATAGTGTCTATCTGCCAAGGGTTGAAGAGGCAATGTTGGGAGGTCTAGGATCATCATTAGGTGGTTGTGTCAAAGTTGGGGTTATGGTCTAGTATATATTCTTCTTCTACATAATTCTATATCATTGTAAAGTGGACCATTTTCCCTGGTACGGGAGTCCATTCTTCTTTTATTCTTCTATAGGGTGGTAGGGTGGTGCTAGGGTGATTTGTAGCTCATTGGGTGTTGGGGAATCCATTCAGTTGACTATTGAATAATCTCGGGCGTTGGAGTGTCCATCCAGTGGGAGCTGGAAAAGAATGCTTTTCTAGATTCTAGGAAGTTGGAGCTTTATTTTCAATTGGAGTTGAATATTAAAGAATTATTAGAAAAGCATTAGGTGGTTTTTGTCCCGGAGTGGGTTTCCACCTTAAAAAATGTGTGCATTTGTGTTCCTTTTGTTTACTGCTATCATTGTACAAACAATGATAATAATTGAAGATTAACTAATGCTCTAATTGAAAGGAATACTGATTCACCCCCCCTCTCAGTATTTCCAACAATTGGTATCAGAGCTTGGTTCCTTCAATAGAAATTTAACAACTGGAAGGAGGTAATGGAGCATACCAAGAATGGTGTACCTCTATTCAATGAAAATAATTATGCACTATGGAAAGGAAGAATGGAGGTCTATCTCTTGGCGCAAGGTTACGAAGTATGGGACACTGTTCAAAATGGATTTACATCAACCGCGGATGAACAAGGTAAGAAGAATTTGGTAAATGATGCAAAAGCAAAGAATATTATTATCGGTGGACTTATTGAATCTGCTTATCATAAGGTGTTGGGTTGTAAAACTGCCAAAAATGTATGGGACAAGCTTGAGAATATATATGCAGGTGACTCAAATGTCAAAGAAGCAAAGCTTCAAATATATAGAGAAAAATTTGAGCAACTCAGAATGAAAGAAGATTGCAACATTGATGCATACTTCCAATACGTTGATGAAATAACCAATACTCTGGAAGGATTGGGAGAGCCAGTTGATGAGAAGACTATTATACGGAATATTCTTAGAACGTTACCAGGGAGATTCAACCCAAAGGTATCGGTCTTAGAATACAGTGCAAATCTGGACAAACTCAGCAAGGAAGAATTACATGGAGTTCTCATAGCATATGAAATGAGACTTGATGAAGAAAAGGGTACTTCAAATCTAGAAACTGTGTTCATTGGATCTAAGAAAACCAATAAGGAAAAACAACCTTCAATTGAAATGACTTGCACCTGCAAGTGTGAAGAAAAGGGAGATGATGGAGAAGGTCTTTCTGATGAACAATATGCTTACTTTACAAGAAAACTAAAACCTAGTAAGGGAAAATTCAAAGGTGAACTTCCATTGATATGTTTCGGTTGTGGTGAGGTTGGGAATTTCGTAGAAAAATGTCCAAACAAAAGTGATGGCAACTCAAAAGGAAAGAAAGGCTTTAAGAAATTCAACAAGCAAGGAAAAAATAAAGGATCCAAAAGGAACTTTCTCTCTAAAGAAGATAACTCATCATCCGATGAAGAAAGTGATAGCAAAGAAGAAGCCAATGAGAAAGTATTGTTTATGGCCAAGCACAATAAACAAGAAGTATCAAACAATGAAGAAGAAGGGTTGACCATAGAAGAATTTTATGAGGAGGCAATCAAGCTTATAAAAGAGCTCAATGCTGAGAAGATCCGTTCTAATATTCTTGAATAAAAAGTTAAAGGTCTCAAAATTGAGGTTGAAGAACACAAATGTATTGAAGAGTCACTTCAAAAGAAGTTGGAAGAAAGCAACCAAGAAAGGGAAGCATTAGAAGCCGAAGTAGTCTCGCTGCGTAAGGAAGTGAAGAAGGGAAAAATTGTCCAAAACTATGCCAATAGCTCAAGGGCATTGGAAGAACTCATCAACAATCAATGATCTTACAATGACAAAACTGGCCTCGAATACAAAGAACAAGAAGCAGGACCTTCTACAACAAAATACAATGAACCTATGAGATTTGACATACATGTAGACTTCATTGGACAAGATTCGCAAGCACATCCTTGGAAGACGATTCCTCGACAAAGATTTTCATCCAGGTACCAACATATTTTTCATGGCTATTGCCATTCATGTGGAAAATTTGGTCATAAAGCTGTAGAATGTCGCACGTACCCTAGGAACCAATGCAATTCCAAGAGATTATTCAAATATGAACCTCCTAGGGCTCAACAAAACATCAATAGATTTGAACATTTAAGAAATAATATGGAATGTTACAAATGTCAAAACTTTGGACACATAGCCAGAGACTGCAGACTTGAAAATCCTCCAGAAGAATCTTCGAAGCCATAGAATGAACGAACATGGAAGAAGAAGAAGACTGATAATTGTGCTCTCGCTCTCAAGGCTCAAAAAAATAAAGATGTGTGGTATGTTGACAGTGGTTGCTCAACGCATATGACTGGAGATAGAAGGAAATTTGTATCTCTGAAAGAGAAGAAGGATGGAACCATATCCTTTGGAAATGATGGATCTTCAAATGTTATAGGATCGGGTACCGTCACTCTCGGAAGCAAAGATGTTATAGCCAAGAATGTTCTATTGGTCGAAAACATGAATCACAATCTGCTCAGTGTTGGACAAATGTGTGATCAAGGACACACAATGCTATTCAACTCCACAAAATGTGAAATCGGGAAAGGTAGGTATGGTAAAATTGTGGCTACAGCAAGTCGAGCTCCAAACGACATATATGTTCTGGATGAAGCAACTAAAGCATGTCTACTAGCTAAAGAAGATGAAAGTTGGTTATGGCACAAACGAATGGGTCACATAAACTTTGACAATATTGTCAGGATAAGAAAAAAGGAAGCAGTACGAGAAATGCCGAAAATCTCAAAACCTTCCAACACACTATGTGAGGCATGTCGGCATGGCAAGCAGACAAAAGTCCAATTTAAAACAAAAGAACACTTTGCATCACATCCATTGGAATTGATACATACTGATCTATGTGGTCCTGTGAGAACAAAAGGATTAGACGGAGAATTATATTTCATGTTAATGATAGATGACTATACCAGGATGACAGCCGTCAGTTTCCTAAAGAAAAAATTTGAAGCATTTGAGTGCTTTAAGATCTACAAGGAGTTGGTTGAAAATGAAACTGATTTGAAAATAAAGTGTTTAAGATTAGATAATGGTGGAGAATTCACTTCCAAATTATTTCAGCAATACTGTGATGAAAATGGAATAAAAAGGCAATTTTCAACAGCACGAACACCTCAGCAAAATGAAGTTGCTGAAATAAAGAACAAAACTGTACAAGAAATGGGTAGAACAATGTTGAAGGACTCAAAATTGGATGAAAAATTCTGGGTTCAAGCAATTGATATGGCAGTCTTCATTATCAACCGAAGTCTTCTCAGAAATAATTGCAACAAGACTCCATATGAATTATGGAAAGGAAAACCAGCTAATGTAAAATATTTCAGAATCTTCGGAAGCAAATGTTATATCAAAAGAGAAGATCAAAATTTGGGTAAGTTTGAATCACATGTTGATGAAGGTATCTTTGTTGGTTACTCATGCAAAAGAAAGGCCTATCAATGCTATAATCTAAGAATAAAATAGATAGTGGAGAGCATAAATGTTACATTTGACGAAGATGGTGTTCTAGCGAGTAATGATGAGGATCTAGAATCTTTGAAACTTGAGACAGAGGCTGAAAAAGACATAGATAAAATTGTAGAACAAGAAGCAACTATCAACGAGGAAGAAGTAAACAATGATCATCAAGATATAACAGAACAACAACAAGAAGCTCCTCCAAGGAGAACAAAAGAGTGGATTCAAAAGAACCATCCATCAAATCAAATCATTGGTGACATAAATGAAGGTCGACAGCTTTGTTCATCACAACAAGCTCACGTTGCTTTTATAACAAACTTTGAGCCTAGTAGTTTTGAGGAAGCCAACTAGAATGAACATTGGGTAGCAGCTATGAATGAAGAATTGGATCAAATTGAGAAGAATAACACCTGGGAATTAGTTCCACGACCAAAAGATAAAAATGTCATTGGGACTAAATGGGTGTTCAGGAACAATTGAATGAAGATGGGCAGGTTACCAGAAACAAAGCAAGATTGCTTTGCAAAGGCTATGCACAAGTGGAAGGAATTGATTTCGACGAAACATTTGCACCAGTTGCCAGAATGGAAGCCATCCGAATGTTTCTCACCTATACATGTTCAAGAAAAATAAAATTCTACCAAATGGATCTTAAGTCAGCATTTCTGAATGGAGAATTAGAAGAAGAAGTTTACATTGAACAACTTGAAGGTTTTCTACTATCACAAAAAGAAGACTATGTATGCAGGTTAAAGAAGGATCTATATGGTCTCAAGCAGGCTCCCAGAGCATGGTATGCTCGTCTTGATGGATATCTACGTCAACAAGGGTTCAAGAAAGGTACTGTTGATAGCAATATTTAGGTACAAATAGATAAAGATAATTTAACAATCATTGAGGTATATGTGGATGATATAATGTTTGGTAGCAATGATGATCGACTAAGTAAAAACTTTTCTACAAAGATGCAAAGTGAGTTAGATATGTCTTTACTTGGTGAGCTGACATACTTCTTAGGGCTTCGAATATCTCAGCAAGAGAAAGGAATATTTATATGTCAAGCCAAGTACATCAAGGAAATGCTCAAGGAATTCAAAATGGAAGATTGCAAACTTGTCCTTACTCCGATGGTAACAGGTTGCAAATTGAGCATAGACAACTCATCTAAGGATGTGGATCAGAGGTTGTACAGATCTATGATTGGTAGTCTTCTATATGTAACAGCCTCTCGGCCAGATGTTATGCAAGCAGTTGGACAAGTAGCAAGATTCCAAGAAGCACCAAAAGAATCACATATTATTGTCATTAAAATAATTCTTCGATATATAAAGGGCACAGAAGAATATGGCTTGTGTTATCCCAAGGGTAACAATCTCATTATTCAAGCCTTTACGGATGCAGATTGGGCAGGAAGCGTTGATGATCATAAGAGTACTAGCGGAGCAACATTCTATCTAGGTGGTTGTCTTGTATGATGGTTGAGCAAAAAGCAAACTTCAATCTCGTTATCTATAGCAGAAGCAGAATACATTGCAGCAGCATCATGTTGTACTCAAGTCCTTTGGATGAAACAAAATTTGCAAGATCTTCAAGTACAATTCAGTGAGCCTATTCCCATATTATGTGACAACACTAGTGCCATCAGCATCTCCAAGAATCCTGTCATGCATTCAAAAACAAAACACATTCCCATCAAATATCATTTTGTTAGAGAACAAGTCGCTGAAAAGAATATCAAACTTGAGTATGTTTGTAAAAAAGAACAAATTTCTGATATCTTCACTAAACCTTTACCTCGTGAAGCATTTGAATATCTTCATCAAAAGCTTGGGATTCTCCCAAGTTTTCATTAGATTATAGGTCTGCAGGATGGTTGTGTGTCAGCGGGAGTGGAAGTGTGTACTGGTCCGCGGGATGGTTGTGTTTCAGGGGGAGTTACCCTTTGCCATTGATGTTAAAGGGGGAGAGAATGTTGTAGGAAGAGGTGTCATGATCGCAGGGGGAGTACTTGTGTTGCCATCAATGCCAAAGGGGGAGATTGTTGATTAGCGGTTGTCATTGATGTCAACCCAAGCAACACCAGGGGCTAACACAATATTGCATAGGAATTTTGACCTACCAAATTAATATATTCTAGGTCAATAATGCTTTTGATTTTTTCTACTTGTCGATATGTTTCCGTTGATATATGGCACACCATGTAATTCTTCACGGTTTGAGAGATATTCATGTTTGAAGTTTGTACCCCCAGTTAGTGGGCTAAAACCCCATGGGGTTGGAGCATGGGTCATTGAAAAGCCATAATTAATATTTTCTAAGCTCCTAAAATCCCTCCCGCATTCACTTGTTGAAGCCCCTCTCAACCTAAGCATTTATATAAATTGTGATCCTCATTTCCTCCTTATGCAAGGGATTTCGCCATCTGAAACAGGTCATCATGGAATTTTTGCTCTAACTTTTTTTCTACGAAGGTTCAGAAGCTGAAATTTTTATGAGGCGAAGCCAAAATCCTGAGGAAGATACTATAAACATTTCAGATCAAGTTGTACAATATTTTTGGAGATATGATCTGTGGAAGTCAGGGTTTTTGCAGGCTCTTGAAATTAATCTCAAAGAAGTGACCTTGGTAAAATCATCATAACTCTCTCTCTGAATATCGGATTGGAATTCTGTAAGATGTGACAGATAGTGCATAGACTTTAGTTTTCTCTCTATCAATTTCAAAGCCGAATGAAGAAATAGTGACACGTGGTATGCCGTACAAGTTATCTATGTTGAAACAATCCATAATTAGGGCATTGTGAGAGATTGGGTATAACTCTCTATTGAAGAATCCAAATTGGGTCAGACATGTGGCATTGGAATGATGACTCAGAGGACTACTAGATGACCGAAAATTCGATATTGAGGATCTGAAATAACAGAGACACACCAGATTCAATATCTAGCTCCTAGAAGGCAAGAAAAAGCTAGATCATGTGTTGTAAAAGGTTGCAAAGGACCAGACTTTCGATGGCAACAAAGAAAATCAAGGTACAACAGAAGGTAGCATGACAAGATCAGCAACCAAGGTGCATAACAACAACAAGAAGTTCATCATATGAAGTCTTCAAGTGGGCAGCACTGCATACAATCATTGTAAAGGTATCATTGTACTAAGTCATTGTAAATACATTATTGTAAAAATTGTACTAGTGTCTATCTGCCAAAGGTTGAAGAGGCAGTGTTGGGAGGTCTAGGATCATCATTAGGTGGTTGTGTCAAAGTTGGGGTTATGGTCTATTATATCTTCTTCTTCTACATCATTCTATATCATTGTAAAGTGGACCATTTTCCCTGGTACGAGAGTCCATTCTTCTTTTATTCTTCTATAGGGTGGTGCTAGGGTGAGTTGTAGCTCATTGGGTGTTGGGGCATCCATTTAGTTGACTACTGAAGAATCTCGGGCGTTGGAGCGTCCATCTAGTGGGAGTTGGAGAAGAATTCTTTTCTAGATTATAGGAATTTGGAGCTTTATTTTCAATTGGAGTTGAATATTAAAGAATTATTAGAAAAGCATTAGGTGGTTTTTGTCCCAGAGTGGGTTTCCACCTTAAAAACTGTGTGCATTTGTATTCCTCTTGTTTGTTGCTATCATTGTACAAACACTGATAATATTTTAAGATTAACTAATGCTCTAATTGAAAGGAATACTGATTCACCCCCCCCCCTTCTCAGTATTTCCAACAAAATCCAGGGTCTTGCGCTCCATCTCAACCCGAACAAGTACAATTTTGAACATGCGAATGTATGAGTTGAAGTCGAACATGCAGGAAAATCGTCTGATTACCAGCCAATCATGAAAGCTGTTAACAGATGCAAGAGAAACCACCAATGATGACGATGGCCCTCAAGGTACAAAAGGTACAATCTACAGAATGTGAAAAGTGATTTGACGTCGAACATTCGCAGAATCACTCGATTGAAGGCCAATGATGTGAACCTTGCATCGAATGCGAAAAAACTGCCATTGAGGCATGCAGGCTCCAAGGTATCAGAAGGGAGTCTCTAGATCAAATTCCTGGATAATGAGCTGAAGTTGACAGGAAGTGACCTTGTCGAAGGAGGGCTATAATGTTTCCCACATCATCGACATGAGACAAAGGAACATGATGAAAGTGGATCAGGACCAACAGGAGATCAGAGGAAGGTTGACAACTGCAGAGGCAAACTTCTCTTAAACATATCAATAGCACGAAACTGGATTTGGAAGTATTTGACATCAAAGGATATAAGGTCACGATGACGTGGCAAATAACAAATGAGAGTTCAAAAGAGATTACCCAAACCCATGAAGGCAAAAATGATGAAATGAGATGTCCCCAACCCGACACAAATGCAGACAAGTGTCATGTTCAAGAGTGACATACTGCCAACATAACTAAAACTTGGTTCCATTTTCCCTCACCATTTATGGCAAGTACCCCAATTATTTTTTTAAAACAAGCTTGAAGGGGATAACATATGCTTGCACTATAAGTTTTTCGTTCGGACAAATCCAACCTAGTAAATTTTATGAGCCCTAGGAAGGAGGAACTCGAAATAACGTCATGGTGACGAAGTTCGATGTCATAAAGGTTTAACGAGTCTGAAAAAGGGAGAACTCAACATCTTTTCATGTTTAGAGAGTTTGAAAAGAAGGCATAAAAGAAAACTCTAGCAGTCCCTTTTCGTAGGTAGTCTCATAGATCCGAAAAGGTAGAAAACTGTGTCTGAGAGAACCTCTTAGTCACGATAGGCTAAGGTATTCATTTTTCGTAAATAATCCATCCCAGCCCGAAAAAGGGTTCAACGTATACTGGGTAGATATCGTTTCGCAGCCATTTAACGAGTTGAAAACGAAAAAAAATCTCGGCAATCTTTTCAATTTTAGAGAGTCAGAAAAGAGCTGAAAGGTGACTCAAGTAGTGACTTTTTCGTGTTTTTACCAAGTCCAAAAAAGTATAAAATATAACTCGTTACTTCATCATTTTCGCATGAAAAACCTATTGCTGCATAAGAGACATGTGTAAAACCCATTTCTCGAAAATAATATAATAAAATAATAAAAAATCATGCCTTAAAACCTAATTAGGGTTGTGAAAAAGTTATAAAATTCCAAAAGTGGTAAAAATAATTACTTTTCACTTTTTACCTCTTGTGGAGCAATAGTTACCCATTTCACTGTGCAATCTTGCGACGACGATAGCGGCCAATCTAGTAGATCAATCGCAAATCCGTCAACTCCAGGTAAGAGCTAAGATCCTTCTTGTCATTTTAAGTCATTTATTACTTCCTGCAATTGTCAATTTCAAATTTTACCGGAGGAAATGTAAAAATTAGGGCTTCGTGGTTGGCGCGAGTTTCGGGCACGAAGTCGCGCCAACCGCCTGATTTTTAACACTAGTGCGCGCCCATTGGCGCGAATGTTTTGGAAACAGTCGTGCCAACGGTACAAACCATTTTTAGCTAAAAATGCTCATCAAATACCCCAATTGTTTACAGATTTAAGGTTGAAAATCGACTAATACCACTCATGTGTGTGTGTTTTCAGGTAGAAAGAAGAAAAATGGTCATTGAATGGAAAGAACGGGAACATATTGAAGAAGATGAGCTAGCCATGAAAAATGAGGGAGTCATGGAAGCCCTCAAAAACTGTGGTCTAAAAAAATTCTTCCTAACACCATGTCTCTGAGCCCAACCAGAATTACTACAATATCTGATCAGTATATGGGACGAAAATCAAGAGAAGTTCATCTTTGGGATCAAGAACTTGAGATTGATGTCTCTGACGTGTACTTCATCACATGATTATTGCGGAGGGGTGAAGCACCAATCCTAACCGGCACCCGACCCTGCATGGAAAACATGACCATGGTGATAGACAGGGTATGTCTAGGAGCACGGAAGGGATCAAGTAGTGGGAAAGTTGATATACAAACTATCCTATATTTGACACTACTCGTGGTATTGCATACCATCACACGGGCTACAAGATCACAAGCACCGCACGAAGCAACAAAGACACAGTTACTTATTGCTGTAGATTGCATGGCACCAACCATCTACAACTGGGCAGAAGCCGTGACCATAAACATGAAGCGCCAACTAACCAAATGCAAGAATACCAAACTGAAACAATTTGGTTATGGATCTATTCTGGTATCCTTCTTCTTGGAACGACTACCCATTTTTCAGCGACAGGAGGTTATAGTCCTAACACCACCAACGAAAGAACCGCGGATGGCTCGATGGGAAAATTTGATACCAAGGGCAGGGGGTGGTCAACAGATGTCCTAGAGACTGAAATTCTTTAATTGGCTCCGTTGACAACTAATTGTCATGGAGGAATGACCCTTCTCTGGCACAGATTTCATTGATGATACGGACCTCCCACTCTCAGAGGGAGAATATTGGGATGAAGATTTGGGTGAGACTCATTTTTAAGTTTGATGAGTATTATGATTTTTTTATTTTTTTGCATGTTCTGACATTAAATCCATGTAATTTCAGACGTTGGCCCAGAGAGACCTGCCGGCATATCACCGATAGCGAGGCGAATCCCTCGCAATTTCGACCCTCCAGGCGAGGGTGGCGAGGAAGATGAGATAGTGCGCAACCTGGAAGGGATCACACGAGGAGTCTCATATTATGCACGTTTTGATGATGTTCCTCCCGCCTACCAGAGCGTAGGGGTGCCCCACCGAATTCACCGCTTGCCAGGCGACTAGTACGAGCCGCGGACATGTTATCACGAGCACCATGCCGACACACTCAGGTTTTATTTTATATGCATATCGGAGAGACATGATGTCTCGTGGATAACAAAACACACATATATTTTTTGAAGTTATGATAATATAATACAAACATACATATATATATATATATATATATATATATATATATATATATATATATATATATATATATATATATATATATATATATATATATATATTTCCTTGCATGGATCTTTTACATATGATGATGCTTTTACAAATTATGCAAATGTCTATCTGATACAATGTTAGCCATTGTATCAGTTAATGTGTTCATTTGTTTAGGAATATGTTGATAGGTAATAAAATTAAAATGTCTTTCCAACAAACAAATATGTAAATACAATCTCAGAATGTGTGGATTTCTAACTGAATAACAACAAGCTGTGAATCTAGATTTACAAGCAATGTGTGTATGCCAAGGTTGAATGCCTCGGTTAATAGCTCAATGACAACGCTATATTCAGCGACATTGTTTGTAGTTCATCCTAGACAAATACTTTGCAGATCTATCAACTCACTAGCAGGATTATAAATTACCCAAGCTGCCGAAGACAAATTCCTGGTACTGCGGGAAGCACCATCCGCAAAACCGACATAAGGGGTAATAGACACCTGCACAATAAGCAAGACCCAATAAGCAAGAAAACTCTCACAAAGCACACCAAACTAGAAAACATGTACAAAAATGAAAACAACACCTATGTACACTTATTACGCATGAATGACTCACGCATAATATTTTTTGAGATACAACCCATTTTTGGGTTGTTCAAGAGGATGAACTTCGTAGTCAATTAGCTCATAAGCCCCATTCTGCAACACACGTTTAACGATGTAGGGTCCATGCCACATAGGTTGAAATTCGCCTGCCCCTAGATTATCACGAGCTTGGTCATACAGGAGGACGAGATCTCCTTCAACGAAAGAACGAGGGGAAACCGATTGATCAAAATGAGCTTTGACCCACTTTTTCTATGCTTCGATAACGAGAGCAGCAAAGTGGCGGGTTTCATCCAACCTTTCTAAATAAAGGAGACGCTCTTCTTCTGGCGAAGTATTCGGCAGTAATTCAACAGCCAACTTGAGCGAAGGTATTTCACATTCAATCGGGAGAGTAGCTTCCAGGCCATAAACCAACTGGAAGGGAGTGAAGCCGGTTGCATTTTTTCCTGAGGTTCTGTATGCCCAAAGAGCCAAAAATAACATGAGATGCCAATTTGATTTGTGGATCCCAATCGTATGTTGAAGCATCGTGATAAGGATTTGGTTCACAGCTTCAACTTGGCCATTGGATTGAGGGTAGTACGACATTGAGTTGTCATGACGCAGACCCAACTTAGAAGTCAACTCTGCCACCATAAAATGTTGAAAATGGGAACCATGATCGGTAACGATGGCTTGAGGGACACCAAACCTAGAAATAATGTGATTGAATATGAACTGAGCAGTTGTCTTACCGTCAGCGGCAAGTGTAGGCATTGCTTTGGCCCATTTGGTGAAGTAGTCCACGGCTACGATAGTATAAGTATGCCCCCTAGCCGAGTGAGGGTTACACGTCATAAAATCGATGCCCCATTTCACAAAGGGACCAACGGTAATGACAGGATGAAGAGGAACGGGTTACGCATGCAACTTGCATTGATAAATTTGGCAATCATGGCATTTACGAACTACGACAATACAGTCTTTGAAAATAGAAGGCCAAAAGTAACCAGCACGAAGAATCTTTTGTGCAGTAGCATAACCAGACATGTGACTGCCACAGGCACCACTGTGACAATCATTCAGAGATTTCTTGGCTTCCTCGAGAGTTAAACATCACCGGAGTATGGAAATGACTCCAATACGATAGAGAGTATCTCCAACTATACGATAAGGTTGTGACGGATGGCGGATGCGTCGATGGGCATTTTTTGTCGACTCAGATCTAAAAGATGAAGTTTGGAGATAGACGATGATATCACTGTACCATGGATCAAGGGTGCTAATCAAGAAAAGCGAATCATCTGGGATGAAGTCCTCATAACGAGAAGGAGCGGAGTTGGAAGGGAGAGAACAAAGTAAATCAGGAAATACCAGTGACTTCTTAGATTTGGCAGTAGTAAATTCCAAATCAAACTCTTGGAGGATGAAAATCCACTTTGAGTATTTTCCCCCCAGCAATTGTGAAGACAATATGTAGGTCATGGGGTTGAACTCAGAAATCACCGTCACCGTATGCAAAAGAATATAATGACTAAAACATTGAACATCTTGAACAGCGGCCAACGCTAACTTTTCGACATGGGCATAACGCGTTTCGGGGTCGAGAAGGTTACGAGACAAGTAATAAATAACATGCTCATGACCGTTGTTATCGTCTTGTACCAAAACCATGGAAATCGTGCTGAAAGCGACAGCCAAATAAAGGGAAAACTCAAGATGATAATTTGGAGGGCGCAAGAGAGGAGCATTGACCAATAATGTTTTCAACGCATCAAAGTATTCCTAAGCAATCTCACCCCAGTAAAAAGGAATGCCTTATTTTAACAATTGTGTGAATCCTTTAGCTACTTCGACATAGTTAGGTATAAAACGACGAAGAAAATTAGTTTTCTCTTGTAAAATCTGCAACTGATGTAATGAGGAAAGAGAGGGGAGATTGATAATAGCCTCAATCTTAAGAGGATCCAGGTGAATTCCATCTTTGGAAACGATAAAATTTAAGAGTCTACCAGAATCAATGCAGAAGACACACTTGTGCGGATTAAGCCAAATGTTATAGTGTCTACAGCGAAGAAAAATCTGACGAAGATGGTCAGGATGATCCCTACGCTTAGTTGAATGAGTCAGAAGGTCATCTAGATAAGGTTGAACGATGTGACGAATATCATTAAAGGCATAAGACATCGCGCGCTGAAATGTGGCCCCGACATTCTTCAAACCAAAGGGAAGCTTCTTATAGGCAAAGGTACCCCAAGGACAGATGAAGGCAGTCTTTTATTGATCAATCGGGAGAATTTTGATCTGATTACAACCGGAAAAACCGTCCATAAGGGAAAAAAATCTCACTCCCGGCACAGTCATCAATGATTTGATCGATGAAAGGAGTAGGATAATTATCCTTAGGACAAGCTCGATTGATATCATGATAGTCAACACAGACACGAATAGTGCCCTGTTTCTTCTCTACATCAAAAATATTAGAAACCCATTCTGTCAAGGGAATCATATAAATGAAACCAGCTTTGAGAAGCTTTTCCACTTCAGCCTTAATGGCAGCAGCTTTCCTAGGATGCACCAGACAAAGACGCTAACGAACAGGTTTCGAACTGGGGTAAGTAGGAATCTCATGTACTACGATGCTAGGATCAATTCTAGGCATTTCTTCATAGGACCACACAAAGACATCACAGAATTCACAAAAAAGGCTAGTATAGACTTGGACTTCATCCGAAGAACAAGTAACCCCAATATGGATGTTCTCGACAATTCCTGATTTAACGAAAATGTCGATAGGCATCGTTTGAGTGATGTTACTCAAGTTACCTTCCGAAAAAACTTCATGGACCTGAACAGGTGTTTGAAGCGGAGGAGATGGAACCTGAAAGGAAAAACGCTCAAGACAAGTAGACATGGCTCCGAGGCTTAGTAAAAACAAGGAACGATGATGACCATCATCCCACGGAAGATCATCGAGAGACAGAGTTTCCATAATAGCCTCATCAGAAGGAAACACTTCATTCAAAGGATCTGGTGAAAGAAAATCACCAAGCTGCGGGGATTGAGAATAGATATCAAGATTCACACTCGACGGAGCATAATCAGAATCCGATGCAGCAATGAGTTCACAATAATAAATTTCAATCGGACTCAAAGACATCGAATCGCCGAACGGATCGAGTTGTTCAGGAGAAGGGATAACCCAGGGGTCATCAGTTCAAGATATCATGTTGACCTGAACAATATTTGGTGGTGGAAGAGGGAAAACACCCATGAGGGCAGGATCCTTGAAAAATCCTGGCCCTACACTCTCGTAAGGAGTAGGAATCATGTCCACATATGGAACTTTGTTATCAGAAGAAGAAGTGAAAAAAGTCAATTGATCAACAGTAATAATCTTTCCTTCGTGTGGAAAATCCAAAACACGAAAGAGAGTGGACGGAACGCACAACATGGCGTGAGTCCAACTGCGTCCGAGGAGGAGATTATAATTGAGTTTTGCATCAATGACTTTGACCTCGACTGCCTTCCCTTCTAACGTGATCGTTAAACTAGCGAGAACACCAAGAGTTTTAGATTCTCTTCCATCAAATGCTTCAAGGGCATTGGGTGATAAGGTAAGAGCTTGAGAACCAATGGATTTCCAACAAGTAGATGAAATAACACAGGTAGATGCACCCTCGTCCATGACAGCCTGGTGAATATTCAAACCATTAATACCAACTTGAATGATGAGCGCAATTTGGTGCGGGAGTCACGGAACGAAATTCTATAAATCAAAAGCAAGCAAACTAGTATCGACAGGACCAATCCCACCTATCGCGGATAACAAAGCTTTCCATTGCGAAGGAAAACTGTGAATTACTTCTAATGTAGACATTGCAGATGGTGCCTGAGCCAAATCTTCAACAGTACTGTAATGTTGAGAAGTATGGGCTTTGGGATTGTACAAAGACTTACGGAGCACACCTTTGGAATTTGGTCGTACAACGGATTCAGTGCTAGGCCGTTCAATCTCAAGAGGGCCAGAAATAGAAAGGGGAGGAGGACCATCAGCGATCTCTTTCCCCGCTGCCTGATGTGAACCGGAATAATCTTTCGATTAAGTAGCAATAGAAACGGGTGCAAAATTGTTCATCATAAACACTTGCAAACCATATGGAGCAGAGGACTGAGGGTGATCTACCATCTGCATCTGCTAAGGGAAGGGATCCTTAAGAATGGTCGGAGCTCCTTCGGTTCCTTTGAGAAATCGACTCACTTCAGACCGTCGAGGACAGTCCTTTGTGAAGTGCTCATCATCGCAAATCAAATAAGGATACTTCGGTTTGCGTTGAGAACTATTAGCAGAACGAGGTTTTTAAAAATTCTATTTCGGGGTATCGGCTTTGGCCTTACCTTTACCCCTCTTCTTACCTTTGGAAGCGTTATCTGTAGGATTGGCCTGAACAACATTCACTTCTGCAAGTGTACCAGAATTCGAATATGACTAAGAAGCTACATTATTGGAAGAAGTAGACTTCTGCTTCCCAGAGTTAGAAGAAGGAGACTTCTGAGGAGTCTACGATACGGAACCAATAATACCATCAATGGATGGAGTCGCTGGCAGTTTAGAAGTTCCAGGTCGAGGAGCATCAGGTAAGATATTGTACAATGCGCCATATTGAGAATACACGAGATCAAGGTACTGGTCGTAAGCAATGGCTTGTTCCTTGGTTACACATGCCCCCATAGCAACGTCTTTGGAAATCTGATTGACAAAGGAGGTAGTGAACTAATGAGTCAGAAGCTGATCAGGTATCTCAAATTTGATCATGCGACGACGACGCCGCCACTCATGAATATGATTCGAGATATGAGTAGCTCGGTCTTGTTTCAATGAATTGAGGAGATGCGTCCCGGTCTCATAGTGGATCGGTAACTGAAAATGTGTCAGGAACGCCATGGCCAAAGAATTGAAGTCTTGGAAAACTCCACGAGACAGCTTAATGTACCACTTTGCAGCGGCACTAGTAAGAGTTCGCTGGAAAAGACGGAGACGAATAGAATTGTAAACCGAAGAATTAGAAGAACACCAAAAATGGTAAGTCATCACATGCGTTTAGGGGTCTTCACCAGGTTTACCCTCAAATTTAGGACAATCACTAGGGATCTTGGTCGGAAGAGGAGGCCAATATGGATTAGGAAGAATAGGATCATTTGTCAACTTTGACACATCGGGTAATTCCAACGTAGCAAGAAACGGTAACTAAGTATTGAAAGTCATTGGAGGCCTTTGGTAAGGATCTATATGTACATTCCACCCAGTCCGAACGAGATTCTGTCCCTATATATTTTATCCCGATTCATAGGGATTAAAAACAGGATAATTCGGTTGATACTAGGATTGAGGACCAGGATATTGAGTCGAAGCAAACCACTGAGATCCTTGCTGAGTAGCATAAAGATTCTGTTGCGGAATGTAGGTATGAATTTGAGGTTGTTGATACACAGGTTGATTTCGAGGGTATAAATTCTGAGGTGCACTATATACTGGTTGATTTTGAGGGTACGGAATTTGGGGTGCATTATATATCGGTTGATAGGAAACTTGAGGGTAATAAGCACCTTGTGGTTACACAGGTTGACCTTGCGGAGCAGGTTGAGCAGGCTGCTGAGCAGGATAAATAGGTAAACCGGCTGCAAAAATGAAGGAATCTGCTGGTGGGCAGGTTGCGACGGTTGCTGAGCTGGCTGAACTATCTGTTGAACTGGTTGTTGAGGGCCACCAAGTTGACTTTGTGGTAAAGGTAGACCTGATGGTTGATACTGTCCAGGATGTCCCTGATGACCAAGAGAAGGACCATAAGATTGTCCTGGTTACACAACATTTGGGCCATACTGCACATGTGGCTGCGACTGGGGTGCAACAGGTTATCCCTGTGACGGATTAACTTGCCCCCCAGGACCAAAAGATGATCTGAGTTGATTCATAGGTTGACCCAAGGGACCAGAGGATTGGACCAAAGGTTGTCCTTGTAAAGGTTGGCCTTGTGGACCATATGGTTGTCCCTGTGGACTAGAAGCAGGGCCCTGCTGAGCTAAAGGTTGTCCCTGAGAGGGTTGTCCTTGTGAGCCAGAGGGTTGCATAGGCAGAGTAGGTCCCAGATGGGTAACAGTGTGATAGGGATCATACACAACCTGATAAGGATCAATAGGAGGCAAATAAACTGGATTACCATACACATCATAGTGGTGCAGATAGATATATACGGGATTACCAACAACATCATAGTGATGGAATTGAGGATTCGCTAGAGCTCGAGACTGCTGAGACCCCTGAGAATTGTGTTGTTGAGCTAATAGATATTCTTCAAAAGTGAGACCGCCAGGAATCACAGGAGTAGTGGAAACTGAACTAGAAGCCACACAGACTGTAGGTTGGACTGGAACAGATGTAACAATAACCAATGGATCTGACGCCAAAGGTAATGGTATTGACGAAGATTGGACCGAACTCTGAGGAGAAGTTACTACGCTGGATCGTGAAATGGACGCAACACAAGACATAATCTGACTCATAGACCTATAGCCAGCCGAAAGTGATACCGAAGGCGAAGAATATTAGATAGAGGCATGAGAAAGATCTTCAGGAAAGAGCTAATATTCTCCTGTGGATATAGGCATTCCTTCACTGCCAATAGAACTGGAGGAATCCATATCTGATTCTTCCGTAATATCCTCGAAAAGACTACGGGGACTAGGAGGTACCGCAACAGCAACAAAAGGTGATCCAGACGTGACAGGAGGAAATTCTCCTTCGTCCCCAAAACCAGACCAAGCACTTGAAGGAGGCCAATTGAACTCAATTGGCTCGTCAAGCGGATATCGAGTAGCAAGGGGCTGGATAGACGGTAGAATGGGCTACGAGAACTCGACGGACCTAGTGGATTGAGGGGTTTCAAAAGAAGCGTCCGAAAAAGAACCACCACTAGGAGGTAGTGAGGATGACGAAACTGGATGTTGCGCCACTTTGACTGTAAATCAGAATAGGAAGGAAAAAAGATAACCAATTGACGGTACCAAAATTAAGAACTAAGGAAATCAATCAGACCAAGTAACAAACTTTTAATGGGCATGTAATCGTAGGTGATTAATTTTATAACACTGAAACCAAAATGCACTGTTTCATGTTTTAAGAGTCGAGAAACATGAAAAATATGACTCTAGTCACTTTCAATTTGAAACAAGCATGAAAGGACAAGTGTTCTATGATCTCTTCTCTTGTTTAAAGAGTCACGAAAAGATCGAAATGACTTCTCAGGAATTCTAAGCAAGAGGGTGTACCAAGTTTCCGTGAAATTCCATATACACCTTAGTGATCAAATGAAACAGAAATGACCAAGGACTTGACGTACATGCAGGAAGTCTCCCAGAAGGTGTATCACGGTTATAATACGGTAGACTCAGCTTCCTATGGATAAAAGGATTCCAACCTAGAGGGGTCTCCCTTTATGTACGTGACGGTACGGGGAGCATAATTCCGTACTAGCGCTGTCTGAAGCCAAAAGTCGAGCGACAACTGCTAGGTTTTAATACACCAAAACACGTCTCTAGCCTAGACCACTAGAAATGTTTCGTTAGGTTCCAATGTTGGATTAGGTTCATTGAGTAAATTTTAAATTTAATCTTGAATTATGTTCCAATTTCGAGGCCCTATCGAATGTGTAGGCTCAAATTCCTAGATGCAAACTATATGAAAATGAATACCATTTCAATTCGATGAATACTAGTTATAAGAAGGATAAAAATATTTCAAACAAGAAAACAAAGAAAACATGTGAAGAAACTTCTAATGCCTTTAATGCAATCAATCGAAAACGAAATTCCTTCCTAGATTGAGAAATTCTATTTATGTAAAGGAACGTTTCACTTTTTGATGCAACAAAAGAATGCAAAGATAGTTTTTTTTTTGTTGAATTTTCAACGAAATGATGCACACATTGTATTAATTCAATGGAAAACAAAATAAACACTAGTTTGAGTTTTTTGAATGTAAGGTTTTGAAATTGAATGACTCAACCAAAGCAAAACAGACACAAAAACATGCAAGCTAATGGAGCAAATTTTCAATCAAGAAAGAGAGTTCTCAAAACGACCCAAACAAGCAAAGTAATCGATGCTCAAAGTATTGAAGAAGAAGGACTAATCGAAAAACGAAAAGACCATTCAATCAGCAAAACAAAAGGATCAAGAAAACTCAGTCTAAAAACCCAAAACGAGACTAATAACAATCAAAGAGACTTGTTCCTGAACAGAACGCTCGGTGTGCAAGAACACCTAGAAACCCTAAGGTCTTAACTGACACCGACAAGACAGCGGACAAACGACTGAGGGAAACAAGTCTATAGTAGTCAACACAGTCTGCAAAAGCTTAAAAACACTCAAAAATAACACAGAAGCAAGAAAAAATGACCAAAATGCGCATTAGGGAGATCAAACCAAAACCTACAAGCGTTGGCGCGACTGTAAGGCTGTAATCCGTGCCATACAAAGGTTGGCACGTGTGCTAAAAGAGAAACCTGCACCAATCGACCCGACTGTCGAGACAAAAAATGCGCCAATCTGGATGCCTATGGGAAAAAGAGGAAAAACCCTAATCCTAATGATCAGAGGTCAGCCTTGACTCTCTGGAGCTAAACAGAGAATGGAAACTCAACAAACAAACCAGAAAAAGATAGATAACTAAACAAGTAACTGAAACCGACCCAACAAGATGACACGACAAACTCGCACTGTTCCCCAGTGGAGTCGCCAATTTGTTATGAAATTAAATCCTCTCTGTGGATAGAGACGATCCCTCTAGCCCTAGGGTGGGTCTAGTAACAAAAGGACACGCTAAAGTGTTGCTTCCTAGTTCATGAATGAACAAAAGACATGGTAGATTGACCTACCTTGAATCCAACATTGTCGATGTTGCGAAAAAGTAGTGGTCTCTCGCTCCTGCCTTGGAAAATCATGATTCGTTCGCTGTCACGCTCAGATACCTGCACATAGGATAAAGAACAAGAACAACATATGACAGAATAGTTTCACTCACAAATATTAGCCAGTTAAAGAGGAATAAACATATCGCATCAAATAAACGTCATAAGACAATAGTGGAACCAAACAGTAGTCATGTATATTAATGAGTAAAAGGAAGAGTACAACCAATGCTTTGACGTCGCAATCTCCTCCAGCGGGGTTCATACGAAACGCATCTCTACTGTCGGTCAGGGAATTCAGACTCAAGCTCTCTTAGAAGTCATCCACTTGAGCTCTCTCAACACAATATTTCTTACTCTATCTCCTCTAGCAGCTCAGCTATACTATAATTCTCTTAGTTCAACTATTCAACCATTCAACTAGCTTCTACTAAAGGAGATAGTTTCTTATATAGAGGGAAAAGAGGAGGTTGGGATCCCTACAAAGGTGGGAGGGAGTCCTATCCTTTAGGAGAGCTCCAAGGGAGGTGGAAACTACTAACTAAATGATGGAGTCCGTGGTTCTTTCAGTTCGACCACTCCCAATGACTCATCCTCAAGGTGGTTGGAATTGAACCTCCACCTCTATTTTTAAAAAACATTCCATAAACAACTTGGTGTGGGTGTCTAACTCGCACAGAGTGCCAAGTGGCGTGGGCTCAGTGTTAAATTTCCTGGTCGACACGAGGATGTAACCGGCTACTCGCGCCAAGGCAAAAATAGGGATTTTCACAGCTCTACTTAGGGAAATGTCAACAAGAAGAATGTTTTTTTCATCAAAAGGGATGCAAGGATGGTATTTACAAAGCATGACATTGTGTATTGGTCACATTAATGACCCTCCAATGTGCGAGTTGGGGATTGCGGGGACAGTGACAAAATGTTGTGTAACAGATCCAATGTGTGAATTGGGGATTGCAGGGACAGTGACAAAATGCTGCGTAACAACTGATTACTTAGAAAAATAGACTAACTCAAGACAAACTCAAATGACTGAAAATTGACTCAATATTGACTTACTTGAATTTAAACTAAACTTTTTGAAAATGTCAGAAAATTAGTGAAGCTCCATGGCCTTCACTTCAGGCTCCCAACTCCATTGATTCTCTACTTCACACTTGTAGAAAATGTAATTGATATTTACAAGGAAATGGAAAACTGATCGAAAAATGAGTTTTAGAAACGATAGTGTTTCAGGAGCCTACCATTGAGTGGTCCTCCTAAACACTCTTGTCCATTCATCTCCTCAAGCAAATAAGCATTATGTCCCCGACAAGCTGAAATCTGATATGGCCCTTTCCATAAATTCTCATATTTGCCATGCTTACCCTTGTCTTCATTTCTGGCCTCCCAGTGGAGTACCACATCTCGAACCTTGAAGTTTTCTTCCTTAGTTTTCCGGTCATAGATATTCTTTATCCTGTCATGAAGTTTTGAAGTATTCTGAAGTACTTCATCTCTTGTGTGTTGAAGGTGTATCATTTGATTAATATGACGTTGTATGTCATTTTCCTCAGCCCTTGCTTCTTGTAGCAATTTCATTACCGGGATTGCTAATGATGAAGGAAACACAATATCGATACCATACACAACTTGAAAAGGAGACATACCAATATACTTCTTATTACTCACCCGGTCTGCCCACAATGCATTGATCAACTTCTTATGCCAATTCTTTCTATTCGCCTCTAACATTTTCTTAATAATATTGATCAAGGATTTATTAGAGGAATCCGCCAATCCATTACCTTGTGGGTAGTAGGCTGTAGAGTATCCCAACTTAATGTTATATCTGTCACAAAACCCATTCATCTTCTTAGACTTAAATGTTGTCGCGTTATCTGTGATAATATTAGTAGGACAAACAAAATGTAACAAAATATTAGTTTCCAAATCTGAATGATGACATAATATATTGCTTTCCTGGTCGGGATCACTTCGATCCATTTTGTAAAGTAATCTGTGGCTCTCAATATCCACTTGTGTTGTGCGGATGATGCTGGGTGAATTTCGCCTATGAAATCTAGGCCCCACTGCTGAAATGATGCATGTACTGAAATAGGTTGAAGAGGTAATGGGAGAAGCTTTCTCTTACCCTGAAAAACTTGACATTCGTGGAAACCCATTACTGCTTTATAGACATCTTTAAAAAGTATCGGCCAATAATATCCCGCTCTCAATATATTATTAGTCGTGGTCTTCCAATATAGGTGGCCACCACAATCTTCTTTGTGGAAGTCATTCATCACTTCCTTAGATTCTTCTTCGACCAAACAGTTCAACAACACACATCCGGGGTCCTTCTAGTAAAGTGCATTGTCCATTATGCAATACTTTGAAGCTTGGAGTTTCAAAGATCTGCCTTGACTCTTAGTCATGTCTACATGAGGGTTTAGGTGTTGCAAAACATAAAAAATATCAGAATATCATGGAGATGACAAAAAGATATCGGATACCTGAATGAGATTCACTTCTTCTTCATTTTTGGACAAGGCTGAAATCAAGTTGATGTCAAGAGCATGAAGGTTTGACTCAGCCGTGAGCTTGGATAAGCCCTGACCTTTGATCAAATTGGTGGGCTTGATCTCAAGGTCATATTCCAGTAAAGCTGCTATCCATCTTCCTCTCCTACCTTCTGGGTCTGTCTGCATGAGAACTTCTTTTACAACTGCATTAGGTACATAGGCAAGAGTATGTGAATGTAATATGTAAACTCTAAAACCTTTCAACGCTTTAACCAAATGCAAAGCTTATTTCTCTATGGTGTTGTAGTGAAGGGCTGCATATATGATATTGCGACTAAAAAATGCAATTTGTAGCTCTGTTTTATCCCTTTTCTGCATCAATACTGTTGCCATAGTGTGCTCAGAATCAAATGAAAATATTATGAAATCACTAGTATAATCAGGAGTTATCAAAACCGAGGCAGTATTCAAGGAAAAATTAACTGAATGGAAGGATTTTCGGGCATCTTCAGACCACTTCACATCACTATCTTTCTTCAACATATTTGTCAACTCCCTAAGATGCTCTGCCAAATTATGAATGAATCTACGTAAGAAATTCATCTTACCGTTGAATGCTTGTATTTCCTTTTTGCTGTGGGGGAAATTAATCTGCTGAATTGCTTGAACGCAGGAACGGTCAATCTGGATCCCATCCTTGGAGATGATGTGACCAATAATTTTGCCCTGTTCCATGGCAAAAAGGCTTTTCTTTGGGTTGATAGATATTTTGAACTTCCTGCATCTCTCAAAAACAATTCTTAAATGGTGAAAATGTTCATCATCAAAATGTGAAAACACTGTCAATTCATCTAAATAAACAACCAAGAAAACATCTTTTTCATTGGCGAATGCTATTTCCATGGCCCGCTGAAATGTGGCCCCTACATTTTTCAAACCAAATGGCATTTTTGCATATTTGAAAGTGGCCCAAGGTGTAGTAAATGTTGTGTTGTCCTGATCATCCTCGTGCGCCAAAATCTGGTTGTACCACGAATAGCCATCCAACATTGACATTTGGGAAGAACTGACAACTCTTTGAAGTATATGGTGCATCTTTGGAACTAGATAGTTGTCCTTGATTGACACTTTGTTCAAGTTTCTGAAATCTATGCAGAGCCGAATTTCTCCAGTCCTCTTTCTTACTGAGACCAAATTTTAAATCCAATCAGAGAATCTGATCGAGACAATAATACCAGACTTGAAAAAGTCTGTTTACCTCTTTTTCAATTGATGGTAGTAATATGGGATTTATCCTTCTCAACTTTTGCCGAAAGGGCTTTTGCCCGAACTTGATCGGAATACTGTGTTGAATGATGTTCTTTTCATACACCTTTAAATTTGCATATTCCCATGCAAAAACATTAAAAAATTCATAAAGTAATTTAACATATTCAACCTTTACCTCAGGAGATAAGGACTTAAATAGTTTAACCATCATTGTTTTGTCTGTTGTCCCAATGTTTACATCTTCAACACCCTTATCCGTAGGCATCAATGTAGGCTTCCTTGCTACTTAATCTAGGTCAAACAATTCTTCCAAAGGTATGAGAACTTTTGGAATATTGTTGTCTTTCAGCTGTAGTATATCCATCTGAGTTGCTTCTATATCCTGGTCATCTTTATCACAATTCTATGGAACAATTCTCAAATTATTCTTCACCTCGGAGAAAGTTATTTACCTGCTTATCATCCCAAAAAACGTGCCATTACCGCAAGTTATCGGGAACAGCGGGCCAGTGTTTCACATGAATCTAAAACTTCCTGTTTGAAAATATGGGGATCTTAAAATTTCTTGCAGATTTAGCCAATGAATCTGCCATAAGATTTTGATTCCTTGGCACCACTATAAGTATACACTCTTGAAACATTTTCAAATTATATAGTACAACATTCCTATATTGTCTCATTCAAGGATGGTTAGCTTGATATTCACCTTTAACTTGCTTGATTACAAGTTCTGAATCACCATACACAAGAATCCTTCTTACACCCAATTTCTTCAAAATCTTTAGGTCAGTAATCAATGCTTCATACTTGGCTTCATTGTTATTGCAATCAAAAGCTAACTTATAAGAGCACAATCTAACATTTGTAGGGACCTTATCCTGCTGATGAAAAGGGTTGCAGACCCAAATTCCAATGCCTTCCCCGTCTTTTCCCAGGGCACCATCGAAGTCCATGGACCATAGACCATTCTCATCCTCCAAGTGTTGAAACTTTGATTTCTATTTTGGCTCAATTTTCTGAATTGTCTCTTCATGCTTTTCTGGACTTTCTTCCACTTTATCTAATGGTTGTTCTGAATTTTTTACTGCTTCCTTTGATTGTTGTTCTGATTTTTTCACTGCTTCATCTGATGGTTGTTCTAATGAGCTTGACAGATTCACTTTTTCATTTTCTATAACTTCTCTAATGCAATTATGGATCTCTGGAACATATTATACATCTACTAGCTGGCTATCTACATTATTTAAGCCAATATCATTAAACAAAATGAATGACTCTAAATATGTATGTACAATGTTTATCGGATGATTGTTAGGCTTTTCTTTGCTTCTGATCATACATTTCATCTTAGTTTCACAGTACAATTTTCTCAATTTCCCGAAAACAGGGATAGTTGCATAAGAAAAGTTTAATTGCAATGTGCCTCAAAATTCCCCCCCGCCCCACCCCCAAGGACCTTGATAGCAACATGCCAAACCATGGTGGTATTTCAGCTACCACCACATCCATTAGAAGATTCTTTTCTAGAATATGCTCTAGGGAGACCACCAAATATTTAATAAGGTCAATACAACAGACTCTACCTGAATTGAATGAGTATAAGTCATGGTAGGGACTAGTGATGTCAAGGCCCCACTTCTTCATTATGGCTTTTGGAATTAGATTGTGGGAGGTTCCAGAGTCTAACATGGAATTATGTAAAATGCACTGGTGGATTCTTAGACTTCTTGGCAACATGGGACTTATACTGGTTATTCTTAACAAACTCGGTTAAAGGAATATACACTTTTAATTTTGAAATTTTGGTTTCTAACTGAATGGAGTGGTTTTGTCTACCTCTTTAATGACGATGTCTCATTGTCCAACATGGTCCTTTGATGGAACTTATTTTTTCTAACTGTTTTTTTCCTTATTTGATAAACTTGTGGATGGTTGATTTAACTTGTTCTGATTCATGACCATAGGCTTTTTTCCCTTACTCTGATTGCTCGAAGGCTTCTTCCTTGTTTGAGTGTCTTTCTGCTGAGATGCTCTCTTCTGAATGGGATTAATTGGCACATCTCTGCTCCTCAATGACATCTGCCTATTTTTTGAACTAAGTGCATTCAAGTACCCCCATTGATAATAATCTGATTCAGTCTCCAATTCATGATCATTGGAAAGGATAAAATCTTCATCCTTAAGCTGATATTTACAAAATGCTCCTCGTCTTCGGTCAAAAACATAAGCAGATCATCAGCTTTGAAAAGGATATTTTCCTCAACAATTGTGTCTTCATCTTCTTCTTCTCCTTGAGCATAGTTTTGTTGCACGGGTGTCCTGATTTTCTGCTGCTGTGGTGGTTGCTCGGAGCCTGCTGTTCGCTCTAATTAATCCTTAACTGAGGTTGTTATTGGCCTCCATAGTTAGGATTTTTGAACTCCGATTGTCTCTCCGTGATGGACATTGTATCAACCATCCTTTCATAGTCCTTATCAGTGTATCCATCTTATCATCGGAAGATGAGGTGGATGGTTCATCTTTAATAATAACTTTTCTCTCATTTCTAGCTCTAGCTCTCTTCATCAACAAATTTGCTTCAACGCTAACCATGTTATTTTGCATATCCTCCAGTGAAGTTGGATTTATTTCCCTTAATTGGTAAGCCATGTCAGGATCAAGTGCATCTGGATAATGTATGAGAGCTAACCCTGAAGGAGGCTTGATCTCAACGGGAATTGCATTATAAATTCTATTGAAGCGAGTATTGAAATCTTGAATTGATTCATTGAGATTTATTTCAATGTTCTCATACTCTGCAAGCAACTGAAATGATTTTTATTACTTCCCACCGGGCTATAAACAAATCAATGAGCTGGTCTGGAGTGCTAATGGAATTAGCAGTCAAAGACCTAAACCAAACTTTGAAATCTCCATAGAAGCTTTGGGATATAATCCTCAATTTTGCATTGTCAGCATCAACTTCCTCGAATTCTATGAAGTCAGTGACCTTAACAATATGTTGTCTTGCAGATATGGTAGAGTTTTCATCAAACGAGGGGAGTCTTTGGCCATAACCCTGAGGTAAATAATTCAATTGGGCAGGTAAGATAAGTGGGGCAAATCTTGCCATGATTCCTGCTGGATGAAGTGTTGGATTGACAATAGGAGGGATTGGCTAAATAGGTAACGGAACTGCAGTTGTAGGTACTGAAGTAGTAGGTATGAATGATGAGGTCAAAGGTGCAGATGAAAATAATATATTGATCGAGTTTGAGGTTGATTTGACACAGGAATTTCCTCTTGATGGTAGAATTGGATCCAGTCTTTGATGTCAAGGTCAGATTCTGGTTTAAGCTCTTCAAAAAATAAATCTTTTAGAGGACTACGTTATAATTCATATAATGATTTGACCTCAGATAATCTTTAAGGATCAAATATTATGTCAGATAGAGAGGTTTCAGACTTAGATTTAAACAATGACAATTGAAATTTCAGATCATACGGTATATCTTCAAGAGACAATACTTTAGCAGGTAGAGAAACAGATCTTACCAATGGAACTGGTGCTGAATGAATGTTTGTAATTTGATATCTATGCCTTCGAAAAATATTCTCTGGATCATCTACTGGATTCGCTGGATCAGGATCAGGATTTGCTCTGGTATATCCTCTCGAAGCCATCTCTACAATCTCAACACTTCAATTATTGAATCAGCCTTTATGAAACTTAACCCTGTCATCGAAAGGATCAAATTCCAATGTTTCTTGTTGTACACCCAGGGAAAATAAATCTTTCGTTCCTGGGAAACGACACCAGTATGTTATCACTCTGCCAGATCTCTAAGGCTGAAAAAGAAATCCCAACTTAGGTAACCACAGACAATCTTTTGGCTTGGTATCTAGCCCTACCAAACTGGAGAGGGCACGCTCCATAAAATCACAGCCAAGAGGGCTAGATGAATTAGGGTTTTAGACTAGGTATAAGTACAGGGGTTTGATTTGGTTGAATTGGGTTTCTGGATGAGGACTGGGTCAAAGAGGCTAGGTCAGGGCAAATATGATTAGGGTTGCAGAAATTCAATGGGGTAAGGTAGGTAGAGAACCTAACACTTAGGGTTTGAGGGTGAGATGGATTAGACATGTGAGGTGTTATAAAGATAAAGGCAAGGCTTGAATTCTTTCTAAACTGAAGAGGATGGACAAACTATGAAGGTTTTTCCAAAACAGAGTATGAGAGATGTATTCTGTTCATCAAACTTAAAAACCAACATATCATAGAAATGAAATGGGTCTTGAAACAAAACCTTCATACATAATGAGACATAAGAAAAAAAATGCTAAATTCTCATACCACATGTATCCCATAGAAATAGCTGCAACCTTTTCATTAATTTCCTGCCAAAATGATTACACTAGAGTCTTTGATCAATGCCTTAACATACAATAATTTCCAACCTATGTAATGAGTCAAAAACTACATGATATATACCTCAAAACAACTCCTCCCATCCTTAGGGGTCGAATCCATTAGAGGAGGAGAAGTTCCACCAAAAATTGAGTTGAATACCTAGAGTGCAGGGAGGCCAAACCGACTCATCCCTCACTTTTTGCAAAATGATTCATTACATGTTGTCAAAAATTTTCACCTAATGTATTTACCTAGATAAGTCAACCACATCATATTTAGTTTTAAATTCATGATTTACATTGATAAAAATCCCATTGACCATGGTCAAACTAGAAAAACTAAGAAAATAGGAAAATATCAGCAAACTCATAAAAATTTCCTATGCACAGCGTCAACTTCAAGCTAACTTTTGAGGGGGGTGCTAAAGTCCCAAATGAGCTCAGGATAACTCATTGGGAAGCTTATCTAGTCTACTTTCCAAATATGTGCTTGGTTTTCAGAGTTGAATTAAGTTGACCTCCCAAAAAAAGATTCTCCTAAGACTACTCTATGCGCAGTGGCAGGCTCAAAAAAGGGCAAAAACATGATTTTTTGGGTGTTTTTTGACCTTTTCACTGACTAGTTTGTCCAAAAAAACTTAGAAAAGTTGCTAAGATGCATGTATTCATCATTCTAAATCTAATGGTGGTCTCTGTTTGGCCAAAATATGCCTAAAAAAAGTCCATATGTCACATGATTATCCAGGTATGCACAAAATTTCAAAAAATTGCAAAAATGTGTCAAAATTTGCCAAAATTTGTTGAATGGTGGCTAATGATGATAGTTAGGCATGAAGTGAGGCTTCAGCAAGGATTTTAAGCCTTATTTTCTCTTATTTCATGGTTAAGGTTTCAATTTTTGCATTGGCTTGTTTAAGTTTTGACCTTGCAATTTTGTTTTTCTTAGCATAGTGCATGGTCCTCTTTCTAAATATATCATTATCCTTGTTTTCCTTATCCACAAGCTTCTCAAGGTGTTGGTTAGCCCTGTGAAGCCATTGCTCTCGGTTCTCATTGATTACCACTGCAAAATTTTCATTCAAAGTGAGTTGATTAGCAAGCTCAGCCTCCATTTTCCTCTCAAGTTCTAGAGCTCTTTTCAACCCTTTGGTCCTAGGCCTTCTTCTTGGCACTTATTCTTCTGCTTCATTGGTTTCACCATACCTTCCATATGCCTCATCAAGCAAAGCCTTTTCCTTGTTTTCTTCTCTTTTTACCTTGAGAAGCCGAATCTCCATGATGGCGTACTTGGTTTTAAGTTGTTCATTTTCTTGCTCATGAAATGCAATGACAAACTAAGATCTCTCTAAATTGGTATGAAACTCATTGATTTTGGAATCCTTATGTTTAATAATAATTTTGGAGGTCTCATCATCGTGCTCATAATCTAAGTCAACAAGGTAAAAATCAGTCTATGTTTCATGGAGGTCATCCTCATCATGAATGGCTGCCTCATGTACATCCTCCTCTACCATATTTTATTTGCCCTTTTGTACCTACTTTGTTGGTGAAGAAGGCAGGGCCCCTTCCAATTTCCTTAGAGAAAACAAATACATGTACCCTCTCTGATATGTTTTTTCTAATGTCTCTATCTCAGCCACTTTGGTCTTTTGAAGTTCACTATTCATAACCATGCTAGATGACTCAATCTGAGTGTGAAATGGTGATGATGGTGGTGAAATGGGTGAAGGTAGTTTAAGTTGGTGAAGAAGTAGATATTGTGTGATGAGATTGAGGAATGGATGTTGAAGGATGAGATGGTGGAGGCACAACAACATGTTGAATTGGTGGAGCAGTAAAAATGTCATTAGCTATGAAAGTGTCCCATGAGATGTTCAGTTTATCAAGGTGATGGAGGACAATGATCTTGATGAGGGACTAGGGAAAAAGAATTCTTATTTTCTCGTCATAATCTCTCTTTTGAACAATGTATGCCATTTTTTCAATGTCCCTGAAGAGAAAATAAGGCATGTTAAGCATTTTGACCCTTGTAAAGTGCATTAATAACTTGATATGGTAGGTGTAGAATCTAGAGAACCTTCCTTCACAAGAAAAGTACCTCATGATGATTTTCGTCATGGGGACATACCTATCCAAGAGGTAAGAGAAAGGAAAGAACCTTTTTCTTTCATTCTTGTACCTTGGCTTGATATATGGGTCAAAGTAATGACTCTCCAAGTCCTTTTCCTTGTACCATTTTTCACCAACATTTGGAATTTCGGTGGCATCTGCTATGATGGTTGTAGATATTATGAAAGTGACACCAGTAAGGGTTACCTGGTTATCATGAAGATTAGAGATGAAAATCCTGCTCAAAACAGGGTGGTGTTGGATTTCTTGTATTTTTTCACAAAATTCAATGCATCCTACATGCTTGAAACATGTCACTGTCATGGGAGAGGCCATGAGTTCTCTGGTGTTTGTAAGTTTAAGTTTGATGATATTCCCTCCTTTGTGTGGCCTCCTCTCTTCCCTTTCTTCTTCCTCTCTGAATTCTTTATTTTCTTCTTCCATATTGTCTTGGCCCTAAACCCTAGGGAGATGAATTGGGAGTCAAATGTAGGTTTAGGGAGTGGGGAATGGAATGGAAAAAATTAGGGAGATGGGGGAAGGGATTATTGAATTGAGGTAGGTGACAGGGAGTGGAAATTTTGTGGGATTTGGGAATAGGAATTTTATTACAGGTATGGGAATTTGGGAGCCTAGGAATTTGAAATACCTAGGTCTTAGGGTTTATGGGATAAAGGGATTTGGGATAGGGATTAATGATATAGGTTTAGAAATAGGATTTATTATGATGTGGGAAGGGTAAAAATGGGTCTTCAAGGATCAAAATTGGGATTAGGAAGTAAAACTAGGGTTTGTAGCCTAGAACTCTTCAATTTTCCCATAAAAAAATAAATACCATGAAAGTTTCACTTGAGGAATGGAAGGAGGGTGTATTTTCACTTAGTTGGTTCAATTAATTCGAGTTGAGGGTCAAACTAGAGGCATGTAGAGTGTCCCCTACATTATAGGAGCCATGGTTGAGTTTGTTTTGAATTGTAATTAATTAACTTAGTTTAACTAGTTCTAACTGATGGAGGAACTGGAGAGAGGTCAAAGTGTGGAAATTAGATTTAATTCACATGCAATGATCAATCAAATAACTGATAATTCACTCATAAATTACTCATGCATGTCAATTATGAGAAAGACCCAATTGAGATTGGAATTCAATGGCAGTGTACTATCAGTTGTATAATTATATGAATTGTACATGTGGTGCATGTAGTCAGACGAAGGCCCCCAATGGATTTCCCAGGGCCTAATTACCCAAGGGAAATTGGTTAGGAAATAGGGACTCGGGCAAGCCAGAAATTCGTTAAGTATTGAACCAGGCTTGTCTAGCAATCATTGAGACAGATAGAGATAGTGTATAAGTTTATCAACTTGGATAAAAGCATTGTAATCTTCTCATATTCTTTGACTTATTCAGTATACAGATAGTAAGGTTTTTAGCTAAGGCTTTCCCGAGGAAAATATTTGTGTTGTGTGATTCAAATTATTTCTCTTTCATGTTTTTTGATTTCAAGATCTAAATTGGTTTTCGCAATTTGTAGAGTAGATTCATGTAATTTGTTTTAAGATATTACAAGATCACTTGAATCTACACGGATTTTATACATGTTATTGAAGCAGGAATCACTCTAGAAGAGAAGAGTACTAGTTTGTTTTGTGCAGGTGAATCGAATTTGCAGATCTATTTCGCAGGACCAACAACATGATCGGGATGTCTTTCTTGGGATTGAGACTCAAATATGCCCTTGAGGGTAGTTTGAATTACATAGATTGGAGATACAGGATGGAGGCAACATTGGAAGACAATGAGCTGAAAGAATTCATAGACAGTGATATTCCTAAGCCTGCAACAAAAAATGCTCAAGATCTGGCGGGATGGAAGAAGAAGGTAGCAAAGGCAAGAAGGATTATGTTAGAAGGAGATCGAGATCATATTGTCTCGAACCTCCATGGAAAGGAAAATCCATATGCTATGTGTAAGGCCTTAACAAATTCGTTTGAGAACATAAACAACTGCAGGGAGCTGGCACTGAAAGACAAGCTCAGAAAAAAATCAAGATGGAGGAGGGCAACACAATACCAAAGTACTTGACCAAGTTCACCCAATGTCGGGATGAGATTGGAAGTGTTGGTGTTACTATTTTCAATGATTATCTAGTGATCCTATCACTTCTAGGCATTCCAAATAGTTGTAACAACTACCAATATTCAGTAAATGGGATGGAGAAGCTATCGAAGTGGGAGCGATTGTGGTCCGACTTGGTGTGGGAAGAGATTAAGAGAAACACCAAAGACGAGACCTCTTCCAAAGAAGAGGAATTTTCGTTAGTCAGTAAAGGAAATAAATCCAAGGGAAATAAGTCCCAAGGTGAAGAGGGAAAGAAGAAAGACTTGTCCAACATCAAGTGTTTTAATTGTCACGAGTTTGGGCACTATTCCACAAAAAGTCCACATATGAAGGCAAGTAAGAATGACATTGTGGTAGCAGCATCAGGTGAATCTCTAGCTTCACAATTCAAACTTTATGTCATTCTCATCGCATGCATGACAAGCATTGTGATGGGTAGCATGTGGTATCTCGACAACAGTGCCTCGTTCCATATAACAGGGAATAGAGATCTCTTCAGTGACTTGGAGGAGAAAGACCTCAAGAAGAACATAGAGTTTGGAGATGATGGGAGGTATAACGCGATTGGTATTAGTACAATTACTTTTCAGAGGGACTCTAGTTCCCCTCTTAGAATCAGAGATGTGTTGCTTTTTCCAGGACTAAAGAAGAATATTGTTTCCATAGTAATATTAGAAGACGGTGGCTATGATGTGATATTTAGTAAAGGAAAGGTTTTCCTTAGACACATCGCCATGGGATGGGTAAAGCAGATTGTTGTGCGAGTATAGAACCTGTATGCTCTCGAGGTCAAATATGCATGCAAAGCCTTGAGGATCAAGGAAAAATTTAGAGACTCGGTGGTTGAGAGGGATCTTGTTACACCTCTCAACATGCAACCTCAAAAGAAGCCTAAGAAATTTGTGGAGAATCCACAATTGGAGAAGTAAAGAGGAGACTGAGTGGATACATCCACTCAAGAATAAACCTCCAGTAGAGGGGAATTTTGATCCAAGTGGGCAAAGGGAGCACATGCATCTATACCTGTAGGTGAGAGGTGGGGCGATGTGAATCAATATTCCCAAGAGTGCAAAAATATGTGCAGGGTTCATTGAGGTGTTTTTGCCTCATGGATCATTACCCTTGCTACATGGGCCTACAGAAATCAATATCAGGAGGATCAGTGCCAGTAAGATACTGAGGATTCCAGAGAAATGTTGACAACAGAGCAGGAGGCTCAGTAGCAGAGTCAACGACAACATATTTTTTCCTAGTAGATATTTGGAGACACAATTGATTCAGTTTGGATTATTTTTAGTTTCAGAAGTTGTAGTAGCAACAACATTAGACATAAGTGTTGCATGCAGAACATTCCAAAGATATTGTCATCACTTTTCCATATCTCTAAGGCTGAAGAAGAAATCCCAACAGAGGTAACCACTAACCAATATTTTCGCTTGTTATCTAGCCCTACCAAAACGGAGAGGTATCTCTCCACAAATCACAGCCAAGAGGGATAGATGAATTAGGGTTTTAAGCTAGGTATAAGTACAAAGGTTTGATTTGGTTTAATTTGGGTTGCTGGATGGGTGAATTAGGTCAAAGAGGCTAGGTCAGGGAAAATAGGATTAAGGTTGCAGAGATCTGATGGGGAAAGGTAGGTAGAAAACCTAACACTTAGGGTTTGAGGGTGAGATGGATAATATAGGTGAAGTGCTAGAAAGAGCAAGGCTAAGCATGATTTCTTTCTAAATTGAAGAAGATGGACAAACTGTGAAGGTTTTCCCAAAACATAGCATGAGAGATGTATTCTGTTCATCAAACTTAAAAACCAGCGTATCATTGAAATGAAATGGATCATGAAGCAAAACATGCATACATAATGAGACATAATAAGGACAATGCAACATTCTCATACCACAGGTATCCCAAATAAATAGCTGCAACCTTTTGATTAATTTCCTGCCAAAATGATTTCACTAGTCTTTGATCAATGCATCAACATCCAACAATGTACAACCTTGAAAATGAGTCAAAAATTACAAGTTATAGACCTAAAAAAAAATCCTCCCATCCTCAGGGGTCGAATCCATGAGAGGAGGAGCAGTTCCATAAAAAACTGAGCTGAATACCTAGAGTGTAGGGAGGTCAAACTGACTCATTCCTCACTTTTTGCAAACTGATTCATTAAATGTCATCAAAATTTTCAACTAATGCATTTACCCTAGGTAAGTCAACCACATCATAATTACTTTTAAATTAATTATTTACAATGGTAAAAATCTCATTGACCATGGTCAAACAAGAAAAATTTGCGAAATTTGAAAAATATCAGCAAATTGAGAAAATGTGTCCTATATGCAACGCCAACTTTAGCTCCATTTTTTAGGGTGTTCCAGGTGTCTAAATTGAGTTCAGGATAGCTCATTGGAAATTCTGTCCAGTCTAATTTCCAAATATGTGCTTGGTTTGCCTATTTCTATTGTTTTGACCTCCCAAAAAGTTATTCTCGCAAGACTGCTCAATGTGCAACGCCAGGCTAAAAAAAGAGGGCAGAAACATGATTTGTTGGGTGTGTTTTGACCTTTTCACTAAATAGTTTGTCCAAAAAAGCATAGAAAAGTTGTTAGGGTGCATGTCTTCATCATTCATAATCCAACGATGGTCTCTTTTTAGCCATTAGAGGTCCTTAGAAGGTGCGCAACGCCTAGGGTGTTGCGCACAGGACAGTCAAACTGTGTAAAAATTCTGAATTTTCTAGAAAAAATGGTTTCCAAGATGGAGTGATATATCACTAACCATGAGGATTTTTTTTTAAAATGAGAGAGGCTTTTGTATTTGGCATATTGGGAACAAAAACCTCCTCTAGTTTCTTAAAATTAATTTTTTTTGGCCACAATATGTTCTGCAAAAAGGTGACCAAACATGACATTTATGGAAAATGTGCCTTCGAAGAGTTTTTCAATTTTTCCCAAATTTTATTCAAATTTCCTCATAATTGCTCCAGACTTACTTCATTGAGACCTTATATTTTATGCTATGCTATCATGGATGCATCAATGAGCAAATCCAACTTACCCTTCTCTTTCTGCATGATTAGGGTTTGTAGTTATGGACCAATTCACAGAAATCAAAGCAGCCCACATGTTTAAAGCAAGTGACTTCCATGGGTGAGACCATTAATTCTCTGGTGTTGGGAGGCTCAAATCTGATGATACTCCATCCTTTGTGTGGCCTCCTCTCTTCCCTTTCTTCTTACTCACTGAATTCTCTGTTTTCTTCTTCCATGGTGTCTTGGCTAGAAAACCTAGGGAGATGAATTGGGAGTGAAATGTAGGTTTAGGGAGTGGGGAATGGGATGGAAAAAATTATGGAGCTCGGGGAAGATATTATTAAATTGAGGGAGGTAACAAGGAGTAGAAATTCTGTGGGATTTTGGAATGGGAATTTTATTGCAGGTATGGGGATTTGGGAACCCAGGAATTTGAAATACTTGGGTCTTAGGGTTTAGGGGCTAAAGGGGTTTGGGATAGGGATTTAATGATATAGGGGTAGGTATAGGATTTAATTTGACGTGGGAAGGGTAAAATGGGTCTTCAAGGATCAAATTTTGGATTAGGAAGTGAAACAATGGTTTTTATCTTGAAAAAACTAGAGATTTCTCATGAAAATCTTGACAACATGAAATTTGCACTTAAGATATGCAAGAAGGGCATAATGATGTCTTACTTACTTTCTAAAAAGTGGAAAAACCCTTTTTTGAAGGTTTGGAGGACCTGTATGAAGTTTGGAAGCTTGCAAGTGAAATTTTCCTGGTGCACAACACCTTTGGCTCTATGCGCAACACCTCTTTCCAGGTGAGCAACACCAACTTGCAGACCACTTTTGAAGGCCTTCATGGTGTCCAAATTTATCTCATGATAGCTCTTTGGAAATATCTCTCTCTTAGTCACACGTTGGACCTATCAAGAACTTAAAATGATCAAGTATAACCCTCAAAAATCAATTCTCCCAAGACTGGTCAAAAAGTGGAGAATGGGGGTGAAAAAATGCAGTGTGCTCTTGAAGGCAACTTTTGAAGGCCTTTATCAACTCGAAATTGAGATCACGATAGCTCATTGGAAATATATCTCTATTTAGTTATCATTTGACTTATAAAGAAAGTCATTTGGACACTCCATCAGGGAGAAAATTTGATTTTCCCAAAGTTACTCTAGAAGTGCAACAACTCTCTTGTAGCAACTGTATTTTTGACCTTTCTCCAAAAATATGATACGTGTGTAAAAAATGAAGGAGGTTTTTCTTCCTTGAAATATTGTGGACAAAAACCTCTTTCACTTTTGTAAAATGCATCTCCATTTGGTCAAAAACATGCTTTGAAGAAAAATTGGTCCTATGTGTGGCAAATGATTTGTCCCTTGGAATGACTACTTGAAAAATTATGGAGACATGTTGTTTATGAGTTGGAATGGACTGATACTTGCTGATATGACCTAAATTATGCCTCCTCTGCTCAGATGTATTTGATTCCATAACAAACCCTAGCTCAGTGGGAGAGAAAATTAGAGTTTAGTGCTTGTAGAAAATGATGATTTTGAGGGATAGGAGTGATGGGAAGTGTTTAGGAACACTGATGCCTTTTGGAAATTTGACTAATTTGTATGATGGAACCTTGAGTATGGAGGTACCTTGGAACCATGATAACTTATTACATTTTGAAAAACAAAAAATTACATAATGAAAAAAAAAAAAAAAAAAAAAAAACATTTGAACTCAAAATTACATGATGAAATAAGCATTTCTCTTTACAAATCATCTTCACATGGTGAAGATATGTTATTGGATAACCCTTTACTTGCTGGTCTTATGCATTGGAAATGAAGCTTTATTGGACCTTGGAAACCCTAATGACCTAGTGAAACCTTGAAAAACCCTAAAAAACCTAATGAGACCTTGAAAGATTGAACATCAAGATGACATGAATGATATGATGACATGATGAGATTGACTTTACGAATGATGTATAGTAAGTAAGGTATGAAACTATGCTAGCAAATAATAAAATTTGAGGAAGAGTGACCTCTTTGGACTAGGGTCACGACAGTGACTAAATTTTTTCATGACCTAGTGGAATGATAAAAAATTTCTGAGTGGGATTCCTAAAATGATATGAAAAGAGGATTTTGATCACTAATGGTAGGATGAAAATACTTACACTAATAGGTACCAGATCAACATAGAGTTGAATTCCTTTCTTTTTGAGAGAATGTTGAAAATGGCAACAAGAAATCTTGAAAATGGCATCAAGAAGGATTCTAATTTAATTTCCCCTTAAATTAAATTAGAATAAAAATTGTAATTCCACATCACATGATTGCTTGTACAAATTAACTAAGTTAGGATGACTTAGTTGGTTCAGTTAATTCGAGTTGAGGGACAAACTGGAGGGATGTAGAGTGTCTCCTACATTATAGGAGCCCTCATTGAGTTTATTTCGAGTTGTAATTAATTAACTCAGTCTAACTAGTTCTAACTGACAGAGGAAATAGAGAAAGGTCAAAGTGTGGAGATTATATTTAGTTCACATGTAGTGAACAATCATATAACTGATAATTCACTCATAAATAACTCATGCATGTCAGTTATGAGAAAGACCCAATTGAGATTGAGCTTCAATGGTAGCATACTATATGTTGTATAATTATCTGAATTGTACAGGTGGTGCATGTATTCAGAAGAAGGTGCCTAATGGATTGCGCAGTTGTTGTGCATGAAAATCCCCTCTGCGTACAGAGGCGATCCCTCTAGCCCTAGGGTGGGTCTAGCAATAAGGGAACATGCTAGTTTCTAAATTCCTAGTTCATAAACGAAATGATGATTGGAATAGATGTCCTACCTCAATCCAACGCTCTTGATGTAGTACATCGCGGTGATCCCTCGATCTTTGTCCTTTAGGCCTTGTGCTTTGTTGGTAGCGATGTTTACACACCTATATAAATTTCAAGCAAACACTAAAATCATACAAGCATATATATCCATTTACAACTATCTAACTAGTTAAGGCGAGTCAAAAACTTTGAATATTAACATAAACAAAGGTGGAACTAGAAATCAATCATGTCATATTAATGTATAAAATGGATCTTACAACTTGTGCCTTGACGTTGTAGACCTCCTTTGACAGGTTCAGTCGGGCACGTCTTCAAGCGTTCATTCGTCGATTGGCTCAAAGAGGAGAAAGCTCAAACTCTCTCTCACAACTATGGACTATTCTCTGGTATCAGCTCTTGGTATATTCTAGCTAGAAGAATCAATGGGATGAAGAGGAATTTATAGGAGTGGAGGAAGATATTTGTTATCCACATATGGTGGAGGAAAGGTCTATCTCTTTGGGAAGTTGCATTTTTGTAGGAACTAGAAGGCCAAAGAGAGAAACTTGACCACATCCAGTCTAACAAACATCCATGACTCCGCTCACGAAGCTATTAGATCTTAGAAGCTTCATTTCCATATTAAAGAAACCTTCCAAAAGTAGCTCAGCGCGGGGGCTCTTAAGAGACAAAGAGACCATGGTGTGAGGCTCAGTGAAAATCCGACCATCAACGTGAGGACATAACTACACCACCCTGCTAACCCAAAAGTACATGTTTTTAAGGGTTTACTGCAGGAATGGTCAACATATATTTTGTTCCTGGCATGTTAAGGGATGCATTGACATTCATCATGATGTGTGATAGTACACAGGGGTCATTACGATGGTCCTCCAGTATTCAGAATAGGGAATGCAGGGAGGTAACAAAATGTTGCGTAACAGATGCCCCCTAAAGCATGAAGTCCGAGAGAGAGGGAGGGGTGAAATGCTTTATGAGAACATTCCCAAACCTAAACTTCATTGTCATAGGACCTGCAAGATCAAGTATGATTGATATCTATGATACATGAATACAAGGTATGGGCGCAACCATCCATAATATAGAACATGTAATAAGATCCATGGTATGGAGACAACCATCCAGTGAGAAGGATCATAAAATAGAATCAGGAATGGTCACAGCCATCCAATCAGAAGAGTCATGCATATAGTCATGATAAATAGAATCGTCCCACAGCCTGGATTTCATTAGACAAAATCCTGGGCCTTGCACTTCATCTCAGCCCGAACAAGTACCAATTCAGGCATGTGAATGAATAAGCTGAAGTCGAACATGCAAGAAAGTCGCCTGATTACCACCCAATGATGGAAGTCATTAATAGGTGCGAGAGAAACCACCAATAATGACAATGGTTCTCAAGGTACTGCTAGTACAATCCATGAAATGTGAACAATGAACTGGAGTGGAACATTTTCTAAATCACCCAATCGAAGGCCAATGATGAGAACCTATCGTCGAATGCGAAGAACTTTCCATTGAGGCATGCAAGCTCTAAGGTACCAGAAGGTAGTCTCTGGATTAGCTTCATCGATAATGAGCTGAAGTCGATAGGAAGTGATCGACCAAAGGAGGGCCATAATTTTCCCCACATCATCGAAATGAGACATAGGAATAATATGATAGTGAATCAAGACTAAACAGAGGATCAGGGGTTGAAAACTGCAGAAGGGACTTCTCTTGAACATATTGGCGACATGACTCCGGAATTATTTGACATCAAGGGAACGAGGTCATGGTGACGAGGCAAAGAGTAGATGAGAGGTCAAAACAGATCACCCAAACCCATGGAAGCAAAATGACGAATGTGGGATGTCCCCAAACTGACACGGACTACAAACAAGTGTCATGTTCAAGAGCGACATACTACCGACACAATTGACAACTAGTTCCATTTTCCCCCACCATTTCTGGCGAGTACCCCAATTATTTTTGGAAACAAGCTTGAAGGGGATAACATATGCTTGAAGGGGATAGAATATTCTTTTCATGTAAGTTTTTCCTTAGAACAAATCCATCCTAGTTCATTTTACGAGCCCTAGGAAGGAGGAACTCGGTAATGTCATGGCGACGACTCCAATGTCATTTAGATTTAACGAGTCTGACAAAGAGAAAACTCCGCGTCTTTTCATGTTTAGAGAGTTTGAAAAAAGGTGAAAAAAAAACTCCATAAGGTCCCTTTTCGTAGGTTGTCTCTCAGATCTGAAATGGTAGAAAACAATACCCAAGAGAACCTCTTAGCCATGTTTGAATAAGTTATTCCTTTTTCGTAAATAGTTTGTCCCAACCTGAAAAAGGGGTAAACGTATATTGGGCATATAACATTTCACAGCCTTTAGCGAGTTCAAAATGACAAGAGTCTCGGTAATATTTTCGATTTCTGAGAGTCAGAAAAGAGGTGAAAGATGACTCCAGGGGTTGACTTTTTCGCGTTTTCACCAAGTCTGAAAAAAAAAAGTAATAAAATACAACTCGTTTTCTCATCGTTGCCAATTTTAGGACCTGTTGCTGCACAAGAAACAAATTTAAAACCCATTTTCGAGGAAAAATAATCAAAATGTGTCTAAAAAACTAATTAGGGTTAGAAAAGGTTATAAAACAACTAAAATAGTAAAAAAAAATCACTTTTACCTTTTCACCTTCTTGTGAGCATTTTTACCGGTTTACACTGTGAAATTGGGGAGATGACTGCAGGAAATCCAGGAGGCCATCAACGAATCTTCTTTTTCCAGGTAAGCGCCATGAACTTTCCCTGAAATTTCATCCATTTTTTATGTGCTTTCATGTTTTCATGCATTTTATAAGAGAGTTTGAAAAATTCATGTCCGCAGCGGTTAGCGCTGGTTCCGGGCACAAAGTTGCACCAAATTCCACGGTTTTTGTATGGATAAAGCGTCGCTCGACATTTTTGTTTGAAAAACAACGGCGCCGAACCCCACGCCCAAAATTTTCAAAGTTTCTTCCCAAAAATTATTGTCAAAACGATTCAATTTTTAACCACATGGCTTATAGAATCTATGTATTGTTGTTTTGTAGGAAGAATCATCAAGTTTGCAATGGAAATTGAAAGGAAAGAGCGGGAGCATGGGGCAGAGGATGCACAGGCCCTAAAGGATGATGCATTCTTAAATTCTTTGAGGAACTGTGGGCTCCTTAAGTTTTTCATGACCGCATGTATGAGAGCTCAACTAGAGCTACTACAATACTTGATCAGTGTATGGGACATTGACGAGGAATTGGAGATAGAAGTCTCTGATATCTACTTCATAACTGGATTTTTGCGGAGGGGAGAGTGACCACTAATGACAGGTACTTGGGTCCTTGGAGAGAGCATGGGCATGTTGATATATAGGGCTTGTCCTGGAGCAAGAAAATCACACAAGAGTGGAAAACTAGACATCCAGACAATGTGTGACAATCAACGTGAATGTCAGCTGACCAAGTGAAAAAATAGTAAGCTGAAGTAGTTTGGGTATGGGTCCATCTTGATATCATTCATCCTATAACGGTTACCGATATTCCAGCGGCAAGAGGTGATTGTACCTATGGCACCAACACGAGAGCCACGGATGGTCCGTTGGTTTGAGTTGATGCCTCGATCAGGAGGTGGGCAGCATATGTCGTGCATACCAGAGTTCTTTGACTGGTTGAGCCGACAAATCATCGTGGTGGAGGATTACCCATATTTCGGTCCTGATTTCAGGGGTGATCCATATCTTTCACTTTCGGAAGGGGACAACAGGGATGAGGAGAGAGGTAAAGACTCATTTTTTTGGATTTTTATGAGTATTACATTTTTTTGGGTTTTTATATATACGTGTTATGATGTTTTCTCATGTGTTGCAGATGTTGGACCAGAGAGACCCGCAAGGATGTCTCCGATAGCTTGAAGGGTCCCATGGATTTCAAAGTGGCCCCTCATGGTGACGGAAGTGACGACGTGGAAGAAATTGCATGTAACCTGGAGGGACTCATAAGCGGGATCCCAGAGTATGTGATATTTGAGGACATTCCTCGTGCTTACTAGCGGCACACTACGGGGGTTTCTAACTGCATTCATCAATTGTTGAGACGTGTCTTACGAGCAGTGACATGCTATCATGAGCACCATGCTGATTAGATTCATAGGTTTCACTTCTGCATTTTTTGAGAGACACGGTGTCTCGGGATGTAACTGAAGCACATATATATTTTTTGAACTTATTTTCCGATCTAAATCTTACTATGCGATGATGATTGTTTTTTACAAATTCCGCAAATGTCTATCTAATACAATATTAGATATTGCATCAGTTAACATGTTCATTCTTCTGGGAATATGTTGATTCATAATATAAGAAAAAATTATTTCTAACAAATGAACACGTAAATACATCTTTAGGATCTGAGGGTTTTTGACATAATAACGTCTATTAAGTTGGAGAACCACAAGATGAGAGTCTAGGTTTACAATTAATTCACGAATCTCGAGGGCAATAGCTTCAATTAGAAGTTCAATAACTGCACTGTATTCAACGACATTGTTAGTTGCATGTCCTAAACAAATGCCTTGAAGGTCTATTAACTCACCGTTAGGATTATAAATTACCCAGGCCGCGAAGAATAGGTTCTGGGTATTGCGGGAGGCACCGTCAATGAAATCGACATAAGGAGTGACAGAATTCTGCACAGTAAGCAAAGACATAATAAGCCGGAAAAAAATGCTCGCAAAGCACGCCAAGCCAAAAATGTACAAAAATTAAAAACACACTTATGTACAAAAGAAATGCATGAGAAAACTCATGCATAATATTTTTTGGGATACAACCCATTTTGGGGTTGATCCAGTGAATAACCTTCATAATAAATAAGCTCATAGGCCCCTTTTTGCGGAATACGTTTAACGATGTAGGGCCCATACCACATGGGTTCAAATTTACCTGCCCCTATCTTATCATGGGCTTGGTCATACAAGAGGACTAAGTCTCCTTCTACGGAGGTAAGAGGGGAAACTGTCTGGTCAATATGGACTTTTACCCGCTTTTTTTGTGCTTCTATGATTAGAGCAGTGAAGCAGCGAGTTTCATCAAGTCTCTCCAAATATAGAAGACGTCCTTCCTCTCGTGAAGTATTCTGAAGTAATTCAGCAACTATCTTGAGTGAAGGAATTTTATACTCAATCGGAAGGGTAGCTTCCAAACCATAAACAAGCTGAAATGGTGTGAATCTTGTTGCATCCTTCACCGAGGTTCAGTAAGCTCAGAGAGCTGAGAACAACATGATATGCTAATTGGACTTGTGCATCCCAATAGTACGTTGAAGCATAGTGACTAAAACTTTGCTCGCGGCTTCGACCTGCCCATTGGCTTGGGGGTAGTACGTCATTGAGCTGTCGTGACGCAGACCCAACTAAGTAGTTAGCTCAGCCATCATATAATGGTGAAAATAGGAGTCATGGTCAGTGACAATGGCTTGAGGGACTCCAAACCTAGTAATCACATGATTGAAGATAAATTGGGCAGTCTTCTTACCATCAACTGTGAGTGTAGGTATTGCTTCGACCCATTTGGTGAAGTATTCTAAAACTACAATAATATAAGCATGCCCCCCGCCAAAGCGAGAGTTAAACTTCATAAAATTGATACCCCACTTCGCAAAAGTACTAACGGTTAAACACTAATAAAGGAAAAAATCAGCTCCAATGCGGTATAAAGTATCTCTAACTAAAGGTTGCGAATGATGATGGATACGTTAATGAGCATCATCGTTTGGAATGTGTTCCTCATAACCGGAAGGAGCAGAGGTAGTAGAATGTGTTCCTCAGAACCGAAAGGAGCAGAGGCAGATGGTAAGGAGCATAAAAACTCAGCAAAAACCAACAATTTCTTTGATTTGGCAACAACGAACTCCAAATAAAACTCTCGGAGGATGAATATCCACTTAGAGTACTTCCCCCCCAACAATTGCCGAGTTAAAATATAATTCATAGGGTTGTAATCAAAAATCACGGTTGTAGTGCGGAGTAAAATATAATGGCAAAAACGTTGAACAGCTTGAACAATTGCCAATGCCAATTTTTCGACATAAGCATAATGTGTTTGAGTGTCGAGAAGATTGCAACTAAGATAATAAAATGACATGCTCATTACCATCATCGTCGTCCTATACTAGAACCATGGCGATAGTGCTAAAAGCGACAACCAAATAGAGTGAATAATCACGATGATAATTTGGGGGATGTAAAAGAGGAGCATTGACGAGAATGGTCTTCAGTGCATCGAAATATTTTTCTGAAATCTCATCCCATATGAATGGGACGCCTTTCTTAAGCAATCGCGTAAAACCTTTGGCTATCTCAGCTTAGTTTGGTATGAAACGACGTAGGAAATTAGCTTTCCCTTGCAAACTCTGCAACTAGTGTAAAGAGGAAGGGGAGGGGAGATTAATGATAGCTTCGACCTTAAGAGGGATCGAGACAAATACCGTCTTTAGAAACAAAAAGGCCAAGGAGTTTTCCGGAGTTGACGCAGAAGACACATTTGTGCAGATTAAGCCGAATGTTATAGCGTCTACAACGAAGAAAAAATTGACGGAGGTGTTCTGGGTGGACATGGCACTTAGCGGAATGTGCTGGAAGGTCATCCAGGTAAGGTTGAACGATGTGCTTAATATTGTGAAAAGAATACGACATTGCCCATTAGAATGTGGCACCAACATTTTTCAGGCCAAAAGGGAGCTTTTTATACGCGAAAGTGCCCCATGGACAGATGAAGGCGATTTTATGTTGATCAATCGGTACTATACTAATTTGGTTATAGCAAGAGAACCCATCCATAAGGGAGAAAATATCACTCCCAGCACACTTGTCAATAATCTGGTCGATAAAGGGAGTGGGATAGATGAAGCCTGCTTTGAGAAGTTTTTCAACTTCTCCCTTTATGGCAGCTGCCTTTCTAGGGTGCACGGGACGAAGGAGTTAGCAAACAGGTTTGGCATTTGGGTAAGTAGGTATCTCGTGCACGACTATACTCAAATCAATGTCAGGCATTTCCTCGTAGGACCAAGCGAAAACGTCTCAAAATTCACGGAAGAGACTAGTATAGACCTCGATCTCATCAGGAGAATAGGTCACCCCAATATGGATGTTCTCGAAAACCCCCAGTTTAACATAGATGTCAATAGGCATCTTCTGAGTGATACTTCCCATGGTTGCCTTCCGCAAAAACTTTATGTGTCAAAGTAAGCGTTTGAAGTGGTGGGGAAGGAGCTTGGGAAGCAAAATTCTCAAGACAGGTAGACATTGCCCCAAGACTAGGTAAAAAGGAGGAACGATGATCAGTATCGTCCCAAGGAGGATCCCCAAGAGACATGTTTTCCATGATGTCTTCATTAGTCGGAAATGTCTCGTTCAAGGGATATGGAGAATCTGAGGCACCAATCCAAGGGGATTGAAAATACTTGTTAAGAGGCATGCTTGAATAAGTGTGATCACAAAGAGAAACTGAAGCTGAGATGAGCTCACAATAATCAATTTCTATCGGGCTTAATGGCCTTACGTCACCAAATGAATCAACCTGATCAGGCGAAGGGATGATCCAGGGATCAGAAGAAGTGGAGATCATATTGACCTGAGCAGTGTTGGGCAGAGGAAGAGAAAAAAGACCCATAAGGCCAGGATCTTTAAAAATTCTTGGCCTCACACTTTCATAAGGCGTGGGAATGTGGTCTACATAATGAATATTTCTCTCTGAAGAATTGGAAGTGAAAAAGGATAACTGATCAAAAGTAATAATCTTTCCTTCGTTCAGGAAACGAATAACACAAAAGAGAGTGGACGGTACGCATAACATGGCATGAGTCCAACTACGACCAAGGAGGAGATTATAATTGAGTTTGGTGTGAACAACTTCAACCTCGACATTAACCATTTTTCCTTCCAACGTTATAGGTAAGCCGGTGAGGATACCAAGAGGGAGAGATTCCCTTCCATCGAAGGCCTCTAAAGTGTTTGAAGACTCATTAAGGGATGGAGAGCCGATGGCTTTCCAACATGAAACAGACATGATGCAATTTGATGCACCTTAGTTGACGACTACTTAATGGATATTCTTACCATTAATCCTAACTTGGATAATCAAAGGAAGTTGGTGAGGGAGATGCGGGACAAAATTTTCTAGATCAAAAGTGATAAGGCTTGAATCAGAAGGGTCAACTCCTCCGATAGTGGATAACAAAGCCTTCAGTTGTCACAGACATCTCTGAAGTACCTCCAGCACGGACATTGCAGATGTTGCATGAGCCAAATCCTCAAAAATACTACAATGTTGAGCAGCACGAGCGTTCGGGTTATAGGAGTTCTTACGGAGCACGCCTTTGGAAGGTGGCTGTACAATGGGCTCAAAACTAGGCCTTTCAATGTGAAGAGGGCCAGAAGCAGGCAGTGAGTCTGAGCATCTGCAATTTCTTTGCTCACCGCTTGGCATGGTTCTGTATAATCCTTTGACCTGGTAGCAATATATATGAGTGCGACACCATTTATCATGAAAACTTGAGAGCCAAAAGGGGTGTAGGATTGGGGTTTCTCCACCATTTGAGTCTGTTGTGATGGGAACGGTTCCTTAAGAACAACCAGAGTTCCTTGGGTGCCTTTGAGCAGTTGACTCACTTCAGCCCATCGTGGATAGTCCTTGGTGTAATGCTCATCATCACATATCATAAAAGGATACTTTGGTTTATGTTTCGAGCCATCATCAGTATTGGTTTTAGGAGAATCCTGTTTCAGGGTATCGACTTTGGCCTTGCCTTTATCCTTTTCTTACCTTTTGAAGTTTTGTTCGTCAAGGTATACTCGACGACATTCACTGCCATGGTTTTACCGGGATTGGAAGGTGGCTGAGAAGAAATATTGTTAGAATTGGTGGATTTCTGCTTCGCTGAACTAGGAGAAGACTTATGGGAAGTCTGCGAAACGAAACCAATGGCACCGTCGACAGATGGTGTCGCCGGTGCTTTGGAAGTGCCAGGTCGTGGAGCATCAGGCAAGAGATCATAAAGCGTGCAACTAGGAATAAACCAGATCAAGGTACTAGGCACGAAAAATGGCCTGCTCTTCGGTAACACATGCCCCCATAGCAATGTCCTTAGCTATCGGGCTGACAAAAGAGGTAGTGAATCAATCAGTCAAAATTTGATCAGGGATTTCAAATTTGATTAAACGACGACGTTGTATCCATTCATGAATGTGATCGGAGATATGTGTGGCCCTATCTTATTTCAAAGACATAAGGAGGTACGTTCCCGTTTCATAGCGAACTGACAACTCAAAGTGTGCGAGAAACACCATTGCAAGAGAATTGAAATCTTGAAAGATTCCATTAGAGAGTTCTATGTACCACTTCGCAGTAGCACCAGTGAGAGTCCTTTGGAAAAGACATAAATGAATAGAATCATCAATCTGAGAGTTAGAGGAGCACTATAGGTGATACGTCATAACATGCGCCTAGGGTTCTTCTTTGGACTTGCCTTCGAACTTGTGACAATCGCCAAGAATCTTGGTGGGAACTTGGGACCAATATGGATTATGAAGAATGGGATCATTGGTTAACTTCGACACATAAGGCAGTTCCAATGTAGCAAGGAATGGAAATTGTGGGTTAAAAGGCATCGTAGGCCTTTGATAGAGACCGATGTTAGGGTTCCAACCAGGCTAGGAGAATTTTGAGCCCATATGTTCTGTCCTGGAGGATTCCATAGGGGGTATACTTTTGGAAATTTGACCCATATCCTGGCTGGGGACCAGGGTACTGATTTTGAGTAAACCACTAAGGTCTAGTGTGAGAAACGTATGGATTATTTTGTGGGATAAAAGCAGTGCCTTGGGGTGGACCTTGTGCCATCAAAGGTTGACCTTGGGAAACCAATGGTTGGCCTTGGGGAATTAAAGGTTGGCCCTGAGGCTGAACAAATTATCCCTGGGGTCCAATTTGGCCCATATACTGAGGTTGACCAGGCTATCCCTGAAAACCAGGTTGGCTTGATGGTTGAGATAATCCAGGCTGCCCCTAAAGACCAAGTTGAGCTTCCTGACTGATGGAGGGTTGGCCTTGTTGTACAGGAGGCGAGCCTTGCTGAACGTAAGGCTGGTTTTGTTGCACAAAAGGTTGTCCCTAAGGTCGATAGGTTTGCCCCTGAGGAACATGAGGTTCTCCTTGCTAAACGTGGGGTTGACCTGGATAACCATAAGGTTGTCCCTGTTGGGCTGAAGGTTGTACCTGTGGATGATAGGGTTATCCTTGCGGGCCATAGGGTTGTCCCTATTGGTACGTGAACTGATTATGATCAACCATAAGTTGATTTGTTTGAACATATAATGGACCTTGCTGGACAGGCCCATGGTAATATATGTGATTCCTGAATTTGTCGTAGAGATGTGGTGGATTGATTGGAGCCTAAACCTGCTGAGAACCCTCAGGGAAATAGTTTTGATGTTGAACAACCATCATATATTGGTCATACGACAAACCTCCAAGAATACGATTAGAAGAGGCAGACGCACTACTAATAGGTTGATTGACTCCCGATACGTGAGGCTGTGATCCACTCACAATGGGTCCAACAAACATCGCAAAAGTATTGGGATACGTTCCTCAAACAATAGTAACCGACGGTAATGATGTAACCATTCTAACGGATGGTGCGGAAGAAGCCATACAAACAGTGGGCTGGGTTGGAACAACCGTGATAGCTGTTAAACAAATGGGAATCGAAGAAGATGGACCCGACACAAATGAACCCGAAGAAGGAGTCGTAGTACTTGACCATAACGGGTTCTGGTAAAGAGATGAAGCGCCATAAATCAACTGTCCCAAAGTACGGTAACCAGCTGGGAGTGGCTAAGAGGAAGGTTGAGTTGTTTCATAAGGAAAATTCTCGGGAGGGAATTGATATTCCCCAATATATATGAGAGTCTCTTCACTTATAATAGGACTCTAAGCATCCATGTCAAATGAAGACATGATGTCAGATAAAATTTTATGAGTGGTGGAGGGAAAAGCACAAGACAACGATGTCATAGGCGAGTCTGAGCGTTGAGGGGGATCTTCTCCCAAAAATAAAAAAGGATCCGGGGGCTGCCAGTTGATATCAAATGGCTTCTCAGGGGGAGACCGAGTGGCAAGAGGTTGAATGCATAGGATGATAGCACGTTCGAGGTCTAGGGTCCCAACAGACAGGGGTGTCTCAGAAGAGACTCTAGGGAAAGACTCTTCACCACGAGGTAATGAAGAGGAGAAAGAAATAGGTAGTTCCGCTACGGTGATTTTGTCTCAGATGAAGAAGAGAGAAGAGATGATTAATTCAAGGCTTTGGTGACAATAATTGAGGAATCACTCATGATCCGACCAAGAAATAACTTAATGGGCGTGTGATGTAATTGTGGGCAATTAATTTTATAACATCGAAACAAGACTATGCCTTTTCATGTTTTAAGAGTCGAGAAAAGGACAAAAGGTGACTTTAGTCACTTTCAGTTTGAACGAGCTTTAAAGGACAAGTGCTCGATGATCTTTTCAAGTTTAAAGAGTCACAGAAATATAAAAAATGACTACTCAGGAACTCTAGGCAACATGGTGTACCAAGCTCCCGTGAACTGCAATATACACCTTAGCAAATGAATTTACCAAGGACTTAATGCACGTGCAGGCAATCTTCCTGAATGTTGTGTTTGGTGTATCACGGTTAAAGGGCGGCAAACTCGGCTTCCTATGGATAAAGGATTGCAAACTAAAAGGGTCTCCCTTTATATACGCGACTATAGGGGAGCACAAATCTGTAATAGCGCTGTCTAATGTTATATTGCGAGTGAAAACTTCTAGGTTTAATGATGTCGGAACACGTCACTTGCCTGGAGCGTTAAGTTTCAATGCTTCCTTAGGTTGATTGAGTCAATTTTATGGTTTATCTTGAAATTAAGTTTCAGTTTCAAGGCCCCACCGAATTTTATCTCAAATATCTAATGTGCAACTACATGAGAGAAAGAATAACATTTATTTTCAATGAAAAGCTAGCTAAGTGAAGGATAGAGGTTTGCAACAAAGAAGCAGTCAAACAAATGCAAGAATGATACTTTCCCCTATGCTACTAACACAGCCAAAGTAGAAAACGATTTTTTTTTTTTTGTCTTTCACTTTCCAATGACAAAGGGAAATTAATAACACAAAATAACACTTTTCATTTCCGAATGAGAAGGAAGAATCCAATTTTTTTGTTCTTTTTGTATAAGTGATAAGAGACAATGCAATACTACACCAAAAAAAACAAATACTAGCTTCGAGTAGCTTCAAACAAGATGTGAAAACATGAAGAGATCAACTTCAAGAAAACGTAAACATGCACTCAAAACTAGGCATGCATCTCCTTACACAAAATAGAGGGCTTTTAAGTCGACTCGACGAGCAATGTGATCTATGCTCAGGATGATGGAGGGAGTCATGGGATGGAATCTTGAAAACCCTACTTCACGTACAATCAACTAAAAGGACCAAAAAACCACATAAAAGGCTGAAAATGAATGACCACGCTAACTCATAAACAGATCAGACACCCAACGAACATGCAACCAGACGGATGGGTCGAAACACTTATAAACCCTAGGATGGATAAGCCACATTGTTCGAATGATAGATAACATGAGCTGGAATGAATGAGACAGACAAGTCAGTAAACAAGAGATAGATGGATCAATTCAAGTAGAAAACCAACCTAAAGAATAAGACACACTGGAAAATCAGTGGAAAAGGCCCAAAATCCAATCCTACAGGAATCAGCGCGGTTGTTCAGCAGTATCCAATGCTGAGCAGGCAAAATCGCACCTGTGTAAATGAAAACTCGTGTTGATGGGCACGATTGTCAGACAATCAATAGTGTCGAGCTAGAAAAGAAGGGAAAAAGAAAGGGCTTGCTGAGAAAAACCAGGCTTATCACTCTAGGAAAAGGTTAAATGGCTAGAAGCAGTCAAACAAGCCAAAAACAACAGAGAAATTACAATTGGCCAAAGTTGGACAAAGGATCAAAAATTCAAAACGAACAATAAGAGACAATGGTTGCTGACCTCCCCAGTGAATTCGCCTACTTTTTGTGCAGGCAAATCCCTTTTGCGGACAGAGGCGATCCCTCTAGCCCTAGGGTGGGTATAGAAACAAGGGAACATACTAGTTTCTAAATTCCTAGTTCATAAACGAAATGTAGATTAGAATAGACGTCCCACCTCAATCCAACGCTCTTGATGTAGTACGTTGTAGTGATCCCTTGATCTTTTTCTTTTAGGCCTTGCACTCCGTTGGTAGCGATGTTTACACACCTGTAAAAAGATCAAGCAAACACTAAAAGCATACAAGCATACATATCCATTTACGACTATCTAACTTGTCAAGGAGAATAAGAAACTTTGAATATTAACATAGACAAAGATGGAACTATAAATCAACCAGGTCATATTAATGCATAAAAGGGAGCTTACAACCTGCACCTTGACGTTGTAGACCTCCTTTGCCAGGTTTAGTCGGGCACATGTCCAAGCATTCATTCGTCGATTGGCTCAAAGAGGCGAAAGGCTCAAATTCTCTCTCACAACTATGGATTATTCTCTGCTATCAGCTCTTGGTCTATTCTAGCTAGCAGAATCAATGGGATGAAGAAGAATTTATAGGAGTGGAGGAAGAGCTTTGGGATCCACATATGGTGGAGGAAAGGTCTATCTCTTTAGGAAGTTGCATTTTTGTAGGAACTAGAAGGCCCAAGAGAGAAACTTGACCACATCCAGTCGAACAAACATCCATGACTCCGCTCACGAAGCTGTTAGATCTTAGAAGCTTCATTTCCATATTAAAAAAACCTTCCAAAAGTAGCTCAGCGCGGGGGCTCTTAAGAGACTGAGCGACCATGGTGCGAGGCTCAGTGCAAATCTGGCCATCGACGCGAAGACATAACTACACCAATGCGCTGACCCAAAAGTACATGTTTTTAAGGGTCTACTGCATGAATGGTCAACACATATTTTTTTCATGGCATGTTAAGGGATGCAATGACATTCATCATTATGTGTGACAATATACAGGGGTCACTAAGATGGTCCGCCAGTATTCGGAATAAGGAATGCAGGGACGGTGACAAAATGTTGTGTAACAACAATATGGATTGGGAATTTCCCTAATTATTAGGGCCTAATTACCCAAGGAAACTACACTAGGAAATAGGGACTTGGGCAAGCAATAAATTGGTTAAGTATTGAACCAGGCTTGTCTAGGAATCATTGAGACATATAGAGATAGTGCAAAGGTTTCTCATCTTGGAGAAAATCATTGTAATATTCTCATATTCTTTGGCTTATGCAATATACACATAGCAGGGTTTTTAGCAAAGGATTTCCCTAGGAAAATCTTTGTGTTGTGCGATTGGAATTCTTTCTCTTTCATGTTTTGTGATTTCAAGATCTAAATTGATTTCTGCAATTTGTAGAGTAGACTCAAGTATTTTGTTTTAGCATATTACAAGGTTAGTTGAATCTACGTGGATTTTCTACATATTCCATGAAGGTTAAATCTCTACCATCCACCTAATAATTAGAGATAATTAAATTAAATTCTCAAAGCCCTATTTTTAAATAAACATGTCTATCAACTTAATAAGGGTGGACAATAAAAACTGGTGATAAGTATAGTTATTTACATCTGATTCCTATCCATTTTTTATGCAAATATTTGGTTAAATTGCGGTGAGAAATTACTAATAGTGAATATGTTATATACTTATGTATGTGTTATTTTCAAAGATTTTAATTTTATGTGGTTTTCTTGCAAATGTTAACAATAAAAAAAATACTACACAAATATGTAAAAATCATGGCATGAATATTGCAATTGTATCTAGAAGTTATGGCAAAAAATTTGTGAAGTAATTGTCCACATGACATTGTATTGTGTAGATGCTGCAATAATACCTTCAAGTTATGGTCCAATCAAATGTTTGAAAAATAGTTTTTCTCATTAGTATTGAAAAATAAATATTTATTTTTTCAATGTTAAACATTATAACTTGCATTGAGCAATGCTTAACTAATAGTGATCAGTAAACAAATGGATTACTATAGTCTTTCCTTGATAGGGACTATTAAAATTAACTATTCTCCATACTTTATAATAGAACTTAATGAGCACTCTCTCTATACCAACTTAGAACCATCTTAACTCTGAATCTACCAAGAGCCCAAAGAGATCAAATCTCTCGAGGTGTAAACATTTTTTAAGTGAAAATATCTTTGATCCCTCTTGGAATCTAGGTTGGTCACACACACAAACACCCACACACACACACGTATTTTTTCTTTCTTTCTTTATTTTTACATAAAAATACAATCCATGTGTTGTAAAAACCTAGAGCCCACAAATCACCAACATAAAATTTGCTATTTTACCTCAAAATTTTTAATTAATAGTTAATAATTATATTTTATTTTTATTTTTATGTAATTTTATCAAGCTTCCATACTAGGATCAACACAATATTTTTTAATTGTATATTTATACATTATTAACCATAAATAGAAAATAATAATCCAAATTATCCAAAACCATTTCAATGTTTCTTTTACCTCAGCCAAACCTTACAAAAAAATGAAACCATCCAAAAGAGAGCACACAAAGCTTGTTAATTTTCTCAGTTAACCATAAACTTTAAATATATTTTCACATTATATTTAATTTTCTATATTGTTAACCCTAAATACAAAATAATACTAAGTATTGGACACAATTTGTTTACCTAATTACTCTTATATTTCCAATTTATTTATTATAGGAAAAAAACAATAACTTTTATTAACATAAAAAAATTAGATTTTGTAAACACACAACGTGTATCATGAAAGAGGCATGAAGAGAGCATGGAATTAAAATAATGAGCAGAAATGAGCATATATGGTACTAAAATGTCCAGGGGCAATCGAGCATATGCCAAGAAAATGAAATAAAAAGAAAAAAAAAAACAGATAAAAAGAAATTTAAGTATGACAATTGGAGCTGATTTTTTCTTTTTTTCCCTTCCTTCTTTGCACCTGTTGCCACCCATTGACATCTGGGTCAACCATAACCAAAGCTAGTTCTCGACCCCCCCTCTAGATGTGGGGGTTCTTTGTCTGAATTTGAACCCTCCGAGGTATGATCTTGTTTGCTGCCACTTGGACCTATTGAAGGCTGTTGATCTTCTAATTCTGGACAGTCAGTGGCGGAGTGGCAAACCGATCCTGAACTGTGAAAATTTCAAATATGAAATCCTATTGCAACAACTATAAATTATTCTTCTAATTGTTAATTAATTTAACAATTTATTTGCTACGACAAACACTGAATAAATCACACTGCAACCTTCACAAATAAAACAACGGAACTAATAGCGTTGGAAATTGAGAAAAATACCCAACTTGGGAAACCGGTGCAACAACTAAGGGTTTTTATGATTAAGCAACAGTGAAACATGAGTACAATCTATGGATGCCCAAGTGACAATTCAAACAACAAGTAAATCTGTCTAAAATTATTAAGGGAATTTCCCTTCCTCCACAAGCAACACTGGCACAACTTTCCTTCAGAAAATGCATCCTCCTAGACCCTCTACGACAAATTTTATGTAGTGGTTGCGCAAACCCTTAGACGTCTAGGCTTGGAACTACCTCTGATGAAGTCGTTCTGCCTATCTCTGCTGAGGAAATTAATTCTTTGCCCCCCTGGAATATTTTCCCAGCCTCTGGAAGTTGAATCGATTTTTTCTGTAGCCAAATTAAATTAGTCCTATGAAGCAACTGCACAGTCCTCTGCGATGCCTCACCATGAATAACTCAATCCCTTGCTGCTGCCTCTCCAGATTTGGAAAAATTCCTCTGGAAAAAACCTAACATGGGAAAACCGGTGCAACAACTGAGGGTTTTTATTATTAAGCATCAATGAAATATGAGTACAATCTATGGATGCCCAAGTGACAATTCAAACAACAACTAAATCTATCCAAAATTACCTAAGGGAATTTTCCTTCCTCCACAAGCAACCCTGACACAACTTTCCTTCAGAAAACGCATCCTCCTGGACCATCTACGACAGCTTCTACGCAATGGTTGCGTAGACCCTTAGACATCTAGGCCTAGATATGCCTCTGATGAATTCATTCTGCCTATCTCTGATGAGGAAATTAATTCTCTGCTCCCCTAGAAGACTTTCCCGGCCTCTAGATTGAATCGATTTTTCCTCTAGCCAAATGAAATTACTCTTATGAAGCAACTGCATAGTCCTCTGCGCTGCCTCACCATGAATAACTCGACCCCTTGCTACTGCTTCTTTGGATCTATAAAAATTCCTCTAGATCACCGTCTTTGCCTCTCACTGACTCTGCTTCGATCTTTGGCACTCCGACAACTGTTACTGCTCTCTGGAAATCAATCTGCCAAGTAAATCGAATTGCTAAAGTGTCTTCTCGAAGTGCCCATTGAATTCTTGTTATAATTCTCTGTTGGGACTCCAACGACCAAGATTAAATCTTAGTCAAGGGATAGGATCATCTTGAAGTCATTTCATGTGAGTTTTTAGACTATTCTCACCTTGAATTAATTAATTATGATTAATTACCCATATTCACTAAGTTTAGACTTAGGAAATATTTAAAAATCAGTTAATGATCTAATTAATCCATCTGTAGGTGGAATTCGAGAAACAATTTATGGGTTTTGGATATCTCATGTATTATATCATTTCCACCAAATTTCATGGCTAGAACACATGCGATGCTACAAAAACTAACATGAACTGCAACCTCGCCCTCCATTTTATCTTCAGTTTGTTTTGGCTGTGTCTCTTTATTATTCTCCTCCTCATATTCTGAATGTGGAGGTTCACCAAACTGCCATCCTTTTGGTCTATTTAGCTGCTTCTTTTTCCTTTTTGGTATATTCTCCGCCATATGTCATGTATTCTGAAGAGGACCTGTTTGGAAGCGCACACGACATCATAAGGTCATGTTCTCATAGCCTATATTTTGTGATCAATGAAAATTATTGAGATTCAGAGTGATGTGATCTAGTAATCCTCTGCTAAGGTCAATCTCCACACAAATCCTAGCAAAGGCGAATATTCCTTTTTCTCTTATTTCCATGTCGATTTTTTAAAATTTTCCTAGTTTATTCCCATTGTCTTCGAGGACTTGATGGTGCCAGAAATAAAGGGGAAGATTTGGGAGTCTAACCCAAACTGACATAGTACTGACCACCATGGATGTAGCTGTGAAAATTCTGGATCCTCGAAACATAAATCCTACTGCGGTAAATCTGATTTAATTCTACTTATTGTTTATTTAACTTAACAAGTTATTTTCTGAATAGTTCGTGAAAACATTGAAGTAAATATACTGCAACCTACAAAATTTATATAGATCAAGTAATGAAGAATAAGAAACCATGTAGACAAAGGACACATAAATTTTTTGGACAAATATCCCCGGAAAAACCCAATGCGGGAAAACCGGTGGAACAACTCTTGAGGGTTTTATTATTAAGCAGATTTTTGAATACAAACTAGGGTGCCAATGTGGCTCACCCAACAGAGAAAATCCTTCGTAGAATTACCTCTATCCGAAGACAAATATTATGGATGATCCAACAATTGGATGAAGAAACCCCACAGGTGACTATGCAACCTCCAAGTGCCATTAAGCGATGGCTACAACAAGATGGAATGCGTCACCTTCTCTGGGAGCTGTGTCACCCTCTCTGTGAGCCTTCTCGGCTTAGAAACCAAAACATTGGATGGCTGCCCGATCTGCCCCACAGAAACCCCAATGCAACTCCCTGAGTGACTGCGTCACCCTTTTTAGCTCTACGTCCCCTGTGCGTGAGCCCTGCTAGCTTTGCGTCACACCTCCTACCCTTGCACCACCTCTCTGGTGATGATCTGCCTCTCTACTATTGTATTCTCGTACTTGGATGAAAATTATCACTGTCGAACTGCCCCTCATTGAACTGCAAGCTCACTCTGAAATTCTTAGGAAACCGCGCCCCAGAATTTCGAGTTAGCTCAAGTGCTGCTCCTATATGTTTATTCTCCAACTGACCCGAAGCCTTCCTTAAATACTTTTCTAGTTGACGAATCTAATCTCTAATTGATGACTAAGATTAGAAAAGACTTGATCCTCGTCACTTAGAACATTCTCACCCACATGTTTAAATTAATTCACTTTAATTATTTAATTTCCCTAAGTTAGACTTAGTGTCTCCATTAAAATAATTAATTATTTGAAAAACTTAAGCTCCAGGTGGAATTTCTCGAAACGATTTTTGGGTCTTGGAGATCTCACATGTTCTAGCCCCTCCACAAAGTTTCAGAGCTAGAGAACATCCTATGATACCCAAAATTCAACACTTCCTCTTGGTGAGGAATGGGCTCTAGCAACACTTCAACATGAAGCATCATCGTGATCCATGGCATCGGTCCTCTGTGCTACTGATGCTCGAATGCTGCCCCTCATCCATTGCACTGCTACTATTTGTACTACTGCCCATGTCACTGCCACTGTCACTGCCTCATTTGTATTGTAGCTCCCTCTCAAATGCTGCATCATGCTGCCCATAACATTGCCACTGCTAACTGTTGCACTGCAACTGAGTTGCTGAGAAGGAAGCAATTGAAAAAATCACCCAAAGACTTGACATAAAAGTCAGTCTGAGTGCACCTCGATACTGAAGCACCCTCAACTGCTAATCTGCGTTGACCCTCTAGAGCACTATGCTACTGCTTCTATCCACTACGTAAACACTGCCTATGCTCTATTTAAATCCATCAACCTTTGTGCTACTGCTATCTGTACTGCCTCTGCTTTGTGCTGCTCAAGGCTTCAGTTTCCTAGCTCTGCCAAAGCTGCTCAATTATCCCTCACACCAACTGAATCCAGTCATCCTGCTACTATTATTAAGGGCTCTCGTAGCTCGTATGTGATCCAAGAGTTTGGGCACCTCAAGGATTATGCCCTTCACTGCAATTCGAAAGAAATACAGATCAATGTCACCCCACCTCTTCTCCTGAGGCACATGAGCACTCATGGCCACATCATCATCATCTCCATTATCGTCCTTAGCTACGACAGCCTTTGAATCAGACTTGTCTTCACCCTTCTTCTTCTGATGGCATTGTGTGGCAAAATTTCCTAGTTCACCACACCTAAAACACCTGACCTTTGAAATGTCTTTCTTCTTCTTCCTCTGTTGCCCATGCTGTCCCTTAGATGCGAGAGCCGCATCTTTCTCCTCCTCCTTCTTGATCTTGATCCCTCTGTTGCTCATGCTTTCCTTGGTCATCCTTGTGATCTCTTCTTGTCAAAGAGCTGCCCACATGTTTTCCCAACTTGGAAGTGCTGCTCTGCCTAAAATGCCTTGGATAAAATTATCCCACTAATCGGAAACTGCATTTAGAGGAGTCCTCACCATAAGATCTTCCTCATGTGTGATCCCCATGACAACTAGCTGGTCATGGATCAGTTTCAATCTAATGAGGAAGGGGTCGATCTCTTCTCCCTTCAACATCTAGAATAGTCAAAGCTGATTCTCCAGAAGCATTCTCCTCTAAACAAAATTCCTCCAATACAATGTGGTCAAAGAAGCCCACATCTCACGTGTTGTGTCCTTTTCAACAATACGCAGGACCACATGATCCTTGATTCCATCCATGATCAAGCGCTTAGCCTTCGCTTGAGCTTCCTCATACTTCTTCAATGGATCAACGTCAACATGAACAATAATCGTGCTCTCGACGAGATACATGATACGATGCTCATCTAGAACTGATAGGATTATGGCCTTCCAGATGAAAAAGTTGGATGCTCCATCCAACCTGTCCTAATCCCTCAGTCCATGTGTGGCCATCTCTTCTCAACTGAAGATGTCGAACTGGTTCTCTTCTCCTTCTTTTGCTGCTGCCCCAACAAACTTGGATATGAGTTTCTTGGCGCTAGAAACTCTCTAAGGAACTTGCTCCCTCAAAAAACGATTCCCTATCAGAAACCCTCCACCAACTATGGTCGAATCAATCCTCTCCGATCACTCTTTGTTGTTGATCAACATTGGATCTAGAATCCTTAGCAAGAAGTATACGGAGGAACTGCTTCCCCTTACTTTTCCATGCCCCGCTAGACACTGTTATGCACCAACAGAAACACTGCCCCACCAACAACTACTGAAGGAAAATGATCTGCACTTCTAGCCACAACAACCAGAAAGATGGAGGCTCGAAACCCCTATGTTGGTCCAACAAAAATTGCGCTGTCACAACTGCAGCTACAACGTCACCTCTCCTGGTTGACGCAGGCTCTATGTGAGCTCCATAGGTGACTGCGTCACCCTTCCTTGCCTCTCTCTGGATTTGCACTGTCACTCAGGACAACTACCTTCCTATAGCAAATTTTCTTCGGTCTTCTACTGATGGCTTCAACTCTTCTTGATCTGCAAATGTTTTGATACCATGTGAAAATTTCTGAATCCTCTAAACATAAATCTTACGACAATAAATCTGATTTACTTCTACTACATGTTTATTTAATTATTTAATTAATTAATTAATTTATTTTTATTTCTTTTATTTCTTTTATTTTTTAATTTTTTATTTAATTTAATTTAATTTAATTTTTTAATTTATTTTGTTTAATTAATTAATTTATTTATTTATTTATTTTTCTGAATAATTCATGAAAACATTGAAGCAAATACATTGCAGCCTACACAATTTATACAGATCAAGTACTGAAGAATAAGCAACCATGCAGACAAAGGACACACAAATTTTTCAGACAAATGTCCCTGGAAAAACCCAATGTGGGAAAACCAATGCAACAACTCTTGAGGGTTTTATTATTAAGCAGATTTCTGAATACAAACTAGGGTGCCAATGTGGCTCACCCAACAGAGAAAATCCTTGGCAGAAGTACCTCTATCCGGAGACAGAAATTATGGCTGATCCAACAACTGGATGAATAAACCACACAAGTGACTACGCAACCTCCAAGTGTTGTTGAGCGATGGCTACAACAAGTTGGACTGCGTCAGCTTCTCCAAGAGCTGCTTCACCCTCTCCATGAGCCTTCCCGACTCAAAAATCAAAACGCTGGATCGCTGCCCGATCTGCCCCATGGAAGCCCCAACGCTGCTCTCTGAGTGACTGTGTCACCCTTTCTAGCTCTGCGTCCCCTATGCGTGAGCCCTACTGGCTTTGCGTGAGCCATGTTGGCTCTGCATCACCCCTCCTATGCCTATGCTGCCTCTCTGCTATTGTATTCTTGGCCTTGGATGAAAAATCTCACTGTCGAACTGCCCCTCAATGCACTGCAAGCTCACTCCAAAATTATCAACAAACCACGCCCCAGAAATTTTGACTTAGCTCAAGTGTTGCTCCTCTGTGTGTATTCTCTAACTGACCCCAAGCCTTCCTTTAATACTTTTCGAGTTGACGAATCAACGATCGTGATCTAATCTCAAATTGATGGCTAAGTTTAGAAAAGACTTGATCCTTGTCACTTAGAACATTCTCACACACATGTTTAAATTAGTTCAATTTAACTATTTAATTTCCCTACGTTAGACTTAGGGTCTCCATTAAAATAATTAATTATTTGAATAACTTAAGCGTCGGGTGGAATTTCTCCAAATTATTTATGGGTCTTGGAGATCTCATGTGTTCTAGCCCCTCCACAAAGTTTCAGAGTTACAACACATCCGATGCTACCCAAAAATCAACAGTAGCATTAAAACCAGGGAACCACAGAGTAATTAGTAGCCCAACTCTACCCTAGAACCAAGGCCCTTCACTTAGTACAAAGTCCAATTCTTTTTGTGTTTCAAATTGGACTATAAAAAAACCTTTAGAGCAAAGGTAGATGTCACAATTAGGTGTCCATGAAGAGAACACCCATTGATGTAATGCTTTAGGTTTTTGCTAGAAGCCATTAAATTTGCATATAACAGCTTTAGATTCCAACATTGTGAATATGGGGGGAACCTATGGGATATTGATTTCCATGGATGGAGCTTGCTCCATTTGGACCATAATATATGGGTATGGAATGTTCTAGTTCATATATGGAGGGGTCAAAACCTTCCCATGAATTGTATCCTTGAAAGTGTCTGATGTTCCATTTGGAGGTCTTGCACCAGGTGCATCCCCCTGCAACCTATTGCACAAGATGATAATTGAGTTTTTAGTGACGTTATAATCTTAGAACAAGTTTGTGTCTTGAAGGAATTTCCCTGCAAACGATAAACTTTGAAGTAGAACAAGTAGTCCCCATTTATGCTCTAATTTTTGTTTTAAGGAGATGTCAGTTTCCATGCTTTGGATCCAGAAAGGAGCAGATGCCCCATTGTTTTTTTTTTATAGAAATATGGAAGGGTTTGTTTTGATCAAACACAGGCTGCTCGGAAAAGGAGGCCTCGCCAAAGTGCTGTATACCATTGTAAGGAAATATAACATAGTTCCACAGGGAATGATGGCTCAGGGAAAATCCTTGAAGCACAACAATATATGTGAATTAATGTAGTGATAGAAAACAATGGAGTCAGAGTATCTATGAAGCGAAGTGATAGGATTTGGTCTGAATAATCCTTGCATCTACGTCTCCCGAGCACTGACATTAAGCCGAAGACAAACCCTCCACAGCTATGGTCCACAAGAGAGCCCGAGGATGAACCCTGTGAAAGTGTGCCACCTACAATAGAGAGATAGGGGCGGCCAGTTCCAAGTCCACAAGCAATCTCATAAGGCACGCAAGCCACACCTTGAGGAACAACAACACTGATTTACTCTAGCAATTGAAGAAAATAGTCAATGCATACAGAGGAGACATTCCATCAAGTGTCGATCTGTGGCCATAACATAGAGGTTGTGGCAAGAAAGTTGATTGCGGCGACTGGAAGCTGTGAACTCAGAAGTGACAAAACCCTATTCTCCATAGCATGAGAGCTCCTAACTCATAAGGTAGCTGTTATTAAATCCTTCCAAAATAAAAAATTTAAGTACAAGTTCTAAGTATATCTCCAAATTTTGTTTATATCTTCAAATTATTAATCATGAATACAAAATAGTGACAAATACATATATTGTACACTCGTTCTTTGACGTAAATAACCATTCACACCACTCACTGCTATGTTAAATTAATTAAAATTGTAATAGTAAAGAATTTTTTAAAGAAATAACATTTACTCTCAAATTTCCATTTATAAACAATAAAAACAAATTTTTAAGACTTTTACCTTAAAATTACCTATTCCTTGCAACAATTATGTTTAGATTAACATTATATTTTTAAATAATTAAAACATTATCTATTTAAAAGCACCAAAATTAATTAGAATTTTATGTTTTTAAATTAAATTAGAAAAAAAATTACGATTAACAAAATCATTGGTGGTTTCACCCATCAAAATATTTACAAAATAATACATTACAATATTTGTTCCATAAAATATTTACAAGATATAACGATATGGGTTCATAAAGCACAATATATAATTAATCAAATAGAAACAATATATAATTAATCAAATAAAATTTAACTTACTGAAAACTCTAAAAATAATTTTAAAATTTCCTACGGATAAATATTTAACGCTGTTTTTTTTCTTTTCTTTCACGAAACACGTAAAACCCTCGTTCAAATAATCACTGCAAATAATTTTCCTGTCCCCTACTCGTATCGCCCTTTGATCGGCGCTGAAACCCACATAGAAAACGAAGAGTCTCCTTGGGAAACAATTTTTCCATTTTATTCCCCTTGTTTTCCTGAGGGGCAACTCTTCACAGTGTTTCGTCCGTCATTTTCAATTTTCAGTATCAATTGGTTGATTCCTGTAACAATTCCCTAAAACTATTTTCTATTTTTGTCCAAAGAGACCAATTAATTTCATGCAATGCAACAGTCTTTGCAGGAATTCCAATTTCGAGCTTAAATTCTGCTGAGGGTATTTGTTGCGTTGGTTTTGGAGAATGGATGTTTTTTCTCGGTTGAACGTATCTCGAGTATCTCGAGGAAGCGCGCATTCTTCCCTCTCTTCTTTATTTTGTCGCTGGATGAGCACTTCAAGCTTTGTGGAGGAACATGTTCCCGTGCTCATTGTGGGAGCAGGACCTGTGGGTCTCGTTCTTTCTATTCTGCTCACCAAATTAGGTAACTCATCTGCTTTTATGATCTCCAAACTGTATGATTTCGCTGGGAAGTGGATTCCAGTTAAATTTGGATATTCAATTGTTTTCCAAGTTTTTTTAGCTCCAAGATTTTTATTAATAGATTTCACTGAAAATTACATAGCAAAACCGAAAATTCTCTCAGAATCCCGTATTTGAGTATCTGTCTAAGAAAATGACGAGAGGCGTGTTATTTCAAACTATATCTTCTTACTCCTAGTACGTCTAATATAGTTTTTGACTGAGACTTCATTAAAAGAAACCTATGAATGAGAAAGTCTAAATGTAAAAAACAGATTCACTAACACTGATCTCTGGTTTTAAATTTGTAAGTCCTAAAACAGGAAAATACTATTGGTAGTAACCCATAGCAGATAACTGCATGTCTTATATTGGGACGTGTCCATCTGAGAGAGAGGGACCTTTTCTACAACATTGGAGACCTAAGCTAAGATGTGGTGTAATTATCTTTCACCTCCTAGTTTCCTTCACAATCGTTTTTTTAATCCTTTAAGAAGAAAAGCAGGACAGGGAAACTTCCAGGCACTCCTCTGCATTTCGTGGATAGTGCTCAGTGCAAATTCATCAGTGCTAATTATGATGCATGACGCAGTACGGAAATTGAGCGAGGCATGCAACAGAGGCCGCCAGCCTGGCAAATCGACCGACACTTCTTGCATAAAGATCGAAGCACTCAACCACTTAAGCTAGTCCACCAGACTATTGCTTCTTCTGAGTTATTCTTGAACTTCCAACATTCACAGATCATGCTCCTTGTCCATTACACCATGCTGGCGAGACAGTCGGCCACTGTAGTGGCAGCTCTTATGTGTCTGTCAATTATATTCACATTGGCACTTCCTTGGTGAATCCAGTCACCTTTGTTCTGTAGGAACAGTGAACGTTTGCTGATTTTACCTTGAAAGGTGTCAATGACTAAAGTATCCTTCTACCTCAATATTATACTAGCCTAGGTTGATGCAGATTTTATTTCTTTTGGATAGAACCTCAACATCTGTGTTGGCATCCCATCAATACATGTTATACCCAAAGTACAGAGGATCCGAAGTGCTTAACGAACTGTCAGTTAAAGGAAAGATGTAGTATCTAGCTCTATTCTAACTTGCAACACATTTTCATATGTCAAATACTCATTTTGGACAAGAACCAAGAAGAATGCATTTTATTTCATTAAAATTATCTACCCTTTTAATGAGTTGTTTCTTGCATTACGCATGAAGTCCTTTCCTTTTCTAACTATTAACTAACCAACCATCACCAACATCCTTGAAATATGTAGTGAGTGATGAAGTGGTTTCAATGTTCTTGTTTTACTAATTAGAGATATACACACCTAAACCATTCATCCTAGTCAAATAATATGTATGTGCTCTATAGCAGTGAATTACTCCTGACATTCATCCAACTCCTAAAGAGAAGGCTCCCAACTATCTTTAGATCTGAGCTGTAATGTGACTTTGGTTGAGGGTGTTACATTTCAAACCATGGTAGACAGATTCTGCACTCAGAAAAATAGCTTAAACACTGCATAGTTAAAAAACTGGAAACCTCCAATCAAAACAACAACTTTTGAATACCTTAATCTACAGAGACATATTGCTGGAAATACAAACAGCAAAACACAAAACTAAACTCTCAAAACTGCATCTATCTTCTATTGAAAACTGAAAGAAGAATTACACTACCAAAGCTCAAAATTTGAATATGCTAACCAACATAGTGGTGTGCCCCTTCATCTCCTCTATAAAATAGGTTGATTTAGGGTTACAATGCATATGGACATATCCAAAAGTGTACCTAGGTTGAAATAGTCAAAACCTATTCAGACATGGAGATATTCAGACACAGATCTCAGATCCTACATACCCCTCCTAGCTCGGGGACGATTCAGATGATCACTTCATACTTTCAGGTTGATTCGATTGATTGGAGCAACAAGCAATGAGCTGAGTTTCAGAGTAGTTAGATAGTAGAATAGTGAGACCTTGGGTCTCCCTCAATCCCTCCCATTTGGGAGGCCAATCGGTATCCTCGAGATAGTTGTGGAGGTGCCGAACAACACATCAATTTACTCACACCCAAAGCATCAGAGGGATTAGCTCCATATGGTTTCCAAGTAGGGTGCCCCCACCTTGACGGATTCCTCCCTAGCCCCAATAGAGTAGCCAAAGACTTATCCAAATCTTCTTTCCTTTGACCTCGGATGTTAGGAGTATCCCTCGCTCCTACAACCCCCCTCGAATCGTGCAACGAAGCTCATTGTTGGATCCAAAGGACTCCAATAGTGAGCTAGCACCATTGTCTCCCCCCTCGCCGTTGGCTATTAGACTTGACATTCTTGACATCATCGACCTCCAATGTTGGACTTATTCACTTAGTATTCTTCATCACTAGGGCCTTTGATCTAGTTATATACATGTTTATGAGGTTGTCCTATTGTTGTCTCCATTACTTCATTTTATCCTAGATTTAGCTTTGACATTTCTAGGAGTTGCATTTGCACTCCCACATTGTACTCATACTGGATGTATCCTCTAGTCCCATTAACCGACTTTTGTGGTCATTCATTGGACATTAATAAAATTATCTTATTTTTTCTTATGGGAAAAAGGTGATCAACTTAGTGGCATTGGGCTTGGATATGATCTATGATCTACTGCCCGTGAGTGATCGTTTAGACACCCCTGACCCTACCAAATCTTGATACAAATAGTGCTATATCCCTGGAATCTCATAATATATGGGCACTTGAAGATGAAGTGCCCCTCTATCTCAATCTCTTGCAGATGACACAGATGACAATTCCCATCGTTTTATGGGATGTGGTGGTCAGTCTCAATTTATCGTTGGTGGAAACAAACCCTCAACTAACTAGGCAAGGTCTCAAAGCCGTTTGATGAATGGTGCTTAATGTAGTTGGGATTCATGACAAACAACGAGGTCTTCCTGTTAGAGAATTTGAAAGGCAGAAAGATTCTCTTATTCTTGATTATTTACTTGTGATCTTCTTTAGCTCTTATTATGTTCTTCTTATCTTCTTTCTTATTAGTTCATCGAGCAAACATCAAAGTAAATGCACATTGATCAAGGACACCAGATGTATGCCAACAACTAGGGCAAAACCCCACTCTCAGGGAAAACCTAGTCAGTAATTCTTCCTTCAATAGTAATTCTTGAGACTCTAGACCTTGACCCGGACTTCCTCCACACCAAGTCAACCTTCCTTTTGATCCTTCCCCAGTTTGGCAGCAACAACAACAGTAGCAACACTATGTAGTAGTTTCTTCTACCTAGCTTCTGAAACTTCGATCTTGAGGGAAAGAGTTCGATCTTGCTTCTAGTAGTTCGATTTTGACCCAAGACAACTTCTCAAGGCAGTAGCTTCCAGCAGAATCAATTTCAACCTCTTCTTCTCTTGGCAACAACAACTTGGCAACACCCGATGCAACAATTGATGCAGTAAATGATGGAGAACTTTGATCTTCCAGACTATAGCACGTGAGAGAGTGAGAGTAGCACCAAAATTTTGATATTCTTCAACTCTTTAAGCTTGCCCAAAACCACACTCCAAAAGACCTCTTCCTTCACTTTGCACTTTTCCTTCATGCAACAAAAGATATCGAATTTTTGTGTGAGTGAGTGATCTCTCCAAGTGAATTCGATCTGCCTATATTTATAGCCTTCTGACGGGTTCAAATTACTGGACTTGAGGCCAACTTGATCACTTGAAGGCCAATTTGATGTGGAGGCTCCATAAATCATATATGACTCAATACTTGACCTATTTGCATGATTCAAAAGCCCAATATGAGTCAATTTAAATTTGCAATAATCCTATAGACTCAGAATAAAACCTAGAAGTCCACAATGGGGACTTTGACCTAAAATAATATGACCCAAGGATGAAACCCATGCTTTAATAAGTTATTTAATAATAATATAAAATTCTTTTCTTATCCTTTTGACAAGTACAATAAATATTGAATCAAATACAATTTATGAAGACCGAACCTAGTTACAATCTTCAACACTTCCACCATATATAGAAAGTACCTAGGGTGGGAAACCTTGTTAGGGATAAGTGGGCGTTAAGGGGAAATCCAAGTGACTTGAATAAACTATTGGTAAATGTTTTCTATAATGGCCTTATTAATGTTCTCTTTGGAGGGGTTGAGGTGGCTAGGGGCATCTAAAGAATCCTTAAGGGGGGAGGTCTTGATAGATGTCAATGCACCGAAGGAGTGAGGAATCCTTTGAGAACTAGTACTGCCTACTCCTCGTGAGGCCCATGAAGGAAAGCTCCTCTAATGAATGAAGGGCCACGTAGGAATATCTTTCCCTATCGCTGAATCCCTCAGGGTACATGCTCTATTAAGAAGAAGACAAGCTTGAAAATGATCTCAAGCCATAAGGGATGGGTGTCAATCTGCTCAATTAATTGCTAGCAAAGTAGGTCCCCAAACCTCAAAGCCAAATAGAATTGTTGGTTTGATAAAGTGTTAAAAAATATGCGTCTTTGAGGGAATGCCTTGAAAGTGTACAAGGAAACATTGGTGCTCAATCAAGGAAAGAGTTGCGTAGCCCTTGTCGAGTTAGGGTTGGGAGGCAAGGCACAAGTTGAATCTTTGAGTTGGACTTCCAAGTAAGAGTATGTTGTAGTAATATCTAGCTTTAATCCTTTGAAAAGTATGTGGAAGTTTGATAAAGTGTTCTTATAGGTGTTGAAAACCAACGTTGATAACATCGTCGATGTGCTTAAAAATCATGATTTTTTTGGCCAGTAGATTTTTTCGACCTGAAAAAATTGCGATTTTTCCTTAAGCTATTTTTCTTTGATTTTGCTACTTTTTGTTTTTGTTTTGTTTTGTTTTTGTTTTTGTTTTTTTTTTTTGGTTTGTTTGTTTGTTTTTGTTTTTTGGTTTGTTTGTTTGTTTTTTTTTTTTTTTTTGTCTTAGTTTGAGAAAATGAATATATTTTGTATTTTTTATGGTTTGCTGATTTTTGCAGATGTTTTTAAGATGTTTTTCAGACCCTTGCCAATTTGTTGCCAATGTCGATGTTATCAACATTGTTGAATACCATAACCCTAGTCTTGCTAGGGTTCAGTACTATTTGTGGTAAGAAAAATAGGTTGGTGCATTAATTGACCTTTATACACCTATAGGAGAGGATTCTAAAAAACCACATTATTTGTGAAAATGGGTGAGGCAATCAAGACTTGGTATAAATGAGAGCCATGCTAAATATGTGTCACTTTGTGCTTGATCACAACAGTCTTATAATAGTTTGATTTATAAATATCACCCAATTTAAAAATAGGATGGATGATATGTTACGACCATGAAGGGGGTGAAGCTCGAGCAAGCTACATTATTAAAGAGGTGAGCTAGAGAATCATTACCATATTTGAGAAATTCGAGTTGAAGACCTTCACCATTTATTGCTCTACTAGTGTTCAAAGTTGAATATCAGGCTTGGTTCTCTTGTGGGTAGATAAATGGAAATAAACAAGGGGAGAGGGAACAAGTACTAGGGGTTGTATTAATAGATCATAGAGGGAGGTGGTGCAAGAAACCCAAGATTGATAATTAATGTCCAAGGGAGGAATAGCTTTATTGGGGGGGAGTATGCCAAAACGCTTTAGGGGAAGTATGAAGGCTTAAAAGAAGCTCATGTATCCTTTAAGCGAGAAAGTTTCATTTCTTATGTCGAAGGAGATGCTAATACTCCCTACATGCAAAAGAAATAGATGATAGGTAGTTGGTTAGAACAAATGAATATGTTTATGCATGGTCTTACAGTCTTCATCATGTTGGTGGTTCATGGGATAATTACTAGAGGGAGAGCAGGTTTGTTGTGGTGGATGGTGTGGGGGTGGGAGTCTAGCCCACCCTCCTAGATGATCTTCACAAGTCTTTTTGGCTATGGTAGTAGGAAGGGAAGAAAAATAGGAAAACTTGGCAAAAGATGGGAAAGGCAAGTAGCATATGTGTGGGCCTATTCAACGTTGAAATGAATTGTAATATGTGGGTTGTTGCAAGGTATAGGGGAATGGGGGAAGTGGGCGAGAGGGGTGAATCCAAGAGTATGAAGATGATGTTGATTTTCCACGATACTGGAGTCTAGGATAGAATCTTAAATCATTGACGCTACCAATCCAAGTATCACAACAAGACTACTTTGCACAGTGGAATAACATACAACAATGAATCTATTATAGCACAAAATACACACAACTTTTTACAAATTCATACAACAATCCAACTTTGTTAGATTAATCAAATTTTTAATACAATAGTTTAGGGCTCCCGTAGGATAATGGCCCTCATAGATCCACTGATACAAGACAACAACAACTAGGGCTTGGTGTTAGTCCTTTGACTGTTAATTTTCCTTAGAGCTACATTGTTCTTTGCTTTGATAATTGCATTTCATTATTTCCATATTAAATTCACCCCATAACATCATAACATTATTCAAATTTACATCATTATTCAACAACATATGGAACTATGTAGAATGAACAATATCATCATCAATGTAGCGAAACATAAAGGAACAATAGAAAAAAAAACATTCACATATTGAGACACCAGGATTGGTCGCAGACCAGGGCAAAACCCACTATGGGGAAAACCCTTTCAAATTCTTCTTCTTATTAGATTATCATTGAATGATTCAACAAAGAGAGAGTACAATGCTTCATATCTTCCATCATAAACCTATCTAACAAAATCAACTAGACAATATCCATGAGATGAATCCAACAATGCCAATAATCCAAAACCCTGATTCAGGAACCTGTAATCAACTGTCACTGTCTGTAGTCAAGTGTCGAACTCTGCGTTCATCGAACGAAAACTTCGGTCAATTGAAAATTCAACCTTCAGGTTCTAGTCGCAGGGAAGATGTGTCATGCATGCAGCTGAAAGGCTTTGGTCAAAATTTCTCCATGAGACATTTGGTTGGACTCGCTGACATGTGTCATGCCTGCAACTGAGACCCAAAACCCTAAAAAACAGAGATGCGAGCTTCAAACCCTGTAATTTCAGACGTGTGCGAGTGAATCTCCACGAACTGCATTAGACCTGTGCGAGTTAAAAACAAGAAAGATAATAGAAGAGTGATCCAAGATGATGTCCAAATGAGGTTGAGATCACTTGTATTTATAGTCTTCCAAGGGTGTCCAATTTTCTTTTGGGCTGACCTGATCAAATATGCTCATGTGGGATTTAATTTAAAATACACGTCCCTTGTCCAAAGTGAGTGCTTCAATAGTCAAAATTGGTCCTCTTGAAAAGAGGAATCTCGTCCCATGGTTGGAATTTGTCATTGAGATGCCAAATTAACACTCCCTCTCAGCTAGGGAGAAATTCCAACTGCATCACCTAACCATCGCAAATATCCTATCATCAAATCATATCTTGTCTCAAGTATCTTATCATCAAATGTCATCACTGCTCATCTTGGTTCATCTCTGCTTATTTTTGCTCATATGCTGAACATTCTCGAATGTAAAAGAAGAAGAATTTGACAACAGAGGGGAGCCTAAGCTACCATCCTCTTTCACGTCGGAGAGCACATCTCAATCCGAAACAATATCAGGGAGCACATCTCAACCTGAAACTACATCGGGGAGCACATCTCAACCCGAAATCATTGCCAACAGTGAGCCAAATGCTACCACCCAGGAAACATCAGAGAACTTATCATCAGGGAGCACATCTCAACCTAGAATCTCATTGGGGAGCACATCTCAACCCAGAATCTCATTGGAGAGCAAAACATCTCCAACCCCATATTGAGTAATAGGTGATATAGGGGAGCCCATCTCAACCCATCCTATTGGCCACTGATCTTCCCAACCAACGACACTCAATAGTCATGTGGTAGAACACTTGCATCTTAAGCCGAGCTTGGGTGAGATACCCGACTTACCAATGGTAAGGATCACACACCCCCAAGCCTCCTCAACCCATTGGCCAGACGGGGAGGGACAATCCCAACAAGCCCAACTTGTGGGTATACTTTGCATAGACCAAGATAGGGGGAGATACCCGACTTGTCAAAACTGACAAGGATCACACACACCCTATGGGTGACAATAGGGGAGATACCTGACCTATCGCAAGAGTATGGATCACACACACTTATTGTCCAGAGTTCCCTCAACCCCAGGAGCCCTCCATCTCAATTCCTCACCCTGGGAGCTCAGACAGGGGGGATGAGCTGGCTCAGTGTTCTCGATCAGTCTTGCTCTCTGTAGATCAGAAACATATCTTCGTGCTCATATCTGGTAATCATCAAGTCTCAATAGCAGTAGTCCCCTGTTCATACAGAACATCAAATCAAAAATATATGTATCATAAAAACGATACTTTATTCATCCTCCCTCTCATGGAGGCGGCAACCACAAGCCTAAGCTTGTCTCGTACGACAATGCTGACTCAATATATGAAGAGATCTCAGTCCCAACTATATACGAGATTCTCTGCCAATCAGATCCCACTCAATATTATCCCAATCTATCCCTGTCATATTCAGAACCTGCTCAAATAGCTCTCCAAAGATATTCTTCAAACTGTCTCACAGCTAGCCATGCCAGCATCATCGTAATAAACCTCGGGCGTGCTTAAAGCTACAAACTTCTCATCCAAAAATATCATGGCTGATCTCATACTAAGGCAACACCTAGATGCTCTCATCTCATCAATAATGATTCAAGCAACATCACTATATTTATGCTGTCACATATCACAGGAATAATGTCTTAGACCAAAAATCTATCATCCTATGCAAATATCTTGAAGTATGCTCTGCGACAACTCAATGGGTATGAAGAGGCTCAATCATGAATTCACTCAAGTTGATCTATGCAAGACATACTTATATTATATACGAACGAGTTATCACATGGAACATCAATGCTTCAATCGATTGTCGGTTGCCAAGGCAGGTTTAACAATATCTCTTCATAACTTCTTGAAATTCAATTGCACTGTCCAAGGATTTTCATTTCCACTTTCCAAAGACTCTTCAATAGCTTCACAATATAGATTTTCTTTTCCAAACTTCAAAAAGTGATTCATGATGCCGTGATTCATTATTTTGAGCTTCAAATGCCAACTCCCTCTTACTTTGATCATCAGAGGCTCATCACCTGTCAAGACTAGACCATCAACATGTAAAACCAAAATCAAAGTCATACCTTGGACCCTTTTGAAGTAGAGGTTTAGATTGACACATCTTCCTGACTTCAACAGATAATTTTCAATGCGGACATACCAGGCTCTGGGAGCTTGCTTCATACAATATTTTCTGCAAAAATAACATTTTACCAAACCAATATGCCCAACCTTACATAAATCAATATTGTGCAATCAATTCAACTAAGTCAGCTTATCAAGGTTTAGATGTCGAAGCAAAACGAATATCAAAATCATCAATATCACTGTAACAAATTCTTTGGACTAGGTGACAGGTAGAGCTCACATCCAAATATCTAGTTATGACTTCATCTATTGTCATGCCAACAAATTATCATTTACCAAGCAATATCAAACCAAAACTTCATCAAGTCATCCTCATGAACATAATCTAAATCATGCATTCACCAAGGATAAGTCATGCAGGTTCCATCCATTTATTGTGAGATTACTTCATACTGAATCACAACTGTTTATACTTCAACCATTGTGCCAAGGACAATGAGACCAATACAAAACCATTATTGAATACCAATATTAGATATCAAGTCAAAACCGTAATTTGTTATCATAGTGAGTTTAATTAGTCCATAACCCAAAAACATATGAAACATCATGTCAATGTTCTAAAGCATATTTATGAACTATCAAGCATCATGTCATTGCTCATCTATATTAATCAACCAGATCTTGTCAAACCCTTGCAATCGTTATCGAATACCGTCATACACTAGCTTCAATGATCAAATCAATATAACATACTAATATGTATATGTCAGTCACTTGCAAACACAATTTTAGTCAATACATTCACATTCTCTATAGTAAGTCAAACATTCAAACTTGTCTGCTCATGGAACTTTCTGATGTCTGCTGCATATTTGAAGGACTGTCATACTGTTGGCGCATTCTTGATTTTATGCGTAAGGCTTTAATTTTGTGACCTACAGGCATAACTGCACCCATAGGCTTTTTTCCATGCGGTTGAGAGGCTACAACTGCACCCTCAAGCTTGCTTCCATGCGGTTGAGGCTTAGAGTAAGGAAAACTCTTTCTTAGACCAGAACTTGCTGCAGATGAACAACATCAAATATTTGTTTATTTATGTCCAGAAAACACAATTCAACAGTAAAGAATATTCCATGTATTTAATGCAAATGATAATAGGTGTAGGGATCTTATGCAGAGTTCCTACCTCTGAATGGGAAGCTACGCCAGTCATCATCATTCAAAACATCAACTTGTCTATCATAATACTATCATGCATCAACAAAATTGTTAGATCATAAGGTCAAACTATATCAGGTACATATACTCATCATAGTCATAATATTTCAATATCAACTACTTCATCTTCTCATATGACATGGAATTTTCATCAAGGGTTAGAGTCATGTGATTAGGGAAACTGACAGGTTTATCATACTACTTCAAATATCATAATTACTACATCACTTCTTTATTATATTATTCAATCATCAGGACAGGGCATTCGAATTTATCACATTGTTCAATTCACTAAGCTTATCAAAACAATGTCAACAAGAAGATCCTGAGCAACAATCTTATTGTTATACTTCTATCATCATGGTTATCATGCTTGTCACAAGTATTAACAATAATATCAAGTCACCATATCAAAAACAATGTATCTAGCTTGCTTCATAAGATCTAGAAATTCATCATGTAAGATACTTTGCCAAGTATACCAATATATCAAAAATCAATGTTTCTAAGTAACTTTAGCACGACTTAATAGAATGTAAGATACTTGTTCAATGCCAAGTGCATTGTCTCATCATAAGTACCATGAATCAAACTTTCATATGCATGAGCCATTTGTGAAGGTGACATTCTCATCATACCTTAGGGCTTACCTTGCCATCCTATATTGCATCTATAACCTTGAAATAAAGCACCATACATACCTTGAGTGTTCAAATACCTGTGCACCTTCTTATTTTATATAGGCAGCTGTAGCATTTTGTGAACTTTTCATCAAGTGCCTCTTTATCTTATCCAATGCTAGTTCTTCTCTTCTTGCACTAGCCATGTTCCTCAAGAAGGATCCACTTATCACAACTCATCTGGAGGTTAGAAACATCCAAATACTCAAATATACATGCAAAAAGTATAAGTAATAATCAAAACAATAATCAAATCAATAAGTCTAAACAAAAGTAAAGACATAAAGGAGCACTATAAATCAAAAAGTACTTATCTTCAATGAGAGGTGATCATCTCCCTCTTGAACCAACCTTTAAGAGCGATCACTGTCCATTGTCCATATGACAATGTTGCCTTCAATATTTCAACCAACTTTATCAACAACTAGGCCTAATAAAGACTATCCCATCCAGGGCTTCATCAAATCTGTCATAAGTGCTTTGAATGTCTTCACATTGATCATGCTATGGTTTCTAGATTGCATATCTCAAATCTTTCCCATAACCCTGGGTTTCTCCCAAACCCTAACCTCATAGTATCCATAAAACCCTAAAAACCAAATTGCTTAGGGTTTCCTTCAAACCTTAGAATAATTTTAGGTCTCCTCCATCTTCTCATGCTTCCATCAAAGGTGTCTTCATAAGGGTGATCTTCAATGACTTTTCTTCAACCCAACTCTGATACCATATTATTTTTCATTAGGGCTACATTGTTCTTTGCTTTGATAATTGCATTTCATTATTTCCATATTAAATTCACTCCGTAACATCATAACATTATTTAGATTTACATCATTATTCAACAACAAATGCAACTATGTAGAAAGAACAATATCAGTATCAATGCAACAGAACATAAAGGAACAATAGAAGAAAAACGTTCACACATAGAGACACTAGGATTGGTTGGAGACTAGAGCAAAACCCATTATGGGGAAAGCCCTTTCAAATTCTTCTTCTTATTAGATTGTCATTGAATGGTTCAACAAAGAGAGAGTACAATGCTTCATATCTTTCATCATAAACCTATCCAGAAAAATCAATTAGACAATATCCATGAGATGAATCCAACAATGCCAATAATCCAAAACCTTGATTCAAGAACCTAAAATCAACTGTCACTTTTTGTAGTCAATTGCCTAACTCTGCGGTCAACGAGCAAAAACATCGGTCAACTGAAAATTCAACCTTGGGAAGATGTGTCATGCATTCGGCTGAAAGGCTTCGGTCGAAATTTCTCCATGACATGCCTACGACTGAAGTTGAAATTTTCTCCATGACATGCTTGCGACTAAGACCCAAAACCCTAAAAAACAGAGATGCGAGCTTCAAACCTTGTAATTTTGGATGTGTGCGAGGCAATCTCCGCAAACTGCCTCAGACCTGTGCGAGCCAATCACTGCGAACTACCTTAGACCCGTGCGAGCCAAAAACAAGAAAGAGAATAGAAGAGTGATCCAAGATGATGTCCAAATGAGGTTGAGGTCACTTGTATTTATAGCCTTCCAAGGGTGTCCAATTTGCTTTTGAGCCGACCTGATCAAATATGCACATGTCGGCTTTAAATCGGAAATACACTTTCCCTTGTCCAAATTGAGTGCCTCAATAGACAAAATTGGTCCTCTCGAAAAGAGGAATCTCGTCCCATGGTTGGAATTTGTCACTGAGTTGCCAAATTAACATTGAAAACCATTCTACCTCGAACAAGATACGTTGACCATCTGGTTGATGTAGCACGCTCTCTCAGCTCTTGTCAGTCGTATCCCGAACACACTTGCCCAGTCCTTCGACCCCTGATCTGCAACAACTCCAATCTTCCTCTATCAATGAACCAACTCCATTAGGCTAATGCACTCGACTTCACCTGCTCTCTAGCTGATCGTTCGTCCTTCAACGCATCAACACATCAAGACTCTTGTCAAGTTGTTTACAACTCCATTTGTGAACAGCTCTCAACTGCCCACTATTGCTCTTCAACACTTGTGGGACTTTCTCACTAGTGCCTTTCTATGGCGCCCGATGAAGACACACTTAGGGCCGGAGGGCTTCCCACTATCACTATCGAATGTCCTTCTCCAACAATGAACTTAGGGCTTGGAGGACTGGCCAACTTCTGCTATAGATGTCTTTCTCCACAAGGCAACTCTAGGGCTACAAACTGCTCCTGGCTTATCAAACCTTTGAGCTTTTCTTCTACCACTTCTAACAATCCCTTAGCCCTTCAAGATACTTGTTCCTTAGGGCTTGAAGCAAGCCTCTACAATCCTCCACAAGTTGTTCTTTAGGCTGCTCCCACTCTGCCACTTCTACTAGGCCTAAAGTCCTCTATAGGTCACTGCACTTAGGGCCAACTTGGTCCACTCTCACGCTTCCCTTCGACAGTCCATAATCTTCCAATACAAAACCAACCAAACTGTCCAACACTAGGACACCATCCTCCTGTAGAAATTTCCTGTTTTTCCCAACCCCAGTTTCAGTATCACTTATTTCTCCTTTTGGTTAAATGCCCTTTCCCATATCCTTACATTCAACACTCAGAAAAAATAATTTTTATTTGCTGAAACAGCAATCACTTTGCTGAAACAGAAATCACTTTGTTGAAACACAAGTTACTTTGCTGAAACACAAATTACTTTGCTGAAACACAAATTCTGGAAAACTTTTACAGAATGCTGAAACTACAGAAATAAAACAAAAACACACAGCAAGCTGAAACAGTCATTCAACACATTTGAACACTGAGATTTTTGGTCAACTTGACCCTGGAAAAACCCCCTACAACTCTTGGGGAAAACCAGTCTTGAGAGCTCCTTCTTATTTCTGAAAAAATGCTTTTACAGAGAGGCAGAAATTACAGCAAAAATTTCAGCAACTAAACAACAGTACTTATCTCGATTTCCGTGCATTCACTTCGCCTTGGAAAACGTGCAAAACAGGAAAAACCCAAAACAGAAATTTTACAGCATTTATGACAGCATTAAATGCTGAATTAGCTTCTCGATTTTTGTGCCCAGCTGTACGGCCGTACTGCTGTACGAACTGTACGGAAAACCCAACTGCTGCTTCTCCTCAAAATCTGCGCTCCTTTGCCTCGAAATCTGTGCCGAAACTGACTGTACGGCTGCTGTACGGATTTCCAGAAATCTGTACCACCAAGCAGCAGTCTCTCTCCTCGATTTCTGTGCCCAGAATCTGCCTAGAATTAAATGCTGAAGCTGCTGTACGGTTCTCCTTGAAAACTGTGCCTCTCTCCCTCGAAAAATGTGCCCAACACTTGCTGTACGGATTTCTGCCTTGGAAACCGTGCCTCCTAGCTGCTGTACGGATTTTGCTGAAGTCTCTATCAGCTGCCCTCTTTCTCCTCTCTGCTCAGAAATCTCCCTTGCTCTCCTTCTCTTCTTCTCTCAATCTGCTCATGAAAGAATGAATGATCTTTTCCTCCTTTTCCTCCTTTAACCTAACCCTAAGTGACTTTTGGGGAATCCCTAAATCCAATGGCTGAGATAGATTGAGATCTAGGGCTGAGATTAAATGCTCATTTAAATCTCACTCTCTATTTTTTAATTCACCCCACTTTAATAAAGACCCACTTAGTCTTTTATTTCCAAAGTCACTTTTTCCTTTCTAATTTTATATTGACTTTATTAAAGTCACTTTAAAATTAGACTTTAGTAACTTTATCACTTAAAGTCACTTTTAAATTAGATTTGACTTTATAACTTTATAAAGTCACTTTAGTAACTTTATCACAAAGTCACTTTTAAATTAGATTTGACTTTATAACTTTATAAAGTCACTTTAGGAGAAAAATTAAATTCTTTTGGACACTTTTCCCTAGGCCAAATATCAAAGCCTTAGGGAACCACCTGTCCTCCGGTACCAAATTTCAACACTCCCTCTTACCGAGGAAGGTGTTCCTCACCACACCCATCTTGTCTCTGAAGTAGACATGCTTGCCCCGTGGTAAGGCTTTGGTAAGAATATCTGCAACCTGCTCATCGGTGGGAATATACTCAAGCTTCACGGCTCCCTTCTGAACATAGTCTCTGATGAAATGATATTTGATCCCGATATGCTTTGACTGTCATGAAATATTTGGATTCTCAGTAAGTTAATACAACTACAATTATCCTAGGTAAATCCTTTGAAGGTCTCAACGGTGACCAAATAAGCCAAACAACATCTTGCGAAGCCGAGATGGCCTCACAACTAGCTAGGCCATTTTGCCATATACTGCGCCCGGCCCCCGAACTCAATGCTTTCTTGAAGTGCCACTGGGTGAACCATGACACAAACTGCCAGAACCTTCCAAAACGACACCACGAAGTGCTCTTCCTATCGGAAAGCACAGCACAACGATCGGGATCGGTGTAACACCTTGATCTCCTCCCATCCCTTGCACATGGTCAGGACCATAATCCACTGTCCTCTGCAAGTACCGCAAAATTTGTTTTGCAGCCACCCAGTGAACCTTCCTAGGCTCACACATAAACTGACTCATCGTGTTGACTGCAAAACAAATATCTGGTCTAGTGTTGACCAAATACATCAAGGAACCAATCAGCTGTCTGTACAATGTGGGATCCACCAACTCGGAATCCGAAGCATGAAGCTTCTTCCGGTTGGTGATCATCGGTGTCGACATGGGTCTACAATCCTCCATGTGGAATCTGCCAAGGATGTCCACAATATACTTCCCCTGTCCCAGGAAGAAATGCCCCTCCTCCTGCCACACCTCCAAACCCAAAAAGTAATGCATCAAACCGATGTCCTTCATCTCAAACTCCGCCGCAAGATCTCTCTTGCAGTGCTCTATGAGTCTCTCTGCACCTGTAATGACTAAGTCATCCACATACAGCACCAGAATGAGAGGCTCCTCACCTATCACGATATAGTAAAGGTTCGGATCTGCCTCACTCTTTGTGAAACCCATCTTCTGCAAGTAAGTATCTATCCTGGAGTACCAAGCTCTGGGAGCTTGCTTCAGGCCATAAAGGGCCTTCTTCAGTCTGCACACATGGGACTCCTTCCCATGCACCTCAAAGCCCTGTGGCTGCTCAATGTTGTAAAGTTTTGAAGATGTTCTATGCTAGGAGCAATTTCACTTTTCTCACAGCAATCATACAAGTAGTTTAGCAAAATGCAGATAGAACATATAAGCAGATCTTACAGAAGACAAATCAGAAGCAGGAAAAATGTGTGTTCGTTTCGAGCGGTCAACGGGATGCTTCAACCGACAAAGTCTCCTTTGGTCGGTATTGACATGTGTCTAACGACCCTCCAATCGATAGATGAGTCAACTCAAGTCAACTCTACAAAGTCAGCGTTGTCTGGAAAGTCAACGCGGCGACAAGCAGTCCGACGCTGACCTCGATTTTTGTGCCGGAGTAGTACGACCTTCCAAAAATCGAACCTTCCACAGTTTTCGGGTTGATTGGACCATGCGTTGACCAAAGTCAACGTGATCGAAACATTGCGAAACCCAACGACGAAGATGGTCTTTTTATTTCGGCGTACGGTCTGTCCTCTTCGTTCTTCACACGTGTGGCTGAAACTCGTCCTTCAGGTAGCTCGTACTATTTGATGAGAGAGGAAGATGTGAGTTGTGTTGATGATGAAAATGCTCTCCAACTTTTCCTGTATTTATATCCATCAATGAGGGTGTGTGACACATCTGTTGGGCATGTGAGCCTACATTACAAAACTGGCCGACCTTGCACATGTGGAAAATAAATTCAAAACATATGTTCTGCTCATCGGATTAAGACATATTAGATATGGATTTTACACCTCTCTGAAAGAGGATTCCAACAAAAATATTAGCTTCTTAATCTGAGCATTACAACATGGAGTTTGGACCTAGTTGTCCAAAATTAACACTCCCTCTCAACTAGGGAGAACTCCATCCATTAGTGCAATCAACATCGTGCGTCATCCCGCCGAAACTTGCTTTGCTGGCTTCTTTATTTCAGAACAGAAATGGGTCAGTCACAAAGACATCATCCCCCGACTGACATAATCAGTCCAGAGGTCCTAGACCTCACAAATCTTGATCCCAGATCAAGTGGTTGGACCGTGCCATCCTAGATAGAGAGTACGGCAATCTCTGATGCGTCCATCAGTCTTTGCTAATAGTCTCTAGCTTTTCCACACCTCATTGGCCAAATGAGAGGTACTTCCCATGAGCCCTGAACTCAATGGGTAGGATGCATACGAGGCACAGATAAATGAGTGGCGAACCAGCTCAATAATCACAAGGGTGGGGCAGAAGCATTATGAGTGCTTATAGCTCCGAGAAGCTATCCCCAAAGCCCCCCAGAGCTCCCAGAGCTCATCGTCCAACAGGGCCCACATCATAGGGTCTTTCCACGATACCAAGACTCTCACGGAAGGTTAGGAACTTGACCTTCCCCAGGGGCTTAGTGAGAATATCCGCGACCTGCTCATCAGTTCCTATATGATCGAGCCTTACGGCGCCTCGCTGTACCATATCCCGGATAAAGTGGTACCTGATATCAATATGCTTGGATCGGTCGTGGAACACAGGATTCTCAGTCATACGAATCCCACTCTGATTATCACAGAGTATCACAGTGGAATCTAGCACATGTCCAAACAGCTCACTAAAGAGCTTCCGCAACCAAACTGCTTCACAACAGGCCATACTAGCAGCAATGTATTCGGCCTCCGCGGTGCTCAAAGCCACCAACTTCTGCTTCCTGCTCATCCATGAGATCGAAGCAGAACCAAGATTGAAGCAGCATCCAGATGTGCTCTTACGATCCACCACACTGCCAGCCCAATCGGCATCAGTATATCCACGGAGTATCACACTCCCGGCAGTGTACCTCAGCCCATGGTTTATCGTGCCCTGAAGATATCTCAAAAGATTCTTGGCACCAACCCAGTGAAAATGATGAGGCTCAACCATCTGTTGACTCAAAGTATTCACTGCAAAACATATGTCCGGACGGGTGTTCACTAAGAACATCAAAGCTCCTATGAGTTGACGATACTCAGTAGGATTGGCCAAGATAGGCCCTGCAGCGCTGCCACTCAACTTTTTAAATTTGAGTTCCATTGGTGTCGACACGGACTTACAGTCCACCATCCCAAATCTTTTCAGAAGCTTCACAATATATTTTCCTTGAGAAAGGAAAATCTCTCCAGGTCTCTGCCAGACCTCCAGGCCTAGGAAATAGTGCATCAGTCCTAGGTCTTTCATCTCGAACTCAGCAGCAAGCTCCCTCTTACATTGATGAATGAGAGGGTCATCACATGTCAAGAAGAGGTCGTCTACATACATCACTAGAATGAGAGGCTTTCCTTCCACAACCTTGAAGTAAAGGTTTGGATCAGCATTGCTTCGAGTGAAGCCCAGCTTCATCAAGTAACTATCCATCCTTTCGTACCAAGCTCTGGGTGCTTGCTTTAACCCATAGAGGGCTTTCTTCAACCTGCAGACATAAGTGTCTCGATCTTGAACTTCAAATCCCAGAGGTTGTTCTATATACACCTCTTCCTTTATTGCACCATGCAGAAAAGCGGTCTTGACATCCATCTGATGAAGACTCCATCCTTGCGTAGCAGCAAGGGCTATGATTGATCGGATGGTGGTATATCGTGCCACAGGTGCAAATATATTGTCATAGTCAATTCCTTCCTTTTGAGAGAAGCCACGGGCAACAAACCTTGCCTTAAACTTTTCAGCACTCCCATCAGATCCATGTTTGATTTTGTAGAGCCATTTAGCGGTGACAACAGATTTGTCCTTTGGTCTCGGGACCACATCCCAGACATCATTCTTCATAATAGACTCATATTCTTCATGCATAGCATCCTTCCAGACTTGATGCTTGATGGCTTCCTCAAAAGATCCGGGTTCAGATTGTACAATAGTACTCATGGCAGCTAGATACCCTTGGTATCTACACGACTTCTTGCTTTCCCGGAATGTCCCTCTTGGGGCAGCATGACCCTCAACATCTTCGAGGGTGTCCCTGAGCCATGATGGTCTCTTTCCTAGTGAAGGGGTTGGATCAATAGGGTCCATTGGCCCTTCAATATCAGGCATAGTCTCATCCTGGGGTTCTTCCAGATTTCCAGGTCTTTCTTCATGATTTTCTTCAGATCTAGGAAGATCTACTACTTTCTTCGGGGAAGCATCTTCGTCAAAAGTGACATCATGGCTTATCTCTACTTCCCTTTGACCAGGTACATAGACTCTATATGCCTTAGAAGTCTCACTGTAGCCCACAAACATTCCTTTCTTCCCAGTAGCATCCAGCTTACTTCTCTTTTTCTTTCGGCACATGAAAATAGACGGGACATCCAAAAATTCTAAAATGTGAGACATCAGGTTTCTTACCAGAGAAAACCTCTTCGGGAGTTTTGGAGTCCAAAGCGGAATGAGGGCATCGGTTTTGAATGTACACGGCAGTATTTGCAGCTTCTCCCCACAGAAACTTTGGTAGACCCTGGTCACATAGCATGGCACGGGCAGCTTCCACAATAGTCCTATTCTTGCGTTCGGCAACACCATTCTGCTCAGGAGTATATGCAGTGGTAGTCTCCCTCTTAATGCCAGCTTCTCTGCAAAAGTCTTTGAACTCATTTGACTCATATTCAGTGCCATTGTCAGTCCTCAAAATCTTGATCTTCTTTCGGTCATATTTTCCACCAAGGCTTTGAATGTACGGAACCACATGAAAGCCTCATCCTTCTTCTTCAAGAAGTATATCCAGGTTTTGCGAGAGAAGTCATCAGTAAATGTCATATAGTAAGAACATCCCCCCAGGGATGTTACGGGCAACATACCAGATAGATCAGAATGGACCAGTTGCAATATATCAGATGTCTTTGTGACACTTGAGGGGAAAGGTCCCCTTGTATGTTTTCCTTCGGCACAGCCCTTACATACACCTTCATGATTATTTCCAAAGTCAAGCATCCCTGTCACCACCTTCCTTGCTTCGGGAAGGGCCTTGTAATGAAGGTGTCCAAATCTTCGGTGCCATAGTTCGGTTTGTCGGATAGTATCACAAGTCATAGCTCCCAACGGACTCCCTCCAACCTGGTAGAGTGTACCAACTCTAAAACCAATTGAGATAGCTTCCTTGAAGCTCTTCTTCCACATGAGCACCTTTCCATTAGAGAAAGTTACATTGAATCCTTTGTCTTCCATGGCAAATACAGACACAAGGTTCTTCTTCAATTTGGGTACATAGAGTACATCTTGCAAACGGAGGACTTGTCCTTGGGACAAGTGGAGGGTCACAGTCCCTGTCCCTTTCACAGGATAAGTGGCATTATCCCCAAGGATAATTTCTAGATTAGTATCCCTTTCAACCATGTCAGAAAGTGCTTCTTTGAATCCGGTGATATGTCTTGAGGCACCACTATCGATTAGCCAGACATCCATAGTGTCGGGCAGAGATGCAGCTGAGAGAGCAGATACCAGAATATACTCATTTCTTTTATCAACAACATTAGACTCCTCATACCTGGTATTTCTGGACCTCTTCGAAGGTTGATTGTTTCCTCCAAAGTGAGCCTTCCTCTTTCCTTTGGATTTGTCATTTCTTTGATTCCCATTCCTTTGGTTGTTGTTGTTATCGTCACCATCGGGAGAATCCTTCTTGAAGGGGCATTCTCTAGCATAGTGTCCAGGCCTATGGCAGGTGAAACATTTACCCTTCTTCTCTTGAGTCTTAGTCCTTCCTTTGTCCTTAGAACCACTAGAGTTCTTCTTTCGGGAATGAGCACCATAGGCAACATTTCTTTCATTATCAAATTCCTTCATCCTTGTTTCTTCTTGCATACATCTTGACAGAAGCTCATCAAAGTTAGGAATGGTATTATTGTTGAGAATGGTAGTTGTGAATACTTGCCATTCATATGGAGGTCCTCCAAGTGCGGTGAGAACCATCTCACGATCAGCTATTGTCTCCCCAATAGCTAGCAGATTGTTCCTGGTTTCGGTCAACTTCATAAAGAAAGTTTGAATAGCCTCGTCTCGGCCCTTCTTCATATTCTTCAACTTGTTCTTGAGGAATAGCACTTGGTTCACATTGTTTACTTGGAACATAAGTATCAATTTGTCATACATCTCCTTGGATGTGCCTAGTTCAGATATGTAGGCAACCAGACTCTTATTTATGGATTCCCTGATCAGCAGCTTTGCTCTGATTTCTCCCTTCTTATATTTGTTTCTAACAGCAGCAGAGGCATTGGATGGAGGTTCTTGAATCTTCCTTGTCACATGATCCAGGAGATCATGATCTTCCAATTTGAGATCTAATATCATCTTCCAGGCATGGAAGTCATCACTTCCAGTCAGCTTGTCATTCTCCTTGAATTCAAGACTAGTGGAACCCATTTCTTCGGTGATGATTGCTAAAGATAGAGTTTGTCTTCACCTCGGCTCCGATACCATGTAAAGTTTTGTAGATGTTCTATGCTAGGAGCAATTTCACTTTACAGCAATCAAACAAGTAGTTAAGCAAAATGCAGATAGAACATATAAGTAGATCTTACAGAAGACAAATCAGAAACAGGAAAAATGTGTGTGTTCGTTTCGGCGGTCAACAGGATGCTTCAACCAGCAAAGTCTCCTTTGGTCAGTCAGCCCAGCATGTGTCACAACAGCCCTCCAATCAGTAGATGAGTCAACTCTACAAAAGTCAACGTTGTCCTGGAAAAGTCAACGCAGGGGCAGCAAGCTAAAAGTCAACGCAGCAGCAAAACGGTCAACCCTTTGACCTCGATTTTTGTGCCAGGTAGTACGGCCTTCAAAAATCGAACCTTCCACAAGTTTTCAGGTTGATTGGACCATGCGTTGACCAAAGTCAACGTTGGTCAAACTTTCTGCGAAACCCTAGCAGCAGAAAGTCGTACTTCAGCTCAGCCGTACGGTCTGTCCTCTTCGTCCTTCACACGTGTGGCTGAAACTCGTCCTTCAGGTAGCTCGTACTATTTGATGAGAGAGGAAGATGTGAGTTGTGTTGATGATGAAAATGCTCTCCAATTTTCCTGTATTTATATCCATCAATGAGGGTGTGTGACACATACATTGGGCATGTTAGCCTACATTACAAAGCCCCGGCCGACCTTGCACATGTGGAAAATAAATTCAAAATATATTTTATGCTCATCGGATTAAGACATATTATATATGGATTTTACACCTCTCTGAAAGAGGATTCCAACAAAAATATTAGCTTCTTAATCTGAGCATTACAGCATGGAGTTTGGACCTAGTTGTCCAAATTTAACAAATGTACACCTCCTCCTGTATGAAGCCATTGAGAAATGCGGTCTTCACATCCATCTGGTGGATCTTCCAACCCATCTCTGCTGCTATCGATATAATGGAGCAGATCGAAGTATATCGAGCCACGGGAGCGAAGGTCTCCTCATAATCAGCTCCCTCTACCTGGGAGAACCCTCTAGCCACAAACCTCGCTTTGAATTTCTCAATGCTGCCATCTGCAGCATGCTTTACCTTGTAAAGCCATCTGGAAGTAACCACGGATTTGCCCTCGGGCCTCGGCACCACCTCCCAAACATCATTCTTCATGATAGAAGAATACTCCTCCTGCATGGCCTCTCTCCAGACCTGCTGGCTAGCTGCCTCCTCATAGCTAGAAGGCTGAGAGTCAAGGATGCTGGTAGCCATTGCCATATAGCTACAAAACCTCTCAGGTGGTCTGCTCTCTCTGACCGGCCTCTTAGGCTCAGCAACAGATGTGGCATCTCTCGAGGTGTCCTGAAGCCACTTGGGCTTCCTCTTCCCTGAGTGCACTTCTCCCGCCGGAGAATAAAACTCCTCCTCCTCAACACTCCCAGGCCCAGGAACTCCCTAGCGTGCATCTCTTTGTCCTCCTGCCACTGCACACTGAACACCGCAGATGCGTCGGGGAGGTGGTATCATCGGTGGACCAAGCGATGAGCTGCGTGGGTACTCTGCGTCTTTGCCATAGCACCACCCCTCGACTCTGCGAGCCACTCCCCTTGACCAGGACCCTGGCCTCGTCATAGATGTACCTCCGGATCCTCCCGATCCCCGCCCAGTTCTATATCCCTGTGGTGACTCAGCTAGCTGGCCGAGGGGTTTGGGTGATCCCAGATACGCTAACTCCCATGACCTCCTAAAGGCCCTGTCCTCCTTGAACTTCACATCCCGCCTGACAACAACTTTCCTCTCTGCAGGAATGTAAATCCGAAAGGCCTTGGAGGTCTCACTGTAGCCCACAAAGATACCCTTCTCTGCGGTGGGCTCTAGTTTGGTCCTCTTCTCCTTGGGTATGTAGGAGTATGTCATGCACCCAAAGATACGAAGATGACCCATATCAGGCTTCTTCCCAGAAAAAGCCTCCTCCGGAGTCATGTGCCCCCAGGCACGATGCGGACTCCTGTTCTGCAAGTAAACAGCTGTGTTGCAGGCCTCTGCCCACAAAAACAATGGCAACCCCTGATCATGTAACATGGCTTTGGCGGCCCCTCCGATGGATCTGTTCTTCCTCTCCGCAACCCCGTTCTGCTGGGGGTTGTAAGGAACAGTGAGCTCCCTCCTAATGCCTGCCTCCGCACAATAGTCAACAAACTCTCCAAGGGTGTACTCTCCTCCATTGTCCGACCTCGGGGACTTGATCTTCCGACCTGTCTGTGTCTCCACAAGAGCTCTAAACTCCTGAAACCGCTTGAAGACCTCACTCTTGGTCTTCAAGAAATAAATCCAGGTCCTCCTGGAGTGATCATCGATGAATAACACATAGTACTCATATCCACTCAAGGAAACATGAGACATCCGACCGCTCACATCGGAATGAATCAAATCAAGTATCCCAGTCGCTCTGCTGTCACTGCTGGGAAAAGGGGATTTGGCAAACTTGCCAATCGCACATCCTCTGCAAGTATCAAAGTGATCAGTACTGAAATCTGGCACACCTGTAGTGATCTCCCGCAAAGTCCTCAAGGCTCCATGATACATGTGCCCCATCCTGCGGTGCCAAATCTCACACAACTTAGAACTGCTAGCTCTGCTGTCGGTACTACTGCTCAATGCCAAAAGGGGCTGAAATGCAAACTTGTACACCTTTGCATGGCGTACACCTATCACTCTAGCTGAATCAGCTGGAGTGCCCCTGGGATACATCAACACCTGTCCTCCCCTGAACAGTACCTCATATCCTCTATCCTCCAAAGCTGAGACGGATATGAGGTTCTTCCTCATCCTTGGCACATAAAGAACATCTGACACCTTCAAGGGAGGTTTGGACTCCCTCTGAAATGTCAATGTTCCCACACCGACTACTCTAACAACTCTGTCATCACCGAGTACTACCTCTACATCAGTGCCACTCTCTGAAAGCTCTGAGAAGTACTCACGGACTCCTGTCATGTGACGTGAAGCCCCATTGTCCACATACCAGATACCCGAAGATGCTCCGCTAATCGAGGGAAATGCATGCTCCCTCTGAACCTCTATGGCAGATAATCCCGCACTAGAGGACTCACACGCAGTGAACCCAAACTCCCGGTCAAAACGATCTGCAAAGTCCTCAACCTCTGCTGAAGCTGACATACTCTGGTTCTTCCCCTTCTTCTTCTTCTTCTCTGGACACACAACTGCATAGTGTCCCATCTTCTGACAATTCCAACACTTCACTTTGGAATAGTCCTTCTGTGTGTTATCCTGTTTACCTTTACCTTTTGCTTTGCCCCCACCATTGCTTGTGGAAGCCTGCTTCTTCCCTTTGCCTTTCTTGCGTCCTGCCAACAGTGCTACATCCTCATCCTGCTCAACTGGCTTGGCTGCCCCAAGTTGACCTTTCCTGATCTCTGTCTGAATGCAATCATCCCAAAACCTCTCCCATGTGGGAAGGGTCTCACGTGCACAAACTCCATCAGCAAAGTTCATCCATGAACGGGGGAGGCCATTCACTGCAATCCGCACCAACTCAGTGGGTGGAATGGCCTCTCCAATCGCTGCCAACTCATCTCTCACATTAGTAATCTTTGTGAGATATCCAGCTGCACTATCATTGCCCATCTTAATGGTCTTCATCTTCTCCTTCAGGACCATCTTCCGGTTCTCATTGGTACTCTGGTAGAGATTGGACAATGCTGTCCACATCTCATGAGCATTTCTCTTCCCTCTCACATGAGGAATGAAATGGTCTTTGATTCCGTCTAGAATCAATCTCTTACCCTTGTTGTTCTTTTTATTATATGCTGCCAACTGAGTAGCATCAGTAGGCACATTTACAGGGTTCTGTGTGGTATGCACCATTATGTCCCAGACTTCCGCCTCCTCAAAGATACTCTGCATTCTCTCCTTCCAAACACTGTAATTGGTATGCCCATCCAACCTATCCTCCACCCTCAGTCCCAAAGACATCCTGCTGTCCTAAAACTGAAAAATAGCACTGCTGTAGTAAAGATAAAACTGCTGTTTGTGAAAAATCAGCTTGCTGGAATTTTCTGAGTGAAAAATCAGCAGGCTGTAATTTTCCTCCTTGCTGTCCCAAACTGCTCTTTCAGCACTCAAGCTCCGATACCATGTAGAAATTTCCTGTTTTTCCCAACCCCGGTTTCAGTATCACTTATTTCTCCTTTTGGTTAAATGCCCTTTCCCATATCCTTACATTCAACACTCAAAAAAAATAATTTTTATTTGCTGAAACAACAATCACTTTGCTGAAATAGAAATCACTTTGTTTCAGCAAAGTAATTTGTGTTTCAGCAAAGTAACTTGTGTTTCAGCAAAGTGATTTCTGTTTCAGCAAAGTGATTGCTGTTTCAGCAAATAAAAATTAATTTTTCTGAGTGTTGAATGTAAGGATATGGGAAAGGGCATTTAACCAAAAGGAGAAATAAGTGATATTGAAACCGGGGTTGGGAAAAACAGGAAATTTCTACACCTCCTACAAATCACATCAATTCAAGTAGCAACCTCCTGCTGCTCTTCTTGACATGACACATAAGCAACTACTGATGTTATCTGCTCCTTAGGATGTCCTCAAAATTGCTGTCCAAACTACTTTTGGAACAACCTCATCCCTAGCAACAAAATTCAACTTGAAAACATCAACAACATACCTTTCTAGGGTTGTACATACTGCTATAGCATCTGCTCACTGGTTAGGGCATCCAACCACTCTGATTACCCTTCCTGTTTTGCTGCTAACAATCCTCCAAGCATCTTCCTCTGTCTTCAATCTGCTCCCGTTCGCTGCTCTTCTAGGTGGGTTTGCACTAGGTTTTAGGGCATGCGGCTCCCAAAACTCCTTCAACTTAGACCTCGACCTAGTTTGCACCAAACACAGGGATTGCAGCCTCACAAAATAGGGAAGTCTACCTCCAAAACTGTTGGTAAGTGTAACTAGGTTCGGTCTTCATATTGACTATGTAATTATGTATTTATGTAATGAAGAAGACAAAGATAATAAAATGTATTTTTGTTATGCTTGCTTCATGGGTTTCATGAGCAAGGTTTTTATTATAGGTCAAAAGACTTCTACTTGATGTCTTTTAGGGATTTGTTATCTTGTCATAAATGTACTAATTAAGAGTCATGTATATGAAGAGTCAAGTCAATGAAGTATGCCTCAAAGACCTTGCCATAGTAGCTCAACAATATGGCTCAAGAATGGTGAAATACATGATGTATATACTCTTCAAGACAACCTTCAATACGCTGGAAAATATCCTCTACAAGTCGGTTAATTTATAGATAGGATCAACTATATATACCCCTGTATACTGTGCAGAAAAACGGAGACACAAATTCGGATTTGTTTGAAACTTTCGGATTGAGTTGCAGGAATTTCAGGTTTGTAAAAGGTACGAATAAAAGGACAACTCTGAGATCACTTGTCTGCAATAAAAGTGCGAGGTTAGGGCTATTGTTTGGTTCGAAGAAAGGAGACAGATCAGTAAAGAAAAGAGCTCAGATATCTCTGTGTTTTTCGGACTAGTCTACAATTATAGTGCGGATCTCAAGGCTGTCATTAAGTGGAAAAAGTGCTGGAAGGAGGCCGAAGGGAGAAGTCACTTAAAAGAAGATTGTTGGAGGTCAAGTTTACTGTGTTAAAGATTCTTGAGTAGAAACCGAGTTTCTCTAGGTTACAAGTGCAAAACAGTGCAGAAAGAAAGAGGAAGACAACTAGAGACTGAGTGATCTAGTCCTAGTGAAAGACGGTGCAAGATGGTGTAGATAAGAAGGATCAGCCTAAGGAGTCAAGGAAGAAGCAGTGACAAGGTCTTGGAGGCATACATAGGTCAAGGGTCTGAGTCATGGTCATGGTACTTGTCAACTGAAAGTCTATAAGAATAATTTCTTGCGGGTTCTCCTCTCCAAGAGGGAGAGGTTTTAGCCCTGGCTTGAATAGCCTAAATTTGTGTCCCTTGTGTTTTTGATAATTGACTTGATGAAAGACCTAATAAGCTAACGAAATAAAAGACCAAAGAAGAGTAAGTTCACAAGTAATTATCAAAGTAGAGAATTAAATTAAACACCGCCCTTCCTAATTCCCAACCCAAAAATTAAACCCAAAAATACCATCAACCAACTCAGCCTGCCTAATAGATCATCACGACCTCTAAACAATCACAAAAGATGCCAATCCTAGCCTCCTTTCCCTTCGCTTGGAGTCTGCTAATGCCCTATGGTCCAAACAAATATCTTCCTATGAATTTTGTTACTCTTGGATGATCTCAAATGCCTCCAATGGCTCCTTTATTTATATCCTTCTCAAGGGCTCTAACAATTTTTTCAAGCCCTAGACGACTTGCTCTCCTGGACAAAGTAGCCCACTAGCACACATAAATATTCATATCTCCATTTGTAGAGTTCCGATTTCGATAATTCTCGTTGCGCCTAGTTGCTCTATAGGTCCTCTATCATCTCCATTGGTCAAACCATCATCCTCATCACGGTTTCACACCCACATGCTTGGGTTCTTAGCCCACAAGCCACTTTTGTGTTCTAACTCCTCCACAACCCTCTAGCCTAGGGTTTGTAGTACCTCCCAAGCTACAAATCTCAACACTCACTCTTAGCGAGGGAGGTACTTCCAACACTAGGAAGTCTCCATCATCGTCTCCGACAACATTAGCCCATCTAGCGTCCATCACTGCAACATACTTTGTAGAGTGAACCCTATAATCTGGTAGTGCCTCTGCCTCATCTTATCTGAACCTAAATACCTCAACACTTCCATAGGGCTACTCCCTCTGAGTCTACATGATCTCCACTGGCTCAACCTGTCACTTATCTCATGTCCTACAAGGCCAGTCTGAGTTGCGGTCGAACATGTGCCATCTTCACCGTAACTCAGTCCTGTAAGCACTCATCCTACTGGATCAAACAACACTCGTGCACATCCCTCTTGGATATGCAACATCACGATCTGGTGAAGACACTAGCCTGCTAATCTGGAGTCCATCACATGAAACAATCTCAATCATACCAATCTTGTCCATGCCAAAGCAATCCCCTAGTTGCCCCAACTATCCATGGCAAGTCATAGGAAGTCCATGATCAACAACCTGTACTACAACAAACTATTGTTCACCAGGATTGCCACCAATCCACCAGAACTCCCAACCAATTTTGCTACCAAGCCAGTCAAGACCAGATCTCCGTGTCTTTAGCTGAACCCTCTGCTGCATGATCTAGACAATCACAACTCCCTCTGAGTCGCTTTTCTGTGCACACTCTGTTTCATTGGCCCTTCAAAGTAGCTTTGATACCATGTTGATTTTCCACGATACTTGAGTCAAGGATAGAATCTTAAATCACTGATCCTACCAATCCAAGTATCACAACAAGACTACTTTGCACAGCGGAATAACATACAACAGTGAATCTACTAGTGCACAAAATATACACAACTTTTTACAAATTCATACAACAACCCAACTTCGTTATATTAATCAAACTGATAATACAATAGTATAGGGCTCCCGTACTAGGGATAATGGCCCTCATACATCCACTGATACAAGACAACAACAACTAGGGCTTGATCTTAACCCTTTGACAACCAATCTACCCTGAACAAGATACACTGACCATCTGGATGACGTAGCGCGCTCTCTCAGCACCTCTTGGTCGTACCCTGAACACACCTGCCCGATCTTTCAACTCTCGATCTGCAACAACTCCAATCTGCTTCTATCAATGAACCAAATCCATTAGGCCACTCAACTCGACTTCACTTGCTCTCTAGCTGATTGTTCGTCCTTCAATGCATTAACACATCAAGACTCCTATCGAGTTGTTCACAACTCCATTTGTGAACAACTCTCAAGTGCCCACTGCTTCTCCTTAGCTCTTTCAGGACTTTCTTCCCACTAGAGCCTTCCCTTGTGGCCCAATGAAGACACACTTAGGGATGGAGGGCTTCCCATTATCACTGATGAATGTCCTTCTCCAATAATGAACTTAGGGCATGAAGGACTGCCCAACTTCTGCTGTAGATGTCCTTCTCCTCAAGGCAAGTCTAGGGCTACAAACTGCTCCTGGTTGATCAGGCCTTTGAGCTCTTCTTCTGCCATCTCTAACAATCCCTTAGTCCTTCCAGAGACTTGTTCCTTAGGACTTGAAGCAAACCTCTACAATACTACACAAGTTGTTCTTTAGGCTGCTCCAACTCTACCACTTCTAGCTGGCCTTAAAACCTTCTTAGGTCACTGCACTTAGGGCCAACTTGGTCCACTCTCACACTGCCCTCCAACAATCCACGAGTGTCCAATACAAAACCAACCAAACTGTAGCAACTCAAGTAGCAACTACTTCATCATCCTCCTGCAAATCACATCAAATCAAGTAGCAACCTCCTGCTGCTCTTCTTGACATGACACATAAGCAAATGCTGATGTAATCTGCTCCTTACGATGTCCTCAAAACTGCTGTCCAAACTCCTTTTGGAACAACCTCATCCCTAGCAACAAAATTCAACTTGAAAACATCAACAACTTACCTTTCTAGGCTTGTACATACTGCTATAGCATCTTGCTTACTGGTTAGGGCATCCAACCACTCTGATTACCCTTCGTGTTTTGCTGCTAATAGTCCTCCAAGCATGTGACCTTCCTCTGTCTTCAATCTTCTCCCATTCGTTGCTCTTCTAGGTGGGTTTGCACTAGGTTTTAGGGCATGCAGCTCCCAAAACTCCTTCAAATCAAACCTCGACCTAGTCTGCACCAAAAACAGGGATTGCGGCCTCACAAAACAGGGAAGTCTGCCTCCAAAACAACCCATAAATACCATCAACCAACTTAGCTTGCCTAACAGATCATCATAACCTCCAAACAATCACAAAAGATGCCAATCCTAGCCTCCTTTCCCTTCGCTTGGAGTTTGCCAATGACTTGCAGCCCATACAGTTATCTTCCTATGAATTTTGTTACTCTTGGATGATCTCAAATGCCTCCAATGACTCCTTTATTTATATCCTTCTCAAGGGCTCCAATGAATTTGTTAAGAGGGCTAAACTAGCCCTAACCGACCTGCTCTCCTTAACAAATTTGCCCACCAACACACATAAAAATTCATATCTCCATTTGTAGAGTTTTGATTTCGATGATTCTTGTTGCCCCTAGTTGCTCTAGAGGTCCTGTATTATCTATGTTGGTCAAACCAGTGTTGATAATATCGCCGAAATATCGGTGATATTCGAAAATATCGCGATATTTTCTGTGAGCCGAAATATCGCTGATATTTCGGGAAAATATCGCGCGATGATAGGAAATATCACTGATATTTCGGGAAAATATCGCACGATGATAGGAAATATCGCTGGGCACTCTTGGGCTGCGGCTAGAAAAGGGAATTCGATCTTTTTTTGTCATTTTCATTTGTGAGGCTTGGAGAAGGAAGGGGAAAGAGCTTTGTGGTGGTCGTCAAGGAGGGATTGAGGATCAAACAATTATTATCACCATCAACTAAGAATTTTTTGTTGATCAAAGATTGAAGAATAGTGATACAAACTTTATTTCTTCCATTAATAGGTATGTTCTTAAAAACCTCTATGTTAATGATTTTTTTCATAGATTTAGGGTTATGCTTGCTTGCCTCTTTGCCTACCAAGATTTTGTTTCTTTGTTTTTTTTTCCATTTGCTATGATTTTCATGCCCATGAGCCAATGCAAGGGTTTTCTCCATATTTGGACAACAAGCTTCATTTCTTTTTAAAACTCTCTTATGACCCTCTTATTTCCATTTTTTGTGTATGGGTGTTTAATGCCAATGTTTTGATTTTTTGGTGCCCTAGGTTTGAAATTTGTATTAGTTCACTGCAAATATGCCAAAATCCTTGGATCCATTTTGGGAGTATGGAGAGCTTGATGGTGGGACAAATCGGGCACATCTATCATGCAAATTGTGTGGGACCAAGATGGCAGGAGGGGTTACACGATTGAAATACCATCTGGCTAGACTCCTTGGACATGATGTTATACCTTGTACAATTTCTAGTGCGGAAATTATACAAAAAGCTCTTAAAGCATTTGATGAAAAAGATAGAAAGATAGTTGCTAGGGATAGGGAACTGATCTCAGATAGATAGTTGCTAGTTTTATTTGTTTTGCAACTTTGCTACATATAACTCATGATGATTAGATACTTTTATATATGTAATGTTATTTTGTATTGGTTTTCCACATTTGAGTCCTTGATTGGACAATTATCAGGAATCAACAGGATTTGGTATCGCCTTTGATATATAATTTTTATTTTACATCCACTACATCATATATATCAATGCTTTCTTCATATTTATGTGTCAATGTGTTTATTTCATGTTGTTATTGCTTTATATGTTTAAAAATTTGAAAAAAAATGAATATATTATGCATTTTTTATGTTTGCCGATATTTGCTGATATTTTCGCCAATATTGCCGATAAGATGTTTTTTGAAATTTGGACCCTCACCGATACCGATATTATCAACACTGGGTCAAACCATCAATCCTCATCACGGTTTTGCACCCACATGCTTGGGTGCAAAGTCCACAGGCTTGGGTTCTTAGCCCACAAGCCACTTTTGTGTGCCAACTCCTCCACAACCCTCTAGCTTAGGGTTTGGAGTACCGCCCAAGCTACAAATCTCGACATATGAGTTATGCATTCTTGACGATGGGGAGTGGATGGGAAACAAAAGGTTTTTTAACAAAAGCACAATCAACAATGCGTGCTTTACCATTGTGGGGGGAACAAGTGTATTTGTTGGAGTTTGGGTAGTTGGAGAGTTGTTTAAGAATTAAGAGATTGTATAATTATTAATTTCCCCAACTAGAGAAGGTGTCTCTATATGCCATGATAAGGATGATTCCATCTATTGACCTCCTTTGTATATTGAAAGTGTCTGGGTCTAGATAATGACAACAAAGGGCATCCTTAGGCAGACCGTGAATCGATGTGTGTAAATCCCCAATACTAGCATTGAAGTTACCAAGAAGAGTAATATCTCCCAAAGGAGTATTGGGAAATCTCTGGAAATAGATCAAGAAAAGGATCACCATTACTGCGAAGCATAAAGTTTGAAGAAATGGGGCCCGAGGGGAAGTAACAAGCAACAATTGTGTTAGTTTTTGTAGCATCAGATGTGTTCTAGCCACGAAAATTGGTGGAGAGGCTCGAATACATGAGATCTCCATAACCCAAAAATGGTTTCTGGAAATTCCACCTAGAGATGGCTTAATTAGATTATTAGCCTATTTTTTAATGTTCCTAAGTCTAAACTTAGGAAAATTGGTTAATTAATCAGAATTAATTAAGTCAAGGTGAGAATTCTCTAGAAACTCACACGGATCGACTTCAAGATGATCCTAGCCCTTGATGAAGATTTAATCTTGGTTGTTGGAGTCCCAACAGAGGATTATAAGAAGAAATCAATGGGCACTTGGAGAAAAAACAACAGAAGCTCGATTTCCTTGGCAGATCGATTTCCAGAGAGCAGCAGCAGTTGTCGGAGAGCCAGAGATCAAAGCCAAGTTAGTGAGGGGAAAAGACAATGATCTGGAGGAAGTTTTCTAGATCTAGAGAGGTAGCAGCAAGAGGCCGAGTTATTCCTAGTGAGGCAATGCAGAGGACTGCGCAGTTGCTTTAGAAAAGCAACTTGATTTGGCTGGAGGAAAAAACGTTTTCAGTTCCAGGGGTCGGGCAGAGATTCCAGAGTGCCGGAGAAGTGATTTCCTCAGCAGAGACAGGCATAATGACTTCATCAAAGGCAGTTCCGAGCTTGACGTCATAGGGCCAACGCAAGCACTGTGCAAAGGCCAGTGTAAGGGTTCCAGGAGGATGAGTTTCTGAAGGAAAGTTGTGTCAGGGTTGCTTGTGGAAGAAGGGTAATTCCCTTAAATAGTTTTGGCTAGGTTTTCTTACTCTTTGGATTGCCAGTTGGGCATCCATAGATTGTATTCAGAATTTCACTATTGCTTAATAATAAAAACCCTCAACTGCTGCACCAATTTTCCCAAGTTGGGGGTTTTTCCGGGGACATTAGTCCAAAAATAACGATGTCATTTTTATCCGTGTGTGTGCTAGAATTTTCTTAGTCTCCAGTGATATTTTATTTCCACAATTTTATTTGTGTGAAGGTTGCAGTGTGATTTATTCAATATTCACAGTAGCAAATAAATTGTTAAAATTAATTAACAATTAGAAGAATAATTTCCAGTTGCTGCAGTAGGATTTCAGATTTGAAAATTTCACATTGTATTTGAATGTGAGTGATCAGCCAGTAAGCTCAGAAGCAGAAGAGAGAATTTCGCTGCTCAGAGGCAACGCAGTTCCTTGACAGGCAGGCCGAATCGCTGAGGGGAAAATTTATTTTTCATTTGCAGGGCTGCAGAAAAGTCGAATTGCCCGGGTTAGTAATTCCAGCAGTCAGAGGGAGTAGCTGCAACTCAAATTTTCACTGAGCAGATTCCTTGGTTGGACACATAGGGTTTTGTAGCAGCAGAACTAGCGTCGGGTGGAAGAGAAAAGCACACACTGCAGAGGGAAAATTTCTCTTAGGGAACTTTGAGTCTCATAAGTTAAATTTTTTCCAGGCAGATTGGCAGTAGTATCTAGCAGATTTGCGCATTCCAGAAGGGAGTGCGAGTAGTAGAGCAACAACCAACCAGAAGGAAAGAGGGGATTTTCGACAATTGTTCAAGATGGCCACAGTCGGACTTAGAGATCAAGATAGGTTGGAGGGTTCTTCCAACTATGTCATCTGGAAGGCAAGGATGTCCTTCTTGTTGGATGAATATGGCTTGAAGCTCTACATAGACAGTGTTGTGGTAGTTCCCAAGGATGCGGATCAACTCAAAGAATACAGGAAGGAAATGGCGAAGGCGAAGTGGTTGACCCTAGATAGAGTCCAGGACCATATAGTTTCACATATAGCGGCCAAGGGAACGACCAAAGAGATGTGGGATGCTCTCTCCCCGCTATATCAGGGTACTTCGGAGCAGTGGAATATGTTCCTGGAAAAAAAGCTGAGATGCATCAAGATGCAGAAGGGAGAAGGCATAGATCCTTTCCACACTAGGATTCAGGATGTCCGAGACCAACTTGCAGCTTTTGGGGCAATGCCTCAACCTTCAAAGCTAGTACGGTTGGCACTAAACAATGTCTCGGAGGATTGGCAAGTCTTCGTCCAAAGTATATTGGGTAGAGAGAAGCTACCAGAAGGGGACAAAATGTGGTCTGACTAATAGCAGGAAGAGTTGAGACGAGCTCTGGTAAAGAGCTCCATCAGTGGTAGTAGTAGTAGCAACAGATCAAAGGGGGTGAAGGAGGAGGAGAATGTGGCCCTCGCATCAAAGGGTCCTAGTCAGGGGCAGGGGGAGCAGAGAGAGAAGAAGAAGGATATGTCAAAGGTCAAATGCTTCAGATGTGGTGAGCTCAGTCACTACAACGCGCAGTGTCCTCTTAGGAAGAAGGACAATTAAGAGAGGCAGGACCAATAGGCATCGTCAGTTGAGATCGACAAGCTATCCTCCAGGTTGGAGAAAGACTTAGCGATGTTGGCAGCCATACTTCCAGGAGTGAGGTGGGGCGACTTGGAGTTGTAGCCCCAGAGAGCTACATATTTGGGAGGGTCCATTAAGGAGTCCACCTCATGGATCTGTTGATAAGTGTAACTAGGTTGGTCTTCATGTTGACTATGTAATTATGTATTTATATAAAGAAGATGTCAAAGACAATAAAATATAATTTTGGTGTACTTGCTTCATGGGTTTCATGAACAAGATTTTATTATGTAGCTAGACTTCTTCTTGATGTCTACTAGGTTTATGTCTTCTAGGAATAAATATAATTAGGGGTCATATTCATGAAGGATTTAGTTTAGGTGTTTGTGCTCCAAAGACCTTGTGAAGAAGCTCTCAAACAACCATCATTCAATGTTGAAGACAAGCTCATAATATAGTGAAGACAATCCCTCATCACAGCTGAAGAAACACCTCTTAAATTATTGAAGAAATTACAGTCATGTCGGCCTACATAAGTCGGCCTAAATTACAGTTGATGGTTGGCCTAAAACCAAGATCAGTTCACTATATATAAGGGAGGATTGCGGATCATTTGGATAAGAAGATTTGCGGATACACCCTGAGATTACAGTTCGGATATAGTAGTAACTTCAGTGCGGATAAACTTTAGGAAAGTTTGAGGTTCTACCACAGTCAACAAGTAGAGACTTTAGTGCGGATAAATCTCAGGAAGGTTTGTGGATCTACCACAGTCAATAAGTGCTGACAGGACAGAGAATTAGGGTAGTATTTTAAATGCGGAGAAGTGCAGGAAGAGCAGCTCATAAATACAGATAAAGGATAACATGTAAATACACATCCGAAGGAAGTTTGCGGATAGTCAAGATTGCAGATAGTTAAGGACAGTCTACGGATAGTCAAGGACAGTTTGCAATAACAAGGTACAGTGAAAAATATCTCTGAAGTTTAAGAAGCAGACCTAAGTTGCTGATATACATTGTTAAGGGCTGTGATAACCGGATAAAATTAGCAGAGGTTGAGACAATGATCATAAGGAGAAGAGGCAGTAATTGTGAGGAAGGTAAATCTATGATATACCTTCCTACTGTTCAAGCAATTCAACTACAAGAATATGCAAGATGAAGATCAAAGTCTCTAGTGCTGATGCAAAACTAAGTAATTTGGTGAAGAGAAGATTCAAGGTTGAAGAAGCTGAATCAAGGTCTTGGAAGCACATCTAGGTCAAGGGTCTAAGTCTGGGTCATGGTACTTGTCATTTGAAGATCTATAAGAAGAATTCTTTGCGGATTTTCCTCTCCAAGAGGGAGGGGTTTTGCCCTGGCTCTAGGAGCCTAACTTTTGATATTTGACTTGATGAAAGATTAACTAAACTAAAAGAAGAAGAAGACATAAGTATCTCAAGTAAGGTCACTAGTAATTATCAAAAAGAGAATTTGTATTAACCTCCAGCCCTCCAAATTCTCAACAGGATCATTACTTGGCTACGGGGGCCCACAGTATTCAGTATCAGGATGGATCAGTGTCAATTGATGTAGTCAATACCAAAGTGACAGTTGCAGACGAGTTGCAGTCAGATGTTGGAGAGCGCAATGCAGAGTTGTGCAACAGTGCAGAGTGACGCAATGCAGAGTCGACAACAACACAGATTCTTCAAAGACAGTGCAAAAGCTAGTAGTAGTCAGAAACTCGGGAGACATGTGCATCATACTGAACATATTTGATTCAGTATTTCGGATGATTCTCAATTGTAGTTGTTGCAGTTGCAACAACAACATATGAGAGGGAGTTATAGAGGATGCAGGGTCAACAACAACACAGATGTAGCATTAGAGTTGCGCAGTGGTTGGTGGGCAGTGTCAGGCAATCATAGTGGCCAGACATCAGCAACGTGACAGGAGATGATACAAAGACAAAGCATTGTGCAAGGGTGTCCAACACTAGATCACAGTCCTCGCTAAGAGGGAGTGTTAGTTTTTGTAGCATCAGATGTGTTCTAGCCACGAAATTTGGTGGAGAGGCCAAAATACATGAGATCTCCATAACCCATAAATCGTTTCTGGAAATTCCACCTAGAGATGGCTTAATTAGATTATTATCCTATTTTGTAATGTTTCCTAAGTCTAAACTTAGGAAAACTGGTTAATTAATCAAAATTAATTAAGTCAAGGTGAGAATTCTCTAGAAACACACACGAATCGACTTCAAGATGATGCTAGCCCTTGATTAAGATTTAATCTTGGCCGTTAGAGTCCCAACAAGGATTATAAGAAGAAGTCGATGGGCACTTGGAGAAAGAACACCAGAAGTTCGATTTCCTTTTCTAGAGAGCAACAGTAGCTATCAGAGAGCCATAGATCGAAGCAGAGTTAGTGAGGAGCAGAGACAGTGATCTAGAGAAAGTTTTCAAGATCTGGAGAGGCAGCAACAAGAGGCCGAGTTATTCTTAGTGAGGCAGCGCAGTTGCTTCAGAAAAGCAACTTGATTTGGCTGGAGGAAAAATTGTTTTTAGTTCCAGAGGCCGGGCAGAGGTTCTAGAGTGCTGGAGAAGTGATTTCCTCAACAGAGACAGACAAAACGACTTCATCAGAGGCAATTCCGTGCTTGACGTCTTAGGGCCAACGCAAGCACTGTGCAGAGGCCACGTAAGCACTGTGCAGAGGCCAACGTAAGGGTTCTAGGAGGACAAGTTTTTTAAGGAAAGTTGTGCCGGGGTTGCTTGTAGAAGAAGGGTAATTCCCTTAAATAATTTTGGCCAATTTTTTTAGTTGTTTGGATTTCCAGCTGGGCATCCATAGATTGTACTCAAAATTTCACTGCTGCTTAATAATAAAAACCCTCAGCTGTTGCATTGGTTTTCCCAAGTTGGGGGTTTTTGCGGGGACATTAGTCCAAAAATAACAATGTCATTTTTATGTGTGTGTGTGCTAGATTTTTCTTAGTTTCCAACACTATTTTATTTCCGTAGTTTTATTTGTGAAGGTTGCAGTGTGATTTATTCAGTATTTGTTGTAGCAAATAAATTGTTAAAATTAATTAAGAATTAGAAGAATAATTTCCAGTTGCTGCAATAAGATTTCAGATTTGAAATTTTCACAAATTGGAGATGGATTAAAGGCTACGTGGAGCCAAATAAATCTAAAACCACATGTATTTAGGGTTCAAATTAGAGGTTAAGACTAACACCTCAGATCCAAGGTGATCATGAATAAGGAAAATGATGCCTTTGGACCCATAGACTCCATGTTGTCTATGTATCCCATGCCTAAATGATAAATGCTTAATTAGTGTTGACGTTTTGGGTAGTATCAAGAGGATTCTCATGTGTGGGGCAAGTGGGCAGCTAAGTGATGGGGCTTTGCACCCATAGACGCATGGCATTTTGATGACCCATGGTATTTTAATGACCCATGGTATTTTAATAACCAATGGTATTGCACCCTTTAGAAAAGTATAAGTCTAAGATTGAGTGATTCATTCTTGTGGTAGGTTGGCAAGATAACATCTTGTAGAGCAGAAGGCTGAGTAGGCCTCAAATTTTTAGCGGGGCGAGAGGGCCTTCCACAAGAGAGGCGTCCTGTGTAGCAGGACAAGTAGGCCTTAAATCTGGAGAAACAAGGGGAGTCGTGTATTGACACTGAGCAAGAGCACAAAGATGTGTAGGAGCATGAGACATTGAGAGAGATTCTCTCAATTAGGCAAAAGATTTTTATGAGTAATATTACAGGTTTGCTACGAGTGAGATAGTCAATTGTGTTGGGTTCGAAGAAAGAGCATGGAGCAATAAAGGAGATCCAGATCAACCAAATTAAGAATAGATCTAGGGCTTGTTCTGCTAGATCATATCCAAGGTAGTTGTTGTATATGTAATTTCCTCGAGGGCCACTATCCCAGTAAGGGAGCCCGAGTAAGTTTTGAGAGGAATTTAATGAAGAATGCTGATTGGGTTGAACGTGTGTGTAAAATGTTCATGTGTGTGATTGAGATTGGTTTTGCTTCTGTTGCATGTTTAAGTTAAAAAATTTTGTGGGGCGCGGGGGGCTAGGTTAAACATGCAGCGGAAGCACAAAGAAAAAAAAGAGTAGAGCAGAAAAGGGAGTGGCTGACCCCGTGACGTGGCTATTAAACCTAGCCCCCTGTGCAAGCAAGGTTGTCGACTTGAGATAGCAACAGGCCGTGACAGACAACGATCAGCCATTGGGCTTGTGTGAAGGCTGCGTCGAAAATAACTTAGGGTGGTGGTGCAGGGAGGCTTGGCGGTGACAAGTGGTTGCAGAACAATGTAGGCAGTAGTGTTAGCAGCAGGTTGTTAGCAGCAGGTTGTTGAAGGTTGACCACGATTTAGTCCAACTCTAGCTGCGAGACATAAGGGATGTGACCAGTGCAGTAGCTGGCATACTGTTGATTTTTGGTAGCATCGGAAGTGCTCTAAGTCTCCAAATTTGTGAAGAGGCTTAGGCACATGTATTCCAAAGAACCTAGAATCCATTTGTGAAAATTCCACTTAGAATATGTTTTATTGTAAAAATTAATTATTTTAATGAGGACCCTAAGTCTAAACTTAGGGAAATTAAATAATTAAAGGGTATTAATAAAACAGAGTGTGAATGATCTAGAAAATGCGAAGATCAAGTCAAGTTATAATCTTAGCCGTTGATTGAAGATCTAATCCCGCCCGTTGAAGTCTCAATGAGAAGGCTATAAGGGAAGGCTTGAGGGTCATTTGGAAAGACATACTGAGTGAATCTAGAGATCGAAATTTCTGAAGTGAGCAGTGCTCAAGACGAGAAATCGATCTAAGTGATTCCAGCGCAGAGAGAGGCAGAGATAGCTTCCGAAGAGAGTGATTTTCTCAGTCGGAGAATCATCCACAGAGAGAGGAAGAAATAGATCCAACAGAGCCAGTGTAGAGCCAGAGAAGCTGGCGCAGAGCCAGCGCAAAGACACGCAGTGGCCAAGAGGGTTTCCAAGATTTTACTGTCGGATCAGATTCAGAAGCCAGGATCCGGGGTGTGAGATTGGGAGTCGAAGATCTGAGATTCCGGGAGGTAGATCGATCTTCTGGCTGGGTGACGCAGTGCCTAGAGAGGTTGACGCAGGGATTGTGCAGTGGTAGCGCAGAGCCTGACAGGGGCACCTCATCCAGTGACCGGATCAGCCGGGAAATTCGAGTGTTTGAGTGAGGTAAAACTCACAATTTTTCTGCCAGTATTTTCTCTTTGTAACTAAATAACCCTTGTGGTATTCAAAAATTGCTACTGCTTAACAATAAAACCCTCGGATCTGCTGCACTGGTTTTCCCACATTGGGTTTTTCCAGGGACTTGCTCAGTCCTATGTGATTGTTTTTCTTTGCTCAGTTTCCTTGTTTCAGAATCATATTTATTTAAATGTAGGCCGCTTCAGTAATTTACTTCAATGTTTCAAGAAGTAATCTGAAATAATTTTGTAATGTAATTTACAAAGTAGGTGAAGTAGATTCAGCTGGTTGCAGTAGGATTCTTGAGATTGTTAGATCTAGGAATTTTCACACATACCGCACGAGAGGAAACTGGAAAGAAGTGATAGGTGAGGAGATATGCTTGAGAACGTGGCGCTAGCCAACAAGAAAAGAGACCGTTGTGAGGAGACAAGGCTTAGGCAGAGGCTGTTGTATGCATGAGAACAAGGGAGGTTTGCTAGCCTTGAATGCATGATGTTAGGGACCCAGATGTAGGACACAACCAACTGCCAGACAATAGTTGCAACCAATTGACATTGCATTGTTGCATGTCAATCCAGCTGAGTAACCCACGAGAGAGACCAATTGTCGAAGATAGTTGCAATGTCTAGACAAGAGTGCCACGAGGAAGTCAAGGTCATGGGCGGATAAGAACATGCATAGAGGTGCCCATAACAGAGTGTTGTGGAAGTAGAGGCCAACAGGGCAATGCACATTGCACGAGAATGTAGTTGGGTGAGTGGGTTTAGTAGCACATTGGAAGTGTGGGATTGTTGCAGGGTGTTGTGTGTGGAAAAGTTAGGCCTGAAGTGTACAAAGTTCGTACTTCTCGTTAAATACTCCAGAAGACTTGGAATATGAAAATATCCATTGAGGATACAAATATTATATTAAAATGTATGAGGAATGAATTGATGATGAACGTTACAAATGAGGCCTGCTTATATACCTAGGCAGGTGCCTCTTCATGGAAGGTCATGTCTCATTTAGACATGTCCCTTCAACCTAATTACTAATTAACTAATTAATCATTATTTATATTATTTTATTCATTACATTGCCTTCCTCCTCAAAAAGATTTGTCCTCAAAGCTTGTTGATGAAAAGGCTTGATCTCTTTTTCTACTACGCATGTCTTCTCTTCTTGGGGTAGTCATCCTTGTTGATACAAGTTGATATGATCCTCTAAGTGACAAGCAAAACTGTCGCACTGAAAAGGGATCAGACCATCCTAAATTAATCTTCTGTGGAATCTTATGGCGACTTGAAACTTCTGATGAATTATCACTTGAGCGGATTGCACTGACATTAGTATTCTTCAAAACATCAGCTTGTTGTTTTTGTTCTGAATACATAGCTTGATCGAGTTGTCTATTCTCGTGATTCGGATGTCAAATGACCTTTGTACAATAGATAGTAGTAGTAGTAGTACTAGTGTAAGGCGTAGCTCTTGTACATATGATGTTTGGATTTTGTATTTTGACAGTTCAAAGACACAAGAGGGATCTGGAACTGGTTGTGTTTTAGTAGACCGGTGATAGAGAAGATACCTAATCTCAAGCCGCTTTGAATTCGAGTGCACTAACAACACTGCTAAATATGAAGCACTCATCCTGGGCTTACAGAAGGCCATTGACCTCAATGTCAGAGTCCTTAAAGCAATAGGTGACTCAGAGATTGTTGTACGACAGGTACGAAACACTATACATTGTGTCACCTCATTTGAAAAGTTATCAACAAGAAGTATGGCGTTTAATTTCTCAATTCCAAGCTTTTAATATTGTATTTGTTTCTAGAATGCGTAACGCAACTGCGGATGTATTAGCAAATGTTGCTGCTAGGTTGTCACTGCTTAAGGACGATTTTTCTATTGAAATTCTTTATAAACCATTCGTCCCTGATAATATCACTAATTTACATCTTTTTAAAGATGACCAACAGATACTGCATTTCATGGCCAACGTTGATATATTCAAAGATGCAACTATTGATGAAGACGAGCACGAAGAAGCATTGCAAGATGTAGCTCGTGTGAGCAAGGAGAACCCCATGCCAAAGGGCATAGTATCATTGGAAAAGTTGTATGACCTACATAATAGCTTTAGAGGGACAGTCAACGCCAAAACCCACAGTTCTACGCTATCACATGAACAAATCAATCTTGGAACGGAGAAAGATCCGAAGTTTGTGAATCTCAGCACTTGCTGTACACCACAAGAGCGAAAAGCTTTTATCCACTTATTCAAGTTGTATCGAGATGTTTTTGCGTGGACATATGATGAGCTCAAAACTTACGACAGACGAATAAACTAGTATGTTATCCCAATTAAGGAAGGAGCCAAGCCTTTTCAGCAGAAGCTGTGGAAGGTGCATCCGACACTTGAGTCCTCGATTTAGAAGGAATTAAGGAAACTGCTAGATGCTCAGATCATTTACAAAGTGTGACATTCAACCTGGGTATCTAATCTAGTCCCAGTAAGGAAGAAGTCCAGGGAAATACGCTTGTGCGTAGATTTTCGAAATCGCAACTGTGCCTTGGACAAAGACAACTACCCTGTGCCGTTTATGGAACAAATATCACAGACAGTATCAGGGTCAAAATGTTCTCTTTGCTTGATGGTTATTCTGGATACAACTAGGTTATGGTCTTAGAGCTTAACAGACTGAAAGCTACCTTTCGAACAAAGTGGGGCACGTTCGCATTTAGAAGAATGCCATTTGGGCTAGTCAATGCCAGTGTGACTTTTCAACGTGCAATTGACATTGCATTTCGCGGACTGATCGAACAAAGTGTGGTGGTGTATCTAGAGTCTGGACGATGTCATAGTGTTTTCAAAGAAAAGATTCGACCACCTACGCCACTTGAAGCAACTCTGCGAGCGATGCCAAAAATACATGATATCTCTTAATCCCAAGAAGAGTATTTTTTCAGTGTTCGAGGGAAGCCTTTTGGGCCACATCATTGCGAAAAGCGGGATTAAAATTGACGCTGAAAGGGTCAAGGCTATTATGTGGATTCCCTTCCTAGTGAACAAGAAAGCCATGCAGTCCTTCCTGGAGAAGATCGACTTTCTCCGCAAGTTCATCTTTGATTACGCTCAAATTGTAAAACCTATGCAGGAGATGGTAAAGAAGGATGCAATATACAAGTAGGATAAAAGGGAAAAGGATGTGTTTTCCTATATTAAGCAAGCTATCACAGAATCGCCAGCCTTATACAGTCTAGATTTCAACAAGGATTTTCTGCTCTACACCTTCGCTTCTGATTCTTCTCTTGCTGTTGTACTTACGCAAAAAGATGATCAAAATAATGAGCAACTAATATATTTTATGAGTGCCAGCCTACAAGGACCCGAACTTAACTATCTCGCGATCGATAAACAAACGTATGCAGTCTACAAGGAGGTGAAGCACTTCTGGCCCTATCTCTTGAAGAATCATTGCATTATCTTTGTCTTGCACCCAACAGTTAGATCACTGTTCATCCAACAAAAGCTGGGTGAGAGAAGAGCAAACTGAATGACTGGTCTGCAAGAGTGACTTAGAATTCAAACCAGTTCACACTATTAGGGGCCATGGCCTATGTCGGCTAGTAGTAGAGGTGTTGGATACAACAAAATATGGTCCATTCGGGTGGGAGCAAGAAATCGAAATGTACAATGTTGAGCAAGCCACCCCCACTTCCATTTCAAACTCTTGGTACATTGATGTGCGCCAGTATCTTGAGCACGACACTTTTCCCTCTCACTTATCCGCACGATAGAAGAGGGCAGTTAGATTAAAGCATTATCTTACCAATTGGTAAATGGGGTGCTTTTCAGAAAGCACCATAATGGAGTATTGGTCAGATGCCTGGAAGCGCACGATTCAGAGAAAGTCTTACGTGATCTCCACGATGGACCAACCGGGGGACACTTTGCAGGTGACACAAAGACGGATGAAGTTATGTGGGCCGATTTTTATTGGCCCACACTATTCAAGGATGCTCAAGCATATGCCCGCAAGTGTCCGATCTGTCAGAAGTGTGGCGGTCGAGGAAAGAAGTTAGCTGCCCCATTGCAGCTTGTCACCGTGGAAGAACCATTTCAGCAATGAGGCCTAGATGTCATCGGTGAAATGTTTCCACTCATCAAAGCAACACCGCTATATGCTCACTGCTACATATTACTTCACACGGTGGACAAAAGCGGTTCCACTCAAACAAGTGAAGGATCAGGAAGTCATCAAATTCCTCAAACATAATATCATTTCCAGGTTTGGTGTTCCTACTTCACTTGTTTTTGACAATACAACGTACTTTTCATTGTTGAGATTATATGATTTTGCATTGGAAAATGGCATTGTATTGAAACATTCTGCAAATTACTCTCCCCAGGGAACTGGTCTTGCTGAGTCTACTAATAAGAACCTTATCCGCATTGTCAAGAAGACCGTTTTCTTTGAACAGAGGAACTGGCACTTCTCTTTGGTGAATGCCTTATGGGTTGGCCAAGTCACGCCAAAACCTTCTCTGAATACGTCTCCTTACTTCCTGGTGTAGGAAAAAAAGCCATCCTACCCCCGAACATCTACTTGCTTGCCCTTCAACTTTCACAAGAATCCCAGGGCAAGCAATGCTTATTGGTTCATAGTAGGATAGACACCCTTCGCAAGCTGCAGGAAGAAAGACAAAAAGCAAATAATTTTTTTCTCTTCACCATAGTCGTATCAAGAGGTGGTTCGACAAGAAGTCTGCAGGGAAGAACAAATTTAGTGTGGGTAACCTAGTCTTGAAGTGGGATAAAGCCCACGAGGACAAAGGCAAACATACTAAGTTCCAATCCCTGTGGATCGAACCGTTCGCTGTGCACGAAAAGCTTGGCCAACACACATATAGTCTGCAATCTCTAGACTGGAAGATTGATTCTCCTCCTGTTAATGGCCAACACTTAAAACAATATTTTCAATGATGATCTGGGCATGTGCCCTGCGCCATGTACATAGTTTCTTTTATTGTTTGCTTGTTTGTTTGGTATTGCTTTTGTTTTCGTTTATGTAAATAAGCGCTGTGTGTGAACGTGTTTTCCGGCTTCTTTGTGTGTGGCCGAGTTGAAAAGAGCCTTGTGACACCACAACATTTGGTTAACCTTTGGTCCTCCTTTGTGTTGGTTACATCTTTTGGTCAATGATGTTCTGATGGAAAATACGATCCTTTCATAAGGAGAATTTTGTGTTGAACCATGATACCTGTGTCTATTCTAGGAACCTTATGTTGAGATTTTGGGGTAGCATCGGATGTGCTTTAGCTCTCAAATTTTGTGGAGAAGTTGGAGTACATGAGATCTCCAAGACCCAGAAAGTGTTTGGAGAAATTCCATTAGGTTTAAGAGATATTCAAATAATTAATCTTTTTAATTAAAGACCCTAAGTCTAACTTAGGAAAATTAAAAGGTTAAAGTGAATTAAATTAAACATGTGATGAGAATGACTTAAGTGACGCAGATCAAGTAGCTTCTAATCTTAGTTGTCAATTAGAGATTAGATCGCGGCCGTTGGTTTTCCAACGAGAAAAGTATAAGAGAAGGGTTTGGGGTCAGTTGGAGAACACACAAATTGGCGGAGCACTGAAGCTAAGCTGAAATTCTAGGGCGTGGTTTGCTAAGAATTTCAGGAAGAGTTTGTAGTGCAGTGAGGGGCAGTATTGGCAAGGGGATGATCTGATCCCAGGCCAAGAATACAACAGCAGCAGAGAGACAACATATTCAATAACGCAGAGGTAGCCACATGCTACGTAGTCCAACCAAAGCCCAGTCAGGGGCAGCGCATGGGCAGCGTAAGCCCTTCAGGGGTGACACAGGCCCTTCCAGAGCAGCGTAGAGGTTGACACAGGGTAGTAAGGCTGACAGAGAGGGTTGAGGAGTAACCATGGGGTTTCCAGTGGGCTAGAAAGGGCTAGAGTTCTGTAAATTCCGTTTGAGGGTGTGAATCAGCCATATTTTCTGTCTCCGAGGGAAAGAGGTATTGTTGCCGTGATTTTTTTTGTAGGGCCAACCATGTCTGGTGCCCAGAAATTGTTGTATTCAGGATCTACTTAATAATAAAACCCTCCATAGCTAGTTGCACCGGTTTTCCCACATTGGGTTTTTCTGGGGACATTTGTTCGAAAAATTCGTGTCACTTTGTCATATAGCATGCTATTCAATGAATGATCTGTATGTGTAGGCTACTATTTATATTTACTTCACTGTTTTTTTGAATAATCAGATTAATAACTTGTGTAATTAATCAAGTAGGAGAAGTGAATAAATAGTTAGTAGTAGGGTTTCTTGGATTAAGAAATTTTCACACTTTACGCCTGTACCTGGTTTTTTATGTTTCGGTGTTTTCACGCTTATCCAATCAATAGAAGAGGAAAAGGGGAAAATTCTAAACGAACAAACCTAAATCAAATGTCTTTATATCCTTCTCTGAAGGAACAACCTCTTCTGTGTTGAAATTTGGTTATCGGAAGACAGGTGGTTCCCTAAGGCTTTGATCTTTGGCCTAGAGAAAAGTGTCCAAAAGAATTTAATTTTTCTCCTGAAGTGACCTTATTAAGTTATAAAGTCAAATCTAATTTAAAAGTGACTTTAAGTGATAAAGTTACTAAGTCTAATTTTAAAGTGCTTTAATAAAGTCAATGTGAAATTAGAAAGTGAAAAGTGACTTTGGAAATAAATGACTAAGTGGGTCTTTATTAAAGTGGGGTGAATTAAAAAATAGAAAGTGAGATTTAAATGAGCATTTAATCTCAGCCCTAGATCTAAAGCTATCTTAGCCATTAGATTTAGGGATTCCCCAAAAGTCACTTAGGGTTAGGTTAAAGGAGGAAAATGAGGAAAAAGGTCATTCATTCTTTCATGAGCAGATTGAGAGAAGGAGAAGAAGAGAGAAAAGGAGATTTCTGAGCAGTGAGGAGAAGGAGAACACAACCTTGGCACGCATACCGAGGCATCACTTCAGCAAATTCGTACAGCAAGGGGAGGCACACAGTTCAAGGCAGTTTGGGCACAAGTTTCAAGGCAAAACTGTACAGCAAGGAGAGGCACACAGTTCAAGGCAATTTGGGCATGAGTTTCAAGGCAAAATCATACAACAGCTTGGGCACGTATTCCAAGGAGGTCGTACAACAATTTTGGTACAGATTTCGATGAGCATTTTGTTGGTTTTTGAGGCACGATTTTCAAGACAGTTCGTACAGTGAGTCGCTGCCCCACTGCACGGAAATCGAGGCAGAAAACCGTACAACATTTATTGTTGTTTCTCTGCACGCAGTTTGAGGAATACATACAACATTTATTTATGTTTGCACGCTTTTCAAGGAGGCCATACAACAGCATTTAATGCTGTAATTTCTAGGCACGAAATTCAAGGAGGCCGTACAACATTTATTGCTGTTTCTGTTTTGCTGTTTGCACATTTTCCGAGGTGGTGGTTAAGCATGGAAAACGAGATAAGTTGTATTTGTTACTCGCTGAAAATTTTCTGAGTATTTCTCTCTCATTGTAAAAGCTATTTATTAGAAATAAGAAAAGCTTTCGAATTGGTTTTCCCCAAGAATTGTAGGGGGTTTTTCCAGGGTCAAGTTGACAAAAAATCAGCGTGTCTATTTTCTCTGTGTGGTTGATTTATTTTTCTGAGTTTTATTTTTGCATTTCAGCACTGTGAAATTTCCAGAATTTGTGTTTTTAGAAAATATTTATTTTTCTGGCTTGTTGAATGTATGGCTATGGGAATGGCCATTTAAATTTATGGGAGAAATAAGGAGAAACTGAAAACCGGGGTTGGTTTATCAAATTTCTACATGGTATCACAGCTATTTTGCTGAAAAGTGCAATTTGGGACAGCAAGAAGAAAAATTACAGCACGCTGTTTTTTCACACAGAAAACAGTACCTTTACTACAACAGTGTTATTTTCAGTTTATTAGGACAGCAAGCATGTTTTTGGGTTTGAGGGTGGAGGATAGGTTGGATGGGCATAGTAACTACAGTGTATGAAAGGAGAGAATGCATAGCATCTTTGAGGAGGCATAAGTCTGGGATATCATGGTGCATCCCCACAACACTCTGTTAATGTGCCTGCTGACCTTGATCACCTAGCAGACTTTAATAAGAAGAATATCAAGGGTCAGAGACTGATTCTGGATGGAATCAAAGACCATTGCATTCCTTATGTGAGAGGAAAGAGATATGCTCATGAGATGTGGACAACATTGACCAATCTCTACTAGAGTACCAATGAGAACAGGAAAATGGTCCAAGGGAGAAGCTGAAGAGCATTAAGATGGGTAAGACTAATAGTGCAGCTGGATATCTCACAAAGATTACTAATGTGAGAGATGCATTGGCAGCAGTTGGAGAGGTCATTCCACCCAATGAATTGGCGCGGATTGCAGTGAATGACCTTCCCAGTTCATCGGTGAACTTTGCTGATGGGGTTTGTGCACGTGAGACCCTTCCCACTTGAGAGAGGTTCTGGGATGATTGCATACAGACATAAATCAGAAAGAGTTAGCCTGGGGCAGCCAAACCAGTTGAGCAGGATGAGGATGTAGCATTGTTAGCAGGAGGCAAGAAAGGCAAGGGAAAGAAGCAAGCTTCCACAAGTGTTGGTGGGGGCAAAGGAAAGGTAAAGGTAAACAGGGGAACACACAGAAGGACTATTCCAAGGTGAAGTGTTGGAATTGTCAGAAGATGGGACACTATGCAGTTGTGTGTCCGGAGAAGAAGAAGAAGGGGAAGAACGAGAGCATGGCAACATCAACAGAGATAGAGGACTTTACGGATAGCTTTTACTGGGAATTTGGGTTCATTGCTTGTGAGTCCACTAGTGCAAGATCACCTGCCACGGAGGTTGAGAGGGAGTGTGCATTTCCCTCCACTAGCAGAGCATCTTCAGGTATCTGGTATGTTGACAGCAGGGCTTCACGTCATATGACAGGAATCCGTGAGTACTTCTCAGAGATTTCAGAGAGTGGCACTGATATATAGGTAGTACTCGGAGATGACAGCGTTGTTAGAGCAGTCGGTGTAGGGACATTGACATTTGATAGGGAACCCAAACCTCCCTTGAAAGTGTCAGATGTTCTATATGTGCCAGGGATGAGGAAGAACCTCATATCTGTCTCAGCATTGGAGGACAGAGGATATGAGATATTGTTCAGGAGAGGATAGGTGCTTATATATCCCAGGGGCGCTCCAGCTGAGTTAGCTAGAGTGATTGGTGTACGCCATGCAAATGTGTACAAGTTTGCATTTCAGCCCCTTTTGGCATTGAGTAGTAGTACCGATAGCAGAGCTAGCAGTTCAGAGCTGTGTGAGATTTGGCACCGCAGGATGGGGCACATGTATCATGGAGCCTTGAGGACATTGCAGGAGATCACTACAGGTGTGCCAGATTTCAGTACTGATCACTTTGATACATGCAGAGGATGTGCTATGGGCAAGTTTGCCAAATCCCCATTTCCCAGCAGTGACAGCAGATCGACTGGGATACTTGATTTGATTCATTCCGATGTGAGCGATCAGATGTCTCATGTTTCCTTGAGTGGATATGAGTATTATGTTTTATTCATTGATGATCACTCTAGGAGGACCTGGATTTATTTCTTGAAGGCCAAGAGTCAGGTCTTCAAGCGGTTTCAGGAGTTCAGAGCTCTTGTGGAGACTAAGACAGGTCGGAAGATCAAGTCCCTAAGGTCAGACAATGGAGTAGAGTACAACCTTGGTGAGTTTGTTGAGTATTGTGCGAAGGCAGGCATTAGGAGGGAGTTCGCAGTTCCTTACAACCCCCAACAGAACGGGGTTGTGGAGAGGAAGAATAGATCCATCGTTGGGGCTGCCAAAGCTATGTTACATGATCAGGGGTTACCATTGTTTTTGTGGGCAGAGGCCTGCAACACTGCTGTATATTTGCAGAACAGGAGTCCGCATCGTGCCTTGGGGCATGCGACTCTGGAGGAGGATTTTTCTGGGAAAAAGCCTAATGTTGGTCACTTCCGTATCTTTGGGTGTATTGCATACTCCTACGTACCCAAGGAGAAGAGGACCAAGCTAGAGCCCACCGTAGAGAAGGGTATCTTTGTGGGCTATAGTGAGCCTTGAAAGTCTTTCGGATTTATATTCCTGCACAGAGGAGAGTTGTTGTCAGGGGGGATGTGAAATTCGAGGAGGACAAGGCTTTCAGGAGGTCACGAGAGATAGAGTATCTGGATCAGCCAGACCCTCAGGAGAAGCTGAGTTAGTCGCAGGGATCAGGAGGATTCGGAGGTACATTGATTATGGTGTCAGGTCCATCAGTGAGCAGTGGCTCGTAGAGCAGTCCGCAGAGCAGTTCACTAGGGAGTCCACTGATGGACAGTTCACATGGTATTTCAACATCTACATGTTCAGGTTCAGGCAGGAGGACAACAGACAGACAGTCAGGAGTTCAGGCTCCTGATGAGGAAGAGGAGTTTCATTCTCCAGTGGGAGAAGTGTGCTCAGGGAAGAGGAAGCCCAAGTGGCTTCAGGATACCTTGAGAGAGGCCACATCTGTTGCTGGGCCTAAGAGGCCAGTCAGAGAGAGTAGACCACCTGATAGGTTCTGTAGCTATATGGAAATGGTTGCCAACATCGTTGACTCTGAGCCTTCTAGCTATGAGGAGGCAGCTAGCCAACAGGTATGGAGAGAGGCCATGCAGGAGGAGTATTCTTCTATCATGAAGAATGATGTTTGGGAGGTGGTGCCGAGGCCTGAGGGCAAATCCGTGGTTACTTCCAGATGGCTTTACAAGGTAAAGCATGCTGCAGATGGCAGCATTGAAAAATTCAAAGCAAGGTTTGTGGCTAGAGGGTTTTCCTTGGTAGAGGGAGTAAATTACAAGGAGACCTCGCTCCCGTGGCTAGATATACTTCGATTCGCTCCATCATATCGATAGCAGCAGAGATGGGTTGGAAGATCCACCAAATGGATGTGAAGACCGCATTTCTCAAAGGCTTCATACAGGAGGAGGTGTACATTGAGCAGCCACAGGGCTTTGAGGTGCATGGGAAGGAGTCCCATGTGTGCAGACTGAAGAAGGCCCTTTATGGCCTAAAGCAAACTCCCAGAGCTTGGTACTCCAGGATAGATACATACTTGCAAGAGATGGGTTTCACAAAGGGTGATGCAGATCCGAACATTTACTTTATTGTGATAGGTGAGGAGCCTCTCATTCTGGTGCTGTATGTGGATGACTTGGTCATTACGGGTGCAGAGAGACTCATAGAGAGTTGCAAGAGAGATCTTGCGTCAGAGTTCGAGATGAAGGACATTGGCTTGATGCATTACTTTTTGGGTTTGGAGGTGTGGCAGGAGGAAGGGCATTTCTTCCTGGGGCAGGGGAAGTATATTGTGGACATCCTTGGCAGATTCCACATGGAAGATTGTAGACCCATGTCGACACCGATGATCACCAACTGGAAGAAGCTTCATGCTTCAGATTCTAAGTTGGTGGATCCCACATTATATAGACAGCTGATTGGTTCCTTGATGTATTTTGGTCAACACCACACCAGATATATGTTTTGCAGTCAACACGATGAGCCAGTTCATGTGTGATCTCAGGATGGTGCACTGGGTTGCTGCAAAACACATTCTGCGGTACTTGCAGGGGACAATGGATTATGGTCTGGATTATAGGTAGGGGGATGGAGTGAGATAGGCAGGTTACACTGATTTTGATTGGGCAGGTTGTGCTTCTGATAGGAAGAGCACTTCAGGGTGTTGTTTTGGGTTGGGTTCGGCAGTGGTGTCGTGGTTCAACCAAAAGCAACAGTTAGTAGCATTGAGTTCAGTAGAAGCAGAGTACATGGCAGCCAGTCTAGCCAGTTGTGAGGCCATCTGGCTTCGCAAGATGTTGTTTGGCTTATTTGGTTAGCCGTTGAGACCTTCAGTGATATACTGTGATAATCAGAGTTGCATTAAACTCACGGAGAATCCAGTATTTCATGACAGGTCAAAGCATATCGGGATCAAATATCATTTCATCAGAGACTATGTTCAGAAAGGAGCTGTGAAGCTTGAGTATATTCCCACTAATGAGCAGGTTGCAGATATTCTTACCAAAGCCTTACCACGGGGCAAGCATGTCTACTTTAGAGACAAGATGGGTGTGGTGAGGAACACCTTCCTCGGTAAGAGGGAGTGTTGAAATTTGATTACCGGAGGACAGGTGGTTCCCTAAGGCTTTGATGTTTGGCCTAGGGAAAAGTGTTCAAAAGAATTTAATTTTTCTCCTAAAGTGACTTTATAAAGTTATAAAGTCAAATCTAATTTAAAAGTGACTTTAAGTGATAAAGTTACTAAGTCTAATTTTAAAGTGACTTTAATAAAGTCAATGTGAAATTAGAAAGTGAAAAGTGACTTTGGAAATAAATGACTAAGTGTATCTTTATTAAAGTGGGCTGAATTAAAAAATAGAAAGTGAGATTTAAATGAACATTTAATCTCAGCCCTAGATCTAAAGCTATCTTAGCCATTAGATTTAGGGATTCCCCAAAAGTCACTTAGGGTTAGTTTAAAGGAGGAAAAGGAGGGAAAAGGTCATTCATTCTTTCATGAGCAGTGAGGAGAAGGAGAACAGAACCTTGGCATGCATACCGAGGCATCACTTTAGCCAATCCGTACAGCAAGGAGAGGCACACAATTCAAGGCAGTTTGGGCACGAGTTTCAAGGCAAAACTGTACAACAGCTTGGGCACGTATTCCAAGGAGGCCATACAACAGTTTTGGCACAGATTTCAAGGAGCAGTTTGCTGATTTTTGAGGCATGGTTTTCAAGACAGTCCGTACAGTGAGTTGCTGTCCTTGTGCACGGAAACTGAGGTAGAAAACCATACAACATTTATTGCTGTTTCTCTGCACGCAGTTTGAGGAATTCGTACAACAACATTTATTGTTGTTTGCACGCTTTTCAAGGAGGCCGTACAACAGCATTTAATGCTGTAATTTTTGGGCACAAAATTCAAGGAGGCCATAGAACATTTATTGCTGTTTCTGTTTTGCTGTTTGCACATTTTTTGAGGCGGTGGTTAAGCACGGAAAACGAGATAAGTTGTATTTGTTACTTGCTGAAATATTTCTGAGTATTTCTCTCTCATTGTAAAAGCTATTTATCAGAAATAAGAAGAGCTTTCGAACTAGTTTTCCCCAAGAGTTGTAGGGGGTTTTTTCAGGGTCAAGTTGACCAAAAATCAACGTGTCTATTTTCTGTGTGTGGCTGATTTATTTTTTTGAGTTTTGTTTCTGCATTTCAGCACTGTGAAATTTTCAGAATTTGTGTTTTTAGAAAATATTTATTTTTCCAGCTTGTTGAATGTATGGCTATGGGAATGGGCATTTAACTTTATGGGAGAAATAAGGAGAAACTGAAAACTAGGTTGGGTTATCAAATTTCTACATTGTGCTCTCAATAAGTCGGGATCCCTCTTTCGCCCATGAAAATGAGTAAGTGCCAATGGACAGTCCCATTTAAATAAATAAATAAAGGCGAAAGAAGAGAAAGGATTCCTGCGCAGAGATGTGAAGCAAACAATTCCATTGGGGTACTGACCAGGCTCGCTGGTTGCGGAGCAATGCTTGTGTTCCTGTAGTGACTGTCAGGGTACTGTCCAGGCCTGTTGGCAGCGGAGCAACACCAAAGATGAAAAACTATACTAAAAAAATCTAAAGCTCGCGAACTAAACCACCCTTTCCTAATTCGAAACATTGCAATATTGCTAATTCCATGTTTGTGTTCAACCAAGAGGGGCCAGAGGGGACTATGTTTATTCATGGTTAAGTGGGGAAACTACAGTAATCTACATGATGAATCAATACTTCTTGAAGAACTAGACACTGCACGAAAGAATCAACCTAGACAGAGACGCTGGAATTCTACCATTGTGTCGCCAAGTGTTGTCGTTGCTACAACACCTTCCAAAATTTTGGCCTACACCCAAATTTCGGAGCCTTCTTTGTTCTTGCATATTGTCGTTGCAAGCATTAAGTCTTATTGCATATGTTTTCCCTAAGTGTTTTGGTCCCGTTTGCAAGAAAATCAAAGTGTTGTCTTTTCGCATGTCAAGTGTTGTACATCGCACAAAATCTAGTTTTGGTGGTTTTAAGAGGTTATCTTTGTGTAAACGAGTTATTCTTACCATGTAAACATTCGTCGCACTCATTTCCAAAGTTTTAAGCACTGTCGCACAAGTGTTGTCACTATCGTCACAAAGTGCATCTTTGGTGTCGCACTTGTCGTAAGTCATCACAAAGTTGTCGCACTGGGGGAAGTATGTTGTTCACGTGTTCTGGATGATCTATGTTGTATTGTCAAGTGTTCTAAGTGTGCGATCACAGTGAAGTCTTATCACTGTTCACATCAGCTTCATTGATCCCACACTTAGCCAAATTTGGAAACTTTCCGACCAAGCAACTTAGCCTCATCCAGCCCTCCTGAACTGCTCATTGCGCAATCTCAGTCCTCAAGCTGAAACCCTGTCTCTTGGCACTGTGCAATTCCTGCTTCCCAGGGCTGGGCATTGCGCAATCACAGTGCCCAAGCTCATCCTCAATACTGCACATTGCGCAATTTCTCTCTCCTGCCCAGTCAGCACTGCACATTGCGCAGTCACAAGGCTCAAGCCTTAGCCCTGAGCCCTTGAACTGCACAATTGCGCAATCACTTGGCCTCCTTGCCTTCCAGAATTGCGCAGTGGGAAAAATCGGTGCTCAATCCCTCAACCTAGCTCTCGGAGCTTCCCAACTGTGGAATCTTTTTTCTCAGTCCAAGCCTGAACTGCGCACAGTCTCAAGGCTTTGTGAAAATTCCACAAATTGGAATCCTAAAACAACAACTGATTAGATTTCTTCTATTTGTTAATTTACTGAACAAATTATTTACTGTTTGCTATGGTAAATAGCAAAATCAATATGCTACAACCTTCACAAAATAAATACAGCAGAATAAATACAACGTAGGAAGGATAGATGCACACACTCAAAATAACAACGTTATTTTTGGACTAAGTCCCTGGAAAAACCCAACTTGGGAAAACCGGTGCAACAACTGAGGGTTTGTATATTATGAAGTAGTAAATCTAAGTACAAGTCTATGGTTGCTCAAATCTAGCAAACCATATCTAACAAAAAGTTAGTGAGAGAATTCTCATTTTGCCACTGGCGATTCGACACTTATCTGGGCTCAAGATAAGCTGCCCTGCGATTCCTCTATGCAGTCACCGCGTCAGCCTACGCAATATTGCGTTCCACAACTCGGAACTGTGTCACCTTCGCTATATGATCAACTGTTGTCTGGAAACTTGATCCTCCTGGCCTCCGTGCTCTCTCTCCAGACTCTGGCACTAAATCAACTCTGTCTCCTAGTAAGAACGAAATCTCCTCCTGAAGCTCTGCGCTGCCTCTCTGTGGCACTTGTTGCCTCTCTGCTTTGCACTCAGCAGATTTGGAAAAGCTTCCTCCGACCTTACTATCCCTGCCCCTCTCTCACTGCAACGAGCTCACTAGCTCTCTCTCCGGCAATTCAGTGCTGCTACTTAGGAAATCGATTTGCTAGTGAATTCAATCTTTGCAAGTATGTTTTCCAAGTGCCCATCGAGTTCTTATAATCTCCACGATTAAAACTTAATCGATGGCTAAGTTTAACTAAGACTCGATCCACGCCTTTTTCTTCAAGATTCGCTCTTGACTTAATTAATACCTTTTAATTAATCATATTTCCCAAGTTTAGACTTAGGAAATATTAAAAACTGATTAATTATTTAATTAAGCCATCTTTAGGTGGAATTTCTCCAAACGATTTCTGGGTCTTGGAGAATACATGTGTCTTAACCTCTTTGCAATTTCTCGAGGCTAGAGCACATCTGATGCTACAAAAATCAACACTCCCTCTTAGCTAGGAATGTGCTCTAGTACTGCTGCCCTCCTGATAGCAATACTTTGATTTTGCACCATCTCTTGTTGCGCTGCTGATGTTTGGGTACTGCTGCCCACCAATTACTACGCAACGTTGATATGTGCTGCATCTGTGCTGCTGCTGAACCTGCTACCAACTATTGCATTTGCACTGCAACTTTGTTGTTGTTGCTACTACAACATCTGTAAGTGTCTCTTATCTATTGCTGCTGCAACTGAGAGATGTCCATCATGTTGAACCAACTGTGTTCAGTCTGATGCATCTGTCACCCGAGTACTGAACGCTGCTAGCCTCTACGCTGCTGCTCACTCTGCACTGTGCCAACTGCACTGCTGCCAACTCTGCTCTGTGCTGCTCAGTATCTGACTGCAATTAGCTTTTGCATCTGTCACTCTGGTACCTGACCTCACCAATTGCCATTGGTCCATCTTGCTACTGCTGCTATGGGCTCTCGTAGCAAGGTATTGATCCAAGAAGTGGACTCCTCAAGGGTCCTGTTGACCACTAGAGTGGCACGTGATGATTATGTGAAGACTCCATGCCCAAGGATGAACTAGAGGACATTTGTACCATTAGATATCATTAGTTCAACAAAGTTTTTAAACTCTACTACCTCTCATCATTTTCTCTTGTATTCAGATTCCATGCCCTATGGGGAATTGTAATAAGTGATGCTAGTAATGATGAGTTTTATGTTGGTATTGAGTCTGTAACATGCCTAGGTAGCTTGGGACCTTGCCAACAAGTGAGTATTACTTTGGGAGGTTTTTTTCACTCGGTTAATTATCATCTCCCTACCAGGACTTAATAATTAATTGAGTTTTTTCCTCCAATTTTACCGCAAGCCAAGGTACGGCTTGATGGTGAGGCCTTGGGTGAGTGCTAGTGTCTAGAGTCGATGTATATTACCATACTAGATTACACAAAAAAATTCGTGGAATTTGGTTAGGTCTAGGTATTTATTTTTTAATTTTTTAGATTTCTCGCAGGTCAAAAATTGCAATAAAAATTGTAATTGGATTGTAATAAGTGTTGTCTAGAGAAGTTGTATGGGGTATGAATAATCAAAATTAGACCTCTCACCTTCAAATTTTTACTATGCCACACTTTGAGGGGTTAATAATGTGTTTTGGACCCTCAAAATCCACATTTCCTAAGTTTAGTGGAAATTGTAGCAATTAATTAGGCTACAATTAAATAAAATAGAGAGAAATGAATTATTCCATGTGATAGAATGACTTGGAAATGACTTGGAAATTATCCTAAGTCAAAGAGTTGAGTCAATGAACATGTGGAGGATGATTGAGCACACTGCATCATTAATTCACCATTATTTTATCAAAATAGAGTTTCCGAGAGATAAAGCAACAATTACACACATGGAAAATCGAATTTATTAAAGGCAATTGGGCATCAAAGGAATATTCTACAAGATCAATTGACTTAAGACCTCGTGGGGACCTCTTCTCACGAGTTATCTAGAGTGCAGCAACACTCAAAGCTTTACTCATAGGATTTACGCTTTTCCTTGGGCCCAGACTGCACAGTCAACTTGCTCTGTTCTCAGGGGCCTACATAGAGCTACATCGAGATCATCTACATGTAAGATTTCACTGGGCTCGAGTTTGCAGTGGTGGACTAGATGTAGCACGGGACTTCGCTTCGCTCATGGATGAGTTCACTAGATCATATAGGGAATTCGATTTCCCTTGGGGTGCACAAAAGGAATTCGATTTTGCTCTCGTGTCTCAGTATTCTCCACATCGAACTTGACTTATCTTTCCTTGGGATTTGATCCAAGTTCAGTTCTCACATGCATTCTTCCTTGGGAATTTCTCCAAACTCTCAATATAATAGAGCCATGGGCTCTTGTATTGTATCATGTTATGAGCTATCGGGCTTGAGGAAACTCCGCCATTTTATACTTGCATATTAATAAAATCAAGACTTTGGGGTTGCGAAGCGGATGTTCTCTTGGCGATTATGAGGTGATTCCTTTTCGTGTTTGTGTTTATTATGCTTGCATTTCCTTATATGTTTGATCTATGTTAATTCATATTTTCCATATAGCGTGGATTGGTACATGCAAGCTATCTTGCATGTGTCATTGTTTTAGAGCATTATCTTAGAAGTAATCTTGCTAAGGCATTTTAGGTGGAATGCTTAGTTTATCTTGTTTCGTTTTGATGTTCTAATCCTCTTGCGAGTTTACATTTGATTTCAAATGTGTAGGGAAGATCGATTTTTACATTGTGTGCGAGAAATCCATCCGGGTGTGGGAAATGTCTCAAATAGACTAACTCATTCCTAGGCTCACAACAATCCAAGACTCAGTGTCTCCAACTCCAAGTTTTTCATCCAACGAGAACCAAAAGGGAGTGTCGTTTTCCTCTAAGCTACTTGATCATCAAATTAAATTTTAAAATCCAAAATATTTCCTTTATAGAGCGTTTTAAAATCATATTTTTTATCTCAACAACGTTTTTTAGACTAGACAAGGATGGGGGTTCACTCCCATTTCTTGGAGCTAGTGTCTTTGTATACTAGTTTGTACTTTAAATCTTGTTTATTTCACTCTAACATTTGATTTTATTTTGCGGCCCATAATTTTGAGCGTGAACAACAAGGAGCTTGAAGAGGAGATGGCGAAAAACTATTGATACTCCTTGCATGCAAAGCCTTCCACTACCTTAAAGACCGATTTTTAGGGAGGTTGTGAGCACCTTAAGGACAACAACAATATCACCTTGGTTGTGGGCCTTTGAGCCTTGTAATATTTCTGTTTTGAAGGTGTTTCCCATGCGCTTTTGTTGTCATCTTTGAGGAGGAGATCTAGCTTTTTCCCAAGCTCTATCTTTGTAAAAGGATCTCTTTTGGGCAGCTTTCTTAGAGGCTCTTTTTCTCATTTGTAATCACTAATAAAGTAACCTTTTTTCCTTGAGGGAGCTTGGGATCTTTTTCCCATGGTATCCCCTTTCCTTGGGTGAAGAGGAAGGACCTTCTTGGGTGGATTGACTTATTTTCTGATTTTCATCTCATGTATGCTAAAAAATTAACATCTAATGCACTCTACATCCATCTCACTAAATCTAGTGTTTAATTAAACTTACATGCATGAGCTCCAAAGGATTCAAACTTGAGGAAATCTTCTTTCCTATGTGTGAGAAATTTACAAGGTTGACAAGTTTTAATTAATTGAATGGTTATGCTTCATTATTTAATCCATGCATGTTATACATTTTGAGGAACCATTGAAGCATTTCCTTCAAGCAAAACGATTGTATCTTAAGGAGAACTTATTTCTTTCCACTTGCCTATTAATGCTACAAAACACATAAGTTTATTTCCATTTGTCTCTCAAAGTTTGATTCAGTATTGCAAGTAAGCATTATCTCATTTTGATCTCTTGTGGAACATTACATGTATCATTAAATTGGGATACATCAACATAGTTTCATACCAACACTCACTAAAACTTTACCTCCAACATAAGTTGGTTGTATATACTATAGACCTTTAGGGACCCTCTACTCCCCTATTGACTCCTCACTGTGAGATCCACATGATTTGGGCGAGGGTGAGGTCTGGGGATTGAAGAGTTGATTTGAAATCTTTGTTGTAGAGGTAATTAACTAAAATTAACTAAGAGCACTCTCCATCACATTTCCTTTTACTTGTCTCTTGATGGTTTTGGATCTTATGCAAGTATTGTGATGCTTTCTTTTCATATTCGCAAAGTCTAATTTCATATTTACCATCTAACATTTTTTAAGTTGTTTCTAACTATGGCAAGATATGTTTCAATGTTGTGATTTGGTTATCTCATAATCATTTTTATTTATGCAGATATCTTGTGCTAATAGCTTTTGTTTCCATTTCAGGATTACTTTGTTCTCATCTTTTTCAAAGCATTACTTTTACTTTTGAGCAAGTTATTTGTAAGACACTGGTTGTATGGTTTATCATTATTATTTCAAAGTTGCTCATAAATCTCAAAAAAGTAATCCATTTTTTCACTCTAACAAAGTCTCCTAGAACCTCATATTCTTTTAACTTAGTTTCTTCACTTTAGGGACCACCCCCCTTAACTGATCTAGGAGAGAGCGACAACGGAGAGAGTCGGGATTAGTGTGACATCTCCTTCTTTGAGTTCCTTGCCACCAACCACACCTTGTCTGGTTGAAGGCTTTTCTCACTGACTTGTAGGTAGGTGTAGGCAGCAAGGAGAGTTAACAGGTCCTGCCCATCTGTAGTTCTCTGGGGCTACAAAACCAAATCACCCCACCTCACTCTTGGAGGTATGTCAGTGATCATGGCAAACTCTTCCTCCAATATGGAGGACAACCTATCAATCTCTGCAGATGCAACCTGTTGGTCCTGCTTCTCCTCTTTGCCCCTCTTTCTGAGCAGACACTAGGTGTTGTAGTGACCAAGTTCACCACATCTGAAGCACTTGACCTTGGATATGTCCTCCTTCCTTCTGCGCTGCTCCTGCTGCCCCTTTGATGCATGGGCTGCATTCTCCTCTTCCTTTACTTCCTTCATCCCACTGCTGCTGCTGCCATTGATGGTGCTCTTCACCAAGTCTTGCCTCATATCCTTCTGCTGCAGCTTCCGACATTCTGTCCGAGTTTGGCAAGTTTTCTCTGCCCAGGATACTCTGGATGAAGACTTGCCAATCTTCAGAAACACTATTCAGGGAAAATCGTACAAACTCTGTAGGTTGGGGCACTGACCTGACTGCAAACAACTGATCTCGGACTTCCTGAAGTTTAGTAAGGAAGGGGTCTATACGATCCCCTTTCTGCATCCTGGTACACCTCAACTTCTCCTCCAAATACATCTTCCGTTGCTCAGAAGATCCCTGGTATAGCATAGCAAGGACATCCCACATCTGCTTGGAAGTGTCCTTTTCAGCTATGTGTGACACTACGTGATCTCAAACTCCATCGAGAATAAGCCTCTTTTCTTTCACCATCTCCTTTTTGTAGGTCTTATGCTGATCTGGGTCCGTGGGTATAGTTACCACTGAACTGATATAGGTCTTGAGATCATATTCATCTAGAAGATAGGAAATCCTGGCCTTCCAGATCACATAGTTGGATGAATTGTCCAACCGATCCTGATCTCTCAACCCTGCTGATGCCATCTCACCAAAAATGTCGAACTCTACCTCTTCTCCTCTGTGCAACTACTGATTGGCTCTACGCACTCCCTGTTGGAGTGGGCAAATTTGCTCACAACTACCGCTTCTCTGCGTGGAGAATTTGAACTTCTAGAAGTTCCCCGAGGAAAGAATTCCCTTAGTGTGTGCTCTTCTTCCCTTCCGACGCTATTCTGCCAGCAACTACTGCAAAATAACTGCATCCCAGCTGAAGATATGCTTTGCAAGAAAAACGCTGTAGCTCCCTCTGCCTCAATGTTCGATCTGGAAATTTTATTCTTTGTCGACTCACTCGGAGAAATAAATTTCCTAAAAAATCTGCCTTCCTGGCCAATGGACTGCGCAACCTCCCCGAGTTTCGAGCAGATGCCTACGCAGTGCTTTGAATCCCCCTCTTTCTTTCTACAACTGAGCTCCTCTGCTTCTATTTGCACTCTGATACCATGTGAAAATTCCACAAATTGGAATCCCACTACAACAACTGATTAGATTTCTTTCATTTGCTAATTTACTGAACAAATTATTTACTGTTTCCTATGGTAAATATCAAAATCATTACACTGCAGCCTTCAAAAAATAAATACAATAGAATAAATACAGCACAGGAAAGATAGATGCACACACACACAAATAACAATGCTATTTTTGGACTAATTCCCTGGAAAAACCCAACTTGGGAAGACCGATGCAACAATTGAGGGTTTGTATATTATGCAGTAGTAAATTTGAGTACAAATCTATGGTTGTTCAAATCTAGCAAACCATACAAAGAAAAATCTGACAAAAACTTAGTGAGAAAATTCTCACTCTGCCACTGGCGATCTGACACTGATCTGGGCTCAGGATGAGCTGCCTGGCGCTGCCTCTGTGCAATCACTGTGTCAGCCTACACAGTACTGCGTCCCACAACTTCGAACTGCATCACCTTTGCTATTTGATCAACTGCTATCTGGAAACTTGACCCTCCTGGCTCTCTCTCTGGACTCTGGCACTGAATCAACTTTGTCTCCCAGCAAAAACGAAATCTCCTCCTGAAGCTCTGCGCTGCCTCTGCGCTGCATCTCTGTGGCACTTGATGCCTCTCTGATTTGCACTCACCGGATCTGGAAAATCTTCCTTCAGCCTTACTATCCTTGTCTCTCTCTCACTGCAACGAGCTCACTAGCTCTCTCTCCGGCAACTCAGCCTTGCTACTCAGGAAATCAATCTGCCGGTGAATTTCATCTCTGTAAGTATGTTCTCCATGTTCCCATCGAGTTCTTCTTATAATCTCTCGCTGAGACATCAACGACCACAATTAAAACTTAATCGATGGCGAAGATTAACTAAGACTCGATCCACGCCTTTTTCTGGAAGATTCACACCTGACTTAATTAATACTTTTTAATTAATCATATTTCCTAAGTTTAGACTTAAGAAATATTAAAAACCGATTAATTATTTAATCAAGCCATCTCTAGGTGGAATTTCTCCAAACAATTTCTGGGTCTTGGAGAATACATGTGTCTTAGCCTCTTTGAAAATTCTTGAGTCTGAAAATTCTCGAGGCTAGAGCACATCCGATGCTACTAGAGGAATGTGCTCTATTACTGTTGCCCTCCTGATAGCAATACTCTGATTCTGCACCATCTCCTGCTGCGCTGCTGATGTCTGGGTACTGCTGCCCACCAACTACGGCGCAACTCTGATATGTGCTGCATCTGTTCCATGATCTTTATTTAAAGACCATGGAGGATCATTTGTTGATTATCAATATGGAGAGATGTTCATATAATCTATTCCGTTTTTGCATTAACATATTACCTCAAGTGGCCATGTTGGATGGGGCTGTGGACTATCTTTCTCTTTGAGAGTTTTAACTATGTAAACAATAGTGTATTGGTCTTTGATATGTGTGTCTGAGCGATTGTCGTAGGGTGTTAGATCTGTGTGGATAAATCCTATTTTTCAAACTGTTTACTTAAGACCAACTCAATAGGACTACAGGAAATCCGTTATTAGAATTTGTCTTTCATTGCTTGACAAACTTGACCTGTTACTTATTCTATGTTAAATACCCATTTAGACTTTATATAGCTATTTGAATAATATAGTGTCAAAACATCCTAATAAAAAATCCTCTGCTGAGAGGTTCATGATTATGGAAACTGTGGAAATCTATGGAATTGAACTCATGGCCACTAAATGACAAGTATTCCACAATAACTGCTATGGGAATTTAGAGTGGTTTAATTGTGTTTTAGCCTTCAAACAATTTATGTCCTGGGAAATTTTTTGGTTCTAGAAGCTTGGTAAGGAAAGGGTGGGGATATGCTAGAAGATCGAACAATAATTTATAAAATCTTACTTCTATGATATGCTTCATGGAATTTCATTCACCAAAGAAACTGATAATGCAGAGATCCTCTTTGGTAAATATGTCCAGATATAGATGTTGATCTCAATGCTTAATTAGCCATCAAGGGTATTCAACCTCACATTTAATTTGCTATCTCCAATTTCAGGTCTAAAATTATTGATGTCTCCGTTGAGTCATATTCTGCAAAGGAAGTGCCATCTGGAATTATCTTTTGAAAGAATGGAGTACATGATTTCCCTTTGTTGAATGTAATTTTGTGTGATAAGGTTTAATTTTTATTCTGCTAGTCTAGGAATTGTTTTTAGTTGTTTCCTTTGCATAGTTACAATTATTTTTGGTAGGCTTATTTATAGTTAGTCATTTCAAGTTGTTTGGATTTCAAAATGTTAATGTTTAATGCCATGCTTTGCAATGTACTTATGTCTTAATATCAAGGGTTTGCTATTGGCCTGAGAGCTTTGGAATTTTGCAATTAAGCAGCTAATCTGAATCATTAATGCTAATGGTCAGGTGTTAAATGTTGCATCATAGAGCGAAGTCAACAGTTCAAACAGCATCCACAAGCTCATTTCATTAACAATCGTACTATGGAGGTCATTTTCTACTCAATCATCTTTCACACAGATTGTGTCTCTCTAGTTGTCTCACAACTTCATTATATCTGGGTTTTACTGAAGTTGCCTAACAGTGATTCAGGAGCTTATTCACAACTATTTTTCACAGTCTCTTTATTTTTGTTTGTTCATTCATTTGCACACCAAATCTTCACTATGTCACAATTGATTCTTTTTTTAATAAACCAATTGCACATGTGAATATTTGTCAATATAGATCTGATCTACGCACAAGATAAAACTAGAGTCAGATTTACAATAAGCATCAAACATGGAGTTGAGAATCAAGTATATTATCCTTGGTTTGAAAAAAATACTCTCAAAGAACAGATTTTGAAGTAAATCGTTGGAGTTTTAAATCCCTGCCTTTGATACTGTGATGGGATTAAAACTATCGCACCATATTAGAATGGGTGAGAATGCAAGTACATCAAACAATTATTCAGATCAATGTACGAGAAGAAGAATAAATAATGCATGCAACAAACACACAAGAAAAAGGTAGAAATTAGAGAGAGTAAATATTGTGATAAATAAACATGGTACCAATCTACAAATTTCTCTCATCGTATGTTGAACAGTGGTGTAGGCAGCAGGGCACGGACAAGGGTTCAATAGTTTGTGGATGCATGTGGAACTAATGGATGCAAACACAGGTTTGGCAATTTGCAGAGGCATGTATACATTGGATGGAACAGGCTGTTGATTTGTGGTAGCATCTGATGTGCTCTAAGTCCCAAATTTTGTGGAGAGGCTTAGAGTCTTAGACACATGCATTCCAGATAACTCAAAAATTGTTTTGGAAAATTCCACCCAGAAACAATTTTATTTGATAAATTAATTATTTTTAATGAGGACCCTAAGTCTAACTTAGGAAATTAAAATAATTAATGGGTATTAATTTAAACTGTGGGTGAAACTTCTAGAAAAAATAGATCAAGTCTAAATGTAATCTTAGCCGTTGATTGGAGATCTAATCTCGACCATTGAAGTTTCAACGAGAAGACTATAAAGGAAGACTTGAGGGTCATTTGGAAGATACACTGAAAGGATCAAGTGATTGATTTCTTTAGTGAGCAGTGCTCAGGGAGAAATTTCGATCTAGAGATTCTTCACGCAGTTGAGTGGCAAAGACAATATCTAGAGAGAAATCTTTCTTAGCTGGAGAATCATCAACAAAGAAGGGCAGAGAGAGATCCAACAACTCCAGCGCATAGCCAGTGAGGCTGACGCAGAGCCACGCAAAGGGAGAGAGTAAATCTGAAGGGTCTGTTGAAGATTTGATTTCAGAAGTCGGGAGTCGGGGTGTGAGACTGAGAGGTAGATATCGAATTTTCTGGAAAGCAAATCGATCCAGAAACTGAGTGACGCAGTGCCTAGAAGGGGTGATGTTGGGACTGTGCAGTGACTGCGTAGAGCTTGTTAGAGGCACATCATTCAGTGGCTGGATCAGCCGAGATTTCCAGTGATAGTGTGAGGTAACCTCACTAATCTTTCTGTCAGTCATATTCTCTGTACCTGAATTGTCCGGTGAGACATTCAGAGATGTATTCAAAATTTACTGCTGCTTAATAATAAAACCTTCAGATCTGCTGCACTCGTTTTCCTACATTGGGTTTTTTTTTTTGAGATGTTTATCCAAAAATAATGGTGTCCTTTGTGATGTTTTTCTTTTGCTCAGTTTCCTGTTTTCGCATCTAAATTTAATTAAGTGAAGGCTGCTTCAGTAATTGCTTCAATAGTTTCAGAAGAAATCTGCAAATAACTTGTTAATCTAAATTTACAATTAGGAGAAGTAATTCAGTTTGCTACAGTAGGATTCCCGATCTAGGACTTGGAATTTTCACATGGTATCAAAGCTTGTGGAGCATTGTAGGTGAAACAGGAAGAGCAGATCCAACACTGAGAAGGAGGCCGAATAGTTGCAGAAAGCAGCAGTTCGAATCCCCAAAGGGATTGCGCAGTCCAGGCATGGAGGGCTGAAATTTTTGGGAAAGTCTCTCTTTGAGTGAGTCGACAGAGAGGAAGGGCTTCCAGATCGGAATTTTGCCGAGTTAGAAGGTGCAATGCAGAGCTGGCGGGACGCAATTTTTTGCAGGCATAATTTGTTTTGCTGGGTAGAAAGTCATCAAAAGAGGAAGCAGAAGCACAGTAAGTGAATTTTCTTCCTCAGGAAGTTCCTAGCCAGGGAATTTATTTTTTCCAAGATCTGAGCAGCAGATCTGGGTGGCAGAGCTACAAATTCCAGAAGGAGTGCGTAAGCCAGCCAGTGCTGCGCAAAGGGGGAAGAAGAGGAGCTGGAGGGAGCCTCCAACTACATGATTTGGAAGGCAAGAATCACATGCCTTCTAGATGAGTACGATCTCAAGCTTTTTGTGATGAGTATGGTAGCAGTCCCTGCAGATCCAGATCTGCTGAATTAGTACACGGCTGATATGGCGAAGGCTAAAAGGCTACTCCTTGATGGAGTCAAAGATCATATTGCATCCCATATAGCTAGCAAGGACAGAACCAGGTAGATGTGGCAAGCCTTGGCTGTTGAGATTTTGTGTATTTGGGGTAGCATCAGTTGTGCTCTAGCTCCCAAATTTTGTGGAGGGACTAGAGTACACTTGATCTACAAGACCCAGAAAGGGATTTGGGAAATTTCATCTGGTTTAGAAGATATTAAATTAATTAATTATTTTAATGTATTTCCTAAGTTAAAACTTAGGGAACTTAAATCATTAAACTGAATTTAATTAAACATGTGATGAAATTGTCTTAAGTCACACCGATCAAGCTTTCCTTTTAATCTTAGCCATTGATTCAAGATTTGATCATGGCTGTTGGTTTCCAAACGAGAAAAGTATAAAGGAAAGGCTTGGGGTCATTTGTAAAGATACACAGAGGCAGAGCATTGAAGCTAAGCTGAGATTCTAGGGTGGGTTTGCTAAGAATTCTCAGAAGTGTTTCAACTGTAGAGAGGGGAATTTAGGCCAAGGGGATGATCTGATCCCAGGGTCTAGAAATAGCAAGAGGCAGAGATCAGCTCAGAGAGGCAACGCAGAGAAGTAAGAGAGAAGCAACAGGAAGGGCAACAACTGTGCTACGCAAGTGATGTGCAGTCCCTCAAGGACAGCGTGATTTTCAGCTGGAAGCCCTCAGGGGTTACGTAAAGACCCTAAGGGGTAGCGTAAGGCTTGCGTCACCCAGTCTGGGGTAACCCAACCCTTTTCGGAGCAGCGCTGAGGGACGCAGAGGCTTCAGAGGCTGACGCAGAGGCTTTTCGGGACAGCGCTGGGGTTTCTAGGCCCTAATCTTGGCTGAGTTCTGTAAATCTCGTTTGAGGGTGTGGATCAGTCATTATTTTGGCCTTAGAACAACCGGTGAGCTGTAGATCTATTATTTCTCTGTCGGGTTTTCCACATTTGGAACCCAGGCTTATTGTATTTAGAAAATTCTTAATAATAAAACCCTCCAGCAGCTAGAAGACCGGTTTTCCCGCATTGGGTTTTTCCGGGGACTATTTGTCGAGAAAACACCTGTGTCACTTTATCTATGTGTGCATGTACTTGTTCTAGATCTGAATTGGTGAAGATCTGTTACATGTTTTGCTTCGATTTTAACTTGAATTTATTCAGTTAATAACTTATCTAAGTAGGAGGAGCATAACCAGATTAACAGTAAAGATTTCTGCATAAAATGTAAGATTCAGGAATTTTCACATTGGTTGCGCTGTATGAAGGCTCTTCCGAACAACGAAAGATGTACTTAGAGCATAAACTGAGGATGATGTAGATGCAGAAAGGGGAGTGTATTGTTATGTTCCTGTCGAAACTTCAGGAAATCCATGATCAACTAGCAGCAGTGGGATCCACCCCTTCTCCTACAACAATGGTGAGACTAGCTCTTAACGCAGTCACTAAAGAATGGTAGGTGTTCGTCCAGAGACGTGGGGTGCTCTTCGGCAAGAAGAGCTAAGGAGGGACTTGGTCAAGTGTAAACTTGATGACAACAGTGGCAGTGGATCGAAGATGAAGCAGGAGGAGGAAAATGCAGCCCTCGCATCCAAAGTGTAGCAGGAGCAATAGAGACGAAAGAAGGACATCTCAAAGATAAAGTACTTAGAGCGTAAAGTGCTTCAGGTGTGGTGAACTTGGTCACTACGCTACCCAGTGTCCTTTGAAGAAAAAAGACAAGGACAAGAAGCATGATTCAAAGGTTGCGCCCGCAAAAAATCGAGGGGGATGAGCATGCCATGAGTGCCCATGCATCTCCAGGAGGGAGATGGGGCAGCATTGAGCTGTAAGTTCTCAAGAACTTCAGTTGGGTATGATCCTTGAGGAGTCAACCTCTTGGATCATGATTTTGCTATGGGTGCCCAAGATTAGCAGTCGCAGGTTGGAGGAGTTTTCAGTTGTGCACAGTAGTGTTGGAGCGACAGGTGCAATGGTTAGCAATGCAAGAATTTGAGTAGCGCAGAGGGACGCAGTTCAGAGCTGCAATAGCGCAGTGCTTCAGAGGGACAACGTGGGTCTAGTAGCAGTCAGAGTTTCAGCATCGAGATGCATCCTGAACACTTGTTCATAATTTTGGATGTTTTTCAGTTGCTTCTCTCAGCAGCTGAGTTGAAGTTCAGAGTTAGCAGTGGATGCAACATTTGAGAGGGAGTTGCAGTACAGATGCAGCGTTGATCGTGGTAGGGTTAGCGACAGTACAGTTGTAGCAGCAACGCAGTGGTTGGTGGATAGCATGTTAGACATCAACAATGCAGAGGGAGATGCTTCAGAGTCAGAGTAGTGTGCAACAAGGCATATTTGCTAGAGCACATTCCTCGCTAAGAGGGAGTGTTGATTTGTGGTAGCATCAGATGTGCTCTAAGTCTAAAATTTTGCGGAGAGGCTTAGACACATGCATTCCAGATAACCCAGAAATTGTTTTAGGAAATTCCACCCAGAAACAGTTTTATTTGATAAATTAATTATTTTTAATGAGGACCTAAGTCTAACTTAGGAATAATTAAGGTATTAATTTAAACTGTGGGTGAAACTTCTAGAAAAAACAGATCAAGTCTAAATGTAATCTTAGCCATTGATTGGAGATCTAATCTCGGCCATTGAAGTCTCAACGAGAAGACTATAAAGGAAGGCTTGAGGGTCATGTGGAAGATACACCGAAAGGATCAAGTGATCATTTTCTTTAGTGAGCAGTGCTCAGGGAGAAACTTCGATCTAGAGATTGTTCACGCAGTTGAGGGGCAAAGAGAGTATCCAGAGATAAATCTTTCTCAGCCGGAGAATCATCAACAGAGAAGGGCAGAGAGAGATCCAACAGCTCCAGCGCCGAGCCAGAGAGGATAACACAAAGCCATGCAGAGGCTACGGAGAGGGCCAAAGAAAATCCAAAGGGTTTGTTGAAGATTTGATTTCAGAAGCTGGGAGCTGGGGTGTGAGACCGAGAGGCAGAGATCAAATTTTCTGGAGAGTAGATTGATCCAGAAACTGAGTGATGCAGTGCCCAGAAGGGGTGACACTGGTACTGCGCAGAGACAACGTAGAGCCTGTCAAAGGCACATCATTCAGTGGCTGGATCAGTCGGGATTTCCAGTGATAGTGTGAGGTAACCTCACTAATCTTTCTGTCAGTCATATTCTCTATAATTGATTTTTCCGGTGATACATTTAGAATTTACTGCTGCTTAATAATAAAACCCTCAGATCCGCTGCACTGGTTTTCCCACATTGGGTTTTTTCCGGGGACGTTTGTCCAAAAATAATTGTGTCCTGTGTGATGTTTTTCTTTTGCTCAGTTCCCTGTTTCTGCATCTAAATTTAATTAACTGAAGGCTGCTTAAGTAATTGCTTCAATATTTTCAGAAGAAATCTGCAACTAACTTGTTAATATAAATTTACAAGTAGGAGAAGCAATTAAGTTTGCTGCAATAGTATTCCAGATATAGGACTTGGAATTTTCACACAGACTTGGCGTGGAGCACCTAATTCTGTTGTAAGGCATTCAATTTGAACAAAGTTTCTTGGCGTAGAATTGGCAAGTGGAACACCAAAGTCTGCTGGAGGCATTGTTTGGTATGATATGTATTGGGCAGCCTGGAATGTGGAGGTTCTTGGTGGTGATGTCATTGTAGAAATTAATTGTAGATTCAATACTGCTCATGTATTGTTTTAAAACATAAGACTCAAATCTACTTCTACTCATCCGCAGAAAGCAATTCATGATTGAGAAGCAATATAAAAAACATGCGACATGAATCAATACACATAACACGAGGATATATCTAGGGGAAAACCACTGCTTAAAACCCCTTCCTATCTATATTGCATTAGTCAGAAAATAGAGAAGAAGTACAATGCTTGTTCAAGCCTGAACAATCTATGCACAAGTATAATCTATCTCACTGCCTCACAAGTTGACTCTAGCCGATACTTAGCCAATTTTCCTGCCTGCCAAGCCCCTATTTCCTTGTGCTATTTCTCAAGGAATTAGCCCCCTATTAATTAAGGAAATCCCCATCTTGAACTGCACAATCCCTATAGGTCCTTTGACTGCATGCACCACCTATACAACTTGGATAATTATACAACTGATAGTACACTGCCCTTGAACTCCAATCTCAACTGGGTAACTCGTATTTCATGCATGCATGAGTTAATTATCACTGATTTATCAGTTAACTGGTTGAACACTGAAGCTGCACCCCACTCCTAGACCTCCTACTAGTTCTTCCAATAGTTGGAACTAGTTTAATTGATTTTAACTCAGTTTATCTGAATTAAATTATTACAACTCAAATTAAAACTCAACCTAGGCTCCTAAAATTTAGGAGTCACTCTACATAACTCAAGTTAGGCTCTCAACTCGAATTAACTGAGCCAACTAAGTGAAACTAACTGAGTTAACTCGTACAAGTTGTTTTGTGATGTGGAATTACAATTTTCTCCTAATTTAATTCAAGGGAAAATTAAATCAGGATTTTCTTGTTGCCAATTTTCAACACTCCCTCTCTATAATAAAGGGATTATCAGATACCCCAATCCTGCCTCTATGGAACTCGAATTTACCTCTTGACAATGCCTTTGTCAAAATATCTACGTCTTGTTCCTCTGTAGGAGTGTATTCTAGCAACATAATCCGCCTCTGCACACAGTCTCGTAGATGGTGATACCAGATGTTGATATGCTTGGATTAATCATGGAAAACTGGATTTTCAACGAGTTTGATACAACTCTGGTTGTCACAGTATATCACACTGGGATCCATCATCTGACCAAATAACCCAACAAGAATCTTCCTCATCTAGATAGCTTAGCAAGCTGCTTGACTAGCAGCCATGTACTCTGCTTCCATTAAACTGAGTGCAACTGATCTCTGCTTCCTGCTGTACCAAGAAAATGTTGTTGACCCTATATTGAAGACTCCTCCTGAAGTGCTCTTCTGTCTTGAGTAATTGTTCATTGGTGGATAAGTATTTTAAGTTCTTTCAATTGTATCATTAGTTAAGCATCTTGTGGATTGGTTTAATATTGGCACTAAGTTGAATAATACCTTTTCTTTGTTCCAAGATCACATCTAATTTATAATTACTTTTGTCCTTAAAGTTTCATTAATAACCTAAGTACTTGAACAAATCTTAAGCTGAGGATCTCACTCATCATCATTACATAAGCATCGTAGGACTTAGTTGGCATTAATAACTTACCTCCAAGCATAAGCTTGGTTGCTAGACTCTTAGGGAAATCCTTTTCCAATTAGCTTGAGGGGTTCAACCCTTCTTAGTGGTTAACACAGTGACCTTCCAATCATCAGAACCAAAGGAGCAGTCCCTGAGCACAAGATGAAATAATGATATTTTTTGTATTCACTTGTATTCACATTGAACAGTCCTAGACATAATGTCTTTAAAAAAATTGACAATTACATAGTATGTCTGTGTAAGTTTCTGTAGCATCGGATGTGTTCTAGCCACGAAATTTGGTGGAGAGGCTAGAATACATGAGATATCCAAAACCCAAAAATCGTTTTTGGAAATTCCACCTAGAGATGGATTAATTAGATTATTATCCGAATTTTAAATATTTCCAAAGTCTAAACTTAGGGAATATGGCTAATTAATCAGAATTAATTAAGTCAAGATGCGAATCATCTAGAAACTCACATGGATCGACTCCAAGATGATCCTAGCCATTGATTAAGTTTTAATCCTGGTCGTTGGTGCTCCAACAATGGATTATATGAGGAAGTCGATGGACACTTGGAGAAGACACACCAGACACACCAGAAGTTTGATTTCCTTGGCAGATTGATTTCCAGAGAGCAACAATAATTTCTGGAGAGCCAGAGATCGAAGCAGTGAGTGAGGGGCAGAACAATGAGATTGGAGGATGTAATGTTCCCAATTAAATTAATTTTGCTAAGAAGAATTTCCATTTTTGCCATTGGGTGTTGAGAAATATTTTGGCAGGTAAACTTAGGAAAAGTGGGTGGAGGGAGTCCCCACTTAATTTTCAGAGAGATGGAGACCACCAACATTAGACAAAAGGAAAAATTAAATTGGTAGTGGGATGTGGGGGCCACCCAAAAAGGGGAATTCAAACCCCTTAAGAAAATCGAGCTAGGGGGAAGGAGGTCGAATTGGTGGGGCCCACAAGGAGAGAAAGGGGGCAACAAAGATAAATAGAAGGAAGAGGCATCATTTTGGGAGCTTTTGACAATTTAAATTTATGAATTAGAGTACTCTTGAGCTGCTTAGCCAAGACTACCAGTGTTTCTTAGCACAAAGAGATTTTTGGGCATAAATCTCAACTCTTTCTTTGGTGGACTTAGAGTGCCACTCTAGGAGAGAATTTTAGGACTTAGTGGGAAGAGTTTTGTTGGAGTTCGTGGGTCATATCAGTTATTGTTTCAACTAATTTGAGCTTACAGGAGGACGCAATAGCAGAAATTGTACCACTGAGTTGAGGGAGTTTCAAGGGGTATTTTGGTCAGAGGATTTAGGAGAATTTCACTAAGGGTGGACCAACAATTGTGGAGAATTTCAAGGCTGGAAGTTGCTGCCCTTAAGAGAGCCAAATTTGCCATTCTAGGGCTTGCGCATAAGTGTCACTGGGCATAATTCGTGGGGTTGGATCCATCTCTCTTGTGCCGGATTTTGAAAGGAAATCCTCTCACTTCCGGAGGAAATTTTTAGGGCAGTTCTATAGCAGATTGAGGAAGAATAAGTGCCATATTTAGCAGTTGTGGTTGTGGGGGATGCAATTTCTCCCAAGGAGGGCGTAGCACCAATTTTGGGTAATTCCGAGAGGTCGGAATTAACCCAAAACATTTTCGGGCTTTGTCTGTAAGGGGTCAAGGAGTTGGCTTCTAATTTTGCATAATTTTTGGGGGAGTTTTGGTGCCCTAAACAACAAAATTATTTGGCAACCAATGTGGAGGAGTGAGCTGAAATTTTGGGTCTCGGGTGGTCGGTAGAATTTTACAAAACCCTTTCTAGGTTTGCGGAGGAGAGTCTAATATTAATTTGGTAGAATTTTCTAAGCATTCTAGGGGGATCAAACATGGGTTCTTTCTAGCCAGCTGTTGCAGAATTCGAGCGCCATTGCAGAACTTGAAGAGAAAACATTTTCTTACATTCGGGCAACGTATTTTCTCACCTGGGGTTGTTTAGCTTGCTTTGGCAAGCCCAAGTGCACATATTCCATATACTTGTACTCTCCTCTTGATAATAAAATGGCTTAGTCTGGTGCATTTCTGGTGTAAATTTTATGGGTGTTAATTGTTGTTTGAATTTTCTGTGTTGCAATGTTTTCTTGCTTAAATATCACTGTTAAAATTCCAATTTGGAACATTACAGTGGTATTAGAGCATGGTCTTGGCCAGTTGTGGGGAGCTAGCAAGATCATGAGGGTGTTGGACGTGTATGCATTGTGAGGGGTGAACCATAGACAAACCCGTGGCTCACGGGAGAGTGAATAACATTGAGGGAAAAATAACCCTCGCCCACTTTGATGGCTTAGCTAGGAGTTCTATTAGAAAATGGGTATAAGAACTGGAAACATATTTCTGGCTAAACCCCATGAGGGAGGCAAATGCTATTAGACATGCCACTTTGCACTTAGATGGAGATGCTATGGAGTGGTGGTACCAAGGGCTGATCCCTTTGGTTCATGCATGTATCACATCCTACACAGAGTTCACGGAGAGGCTCGTGGAAAAATTTGACCGAAAGGGCACTAGACACCCTTGAAGGGAGTGGATAGGATGAGGACAACTGGAGGGTGAGACCAGGGGGCGCTTTTGCTGGTGGAGACCGAGATTTCGATGTTAGGAGCTTGAGGAGGAGGTTGAGCAGTTCGACATGCAGGATGGTGAGGGGCACATCGATATACTTGGTGTGACGTAGGAGCCACCATTGTTGGAGACCTCTTTGGTAGCTCCAACTAACACCTTGGTTGAGGGAGTAGAGCATACACTCAGAGGGCCATCTATTGTTGAGATGTTGACAGTTGATGAGGTGCCTTATGCTATAACCAAGTTACTAGACGGTGGCCGCCCATAATAGGTTTGTTGAGATTTTGGGGTATTGGGGTAGCATCAGATGTGCTCTAGGTTCCAAACTTTGTGGAGGGACTAGAGTGCATTAGATCTCCAAGACCCAAAAAGCGATTTAAGAAATTTCATCCTGTTTAAGAGATATTTAATTAATTCATCTTTTTAATTAAGGACCCTAAGTCTAACTTTGGAAAATAAAAAGATTAAAGTTAATTAAATTAAACATGTGATGAAAATGACTTAAGTCACACGGATCAAGCATCTTCTAATCTTAGCTGTTGATTCAAGATTAGATCACAACCATTGATGTTTCAACAAGAAAAGTATAAGAAGAGGGCTTGGGGTCAGTTGGAGAACACACACAAAGGCAAAGCACTGAGACTAAGCTGGAATTCTAGGGCGTGGTTTGCTAAGAATTTCCAGAAGTGTTTCAGCTGCAGCGAGGGGTAGTATTCGCGAGAGGGATGATCTGATCCCAGGCTAAGAGTGCAACAAGAGGCACTGAGACAGTAAACTGAGCAGCGCAGAGAGAGCAGCAGCTACGTAGCAGAACCACAACCCAGCAGAGGGAGCGCAGAGGCTACACAGGCCCAGAAAGGGTAGCGCAGAGGCAACAGGATGCCAGCAGGGCTGACGCAGGCCCAACCAGGGTAGCGCAGGGGCAACATAACCCAGTCTGGGGTGATGTAGGCCCTTCCTGAGCAGCGCAGGGGCTGACACAGGCTAGCAGGGCTGACGCAGAGGGCTTCAGAGCAGCGCTGGGGTTTCTGAAGACTAAAAAGGGTCGAGTTCTGTAAATCCCGTTTGAGTGTGTGAATTAGTCAGTTTTTCTGTCTCCAGAACAGAAGTATAGCTCCAGTTTTATTTCTCTGTCAGGTTAACCAATTGGTGCCCAGATTTGTTGTACTTAGAATCTACTTAATAATAAAACCCTCCAACAACCAGAAGACCGGTTTTTCCGCATTGGGTTTTTCCGGGGATAGTTGTCCAGAAAATCCTTGTGTGTCACTTTGTCATTGTGCATATATTCAGTTTAGATCTGTATCTGTAGGATGTGAATGTATTTACTTCGATGTTAATACTGAATATTTTAGATTAATAACTTGTCTAAGTAGGAGAAGTAAATCAAGATTTAATAGTAGGGTTTCTGCATAAGTATATTCAGAAATTTTCACATGGTATCAGAGCGATTGCAGATCTAGCCTGGATCTCCAACTATAAGACTGAAGAATCTTTGTTGCAGAAAGTAGCAGAGAACGCAGCAGCAGCCGCAAAAAGCTGAACCAGAGAGGGCAGCGTAGTAGCAGAAGGAAGCAGAGCCACGCAGAGGCCAGGGTGACGCAGTCTCCACGCAGGCCCACGCACTTACTGCGCAGAGGTAGCGTAGAAGCTGCGCTGAGACTGTCTGCTCATGCAGAGGCCAACTAGGGTGATGCAGTCCTGACGCTGTTTGCTGATTCAGAGTGTCGAAAGCCGTGCTGCAATCTTTCAATAGTTGCTGGTGGGGTTAAAATTCTATTGGTGTAGAATTTAGCCTAAGCTAATTTGACGAAGATCGGGAGGAGAACAACTTCTCAGAAGATTTCCAGTCAAAGAAATCTGCAGATCGATCAGAGGATCGAAGAGAGCTGATTTGTTTTTGTTTTGCAGACTTCCAAGAGAGGGAGTCAGTTGTCAGAGGGAGCAGAGGGTGCCTTTCTCGCCAAAGACCCTAGATCCAAGTCTCTAGCATGGAGAGAAGGATTTGTTCCGACACATTTTCTGAGTAGATGGCACCCCATGGACTACGTGATCAGGATAGGTTGGACGACTTGTCCAACTTTTCAATCGGGAAGGCCAGAATCCTGGTAGTCATGGAGGCATACAGCCTAAGGGAGCATGCAGAGAAAGTCTTGGCCACACCGACCGATGCAAAGCTCCTGGAGAAGCATGAAGAAGCAACGACACACGCCAAGCGCTTCAAAATGGATGGGGTCAAAGATCATGTGGTTCCACACATAGCTGGGAAGAAAACGGCTCATGAGATGTGGATAGCTCTAACCACAATATATGAAGGAAGATCCGTCCAGAGGAAGATGCTTCTGCAGAATTAGTTGAGGAAGTCCATCCAGAGGAGAATGTGGCTCTTGCATCTAAGGGGCCTAATTAGGCACAGGGGCAGCAAAAGAAGAAGAAGAAGGACCTATCTAAGGTCAAGTGCTTTAGGTGTGGCAAGTTTGGCCACTATAGTACCCAATGTCCTCTGAGAAAGAAGGAAAATCAGGAGAAGCAGGGCCAGACAACAACACATGCTGAGATAGATAGGTTGTCCTCTAGGTTGGAGGAATACTTCGTGATGTTCGTCGATATACCTGCAGGAGTGAGGTGGGGTGACTTAGAGTTGTTGCCCCAGAGAACTACAGAGATTGGGTAGGGTCCTTGAGGAGTCCACCTCATGGATCATTACTTGGCTACAGGGGCCCACAATATTCAATAGCAGGATGGATTAGTGTCAGGAGATGCAGTCAGGTTCTGAAGTGACATTTGCAGACTAGTTGTAGTCAGATTCTAGAGAGTGCAGTGCAGAGTGGCACAGTGCAGAGTCAGCAACAACGCAAATTCTTCAGTGATAGTGAGGCTAGTAGCATTTAGAGATTTGGATGGCAGATGCAACATACTAAACACAATTGATTCAATATTTTGGATTCTTCTCAGTTGCAGCATCAACAAATGAGAGGGAGTTGCAGTGCAAATGCAGTGTCGGCAACAATGCAATAGGGTCAGTAGCAACATAGATGCAACATCAAAGTCGCATAGTGGTTGGTGGGCAGTGGCAGGCAGTCACAATGGCCAGTTATCAACAACTTGACAGGAGGTGATACAAAGACAGGGTGTTGTGGAAAAATGTGCAACATTAGAGAGAGAACACAGTCCTCGCTAAGAGGGAGTGTTAGTTTTTGTTGCATCAGATGTGTTCTAGCCACGAAATTTGGTGGAGAGGCTAGAATACATGAGATCTCCAAAACCCAAAAACCGTTTTTGGAAATTCCACCTAGAGATGGCTTAATTAGATTATTAGCCGATTTTTAAATATTTCCTTAGTCTAAACTTAGGGAATATGGCTAATTAATCAGAATTAATTAATTCAAGGTGCGAATAATCTAGAAACTCACACGGATCGACTCTAAGATGATCCTCGCCATTGATTAAGTTTTAATTTTGGCCGTTGGTGCTCCAACAATGGATTATAAGAGGAAGTCGATGGGCACTTGGAGAAGACAAACCAGACACACCAGAAGTTTGATTTCCTTGGCAGCTCGATTTCTAGAGAGCAACAGTAATTGTCGGAGAGCTAGAGATCGAACCAGTGAGTGAGGGGCAGGGACAATGAGGCCGAAGGAAGATTTCCAGATCCAGTGAGTACATTTGAAGAGAGGCATAAGAGCCATAGTGAGGCTGACGCAGGGACTGCGCAGAAGTCTCTAAAGGCAGTTCGATTTGCAGATTCTGGGAGTTGTTTCAGTGTTCCGATGGCAGAGAATTTTGCAGAGGCCGGGAGAAGCGTTTCCAGAGTTAATGGAAAACAGAGGAAGCAACTCAAATTGAGATCCAGGCCGTACGAATTAGAGCCTACACAGAGGGTGACACAGGGCAATTTGTAGAGGGTTTTAGAGGCCAATCTTCAGTGCCAGATTTGCCTGTGAGCTGAGGAAAATTTCTCACTAGATTTTTTCTTGTATTTTTCTCCTTAGGATTGCCAGATTCGACATGCAGATTGTTGAGAAATCTAAGGAGATGGAAGTTAATTGATTTCTCTTATTATGACATTATCTAGTGATGTTTTTGTTATTATTATGTGTTCTTTTGATTTATCTTTTCTTATCATCAAGACTAATGCCAATCAAAAAATACAAGAGGACACAAGATGTAGGCACACTGCCAGGGAAAACCCCACTCTTTGGGGAAAACCAGGTCAAAGTTCTTTCTTCAGTAGATTCAAGATGAGACGATCAAGACCCTAAACTAGAGACTAGCTCCATCAAGTCATCCTTGTCACTGTGTTGTCACTATGGTATCATTACCACCGAGATCTCATCACTGTCATTGCACTGAGGTCTCCTCATATCACCGAGACCTTATGACACCGAGAACTTACCTTTGTAGTCACACCAAAACCTCTCACTGTAGTAGTACTGAGAGTGTATAGACAACATAGCACTGAGATTGTAGTAGCACCGAGAGTATATAAGCATCATAACACCGAGAATCTAGTATCACCATGATTGAGATAGCATTGAGATCATCCGAGCTTCTTTCTACGGTAGCACTGAAATAGGGATAGTACCGAAACTGTGGTCGACTTGTGATGACACCAAAACTTGTTTGCTGTAACATCTCCGAAATATATAACATAGAAGTTACCCGAACTTGCATCTCTGCAATAGGCCCGAAACCTTGTCCTTCTGCAATGGCACCGAACCTGTGATATGATCCGAACTTCATTTCAGAGATTTGTCCGAATTTTTGTTGTAGTAATGCGAGGTCCAGTACTTGTATTTATAGTAGTTTCCCATAGTAAATAAGCCGACATGACACAATGAAGAGATGTGTCTCCACATAGGCCGACTTGAATATATTAACTTGAAGATAATTTTATTTTAGGCTGACTTGAAGAGGATGCTCTGATGACTTTGATGAAGACGCCGAGCTAATGAAGAGGATGACTTGATGGAGGAGTCTCAGACAATAAATGACTTTGACAACAAGCTATTTACATGATTTAAAAACCCAAAATGAGTCAACTTAAATCAGTAATGACTAATCCTAGCAGTCCACAATGGGGACCTTGACCTAAATAATATGACCCAAGCATGAAACCCATGCTTTTAATAAGTCATTTAATAATAATAAATTCTTTTTGACAAATATATTAATAATGAAGACCAAACCTAGTTACATTCTTCAACACTCCCTCTTAACTAGGGAGGTATTCATATATAATTAAAGAGGTACATGGAACATCTTAATTTATCTATGAAGAAGTTTAGGCACCGCAATGCCATGGACTAGATTCATGACCAGGGCAATCTATCCATTTGGTCTCTCAACAGTTTAGACACTGTAATGCCACAGACTAGATTCCTGACCAGGGCAATCTATCGGAGTGGGACTAAGATGGGCTAAAGCTTTCAGCGTCTATAGGTACCATCAGGCTTACTTACTAACCATCAATGCAGGGAACTAGGTGCACATCCACCTGATGCCACTCTCCCTACCAGACATCAAAACAAAGTGCTGGCCCGATGTCTTTCCAGGCAATGCTTCACTCATAAAGCCTCAACAAATCTCTCCCGATCAAACTGATAAAAAACCAATATGCTTATCAAACCTTTGAGAGATTCACCTGTACAAGCACAACCCCAATCAATAATATACTTTCACATGTTCATAAGTAAACACAAACCTTTGGGGTCTTTCAAGCAACTTGATGTTGCTTCTCAACACAGTAGGACTATCAATCGAATCTTTGACAGAAGATTCCTCAAACATACAATTTCCTTTCCTACTTTACATGCAGCAACATTTTCTTCAATCGGATCCTGCTTTCCTTCTTATAGCAACACCTCAACAAAGCATTCTCTAATCATGACTATGATTCTTACTCATGGCCTTCACTAAGACTTACAACTGTTAGTCATGGTCTAGTGCATGACACATGAAGTAGAGAGCCATAACCATCACTTCTTCTTTTATCTAGGCTTCCTCTTAATCTAGGGAGATCAACTTCTTCCTTTAGTTGTGGAGAATCTTTCACGGATTCCATCCTTCTCATCATGCTTAACATATCGTCTTCTCTTACAAATATTTTTACCAACTTGAATATTATGTACCTGCACAGCTTAGGCAACAAGTACAACCAAATTTATAGAAGCATGAAGTTAGTCACAAAGAAATTTTATAGTAGCGGAGGCATCAAGCATAATCATTAGGAGACTATACTTCAACATTTCAACTTCTAGCCCAGGTTTGTTACAAACCCTAAATCACATCAACAACTCAATCAAGATGACAAAAGATTAGTTCTGTCATATGGCGATCCCTAAAAATAAATCAAAAGAAAAATATCTAATAGCTTTCAGAAGTCATATATATTAGAGTTCCCACTAGGATTTTATGTAAACACTAGATTTCATACATGAGCTATAACAACCAAAAAAATCACGACATGATCCACATGAATAGCTTCTACTAGGGTTTGATGTAAACCCTAGATCTCACATCATCATCCTAGAACTTCAAAGTTCAAACTTTGACTAGGGCTTGTTTCCAAACCCTAGGACTTATGACCATTAGAAATTTGGTCAACACAAATATCTAGGAGATTACCATCATGCAAGAGCATATCATATGTCAGACAATATTAATACATTAGTCATATACTGACCTAGACTAAGCTAGGGTTTCAACCAAGTGAACATATACCTAGGGTTTCATTCCTAAGACTTTAAGTACATAACAAGGATTTTGCTTGTAGACTTAACCAAAACCTAGGGTTTCGGTTCATAACAAAGCAATCCCTTATTATATCAAAACTTCAAAGGTTTGGGATTTTGAACAACACCAATTCAACCCTAATAAGTTAGAGTTTCCATGATCATATCATAACCCCAAACATGACATCATCAATATATCAATTAGAATAGCAATTTCTTCATTAATAACTCTAAGTAGGTTTAGGGTTTCCAACATTAAATTATACCCTTAGGTTAGGGTTTTCCAGAGAACCTTTTTAGTGTTCTTTTATACAAACAGTCAGAGATATAAGGTGGGTAGATTCATCAGATGATGAATCACCCAAAAAAAGAATCTTTTAAGATTCAAGAGAGCTAGTCACAACAAATGTTAGTAGTGTAGAATGGATTTGCCAAAGAGAATTATCAAAGCTTTATTAAGACATACCTTTGTTTCTTGACAAACCTTCTTTTGATGTCTTCCTTCATACTCCTTGATCATTTAGCAAGGCATTTCCTAGAAGTGTAAGTCACGGTCTTCTTATACCTGCAATACGCACTTTCAAGCAAAACTGTGATAACAAGAGCATAATTTAATTTCTCAAGTTAGATCTCCTTCATAACCATGGGGGATGGGATCCTATAAAAGTTGCTCCTTCTTTTAATCACAGACTTCTACTTGACATCCTAGATTACTTGCAAACCCTAGAAGATAAGTATATATGTTGTCTAGATATTGCAATCTTTACCCTAGACTAGCTATAAGCAAGAATTATTAGATATATTGCAAATCTAGAAATTCATGAACATACGTACCTTGCAGTTACATACCTCTAGTTTGATAACTTATTGGACTTGGTGGTGCATCGTGACAATACTTAAATTTCTTCAAAACTTTGATTCTTCTATGGAGATGGCTTTGTTCGTGGGCACCGAGACTATGATAGACATCACTGTAGTTTTTACCAAGACTTATTCACTGTAATAGGTATCATGAGGTCACTGTGATATTGAACTGAACCTTGACTGTGAGATATCACCGAGATTGAGGAAGAGCACCGAGACTGTGAGAGGGTGATACCACCAAGACCTATCGTCTGAGATTATTCGTGATTTTCTTGACTGTAATCATCTCTGTGATCCATGCGAACTCTTGTTACTGTGATCATTCTTAAATTTGTTCGAACTCTTTGTCATTGTAATTATTCTTGTGATATATCAGAACTCCTGTCACTGTGGTATACGAACTTATCTTTTGAAGTTACTACGAGCTATATCTCAAAGATCATCGAACATCTGTGGTAGTATCTAGACCTTCTCTATGTCATGTTGAGATTTTGTGTATTTGGGGTAGCATCAGTTGTGCTCTAGCTCCCAAACTCCGTGGAGGAACTAGAGTACACTTGATCTACAAAACCCATAAATGGATTTGGGAAATTTCATCTGGTTTAGGAGATATTAAATAAATTAATTATTTTAATGTATTTCCTAAGTTAAAACTTATGGAACTTAAATAATTAAAGTGAATTTAATTAAACATGTGATGAAATTGTCTTAAGTCACACGGATCAAGCTTTCTTTTAATCTTAGCCATTGATTCAAGATTTGATCATGGCCGTTGATTTGTCAACGAGAAAAGTATAAAGGAAAGGCTTGGGGTCATTTGGAAAGACAGACAAAGGCAGAGCATTGAAGCTAAGTTGAGATTCTAGGGCAAGGCTTGCTAAGAATACTCGAAGTGTTTCAGCTACAGAGGGGAATTTAGGCCAAGGGGATGATCTGATCCTAGGGTCTAGAATACGCAAGACGCAGAGATTAGCTCAAAGACAGCGTAGAAGAAGGCAGCAGCAGCATTAGCAACAACAACGTAGTCCCTCCAAGGACAACGTGATTTTCAGCAGGAAACCCTCAGGGGTTACGCAGAGACCCTTGAGGGGCAGTGTAGTGACTACGCCACCCTGTCTTGGGTAATGCAATCCCTTCCGGAGCAGCGCTGAGGGTTTGGAGGACTTCGAGAGGCTGATGCAAAGGCTTTCGGGGGCTTCAGTCGACGCGGAGCCTTTCGAGCGACGCTAGGGTTTCTAGTCCCTAATCTTGGCGGAGTTCTGTAAATCCCGTTTGAAGGTGTGGATCAATCATTATTTTGGCCCTAGATCAGCCAATGAGCTGTAGATCTAGTATTATCTCTTTCGGGTTTTCCAGATCTGGAACCCAGATTTGTGTATTCAGAAATATTCTTAATAATAGAACCCTCCAGCAGCCAGAGACCGGTTTTCCCACATTGGGTTTTTTTGGGGACTATTTGTCCAGAAATAACTGTGTCACTTTGTCAATGTGTGCATGTACTTATTCTAGATCTGGATTGGTAGAGATCTGTTATGTGTTTTGCTTCGATTTTAACTTGAATTTATTCAGTTAATAACTTGTTTAAGTAGGAGAAGCATAACCGGATTAACAGTAATAATTTCTGCATAAGATATAAGATTCAGAAATTTCTACATGTCATATTACCGAGTTGAGGTTACTATGGTCATATAATAGCAGTGAATTAAGGCAGAGGTAGTCTCGATACTGTGTTGTCATTAAGATCGAGGCACTACCGAGATCCTTCTTCTTATAGTGACACATAGGTATTGTACCTGTAGTACCGAGACTTTTTTTTACCAAGACCTTGTTCTCTGAATTGTTAATCCAAATTTGATTTCTGATCTGAGATTGCACATGATTACCCATTCTTTGAATTGTCGTATTATGATTTGGACCTTTTGAGCTTATCCTCTGAAGTCAGTCCTACATTATGCCTTTGAATCCTTCTTGACTTGATCTAACTGATCTTCAATACAAATGCACTCAACTGATCTTCAAACTGCCTTTGATCATGACCATAGCTCCGATACCATGTTGATAAATCCGAGGAGATGGCAGTTAATCGATTTCTCTTATTATGACATTATTTTGTGATGTTTTTGTTATTATTATGTGTTCTTTCGATTTATCTTTTCTTATCATCAAGACTAATTCCAATCAACAAATAGAAGAGGACACAAGATGTAGGCACACTGCTAGGGCAAAACCCCACTCTTTGGGGAAAACCTGGTTAAAGTTCTTCCTTCACTAGATTCAAGATGAGACGACTAAGACCCTAGACTAAAGACTACCTCCATCAAGTCATCCTTGTCATTGTGTTGTCACCAAAGTATCATTACCACCGATATCTCATCACTGTCATTGCACTGAGGTCTCCTCATGTCACCGAGACCTTATGACACCGAGATCTTACCTTGATAGTGACACCAAAACCTTTGACTGTAGTAGCACTGAGAGTGTATAGACAACATAGCACTGAGACTCTAGTAGCACCATGACTGAGATAGTAATGCGAGGTCCAATACTTGTATTTATAGTAGTTTGCCATAGTAAATAAGCCGAAATGACACAGTGAAGAGTTGCATCTCCACATAGGCCGACTTGAATATATTAACTTGAAGATAATTTTGTTTTAGGCTGACTTGAAAAGGCTGCTGTGATGACTTTGATTAAGAGGCCGAGCTGATGAAGAGGATGACTTGATGGAGGAGTCTCAGACAATAAATGACTTTGACAACAACCTATTTACTTGATTTAAAAGCCCAGAATGAGTCAATTTAAATCTGTAATGACTAATCCTAGAAGTCCACAATGGGGACCTTGACCTAAATAATATGACCCAAGCATGAAACCCATGTTATAATAAGTCATTTAATACTAATAAATTCTTTTTGACAAATATATTAATAATGAAGACCGAACCTAGTTACATTCTTCAACACAGATTATTGTACTCAAAATTTCTCACTACTGCTTAATAATAAAACCCTCAGCTGCTGCACCGGTTTTCCCAAGTTGGGTCTTTCCGGGGACATTTGTCCAAAAATAACGGTGTCGTTTTTATGTGTGTGTGTACTAGAATTTTCTCAGTTTCCAACGCTATTTTTCTTCTGCAGTATTTATTTGTAAAAATAACAGTGTGAATTATTTGGTATTTGGCATAGCAAACTGCAAATAAATTAACAATTAGGAGAATAATTTCCAGTTGCTGTGATAGAGGAAATTTTCACAGTCTAGAAGTACTTGAAAGGCCTGCAATACCTTTACTATAACTCAACTGAAGTATGTGTTAGTTTTTGTAGAATCAGATGGTTTTCTAGTCTTGACAGTTGTCAGAGAGGCTAAGAAACACTGGGACTACAAAACCCAGAAAAGGTTTCAGTAAAATCTACTTAGAAATGCCTTAATTAAGTTAATTAATTGAGGAAGGTGAGATTTCTCTAGAAACTCGCACGGATGGACTAGGGAATAATCTCAGGCATTGATTAAGCTTTAATCTTGGCCATTGGAGTCCCAACTGGAGATTATAAGAAGTCGATGGGTAGATGGAGGAACACAGTTAACATCGATTTCCTTGGGTTGTTCGATTTTCCAGAGAGCAAAAACATTATGCCGGAAGAGTTCGACCCAGAGAGGGGATGCAAAGATAGAGAGGGGCAAAGGCAATGAGTTCAGAGGAAGTCTTCCAGTTCCAGATAGTTAGCTATAGGAGGGCCAAGTTTCGTCGGTGAGGTTGCGTAGTACCAGCATAAAAGCTTCAGAGACAGAGTTCGATTTGGCCAGTCAGAGGGTCGATTCAGTCATTGGAGGTCAAGAGAATTTCCGGAAGGGGCCAACGAGTCATTCTTAGAGGCTAAATTGGGAAAACAATTTGATTAGTTGCAGTTCCAGGTGGAATGTATAGGTGTCTCTATATTTGATGCAAAGGCTGACACAAGGGTTTAGTGGAACCCAGTGTTCGCCAGTTTTGGAGCTGCATTAGTGCCGGGTGAAACAAAATTTGCCTCACTAATTTTTGTGGCCAGTTTCTCCTGTAGAGGATTGCCAGTTTTGGGCATCTAGTTGTACTCGAAATTTCTCATTGTTGCTTAATAATAAAAACCCTCAGTTGCTGCAACCGGTTTTCTCACATTGGATTTTTCCGAGGACGTTTGTCCAAAGAACAATGTTATATTTTTATGCGTGTGTGCCAGTATTTTCTCAGTGTCCAGTTTATCTTCCGCAATATTTATTTGGTGAAAATTGCAGTTATGAATTATTTGTTGTTTGTAGTAGCAAATAAACTGCTAATTAATTTATAGTTAGAAGCAGGGTTGCGGGGGAGTAGCTCCCCCCCGAACTCGTTCTCAACTTAGGAGCGACCCCAGGAGCGTTCTCCCGAAATCGCTCCTGCAAGGATCGAATTTTGGGAGCGACCTAGGGAGCAAATTTTTCGCTCCCTAGCCTTTTTTGCAATTTTTTTTTTTTGCAAAAACATTCCAAATGCAATTTTTTTTTAAAGAAACAATAATTTTTGAGTGGGGCAGCCTAATGATCAAGCCTATGGCCCTAGTATCGATATGTGATTCATGGTAATGTCAAATTATTAAAGTAAAAGTTGTTGAAAAATGAGGGCTTTTAATTCAATTTCTCTTTCATGATAATTACTTTTGAACTTGTTATGCTTCTTTACTTAGATCTTATCTTCGTTACTTATTATGTCTTTCATCAAGTCAATTATCAAATCACAAGAGACACAAAGTTTAGGCTCTTCAAGCCAGGGCCAAATCCTCTCCCTCTTGGAGAGGAAAACCCAATAATCATTCTTCTTATAGATCATCAATTGACGAGTACCATAACCATGACCTAGACCCTTGACACCAATATGTCTCCAAGACCTTGTCACTGCTCCTTTTAGTCTCCTTATGTTGATCTTCTTTTCTGCACTCTTCTGCATCATCCCTAGGATAGAGTGCATTTCACCCTCGGCCTTTAGTCCTTCTTTCTCGCACTGTCTAACACTGTCACCTAGAGACTCGGTCTCTATTCCGCAACCCTTGATACAGTCCTTTCAGCCTCCAACTATCTCCTTTCTTCGATCCAAGAGTCTCCTCCCTTCGGTCTCCTTCCAACACCCTTTTGCACTTGATTATAGTTCTTGTCCGAGTTGAAGTAGTCCTAAAGTAGCGTTTGACCTTCGCTAATATTGCTAAGATGAGATGACAGACTTAGCCTGAAACTGTGGAGACCCTTACACACTTGTTTGTAGCCTTCCTCTTTTCTGTATTACCCTTCACACCTTTGCACTGAGATCCACACCTTTTATTTCAGAGATGACCAAGATACTTGGTGTATATTGAGATCGCAAACCTATATATATAGGGATTGTCTCATGTCTTCTAGGTCGACATGACTTCTATGAGGTGAGCCGACTTCTTCCAGTATATTTTAGGCTGACCTGTTCAAGGGTATATGCATCACATTTGAGCCAACTTCCATGAGCATATTGACAAGGTCTCGAGGCATACTTTTTACATCAATAATTGTCCTTTGCAGGTGTAACAACACTTCATATACATGACTCTAAATTATACATTTATGACAAGATGACAAACCCCTAAAGACATCAAGAAGTCGTCTTTGACCTATAATAAAAACTCCTTGCTCATGAAACCCATGAAGCAAGCATTACAAAATCCATTTTATTATCTTTGTCTTCTTCATTACATAAATTCATAATTACTTAGTCATTATGAAGACCGAACCTAGTTACACTTGGTCATTAAATAAAACACAGAGATGCAACAGAAATAAAACTTCATTTCATTAATACCAAAGAACTGAAATATGCTTACATACAAATAGAAATAAACTAGCTCGAGCAATGGTAGCTTATCTTTGAGAAGAGATGTGGCGGCTACATGCCTCTGAACTGTGTTACAATGAGACTCAAAGGCCTAGTTATTATTGAGAAACAATGGAAAACCCTAAACATCCAAAAACCTAACCCTAGGAGTTGAATCGCCAAAACTGTGGGTCCTGTTGAGGTAAATTGATACATCAACTTTCCGAGGTCGTAATTTTGGCATACGATCTCCATTTGACGTGCACGATACCTCATTAGAAATATCTATCCAAGGACTACAACTTTTGACTGCAAATATCAATTAAAGATTTACGTTTGCCCGTTTTCGAAAAAAACATTGTTTAGGGCCTCCAAACAGCTTCGGAAGTTCAGGACCCGAAAAATTGCCAAAAATAGTAAACTGTGCTACAATTAAGGAAATTGAAAAACTGAAAGAAACAATGGTAGGGGTCTAAGTGGAATAGGCGGGTGGCCACCAATATCCACTTGGATCAGTCCTCCCCCCCTTAGGAAGCAATGTTCCCCATTGTGTTGAGTGCCTCAATGAGATGGGGAAACTTCTGCTGAACTTGGTCCTGTTATCGCTTGCCGCCTACACCTACCTGCAGTTAGCGGGAAAAGCCTTTAACCCCACAAGGTGTGGTTGGTGGCAAGGAATTCAGAGAAGAGGCTGTCACACTAATCCCAACTCTCTCCGTTTAAGCTATCTCTTAGGTTAGCTATGGGGGGTGGTCCCTAAATGGAAAACTAAGTTAAAGATTTGAGTTTCTAGGAGAATATTAGAGTGAAATTGGACTACTTTTGAAGATTTATGAGCATTTATGAACAACTTTGAAATAATGATAAACCATTTAACCAGTGCCTTTACAAATAACGTGCTCAAAAGTAAAAGAAAATGTTTGAAGAGATGAGAACACAGTAATCCTGAAATGGAATCAAAAAACTGTTAGCACAAGACATCAGAAATGCTCTCAAGATAAATAGATTTATGAATCAAAGCATGAGAAACTTCTTGCTCAAAAGGAAAAAATTAGTGTTCTACTTTGGAGAATGTAAACGAGATGATATAAAAACTCAAATGTTAGACCAAGATAACAACATGCAATTAAATTTGCAACACCAAATAAGGGTATTTGCCAAGGAAACAAGATATATCAATCATCCATAAGCATAATGATCATTAAAATGACAACATGCAATAAAGTTGTGAAAGTAAACAAATTTCCAAATACCATAGAATTAAACTTGTTGCAAAATTTAAGGAATTAAAGTGCTTGCATCCAAAGTGCTTCTTGAGATAATATTTGCATGTGAATCTTTAAACCATCAAGATAGCAAAAAATTTGGGAAATTTGCAAGTAAATGTGATGATATAGTGCTCTTGGTTTATTTTATTAATTAGTTCTAAAGCAAGGTTACAATTGAACTCTAATCCTCAGATCTCACCCTCGCCCAAATATTTGGATCTCACAGTGAGGAGTCCATAGAGGTAGAGGGTCCCTAAAACGTTTATTCAACCAACTTAAGTTGGAGGTAAATTTTAGTGGTGCTTGGGGCATGTAAGATCTAAAAGTAAATTAACATGAACATGGAAATTCAACTTCAACTTGAAATATATTTGCTTATCATGAAATAAAATGTAGTTTTACTTGATGCATCAAACTTAATATTGTAGAATGTGCTCAATGGTGAAGCATAAGCAAATTTGAAGTATGATTTCAAGCTAAATAAACTTAAGTAAAGATGCTTGCATATAAAAAAAATCTGAATTTGCTATGTTTTGTCACACAGAATGTCTAGGCACTGTGACAACGACTCAAATCGGGGGTTGTCACCGTGTTCCCCAATCTCTCTATCTAAGCTATCTCTTTGCAAGCTAAAGGAGGTAGACCTTAACAAAAATGAAGGAAAATAATTGGTTGAAAATCAACCAATTTAGGAGAGACAGCTAGATAATCAAATACTTGTTAAGATTTACGATATTTTACAAATCCAATTAGATTCAGAACTTTAAAACTAGTGCCTTATGGAGTCAAAATATCCCGTTATGAAATTAAAGCCAAGTAATTGATATATAACTGTTGCTATGAAAATCAATCAACCACAATGATATTCGATAAAACACCCTCACAATTACGCATTAACAATGTTTGATGAAGTTACGCAATTTATCATCACTTGAAATATTTCCAAAGTTGATTTAAACAATTAATTACCGATTTCAAGTAATTTAAAATCACAATTAAAGATAGCTCAATGATCACCAACCACAGCTAATCACCAACCATTTAAATTTGAAACAAAAATGTTATCATGAGAGTACCATCAAATTTAAATGCCAGATATTTCCAATATTTCCGAATTTATGATATTCCAAATAATTCCAATTCAGAAACCTATAGTCAAACTTAGAATATATTCTTTAGCAAGATTTCAGATCTGAAATATAAATTGCAGCAGTAATTTAAACCATAGATCAACAAACAAACGATTATGACACCAATGCCCAAAATGACTAAAATAGTAAAAATTGATTGAACTTGAAGAAAAATCAATTTTTAGGGCTTGATTAAGTGAAATTTTAGATCTGATATTTTTATTTCAGCAGTGAAACAGTGACAGATCAGCGAGATAAAACTGGCCAAAATAGCTGCCAAATACTTCCAGAAATAGCAAAAATATATTAAAACTTGAAAATTTCAATTTTAAGGCTTTAAGAGAGTTTGATTCATTAATTTTCAGAACTGATAAGTTTATAACAGCTGTAAAATGATAACAGATTAGCAAACTGAAAATACTGAAAATGATCCCCACAATGTCTAAAAATAGTAAGTTTTGCCAAATTCAATTTTTTTAGATCTTATTTAGGATATGCATAAGAAATGTTCAGATCTGATTTTACACAGTTATGTAGAATTTCCAGCAAACTTCAAAATCAGATCTAGGCAAATTTAAAGATGCCCAAATGGTCAAAAATTCTGAAAATGAAGATTTTGCAATTCTAAACAATTTTGACCATATAAAATGTGTTTTTAGGGCCTAATTATTTGTGATTTGCTTGCTGTAATAAAATCTACAGAAAATAAGGGTTTAAAGTTCAAACCCTTAGCCCAAGGCTTTGAAGATCCCACCATTGAAAATTCTTGAAATTTTGGGATAATGTTGCTGCTTGAAAATTAGAAATTTGGAGACCAAAGTCCTGTAAAAATAGCCTGTTAGGTCCCTATATCACTAGTATAGCCCCTTATTATTGTTAGTGTAAACCCCTTATTGTTATTATTGTACCCTTGTAACCCCCATTTTGTTATTATTGTGCCCTTAAATTATTATTGTTAGGTCGGCTAGGATTACATTATGGCCCCATGGACTCCTATATATAGAAAGGAGGTTTTGTAAATTGTATCATCCAAGAATTGTTCATTTATGTAATGTATTGGAGGTTTCCCCCTCGAAGTGGCTCATTTCTAGGGCGTTGATATCTCTTTTCTTCTCTTTTTGGAGCTGGTTACACAACATTTGGTATCAGAGCTTTGGATTCTAGGGTTTCGCTGCTCCAAACAGGTCATCGTGGCATTTTCGCTATAACTTTTTTCTACGAAGTTTCAGAAGCTGAAATTTTTAGGGTGCGAAGCTGAAATCCTGAGGAAGATTTTCTAAAAATTTCAGAGCTTGGTTCGCAATATTTTCGGAGATATCATCTGTGGAAGTTAGGCCTTTTTTCAAGCTCCTAAACAGGTCATCGTGGCATTTTCGCTATAAAAAATTTTCTACGAAGGTTCAGAATCTGAAATTCGTATGGTACAAAGCTGAAATTCTGAGGAAATTCGTTGAAAAATTTTAGAGCTTGTTTCGCAATATTTTTCGAGATATGATCTGTGGAAGGTAGTGCTTTTTCGGGCTCCTGAATTGCATCTCAAAGAGGTGATCGTGGGAAAAGTTCAATAACTCTCTCTCTGGAGATTGGATTGGAGTGCCGTCAAAAGTGGTCGCAAGTACACAGCCTGTAGTTTCTTGGATATCAATTTCAGAGACAAAGAACAAAACAGTGACACGTGGCAAGTCGTACAAGTTCGCTCTACTGAACCAGTCCAAAATTAGGTCATTGTGGGAGATTGGACACAAATTTGCCTTGGAGAATCCAAATCAGGTCAGACCTGTGGCATTTGAAAGAAGCTTCAGAGGGCTACTACAGGGCTGAATTTGAGATATCGAAGATTTTCAATTACAGAGATAATTCAATTTCAATATCGAGCTCCTAAAAGCTAGTAAAAGGTGTGTATTTTTTTCCGAATTACATAAGTCTTGTTTGAAGAATCAAGTTGAATTGATTCCAAGGGCAACTTGTAGAATAGATATCAATATTGGATTTTAAAATGGCCCCTAAAAAGAATTCAACACCAATTAAGCCTTCAGAAGGCTCTACTATGACTCATGAAGATGAAGAATTGCAACATGATCTATCAAAATTACAAGAGCAAATGCAACAGTTTTCACTCTCGCAAAGAGCAACAAAAAATGAAATGGAAGTTTTGAAGAAAGGCATGGAAGTGAAGATGGACGGTATGAAGAAAGGCATGGAAGCTAAAATGGATGGCGTGGAAGCTAAGATGGATGGCATGGAAGCTAAGATGGATGACATGAAAGACAACATGGAAAACATGAAGAGTGATCTAAAAGCATACATGGAAGGCTTGATGACAAGCTTAAAACCGGAAATGATTCCTAATGGCGGAAATATAGGAGAAGAACCTCATGATGAGAACAAAATAAATGTTAATCGTGATTTCATAAACTCGAATGTTGGTGGGAAGAACCACCATATTCCAAAAATGGATATGAGGAAGTTTGATGGAAAGGATCCTGTAACATGGATACTACGGATGGAGCAATATTTTGATCTCCATAATGTGCAAAACACACAAAAGGTACGCATTGCAACTTTACATTTAGAACAAAATACATTTGTATGGTATCAATGGCTTTGCTCTCGTAAAAAAATTGTCACTTGGTCAATTTTTACGGAGGAAATGATAGCACATTATGAGGATACAAAGAGCAACACCTTCTTTACCCAATTGATAAATATCAAACAAAAGGGTTTAGTGGGGCAGCACATTGAGGACTTCCAAAAATTGAATATAAGGGTAACTGATATTACAGAGGAACACCGGATTGATCTCTTCCTAGGCACTTTAAGGATAACATCCAACATGAAGTTCACGTTTTGGAACCTGATTCATTGGAGAAGGCATTCAGGTTGGCAAGAAAAGTTGAATGTAAAATTATGGCGACAAGGAAGCCTACCACTCAATTCTATAAAGAAGGAAGTGTTGCTACGCCTAGATTTCCACAACCTACAAGGTTGACACCACAACAATTGGAAGAAAAAAGAGCAAAAGGGCTTTGCTACGGTTGTGATAGCAAATACACTAAAGGTCATAAGTGTGCTGAGAAGAAATTATTTTACATAGATTGTGAAGAGGAAGAAGAAAATGAACAAGAAGAGGATATACACCAGGAACCAGCCCTAGAAGAGGAAGAAATGAGTCCCACCATATCATGTAATGCATTGGCAGGAATTACCACTCCTCGAACTCTCAAGATAGAAGGACATATCAAGAAGAAAAAGGTAATAGTGTTGATTGATTCAGGTAGCACCCATAATTTTATTCATTGTAAGGTAGCCAAGGAATTAAATTGTTTCCTATACCCAGCACCAGAATGTCAAGTGATGGTTGCAAATGGAGGAACTATAAATTGCACGGGAAAATGTCATAATATCAAGCTAACCATGGGGGAATATGTATTGACTAGTCCAATGCTTTCCATTCCTATGGGAGGTGCTGATGTTGTACTAGGAGTACAATGGTTACAATCTTGGGGACGGTAGCTTTTAATTTTCAAGAACTTTTCTTGAAATTTTTTTCAGAAGGAAAGGAAGTCGAATTACGGGGTATTGTGGGGAAGCCAGGAAGGATAATAAGCTCTAATGTCATGACAAAGCTTCTAAAGAAAGAACATCGAGGCGTAATTGCACAATTATGCTCACTAGAAGTTCCAACATCAAAACCATCTATTTCTGCAGATCTCCAACAAGTCTTGGACAATCATTCCAAGGTGTTTGAAACTCCCAAAGGACTCCCACCTATTCGTGATCATGATCATGCTATTCATTTGATTCCAGGAAGTGTTCCTCCAAACATCAGGCCTTATAGATATCCTTACTTCAAAAAGAGCGAAATTGAATGTATGATTGCAGAAATGTTAGAGGCGGGTATAATTCAACCTAGTCAAAGTTCTTTCTCTGCTCCTGTAGTATTGGTACACAAGAAGGATGGATCATGGCGAATGTGTCTAGATTATAGGGAGCTCAATAAGCTCACCATTAAAGACAAATTTCCCATTCCCGTGATTGATGAATTATTGGATGAATTACATGGAGCAATTTATTTTACCAAGTTGGATCTTCGTTCAGGATATCATCAAATTAGAATGAAGACCGAAGATATTCCAAAAACAGCATTTCGAACTCATGAGGGTCATTATGAATTTTTGGTCATGCCTTTTGGCCTTACCAATGCACCTTCTACATTTCAAGGGTTGATGAATTCCATTTTCAAACCCTTCCTTAGAAAATTTATGCTAGTATTTTTTGATGATATACTAATCTACAGCAGGTCTTGGAAGGGTCATGTTGAACATGTTGACAGGGTGCTCAAACTATTGCAAGAGAAACAATTATATGCAAAAAAATCCAAATGTTTCTTTGGAGTACAAGAGGTGGAATATCTGGGTCATATTGTATCTCACGAGGGTGTTAAAGTAGACCCCAACAAAATTAAAGCCATTAAGGAATGGAAAGTCCCCACAACCATAAAGAAGTTGCGAGGATTTCTCGGGTTAACAGGGTATTATCGCAAGTTTGTTAAGAATTATGGGAGAATAGCAGCACCTCTAACAACATTATTTAAGAAAGATGCATTTTCATGGACTCCTGAAGCAACTAAGGCCTTTGAACATCTTAAAGAGGCAATGTGCCTAGCACCGGTCTTAGCTACGCCAGACTTCACAAAAACCTTTATCGTGGAATGTGATGCCTCAGGAAATGGAATTGGTGCAGTTTTAATGCAGGAAGGAAGACCCATTGCTTTTGAAAGTCGTCCAATCAAAGGAAAGTATTTACAGAAACCTATTTATGAGAAGGAAATGTTAGTAATACTACATGCACTAAAGAAATGGCGAACTTACCTAATGGGAAGACACTTCAAGGTAAAAACTGATCATGATAGTCTTAAACACTTTTTGGAACAAAGACCATCTTCAGAAGAGCAACAAAAATGGGTCACAAAGATGTTGGGTTATGACTTTGAAATAATCTACAAAAAAGGAAAGCTTAATGTTGTTGCAGATGCACTCTCAAGAAAGAATGAAGAGGTGGAAGCATTGCTTTGTGCCATCTCTATTATCCAACCAGATTGGATAACCGAAGCAAGAGATGAATGGAAGAAGGACAAAGATGTATGGACACTCATTCAAAAGTTGCAGCAAGATCCTAGTACATCCGATACATTTAGTTGGAAAAATGATTCCTTATGGTACAAAGATCGCTTATATCTTTGTAAGAATTCCCAACTAAAACAAAAGATTCTTCCGGAATTGCACACTTCTCCTTTAGGAGGACACTCAGGATTTTTAAAAACTTACCACAGGGTGAAGAAAGAGTTTTTTTGGGATGGCCTTAAATCTGATATTCAAAAGTTTGTGGCGGAATGTTTGGTTTGCCAGCAGAATAAAGTGGAAACAATTAAGACCCCGGGACTTCTACAACCTTATCCATTCCAAGTCAACGTTGGGAGGAGATTTCAATGGATTTTATCACAATTTTACCTAAGTCTAAAGGAAAGAGTGTCATCATGGTGGTAGTTGATAGACTTACCAAGTATGCACACTTTTGTGCATTATCTCATCCATTTAAAGCAAGTACAGTTGCTACTACATTTGTGGACAGAATTCAAAAGCTACATGGAAGCCCAAGGGTTATTGTGAGCGACAGAGATCCCATTTTTACCGGAAATTTTTGGACGGAGTTATTTTCTTGTTTGGGTACTCAATTAGCTCATAGCTCATCTTATCATCCTCAATCTGATGGTCAAACCGAGATAGTAAATAAATGTTTGGAAGGATATCTTCGTTGTTTTGTATCTGATAAACAAACACAATGGGTCAAGTGGTTACCTCTCGCTGAATGGTGGTATAACACTTCCTTCCATACTGCAGCAAAAATGACCCCATTTATGCACTTTATGGATATCATCCACCATCGATCACATCATCTTTAAGGGAAAATTCAAAGGTTCAAGCAGTGGAAGATCACATCGAGCATCAACAAGAAGTTCTCCAACTCTTAAAGGATAACCTGAATTTGGCACAAAATCGAATGAAACAACAGGCAGATCAACATCGCAGCGAGAGAAGTTTTGATGTAGGAGATTAGGTATTTTTACGGCTACAACCATACAAACAAATGTCCCTCAAGCAAGCAAAGAAGGATAATAAATTATCGCCAAAGTACTATGGTCCTTACAAGGTGTTGCAAAAGATTGGTGCTATGACATACAAATTGGAGCTTCCTGCTTCTTCGCGAGTACATCCAGTTTTCCATGTTTCATGCTTAAAGAAGGTTATAGGTGAAAATCTTCCAGTTCAAACAGTATTGCCAGAAGTTGATGGGGAAGGGAAAATCATATTGGAACCTGAAGCAGTCATGGAAAAAAGAACTCGACAACTACGGAATCGATCAATTTCAGAGTATCTCATCAAGTGGAAGAACTTACCTACTGAAGATTCTACATGGGAGGATGAGAATTTTATACAGAAGCACCCGTAGCTACTCAAGTGTTGAGGACAACACTTTTTTTGAAGGAGAGGGGCATGTTAGGTCCCTATATCACTAGTATAGTCCCTTATTATTGTTAGTGTAAACCCCTTATTGTTATTATTGTACCCTTGTAACCCCCATTTTGTTATTATTGTGCCCTTAAATTATTATTGTTAGGTCGGCTAGGATTACATTGTGGCCCCACAGACTCCTATATATAGAAAGGAGGTTTTGTAAATTGTATCATCCAAGAATTGTGCATTTATGTAATGTATTGGAGGTTGCCCCCTCAAAGTGGCTTATTTCTAAGGCGTTGATATCTCTTTTCTTCTATTTTTGGAGCTGGTTACACAACATAGCCTCAAAAGCCTATACGTCCTCAAGGGTCTAGATCTGGCTCAGATCTGGAGTTTTCCTTGGTTGATTTTTTCAGATCTATTCCTGCAAACAAATATTGAGCCCAGATCTTGCCCTCCAGGGTCTAGATTTGGCTCAGATCTGAAGATTTCCTTTGCTGATTTTTCAGATCTGAAGATTTTATTAGCTAAATTTTCAGATCTAATCCTACACAAGTGAAAAAAAAGAAACCCAATACCCAATATGTACAAAAATAACGAAAATCCTAAAAACCCAAATGTTAGAATTCAAAATTATGTTACAAAAATTCAGATCTACACATGTAAATTACAGATCTATACAATATATTTACAGATCTATGCACAAGAGTTGCAGATCTATCAGATCTGAGGAGTATAAGTCTGACTTCACTCCCAGATCTGAAGATCTAAGGCTCTTACTAGCCAGATTTAACTTTAAACTCAAAAAAATCAAGATAATTTTTTTTATTTAGGCACAAGTTCTAGAAAGACCCTGCAAAAAATATTCTGTAAGATAACCTTAGAAATTAGGAAACAGTGGGCTTTTTCAGATTTATGAAATTTGAGAGTCGACTGGTCTAACTGAAGACTTCCCCAAATGCTCAAACCCTTTAAATAAAAATGATTTCTGTACACTTAGATCTGAATTTTAGATTGATAGAGATTAAAAAAATAAACATGAAACTTTTCAGAAAAACAGATAACTAATCTTTCCGTTAAATCAAAATGCAATTTTAGCAACCCAGAAAACTGCCCAAGATACCTGTATGCAGATTAATCAATAGAGGCCATCAACCATCAAAAGCCAATAGAAGTAGCAGAGTTTAGAGACAATATCACCACATAGATCTGAAAAAGGAACACCAAAATTTGTAACCCCAAAGTCTTTATGCTTTATTCATCAAAAATCATAAGAGCTTCCAAGTACAAGTGTACGATTCAAAGATCGGATGACTGAAAGACTAACAAAGACCTCTAATTTATAAGATAAAATCTCCAACGGCTAGTTCGGTTGATCCATGTCAAAGTAATCTCGACCGTCGAAAAGATTTGATCTTCTTTTAATCTGGACTGTGGAAATTATAATTTTGAGGAAATTCGAATTTATCATTTAATTGTATTTTAATTAACTCAAAAATAATATTTTTGAGTTAATTACTTTAAAATTTTGACTTTGACTTAACCGCCAAGGCCCAAGGGTCCAAAATTTCTTGAAATTCTCAATATTCCTTTGGCCTGGGACCTTTAAAAATTTATTTTTTAAGGACCCACGGATTTCGCCTTTGAAGAATTTTAACTCACCTAGGACCTAAAATTAATTAAATTTTTGGCTTGGGATTTTTAATTAATTTGGCTAGAAAATTTAATTAACTGACTGAGAGGGGATTTAATTATTTTTTCCAACTCTCTTTACATAAGATAAATACATTTAGACACATAAAGGGGGAATACCATTCGTATAGACCCTCAAGTAGTTACCCAATTCTGTGACTCAAAACATGATCGAGTAGATCTAGCAATTTTCAATAAAATGATCTAACCAATTAGCTAGGATCATTCCCAGATTACTTTACAAAGACTCAATAGAAAACACTAGGACTTACTTAGCATCTTGATGACAAAATCCACCCTAGCTTTGGAGTGAAGCTGGAGGGGAAAACTCTGTCGATCACTTGTGTCGAAAAACACAAGCAAATCAGTGAGACAAAAAACCTCCTAGGATAGAAATCGTCACTAACATACTAGGCTTACCTAGGTTGTTACATACATGGTGGTTTTACTTAGATCATTTACATCATAAACATGCAGAATGGGTTTACATCGTTCATAAAACTGTCCGTTGTCGATGGAATCTGAATGGCGCGAACACGTGTACTGCTATGGGGTCGTTGACAAAGTGTGGTCAACACTATGAAAGTAAATGCTCTTAAAACTTGTAGCAAATCAAAGAGAATAGTTAGTGAAATGAATGAAATGCATGGCTGTGTTAATTGACCAATTAAATGAGATACATGTAATTTAAAGAGATCAACAAATCACACCACAAGTCCCCTCCAAAAATAGGGAGATTGAGATGCCAATGGGTAAAACCCACGCTCTCAAAATCATAAATTTTATTAGTTGTTAGAAGTAAGAGACTATGAAGCCTCCTACAAGCTCAAGGAAAACCTTTACAAATGAAATTTGAAGTCTTAGACTTATCCTTGATGAGAAATTTCTGCAATATAAAGGCTCAATAGAACTCAGATTTTTACAAGTGAAGAAGAGAGGGTAAGCCTCCTCAATGCTCACGGCCAAGAGAGAGGGAAGAAGCCACAAAAGAAACACAACCTTCCTTAAGGAAGCTCCTTAACTGCCTGTTGTCGCACAGATTGTCTAGGCACCGCGACAACGGCTGAGATCGGGGGCTGTCACCCTGATCCCCAATCTCTCTATCTAAGCTGTCTCCTTGCAAGCTAACGGAGGTAGACCCTAACAGAAATGAAGGAAAAGAACTGGTTGAGAATCAACCAATTCAGGAGACAGTCAAATAACCAAGTACTTGTTAAGATTAACGAGATTTCACAGACCCAATTAGATTTGAAAATTAAAACCAGTGCCTTATGGAGTTAAAAGATCCCGTTATAAAAATTAAAGCCAAGTAATTGATGTATAACTGCTGCTATGAAAAACACAAATGATATTCGATGGAAAGCACCACAACCATTCATTAAGATACTGAAGCAAAGCTATCATGAAACGATCATTAAGATAAATGCCAGATGCTTGAAATATTTCCGAATTTATGATGTCTCAATTATAACCCAATCCAGAAATGAAAAATTTATATAGTCAAACTTTCGATAGAAATTTAAGGTTCATTTGACTATAAAATTTTTAAAATTTTTAGAATTTTTTATTTTTTATTATTTTTTAAATCCTAAAACAAAAATTAAACTAACTCTAAAGAAAAACTAAAACTAAAATCTAAAAAAAAACTAACGTCTAAACTAAACTAAAAATAAATCTAAAACTAAACAAAACTAACCATTATAAAAAAAATATTGAAATATAAAAGCTAAACTAAACTAAATATTAACTAAAATCTAATTTAAAACTTTAATCTAAAACTAAACTAAATAAATCGAACCTAAAAAAGAAAAAAAGAAAAAAAGTCTAAACTTAACACTACGACTAATTAAAATCTAAAAACTAAATAACATAAAAAAAAATCGAAATTAAACCCTAGCTAACACTAATCCAAAACAAAAAATGAATCCGCACTAAAAAAATTAACGCATATGTAAAGTTTGAAGTTTTAATGTATGCGTTTGTATTTTTTGTTTGTGTTTATGTTTGCTTATGCAGGTCGAGGAGCTGGCATGAGAAGAAGCCGACGGCAGGGTTGATGGGTTAAAGGAACGGCGAATGGTTTCGAACGCAGATGCAGAAGGCAAGCGGATGAGGAAGGGAGGCCGGAGAAAGGTTTGAACGCGGAGAAAGAAAAAGGTCGATAGTAGAAGCAACGGGCTCGAATGACAGCAAAGGCAGAGGAGATATGTATGCGGAGGGCAGAGAGGAGTCGATGGGAATGAAGCAGGTCAAGGTTTGGCTAAGGAAATCAAAGGATAGAGGAGAGCTTTGGAGTTGAAAGGAATGGGAACAACGATGAGGGTGGAAGTGAGGTTGGAGAGGAATGGATAACGCAGCAAATGAAGGATGACAGAGTTGATGCAGCGTGAGGAAGGGTAGAGAAATGCGTTGACAGGAACAGTGAGGCAGCAGACAACGTTTATGCAGCAACGAAAGCAGAATAATTTTGATTAAACCCAGTACACATAAATTTTTCCCAGATAAATTAAAATTTCTCCCATCAAACTCAGATTTAGATGCTCGTTTAATCATATAACGTTTAAATTTGCCCATAGAGGCGATTTGAGGCCAGATCTGGCTCAGATCTTAAAAATTTTTCTGAGTAAACCCTGCAACCTGCAAAACCAGTCAGACCCTGAAAATATATACACCAAAATTTTTATTAAACCCTTACAACCCTAATAAAAATACAAATTTACAAGCTAATTTACAGATCTGAGGCTTTCACGGCCAGATTTGAACCCATTTCAGCACAATTTTTAGAATTTTGAAGTTTTAAAAAGAGGCACAAGCCTTAAAAGACCCTATAAAAAAATACATTCGTAAGATAGATTCAGGAAATTAGAAACAATGGGCTTTTTCAGATTTACGAATCTGAGAGTCGGCTTGTCCAATTGAAGACTTCCCCAGACGCTCAAATCTTAAATTTTTTTTTTTTCCCTGCACACTTAAATCTGAACTTTAGACTAATAGAGATTTAAGAAAATAACATGAGATCCTTCAAAAAAATCAAAATGTCATTTTATGAACCCAGAAAACTGCACAAGATACCTATATGCAGATTAATCCATGAAGGCCGTCAACCATAAAAATATCAAACAAAGTAGCAGAGTTTAGAAATGAATCACCACATAGATCTGGAAAAGGAACACCAAAGTTTGTAACCCCAAAGTCTTTATGCTTTATTCATCAAAAGAAATTACAAGAGCTTCCAAGACAAGTGCACAATCCTAAGATCGGATGACTCAAGACTGACAAAGACCTTTAATTTATAGGACAAAATCTCCAACGGCTAGTTCGGTTGATCCATGTCAAAATAATCTCGACCGTCAATAAGATTTGATTATCTTTTAATCTGGATCGTCGAAAATATAAATTCGGGGAAAAAACGAATTTATCATTTAAATCCATTTTAATTAACTCAAAAATACTATTTTGGAGTTAATTACCCCAAAATTTTGACTTTGACTTAAACACCTAGGCCCAAGGGTCCAAAATTTCTTAAAATTCTCAATATTCCCTTGACCTGGGGCCTTTAAAAATTCATTTTTTAAGTACCAACGAATTTTGCCTTTGAAGGAATTTATCTCACATAGGACCTAAAATTAATTAAATTTCTGGCTTAAGATTTTTTTATTAATTTGACAAAAAAATTTAATTAATTGACTGAGAGGGGATTTTAAGTAATTTTCCAACCCTCTTTACATAAGATAAATACATCTAGACACATGAAGGGGGAATACCCGTTCGTATAGACCCTCAAATAGGTACCCAATTCTGCGACTCAAAACATGATTTAGTAGACCAAGTAGCTTGTAATAAAATAATCTAGCCAACTAGCTAGGATTATTCCCAAACTACTTTTACAAGGACTCGATAGAAAACACTAGGACTCACTTAGCATGCTGATGACCAAATCCACCCTAGCTTTGGGGTGAGGCTGGAGGGGAAAACTCTCCTGATAATTTGTGTTGAAAAACACAAGTAAATCAGCGAGACAAAAAACCTCCTAGGATAGAAATCGTCACCAACATACTAGGCTTACCTAGGTTGTTACAGACATGACGGTCTTACTTAGATCATTTACATCATACACATGCAGAATGGGTTTACATTATTCATAAAACTGTCAACTGATGATGGAATCTGAATGGCGCGAACACGTCGAACATGATGAATCCCATTTGAAAAAATGGGGGTGTACTACTATGGAGTCGTTGACAAAGTGTGGTCAACACTGCCCACGACCATGGGAAAAAGAGAGAGTCCTCTTGGTTTGACATTAGAGCTCAAAGGTCCTGCAACAATATGTTAGTAGTTTCTTGAAGGTGAATCCCACAAGTTGCTACAAGAAAACAAGTTAGAAAAATAAGACTACAAAAAACCAACCAAGTGTTAGACAAATAAAATTACAAAATATTGCACAATAATCTACAAAGGGCTAAGCCAAAGAAGATGAGTAAATTCTCCTCTTTGTCTAGCCATGCTTAAGCTCTTTAAATAACAAAATATGATCCAATGAAGAACAATGAAAAGTAAAATATTTTTAAATGATTGCATGCATACTAACTATGTCCAAACGAATCCTTGCAAGACACTTTTTCGTAAGATAAACTATGAAAATCCAAATAACAAATGAGAGTTCCTTTGAAGGTGCTTCAAGAGTGGATTGGTCTCCCAAAGACTTCCCCTCACGTTTGATCCAAAAAGAATTCTTCTACAATACTCAAGTCACACATTAGTCCATGTAGATTTAGATAAGCAAACAATGAATTGAAACTTCTAGAAATTTATTTGAAAATAAACTAGAACTTTCAACTTCTAGGGCCTACTTTCAAATCAAATGCTAATACAAGATAGTTGTGCACTAGCAAATTCACAAGAATACATGGAAAATGAAATAACTCAAAGCATAGAAAAAATTATAGCAATAGCTCCAAATGCACCATGCTTCAAAGGAAGAACACCCATGAATGGACCCCAAAAGTCTTTTTATTGATATTCTTGAAAAATGTACAAAGTAGCAGCGCTTCCGCAAGCACAATAGCTCGTATCCAATGATATCATATGAGAGTCCATGGCTCCATTATATAGGAAGTTGGGAGCAAATCCCAATGAGGAACCATATGTCAAGTGGTGAGAGGGAGGAGATCTCAAGGCAAATTCGAATTTGGTAAGTGGAGCTCCAATGCCAAGTGTAAAAATCGAATTCTGGCAAGTGGACATCATTTTTTTTTGGGTGTAAATTAGCTGATATATTAGATCACAAAATGATACATATGGTTACAAAAGGGGCTGCCATTACCAGAAGGCAAGAGAAAGAGCATGCCCTCAGAGCAAAAACCCACAGACACAATTTCTGGAACCAAGAGAATTTCAGACAGACAACAGAGCAGATGACAACCCAGCCTGACAAGACTGGCTTCCAGCAGAACCTTACAATTTAAACCGGCCAACCACGCAGGGATGCTGGGCCGAGAGAAAGTAGAAATTAAACTAGAGGCCCTATAAAAGCCCACTAATCCGAACATAATACTGACATTGAAACAACAAAGATAACAGAGAAAGATGGGGACTAGCAGCAAAAGACTACCCATTAGGAACCGATAAGAGCTCATTAATATTTACTAGGGCCCTCAGTCGCACTTGGACCCGCTTCATCTCCTTCCTTTGGCACATTACGTGGCCTGTGGCGCTTGATAATGGTAGTCTTGGAGCTATCATTCGGGAGCTCAATCGAAACATTTAACACATAGCGCAAGTACAACTCAAAGAGCCAGATAAAACCTTCAAGGCGCCTAGCAAGCATTTTCATTTCCTCCGTGAGCGAGTTAATGGAGATTTCTAACTTATCCAGCCGAGCAGAGTTCTTGGCTGAGGCTAGGGAGTTAGCTTGGTAGGCTTCCTTAACGACCGCCCCTTGTCCACTGAGGGCCTTGGCGAGCATTGCTTTCATATGCCAAGCCACCGCCTGAGTTCTCAAAAATTGGGTGGCCCAAGTGGTCGGAGTTCCCGGGTCTGTGATCCAGTCCACCTCCTCCTTGATATCATTGTTGTTTAAACCTGCCCTAGCTTTACCAACCTCCTCATGGAGCTCGTTGATGATTTTCTTGCCTTTGTTAGAGACCGACGTTTCATAGTTCTCTCGAGCTCTTTTGAGATCTTTCGCAGCCTTGGAGCTGCGAAGAATTCGCTCAGTCATGGTAGGAATCCCAAATCTAACAAACAGGTTCCTGAACTCGACAGTGGAAACCGAAAAGCTAGGGCTGAAATCAAAGGGATGACGAGAACAATGGTAAATTTTCCTGTATGGCTTAGTATTAATAGAGCTTGGTATGGTGTTGGGCGAGGCGATTTGGGCTGGGATTTCTGCCTAGTCCCATCTACTGTCGGCCTGGATTCCCATTAGGTGAGCGCCGATCCGCTTATCATGATTGCTTATGGCGTGCAGGTTGACATGCTTATTCCTCATGAGTCGAGTCCACGTGTCCTTCCTACCATCAAGCATTACCTGACCTATATCTTTTCCTTGGTAACTCCACCTTTTCCGATGCCCTCCATTGTACATATGCCAGTGATGCCTCCTCCGGGCATTTAAGATCATGGGCTGGACAATTAGGATGACCCACATGAATCACTGATGATCTGTACCTTGAAGGCCATTAACATTCCCTGACATACCTTTAAGGTCCTGCCTCGATATGTGAAGGCATTCATCTCGAAGGCTAGGACAAGTGACGTCCTGCCAACAGGTGTCAATGATGTCACGCGGGTGGTCGACTGCGTGGTTAGCTAGGGAGTCCGCCAAAGCATTCGCATTACGCTTGATAGCCTGAAGAACAACGCCTTTGAGAGTAGTCAGATGTTTGGCAATGAGCCCTGTAACCATGGCTAAACGCCAATGCTTGGAGACACGCTCAGGACGAGTTCCATTTTGTAATTTCCTCGCAGCATTGATAGCAAGTAGTGAATCTCCTTCCACGATTGCTGCTCCACTACCCAGACGAATGAGGATCTGCAAACCCTGTTCCATGGCTGCAAATTCCGTCTCATTGTTAGTAGCTTCCCCCAGGGAAATGCTGAAGATGTGAAGAATTTCGCCTCTGTCGTTACGAAGAACTCCTCCAAAGCCGGCCGGGCCAGGGTTGCCCCGGGAGGCACCATCAAAATTAAGCTTGAGGAATCCCGGAGTCGGAAGCTGCCAGGGCTGCTGAGAGGGAGGAGGTTGAGGCCACTGCATAGGAGAATTGAGGTTCATGACTTCACCCATCCCAAACAGCAGTAAGAAACGCCTGTCATTGTCTGAATATCTGTTCGTCTGATCTGCTTTGCTGTGGGTAAGAGTAGTTTCTCTCATGTTTTGCAAAATGGATAATTTGATGTTATCTTCCTGCCTGAATTTGTTCTGAAATATTCTCCTATTTCTTTCTTTCCAAGTGGACCACACTATGAATCGAGGGCTTAGTTTCCACAGGTTATTGACTGTGTCACAGTTAGAAAAATTTGTTCGCCAATTGGCTATAGTATTTTGAACGGAGTCCTCGTTCCTGTCCGTTTGCCTGAAGATGCCTTCCATCCACGCCCAAAGATTATTCGTCCAATCGCAGGTGTTCAGGAGATGGTTCATGGACTCCACCTCTCTCATGCAGAGTGGGCAGCGGGAGGGACCACATAAACCTTTTTTGCAAAGGCTCTCCCAAGTTAGAATCTTACGGTGCATTAGGAGCCATAAAAAGGTTTTTATTTTTGGCCAAAAAATGGTGTCCTAGACATTGTGATGCCCCTGCATTTTCTCTTCCAGATCCCTCTGCTCTATGTATAGCTTTGCTTCTCTTAGGTTATAAGTACCTCCCTCCAAATTGCCCCACCTGAGTTGGTCTTCCTCCTGGGAATGACGAATCATTCTTTTGTCTAGAGACGAGCTTAAGGAGAGGTGAAGGTCGTTCATTTCATCTGTTTGGGTGGGCATGTCGAGGTGCCAATGTCTCCAGTGTTGGTCCTCCCTGTTGTCCAACCAGTACTGATTCACTTGGAAATTGCCCTGTTCTTGGTATCTTCGTTGCAAGGAAAGATATTCAGGGCTCTCAAGCTTAGGCATTTGTTGCCAAGCATCTTCCCAGAAAAGAGCCGTTTTCCCATTACGGATCTCCCAAAAGCAGTGATTGGAGATAATGTGTCGATTTGCTCGAGCTAGGTTCCAGATGGGGGAGCCAGCTTGAACTTCCGTCATTCTGATGAGATCTTGATGGTTCCAGTCATCTGCGTACTTGGCTTTCCACATCCTAGCCCAGGGATTATTAGGATATTTGATCCATCTCCACCAAAGCTTGGCACCACTAGCTTTATTCACAGTTTCCGGGTCATTAAGCCCCAGACCCCCTAGGATTTTGGGTTTACAGAGTTTTTCCCAAGCCACTAGAGCCCATTTCTGATTATCCGCTTTCCCCGACCAAAGGAAGGTTCTTTGTATGTTTCTGATTTTTTGGAGGAGCCATTTGGGAGCTGGAAGGATGGAAAGCATATACTGAGGAATGGCTTGGAGGACAACCTAGTCATTATTAAACATCCAGTGAAGTTAAGGACCCTGCTAGTCCAACCATTACTACGAGTTTCGAGTCTGGAAAGTAGCTTCTCCCAGTGGAGCTTTTGCCAGGGTTTATCGGTGAGAGGGATCCCGAGGTATTTGGAGGGGAGGCATTGTCTTCTGAAACCAAGAATCGTCGTGAGATGCCTTTGGATAGCAAGGTGAGTGTTGAAGAAGAAGATGGAAGATTTATCCAGATTCAGGTCCATGCCTGAAGCTAGACTGAAGAGATCCAGGATTGCTTTGAAACTTTGAGCTTCCTTGACCGAAGAAGTTCCATGGAGCATAGTATCATCCACAAACTGCTGATGAGTGGTGGTTGGGCAGTTTGGCAAGGGTTGGAGGCCCTTGATGGAGTTGCTTTCCTTAGTAGATTTGATGATCCTGCTCAAGCCCTCCATCACAATGACAAAGAGAAAAGGGGAGATAGGATCTCCTTGGCGAATTCCTCGAGAGGGGGTAAAGGGGGTGGTAGGAGCACCATTAACCAGAATGGAGTAGCTTGGAGTTTTGACTAGAGCCAGAATCCATTTGATCCAACAATGTCCGAACCCAAAGGCAACTAAAATAGCCTCAATATACTCCCAACTGACCTTATCATAGGCTTTCGAGAGATCTAGCTGAATTACCATACCTGCTTTTTTCTAGGCTTGAAGAGTGTGAACCATCTCCTGTGAAAGCAAGACATTATCCATGATCTGCCTCCCTTCTACATAGCTTGATTGCTCCTCTTAGATGATTAAGGGGAGTATGGGCTTTAGTCTGTTGGCCATGACTTTAGAGATGATCTTGTAGAGCACATTGCATAGAGCAATTGGTCTGAACTTTGAAGGGGTGCTGGCTGTCTCCTCTTTCGGGATAAGGGCAATGAAGGTGGAGTTAAGGGATTTGAGGATGGAGTTGGATTTGCGGGAATCTTCCACCACCCCCCACACCTCCAGCTGAACAATATCCCAGCAGGCTTTGAAAAAATATATAGTGAAGCCATCCGGCCCTAGTGCCTTACCATTAGGCATTTCCTTCACTACTTCTTCCACTTCCCCCAAGGTGACTGGGCGGTCAAGGGATTTATTTAGGTCCTTAGTAATGAGCTTAGGAATGGAATTCATGACCTCCCTTCTAGCTTCGGTCCTATCGATTCCTGGTTCCGTTGCGATGTGGCTGAAGTGGTCAACGAGGATGGAAGAAATGTCTTGATGAGAGCAAAAGGGGTTACCTTGATCATCCATCAATTGGGTGATTTTGTTAGCACATTTGTAGTCAACTGCCGAGCGATGGAAAAATTGAGTAGTATTTTCCCCCTCCCTGAGCCATTGGATGTGGGACTTCTGCTTCCATAAAATTTCCTCCTGCTGACATCTGTCATTCCATTTTTGCATGAGGATCTTTTCCTCGCTGATAGAATCCTGGTTGATGTTACCATTGAGCCAGTCAGTATGGATATGAGCTAATTGTTCCTCTAAGGCCTATTTGTCCTTGAAGATATTGCCAAAGACCTCTTGGTTCCAAAACCAGAGACGAGCCTTGATATGCTTTAACCTAGCTTGCAACCTGTACATTTTAGTATCGCGGGTATCTAACGGTTCATGCCACCAGTTTTTGATGTTAGTCAAGAACTCTGGATGGCCTAACCAAAATTTTTCAAACCTGAAGGGTCTGTTTTTTGGGGTTCTGAGGATGACAACGTCCAGGGTGATGGGCCAATGGTCTGATCCACCACACGGGATAATATCCGAATCTACTGTAACCCCTTCCAGAAGGATGGCTTCTGCTATAAGAAAGCGATTGAGTCTGGGAGGCAATCTGCCTGTCTCCTCCTCTTTTGTTATTCCAGGTGTACAGACCATTCTTGGGGAGGATGTCCACTAGTTTGGCTGCTTTGATGAAGTTGTTGAAGGCCTCTGCATCCCTGTTTAGAGTTCTTATACCTCCTTTCTTCTCTGCCAACGAGGTGATCATGTTAAAATCTCCTCCATAGATGGCTTTAGCAGCTGAATGTCTTTGATGCATCTCAAAGAGGTGATCTAACATCAACAATTTGTCCTCTAATTTTTGGGGGCTGTAGATGTTTGTGCACAGATAAGTGCTGGCTTCCCCTATAATTTGCACTTCCAGGGAGATGTACGATTTGGTAGCCTCAGCGCTAATTAGATGGATGGAATGGGGATTCCAGAAGGTGGCCAGACCTCCTTCTAAGCCATTCCCTTCTACTTCTATATAATTCATTCTTTTTCCAATGTTTCTGCTGATTCCTTTTATTTTCAGGCTTGAGCATTTGGTTTCTTGTAAAAAGATCATGTCTGGATTTTCATTTTTAACCTTCTTCTTCAGGAGTCTTTATTTCCTTTGGCTGTTTAGCCCTCTTGCATTCCATGAGAGGATCTTCATGATTAACAAAAATTAAGAGGTGAACGTGAAAGCCTCAAGGGTTTTCATCTTACTCGAGTTGAGGAGTAGCTGACCTAGCTCATATAGTGCTTCATTATTTGTTCTTCGGCCCCTCTTTTTCCTGTGTTTCACATTGTTGCTTGTGTGGTGAAGACCCTGAGCTATAACTCCAAGACCCTTGGTGGCTCCATAACCTCTCTTCTGCCCTTGTAGCTCTGCATCCTGCCTTGATAAGAATAAATAATTTACTCTTTCTATTTCCTCCTCTGGGATGTGTTCCACTCCTTTCTGCTTCCATTGTTCCACCATGGAGTTAAGATCCATGCCTTCCCTTTCAAGGATGACACTAAGTTCCGTATCCTCTGTGCCGATTTCACTGGCTATCATTTCCACATCTCCTGCGAGGTCCTTTGCTTGATCAGATCCTTGTAACGTTTCCCTTGTCAACTCAGTGTTGGGAACTTTGTCTTCCTATGTAGGAACGTCCAGGGCTTGCTGCGGTGGGTCTGGTTCTTGCGGAGTTTTAGTTAAGACAGAACCTTCTCCAAGAATCTCAAAGGAGTTGACTGCGCCTTTGAAGGAGGTCCTTGCTTTCTGTTGGGTTTTCTTGTTGGCCCTTTGTCTTCCATTCGGACATGTAAAACCTTCTTGATTCTTCACTGAATTTTCTTTGGCCTTCTCAGTTGTCTTGTTCGTAGGGCATTCCCTAAACAGGTGACCATGTTCATGGCACTTCCGACATCGGAAGGGGATTTGTTCATAATCTATGGCTTGAAAGAAAAGTTCATCTCTAAATTCTAACCATAACCCATCATGCAAAGCTCCTGAAACATCCATTTCAACGCAGATTCGGGCGTAAGAGGTGTACCTTTTTTGAAGGGTGGCCTCTAAAGCTTGGATGAAGGTGCCCAATTTGTTGCCTATTTGTTCCAAGGCTGCAGGTCTCCAATAATCGATTGGGAGAGAGAAAAGGCGAATCCAAACAGGTACGTGCATGAATGTTTCCTGTTCGGGAGCAAAGTTAGGTTTCCAGGGTCTCATATAGAGCCCAGCTGAGGCATAAAAATAAGGGTCGCCATCAAAAATGCGGTCTCTGTCCTCCAAGTTTGCGAAGACGACCGTGAAAAAACCTTTGGCACCTAGATGCAGCTTCACATCTCCCTTAGGCTTCCATTGTTCTTTAATCCAGAGGCATAGAGCTCTTTCCGTGGGCCAGAAACCCATAAATTTACATATAACAACATGGATAGACATGTGGTCACGGTAATCTTGCATTTTAGGGTCAGTGATTATTACCTTTAGACTCTCTTTAGCTTTGGGCTTGCAGCGCCCTAGGTCCTCCTGTTTCTGATCAGTTGTAGCAGATCCCTCCAACTCCAAACTGTGTTGGGGCTGTGCCTCGGTTTCCTCAGTTCCTTTGTCTTTTCTTTCTGCTTCTAGTGATTTTTGTTCGGGAATGGCATCCCCTTTGTCTTTACCGTCCAGGATCTTGATGCCATTTGTCCGTTTCTGATAGTGGGTTTCCTTGGTTTGCCCCCTACCTTTTTTTTCCTGCTTATCTCCTCTTTTTCCATATTGACAGATCCAGAGATCTGCACCCCTTCGAGTGGGGCTTTACCCTTTTCCATCATTACTTGTTTGTATGATGGGGCCCCCTGGACCCCCACGCGTCTCATCTGTTGGGCCAGGGCCAACCCCCGCCTTTGAAAAACTGCGAACAGGGCACTGCCCTTCGCCAGAGTTTGTGACAGACTGCCTGCCGCTTGCAGACCAAACCCTAGCACTCTCTTTCACTACCTCAGGATCGCCGACTCATTTTCTTTTTCCCTTATGTGCCAAATTCGAATTTTATGATGGAATGACATGTGTATATGGTTGGTAACCCATGTGGGGACAATTCCCCACAAAAATCTCGACCAAATATTCTCTCAAATCTTCCCAAATATGAACTAATTTCACAAATTCGAATTTCCAAGTAAACAACTTTCATTTAATGCCGGAAATTCAATTTTATTTGAGCATATGTTTTTTCCTTGATTTTAGGAGTCCACATCACCTTGGGACTTCATTTTAACTTCTCCATAATTTTCCACCTCATTTCCACCTCATTTAGCATGTGTGGATATTTATTTTTTTCCATTTATTTAATTTTTGGCTTAATTAATTGCCAGATTTCCCACTAAACTTAGGAAAAGTGGGTTTTGAGGGTTCAAAACACATTTTTGACCCCTCAAAGTGTGTCATAGTAGAAAGTTGAGCGTGAGAGGTGTAATTTTGATTATTCATACCCCATACAACCTCTCCAGGCAACACTTATTACAATTCAATTACAATTTTTATTCCAATTTTCGACTTGTGGGAAATCTAAAAAATTAAAAAATCACTACCTAGACCTAACCAAATTCCATGAAATTTTTTGTGTGATCTAGTATGGTAATATACATTGACTCTAGACACTAGGAATCACCCAAGGCCTCACCATCAAGTCGTACTCCGGCTTTGGGGTAAAATTGAAGGAAAAAACTCAATTAATTATTAACTCCTGGTAGGGAGATGATAATTAACCGAGTAAAAAAAACCTCCCAGAGTAATAATCACTTGTTGGCAAGGTCCCAAGCAACCTACGCTTGTTACAGACTCAATACTGGCTCAAATTCATCATTACTAGCATCATTTATTACAATTCCCCGTAAGGCGTGGAATCTGGGTTCAAGAGAAAATGATAAGAAGTAAAAGTAGAGTTTAAAAACTCCGTTGAACTGATGATATCTGATGATATGTAATGGTACATGTGTCCTTTAGTTCATCCTTGGACATGGAGTCTTCTCATTATCATCAGGTGCCACTTTAGTGGTCAATAGGTCCCTGGTGAGCAACTTGCCTTGGTGTAAGAGTTGGCCAACTTTGACAACCCGATACAGTTGGATCTTCTGCTGGCGAGTGTTCTTGATCTGCGTGTCCATGATCTGATCAGTTGTGGCCTGTTCCATGCGGTTGACATTAAGCTCTGTTGGTATGAGTTGTTCTGCAATGTCTGATGTGTCCAGTAATGGTGGAAAGTATGGGTGAAGGCGGTCCACATTGAACACTGGGTGTAGGCCAAGGAATTGGGGAATGCTGAGTTCAAAAGCATTGTCTCCCACAACCTTGGTGATGGTGTAAGGCCCATATTGGAATGGTATGAGCTTCCGATGGGCTCCAGTAAGGCGTTATTTTTGCAATGCAACCAAACTTTGTCGCCCACCCGAAACTTGTGTGGCACCTGATGTTGATCATGTCGCTGCTTCTACTTGGCTTTGGACTTCTCCAAGATGTCGTGAATCTGCTGGCAGTTGTACTGGATGCGTTCAATAAATCTAGTTGCTTTATCTACCTCAGACAGTACATGTGTGGAATCTGTTTGTGTAGTCGCATGAGTTATGGCAACATCAATAAGACACAATGGTTGAAATCCTAGACCCACTTGAAAGGGACTGTGACCAATCGAGCTATGGAGAGCTCTGTTATAATTGTGCTGCACATAGGGAAAGCTCTCATCCCAGGTTCATGGATGCTTGGAGTTGTACATGCAGAGTACGTGCACTATCATCCTATTGACGACCTCTGTCTGGCCATCAGTTCGGGGAAGGAATGCAGTCAACTTGGTGAGCTTGGTGTCCAATAGTGTCTAGAGGCTTGACTAGAATGTGCTCAGGAACCTGCTACCTCGATCTTGATATAATGGTCCGTGGGATCCCAAAATGTACCCACACTCATTCAAAGAAGAGTTTGGCAGTGTCCTCTATTGTGACACTCTTCTTGTAGGCCGCCAATATAGCCAACTTAGAAAACATATCCACTAATACAAATACACAGTCATTACCATGCTTGGTAGAAGGGAGGCTAGACATATAGTCCATGGAGATGGATTCCCAAAACTGGCTGGGAGTAGGAAGAGGAGTGTACAAGGCTTGCTTCTTGATGGTTGGCTTGGCGATGGCGATGACGCAGGTAGTGCAGGATCTGATATATTTCCCAACATCTTGTTGGAGTTTTGGCCAATAAAAATACCTTTTTATTACGACCACAATTTTCTCCACACCAAAGTGTCCTACTACCCAACTGTAGTGTGCCTCCTAGATTAGCTTGGCACACTCGTTTGAAGGAACACAAAGATGGCCCAGGTAGCATAAAAATGTGTCCTGGAGGTGGAAATCAGGAACTTGTTTGCCATCTGCTAGCATGTGGTATGTGGAAGTGAACTCTGGATCATTGGCCATCCAGAGGTCTCGTGGCCACAAGAGTTGAGAACAATAGTAAGTTCTGCAACTGTTAGCCCACTGTGGCAATCTGCAACATGATTGGTGTTGCGCTTTTGTATTTAATGTTCAAGTGGAATTGTTGCAGATATGTAGGCCACTTCTAATGGCGATCGTTTTGAAACTTCCCCTGTGTCTGTATAAACTGGAGAGGTCCGTGATTGGTGTGGATGATCGTCTCCTTCCCCAGAATGTAATGCTTTCATTGTCGGAAAGCATGCATGATGGAATACATCTCTTTATCATAGGTGGGGTACTTCCAAATTGTATTGGAAAGTGTCTCACTATGATAGGCCATTGGATGCCCGTGTTGGGTGAGGACTACACCAATAGCATATTTGGAGGCATCTGTCTCAATTTCAAATGGCTGTTGCATGTCTGCCAATGTGAGTACTAGTGCAAAGCAGAGGCGACACTTCAACTCAACGAACACCTTTTGCTGGGACTCGGACCAGGAAAACTTTGCTTTCGCTCCGCCCTTGGTAGTCTGACTCAAAGGCCAAGTGATATGGTGGGAGAATCCCAACACAAACCTCCGATAAAAATTTGCATGGTCCATAAAGTTGCGAAGCTCTATAAGAGTGGTCGGGGCAGACTGTTGAGATTTTGTGTATTGCATCAGTTGTGCTCTAGGTCCCAAATTTTGAGGAAGGACTAGAGTTCACCTGATTTACAAGACCCAGAAATGGATTTGGGAAATTTCATCTGGTTTAGGAGATATTAAATTAAATATTTATTTTATTGTATTTTCCAAGTCATGGGCAGCAGTACAGAATGGCAGCAGCAGTGTAGAGTTGAGTGGCAGCAGGCCAAGCTTCAATAGCACAGGGCTAGTACTCAAAATCATGTAATGCATAGTGTGATGTATTGCTAGAGCACACCCTTGATGCTAAGAGGGAGTGTTGAGATTTTGTGTATTTGGGGTAGCATCAGTTGTGCTCTAGGTCCCAAATTTTGAGGAAGGACTAGAGTTCACCTAATCTACAAGACCCAAAAATGAATTTGGGAAATTTCATCTAGTTTAGGTGATATTAAATTAATTAATTATTTTAATGTATATTTTAAGTTAAAACTTGGGAAAATAAAATAAATAAGTGAATTTAATTAAACATGTGATGAAATTGTCTTAAGTCACACGGATCAAGCTTTCTTTTAATCTTAGCCGTTGATTCAAGATTTGATCATGGCCGTTGATCTGTCAACGAGAAAAGTATAAAGGAAGGGCTTGGGGTCATTTGTAAAGACACACAGAGGCAGAGCACTGAAGCTAAGCTGAGATTCTAGGGCAGGGTTTGCTAAGAATACTCAGAGTTGTTTCAGTTGCAGAGAGGGGAATTTAGACCAAGGGGATGATCTGATCCCAGGGTCTAGAATACACAAGAAGTAGAGAATAGATTAGCGGAAGGACAACGCAAAGGAAGGCAACAACAGCAGCAACTCAAGGACAGCGTAGAGGAAGGCAGCAGCAAGAACAACGTCATTTTCAGGAAACCCTTCAGGGGTTGCGCAGAGACCCTTCAGGGGCAGCGTAGTGACTGCATCACCCATTCTGGGGTAACACAGTCCCTTTCAGAGGCAATGCTGAGGGTTTGGAGGCCATCCAAGGCTGACGCAAAGCCTTTCAGGGGTAGCGCTAGGGTTTCTAGGCCTAGATCTGGCTGAGTTTTGTAAATCCCGTTTGAGGGTGTGGATCAGTTAGTATTTTTGGTTCTAGATAAGCCAGAGCAGTAGATCTAGAGTTTTCTCTGTAGGGTTTTCAAGATCTGGAACCTAGAGTTGTGTATTCAGAAATATTCTTAATAATAGAACCCTCCAGCAGCCAGGGACCGATTTTCCCACATTGGGTTTTTCCGGGGACAATTTGTCCAGAAATATGTGTCACTTTGTCTATGTGTGCATGTGCTTATTCTAGATCTAAATTGGTAGAGATCTGTTATGTGTTTTGCTTCGATGTTAACTTGAATTTATTCAGTTGATAACTTATATAAGTAGGAGGAGCTTTACCGGATTAACAGTAATAATTTTTGCATGAGTATAAGGATTAAGAAATTTCTACACAGACCAATCCTGAATGACTTGGATCTCAGTCGGATCCACATGCACACCTCGCTCATCTATGATGTAACCCAAATATTCGACCTGACTCATGCCAAAGGTGCATTTCTCCAAGTTGGCATACAGTTTGTGATGCCGCAGGGTTTGAAGGACCTTCTGAATGTGTTACAAGTGTTCTTCCCAACTCTTTCTGAAGATGAGGATGTTGTCCAGATAAACAACCACGAATGAGTTGGTGAAGGGCCGCAAGATGTCATCCATTAGCCTCATAAAAGTAGTAGGGGCATTTGTCAACCTGAATGGCATAACCAACCTTTCAAAAAGGCCTTCCTTGGATTTGAAGGCTGTCTTCCATACATTTATGGGCTCTATTGGAACTTGGTGACAGCCAGACTTCAAATTGATCTTGCTGAAATACTTGGCCCCCTTGAGTTGGTCCAAAAGGTCATCAATCCGTGGGATTGGATACCTGTTCCTAACAATGATTTTGTTTAGTGCCCGATAATCAATGCAGAGACTCCAAGTCCCATCCTTCTTTTGTACAAGTACAATTTGTCTCCCATAAGGTGAGGAACTTGGTTGGATGTGCCTTTTTTGCAGCAACTCCTGGATTTGTCGCTTGATCTCTTCATTTTCCAAAATAGAGCGACGATCTATTGGCCCATTGGGTAGAGGTGTTCCGGGAGTTAGATTGATCGAATGCTTGACTTGACACTGCAAGGGTACCCCTGTGGGTGAGGAGAAGATGTCCATGTATTCTTCCATGACCTTATCCACCTGCCTCTGCAGCGTGGAAGAACCCTTCCTGGGGGCCATGGATGTGGCCATGATCTTCCCCTTACTTTGAGAGCGAATCAGAAGTAAAACAAATTTCCCAGTCTGGGAGATGATCTTACTGCATTGCTTAGCAGAGATCAAAGAGATGGCGGCAGGCGGGGCTACCTTCGGTATCCTGTATAACTTATTACCCAAAGAATAATAACAGTGCGAGGCCTCGTCCATATTATTAAAAACCGGAACTGGTGGACCTAATGAACCGGTAACCGGACCGAAACTGGTCTAACTGGTATTGGTCAGGTCTAAACGAACCGATTTAAAAAAAATACATTAAATAATTATTTTTTAATTAAAAAACTATTTTTAAGATTTGCAACCATGATTCCAAGCCAATAGAGACAAAATATGCAAAGTTTGCTCATTTATATACCATGCAAAGGTGAATATATCAAAATGGCACTGAGTGCAATACATATCATCGAAAAATACATAAGCAATGAGGCTCCAAATGGCCCATAAAGTCCAAAAACAATGCTACGAGCTATGAGGCCATGGGCCTAATACAAGACTACACATGAATCATGATCAATCATCAAATTCATCACCGCTACTAGACATAGGATCAACATCGGCAACTGCATAGACATCATCTGGATCAGAGTCTGAGGATGCCTCAGCCTCAGGCTCATCTGCAACCTGAATACCACTGCCACCAATAACAATAGAAGTGGACCTAATGGAAGCACGAGTTACTCGAGCTGCATGACTAGTGCCTTTGTAGCAACAAAACTTGTACTCTTGTTGACTTTTAATTGTAAAATACACGAGGAATTTATAATAATAATTTATTAATAAATATGATATGATAAGATAAGATGATTGAAAGTTACAATGAGGCCCTGCTTATATACCTATGCAGGTGACCTTTCATGACTAGGCATGTCTTTTAGACATGCCTTTTTAGTTAACTAATGACTACTTAACATAATCCTATTTGATTATTTAGTAATTACATTTATTTGTATTTACTCTATTTTATACAAATTTTATTTGTTACATTGCCTCTTCCTTCAGAAGCTTTGCCCTCAAAGCTATATTGCTTAATAATTGTCTTCATCTTTAATTGCTAATCATTTCCTTAGTTCCTTCACTTAGCTCAAGTCATTTTTTGGTCAGCATGTAAATTTGTCCCCAACACTACCTTAGAGCTAGGTTTTTTTGTTTGTTTGTTTGTTTGTTTTAAATATATATATATATATATATATATATATAATTTAATTTAATTTAACTTATCATTATAATTATATATATAATTATAATTATAAAACCTTATAACTATAAACTATATAATATAATTATCTAAGAATCGAAGGCACACGAAGGTTAGAAGAAAACGGTACGTCGATCCACGATTACACCATCTCGTAAAACTGATAACCCGATCCCCGAAGTTTGTTAATCCGATCTGGCAGCGTATTTGTATTTGTATCCACGAATTTGTTTTTTTGTTTTTTTATTTAAATCTCTAAATTGAATCCTGTAAATTTACCAATCATCAATTAAAAACATGATTTTTCATGAGGACGGTGGTGACCATCAAATTGCATGCGAATGTATCGAATAATCATGCTGTGATTCGGGAACTATCGTGGGAAACCATCAGCGGATCTCTGGAATTATCCTCTCTACCAGAGTTCGATACCAAGGCAAGTATCGAACCTGTTGATGATATTCCAAAATGAAAAGAATGCATACGTGTATCAACAGTTCCAAATCATACTTCTCAGCGAATTCGTAGACATATGCAACACTCTCTACCGCAATGAGTTCACGAGCAATCAAGTACTAGCAGGCCCTTTTCAGAGAATTCATGTCATAGAATTCCGCAGCTTCGAAATTGGCATAAGCATCGCCCACATGAGAACATTGCAGACGACCTGTATAGACAAATTCAATCACTGATACAAATGTCGAATGCTTTATGTTGGGGACCTCCACAAATCTGTCCACAGATTCTTTGAAGGAATTCTTAGGAAACATTACGCGGGATACGTCGGATGCTTCCCTGAACACACACTTGTGGGCATGTTCAGCAGATCTATGAATCGATAATTCATCTCTACCTCTATTTTTCCACCAGTTTACAAAGATTTTGTGTATGGGTTTTCCTCTACATAAACTTTTCTGTCTACTAGTTTCCCCATCTTTAATGGGCTTTGGTATTTCAATTCTATAACTCTTGGAGTACCCACTAGTAGGCTCATCTTTTTTTAAGATCAACTTCATTCTCATAATTTGGGATTTCCATAACCTGGTCTTCTGCAGAATGTGGTGAATCTTCATGATTATCTTCAAAAATATCTTCTTCCTTATTATGGATTTCATCATAAATTTTTTTAAGATGGGTTGTAACTTCTATACATGAATTTTCTAATCGCTGAAATGCTTCTTGAATTTTTTTAATCTCTGTTTTTGATGCAATAGCTTTAGGGCACACTTCAGAATATGGTTTTGCATAGTGTTTTTCATAGCTGGTTCGATATTTGGCATCTTTGGAACTTTTAATCTCAAGTTTATCCCTTGATTCCAATGGAGACCTTTGTGAATAAATATTAACATAGTTTTTTGAAAGCACTATACTGCTGTTATTTACATCATAAAAATTTGTTTCAATGTTGCTCTGCGGGACAACGCTTGGGAAGCTATCTTTAGGAAGTCCAATACAGACCATACCAGATGGCAATGAAGCTGCATCTGTTCTTTCACTTCTGACTGTTTCAATATGACCACTGCCAAGTTCAGATGAACCCTTCTGTGAGTCAAGGGATGAATTCTTCAATAGACTTTGAAAACTTTCAGGAGTCTCACATAATGGCACATTGTATGGTAAACAATGTTCATAGGCTCGTAAACTACGTTCATAAGCTTGTAAGACGATGTTGTGCGACATGGCTCTGCTACCACTGTAGCAACAAAACTTGTACGCTTGTTGACTTTTAATTGTAAAATACACGAGGTATTTATAATAATAATTTATTAATAAAATATGATATGATAAGATAAGATGATTGAAAGTTACAATGAGGCCTTGCTTATATACCTATGCAGGTGACCTTTCATGACTAGGCATGTATTTTAGACATGCCTTTTCAGTTAACTAATGACTACTTAACATAATCCTATTTGATAATTTAGTAATTACATTTATTTGTATTTACTCTATTTTATACAAATTTTATTTGTTACAACCTGCCATTGGTTGTTTGCCTTTCCTTGATGCAGCTACCAATCCTGTGTCTCCCTTTGATGGCGCCACCAAATCTGCTTCAAATTCACCCCCCGCTAATGCTGCATCAAAATCAAAATCTGCCTCAAACACTGGATCTTCAGTCTCCTCCACCCATTCCGATGTTGGATCAATATCATCCAACACAATGGGATCTAGATTAGGTGTTTTGCTCATTAGTTGGTTCCGCCTCAAGCGAAGGTTGTATTGCACAAACACAAGATCATTTAACCGTTTCTGTTCCAAACGGTTTCTCTTCTTTGTGTGTATGCGCTAAAAAACAGACCAATTGTGCTCACAACCGGAAGCACTACAAGTTTGGCTGAGGATTCTAATTGCAAACTTTTGCAATTGAGGACATTGGCCGCCAAATGACTCCCACCAATTTGCTGCAAATAAAAAGACATTCATTAGTAACATAGTTCATTTCATTACTTATTTACAAACAATTTAACTTGAAAAGAAAAACAAATTGGAATTGCTTACCTAGTTGATTCACATCTCTTGCCATTTTCGCCAAGTTCTTTCCAAAGGTACCAACTGCCATACTGAAAAGAGTAAGTTGTTTATGTGTTTCCAAAAGGTCTGCATGGTTAGGGACCATGCGCTCCAAGCAATCAATCTCCTCGCCGAGCTTTATAATGATACTTTGGGTTCAAAAAATACCGAGCTGCATGTATGGGACGATGGAGTTGATTGTTCCATCTGTTATCAATGATCTCCCATATCCAACCATATTTAGCTAACCTGTCCCTGTAAACTGCCCGTATCTGCTCCTTTGCCTAATCCATAGCCTCATAAATGTATCCCATTGCCATCTTTTCCCCATCCACCATCCTTAGCACCTTAACAAGGGGCTCAGTAATTTTTACCAGCTTTGAAGAACTTTTCCAAAAATAATTGTCAAAGACTTTCTTTTTGGCGTCTTTTCCATTTTGTCTATGAGCCCACCGGGATTCAATCCAATCATTAGAAGAAAACATTTTTTGCAGGTTTTTCTGTTGAGAATTGAGACATTGCAACGTGAGGAAGTGAGTTGCAAATCTCGTAATGGCAGGCCTAACAAGCTCTTTGCCCCCAGTGTTTTTCCTCATTAGGCTCAATACCCATGAGTGGTTGTAAATGTATTTTGTAATGCACTTGCCATGCTCTACTGTGTTTTTTACCCAATCCACTTTGCATATGTCCTCAAGCATGAGGTCTATGCAATGTGCAGCACATGGAGTCCAAAATATGGTATTATACTTGGACTCAAGCATCTTTCCAGCAAGAACATAGTTTGAGGCATTATCTGTGATGACCTGCACAACATTCTGCTCCCCCACTTCCTGAATAATCTCATCCAAAAGCTCAAATAGAAGGGTCGCATCCTTCACCTTATCAGATGCATCAACTGATCTCAAAAACATTGTTCCTCGAGGGCAAGAAACAAAGAAGTTAATGATAGTGCGGTTCTTCCCTTCAGTCCATCCATCTGACATGATGGAACAACCTGTTTTGAGCCATGAATCTTTATATTCAGCCAAATACTCATCAATATTACAAATCTCTTGTTGCAAAAGAGATCCCCTCAAGTCATCACAGTAGGGCCTTTGAAGCCCTTTCCTGTAACTAAAACAGAGTCCCACATAGCTTGGTAATAAGGTGAGCGAGCAACATTAAATGGTATATTTGAATCATACCACCATCTAGCAATGCACTGATAAGAAATATCTTTGCATTGTTTTTTCCAATGTTGATCCAAAGTGGGTTGATGATTTGGCTGGGAGGAAGTGGCTATGGGATTAGCAGTGGATGAGAAATAACTCTGGAGGTTGGGTCTCTTTGTTGGTTTTGATTTTTGGCCAACAGGAGGAACATAGTGAAAGGGTTCATTGGTGCAAGAGATAGAAGTGGAGTCTTGAATCTCATAATCATCATACCCACTCTGTCTCATGATATCTATTAGTTCCCTCTTCCTTGCAATTTTATCTTGGATGGCCTTCTCCCTAGCCTTAGTCTCCTCAAACTTTTCAAACTTGGCAAGGTATTCTGCCCTAATCGGACCTATCACTTCATTAGGTGCATCACATGGCTTTACTTGGCCTCTTATCCCAACCAAGTGTTGTTTCAATCTAAGAATATCCCCACCTCCAATACATTTTTCACAAAATTTGCATATCATCTTTCCGTCAACCACATCACAATGGGCCCATGCACTGTCCTTGGTTTTTGGAGCCATCTCGACTTGAAATAATTGAAATTTGGAAATAAATCTGCCATTTAAAAAAAATTGCAGCTAAGATAAATGGACAACTAAAGCTAAATTTACGAAACAAAATGCACATTCAAACATACAAAATTTTATAGCATAGGACTAGAGATTTGAGAGCAATAGCATAGCTAAACACAGGAGAAAATAAATACATGAACAACAATGAAATGATGGATTTTTCAAGTGATAATCCTTACCTGGCAATGCAAACTAGCTTCCTTAGCGTCCTCTTGAAGATGCCAACTCTACTGACAACTCCAAACTATCTCCGAGATAGCTCCAACTCCAACTCCAAGCCTCCAAGATCACTCTTTCAGCAAACACTCAACACTCTCCAAGCTCTCAATCAAACTCACAAACTGCAAATGAGATGGTGTGAGACAAAGGAGAGGTTGCCCATGCTTATAAAAGATTGGGGAGGGTGTTTTTGGAGGGAAACAACCCTCCCCTTACCTCCATATCAGCCCTAAAGCACATTGCTGGCCGTGCGCGGGTTCGCGTAGGGAAAGAGGAAGTGACCAGTCGGTTAAGGACGGAACCGGCCGATTTATTCATAAACCGACCGGTTCTGTCCTTAACCGGTCGGTCAGCACCGGTTAACTGGTCTTTCCAGGTCACAAGCAAGGTATAACCGGGTTTTTCGAGCGGTTTGGACTGGTAAGCCTCCTGACCGACCGGTATTTAATACCATGGCCTCATGTCATACACGGCATGACGCTTCCACTAGTATGGTTGGCCTAATAATACATCACACAATACCTCATCCGTGAAGGGCTTGATGCGGTAGGGAAGGCGACACTGTTGGCTGACGCATAGATCTCGTCTTTGGTGAAGCCACCCAATGGTGTATGATTGCGATTGTGGTGTGGTCGGTAGGCGTAATCGCTTCATGACTTCTACTGAAATGAGGTTCTTTTGGCTCCCACTGTCGACAATGAATTGCAACAACGAACCCTTCACCCACATCTGTGAATGAAAGAGGCGCTCCCCCTCCTCTGGATCTTTGGGTTCCGCCTTTTGGAGATTGGTGCTGGCTACCGTCATAGTGGTTTCCGCATTAATGAATTGCTTACCCTTGTCGGTTCCCTTGTCAGGTTCCGGCTCAGAATCAGAGCATGCATCCGTCTCTGAGTCTTTCAGCTCGGCCACCAACGCTTGCTTTGCGCGACTCTCATTCGTGTTGTGAGTGGGAGTTTTATGGAACTCACACCACTTGTCGGTGTCCTTCTTTGCCTTCCCGTCACCCTTGGCTTGCGGCTTTGAGGAGTTGCCCTGGGGGTGCTTGGCCAAGCTCTGTCCTTTGCTTTGTGGCTTGGTGTCGCCTTTGCTCTGCTTTGGGTTCGCAGATCCAAAGTCTTGCTTCTTCTGCTTGAATTTCTGCTCAATCTTGGCAGCATATTGGTATGCTGCAGCAAGCGAGGAGATGTTCAGGAACTTCATCTTCTCTTGAATGTATTTGTGCAAACAACCGTGTTACTTGAGCACCAGATGTTTCTCTGTCTCATAATCTTTGATACCCAACTTTGTGCGCAGGGTATGGAAAAGATTCGTCAGCTCATGCACATCTTGATCCCTTTGCTGCTGCAGCGTAGTCCATTATATGTACTTATCGTCATAGCTCCCAACAGGGTAGTATTGTTCCTTGATGGTGTGAAAATTCTTGAATACAGTTACGCAGAAATCCTACTATAGTATCATGGTTTACTTCTCCTCCTTGATTAAATTATACAAGTTATCTTCAGAAATAATATTCAGAAAATACCGAAGTAAACACAACTAACAACCTACACATGCAGATCATTTATTGAATATTACGCTCATTTAAACAAAGTGACACACTGATTTTTGGACATAAGTCCACAGAAAAACCAAAAGCAGGAAAATCGGTGCAGCAGATATGAGGGTTTATTAGTATTAAGTAGATTTTGAGTACAACAAATCTGGGCACCAAATTTGGTTCACCCGACAGAGAAAAAGTAGATATGCAGCTAACTTGCTGTTCTGAGACCAAAATTCTGATTGATCCGCACCCTCAAACAGGGTTTACAAGACTCAGCTCGGATTTGGCCCTAGAAACCCCAGCGCTGCCCCTGAAGCCCCAGTGTCAGCCATGCTAGGCTCTGCATGCCTCTGCGCTGCTCAGAAGGGGACCGCGTAACACTAGAGTGGCTGGCGCAGTCCTTACGCTGCCTTTGGAGGCCTTTGCGTAACTTTGAATCCCTCTGAAGCTGTAGCACTGCCCCTTCTTGGGCCTGTGTAGCGGTTGAAGCCTCTGCGCTTCGCAATTGCTGCGTAGCTACTGCTGCTGCCCTTGCTCCTCTGCGCTGTCCTTGAAAGCTGTTCCTTTGCCTCTTGATGAATCTTGGCTTCGGGATCAGATCATCCCCTCAGCCAATACTACCCTTCGCTGCAAAAAACTCCTCCGGAAATTCTTAGCAAACCCTGCCCTAGAATTCCAGATGAGTCTCTCAGCTTTGCATCTGTGTGTGTCTCCAACTGACCCTCAAGCCTTTCTCTTATACTTTTTCGTTGAACACATCAACGGTCGAGATTAAAACACTCATCAACGGCTGAGGTTAAAAGATTTGCTCGATCCGCATCATTTAGAACGTTTTAGCACATGTGTTAATTAATTCACTTTAATTATTTAATTTTCCTAAGTTTAGAGTTAGGAAATACATTAAAATAATTAATTATTTGAATAACTTGAATACCAGATGAAATTTCTCCAAACGCTTTCTGGGTTATGGAGGTCAAGTGTGTCTTAGCCCCTCCACAAAATTTTAGGGGTAGAGCACACCTGATGCTATCCCAACTACACAAAATCTCAATAGATGGCTTCTTGGAAAGAATTCCAAGTGGGTGCAACTGAGAACAATGAGGGTTCCCTCTCGTCCTTCTGCTCATAGTAGGTTTCCCACTAGTCCTTGAGGTGGGGGGCGACTTTCAAGAGTGCAAAAGTAATCTTTTCCCTATTGGAAAAATCATGAACCAAAAAATATCCTTCCAACAGATTTAACCATTTATCTACGACATCAGCATCTATCTGGCCTTCAAATGTGGGAATGTCAAAGTTGACTTGTACCTTAAAGGGAGTTGCACCTCTAGAGTGGCTATCGAATGAAGATGCGTCGCCTGTGGGCATCTGCCGAAGGATTTGGGAAAAGTTGTCCATCATCGTGTTCCTTTGTCGCTCGAGGGATTCTTTGAGCAATATTTTGAAAGGATCTCCTGCTCCCTCATCTTTCTTTTCTTCTGCCATGGGAGGCCGTCGGGATTTGCGAGTCTGGTCTTGGAAAGGTTCAACCAACTCGAGCCCTAACTCCTTATACCCTTACCTCGTTGGGGACATGCAAAGAAAAACAAAGAAAGAACTGACCGCTTTGATATCATTGATCTAGACTTATACAGGAACACAATAGAATATAGATATAAAGATAAACACAAAGATGCAACAAAAATACAACTTCATTTCATTATTATCAAAGAATTGAATATGCTTACATACCAAATGGAAATAAACTAGCTCGGGCAATGGTAGCTTATCTCTGAGAAGAGATATGGCGGCTACATGCCTTTGAACTGTGTTACAATGAGGCTCAAATGCCTATTTATTATTGAGAAACAATGGAAAACTCTAAACATCCAAAAACCTAACCCTAGGAGATGAATTGCCAAAACTGTGAGCCTTGTTGGGGTAAATTGATACATCAACTTTCTGGGGTTGTAACTTTGGCATACGATCTTCATTTGACACTCACGATACCTCGTTAGAAAGATCTACTCGAGGAATACAACTTTTGACTATAAATATGGTGACATTTGCTCGTTTTCCAAAAAAACATCGTTTAGGGCAACGGTTTCGAAAGTTCAAGAACCAAAAAATTGCCAAAAATAGTAAACTGTGCAACAATTAAGGAAACTGAAAAACTAAAAGAAACAGTAGCGGGGGTCCAAGTGGAATAGGCAGGGGGCCACCAATATCCACCTGGATCATCATTATCCTCATCTTTTTCTACAGGGAGAATGTCAGTCAATTTAATTTCTTAAATTTCAGACATCAAATTATCAATTTAGCAGTGCAAACATAGAGATACTAACTCCATATGTGTTCAGGTCAGAACATCAATGGACCTTCTAATCTATCACTACAGAATGGAAATATCACAATAAAAACCAAACAAATTGCAAACCACTGCTATAGGAGACTTATTCACTGGGCGATAGACTTGAAGGGAGTTTTGCTAGGGCACAAGAGACAATTTTTCACTCAGCTATAGGTTGAGTGTTCCTATCTTGTTTACAAAACAAGTCTCAAACCCCTTCTTTAGTAGAACCGGGTCTATTGTAATGGCAATCAAGGAAAGACATTCAAAAATGAAACCTAGGAGATGTCTGCTATCTGGTGCATCGATATAAGGTCCCTTCACCACAGGTTATCGTCTCTAACAATAATTTAGTAGAGTGTTCATGTAGCCAAGGAATAATTATGATGCATATTATACCCTTCAATAAGCAATCTCACTTTTATAAAACATCAACATAAATGCAAGAAAAAGAAAGAAAACTAAGAGATATCGTGATCACTGGGTTGTTAATACAGAGCCCCTTCTTGACAGTTCACAATCTTTCACGATGATTGAAGAAGGTGTTCATGCAATTATGAAGAGTTGCAACGTGTATCCTGTGAAAATCCATAAATATAATCCCAACTGCAGTAACTAATATTATTTCTTCTACTTATTAATTCAGAAACAACCTATTTATGGTGTTACACAGTAATATCAAAATAAATTCTATTGTAGCCTTCACAATTAAAATATCGCGAAAAGTAAATGCAAAGAAGAAGTACTAGCACAAGTACAATCACAATGACAATTATTTTTGGACAATTGTCCCCGGAGAAACCCCAATGTGGGAAAACTGGTGCATTAGATGAGGGTTTCTTTATTATTCTTCAACAAAATCTGATGTACAAAATACAGCTAGTAGAATAGAAGAGGAATTTTTGTGAGAAATTTTACAGACAATTTTCTCTGCTTCTCAATGAAATTCTGACTCTGGAGAGGACTTGTTGCCGTCACTACGTCTCACTACGTCACCCTTTGCGTAGTGACTGTGTAGTCCCAACGTCACATTCTCTGCGCTGTCCCTGTCCCAGCGTCACAGCCTCTGCGCTGTCCCTCCTGTGCGCTGCTTCTTCCATTCTGATCTTGGTTGATGCCCTCTCCCTCCAATCTGCAACTCTTCCTCTATTTCGATTTTCTTTTGCCGAACTTCAGCCAGTGAGAAAATCGATCTGCTTGTGCAGCTTAGTATGTGCCTGGTGTGTTTCCAAATGCCCATCGAAGTCCTTGTTATAATCTTCTCGTTGAGAAATCAACGACCCATATTAGATTCTAATCAATGGCTCAGATCATATTGACTTGATCTTCATCTTTTCTAGAAGATTCACACACAGTTCTATTAATACACTTTAATTATTTTAATTCCCTAAGTTTAGACTTAGGCCTCCATTAAAGATAAATAATTCTTTTAATAAAAACTCATCCGGGTGGAATTTCTCAAAACAATTTCTGGGTATTCTGGAATACATCTATCCAAGCCTCCCTGCAAAATTTGAGACTTAGAGCACTTCCGATGCTACCAGAAATAAATACTCCCTCTTAGTGAGGAATGTGCTCTAGTAATGCAAACTGCTGAAGCATCACCCTGACTTTGTAACATCTCCCTCTGTGCTATTGATGTTTAACATCACTGCCCACCAACTACTACGCAAATGCTGCATTTGTGCTGCTGCTGACTCTGCATACTGCTGCCAACTACTGCATTTGCACTGCAACTCCCTCTCATCTGTTGTTGTTACAACTGAGGAACCATCTGTTTCTGCTATTGAAACGGGTTCTCCACCATACCCATCTGTTCCCTGAACTGGATGAACTTAACTCTTCCTAGAGCCTTTGTGAGTACGCCTGCTACTTGATCTCCTATGGGGACATACTGTAGCTGTATTGCCCCATGCTGAACACATTCTCTGATAAAGTGACATCTAATATCTATGTGTTTCGACTGATCATGAAATATTGGATTCTCAGATAGTTTGATACAACTCTAATTATCATAGTAAACACTGGTCTCTTCCATCTTCTTCTTGAACAAACTCACAAGCAACTTTCTAAGCCATATGGCTTCGCATGTAGCTGTGCTGGTTGCCATATGTTCTGCTTCTGCTGAGCTCGGAGCTATCGACTTCTGCTTCCTGCTGCACCAAGAGATCACTCCTGATCCGACGCTGAAGCAGTACCCGAAGGTACTTTTCCAATCTACTAAATTACCTGCCCAATCTACAGTTGTGAATCCACTCAATCTGACATCATCTCCTCGGGTGTATTTCAATCCATATTCGACTTTTCCACGCACATATCTGAGAATGTGCCTAGCTGCTGCCTAATGTACCCTTTTCGGTTCCACCATGAACTGGCTAAAGTTGTTGACAACGAAACAAATGTCTAGCCTAGTGTTGATCAGATACATGAGTGAACCAATGAGTTGTCTATACAAGGTGGGGTCCACTTCCTTGTCTCCTGATGCATCTATTTTCTTCTAGTTGGTGATCATAGGCGTCGCCATGGGTCGACAATCCTGCATTCTAAATATCTTCAGAATATCTGTAGTAGATCTTCCTTGCCTAAGGAAGATCTCCCCATTCTTCTGCCAAACTTCCAAACCTAGAAAATAATGCATCAAATCCATATCCTTCATGTCAATTTTTGCTTCAAGATTCTTCTTACAATCCTTTATGAGCCTAGATGACCCTGTTAGAAATAAGTCATCTACATACAATACCAGAATAAGTGGCTCATTCTCCACCATCAGGTAGTAGAGATTGGGATCAACATCACTTTTGATGAATCCCAACTGCTGCAAGTAACTATCAATCCGACCATACAATGCTCTTAGTGCCTGCTTGAGCCCATATAGGGCTTTCTAAAACCTGCATACATGAGTTCTCTTCTCATGAGTCTCGAAGCCTTCATGCTTTCTATATACACCTCCTCTTCTATCACCTTGTTCGAGAATGTTGTCTTGACATCCATCTGGTGAATCTCCCATCCCATCTGAGCTCCCAGGGATATAACAAATTTGATAGAGGTATATTTGGCTACAGGGGCGAAGGTCTCCTCATAGTCTATTCTTTCCTTTTGTGCGTACCCCTTTGCCACAAACCTAGCCTTATACTTCTACGCTGCCATCTGTAACATACTTGATCTTGTAGATCCACCTTGATCCTACAACTGATCTATCCTCTAGTCTAGGTACCACTTCTCAGACATCATTCGTCATGATAGAACTGTATTCTTCTACCATGACATCCACCCATACTTGGATCTGTACGGCGTCTTGAAAACTAGAAGGTTCTTCAACCTGTGCTACCAAAGCTTGGTATCTGTTAGGCTGCCTACGCTGCCTTTTGTTGACTCTGGGAGCTCCAACAAACTCCTCTGCGTCCCTTAGTGTTTAGTGTACTTCCCTACTGGTTCCCCCACTGGTGGTAGGAGGCTCAATCACATCCTCCTCATGTTCCTGCTGTTCTATCTGCTGAGAACTTCCAGGGTCTCCTACTCCTAAGGAAATACTGGTACCGGTTACTGTACTCGATCCTAGTGTCTGTCCTCCTGCTTGTCCTCCTTGCTGCCCCTGTTGCTGTTGGACTAATGGAACATCTGTTAACTAATCTTTAGTTGGCATCTCTCGAGATTTCTTGAACGCTCTATCTTCCATGAACTTTGCATCTCATCTTACTACAATTTTCTTGTTGCTAGGAATGTAGATTTTGTATGCTTTAGAGGTCTCACTATATGCTACGAGGTACCCCTTTTCTGTAGTCTAATCCAGTTTACTACGCTCCTCGTCTGGAATGTGACAATATGCCACACTTCCAAATATCCTGCGATGACTTACTTTTGGCTATCTCCCTGTGAAGACCCCTTCAGGCGTTTTATTCCCCAATGCTCTGTGAGGAGTTCTATTCTGAATATACATCGCTGTGTTGCATGCCTCTGCCCATAAGAATCTAGGCAAGTCCTGGTCATATAACATAGCCTTTGCCGCCCCAACAATAGTTCTATTCTTTCGCTCTGCTACTCCATTTCTGCTGTGGATTATATGGAGCTGTCCACTCTCTTTTGATGCCCTCCTTTGCGCAGAAATTTGTGAAGTCTTTGTCCGTATACTCTCCACCATTATTTGAATGTAATACCTTTATCTTTTTCGCTGACATGTTCTCTATGAGAGCCTTAAACTCTCTGAATCGATCAAAGACCTCATTCTTTTTTCCTGTCATGTTCTCTATGAGAGCCTTAAATTCTCTGAATCGATCAAAGACCTGATCCTTGGTCTTTAAGAAATAGATCTAGGTTTTTCTAGAGTGATCATCAATAAATGCGACAAAGTATTCGCCATCACTAAGAGCTCTTGTGGACATTGGGCCACAAATATCTGAGTGTATCAATCCCAATATGCCTTTCGCTCTGTTTTTACTTTTGGGAAAAGCTGCCTTAGCATACATCCCTAGTACACATCCTTTGCAGACATCATCATGCTCAGTACTGAGGACTGGAACACTTGTAACAGTCTCTCTGAGCATCCTTAGTGCTCCATGGTGTAAGTGTCCCATTCGCGTGTGCCATAGTTCATTCAGTTCCTTTTCACCATTAAGATTCCTGCCTATCAGTGCCATTGGAGACTCGAGCTGCAATCTATACAGTTTGTTGCTTCGAGCTCTAATTTGTCTCATCTTCTTCCATCTTGGATGTTTGATGTACACCTTCCTTCCAATGAAGTATATATCGTATCCCTTGTCCTGAAACTGGGACACTGAAATTAGATTCATTCCTAACTCGGGCACATGCAACACATTAGCGGATCTGATGCTGGTTCCTGCTTCCGTCTGAAATGTGAAAATTTCAACTTTGAAATTCTACTACAGTAACTGATTTATTTCTGCTACTTATATTTCTCAATAAGTTATTTACAAAACTCTTCCGTAAACAACAAAACAAATTCTACTACAGTTATCACATAATTTCATAGCAGAAGGAATAGTGAAATATAAGCACAAGAATCAATCACATCAACATAGTTGTTTTTGGACAACTGTCCCTGGAAAAAGACAATGCGGGAAAACTGGTGCAACATATGAGGGTTTATTTATTATTCTTCAGCAACAATCTCTTTACAAGGAATGATTTGCAGAATCATGGATAAACATTCATGAAAACACCTGAGATAATTTTCCTCTAGCCACTAGAGAAATTATGACACCCCGAAGACCCTCCAATCTCCACTGTGTCACCTCTGCATTCTCTTCTGTGTGAGGATTGCGTCCTCAGCTGCACTGTCCCTCTGTGCTGTCTCTCGGCTGCTCTGTGCCCCTCTTCCTTAGTCTTTGACTGCTGCTTAAACCCTCCTCTTCTTTCACCCTGCAACTCTCCCTCAGAAATTGAACTTCTTCTCTTGGAGTAACGACTTCCCTCGGGTTACTGAGTATTTGCCCGACTTATCTTCAACTAACCCAAAAGTCTTCATTTATACTTTTCTTGTTGATAAATCAACGACTGTGATCTATTCCTTAATCGACGACTAAGATTAAAACAAACTTGATCCTCGTCACTTAGAAGCTTCTCACCCACATTTAAGTTAATTCACTTTAATTATTTTAATTCCCTAAGTTTTAACTTAGGTTGCATTAAAAATAATTAATTATTGGAATAACTTTCATTCCGGGTGGAATTTCTCCAAATGATTTCTGGGTCTTGGAGATCTCATGTGTTTTAGCCCCTCCAAAAAATTTAGGAGCTAGAGCACATCCGATGCTACCCAAAAATCAACACTCCCTCTTAGCGAGGAATGTGCTCTAGCAATACTTCTTCACCAGAAGCATCACCCTGATCCGCGACATCGGTCCTCTGCACTGCCGATGCTCGGTTTATTGCTCCTCATTTGCTGCGTTGCTGCTATTTGTACTACTACTCGCAACACTGCCACAGTTGCTGCTACATCTGTACTGCATCTCCCTCTCAAGTGCTGCATTATCCACTTCTATTGAAATGGATTCTCAACCATCCCTATTTTCTCCCTGAAATAAACTAACTTTGTTCTCCCAAGGGCCTTAGTGAGAATGTACTGCAACTGTATTGCTCCTTGCTGGACACAGTCTCTGATAAAGTGACACTTGATGCCAATGTGCTTCGACTAATCATGAAAAACCGGATTCTCAGAGAGCTTGATGTGACTCTGATTATCACACATAATACTGGTCGCTTCCATCTTTTTCCTTAATAGATTCACAAGCAGCTTTCTAAGCTATATGGCAGCCATGCTTGCTACCATATATTCTGCTTCAACTGAGCTTAGTGCTACGGATTTCTGTTTCTTGCTGCACGAGGAGGTCATTCGTGATCCAATACTGAAACAATACCCTAAGGTACTTTTCCAGTCTACTGAACTCGCTGCCCAATCTGCGTCAGTGAATCCACTTAGTCTGATGTCATTGCCTCGAATGTACTTTAATCCATGCTCAACTGTTCTTCGTATATATCTGAGAACATGCTTGGCTGCTGCCCAGTGTGCCCTCTTTGGTTCCACCATGAACTGATTGAAGGTGTTGACCGCATAGCAGATGTTTAGCATGGTGTTAACCAGATACATAAGAGATCCTATGAGCTGTCTGTACAAGGTGAGGTCTACTTCTTTGTCGTCAGATGCATCAATCTTTTTCCAGTTGGCAATCATTGGAGTAGCCATGGGTCTACAATCCTGCATCCTGAATCTCTTTAGAATTTCTGTAGCATATCCCCCTTGTCCAAGTAATATTTCACCCTTCTGCTGCCAAACTTCTAACCCTAGGAAATAATGCATTAGCCCCAAATCCTTCATGTCGAATTCTGCTGGCAGGTTCTCCTTACAGTGCTTGATGAGCCTAGATGAACCTGTCAGAAAAAAGTCATCTACATATAATACCAGTATTAGAGGCTCATTTTCTACTATCAGATAGTAAAGATTGGGATTTGCGTCACTCTTGAAAAATCCCATCTTCTGTAAGTAACCATTTATCTGACGATACCAAGCTCTAGGCGCTTGTTTAAGCCCATACAAGGCTTTCTTCGGCCTGCATACATGAGTTTTCTTCTCATGTGTGTCAAAGCCCTCTGGCTGATCAATGTACACTTCTTCTATCACCCCATTCAATAATGCAATTTTGACATCCATCTGGTGAATCTCCCACCCCATCTGCGCTGCAAGGAATATCATGGATCTGATAGAAGTATACCTGGCTACTGGGGCGAAGGTTTCTTCGTAGTCAATTCCTTCCTTTTGAGCATACCCCTTTGCCACGAACTTGGCATTGTACTTTTCCACGCTGCCATCTGCAACATAGTTGATCTTGTAGATCTCGCGAACCTACAACTGACCTGTCCTGAGGTCTAGGAACCACTTCCTAGCCATCATTGGCCATAATTGAACTGTATTCCTCCACCATAGCATCTACCCACACTTGTTGCTGAACAACCTCTTGAAAACTAGAGGGTTCTCCAACCTGAGCTGCCAAAGCATGGTATCTGTCTGGTTGTCTACGCTGCCTTTTCTTGGTTCTAGGAGCTCCAATGAACTCCTCTGTGTCCCTTAGTATCCATCGTAATTCCTAGCTCGTTCTTCCACTGGTAGTGGGTGGATCTTCTTGCTCCTCCTGCGAATATTCCTGTGGCAATACTTCAGAATTCTTATGCCTTGGAGAAGCGCTAGGGCTGGTTTCGACTTGCTGAAGTAGCTGAACCAATGGATCGTTCTCTGACTACTTTTTAGAAGGCATTTCTTGGGATTTCCTAAAAGCTCTGTCCTCCATGAACTTTACATCCCGTAGTACTACTACTTTCCTACTGTCAGGAATGTAGATTCTATATGCCTTATCATTCTCGCTATATCCCACCAGATATCCTTTTTCCGCAGTTTGATCCAACTTCTTTCTTTTTTCTTCAGGTACATGCAGTATGCCAAACTCCCAAAGATCCTAAAATGACTCACTTCTGGCTTTCTGCCAATGAAGACACACTCCGGTGTAATCTTACCTAGTGCCCTTTGAGGAATCCTATTTTGAACATAAACAACCGTGCTGCATGCTTTTGCCCATAGAAATTTGGGCATATCCTGATCATACAACATAACCTTCGCTGCTTCAACAATAGTTCTATTTTTCCTTTCTGCAATCCCATTCTGCTCCGGATTATATGGAGCGGTCCATTCTCTTTTGATGCCTTCCCTTGTGCAGAACTCAGTGAAGTTTTTATGAATATATTCTCCACCATTGTCTGAACACAACACCTTTATCCTCTTTCCTGTCAGATTCTCAACCAGAGCCTTAAACTCTCTGAATCGATCAAAGACTTCATACTTGGTCTTTAGAAAGTAGATCCAACTCTTCCTGGAATGGTCATTAATGAAGGCAACGAAATATTCGGCACCACTAAGAGCTCTTATGGACATAGGTCCGTAGATATTTAAGTGTATTAATCCCAAAACACTCTTAGCCCTACTGTTGCTTCTGGAATAAGCCACTTTGGCATACTTGCCTAATATGCACCCTTTGCATACATCATCTCGTTTGGTGATTAATTCTGGAACTCCTATGACGGTATTTATGAGAATTATTAGAGCCCCATGGTGTAAGTGCCCCATCCTTCTATGCCATAGTTCATTCAAATCTTTCTCATTATGACTACCTATCAATGCCATTGGAGATTCTAGCTGTAACTTATACAGTTTGTTGCTTCTGACCCCAATTTGGGCCTTCTTCTTCGAACTCGGATGTTTGACATATACTTTGTTTCCAATGAAGTATACATCACAGCCCTTATTTTGTAACTGAGATACAAAAGGCAAGTTCATCCCCAATCTAGGCACATGCAACACATTGGTAGCCCAAAGCCGATCTCCTGTTTCTGTTTGAAAAACTATAGTACCTCTTACAACATGAGTACATTTAGCCTTATTTCCCATGGTGATTTGGAAATTCATCTTTTCCTCTTGGTAGATCGAAAAACGTTCTTGTATTCCCGTCATGTGCGCAGAAGTCCCGCTATCAATATACCAAACCTCAGAGGAAGCAGAGCTTGATAAACAAGCGACTGTGGAAATTTCTGAATCTTTACACTTTGTACATAAATTATTTACTATTAATCTGGTTATGCTCCTCCTACTTAGATAAGTTATTAATTGAATAAAATTCAAGTTAAAGTTGAAGCAAAATGCATAACAGATCTCAACCAATCCAGATCTAGAATAGGTTCATGCACACATAGACAAAGTGACATAGTTATTTCTGGACAAATAGTCCTTGGAAAAACCCAATGCAGGAAAACCGGTTTTCTGGCTGCTGGAGGGTTTTATTATTAAGAATTTTTTGAATACAACAAGCCTGGGTTCTAGATTTGGAAAACCTGATAGAGAAATAATAGATCTATAGCTCATTGGCTGATCTAGGGCCAAAATAATGACTGATCCACACCCTTAAACAGGATTTACAGAACTCAGCCAAAATTAGGGCCTAGAAACCCCAGCGCTGCCCTTGAAGCCTCTGCGTCAGCCTTTGAAGCCCCTCTGACCCTCATCGCTGCTCCGGAAAGGGCTGCATTACCCCTGACTGGGTGACGCAGTCCCTACGTTTCCCCTTAGGGTCTCTGCGTAACCCCTAAGGGTTTCCGGCAACAATTTACGCTGTCCTTGAGGGACTGCACATCACATGCGTAGCACAAGCTGCTGCCCTCTTGCTGCTGCCCTCCTGCTTTTCTGCGCTGCCTCTCTGAGCTGATGTCTGCCTCTTGCTGATTCTAGACCCTGGGATCATATCATCCCCTTGGCCTAAATTCCCCTCTCTGCAGCTGAAACACTTCTGAGAATTCTTAGCAAACCCGCCCTAGAATCTCAACTTAGTTTCAGTGCTCTGCCTCTATGTATCTTTACAAATGACCCCAAGCCTTTCCTTTATACTTTTCTCGCTGGGAAACCAACGACCATGATCAGATCTTGAATCAATGGCTAAGATTAAAAGAAAGCTTGATCCGTGTGACTTAAGACAATTTCATCACATGTTTAATTAAATTCACTTTAATTATTTAAGTTACCTAAGTTTTAACTTAGGAAATACATTAAAATAATTAATTAATTTAATATCTCCTAAACCAGATGAAATTTCCCAAATCAATTTCTGGGTCTTGTAGATCAAGTGTACTCTAGTCCTTCCTCAAAATTTGGGAGCTAGAGCACAACTGATGCTATCCCAAATACACAAAATCTCAACACTCCCTCTTAGCATCAAGGGTGTGCTCTAGCAATACATCACACTATGCATTACATGATTTTGGGCACTGGTTCTGTATTGTTGATGCTTGGCCTACTGCCACTCAACTCTGCACTACTGCTGCCATTCTGTACTGCTGCCCATGACTCTGCCACTGCCACTGCAACTTCTGTACTACAGCTCCCTCTCAATATGCTGCATCTGTGCTGCTCATAGCACTGCCACTGCTGATCTGCTGCACTGCAACTTCAGTTGTTGAGAGAAACAACTGAATCTCCTGCCCAATCTCTGACAGACAAGTCAGATGGGCTGCATCCTCATCATTGAAGCTCCATAGGCTACAGATCTGTGCTGGCATCTAAAGGATGATGCACAACTACAGCTCTGCACTGCGTAAGCAGACTCCCTCTGCACTCACTGAAGTCACATCAGCCACTTGTGCTAAAATCTCTCACGTTGCTGCTGCACTGCACTGTCACTCTGAAGCCTGCTGCGTTGCTGCAGCTCTGCACTGCGTAAGTAGCTCTGCTCTGCGTTGTTGAAGTCACATCAACCTCTACGCTGCTCTTGCTCTGCTCCTCCCAACCTTCAGATCTGCCTCTGCCTCATCTGTGATCTATGCACCCACTACTCCACTTGCCCCACTACTGTCTTAAGGCTGCCGTAGCTCACATGTGATCCAAGAGATGAGCTGCTGAAGGATCCTGTCTTACTTCTATGTAGCTCCTCTACGTATCCATGTCACCCCACCTCCGTGGTTCATGAGCGCTCATGGTTGCATCATCTTCCGACCCATCATCTGCCACAACTGCTTTGGAAGAAGATGCTTCCTTGTCCTTTTCTTTTGAGGACAATTGCTGGCAAAATGTCTCATTTCACCACACTGGAAGCACTTGATCTTTGACAGATCTTTCTTTTTCTTTCCCCGCTGCCTCTTTGATGCCAAGGTTGCATCTTCTTCATCTTCCTTCTTCACTTTGCTCGATCCAGAGCTATACTGCTTCTTGGTGAATCTGCGGAGTTCTTCTTGACACTGAATTGACCACAAGTTGTCCCAATCTGGGAGGTTCGCTTTGCCCAAGATACTTTGGACAAAGGTTTCCCACTCGTCTGTGACTACATTGAGGGCAGTCTTGACCATCACATCGTCTTCCACCTTAGCACCTGCTGCAGTCAACTGATCTCTGATCGACTGCAATTTGAAGAGGAAATGCTCCATGTCTTCTCCCTTGGTCATCATGAATGACCTCATCTGTCTCCAACAACATCTTCCTTTGGACAGATTTTCCCTCATATAGGGAGATTAAGGCCTTCCACATCTCATTAGTTGTCTTCTTCTCAGCTAAGTGTGGTACAATATGGTCCTTAATTCCATCCATAATCAACAACAGCTTGGCATGCCCAGCAACTTCCTTATGCTTCCGAAGGAGATCCGGATCGGTTGGTGTGGCCAGAGTTTGCTTTGCATGGTCTCTAAGATTGTATGCCTCAAGGACTATCAGGATCCTTGCCTTTCAAACTGAAAAATTGGAAAGGCCATCCAACCTATCCTGATCACGCAGTCCATGAGGAGCCATCTGCTCAGAATGTGTCGGAACTTTCTTTTCTCTTTGCTAGAAAAATGGATCTAAGGCCCTTGGCGAAACAGGCACCTTCTGCTCTCTTTGACAACTGATTTCCCTCCTTGGAAATCTGCCAAATCAACTATGATTCAACTCTCTTTGATTCTCTGATCAATCTGGAAGTTTCTTTGGCTAGAAACCCTCTGAGAAGCTGATCTCCTCTTGCTCTTTGTCACTTGTGCTTAGGCTAAAAATCTGAAAACTTTAGAAATTTAACCCCACCAACACCTTCTCCACTTTTGCTTTCTTTCGCCCCTATCTCGATTGTGATTCAGATCTCGCATCACAAGTTGTCGCTCTCCCGCTCTTCTTGTTGCGCCATCTGTTGATCTTGCCTCTTTGGCGATTCTAGACCCCGACTCTATATCATCCCCTTGGCCTAAATTCCCTCTTCACACAAACACTTCTGAGAATTCTTAGCAAACCCGCCCTAGAATCTCAGCTTAGCTTCAGTGCTCTGCCTCTGTGTATCTTTACAAATGACCCCAAGCCTTTCCTTTATACTTTTCTCGTTGGGAAACCAACGGCCATGATCAGATCTTGAATCAATGGCTAAGATTAAAAAAAAGCTTGATCTGTGTGACTTAAGACAATTTCATCACATGTTTAATTAAATTCACTTTAATTATTTAAGTTCCCTAAGTTTTAACTTAGGAAATACATTAAAATAATTAATTAATTTAATATCTCCTAAACCAGATGAAATTTCCCAAACCAATTTCCGGGTCTTGTAGATCAAGTGTACTCTAGTCCTTCCTCAAAATTTGGGAGCTAGAGCACAACTGATGCTACCCCAAATACACAAAATCTCAACAACGACTTCTTCCAATCTGAAAGTCAATACATAAATGTCGTGATCCATCGTATCTTTCATGGTTTCCTCTTTCTCAGAAGAATTGCATGAGCCCCTTCGAGTTGCTGCTCTAGCAGCATCAAGATCACAACTCATTGCAGAATCTCCAACCCTGTTGCCTGATCTTTGCTCTGATACCATATGAAAATTTCAACTTTGAAATTCTACATCAGTAACTGATTTATTTCTCCTACTTATATTTTTCAATAAGTTATTTACAAAATTCTTCAGTAAACAACGAAATAAATTCTATTGCAGTTATCACGTAACTTCATAGAGAAAAGAATAGTGAAAGGTAAGCACAAGAATCAATCACATCGACACAGTTGTTTTGGGACAATTGTCCCCAGAAAAACCCAATTTTGGAAACCTGTGCAGCAGATGAGGGTTTATTTATTATTCTTCAGCAACAATCTCTTTACAAGGAATGATTTGCAGAATCATGGAGAAACATTCATGAAAACACTTGAGATAATTTTCCTCCAGCCACTAGGGAAATTTTGACACCCCGGAGACCTTCCAATCTGCACTGCGTCACCTTTGCGTCCTCTTCTGCGTGAGGACTGTGTCGTCAGCGGCGATGTCCCTCTGCATTGTCTTTCGGCCGCTCTGCGTCCCTCTTCCTTAGTCTCTAGCTGCTGCTGAAACCCTCCTCTTCCTTCACCCTGCAACTTTCCCTCTGAAATTGAACTTCTTCTCTTGGAGTAATGACTTCTCTCGGGTTACTGAGTATTTGCCTAGCTTATCTTCAACTGACCAACAAGTCTTCATTTATACTTTTCCTGTTGATAAATCAACGACCATGATCTAATCCTTAATCAATGATTAAGATTGAAACATACTTGATCCTCGTCACTTGGAAGCTTCTCACCCTCATTTAAGTTAATTCACTTTAATTATTTTAATTCCCTAAGTTTTAACTTAGGCTCCATTAAAAATAATTAATTATTTGAAGAACTTTCATTCTGGGTGGAATTTCTCTAAACGATTTCTGGGTCTTGGAGATCTCGTGTGTTCTAGCCTCTGCACAAATTTCGGAGCTTGAGCACATTCGACGCTACCCAAAAATCAACTTGAAACGCTATGGTTCCTCTCCCTGCTGGAGTACACTTCGTTCTGTTTCCCATAGTGATCTGGAAGTCCATCTGCTCTTCTTGATAGCTCGAGAAGTATTCTTGTATTCCAGTCATGTGAGCTGAAGCCCCATTATCAATATACCAAACACTTGCTGATGCTGAACTTGACAAACATGTGGAGTCTTCTTCTAATCTGGAAGATAATTAAGAGATATTTTGATTTTCCATACTTATCTGTGCTATTTTTCCTTTCGATTATTGATGCCTTTTCTGCCCAGCAAAAATGCGTCCCACCTGAGGACTGCCCTGCGCTGAAACTGCTGCGCTGCTGTCTCTATCACTAGCAAATTTTGATCTGGAAATCTCTCTATGTCGACTCACTCAAAGAGAGATTTTCCCACAAATTTTTTTCCCTCCTGGACTGGATTGTGCAATCCCTCTGGTAATTCGATCTGTTGCCTACGCAGCTCTTCGATCTCCCTCATCTATCAACGCTAACTCTTCTTGCTTTGCTCTCTTGCTTCACCTTAGCTCTGATACCATGTGAAAATTCCTAAATAGAATCCCAACTGCAGTAACTGATATTATTTCTTCTAATTATTAATTAAGAAACAAGTTATTTATGGTGTTACACAGTAAATATCGAAATATATTCTACTGCAGCCTTCACAATTAAAATATTGCAGAAAGTAGATGCAAAGAAAAATTACTAGCACAAGTACAATCACAATGGCACAGTTATTTTTGGACAATTGTTCTCGAAAAAACTCAATGTAGGAAAACCGGTGCAACAGATGAGGGTTCCTTTATTATCCTTCAACAAAATCTCACATACAAAATACAACCAACAAAATAGAAGAGGAATTTCTGTGAGAAATTTGACAGACAATTTTCTCATGCTTCACATTGAAATCCTGACTGTGGAGAGGACATGCTGCCCTCCATGCGTCTCACTGCATCACCCTTCGCGTAGTCCTAGTGTCATAGCCTTTGCGCTGTCCCTGTCCCAGCTTCACAGCGTCTGCGCTGCTTCTTCTGGTCTGATCCTGCACTTTCGACTATTGCTGATGCCCTCTCTCTCCAACCTGCAACTCTCCCTCTGATTCAATTTTCTCTTGCCGAACTTTAACTAGTGAGAATATCGATCTGCTTGGGCAACTGAGTATCAACTTGGTGTGTTTCCAAATGCCCATCAAAGTCCTTTTTATTATCTTCTCGTTGAGAAATCAATGGCCCAGATTAGATTCTAATCAATGGCTCACATCATATTGACTTGATCTCTGTCTTTTCTAGAAGATTCACACCCAGTTCTATTAATACACTTTAATTATTTTAATTCCCTAAGTTTAGACTTAGGCTTCCATTAAAAATAATTAATTATTTTAATAAAACCTCATCCCGGTGGAATTTTCCAAAACAATTTATGGGTATTCTGGAATACATGTGTCCAAGCCTCCCTACAACATTTGAGACTTAGAGCTCATCCGATGCTACCATAAATCAACATATCCTTTCCCTTCAGTGGTCAATCCCGCTTCTGCAAATGAAAATCAATTGTAAGCAATAACCAAAACAAAGCATTAATGCATCCAAAAAATCGAATTACAAATCTTTTATGAGTTAGAGGATTAACATACAATTTTGTTTATGAAACGAAATAATATAGAATTACAACTTTGTTCATAAATCAAAGGACATGGAATCGATTACAGTTTGGTTATAAACGATTAGTAAGCAATCTAGTTACAAACCAAATGATCGATAAACATCTTAGGTATAAATTGAAAGAGTTAATCATGTTGGACACCTAATCCTCCAGGGTTAGTGAGGGAGGCAAACGGTCAAAGGGTGTCCAAGAGACCACTTGGTATGCGAAGTCCAAGGGTCACAAGGAAGTGTATAAATGTACATCTATGTTAATAGTATATGCGAGGAATTGTCTTATCATTCACATTTTGTTTTCGCCATGCTTGTATTTGACATGGTATCGGAGCTGGAAAATTCTAGGCCTGCTCAAATCTATGCCAATGGTTTTGTGGCCAATTCTGTGGTCAATCCTGACTCCCTGGGCTCTGCACCTCGGCGCTCTGCCATTCTAAATATTCACTGGTCCCATCGCACCAACCATGCTTCTCTATACTACTTTTCTCTGAGATTCTGCACACTAGTGTAATCGTAAAACCTTTCTCTGCTAGTCAGCAAAATATTTGCTACCGTGCGCCTAGTTTTCTGCTGAGCAATCTTTAGGTGTACCTTTTTGTTGTCAGCACAATCAGGGCCCTCTAGTAATGCTACCATACTATTATTTGCTCCTGGTTAATACCTCAGCTCCGCACTCCATGCAAATCAGTCCATACGCTCCTCCCATAGCGCATCCTCCTTTGCACAGTCATATCATATTGTACAACATAGAGCCAGTCATATAACCCTGACTTGTTAACGTTCTGACAAAAATTCTCTCGCTCACATAACGCTTGGCTCACAAAAATTCTCTCCCCAGCATAATGCTCGACTCCTAATATGCTCATCTCGTGTTGAATTTTGGAGCTATGTGAGTTGGAATGTTGAAACATGTCATTGTTGTTGCATTGGTTTTTGAAAGGGGTCTTCACCATATCTGTGTTATTAATTCATTTTAGCAATCCAAGAGAAGCGTTTTCGTATAGCTGAATATGCCTCTTTAATTTCAGCATTAAATGGTCGTGCCTCTTGGAATATATGACTTTTCTACACATTAGAAATGTGGCTTGGCATGATAACTCAGTGTAGGGATGAAATGTTGAGATTTTGTGTATTTGGGGTAGCATCAGTTGTGCTCTAGGTCCCAAATTGTGAGGAAGGACTAGAGTTCACCTAATCTACAAGACCTAGAAATGGATTTGGAAAATTTCATCTGGTTTAGGAGATATTAAATTAATTAATTATTTTAATGTATTTTCTAAGTTAAAACTTAGGAAAATAAAATAATTAAAGTGAATTTAATTAAACATGTGATGAAATTGTCTTAAGTCACATGGATCAAGCTTTCTTTTAATCTTAGCCATTGATTTAAGATTTGATCATGGCCGTTGATTTGTCAATGAGAAAAGTATAAAGGAAAGGCTTGGGGTCATTTGGAAAGACACACAGAGGCAGAGCACTGAAGCTAAGTTGAGATTCTAGCGCAGGGTTTGCTAAGAATTCTCAGAAGTGTTTCAGTAGCAGAGAGGGGAATTTAGACCGAGGGGATGATCTAATCCCGGGGTCTAGAATACACAAGAGGTAGAGAAGAGATCAGCTCAAGGACAACGCAGAGGAAGGCAACAGCAGTAGGGACAACGTCATTTTCAGGAAACCCTTTAGGGGTTGCGCAGAGACCCTTCAGGTGCAGCACAGTGACTGTGTCACCCATTCTGGGGTAACGCAGTCCCTTCCAGAGGCAATGCTGAGGGTTTGGAGGCCATCCAAGGCTGACGCAGAGCCCAGCAGGGGCTTCGAAGGTTGACACAGTGCATTTTAGGGGCAGCGCTGGGGTTTCTAGGCTTAGATCTGACTATAAATCCCGTTTGAGGGTGTGGATTAGTCAATATTTTTGGTCCTAGATCAGCCAAGAGCTGTAGATCTAGAGTTTTCTCTGTCGGGTTTTCCAAATTTGGAACCTAGAGTTGAGTATTCAGAAATATTCTTAATAATAGAACCCTCCAGCAACCAGAGACTGGTTTTCCCACATTGGGTTTTTCCGGGGACAGTTTGTCCAGAAATAACAGTGTCACTTTGTCAATGTGTGCATGTGCTTATTCTAGATCTGAATTGGTAGAGATCTGTTATGTGTTTTGCTTCGATGTTAACTTGAATTTATTTAGTTGATAACTTATATAAGTAGGAGGAGCTTAATCGGATTAACAATAATAATTTCTGCATAAGTATAAGGATTCAGAAATTTCTACATGTTATCAGAGCAATTGCAGTTCTAGAATGGTCACCAGCAGGAGAATCTGAAGGATCTAGCTGCAGAAGGCAGCTGGGAAAGCAGTAGAGAAGCAAATCTGAAGGGACAACGCAGTTTTCATGAGCAGATTCACACAGAAGGAAGGCTGACGCTGTCCAACGCTGTGTCCTAGCAAGCCCACACAATTACTGCGCAGAGGCAGCTCAGAAACAATGCGGGTTGGGTCTGAAGACAACTAGTGTGATTCAGATCTGAATCTGTCAGATCCATAAAAAGTCTGCAGAAAAGTTGTAGAAATTCAGAAGAGCTGGTGGGGTTAAATTTCTGAAGTTTTCAGATTTTTTTAGCCTTAGCACAAGTGACAAGGATTAGGAAGAGATCAGCTTCTCAGAGAGTTTCTTGCCAAAGGAAACTTGCAGTTTGATCAGAGGATCAAAGAAGATGCTGAATCATAGTCGATTTGGTAGATTTCCAAGGAGGGAAATCAAGTGTCAGAGGGAGCAGAGGGTGCCCACTTCGTAAAGGAACCTAGATCCAGATCTTTAGTACAGAAAGGAGGAGATCCGACACGTTCTGAGCAGATGGCTCCTCATGGACTGCGTGATCAGGATAGGCTAGAGGGCCTCTCAAACTTTTCGGTGTGGAAAGCAAGAATCCTGATAGTCCTTGAGGCATACGGTCTAAGAGACCATGCAGAGCAGACTTTGGCCACACCGACATATGTGGATCTCCTACGGAAGCATAAGGAAGCTGCTGGGCATGCCAAGCGGCTGATAATGGACATTATCAAGGACCACATTGTGCCACACATTGCTGAGAAAAGGATAGCTAATGAGATGTGGAAGGCCTTGACTTCCCTTTATGAGGGAGAATCAGTCCAAAGAAAGATGCTGTTGGAGACCCAAATGAGGTCATTCATGATGACCATGGGAGAAGACATCGAGCATTTCCTCTTCAGATTGCTGTCAATCAGGGATCAACTGACTGCAATGGGTGCAACCGTAGATGATGTAGTGATAGTCAGGACTGCCCTCAATGTAGTCATGAATGAGTGGGAAACCTTTGTCCAAAGTATTTTGGGTAGAGCGTATCTCCCAGATTGGGACAACTTGTGGTCAATCCTGCGGCAAGAAGAACTACGCAGGTTCACCAAGACGCAACACAACCCTGCGTTGAGCAAAGTAAAGAATGAAGATGAGGAAGATGCAGCCTTGGCATCGAAGAAGCAGCCGAAGAAGAAGAAGGATCTTTCAAAGATCAAGTGCTTCCAGTGTGGCGAAATGGGACATTTTGCCAGCGATTGTCCAGAAAAGGAAAAGGACAAGGAACCATCTTCTTCCAAAGCAGCTATGGCAGATGATGAGTCAGGAGATGATGTAGCCATGAGTGCTCATGAACCACGGAGGTGGGGTGACATGGACATGTAGAGGAGCTACATGGAAGGAAGACGGGATCCTTGAGCAGCTCATCTCTTGGATCAGAAGCGAGCTACGACAGCCTTAAGACAGTGGCGGGACAAGTAGAGCAGTGGGTGCATAGATCACAGATGAGGCAGAAGCAGAGGAAAATCTGGAGGCTGGGAGGAGCAGTGCAGGGCAAAGCAGCAACAACGTAGAAGCAGTAGCAGCGCAGACGCTGATGTGACTTCAGCAGTGCAGTGCAGTGCAGTGCAGTGCTGCTTACGCAGTGCAGAGCTGCAGCAGCGCAGAGAGCTTCAGAAGGACAACATAGTGCAACAGAAGCGTGATGGATTTCAACACAAAGAGCTGATGTGACTTCACTAGTGCAAAGGGAGTCTGATTACGTAGGCAGAGCTGTAGCTATGCATCATTCTTTAGATGCCAACACAGATCTGTAGCCTATGTAGAAATTTCTGAATTTTAATTCTTATTCAGAAATTATTTTTGTTAATCCGGTTAAGCTTCTCCTACTTATACAAGTTATCAACTGAATAAATTCAAGTTAACATCAAAGAAAAACACATAATAGATCTCTACCAATTCAGATCTAGAATAAGCACATGCACACATAGACAAAGTGACACAATTATTTCTGGACAAACTGTCCTCGGAAAAACCCAATGTGGGAAAACCAATCTCTGGGTTTTGGAGGGCTCTATTATTAAGAATATTTCTGAATACACAACTCTGGGTTCCAGATTTGGAAAACCCTATAGAGAAAACTCTAGATCTAAAACACCTGGCTGATCTTAGACCAATAATACTGACTGATCCACACCCTCAAACGGGATTTACAGAACTCAGCCAGATCTAGGCCAAGAAACCCCAGATTTTCCCCTGAAAGACACTGGATCAGGCTCTGAAAGCCTCCAAATGCTCAGTGCTGTCACTGGAAGGGACTGCGTTACCCCAGATTGGGTGATGCAGTCATTATGCTATACCTAAGGGTCTTTGCGTAACCCCTGAAGGGTTTCCTGAAAATCACACTATCCTTTCTGCTACTGCTGTCTTCCTCTGCGCTGTCTTTCCTGATCTCTTCTCTGCTTCTTGTGTATTCTAGACCTCGGGATCAGATCATTCCCTTGGTCTAAATTCCCCTCTCTGCATTTGAAACACTTGAGAATTCTTAGCAACCCCACCCTAGAATCTCAACTTAGCTTCAGTGCTCTGCCTCTGTGTGTCTTACAAATGACCCCAAGCCTTTCCTTTATACTTTTCTCGTTGACAAATCAACGACCAAGATTAAATCTTTAATCAATGGCTAGGATTAAAAGAAAACTTGATCCATGTGATTTAAGACAATTTCATCACATGTTTAATTAAATTCACTTTAATTATTTTATTTTCTTAAGCTTTAACTTAGGAAATACATTAAAATAATTAATTTATTTAATATCACCTAAACCAGATGAAATTTCCCAAATCCATTTTTGGGTCTTGTAGATTAGGTGAACTCTAGTCCTTCCTCAAGATTTGGGACCTAGAGCACAACTGATGCTACCCCAAATACATAAAATCTCAACAGCCTATGGAGCGTCAGTGATGAGGGTGCAACCCTTCAGACTTGTTTGTCAAAGATTGGGTTGGAGATTCAGTTGTTTCTCTCAACAACCGAAGTTGTAGTGCAACAGATCAACAGTGGCAGTGCTATGAGCAGCACAAATGCAGCATATTGAGAGGGAGCTGCAATACAGTGGTTGCAGTGGCAGTTGCAGAGTCATGGGCAATAGTATAGAATGGCAGCAGCAGTGCAGAGTTGAGTGGCAGCAGGCCAAGCTTCAACAGCACAGAACCAGTACTCAAAGTCATGTAATGCATAGTGTGATGTATTGCTAGAGCACACCCTTGATGCTAAGAGGGAGTGTTGAGATTTTCTGTATTTGGGGTAGCATTGGTTGTGCTCTAGGTCCCAAATTTTGAGGAAGGACTAGAGTTCACATGATCTACAAGTCCCATAAATGGATTTGGGAAATTTCATCTGGTTTAGGAGATATTAAATTAATTAATTATTTTAATGTATTTCCTAAGTTAAAACTTAGGAAAATAAAATATTTAAAGTGAATTTAATTAAACATGTGATGAAATTGTCTTAAGTCACACGGATCAAGCTTTCTTTTAATCTTAGCCATTGATTCAAGATTTGATCATGGCCGTTGATTTGTCAACGAGAAAAGTATAAAGGAAAGGCTTGGAGTCATTTGGAAAGACACGCAGAGGCAAAGCACTGAAGCTAAGCTGAGATTCTAGGGCAGGGTTTGCTAAGAATTCTCAGAAGTGTTTCAGTTGTAGAGAGGGGAATTTAGACAAAGGGGATGATCTGATCCTGGGGTCTAGAATACACAAGAGGCAGAGAAGAGATCAACTCAAGGACAGCGCAGAGGAAGGCAGTAGCCGCAGCAGGGAGATCGTAATTTTCCGGAAACCCTTTAGGGGTTGCACAGAGACCTTTCAGGGGCAGCGCAGTGACTGCGTCACCCATTCTGGGGTAACGCAGTCCCTTCCAGAGGCAGCGCTGAGGGTTTGGAGGCCATCCAAGGCTGACACAGAGCCCAGCAGGGGCTTCAGAGGCTGACGCAGTGCATTTCAGGTGCAGCGCTGGGGTTTCTAAGCCTAGATCTGAGTGAGTTCTGTAAAACCCGTTTGAGGGTGTGGATCAGTCAGTATTTTTGGTCCTAGATCAGCCAGGAGCTGTAGATCTAGAGTTTTCTCTGTTGGGTTTTCCAGTTCTGGAACCCAGAGTTGTGTATTCAGAAATATTCTTAATAATAGAACCCTCCAGCAGCCAGAGATTGGTTTTTCCACTATGGGTTTTTCTGAGGACAGTTTGTCCAGAAATAACTATCTCACTTTGTCAATGTGTGCATGTGCTTGTTCTAGATTTGAATTGGTAGAGATCTGTTATGTGTTTTGCTTCAATGTTAACTTGAATTTATTCAGTTGATAACTTTTATAAGTAGGAGGAGCTTAACGGGATTAACAGTAATAATTTCTTCATAAGTATAAGGATTCAGAAATTTCTACATGAAATCAGTGATAAAACCATAGTTATTGTTAACGACCCAGTGCAAATTGTGATTAGCTCAGTGCCGAGGAGATTCCTCATGAGAACATGATTATGGTAAGGTTGAGGCTGTGAGAAAATCATTCAAACACCTAGCACTGTTGATTTTGCACCTAATACCAGAAGAGTCATGAAACGACACACATCAAAGCCAAAAGTTTGTCGACAACTAGAGATCCGCACATACTAGGATTAATCGCATAAGACCATCTTGAGTGAAGAATTGAAGCCTGTGTTGTATGATGCATTGTTCCACCAAAGATTAGGTTTATATATAAATTTGAATATTTATATTTACATTGGATTATACATATATTTGAGTTGGTTTGATACTCACAGTGGTCCAACAATTCTTCCCACAGTGCTCCAGCAATTCTTCCCACAACACCAACTGCATGTGCCTCCCTTCGGTGCCTGTTCGCATCCCTCCGATTCGACTTTCCCATTGCACTGGTTTGACTCCTCTCCTCTGACTGCTCCCACGACACCATACCATTGCTGCCACGACACCTACGCACTTCTCTCTCGGCCTATGCAAAGTTCCTTGGCCTACGCACAGTCCATATTGCTCAGGCCTCCCTCCACTGCCGACTCCCACTACTGCTCGGCCTCTTGTGGCACAATCGTACAACCTCGGCACTGACTCTCACACCAACACTCAGCTTTGACTCTCCGACAATCTTCATCAACGCTTTGTGATCCTGTGGCTCCGTGGCTATTTGATATACCCTGATACGGTAACACGCCCCCAGTACTAGCATAGAGGCAGAGGAGAGACAGTTTTAAATCTGGTCGAGGTGCCATGATTGAAGGCGTTGAATGGCCTGAGGTCAAATGCTGTAAGTGAACCTTGATGTGAAGAACGACGTCTACACCTTTCAACAGAGCAAAGTATAACTTATATGCATCAATAATGAATTCCTTGCATAATAAAGGGCATTGTATTCCAACATTTCAAATGGCCTGCAAGTTTTCAAGCTTCCTTGAAAGTATTTGACATATGTGAATACACTGAGAAAACAACGAGTTGTCTGCTTGCTCGTGGAGCTTTGCCGAAGTTCATTAGGTCGCCTGAGACTCTGGTTTAAACCTAAGTTGGACCATCATTTGGAAATCACCATATATAAAAGGAAACCTCTATATTTTTTATCACATCGAACTAACAATCTACACCACACATTGAAGTCGGAGCAGTGTGAGCTGGTGTGTTGAGACGAAGGTAGTGTGGCTGGAGTTACCCTGCGTGGAGATCGAGTGGTTACTGCCTCCAACCTTCGACTGTGTGCACACCATTTCAGTTGACGATCAATTTGAACCATGACACCCAGTGACTGATGGTATCCCTTGTTACGTTGAATGCTATTACGTTGAATGGTATTTTTTTGTATGGTATCGAATATCAGAGCCAAGAATTATATATAACACCTTTGTTATATAACTCCGCCACATATCGTATATCACCTCCCTCATATACCACCCTTCGTGGCCCTCCAAACTGCCTGCTCCATACTCCAGTTATAATACATATAACGCCTCCACGTTATATAACATATATAGCTCCTCAGTCATACATATAACTCCCGGTCATACCATATAACCCCATGCTATATACCACCTCCCTAAAATAATACCTCTGTGTTATATACTAGAGTGCATTTTTTTACAAAATACTCCCATGAGAAGTGCATTTAGTGTTGAAAAAAAAAAAAAAAAACTTCGAAATCTCATTGCGAAAATGACCAAACTTGATGAAGTATTAGAGTTTTTGAACACTCTGATACTTTCCACCATTGATAATACAGTGAATGTCAGCAAAACCTCTCTCTTAAATTTGAAATTATTTGCAACATGCACAAGAAAAGATTGAGTTTCTGCAACTTGAATTTCAATTCCAGCGAGAAGAGCTACAATAGAATAGACATCATTCTGAACTTGTTTCTGTTCAGAACATTGAGACAGTCTCTCATCAGCAGCAAGAATATAAAGTTGATATTAATTCAGATTCGATACCTAGTTCAATAGCAGATTTGAATGCAGAAACAAAAATACAACCTGCACTTCCCAAGCCCATCATCAAACCTTGGGAAGAGCTTGTCCATAACAAGCACAAAATAGGTCTTGGACATGACAAGGATGTGTCCTTTCATATTTCGGACTACTCCAAGCCCATCAAATTTCAGAGTGTCTGATTTCTTCATGATAGCTCACCTTCAGCTATTCCAGATTCTGCTCCTCTTCCACAACAAATTGTGAAATGCCAACACTGTGACCGAGTTGGCTATATGAAAGATCACTGTTGTTAGCCACCTGTAAAATTTGATTATACCAAAGGTGGCTAAATTTGTTGTTGAGCCTTCAAGGAACAATTTTTCCCTATCAAAAACTGTTGGCTCTTGAAGACTCTTAAAGGCCTCATGCCTCTGTCCAGATCCCATACTGCTGTTTACATCCTAAAAACCTCTGGAATCCTACGAAAATCCAAAGTCAAATACTACTGCAGACCCCTTCTTCCCCTTCCTTCTCCTCAAAACTAACCTCCTCTTCTATCCCTCCATTCCCCACGAAAATCCCTCATTTTTATATTTCTGCTATTTCCCCTCATCAAAATCCATTTTATAAGGTCTAAGACCCCTTCTTAGCCTTATCGGAACCTTCATTTCCTTTGAAAAAACCATAAAAACGTATATTTTCTATGCATCAGACTTAAGTCCCCTCGGGCTAAGCCTCTAACCCTTTTTTCATCCATACGCCCGAGCGCTGGAACCAACTGCTAAACCCGTCGGGTGCTTATGCATTTCAAATAATATTTCTCCGCCAGAACGCAAAAAACCTTTGATTATTTGAATTTTTCTGGTCTTAATTTGTTTCCAAAAGATTTCCGCCTGTGTAATTGTGGAGCGATCTCCATCGTCAATCTGCTCCGCAGATCGGACGGTGCGGAGCGCGTCTTTCCATGGTCCCCACCGCCCAAAAGCCGGTTGCCCAAAACCGCGTGGTAACTTTCGCACCGCCTTTGGGGGGAGGACGGTTTTCTCCCAATCGGCAACGATTCCATATGCTTGCCGCCACGCGTCTCCTGTACCTTTTCCAAAACCGCCGTCCCCGCGCATTAAAGTTATCCCCCGCACATTAACGTTCGGGCCAGGGCATGCAGCGAAATTTACCACAGCCGTCCGATCTGGGCCCACTGATCCAACGGTGAACGCTCGCCAAAGTTGCTCGATGGATAACAAAGGTGCGCGCGCGATAAAACAAGCCATTGTACAGCGGCAAATAAATCTCCGCCGTCGATCTGATCCGTAAATCGATGGCTCATATTGCGTCGCCCGATTCCGTTGCCCAGTCAACGATTCCCCGCCGCTGACTTTCCATTGCCCGATCCCGACCGTCAATCTCTGCGCGATCGACGGCTCAGATTCATCCTTCTCCTCTGACCTCCCTTTTCAATCTTCACCGTCGATCTCTGCGGATCGACGACTCAGATTTGATCCTCTTCCACCTATTCTATAATCTTCCCCGATCAATCCTGACCGTCGGATGATGCCATCCGACGGCCACGCTCCTCCACACACCTTCCGATGCAGTTAAGCCTATAAAAGCAGGATTTTTTAATGAGTTTTCGCATTTTGCAGGGATTAAATCATTTGTTCGTGGTTTCCAAAGAAGATTCAGGGAAGGAGGGTGACGACCCTCCCATCTTCGATTCATCTAAGGAAATCACCCGCAGGATTGGAATGCACGTTTAATCCATGTTTTCTCAGGCATTGATGCCTTATAAACCCTGCACAGTCTTACACGACAGCAAAAAAACCATGGAACAGGAACAATCAAAATTTATCAGTGTCAAAGACCAGGATGAACCAGAACAGAGAATTAAAGATAGATTAACGGGGATTATGGCTAAGACAGTTATCAGAAGCCTATCCCCAATCTAAAACACAGTTTAAAGGAAAACCTAAAGTGTTTTAACTGACAGAAGACCTCCACCGCCACAAATTAGGGCAAATTGATTCCTCCCAGTGACTAAAGCGCCACCTGTGCCTCAAAGTATTCAATCAGGAACAAAATTTATTGAGCAGGGTCAGATATTTTTCCTCGACGCAGCCGAAGAGTTACTTCTGCCAGGAATTTAATGAAAGAATGTCTACAAAGTAACCCTAGCATCACACAGAGCCTCAAAGGTCAACAAAAGCTCCCACCGAGCTTAATTCATAAGCATAAACCAATTAATACAGTGAAACACCTATACAGTTTCTTCATTGAGCCCCCCAAGGGCCAAGAAAACATTAACTCTATATTAATTGTATTTGAGATCTTTTATCAGATCTCACCTCCTCATCTTTCTATAAATACTTCAGTAGAAGATGAGTGAGGGGTTGGTTGTTAATGTAATTGTTGAAGCATTGTAATTGTAACTAGGCTGAAGACTCCTGATTGTAAATAGTGATTCACTGGCTCTTGGAGCTCTGCTTGTAACAGATAAGTTAGGTTATGAAAGAAAGATGAATTAACACACTAGACTTGAAGATTGTAACTGGTTTGGAGCATCAATACAAGCTAATTTATGGGATCCTGGTCTATGTTGACGGTGATGTTATTCTCATTGTAACTTGTTATTTTTGTTTCTGTTTTCATTATGTTTCATATTCTTCTGTAAAGAACAGTTTAAATAATGTTAGGACCTACTGTATCCCAGTAACCTTCTCTGGCTGAAAAATCTTTATTTGAATGTTTTCTTTCAACTGTGTTATTTGAAAATGATTTAATTCAGTTTAAGCATAGGAATGCTGGCGTTCCCTCGTCTTATTGTCTTAGCTGAATATTATTTTTGAATGTTACTTTCAGTATATGTTGTGTGAAGATGAACTGAGGAAGATATGGTGAGCCCTGGTCCCAGTCTTGTTTGTGTAACCGTCTGATTGTTTCCCTTAGAATGTGTCAAAAGCTGGATAGTTTCAAAGTACTTACCAGATCTTAGGCCATTCTGTGTCATCTCTGTGATTGTCTTGGAAGTAACTAAGTAAAGCAAAGCTAGGAGAGGATTTGTGGTGAGCCCGACCCGCTAGTTTCTACTCCAAAAGTTGCCTTCAGGTTTCCCTTAGTTTTTTGTATGTTTTCTATTGAAAGTGTATCAAAGGCTGGCTAGTTTCAAAGTACTTACCAGATCCTAGTTTGCTTTCATGTCTTTCTTAAGTGCCTGGTCAAAGGCTGGCTAGTTTCAAAGTACTTACCAGATCCTGGGCTGCTCTTTGTTCTGCATCTGTTTATTTCCCCTTCTTGATGTATCACTCCATTCCATAAATCAAACCTTAAAGAGATCCTTAGGCATAGATGACTTGCCCCATAGACCACTCTTGAACCTGATTGTTTCAATTAAATCCTATTATGACTCCATAGCCCAATGGACTGAAAACCTGCCATTATCTTTCATCTTGGCCAAATCTTATTCTGGTTGCTTGCAACTTCTCACTTTTGAACCTCTTTACCTTTGGGACTTTTCACCTCTAACAGCAATCATGTTCAACCATCCAAAAACAAAACAAAACCCTCGGAATTCGTAACTAGCCTAATATTATTGCCCCAAACTTCAAAGAAAAATCCATCTTTGCACTTATTGGAGAGATCCCTCTCCGGATTCAGGAGGGCTAGATCCTAGAATCCCAAAGTTGGTTGAAACGATGTTGTTTCTGTAATTGGACTCTGCCAATCTTGCTAATAAATTACAGATACCTAACATTTCTGGCGACTCCATTGGGGAGGACCCCGAATCATTTTCATTTAAAGCTAACCATACGATATTAGAGATTTGGTTCATAGAGCATCTGCTTTATTAACCAGCTGGAGCCACCTAACATTTTTGGCGACTCCACTGGGGAAGGACCATAGGACATCAGAGATTTGGTTTCCCCTTAAAAATCTTTATAACACCCTGTGAGTAAAAAGCAACTTTTTCAAGCACTACCTAAGAATCGGTAATCATGATGAAACTTGTTTGCATCAGTGACAATCTAGGTCAACCCTAGGATTCTCATAAGGCTTCATCTAACCTTGGAAAATCAGCTAGCTTAGCCATAAGAATAGACTGTCTTTGTCTCACAACCGTAGCTAAGTTTTGAAACAAAGTTAGGACATTCTTAGAAACCACACAAAAAAAAAAAACTCAGAAAATACCAAAAACATTTCAGATTGGTGGTAAAACACTTACTCCTACATTTCACTCTCCTTTGTTGTGTTTTACCTTATACTCTTAGACAGAGTCTGGAAAGGGCCAGGTAGCCTCCAGATCTCATCCTCTTTTGGAGGTGAAATATCTGGTGAATGCCCTCCCAGTCAATCTCTGGTTAGAGTTTGTTGTGTTTCCGGATATCCTTGAAAAATGATATTTCTCAAGCACTGTGGTGGACAATGTACCTCTTAGAAAACATTCTAAAATTTCCACCTGGCGACTCCACAATCCTGAATAGACCTTGAGACTCCACTGGGAAGAACCCTTATCATTATAATATCATTCAAATCCAGTTAGAGGACTGTTGGATTAAAATTGTGAAAACAGATTAGTTAACCTCTTAAAGACTGTCATCCTGGTTGAACTTTTCTTGTTATTTGGGTCTAAAAACACAGCATAGTGGCTCCTAGAAAGATTCACACTAGAGCCCATCTCGACCCTGATCCACCTGAGATAGTTGATAACCCAGAAAGAATCCTTAGGAAGTCTCCTAAGATAGAATCTTCAACTATTTTCAGATCACCCCTAAGAGCTAATTCAGTCCCTGAAAATCTTTCAGCTCTACAACAATCACAAGCTGACTTAGTTAATCCCTTTAAGACTAAGTCATTTAGTGATTTAGATCAGCTAGATTCTGAGTCTTCACTTTCATCTCCTGAAACAAGTGAACATTTTGGTAGAAGAGGAACAACACCTCCTGATTTGTAGTTTCTTCTTAACTTAGGTGTCTCTCATCCAAGATCAGCTCAGCAATCTACTGCTATTCCATCCACTTCTGTTCATCCTTCATCCACTGTTCAAACCACTCCATTTCAGCCCACACCTCCTCTTGTCAATCCACCCCTTGTAAACCCACCCCCACCACATATCATGGCAACATGGTATGCTCCCTTAGTCCTTCCTGTACCATTAGTCAACCTTCCACAGGACTATCAGTCCAAAATCCCATTGTATGATGCTAGCAATGTGATAACTGCATCACAACATGTGGATAAGATGAATGACTACTTTGACAGAAATGAAATTGATAATGATTCTGTCAAGATTAGACTATTTGCTCAGAGTCTGGGGGGAGAAGTAAGAAAATGGTTTAAAAGCTTAACCCCCAATAGTATTAATGATCTCCAAGGTTTCCATCAAACATTCTTAAACAAATGGGAATTAAAGAAGAATCCTCTCCAAGTTCTTGCTGACTATAACAATCTCCATAGGAACCCAGGGGAAAGTGTACAAGCTTATTGTACCAGATTTAACAGTGTGTATAATGCACTTTACCCAGAACTAAAACCTCCATAGGGCTCAGCCTTAAACAAATTTCCTGAAGGATTTGATTCTGATATGACCTATTCGCTGAGAGAGAGATTTTGCAACTCTTGAAGATATGCAAAGGGGTGCTCTTTCTGTGGAAGTCAACTTAATGGAGAAAAGAACAAGAATGAAGAGCGAGAAGAGAGTATCTTTTAGAGAGGAACATACACCTTCTACTTCAAACTCAAAACTGGAGAAAATGATGGAGGAGATGATGAAGAAAATGAGCATTCTTGAGAGAGCACAGGCAAGCCAAAATCAAATTGCTTCTCAAAACAGAAATCAAAACCAGAATCAGAATGCTAGAAGGAACCAACCTCCAAACAGACCAAGGGAAGATGATCAACAGATCACTCCTCCCTTTCATCAAAACTATGTAAGTGAGGTTGAGGAAACAGATGAAATAACAGAGGGTGATGATATAAATATGCTGGGGGTAGAGAACGATGAATTTGAGATTCATTATGATAAGAAACAAGGTCTATACACTCCTTATGATGACAAAAGAGACGATAATGAAAGTTATTATCAAGACATGGAAAATGTCATCATAGAAACTCAAAGAGAGTATGACCTTAGGAGTAAAAACAGTCAACAAACCCCTAACACCAAAACCTCTGATAAGTCTTCTCAAAACAGCACTACAACCAAGTCTAAAATGGTTAAACAAAAGGATAAAACAGTGGCTGTAAATTCTGATAAAGGTAAAGAATAAAGCACTCAAGACACTGATAAATAGAGTGCAGACCCTAGCAGTACTAATACTTTAGTTAGTACTCCTGTCAAAACCAGTTTATCCAATATAAATAAGACGAATCAGCAAGCTGATGTGGCTGATAGAACGACAACTCACAAGGCTGAGACAAGTTCTTCCAAGAGTCAAATTCCTTTCAGCCTGGAACATGAAATCTCAAAGATCAAAATTTCTGTTCCCTTGACTGAGTTAGCTGCCCATCATGTATATAAAACCCAAATTTTGAAGGCTCTAAACATAGAAGAAAATGAGGACACTCTCAATCTTAATGATGACCAACCAGAGCTCATTTTTGGTCCAAAGATTGAAGGAAGATATCAAGAGGGACTGGTTCCTCCCTTTTATTTGAGTTTAAATGTTCATGACAAGATTCTACACAACGCTATGCATGACTCAGGGGCTTCTCATAATTTAATGCCAAAAGCTGTAATGGAGAGCCTGGGTCTTGAAATCACCAGACCTTACAAAGACCTATACTCCTTTGATTCAAGCAGAGTAAAATGTCTAGGGTTGATCAAAGACCTCTGTGTCAAATTAGCTCAAATTCCAGCCAAGTGTCTGGTCATGGATATTGTTGTGGCTGATGTGCCCTCGAAGTATGGAATGTTATTATCAAGATCCTGGGGGGCTAAGTTGCAAGGGACTATGCAAATGGACATGACCTATGCGACTATCCCTGTTTTCAATCAGACTAGAAGACTTTACAGGGAGTCCCATATGCAGTACACAGTCACAACCCAAGACAGACCACAAAACTCTCCTATCTATTCTGTCAATACAGGCCTCGATTCTTTTATCATGTTTAATGACGAAACACTTAGTGAACAAATCACTTTAACAGGATCGATGGCTGATAGGGAGGAAGAGGAGCACAACACTGAAGTGTCAAAACAGTTTGCTACACTTGAAAATATTGGCAAACAAAACACAGGTCTTGATTTACAAGTCATCGGTCCATTGCTGTTAAAATTTGACAGCAAAGAAAACATTCCTCAACATATTGAAAAACTTGAGGAATCAAATCATACAGAGGACATTCACCAAATTGATAAAACTGAAAATATTCCTCTCTGGAGTATGTATTTTGATGGGTCATGCACTAGAACTAATGCTGGTGCAGGTGTCTGGATTACTAACACTGAAAGTCAACACACAGAATGCATTTCATGCAAATTAAACTTTCAATGTTCCAACAACATAGCGGAGTATGAATCCCTGCTCTTAGGCTTACATTTGCTGAAAAAGTTAGGAGCCAAGAAAATAAATGTGTATGGGGATTCTGAGATAATCATTAGGCAAGTCAATGGGGAATATAATGCAAATCATCCTAGACTTAGGGCCTATCAGAATGATGTCATGGATCTTTTGAAAACATTTAAGGAGTCCAACCTAATTTTTGTCCCAAGAAAAAGAAATCTTATAGCCCACAATTTAGCCTTTGCAGCTAGGACATGTCTAATGCCTTATGAGACCGAAGATTGCTCAACTCAGATAAAATTTAGACCAGCTGTGCCTGATAACAAAAAATATTGGCAGGTGTTTGATGGAGATAAACAAATAGAAGACTTCATGCGATTCAGAAATGAATTTGAACTGCATAGTTCAGATTCAGACTATGACACAGAGTGCAGTGAAGAAAACTTTCTTGGTGAAGAAGAACCTTCTCCTGAGCTTGTCAATATTAACCTTTAGACTAGCAAGCTTAGAAACAAGACATAATCGAGTGCAGAATCAGAAACAAAGGAATTAGAAACTCTGCATTCTAAAGATGAAAGTTTGCCAAGTGGCCTAACACCTTTAGAAGAGTTGTTTGATTTTAGTGATGTGGCTAGAAAACCTAAACTGGAGCCTGTAGAGACTGAAGTGGAGGAGTGCAACATAGGCAGTGAGGAAAAACCGAAAATGATCAAACTGTCCAAAACTTTGCCAGCTCACATTAAACTCAAATACATAGAGCTGTTCAAACAATTTTCTGATGTTTTTGCATGGAGTTACGAAGATCTTAAGTCCTATGACACTGAAATAATACAGCACAAAATCCCTCTTAAAGAAAACCAAAAACCATTCAAACAGAAACTGCGCAGAATAAACCCTGTACAGCTGCCTTTGGTTAAGAAGGAAATCATGAAGATGTATGATGCTGGTATTATCGTCCCTATTAGATATTCTGAATGGGTATCTAATCTGGTGTCTGTTAGGAAGAAGACTGGAGAAATCAGGCTTTGTATAGATTTTAGAGATTTAAACAAAGCTTCATTGAAAGACAACTACCCTTTACCAAAAATGGATCATATTTTACAAAGAGTGGTAGGATCTAAAAGAATTTCTTTGCTTGATGGCTATTCAGGGTATAATCAGATCTTAGTTCACCCTGCTGATCAATTAAAGACAACCTTTACTACACCTTGGGGCACTTTCATGTACGTGAAAATGCCTTTTGGTCTAATGAATGCTGGAGCAACCTTTCAGAGAGCCATGGACATAGCATTCTCGGAAGAATTAGGGTTCTTCATCATTATCTATCTTGATGATGTCACCGTGTTTTAAAAAACAGATGAAGAACACTTAGAACATTTGAGGAAAGTTTTCGAGAAATGCAGAAGGTTTGGGATATCTTTAAACCCTAAGAAGACACTATTCGGTCTCCAAGAAGGTAAACTTCTTGGGCACATTATTTCAGAAGAGGGTATAAAGATAGATCCAAAGAGGATTGAGGCCATATTGCAAATCTCTCATCCTCGAAACATCAAGGAGTTGCAATCTTTCATTGGGAAGATTAACTTTTTGAGAAGGTTCATCCCCAACTTGGCCGAGCTCCTTAGGAATATCAAAAACATGTTGAAGAAGGAGCAAGGGGTAAAATGGACCTTGGAAGCAAAGACATCCTTTGAGCTGGTGAAACAAGCATTAACCAAAACACCGGTTCTGATAAGTCCTGTTTTTTCAAAGGATTTTTATATCTTCTCATTTGCATCAGAACATACCATAACTGCTGTCCTTTTACAGAAAAATCCACAAGGACAAGAGCAGCCTATTGCCTTCTTTAGCAAGGCATTGAGGGATGCCCCTTTGAAGTATAACATTATGGAAAAGCAAGCTTTTGCTTTGGTTAAGGCTTTAAAAGACTTCAGGTTATACATCCTTCACTCATACATCATTGCCTTTGTCCCAAATTCAGTTGTTAAAGACATTCTAACACAGGACCCAGATGGTAAGAGAGGTAAGTGGATTGCTGTTATTCTTGAATATGATTTAGAGATAAAACCCACTAAGCTCATCAAAGGCCAAGGTCTAGCTAGATTAATGGCTGAATCAAATTGTGAAGTTCTTGATATTCATATGATTAATGCTTTAGATGACCAAGAAGAATTATCAACTCCCATTGTTGAAGACCATTTTATGAATTCTCCTTGGTATGCTGATATTGTTTATGTTTTGCTCAATTTAAATACACCTCCTGGTTTGACAAAAACAAAGGCAAGGTTCTTGAAGCTGAAAGCAGGAAACTATTGCATTATAGATAAATGTCTTTATTGGAAGAATGCAAGTGGTCTATTGCTTAAATGTTTGCCTGAGTGTGATGCAGAGAAGGTTAAGCAGGAGTTCCATGAAGGAGAGTGTGGGGGTCATTTGTACTGGAAGTCAACAGCCAACAAAATTTTGAGGGTTGGTTTCTATTGGCCTACTCTTTTTCCTGATATACACAAGACGATCATTGCCTGTCATAAGTGCCAACTATTCGAGGGCAAAAGAAAACTGCTACCCCTTCCTCTGCATCCAATCACTGTTGAAGCTCCTTTTCAACAGTGGGGACTTGACTTCATAGGAGAAATCCATCCATCATCTTCTGCCCAGCATAGGTGGATTCTTACTGCCACAGACTATTTCACTAAGTGGATAGAAGCCATTCCTTGTAGGCAGACAAATGATTCAGTTATCATAAAATTTATGGAGACTAACATTCTCTCTAGATTTGGCTGTCCTACCAAAATTATCACTGATAACGCAGCAGCATTTGGATCAAAGAGGATGGTTGAGTTCTGTCATAAATATCAAATAACATTGGGGCATTCCACAGCCTACTACCCTCAAGGTAATGGACTTGCAGAATCTTCCAACAAAAGCTTAGTGAACATAATCAAGAAACTGTTGTAGGACAACAAAAAGTCTTGGCACACAAAGCTGGTCCATGCACTTTGGGCTGACAGATTAACTTTGAAGAAATCTATTGGTATGTCACCTTTCCAGCTTGTGTATGGTACTGATGCAATTTTTCCAAATAGCCTTGGTGTACCAGTTATGAAGTTGATTCAAGAGTTGCAGACTGAAGAAAATGACATGACCAGAAGAATAAATCAGACCATTCATCTTCAGCAGACCAGAGAGGAAGTGTATAACAAAGCATTACAGAAACAGGACAACATCAAAAACCTTTTTGACAGAAGAACAAAGGCCAGCAATTTCAAGATGGGGGACAAAGTTTTAAAGTGGGACTCAAGGAGGGAAGAAAAGCGCAAGCATGGAAAATTTGACAACCTATGGCTTGGCCCTTACTCTATTCATTCAATTGCTGGTAATAATGCTTTTTTCTTACAGGAACTGGATGGAACAGAATTGTTTGGGGGTCCTGTCAATGGCAGGATGCTTAAGCATTACTTCTCTTGATCCATTTTTTGTTTTAAAGCCTTTTTATCTTTTTCCATTATGAATATTCCATCCACCATTGCATTCAAAGTTACGAAAAATCAAAAAATACAAAAACAAATAAAAGGAAGAAAAGAGGGCAGAAATGAAAACAAGAAAGGCAGAGACCCATGCCAAAAAAAAGAAAAGAAAAAAAAAAGAGAAACAAATCTGAAAGTGTGCAAGCTCAAATGCCACTCCTCAAAAACACACTTCTAGTTAGTCAAACTGTTTAATCTTGACTAATTAGCTTTAAATTTTTCTGCTGATAGGCTAGTGAATTCGATTTGCCAAACTGTTCAATCTTGGTTTATCAGTGGATAGATTAGGATAGAAATTAAAGGTTCAAACAAACTCAAAATCTGAACCAAAGTTTCCAAAGGGAAATGACTCAAAACTGTTTTATTTTCTGAGTCATATAAAGAGAGAAACTGGTTCTAATTTGCTCAAAATCTGAACCAGAAGAAAAGCAAAGACAGCTCAAAAACAAAGCAAAAACAGAGCTGTGAAGAAAACAGAAGGCCATGATGAGAGACTTTCAGATCTTAAGTCTTCCATTTTGATTTTAATTTTCTGCAAATAATAATCTATGTGCAGCTTGTTTTTATGCCATAGATCACAGCAAGTCAAATAGCTTAATCTTGACTTGACTGTTTTTAAATTTTTGTTGTAGAATTTAGAGAATGAAAGTCTGTTGGACAGTTTAATCCCAACAGACAGTAGATTAGGTAGAGAAATATCTGAGCTCAACTGTTTAATCTGAGTTCAGGGAGAAATAAGGAGTAGAATCAGATTCGTTTTTATGCTTTCAAAAAGAATAAAATGTTGTGAAAAGAGTTTGCCAATCCAAGTGCACTCTGATGAAGAAAAAATGTTAGATCAGTAGGATTGGGTAGGTAGAAAGTTGTATTGATGAAGTCCATTATTCTTTCATAACTGATACTATTTTTCAGAAGCAAAACAAGATCATCCAACAAAATAAGAGCAATCCAAAGGATGAGGCACAAGTCAGCGTCTCAGAGAAATCAAGTCTGAATTCTTGATGCCTTCAAGAAGGCACCATCCCCAAGTGGAGCCACTGTTAGCCACCTGTAAAATTTGATTATACCAAAGGTGGCTAAATTTGTTGTTGAGCCTTCAAGGAACAATTTTTCCCTATCAAAAAATGTTGGCTCTTGAAGACTCTTGAAGGCCTCATGCCTCTGTCCAGATCCCATACTGCTGTTTACATCCTAAAAACCTCTGGAATCCTACAAAAATCCAAAGTCAAATACTACTGCAGACCCCTTCTTCCCCTTCCTTCTCCTCAAAACTAACCTCCTCTTCTATCCCTCCATTCCCCACGAAAATCCCTCATTTTTACATTTCTGCTATTTCCCCTCATCAAAATCCATTTTATAAGGTCTAAGACCTCTTCTTAGCCTTATCGGAACCTTCATTTCCTTTGAAAAAACCATAAAAACATATATTTTCTATGCATCAGATTTAAGCCCCCTCGGGCTAAGCCTCTAACCCTTTTTTTGTCCATACGCTCGAGCGCCGGAACCAACTTGTTAAATTTGGACAACTAGGTCCAAACTCCATCTTGTGATGCTCAGATGAAGATTCCAATATTTGTATTGGATTCCTCTTTCGGAGAGGTGTAAAATCGATATAAAATTGATTTTAATCTGATGAGCAGAACATTTATTTTGAATTTATTATTTATAATAAATTTAAGTGTAGGTCGGCCTTAAGGTTTTACACCCCCAACAGATGTGTCACACACCTCAATGATGGATATAAATACAGTCAACGTTGGAGAGCTTTTCACTCATCTCATCCACACACTTCTCATTGGATACGAGCATCTAAGAAGCAGTTCTCACGTGGGAAAAGGACGAAGTAGCTGTAGCTGGAAAAAGGACGAAATTTCTGCAGTTAGGGTTTCTGGATGAAATTTTCTGCAGTTAAGGTTTTTGGGCAAGTTTGACCAGAGTTGACATTGGTCAACACATGGTCCGTTTGAGTTGAAATTTTGTGGAGAGTTCGATTTTTGAAGGCCGTACTCATTGGCACAAAAATTGAGGTCAAAAGGTTGACCAAAGTTGGAGCTGCGTTGACTTTCTTGTTGCTACCCTGCGTTGACTTTTTCTGGACTGTGTTGACTTTTCTGGGGTTGACTTTGAGTTGACTGGATAATTGATTTGAGGACTGTTGTGACACATTTTGGGTTGGCCGACCAAGAAGACTTTGCTGGTTGAAGCTGCTGACCGCCGTAACGCACCAACACATTCACCTGTTTCTGGTTTGTCTTCTATAGATCCACTGGTATGTTCTATCAGCATTTTTACTTAACTGTTTATGTGATTGCTGTTATAAAAGTAAAGTTGCATCAAGCATAGAACATCTACAAAAATTTACATGGTATCAGAGGTGAGGTGAAGACAAGCCCTAACTTATAGCAATCACCAATTGAGAAAAATGAGTTCCACAAGTTATGGATTCAAGGAGGATGACAAGCTAACTAGAAGGGTTGACTTCCATGCTTGGAAGATGATATTAGATCTCAAATTGGAAGACCATGATCTCATGGACTATGTACTGGGTAAGATACAAGAACCTCCATCCACTGCTACTGCTGCTGCTAAAACCAAGTATAAGAAGGGGGAGATCAAAGCAAAGCTAATGATCGGGGAATCCATACATAAAAGTCTGGTTGCCTACATATCTGAGCTAGGCACATCCAAAGAGATGTATGATAAGCTGATACAAATGTTCAAAGTAAACAATGCAAACCAGGTGCTATTCTTCAAGAATCAATTGAAGAATCTGAAGAAAGGCAGGGATGAGTCTATCCAAACATACTTTCTGAAATTGACCGAGATCAGGAACAATCTGCTGGCTATTGGGGAGACAATAGCCGATCGTGAGATGGTACTCACCGCACTTGGAGGGCTCCCATATGAATGGCAATTATTCAACACTACCATTCTCAATAATAATACAATTCCTAACTTTGACGAGCTACTGTCAAGATGCATGCAAGAAGAGACAAGAATGAAGGAATACGAAAATGACAGAAATGCTGCCTATGCTGCTCATTCTAGAAATAAGAACTCTGGTGGTCCTAAGAACAAAGGAAGAGCAAGGGCCCAAGGAAAGAAGGGCAAGTGTTTCACTTGTCATAGGCCTGGTCACTATGCTAGAGAATGTCCCTTCAAGAAGGATTCTCCCGATAGTGATGACAACAACAACAATTGGAGGAATGGAAATCAAAGAAACGACGGGTCCAAAGGAAAGAGGAAGGCTCCCTCTGGCGGAAACAATCAACCTTTCAAAAGGTCTAGAAACTCCAGGTATGAGGAGTCAAATGTTGTTGATAAAAGAAATGAATACATTCTTATACGCCCTCTCCTTTTGTCCACAGCGAACTGGATGTCGGGCGATAGATAGTGGTACACAGACACATGCGGGTTCAGGAAGCCTCTCGGCAACTTGGTTGAAAAAGGATACTAATGCGGAAATTATCCTTGTGGAGATAATGCCACATATCTGATGAGGACGGGGCCCCCGCCCTCCTGTCTCGGGGATAGGTCTCCTACATTTGCGTTGATGCTCTATGTGGTGAAGACCATGATTGTGTCTGTCAGCCATGGAAGATAAAGGTTTCAATGTGGCATTCACTGATGGAAAGGTGTGCATGTGGAAGAAGAATCTCAAGGAAGCTATCGTGATTGGTTTTAGAGTTGGAACACTCTACCAGGTTGAAGGAAGTCCACTGGGAGCTATGACATGTGATACTATCCGACAAACTGAACTATGACACCGAAGGTTTGGACACCTTCATTACAATGCCCTTCTCGAAGCAAGGAAGGTGGTGACAGGGATGCCCGATTTTGGAAATAATCATGAAAGTGTATGTAAGGGTTGTGCCGAAGGAAAGCATACAAAGGGACCTTTCCCCTCAAGTGTCACAAAGACATCTGATATTTTGCAACTGGTCCATTCTGATCTATCTGGTATGCTACCCTTGACATCCCTGGGTGGATGTTCTTACTATATGACATTCACTGATGACTTCTCCCGCAAAACCTGGATATACTTCTTGAAGAAGAAGGATGAGGCTTTCATGTGGTTCTGTACCTTCAAAGCCTTGGTGGAAAATATGAGGAAAGATCAAGAATTTGAGAGGGACTAACAATGTCAGCGAATATGGAGTCAAATTGGTTCAAGGACTTGAATAGGAGGGCGGCATTAAGAGGAGAGACCTCATATATACGAGCAAAATGGCGTTCTTTGAATGAAAGAATAGGACCATTGTGAGTTACTTTGTGCCATGCTGTCTTGTTCCCAGTTCTGTCGGGCCCACGTGGGGGAGAAGGCACAACGAATCTTCACTGTATTACATCGCGTGATTTTAACGCGTTAAAGCACGGACTCCAGAAGAAACCCAAGAGTTTTTCAACGTAAGCTTGACGTCTACATTTTAGACATTTTGGATGTCTTGTTTATTTTCATGTGCCAAAGAAAAGAAATGGTATTTGGATGCTTCTGGGAAAAAAAGGAATGTTTGTGGGCTACAACGAAACTTCTAAGGCCTATAGAGTCTATGTACCTGGTCAAAGGGAAGTAGAGATATGCCATGATGTCACTTTTGACGAAGATGCTTCCCTGAAGAAAGTAGTAGATCTTCCAAGGTCTGAGGAAAATCATGAAGCAAGGCCTGGAAATCAAGAAGAACCGCAGGATGAGACAATGCCTAATGTTGAAGGACCAATGGACCCAATCGATCCATCTCCTTCACTGAGAAAGAGACCATCATGGCTCAGGGACACTCTCAAAGATGCTGAGGGACATGCTGCCCCGAGGGGGACATTCCGAGAAAGCAAGAAGCCGTTTAGATACCAAGGGTATCTGGCTGCCATGAGTACTATTGTACAATCTAAACCTGGATCTTTTGAGGAAGCTATAAAGCATCAAGTCTGGAAGGATGCTATGCACGAAGAATATGAGTCCATAATGAAGAATGATGTCTGGGATGTGGTTCCAAGACCGAAGGACAAATCAGTTGTCACCGCAAAATGGCTCTACAAGATCAAGCATGGATCTGATGGAAGTGCTGAAAAGTTCAAGGCAAGATTTGTTGCCCGTGGCTTCTCTCAAAAGGAAGGAATAGACTATGATGACATATTTGCACCTATGGCACGATATACCACCATTCGATCAATCATAGCCCTTGTTGCTACGCAAGGATGGAGTCTTCATCAGATGGATGTCAAGACCGCTTTTCTGCATGGTGCAATAAAAGAAAAGGTGTATGTAGAACAACCTCTAGGGTTTGAAGTCCAGGATCGGGACACTCATGTCTGCAGGTTGAAGAAAGCCCTCTATGGATTGAAGCAAGCACCCAGAGCTTGGTACGAGAGGATAGATAGCTACTTGATGAAGCTGGGCTTCACTCGTAGTAATGTTGATCCGAACCTTTACTTCAAGGTTGTACAGGGGAAGCCTCTCATTCTGGTGCTGTATGTGGACGACCTCTTTCTGACAGGTGCTGACCCTCTCATTCATCAATGCAAGAGGGAGCTTGCTGCTGAGTTCGAGATGAAGGACCTAGGACTGATGCACTACTTCCTAGGCCTGGAGGTCTGGTAGAGACCTGGAGAGATTTTCTTTTCTCAAGGAAAATATATTGTGAAACTTCTGGAAAGATTTGGTATGGTGGACTGCAAGTCCGTATCAACACCAATGGCACTCAACTTCAAGAATTTGAGTGGCAGCGCTGCTAGGCCCGTATTGGCAAATCCTACTGAGTATCGTCAACTCGTAGGGGCCCTGATGTTCTTAGTGAACACCCGTCCAGATATATGTTTTGCAGTGAACACTTTGAGTCAACAGATGGTTGAACCTCATCACTTTCACTGGGTTGGTGCCAGGAATCTTCTGAGATACCTTCGGGGCACGATAAACCATGGGCTGAGATACACTGCCGGGAGCGTGACACTCCGTGGATATACTGATGCCGATTGGGCTAGCAGTGTAGTGGATCATAAGAGCACATCGGGATGCTGCTTCAATCTTGGTTCTGCTTCGATTTCATGGATGAGCAGGGAGCAGAAGTCGGTGGCTTTGAGCACCATAGAGGACGAATACATTGCAGCAAGTATGGCCTGTTGTGAAGTAGTTTGGTTGCGAAAGCTCTTTAGTGAGCTGTTTGGACATGTGCTAGATACCACCGTGATACTCTGTGATAACCAGAGTGGGATTCGCTTGACCGAGAATCCTGTGTTCCACGACCGATCCAAGCATATTGATATCAGGTATCATTTCATCTGGGATATGGTACAGCGAGGTGCCATAAGGCTCGATCATATAGGAACTGATGAGCAGGTCGCAGATATTCTCACTAAGCCCATGGGGAAGGTCAAGTTCCTAACCTTCCGTGAGAAACTTGGTATCGTGGAATGACCCTATGATGTGGGTCTTGTTGGACAATGAGCTCGAGGAGCTCTGGGGGGCTTTGGGGACAGCTTCTCGGAGCTATGAGCAACCACAAGGCTAGGCTTTCCAAACCTTGTTGGTGTGCTTGGACCCCACCGTTGTGATTATTGAGTTGGTTCACCTCTCATTATCTGTGCCCCGTATGCATCCTACCCATTGAGTTCAGGGTTCATGGGAAGTACCTCTCATTTGGCCAATGAGATGGGAAAAGCTAGAGACCAGTAGCAAAGACTGATGGACGCATCAGAGATTGTCGTACTCTCTATCTAGGATGGCACGGTCCAACCACTTGATCTGGGATCAAGTCTAGTGAGGTCTCGAACCTCCGCCTGACTTCGGGTCAGATGAACCAACTTCGGGTTGGTTGGAGACTCTTTGTGAGTCCGATAGAGGTTTCGAACCTCTGGGCTGAATTTGTCAGCCGGGGGATGATGTCTTTGTGACTGACCCACTTCTGTTCTGAAATAAAGAGGCCAGCAAAGCAAGTTACGGCGGGATGACGCATGATGTTTGATTGCACTGGTGGATGGAGTTCTCCCTAGTTGAGAGGGAGTGTTAAATTTGGACAACTAGGTTCAAACTCCATCTTGTGATGCTCAGATGAAGATTCCAATATTTGTATTGGATTCCTCTTTCGGAGAGGTGTAAAATCGATATAAAATTGATTTTAATTTGATGAGCAGAACATTTATTTTGAATTTATTATTTATAATAAATTTAAGTGCAGGTCAACCTTAAGGTTTTACACCCCCAACAGATGTGTCACACACCTCAATGATGGATATAAATACAGTCAACGTTGGAGAGCTTTTCACTCATCTCATCCACACACTTTTCATTGGATACGAGCATCTAAGAAGCAGTTCTCACGTGGGAAAAGGACGAAGTAGCTGCAGCTGGAAAAAGGACGAAATTTCTGCAGTTAGGGTTTTTGGACGAAATTTTCTGCAGTTAGGGTTTCTGGGCAAGTTTGACCAGCGTTGACTTTGGTCAACGCATGGTCCGTTTGAGCTGAAATTTTGTGGAGAGTTTGATTTTTGAAGGCCGTACTCATTGGCACAAAAATCGAGGTCAAAAGGTTGATCGAAGTTGGAGCTGTGTTGACTTTATTGTTGCTGCCTGCATTGACTTTTTCTGGACTGTGTTGACTTTTTTGGGGTTGACTTTGAGTTGACTGGGTGACTGATTTGAGGACTATTGTGACACATTCTAGGTTGGCCGACCAAGAAGACTTTGCTAGTTGAAGCATCTTGCTGACCGCCGTAATGCACCAACACATTCTCCTATTTCTGGTTTGTCTTCTATAGATCCACTGGTATGTTCTATCAGCATTTTTACTTAACTGTTTATGTGATTGCTGTTATAAAAGTAAAGTTGCATCAAGCATAGAACATCTACTGAAATTCCCTGTTATAGAAGCCAGTCGGGTGCTTATGCATTTCAAATAATATTTCTATAGAAACGAGAACGCAAAACCTTACAATATTTGATTTTTCGGGTCTTAATTCGTTTCTAAAATTTAGCCGTCTGGTGTGGAGCGATGACCGCCGTCCGATCCTCCGCGCTTAATCCAACGGCGGTGCGTCTTTCCATGGTCCCCACCACCCAAAAGCCGATTGCCCAAAACCGCGTGGTATTTTTCGCACCGCCTTTGGGCGGAGGGTGGTTTTCTCCCAATCGGCAGCGATTCCATACGCTTGCCGCCACGCGTCTCCTGTACCTTTTCAAAAACCACTGTCCCCGCGCATTAAATTTATCCATCGTGCATTAACGTTCGGGCCAGGGCATGCAGCGGAATTTACCACAGCCGTCCGATTTGGGCCCACTCATCCAACGGTTGTCAATCGCCGAAGATGTCCGATGGTTAACCAAAGTGCCCTCTCGATAACCAAGCTATTGTATGACGGAAATCGCATTTCCACCGTCGATCTGATCTGCAGATCGACGGTCCATATTTAATCGCCCTGATTCCAATCGCCCAGTCAACTATTTGCCGCCGAATTTTCGTTGCCCGATCCTGACCGTCAATCTCTGCGCGATCGATGGCTCAGATTTGATCCTCTTCTACCTATTCTATAATCTCCCCCGATCAATCCTGACCGTCAAATGATGCCATCCGATGGCCACACTCCTCCACACACCTTTCGATGCAGTTAAGCCTATAAAAGTAGGATTTTTTAATGAGTTTTCGCATTTTGCAGGGATTAAATCATTTGTTCGTGGTTTCCAAAGAAGGTTCAGGGAAGGAGGGTGACGACCCTCCCATCTTCGATTCATCTAAGGAAATCACCCGCAGGATTGGAATGCACGTTTCATCCATGTTTTCTCAGGCATTGATGCCTTATAAACCCTGCGCAGTCCGACACGACAGCAAGAAAACCATGAAACAAGAACAGTCAAAGGTTATCAGTGTCAAAGACCGGGATGAACCAGAACAGAGGATTAATAGACAGATTAGCGGGGATGATGGCTAAGACAGTTATCAAAAGCCTAATCCCCAATCTAAAAAATAGTTTAAAGGAAAAACCTAAAGTGTTTTATCGGGAAAACACTCCACCGCCACAAATGGAGGTAAATTAATTCATCCCAGCAACTAAAGCACCACCTTTGCCTCAAAGTATTCAATCAGGAACAGAATTTATTGAGCAGGATCAGATATTTTGCCTCAACGCAGCCGAAAAGTTACTTCTGCCAAGAATTTAATGACAGGATGTCGGCATAGTGACCCTAGCATCGCACAGAGCCTCAAAGGTCAATAAAATCTCCCACCAAGCTTAAATTATGAGTGTAAATCCATTAATACAGTGAAACACATGTACAGTTTCTTCATTGAGCCCCCCAAGGGCCAAGAAAATATTAACTCTGTATTAATCGTATTTGAGATCTTTTATCAGATCTCACCTCCTCATCTTTCTATAAATACTTCAGTAGAAGATGAGTGAGGGGTTGGTTGCTAATGTAATTGTTGAACATTGTATGTAATTGAGCTAAAGACTCATGTTTGTAAATAGTGATTCACTGGCTCTTGGAGCTCTGCTTGTAACAGATAAGTTAGGTTGTGAAGAGAGATGAATTAAAACACTGGACGTGAAGATTGTAACTGGTTTGGAGCATCAATACAAGCTGATTTATGGGATCCTGGTCTATGTTGACGGTGATGTTATTCTCATTGTAACTTGTATTTTATTTCTGTTTTCATTTTGCTTCATTTTCTACTGTAAAGAACAGTTTGAACAGGGTTAGGACCTACTGTATACCAGTAACCTTCTCTGGCTGAAAAATCTTTATTTAAATGTTTTCTTCCAACTGTGTTATTTGAAAATGATTTAATTCAGTTTAAGCATAGGAATGCTGGCGTTCCCTCGTCTTATTGTCTTAGCTGAATATTATTTTTGAATGTTACTTTCAGTATATGTTGTGTGAAGATGAACTGAGGAAGATATGGTGAGCCCTGGTCCCAGTCTTGTTTGCATAACTGTTTGATTGTTTCCCTTGGAATGTGTTAAAAGCTGGATAGTTTCAAAGTACTTACCAGATCTTAGGCCATTCTGTGTTATCTCTGTGATTGTCTTGAAAGTAACTAAGTAAAGAAGAGCTAGGAGAGGATTTGTGGTGAGCCCGACCCGCTAGTTTCTACTCCAAAAGTTGCCTTCAGGTTTCCCTTTGTTTTTTATATGTTTTCTATTGGAAGTGTATCAAAGGCTGGCTAGTTTCAAAGTACTTACCAGATCCTAGTTTGCTTTCATGTTTTTCTTGAGTGCCTGGTCAAAGGCTGGCTAGTTTCAAAGTACTTACCAGATCCTGGGCTGCTCTTTGTTCTTCATCTGTTTATTTTCCCCTTCTTGGTGTATCACTCCATTCCATAAATCAAACCTTAAAGAGATCCTTAGGCATAGATGACTTGCCCCATAGACCACTCTTGAACCTGATTGTTCCAATTAAATCCTCTTATGACTCCATAGTCCAATGGACTGAAAACCTGCCATTATCTTTCATCTTGGCTAAAGATTTTTCTGGTTACTTGCAACTTCTCACTTTTGAACCTCTTTACCTTTGGGACTTTTCACCTCTAACAGCAATTATGTTCAACCATCCAAAAACAAAACAAAACCCTTGGTCTTCATAAGTAGCCTAATATTATTACCCCAAACTTCAAAGACAAATCCATCTTTGCACTTATTGGAGAGATCCCTCTCCGGATTCAGGAGGGCTAGATCCTAGAATCCCAAAGTTGGTTGAAACGATGTTGTTTCTGTAATTGGACTCTACCAATCTTGCTAATAAATTACAGATACCTAACAACTGTTTCGATCTTCACCCGTGCAAGCACTGTGGTCAACACATTCATTCTTCGCACAGATGTTTCAGAAACAAGCCTCCTGCAAGAACTAAGATTCATCTTGGATGGATCACTTCTTGGCAATGGGCATTAACAACTAAGAATATGTTTCAGTCATATGTCAGAACTTGTTCTAGAATATTGAACAGCCTTGTAGTTGAGTTTTTGCCATCATCTCACCTTGTATCTGACAAGGGGGAAAATGATGGTCATTTACAAGCTTCAAAGCCACATCAACCGAGCCTAAGCCACAACCTGCCATTCCAGATTCAGAGTTGTAGCCAGAGACACAAATTCCCATGAGCATGCCTTTGGTTGTTGGTCAGCCTTAAACCATCTATGCGAGGTTGATATTCTTCCTCTTCAAAGAATTCAGGGCACTTCCTCTAGCAGAAGACTTCAACTTCTTACTAGTTTTGGAGGAGTTCCAGGAAATGCATCAAGCATTCCAGAGTTGTTGGTCATCCTTAAACCATCGCAGGTTGTAGACCTCCCTTCTTCCAGGTTGAAGGTCCCCCTCTTCAAAACATTAGGAGCACTTCCTCTAGCAGAATATCTTAGCTTCTTGCCAGATTTGGAAGAGTTCCGGGAATTGCACTAAACGATCCAGTGTTGGTGGTCATCCTTAAACCACCTCCCTATGCCAACATTTCAGAGAGCACATTCAACCTAGTGTTGCCATTTTGTATTACAGCTCTCTTCTTGGACTCATAGATACCCCTTCGGATTAGGGGGGGGGAATGTTGGACACCTAATCCTCCTAGGGTTAGTGTGGGAGGCAAACAGTCAAAGGGAGTCCAAGAGATCACTTGGTATGCGAAGACCAAGGGTCCCAAGGAACTGTATAAATGTACATCTATGTTAATAGTAAATGTTGTGAACTGTCTTATCATTCATATTTCGTCTTTGCCATGCTTGTATTTGACAAATCACATGATTTGTAAATGAGATACAAACCAAACTACATTACAGAGTTAATGAAATAGGGGCAACATGGCTGAGTTGGAGGGCGATTCCCAACCAACATCAACTTGCATGAGAAAGAACTAAATCACGTGAAAAATCAAACCAAAATCATCTCTTGAAAAGCACTAAAAATGGATTTGTATTACTTTGTCTCAAAAATACATAAGAAACGCAAAATGCCCAACAATCAAATTGATCTAAATATAGATTTAAAACACTATGCTATAGTTGCTTATCAGACTAATCGATCTGTACAATATTTAGGTGTTGAGTTATATAGTTTTTACATGGTGAATGCAATGAGCAGGTGGATTCCACGAATCCCTTGTTTTTTTAATAGAAACTATTGATACATATCAAAATAAATCATGTTTACTAATCCTGGTGGATTCCCATACAATTTTTGAATCAAATTGAAATTACATAAATTGCAAATCATTGGAGGCATGTGAATTTGGGCGAGCTGTTGTGCAAGCTTGATTATCCTGTTTGAATGCACCATATTGGGGTTTGTTGACTATGGCATTGACTAGCAACCAATGCTTCCTTTGATCATCCTGTCGCTGATCCGATGAACACAAGGGCTTCCTGATTGTGCTAGAAAGAAAATACATGTCATGTTTTTCGCTTTGGAGGTGCGCAACCATGTCAATCATGAAAGTGGGTCACCAACAGTGTTGCGAACATCTCGATAACATCTCAATTTTATCACGAAATCACGATTTTTCGGCCTAGCTGATAGTTGCCGATTTTTACTGGTATTTTGATTTTGTCGATGTTTGCCAATTTTTACGATTTTTTGGTTTTTTGGACCCTTGCTGATTTTATCATGTTGTCGATGTTGCAACATTGGTCACCAGATGTTGTGTGGGTTACAGAACAATAGCTTAAAACCATCATTAGTAGCAAATAATCTTTATTAATCCCTTTAACTTGTTAAAACAATGTAAATAGTAATAAAGAATCAACAAGTTACCTTGTAGCCTTTTAGGTGGCTTTTTTCCGTTAATGATGTGGAAAAGAGGATAATATTTGAATAAGAGCGGGCTTTATCGGGTCAAAATGGGTTGACTAGGTCTAAGAATAGCATCAATTCAGAGCGTGGACAATGAATTTTTTGTTTTTCTCCATTCTTAGAGTAAGTTTAGTTCCAATGTGTTTCTCATATCTATATTTTTTGAATGTTTTATCTATCATATCAATGAGTTCATTTTTCATTTCATTAAGAATGATGGTTGTAGTCTTCCTTGCTTTATCCATGATATAAATATATATATAAAATGGTGTTGGTAGAACATATGACCATTGAACTTGAGGTTTAAAATTTTTCGCATGATACTAATTGAAACATAAAATTTGAAGATACTTACTCAATTATATGAGAATCAATCAATAATTATACATAAATTGTATAAAATGAACGAATAATATGATATTTGACAATGAATAAGCCCCTACTATAAATATAGTCTACAGGGTGCGACACCTCTTTGCATCTTTATGAAGAGTTGTGTTTGTTGAGAAAACCATTAGGGAAACATTAGGGCAACTTATTCTTGATTTCTCTTACTTGACATTTACCTATGATATTATATTTGTCTCCTGTTGATTATATTAGTGTTCATATCATCAAATAAATACCAAAAACATGAAGATCACAACCATACAAGATGAACACAAGATGTAGGCACTCAACCAGGGAAAAACCCCTTTTCTAGGGGAAAACCCAAAAAATCTTCTTCTCTTCTTCATAATCAAATCAAATGAGACAACTTGGATCTTTTGACCAAAAACATAGACTCCCTTCATCCACCAAGTCAGCCTTCAACACAAATTCTTGAACTCAATTACAATCTGCAACTTCTGAAATTCGTCCTCCATCTTCGACCCCTACAAGTAGCTTCAAAATCCTTGCATGTGTGGCAGAAAGCATAAAGACTTTGGTTCTCTTAGCTTGGTATGCTTCTCTTCTTTCTTCACTGGGGTTGGCTCTTCTTTTATAGACCTTTGGATCCCTTTCTTGATACTTCCAATTGCAGATCGAATACTTGCTTGGATCTCACTTCTTCAAGGTCGAATGCATTATTTATATATATAGTCTTTTGGAGGTTGAATCATCTTCTTGAGGTCGACTTGATTTGCATGGCCGAGTTGTAGGAGAAGGCAAGCTGAGTTGGTGGATGAGGGACTACACATAAAATAATTTTCTTTCTTGACTTAATGAGCCCAAGAAGGGTCTAATACATACTGACAAGTATAATGACTTATTACTCAACCCTAGAAGCCTTCAATGGAGGCTTGACGTAGAACCAAAAATACATAAAGCATGAAACCCATGCTTATACATAAATTTTTCTTTTACAATAAATTTTTCTTTTCTTTCTTTTGACAAATACATTACATCATGACAATTATGAAGACATACTAGTTACATTTCTCCACACTTTCTCTTATCTAGGGAGGTATTCATAATTGTTCAACTGGTACAAGGTTGACCTCAATTTGAAATGTTCCAAGAAGAATACAACAACATACATAAGGTGCAACAAGGTATCCTCCCAACAGGGACTAAGGTGTCATCTAGGCATTTCCCACTATAGGTACCATCAGGCTACAACCCTTGTATCCATCCAACAAGATACCATGTAGGTCTCCATGCTCTGACACCGACCCTTGCAAGGATCCAGGTATCAACACTAAACTAGAGCTCCAACCGATACCCTCCCTCTAGGATCTAGACATAACTGAGATCTCAATACTAACCAGGCCATGATGTCCTCCCAAGTACCAACTTACAAGCAATTTTCTGGTACTTCATTTCTCCTTCTCTGTGAACATTCGTGTAACACAGTATCCTACTGGAACCACTGATGGAAAATCTTCTATTTGTTATTTTACTGAACAAATTATTTACTGTGTTCTACAAGCAAATATCAAAATCCATTCACTACAAGCTACACAATTAAACTGTGGAAGAAATAGAAGTGTGGAAACAAATCTGAACAGACATAGATCACACAACCATCCGACACAATTGTTTTTGGACTAATGTCCCCGGAAAAACCTAATGCGGGAAAACCGGTGCAACATATTTGAGAGTTTATGTTATTATGCAGTAAATTCTGAGTACAAATCTATGATTGACGAGACTATCAAATCATACAAAAAACTGATAGAAGAGATCTCGTGAGATAAACCTCACTCCTCCATGGGAAACTGACACTGATCTACACCAAGGTTGGACTGCCCTGCACTGCCTCTACGCAGTGACTGCGTCACAACTCGGCTGCCCTTCTGCCTTTGCGCTGGTCTCACTGTCGACTGGAAACTAAGCCTCTTGAAAATCTCTCCGGGGTCTAACACTGGCTTTGCGCTGTCTCCTCTGCAGGAAAACAATTCTCCCTCTGGCTCTGCGCAGTGACTATGTCATTGGCTCCGCGTTGAAGCTGTGGCTCTCTCTGTCTATGCTTCTATGTACTCTTTGGCTCGAGAAACCTTCCAACCGTAAATACTGCCCCTCACTGCAATCAAGGATCACTTAGATCTGATTTTTGTCCGAGCACTTGCTCCGTCAGAAAAATTCAATCTCTAGATTCTTTGTGTCTCCACGAATGTATTTTCCAAATGACCTTTCAAGTCATTCTTATAATATTCTTGTTGAGGATTCAACGACCCAGATTAGATCTCTAATCAATGGCTGAGATTAACTTTTGATTTGATCCGTTTATTCTAGATCATTCTCACTCATATTCTATTAATACACTTTAATTATTTTATTTTCTTAAGTTTTGACTTAGGGTCCCCTTAAAATAATTAAATATTTCTATAGAATACTATCCGAGTGGAATTTCACCAAACACTTTCTTGGTTATTTAGAATACATGTGTCTAAGCCTCTCCACAAAATTTGAGACTTAGAGCACATCCGATGCTACCCCAAATCAACACTCCCTCTTAGCGAGCAATGCGCTCTAACAATATGCCTTGCTGCATACTGTTCTGACTTTGAAGCATCTCCCTCTGCGCTGCTGATGCTGTCTACCAACTTTGCGCAAATGTTGCTTTTGTACTGTTGCTGACACTGCCACTGTCAACCATTGCATCCGTACTGCAACATAGTTGCTTTCTACAACTAAAAAAGAACATCCAAAATTGGACAAGTATAACGCATCTCGGTGATGAAGATCTGACTGCTGCTAGCCTCTGTGCTGCCTCTCTGAAGCTGCTGCTCTGCACTGCATCCCTTTGCGCTGCTGCAACACTATTATATGCTGCTCAGAATTTGGTGCTACTAACCACTGCGCTGTCACTTCAGCACTCCTCTGCACTAACTAGCACTAGTCCATCCTTCTACTGCTGTTTTGGGCTCTCATAGCAGGGTGATGATCTGAGAGGTGGTCTCCTCAAGGATCCTCCCCATCTTGTAGATCTTTGGGTCTACAACTCCAAATCAGGCCACCTTTCTCCTGAAGGTATATGAGCAATCATCGAAAACTCCTCCTCCTCTATCTTTGCTGCTCTTCTTGAGAGGACACTGTGTGGCGTAATGCCCCATCTCGCCACACCAGAAACATTTGATCTTTGACAAATCCTTCTTCCTCCTGCCCTGCTCTTGCTGCCACTTTGATGCAAGGGCCACATTCTCTTCCTCCTCCTTCTTGCTCTTCGAACCGCTGCTGCCGCCCTTAAGTTGACACGTGAATAAGTCTCTCTGTATCTCTTCTTCCTGAAGAGCTGCCCAAATTTGCTCCCAGTTTGACAAGTTTTCTCTTCCCAGGTTGCTGTGGACAAAAACTTCGTAATCCACGGACACTGAGTTGAGGGCCAATCTGACCATTTCTGTGGCCTTAGGAGTTGCTCCTACGACTGCCAACTGATCTCAGTTTTCCTGAAGTCTAGACAGGAATGTATCAATATGCTCTCCCTTCTGCATCCTGGTGGTCCGCATTTTCTCCTCCAAAAGCATCTTCTGCTGCTGGGAAGACCCCTCATACAACGTTGCCAACATATCCCACATCTCCTTAGTTGTTCCTTTGGCTGAGATGTGTGAAACAATGTGATCCCTCACTCCATCGAGAATCAATCGCTCGGCTTTAGCCATATTCTTCTTGAAGGCCCGTAATGGTGCTGCATCCACCGGTTCAGCCTGAGCACTATCGATAAAGTGCTTGAGGTCATGCTCATCTAGAAGGAAGGAGATCTTTGCCTTCCACATTACATAGTTGGAGGCACCCTCCAACCGGTTCTGGTCACACAATTCGTTGGTGGCCATCTCACCTAACTGCTGTCGATCTGCTGCCTCTCACCCCCTACGCAATTGGCTTTACGCACTCCTGATGGAGCAAGCTGCAAAAACTGTAGCTACTACTCGGGGAATCTGAGTTTCTCGGGCCAGAAACTCACTGAAGTTAGAAAATCCCCAAATCTGTTTTTCTGCTACGCTTCTTGACGCTCTGCACCAACAATCATTGCTGCGTAGTCAATTGCGTCCCTCCAGCTACTGATCTGCGTAGATCTGTTGCGCTGCTCCCTCTGCCTCGGACAAACAACAATCTGGAACAATCCTACTTCTCTGTTGGCTCACTCAGAGAGAGATTTTCCTCGCTAATCTGGCCCTTCTAGCTTGGACTGCGCACTTCATTGGGAAATCGATCTGCTGCTTACGCAACTCTTTGATCCCCAACTGCTGCTTCAATGCTGGATCTGCTGGATCTATTCTTTGTCTCGCCTGCACTCAACTTAAACAAACTCTAATACCATGTGAAAATTTGTGTAACACAGAATCCTACGACAACAACTGATGGAAAATCTTCTATTTTTTATTTTACTTAACAAATTATTTACTGTGTTCTACAAGCAAATATCGAAATCCATTCACTACAACCTACACAATTAAATTGCGGAAGAAATACAAGTGCGGAAACAAATCTGAACACACATAGATCACACAACCATCCAACACAATTGTTTTTGGACTAATGTCCCTGGAAAAACCCAATGCGGGAAACTAGTGCAGCAGATCTGACGGTTTATGTTATCATGCAGTAAATTCTGAGTACAAATCTATGATTGATGAGACTGTCAAATCATACAACAAAACTGACAGAAGAGATCTCGTGAGATAAACCTCACTCCTCCATGGGAAACTGGCACTGATCTACACCAAGGCTGGACTGCCCTACGCTGCCTCTGTGCAATGACTGCGTCACAACTCGACTGCCCTTCTGCCTCTGCGCTGGTCTCATTGCTGGCTAGAAAATGAGCCTCCGGAAAATCTCTCCGAGGTTTGACACTGTTTCTGGGCTGTCTCCTCTGCAGGAAAATGATTCTCCCTCTGGCTCTGCGCAGTGACTGCATAGGTAGTGTGTCATTGGCTCTGCGCTGAAGCTGTGGTTCTCTCTGTCTTCGCTGTTATGTACTCTTTGGCTCAGGAAACCTTCCAACCAGAAATAATGCCCCTCACTGCAATCAAGGATCACTTAGATCTGATTTTCGTCTGAGCACTTGCTTCGTTAGAAAAATTCGATCTCTCGATTCTCTGTCTCCACGAATGTATTTTCGAAATGACCTTTCCAGTCATTCTTATAATCTTCTTGTTGAGGATTCAACGGCCCAGATTAGATCTCTAATCAACGACTAAGATTAACTTTTGACTTGATACGTTTATTCTAGGTCATTCTCACTCATATTCTATTAATACACTTTAATTGTTTTATTTTCCTAAGTTTTGACTTAGGGTCCCTATGATTAATCATTTCTATAGAATACAATTCGAGTGGAATTTCACCAAATACTTTATGGATTATTTAAAATACATGTGTCTAAGCCTCTCCACAAAATTTGAGACTTAGAGCACATCCGATGCTACTGCAAATCAACACTCTCAATAAAATCAGAGACATTTATTAATACCTTTTCAGGAAGAGATCAACACATCCACCAAATCGAGCATTGTCCTAAAACTAACTTCTTGTTGGTAAGAGATTTCGTCAACACATCAACTACTTGTTCATCTGTTGACATGTACTGTAGGTTCATGACCCCAATCATTATTCAAACTTCCACTATATATGTTCTTGTATGCTAGCAAAAATTCTGGGGTCTTTAACTATTTTGATGCTGCGTAGGTCATCACAATATCCAAACATATTTTCATGAAAGCTTTCGTCTTCAATTTCTCCAACAACTCCAAACATAGCCTTAACACATTAAAAAACATCCAAGTCTTGTTTGCAACTTCATCAATCACGAATAACCATCTATAGTGCTTTAGCCGGTCTCCGATCTTCATTCTTTCTTCATATTCTTCATTATAACTGTCCCAACATGTCCTCCCTTTAAACAGGGGAGATATAAAACTTCTTCTTACAAGGAGATAAATCTATCAATTCCTCAGCCACACAGGTTCTATCATATCATTGGAGAACTTCAACTTTCTAGAACATCATTCCTTCTATCTTCACTTGGCAAGAAGGTCATCAACAATGTATACTTCAAGATTCTCACAACTCCCTCTTTCCATCATGCTTAATCATCATTATCAAGTCATCAACAAGTGTGAGGTAGGTAAGCATCTTCAACACCTTGAAGACTATCTACTTGCAAATCTTCAACAAGAGGTTCAACCAAGCACAAATATAGAGCATGAAGTTAGCTTTATCAATATAGGGTTAGCATGTCGATACAATGGGAGCATAATAAATCAAGATATCAAAACCTAAACCTAGTTATGTTTTCAATCAACAAGGTTACACTTTTCATGCCCTAGACTTCACAACAATCTATGTTATTGTTTTGTCACAAACCCTAGTTTCTTTTACCAAAAATAAACTTTAGATATTAGCAATTAAATTCAATCACAACAAAAGCATTTTACATCTTGGGTTTCATTATCATGCCCTAGAACCTCATATCAAATCTCTACTAGGGTTTTTGTCGTAAACCCTAGATACAAACATCAAAACTTCAAGGTTAGATATTCAACAATTTTAGCTAGTGTTTCAATCATACAGATACACATACACCCATACACCTAGGGTTTCATTCCTAGGATTTTACATTATCTACAAGGGTTTTGTCATAAACCCTATTTCATCAAACCCTAAAATTCTAGGGTTTCATCATATAGCCTAGACATCAACAACAATCCTTAAAAGGCTAGGGTTTCATACATCAAGAGATTAAGATTTCATTATGTCTTAAACTTCATCCACAAACCCTAAGTAGACTTCATCAAAAGGCTAGTGTTTTACAATGAACCTTAAGATTTCATTATATGTCTTAGACTTCATCAAAAGGCTAGGGTTTGACAATGAACCCTAAAGATTAGGATTTTACCAAATTAAACAAAAGATAGAATGTGTGATAAGGGTTGATTTAATCTAGAGATTAATCACCCTAACAATATAGAATCTTAATGATTCTATAGCAAACCCTACACATGAAAGAGTTAGTAATACAAAGCAAATTTCAATATGATCGTACCTTTTAATGAAGAAGACCTACTACAAATCTTGTACTTTTATACATAACTTGAGTTGTTTGTTTTACAAATCTTGTAGGGTTTACATATTGAAGGGCTCCCTCTAAATCATGAGTCATGACAACATCTTCATGGTCCATTTCCATATGAGTCAACTTTTATTGGAGTGTCCAAGGATCCAACTTAATTTACCAAGTCATTATTCTTAATACATATACCTGCAATATTTATTGGCAAGCACAAAAAAATATACAAGTACAATAACATGATGATTATCTAGGGTTTCCGTTACCCTTTTAGAAAATGAATTCCTTGGGATTTTGAGTACAAACCCTTCTAGGGATATAATGTCAGAACCTGGACATCAATTCTATTTGCAAAGAATTATCATATACCTTGTACTACTTACAAACCCTAGACATTGTGAGATAGGATTTCTAAACAAACGAATGAGGTTTTCATATATATACTATCTAGGTTTTACAATCCTAGACAATCTTTAACACAATGGGAGCTTGCCAACCTATGCAACTAAACATTTCATGTTGGATTCTTTAATAAAGATGCTATACATACCTCAAGATTACATACCTTCGTCTTTGATGTTCCATTGCGCTTGATGTTCTTTCTTGCAAACTGAAACATATGGTTAGATGACAAAAACATACAGAATAATTTGAATACTTACTTGAGTTTGACGAGGACTTCAAGCTGTTCCAAAATGCTAGAGCTTTCTCTTAACTGTAGTAGAAGCTTCTAAGGTGCTAAGTCAATTCTTTTCAAGATGATAAACTGCTCCTTTTAAGTTTGCTCAATGAGTTTTCCATCTTATTGTTGTAGACAAAGATAAATAAGTTTCTTGAATATGATCAAACACTGATTCTTCCTTTAAGACTGATATCTCAAGGTTGGCTTTTATGTGACCATTTAGGCTTGGAACTTATATATAGTTGCACAGATTCTCGTCCTATTCCACAAGGTCTCGGCTGTTATTAAGGATTCTAGCGACCGATGTTGATAATATCGTTGAATTGTCGGCGATATTTGAAAATATCGCGATATTTTCGGCAAAACGATATATTATCGAGTAAATATCGCGATATTTTCAAAATATCGGCAAAATATCGCCATATTTTGAAAATATCGGCAAAATATCGCCACATTTTGAAAATACCGGCAATCTGAAGAAATTGATTTTTTATGCTTGTCGATATTTGCCGATATTTTGTTGATATTTTCGCCGATATTGTCGATAAGATGTTTTCTAGACCCTCGCTAATATTTTGCCGATACCGATATTATCAACACTGATAGCGACTGTAGCTTTTATGTAAATTTTCGTAGATGTTCTATGCTTGATGCAACTTTACTTTTTATCTCCAATATCAAACAAGAATCACATAAACAAGAAAGTAAAACGCTGATAGAACATACCAATAGATTGACATAAGACAAGCCAAAAATGTACTTAACTTGATCAACAAAATATGTGTGGTACGTTACGGCGGTCAATAAGATGCTTCAACCAGCAAAGTCTCAATACAGTGATCCAACCAGAAGTGTCACACAACCCTCTTGGACAGCTATATCAGTCAACCTAAAGTCAACGATGTCCCAATCAACGGTCAACGAAAAACAGTAGCAGCAAAAAGTCAACGCAGTCTGGTCAAAGTCAACAATCAACCTTGATTTCTGTGCCAATAAATGCGGACTGCAGAAATCGAAATTTTGACAAAGTTTGGGGTTAGTTTGACCATGCGTTGACCAAAGTCAACGCTGGTCAACTCTGCGCTGAAAACCCTACGTCGAAAACAGAAATTCCTTTTGCTGCATTTCCCACGTGTGGAGAAGAAGAGACTCCAAGTGATGATTGAACCAATCAGGTGAGGAGAGAGAATGTGTGATGATGGATGAGTGAAATGACCTCCAATGTTGACCTATATATATCCATCAGTGAGGGTGTGTGACACATCTGTTGGGGCTTCAAGCCTACATTTCAATTCTGGCCGACCTGCACATATTTTGAATAAATTCAAAATAAATGTTCTGCTCATTGGATCAAGATGATCTTTAGATCGATCTTGCACCTCTTTGAAAGAGGAATCCAATAAAAATATTGGCATCTTCATCTGAGCATTACAACATGGAGTTTGGACCTAGTTGTCCAAAATTAACACTCCCTCTCAACTAGGGAGAACTCCATCCACCTATGCCATCCAAACATTGTGCGTCATCCCGCCATAACTTGCTTTGCTGGTTTCTTTATTTCAGAGCAAAAGTGGTTCAGTCACAAAGACATCATTCCCGGCTGACAAATTCAGCCCAGAGCTCTGAAACCTCTATAGGACTCAAAAGAGTCACATACCAACCCGAAGTTGGTTTACATGACCCGAACTCAGTTGGAGGTCCGAAATCTCACTAGACTTGATCCTGGATAACGTGGTTGGGCAGGTGCCATCCTAGACATAGAGAGTACGGCAATCTCCGATGCGTCCATCGGTCTTTGCCATTGGTCTCTAGCTTTTCCCACCTCACTGGCCAAATGAGAGGTACTTCCCATGAGCCCGGGATTCAATGGGTACGATGCATACGGGGCACAAATCATGAGAGGTGAACTAACTCAACATCATAACGGTGGGGCAGAAGCACCGCAAGGTTCGGCAAGCCTAGCCTCGTGAGGTGAAATTCCTTTTGCTGCATTTCCCATGTGTGGAGAAGAAGAGACTCCAAGTGATGATTGAACCAATCAGGTGAGGAGAGAGAATGTGTGATGATGGATGAGTGAAATGACCTCCAACGTTGACCTATATATATCCATCAGTGAGGGTGTGTGACACATCTGCTGAGGCTTCAAGCCTACATTTCAATTCTGGCCGACCTGCACATATTTTGAATAAATTCAAAATAAATGTTCTGCTCATCGGATCAAGATGATCTTTAGATCGATCTTGCACCTCTTTGAAAGAGGAATCCAATAAAAATATTGGCATCTTCATCTGAGCATCACAACATGGAGTTTGGACCTAGTTGTCCAAAATTAACACTCCCTCTCAACTAGGGAGAACTCCATCCACCTATGCCATCCAAACATTGTGCGTCATCTCGCCATAACTTGCTTTGCTGGTTTCTTTATTTCAGAACAAAAGTGGTTCAGTCACAAAGACATCATTCTTGGCTGACAAATTCAGCCCAGATCTCCGAAACCTCTATAGGACTCAAAAGAGTCACATACCAACCCGAAGTTGGTTTACATGACCTGAACTCAGTTGGAGGTGCGAAACCTCACTAGACTTGATCCTGGATAATTGGGCAGGTGCCATCCTAGACATAGAGAGTACGGATATCTCCGATGCGTCCATCGGTCTTTGCCATTGGTCTCTAGCTTTTCCCACCTCACTGGCCAAATGAGAGGTACTTCCCATGAGCCCGGGACTCAATGGGTACGATGCATACGGGGCACAAATCATGAGAGGTGAACTAACTCAACGTCATAACGGTGGGGCAGAAGCACCGCAAGGTCCGGCAAGCCTAGCCCCGTGAGTGCTTATAGCTCTGAGAAGCTATCCCCGTCATCCTTATAGCTCTGAGAGAGAATGTGATGAGGTTGAACCAGATGTTGACTCAAAGTGTTCACTGCAAAACATACGTCCGTATGAGTGTTCACTAAGAACATCAGGGCCCCTCCGAGTTGACAATACATAGTAGGATTTGCTAGCACAGGCCCAACAGTGCTGCCACTCAACTTCTTAAAGTTGAGCTCCATTGGTGTCGACACGGACTTACAGTCCACCATTGCAAATCTTTCCATAAGCTTCACAATATATTTTCCTCGAGAAAGGAAAATGTAATATTCCTAATTAGCGATGGCTAATTGGAAATATTAATTTTGATCGATTTTGCCTACTATAGTTAAATTATAAATAAAAGTGAGTAGAGGGGGACATAACTCATTCTAAACATAAAGTTCACTCCCTAGTAGACACAACGTTGTAACTTGAGTGGGCCAAGGGGGGCAAAGAGACCACGTAGAGAGGGGACCCACTAGAGCACGTGGAGGGACTACGCAGGTTGAGTTCGCAGCGTGGGGCCAAGAGAGGCTACGTTGGAGATGAATGGGCCTAGGGTTTGAGAGAGAGGCCAACGTTGTAAAAGGAGGAGAGCCTCCTCATTTTGGCCATTCGATGTTTATGATATTGAGCTGGTCACTTCTACTTCTTGAGCACGCTGGTTGTTTAGCTAGTCTGTAGCACTGTTTAGTGCACCGAGTGTCTCCGTTTGGAGATCTCACGCTCAGCCCCGGGGGACTTCGAGTGCCTGCTCGGGTGAGGTAGTCCCATCAGTATTTTTGCAGGAGGATTGAGTTGAGGCTTGGTTGTGGAGCTTGGCATCTAGTGACTGCACAGTCTTGAGAGGGAGGACGCAGTCCATTTCTTGGGAGCTCTGGATTGGGTTTCTTTTGGAGGTTTCGAGCTTTGAGATTGAGCAAGGGGCCAGCCCTTGCCTATTGGAGGATTTTGGCAGAGTTTGAGGCAGTATTTTGGTGGATTCCCTTCAGTGTCAGCACAGAGCCTTGGAGGATAGTGTAGATCCTCAAGGGGGTGATTTTCGGGGGTTGGCTATTTCAGAAACGCTCTCTGGGCTTTTCTGGGTTTGGTGAGTAGAGGTGGATTCCAGAGTTTCAACTTTTTCCGAGTAGGGGAGCAGCCCCAAATACTCATTTTGGTTCTAGCAGTAGCAGCAGCACAACAGTTCTCCGGCAGCTTGGACACAGATCAGAGAGTAGCCATTTCTTTGTCATTCTGAGAGCTTGTCTTCACTTGCCTGGCGCAAGTCTAGGTGCCATCACTCTGATCACCTATTGTACTCATTTCTGTTCTCAGTATAATAAAATGGCTTAGCTTTCTCTCTATATTTTTGAGTATCTGTTACATGTTCTACATATGCTATTGTATGCTTGCACTACTGTTATTTCTCTCTTTGAGCATCCCAGATAGTATACCACTTGGTGTGTTTTTCCCATACGCTTAGACAGAGTCTGGAAAGGGTCAGGTAGCCTCCAGATCTCACCCTCTTTTCAGAGGTGACATATATGGTAAATGCCCTCCCAGTCCATCTCTGGTTGGAGTTTGCTTGTGTTTGAGAGATATCCCTGAAAAGGGATATTACAGTGGTATCAGAGATCATAGACCTGGCTCAGCCTATGGAGCAAGTTGTCTATGACACCGGGAGAAAAGCCGTACATTTGCTGCAGGGGTAGGAAGTACCGTGATAGAGAACGTAGGTTGCAGATCACCTACGGAGAGGGGGACTGAATTCCAGTAGAGGACGTAGAACAGGATCTAGTAGTGAATGCAGAACAGGGGGAGCCAATGGCAGATGATAGTGATGCAAAACAGTTTGGGGAAGCACTCCTCAAATCAGTGCAGGATCTGGCGAGGCAGATCGAGGTGATCGGGCAGAGATTCACCGTTGTGGAGGCTAGACAGCATGAAACCCCAAGGGGTTTCCAGATTGGCGAGGGATCGGGTACATCCCACCATTTGCCGGAGCGTGATGCCACTCAACGTGATGCTACTCAGCATATGGCATCGCATGCACCCACACGTTCTACTATGCCCACTTTCCTGGGTGCAGACACAGGGGCGGGAGCATAGCAGGAGCCAGAGCTTGGCCACATGGGTGATTATTTTGCTGAGTACCAGGCATATGGGCAGGAGTTTAGGGATGCCCTTTCATTCAGAGACTTTGTTTAGCTCCAGCGGGACAGCAGACCTCGCGACCATCACAGAGGGCATCGGCATTATCATGATGGAGACACTCAGCGTACAGCGAGCCGATTCCATTTGCCTACATTTGATGGTTCATCAAACAGTTTGGCAAAGTCTTGGGTGGAGAAGCTGGACATATATTTCCAGCTCAACCAGATGGCAGAGACGAAGGCCATCAAGGTGGCCACGCTGCATTTGGGTGGCGAGGCTTAGGAATGGTGGTTCCATGGGATGGTTACACTCGGGCATTCCACAGTGACTACCTATACCGAGTTCACTCAGAGGTTGATAAAGAGGTTTGACCGGAGGGATCCGGAGGAGCACTTTGTTGAGCTGACGAGGCTCAAACAAACCGGGAGCCCGGAGACGTATATTGCAGATTTCCTGAGGATTTCAGTGATGGTGCTAGATCTATCCGCAACATGGATGATCTACATGTTTGTTGAGGGGTTAACAGAGCCACTTCGGGGTCTAGTCAGATCCACTAGACTAGCCACACTCCAGGATGCCATTGGGAGGACCCGGGATTTGCAGGATGCCTTACCCAGGACCAGGACACCTTACCCCCATAGACATGCTTTCTAGCCAAAGGGGAAGGATGTGAGGATTCTGCCTCCGAAGGGGAATCAGGGTAGGGTACAGCTAGATGATGATGCCAGGAGGGAGTTGAAGAAGAAGAGGTTGTGCTTTACCTGTCAGGAGCCGTGGGCGCCAGGACACAGATGTGCTGCTGGCAAAGCACATTTTATTGAGGTCTTCTTCGAGAGTAGCGGGGAAGAGGATGAGGATGATGACGTGGAGGTAGGAGGCAGTCATGCAGCACAGGATCCTTTGCCACCTCCACCCCCAGGAGCAGGAGGTGCGACCTTTGCACCTACCGGAGGGACCCTTGCAGCATTGCAAGGAGTTCCCAAGCAACTGACTCTGCTCGTACGTGGGACAGTACAGGGGCAGCGAGTGTCAGTACTGGTGGACAGTGGGGCAACCCACAACTTCATCGATGCACAGATGGTAGAGCGGAGAGGCATATAGACAGAGAGCTTCGATGGGTTTTCAGTCTTGGTCCGAGGAGATCCGGCTATGCAGTGTGCCCGATATGTTCCAGAGTTGTCAATGACGATGGGCACCTACACATTGACTGACCACTTTTTCATGGTCAACATCCCGGACACCAACATGATATTGGGTGTATAGTGGCTTATCACTCTAGGGAAGGTCACCACGGATTGGAAGGCCTTGGAGATGGAGTGGGATGATGAGAAAACCGGGAGGCATGAGAAGATATGGGGTCAGCACACATATCCCCCCAGACTGTTTCAGCTCACCAGATGGAGGCAGACTTCTGGAAGGGAGACATAGAGTGGGCAGTAGAGCTGCGTGCATCAAAGGCAGGGACTATAGGGCAGATAGTGCATCCAAAGATACAGTCCATCCTTGATAGGTATGCCACGGTAATTGGGGAGATTCCGCCAAGTTAGCGACCGGATCGGGGGTTTGAGCACACTATAGAGCTAGAGCAGGGCATTCAGGCCATTATTACCACCCCCTATAGGCATCCTAAGGCTTATCGGGATGAGATTGAGCGGGCCATCCAGGAGTTGCTGGCTCTTGGACACATTCGACCGAGCACCAGTGCTTTTGCTTCTTTTGTGGTATTGGTGAAGAAGGACGACACATTGAGGATGTGCATTGATGACAGGGCCCTGAACAAGAAGACCCTGAAAAACAAGTACCCTATACCGAGGATTGATGAGCTGATGGATGAGTTGAGGGGAGCACAGTTCTCCTCAAAGATTGATTTGAGATTCGGGTACCATCAGATTCGCGTGAGGGAACAGGACATTCCCAAGACCGCTTTCAGGTGTCACTATGGCCACTTCGAGTTCTTGGTGATGCCCTTTGGGCTAACCAATGCACCAGCTACCTTCCAGTCGTGCATGAACCACATCTTCCGTAGTCACTTGAGGAAGTTTGTGTTTGTTTCTTTGATGATATCCTTATATACAATAGGACTTGGGAGGAGCATCTTCAGCATCTAGAGACAATACTGCATATTTTGGAGGAGCAGCAGTTCTATGTTAAGCTCTCCAAATGTGAGTTTGGGTTGACGGAGATGCTGTACTTGGGACACATCATAGGGGAGGATGGAGTGAGAGTCCACGAGGAGAAGATCAGGGCCATCAGAGATTGGCCAAAGCCGAGAAACGTGACGGAGCTTCGAGGATTTATTGGTATCTGTACTTATTACAGGAAGTTCGTCAAGAGTTTCTCTCAGCTCGCTGCACCCCTGACAGATCTCACGAAGAAAGGGGCATTTAGTTGGACAGATACAGCGCAGCGAGCCTTTGACAGGCTCAAGGAGGTTATGAGTAGCTGCCCAGTGCTTGCGTTGCCAGATTTTACGCAGCCTTTTGTTTTGGAGTGTGATGCATTGGGAGAGGGGATCGACACAGTGTTGATGCAGGGAGGCCACCCTATAGCCTATCAGAGCCGGAAGCTCCTTCCTCATGCGCGGTTGTATTCTATATACGACAAGGAGATGCTGGCTATTATGCATGCATTGGCCAAATTCCAGCAGTACCTGGTGGGTAACAGGTTCAGGTTGAGGACTGATCACAACAACGTCAGGTCCTTTTTGGAGCAGAAGCAGCTATAGGAGAGGCAGCAAAAGTGGATCAGCAAGATCCAGGCTTATGACTTTGACATTGAGTATGTCAAGGAGAAGAACAACGTGGTAGCCGATGCACTTTCACGTAGACCAGCCACGTCTTTGATGAGTTTGGATACAGATTAGAGGGCTCGACTTTTGGTAGAGTACTCCAAGGACATGTTTGCTTGTGAGGTTCTGGATGGTCAGGTGACAGATGATAGATACAGGGTGATAGATGAGATCATCTACTATAGAGATATGATCTTCTTGATTGAGGGCTCCCAACTCAAGAAGAAGATACTTCAGGCATCACATGATTCACCATTGTTCGGCCATCAGGGGTTTACCAAAACCTACAGGGCCATCAGAGAGAGGTTCTCATGGAAGGGCCTCAAGGAGGACGAGCTCCAACATATCAGGGAGTGCGAGGTTTTCCAAAGAAACAAGGGAGAGATGAGCCATCCAGCAGGTTTGTTGCAGCCTCTTCCCATTCCGGAGGGGAAATGGGAGAGCATTTCGATGGACTTCATCACAGGGTTGCCCATGGTGCAGGGCAAGGACTGTATATTCGTCGTCGTTGATCGGCTGACGAAGTACGCACACTTTTTCGCCATATCCGCACATTATACAGCAACACAGGTGGCAGAGCTATTCTTCAGAGAGATCTTCAGGTTACATGGTCTTCCCAAGATCATTATCAGTGACAGGGACAACCGCTTTATGGGTGGATTATGGTAGGAGATTTTTCGGCTGGTGGGGACAGAGTTGACACTGAGCACCAGCTACCACCCACAGACAGACGGACAGACAGAGATAGTTAACAAGTGGCTAGAGGGCTAATTGCGTAACTATGTTAGTGGGCAGCAAAGAGCGTAGTTGAAGTGGCTGCATCTGGGGGAGTACTGCTACAACAACACACATCACATATCCATCGGTATGTCTATGTTCTATGCCTTATATGGATATCATTCTTTATCTTTTGATGATGTGATGTTTGGTGCTAGCAAGGCTCCGAGAGCCAAAGATTGGATCCAAGAGAGCCAGGACATTCTCCGAGCTCTCAAGGATAACATGGCTATAGCGCAGAATCAACAGAAACTGTATGCCGACAAGGGTCAGGTGGAGAGATAGTTTGAGGTAGGGGACTTGGTCTACCTTCGTTTGCAGCCATACCGACAGTTGTCACTGAAGCAGAAGGGAGTTGAGAAGCTCAAGCCACGTTTTTATGGACCATACAGGGTGATACGCAAGGTTGGACAGGTTGCTTATGAGTTGGAGCTGCCCCAAGGTAGCAAAATTCATAAAAATTTTCATGTATCATGCCTGAAGAAGGCATTGGGGCAGTAGGTGACAGTGACAGATGAGCTAATGCCTACGGATGATGAGGGGCATTTGGTGTTGCAGCCAGAGGCCATTATTGATACCAGGGAGAGGCAACTGTGGAACAGGACAATCCGGGAATTCTTAGTGAGATGGAAGAATTTTTCGGATGAGGATGCCACTTGGGAGAGTGAGAAAATCTTGCAGCATCCATCACTACAGTTGCTTGGGGTCAAGCAACATTTTTCCGGGGGAGACTATAATATTCCCAATTAGTGATGGCTAATTGGAAATATTAAATTTGATCAATTTTGCCTACTATAGTTAAATTATAAATAAAAGTGAGTAGAGGGGGACATAACTCACTCTAAACATAAATTTCACTCCCTAGTAGACACAACGTTGTAACTTAAGTGGGCCAAGGGGGGCAAAGAGACCACGTAGAGAGGGGACCCACTAGAGCACGTGGAGGGACTGCGCAGGTTGAGTTGGTAGCGTGGGGCCAAGAGAGGCTACGTTGGAGATGAATGGGCCTAGGGTTTGAGAGAGAGGCCAACGTTATAAAAAGAGGAGAGCCTCCTCATTTTGACCATTCGATGTGTATGATATTGAGCTGGTCACTTCGACTTCTTGAGCACGCTGGTTGTTTAGCTAGTCTGCAGCACTGTTTAGTGCACCGAGTGTCTCCGTTCAGAGATCTCACCCTCAACCCCGGGGGACTTCGAGTGCCTGCTCGGGTGAGGCAGTCCCATCAATATTTTTGCAGGAGGATCGAGTTGAGGCTTGGGTGTGGAGCTTGGCATCTAGTGACTGCACAGTCTTGAGAGGGAGGACGCAGTCCATTTCTTGGGAGCTCCAGATTGGGTTTCTTTTGGAGGTTTCGAGCTTTGAGATTGAGCAAGGGGCCAGCCCTTGTCTATTGGAGGATTTTGGCAGAGTTTGAGGCAGTATTTTGGTGGATTCCCTTCAGTGTTAGCGCAGAGCCTTGGAGGATAGCGTAGATCCTCAAGGGGGTGATTTTCGGGGGTTGGCTATTTCAGAAATGCTCTCTGGGCTTTTCTGGGTTTGGTGAGTAGAGGTGGATTCCAGAGTTTCAACTTTTTCCGAGTAGGGGAGCAGCCCCAAATACTCATTTTGGTTCTAGTAGTAACATCAACACAGCAGTTCTCCGGCAGCTTGGACGCAGATCAGAGAGCAGCCATTTCTTTGTCATTCTGAGAGCTTGTCTTCACTTGCCTGACGCAAGTTTAGGTGCCATCACTCTGATCACCTATTGCACTCATTTTTGTTCTCAGTATAATAAAATGGCTTAGCTTTCTCTCTATATTTCTGAGTATCTGTTACATGTTCTACATATGCTATTGTATGCTTGCACTATTGTTATTTCTCTCTTTGAGCATCCCAGATAGTATACCACTTGGTGTGTTTTTCCCATACTCTTAGACAGAGTCTGGAAAGGGCCAGGTAGCCTCCAGATCTCACCCTCTTTTCAGACATGACATATCTAGTAAACGCCCTCCCAGTCCATCTCTGGTTGGAGTTTGCTTGTGTTTGAGAGATATCCCTGAAAAGGGATATTACAGAAAATCTCGCCAGGTCTCTGCCAGACCTCCAGGCCTAAGAAGTAATGCATTAGTCCTAGGTCCTTCATCTCAAACTCAGCAGCGAGCTCCCTGTTACACTGATGAATGAGAGGGTCAACACATGTCAGGAAAAGGTCGTCCACATACAACACCATAATGAGAGGCTTTTCTCTATCAACCTTGAATTAAAGGTTCGGATCAACATTACTACGAGTGAAGCCCAGCTTCATCAGGTAGATATCTATCCTCTTGTACTAAGCTCTGGGTGCTTGATTCAAACCATAGAGGGCTTTCTTCAACCTGCATACATGGGTGTCTTGATCCTAGACTTCGAACCCCAGAGGTTGCTCCACATACACCTCTTCTTTTATCACACCATGCAGAAATGCGGTCTTCACATCCATCTGATGAAGATTCCATCCTTGTGTAGCAACAAGGGCTATGATAGATCAGATGGTGGTATATCGAGCCACAGGTGCAAATATATCATAATAGTCTACGCCTTCCTTTTGAGAGAAGCCACGAGCAATGAATCTTGCCTTGAACTTTTCAGCACTATCATCAGATCCATGCTTGATCTTATAGAGCCATTTCGAGGTGACAACTGCTTTGTCCTTTGGTCTAGGAACCACATTCCAAACATCATTCTTCATAATGGACTTGTATTCTTCGTGCATAGCATCCTTCTTTACTTGATGCTTTACGACTTCCTCAAAAGATCCAAGCTCAGATTGTACGATTGTACTCATGGCTTCTAGATACCCTTGGTATCTGTTCGACTTCTTGCTTTCACAGAATGTCCCCCTTGGGGCCATATGTCTCTTGGCATCCTCGAGAGTGTCCCTGAGCCATGATGGTTTTCTCTTCATTGAAGGAGGTGGATCAATAGGGTCCATCTGTCCTTCAACATCGGGCATCGCCTCATCCTTCGGTTCTTCTTGATTACCAGGCCTTGCTTCATGATCTTCCTCAGATCTCGCAAGATTGATTACTTTCCTCAGGGAAGCATCTTAGTCAAAGGCAACATCGTGGCATATCTCCACTTCCCTTTGACCAGGCACATAGAATCTATAGGCCTTTGAAGTTTCGCTATAGCACACAAACATTCCTTTTTTCCCAGAGGCATCCAGCTTGCTACTCTTTTCCTTCGGTACATGAAAATAAACAGGACATCCAAAAACTCTAAAATGTGAGATGTCAGGTTTCTTACCAGAGAAAACCTCTTCTGGAGTTTTGGAATCCAGAGTGGAATGCGGGCAACAGTTTTGTATGTACACAACAGTGTTCGCAGCTTCTCCCCATAGAAACTTCGGAAGACCTTGGTCACATAGCATGGCACGGGTAGCTTCCACAATGGTCCTGTTCTTTCTTTCGGAAACGCCATTTTGCTCAGGGGTATAGACAGTTGTGGTCTCCCTCTTGATGCCAGCGTCTCTGCAAAAGTTCTTGAACTCGTTTGTCTCATATTCAGTGCCATTATCGGTCCTTAATATCTTGATCTTCTTCCCCGTTGAATTTTCCACCAAGGCTTTGAAGGTATGGAACCACATGAAAGCTTCATCCTTCTTCTTCAAGAAGTATATCCAGGTTTTGCGAGAGAAGTCATCTATGAACGTCATATAATAAGAACATCCTCCCAAGGATGTCACGGGCAACATACCAGACAGATCATAATGTATCAATTGCAAGACTTCAGATGTCTTTTTGACACTTGAGGGGAAAGGTCCCCTTGTATGCTTTCCTTCGGCACAACCCTGACATACACCTTCATGATCATTCTTGAATTCAGGCATCCCCGTCACCACCTTCCTTGCTTCAGGAAGGGGTTTGTAGTGAAGGTGTCCAAACCTCTGGTGCCATAGTTCAGTCTGTCAGATAGTATCACATGTCATCGCTCCCAGTGGACTTCCTCCAACCTGGTAGAGTGTATCAACTCTAAACCCAATCGTGATAGCTTCCTTGAAACTCTTCTTCCATATGCACACCTTCCCATCAATGAATGCCACATTGAAAAATTTGTTTTCCATGGCCGAAACAGACACAAGGTTCTTCTTCAAATCAGGTACATATAGTACATCTTTACAAGCAGAGGACTTGACCTTGAGACAAGTGGAGGGTCACAGTCTCTGTCCCTTTCACGGGATATGTGGCATTATCTCCAAGGATAATTTTCAGATTAACATCCTTCTCAACCATATCAAAAAGTGCTTCCTTGAACCCTATGATGTGCCTTGAGGCACCACTATCTATCAACCAGACATCCATAGTGTCGGGTGGAGATGCAACAGAGAGGGCAGATACAAGAATGAACTCATTTCTTTTATCATTAGCAACATTAGATTCCTCATACTTGGAATTTCTCGCCCTTTTGTAAGGTTGCCCATTTCCACCAGAGGGAGCCTTTCTCTTTCCTTTGAACTTGTTGTACCTTTGATTGCCATTCCTCCGGTTGTTGTTGTTATCATCATCATCAGGAGAATCCTTCTTGAAAGTGCATTCTCTAGCATAGTGGCCGGTATTGTCCTTGGGCCCCTGCTCTTCCTTTGTTCCTCGGACCGCCATTTTTCTTCTTCTTAGCACTAGTAGTGAAGGCAACATTTCCTTCATTTTCATATTCCTTCATCCTTGTCTCTTCTTGTACGCATCTCGATAGTACTTCGTCAAAATCAGGTTTCACATTGTTATTGAGAATGGTAGTATTGAATACATGCCATTCAGAGGAGAGACCTCCAAGTGCGGTGAGAACCATTTCTCGATCAGCTATTGTCTCCTCGATGGCCAGAAGATTATTTCTGATTTCAATCAACTTCATAAAATATGATTGAACGGATTCATCCCTACCTTTTTTCAAATTCTTCAGTTGGTTCTTGAAGGAAAGGACTTGATTTGCATTGTTGGCCTTGAACATGTTGACCAACTTATCATACATCTCCTTGCTCAGAGATGTAGGCTACCAGACTCTTATGAATTGAATCTCGGATCATCAGCTTTGCTTTGATTTCCCCCTTTTTATATTTTGACTTGGTGGCAGCAGGTGCAGTGGATGGAGGCTCTTGGATTTTACCCTGCACATAGTCCATGACATCTTGGTTTTCCAACATAAGATCCAAAGTCATCTTCTAGGCATGGAAGTCTTCCTTCCCATTCAATTTGTCATTAGCTTTAAAGCCATTATAGTTTGAGGTACCCATGCTCTTCTTCGGTGATTGCTACAAACTTGGGCTTTGTCTTCACCTCAGCTTTGATACCATGTAAATTTTCGTAGATGTTCTATGCTTGATGCAACTTTACTTTTTATCTCCAATATCAAACAACAACCACATAAACAAGAAAGTAAAATGATGGTAGAACATACCAATAGATCGACAGAAGACAAGCCAAAAATGTACTTAACTTGATCAGCAAAATATATGTGTGGTGCGTTACGGCGGTCAGCAGGATGCTTCAAAGTTCAACTAGCAAAGTCTCAATACGGTCAGCCAACTAGAAGTGTCACACAACCCTCTCGGACAGCTATATCAGTCAACCCAAAGTCAACGCTGTCCCAATCAACGATGTCCCAGTCAATGGTCAATGCAAAACAGTAGCAGCAAAAAGTCAACACAGCCTGGTCAAAGTCAACGGTCAACCTTGATTTTTGTGCCAATAAGTGCGGACTGCAGAAATTGGAATTTTGACCAACTTTGGGGTCAGTTTGACCATGTGTTGACCAAAGTCAGCACTGGTCAACTCTGCGTTGAAAACCCTACATTGAAAACATAAATTCCTTTTGCTGCGTTTCCCACGTGTGGAGAAGAAGAGACTCCAAGTGATGATTGAACCAATCAGATGAGGAGAGAGAATGTGTGATGATGGATGAGTGAAATGACCTCCAACATTGACCTATATATATCCATCAGTGAGGGTGTGTGACACATCTGCTGGGGCTTCAAGCCTACATTTCAATTCTGGTCGACCTGCACATATTTTGAATAAATTCAAAATAAATGTTCTGCTCATCGGATCAAGATGATCTTAGATCGATCTTGCACCTCTCCGAAAGAGAAATCCAATAAAAATATTGGCATCTTCATCTGAGCATCACAACATGGAGTTTGGACCTAATTGTCCAAAATTAACATTTTATAGTAGTCCTTCAATGCTTCTAAACAGATTGATCTTGGTTATTTTCTCGAGAAGGCTCTTCACTGGAGATTAGGACTGATATTAGTCCGCAAAAGAAATCTTAGAAATGTGATTCGGTCAATTCTGCGAATATGCACAAAACTATTGAATTTTCAAACCTCTGACATAGTTTAATTTATGCACAGAATTTCAGACTTAAAGCACGGGACCTCGATCTCCTTCACAAGGGACTCGGCCTTGTTTGAACTTAAAGGTCAACTTCTCGGATCCTTAGAAAAGCGCTTCTCGGCCTCTCCAGTTCTTTCGCTCCTTTTACCTCAGGCCTGCATCCCAATCACAAAGAATAAGCCCAAGATTTTGGCCTTGTATCAGAGGTTTTATAGCCCAGAAATATGTATCCTTTTCGCTCGGTTTCTCTTATAGAAAATTCGGTCTGAGCAGACCCTTTTGTAGCCCTCTTTCTTCTCTCAATTGTGACCTTCAAGCTGCCCCACTCTACTATCCGTAGCTCTGATACGATGTTGAGAAATCCATTAGGGCAGCATTAGGGCAACTTATTCTTGATTTCTCTTACTTGACATTTCGTTGTGATATTATATTTGTCTTCTGTTGATTATATTAGTGTTCTTATCATCAAATAAATGCCAAAAACATGAAGATGACAACCATACAAGATGAACACAAGATGTAGGCACTCAGCCAGGGAAAAACCCCTATTCTAGGAGAAAACCCAGAAATTCTTCTTCTCTTCTTTAGAATCAAATCAAATGAAACAACCTGGCCCTTTTGACCAAAACATAGACTCCCTCCGTCCACCAAGTCATCCTTCAACACAAATTCTTAAAGTCAATTACAATCTGCAACTTCTGAAATTCGTCCTCCATCTTTGCCCCCTACAACTAGCTTCAAAATCCTTGCACGTGTGGCAGAAAACATAAAGACTTTCGTTCTCTTAACTTGATATGCTTCTCTTCTTTATTCGATGTGGTTGTCTCTTCTTTTATAGACCTTCGCATCCCTCTCTTGATACTTCCAATTGCAGATCGAATACTTGCTTGTATCTCACTTCTTCAAGGTCGAATGCATCATTTATATATATAGTCTTTTGGAGGTTGAATCATCTTCTTGAGGTTGACTTGATGTGCTTGAGGCTGACTTGTAGGAGAAGGCAGGCCGACTGGGTGGATGAGGGACTAGACACATAAAATCACTTTCTTTCTTGACTTAATGAACCCAAGAAGGGTCTAATACATAATGACAAGTACAATGATTTATGACTCAACCCTAGAAGCCTTCAATGGAGGCTTGACGTAGAACCAAAAATACATAAAGCATGAAACCCATGCTTATAAATAAATTTTCCTTTTACAATAAATTTTTCTTTTCTTTATTTTGACAAATACTTTACATCATGACAATTATGAAGACAGATACTAGTTACATTTCTCAACAGTGTTCGTTGTATTAATCTTGAATCTAGAGTAAGATAAGATGATGGTTTACAGCCCATAGTTTGGGTAACCCATGGCATTTGATGAAACCTATTTCAACTTAATTATTTATTTGTAGATATTTACTCTTATGTCTACCTATTCTTTTCTCATTCACATAACAATCACCCATTGATTGAAAAGCTTTAGAGAATAGCGACTTTAAAATTAATTCTTTGTTTCATACTTCAACCCACTGGGAGCAGGGTCTTTTCTTAACAATTGCGACTTTTAGATAGCTTCAATGATTATTCTTTCATATTCAAGGTGATAGATGCATAAATGAATTCCAATGTTGTTTCTGAGATTTTGTTATTTTAAGCTGAAACTTTGTTTGACTGTTCCTGAAATTATTACATACATTTCAAATCTGAATGGATTGCACCTCGATAAGTACAACATAACAAAATCTCACTTCTGTCACTTGTGTTTGCGACTAGTTTTCCTATGAGAAGTATTGTCAAACATATTAAGAGTTGAAGTAAGAAAATCGCCTGGCACACCTCTTGTTAATCAATTTCCAGCAATTGGTAGAGTCAAGTGTTGCCTTTGTAAGCAGTATAAAATACACATAGAAACTCTGCTTCCCTTTATGGTCATTCCCACTGAGCTATATTGCAAGAACGGTGATCAAGGAAGCTCCCTAGTGGTGATTGGATTTACGCTAAAGGGCCGGAAAGGTGAGTGGTTTGTCCTCTGAAGTTGCGATTGGTTTGTCCCAAGTATCAACCTTGCCTATCTAAGCATGACAAACTAAGTGGTAACAAATCACATATGATGACTATGGGTGTTTTAACTGACAAAAGAGCAAGGGGATTTCCACCTGTATATATTTTTCAGCTTTTTAAACTAACATGGTTCCTATACTTTGTATATGTTATTTTTATTGATTGGTTTAATTGATTTTTATGTGTTAATTTGTTTAGGATTGGGAAAGAGGAATTGGATGTGAGTTTCGATTCCCTGGTTTGAAGTGACATAAGCATTGTTACCAATAGCGTTTTGATGTTATAGCTCTGTATTAGGCATGAGAATAGTGTTAAGTTTACATAGGATTTTAGCTTCTAGCATTGGAGGAACTTGTTTCTTTTCTTGGAAAAAATTATTGTTTGTTCCAAATTATACTTGGAAATCTATATATCTGGAAGTGATAGTGATATATTTTTCTGTTCAGTGCAGGTGCTTCGTAAACTAGATGGTTTGTCTGAGGAGATTGAAGAACTTCAACCCCCTGTGGAACAGTGGAGAAGATTCATATATTGCTCTACGCTGTCTGGCCCCATTCTAGGGACTGTTGATCATATGCAACCTCATGGTATTCTTTTGTCTCTGTTTGATTGGCTGCATAGAAATTCTCATAAATGTACTTTGGGTGGCTTGTAATTGCCAGGAATGCCACATGTATGACGTATCACATTGTCTTCTTTATCCTTTTTACTGATTTACTTGCGGTGGTTTGACCTATCCAGACTTCAAACAAACGAGGAGCCCAACATGTGTTGCCCATTTTTCACAGCACCGTCTTGTTCCTTTGCTACTAAAAAGGTTGGGAAGGCTAGGTTTTAATATTTGCAATGGGAACAATTTCTCAAATGATGGATCCCAAAGTTACAATTCATGGGTTGGAAAAATTAGATTGGGTCACGAATGTATTTCCATCAATCCTACATCAGATGGAATCAGGGCTTCAATTTGGTCTGTCAAGGATGGAACAAAAGTCAGAGTGAATCTTCAGTGTAATGTTTTAATTGGGGCTGATGGTGCAGGGAGTACTGTGAGAAAATTGATGGGAATAAATATGAAAGGTGAACATGATATTCAGAAATTGATCAGTGTACATTTCATAAGCAAAGATCTTGGGAATTTCCTCTCTAAAAAGATGCCTGGCATGCTATATTTTGTTTTCAATCCCAAAATAATTGGTGTTGTTGTTGCTCATGACCTGTGCCAAGGGGAATTTGTACTGCAGGTCAGTAGATTAGAATTCACCACAGCATTATTTCACTGCATTTTTCCATAGTACACTCTTTTGTAGTGGGGTAGAGTCTAGATTGAAATGGTCGTCAGATGATGAAGCAGAGACCCTAGATGGATAACTATAATTGTATTGCATGAGGTGTATCCTGAACTGCTAAGAATTTATCTTCCTCTCCCTTTGCCTTGCTTCTTATTTATTCCTGCTGGATGACGCCTTGTTGTTGCAGATCCCTTTCTATCCTCCTCAGCAGCATTTTGATGACTTCACTGCAGAGGTAATTTGAAGAATATTTTAATGCTTCTGTATTAGAATTTTATTAAATATTCATTCAAATTTTGAAATTGTTTTATTTATGCAATGTTTTTATTTGACAATTCACTGAGAAGAGTCAGTCTACTTTTCTAGCCAAGGTGAAGATCCTCTAAGAAAAGCATCCAGAATCTGTTATGACATTAATGCTTTTCCATTGTTTTTACCAGGCGTTTTCTTTTTTCTATTTATCAGAAAAAACATATTTTGTTCAATACCATGGTGTAGAAATTTCATATTTTCCCACCCCGGTTTTCAGTTTCACCTTATTTCTCCTTTTAGTTAAATGCCCTTTCCCATATCTTTACATTCAACAACAGAAAAATAATTTTTTGCTGAAAACACAAATTCTGGAAAATTTACAGAAGCTGGAAAATGCAGAAATAAAAATCAGCAAGCTCAAAACAGCCATATAACACATTTTAACACAGAGATTTTTGGTCAAGGTGACCCTGGAAAAACCCCCTACAACTCTTGGAGAAAACCAGTTTGAGAGCTCCTTCTTATTTCTGAAAAATGTTATTTACAGTGAGAGAAATATTCAGAAAAATCAGCAAGTAAACTTTTACAACTTATCTCGTTTTCCGTGCTTAACCACCGCCTTGGAAAATGTGCAAACAGTAAAACTAAACCAGCAATAAATGTTGTACGGATTTCCTTGAAAAACGTGCCCAGAAATTACAACATTATTGTTGTACGGCCTCCTCTTTTTGCGTGCAAAATAGCGATAAATGCTGCTGTACGGAAATTTGCCTCGATTTCTGTGCCAGCAATCAGCAACAGGCTGTACGGCCTGCCTCGATTTGCGTGCAGCAAAACAACAAACTTCTCCCTCGAAATCTGTGCTAGAAAAGTGTACCGCTGCCTAGGAAAACGTGCCACAAGTTGCTGTATGGATTCTGCCTTGGAAATCGTGCCAAATCTTTCTTGAACTGTGTGCCAACTCTGCTGTACGGACTCGCTGAAATACTGCCTTGGAATGTGTGCCAAGCTGCTGCCTCCTTCTCCTCACTGCTCAGAAATCTCCCTTGCTCTCTTGCTCTCCTTCTCCCAATCTGCTCATGAAAGAATGAATGACCTTTTCCTCCTTTCCCTCCTTTAACCTAACCCAAAGTGACTTTTGGAGAATCCCTAATGGCTGAAACAGATTTAGATCTAGGGCTGAGATTAAATGCTCATTTAAATCTCACTTTCTATTTTTTAATTCACCCCACTTTAATAAAGACCCACTTAGTCATTTATTTCCAAAGTCACTTTTCCTTTCTAATTTTGCATTGACTTTATTAAAGTCACTTTAAAATTAGACTTTAGTAACTTTATCACTTAAAGTCACTTTTAAATTAGATTTGACTATAAAAAATTATAAAGTCACTTTAGGAGAAAAATTAAATTCTTTTGGACACTTTTCCCTAGGCCAAAGATCAAAGCCTTAGGGAATCACCTGTCCTCCAGTAACCAAATTTCAACACTCCCTCTTACTGAGGAAGGTGTTCCTTACCACACCCATCTTGTCTTTGAAGTAGACATGCTTGCCTCATGGTAAGGCTTTGGTGAGAATATCTGCAACTTGCTCATCAGTGGGAATATACTCAAGCTTCATAGCTCCCTTCTGAACAGTCTTTGATGAAATGATATTTGATCCCGATATGCTTTGACCTGTCATGAAATACTAGATTCTCCGTGAGTTTAATGCAACTTTGATTATCACAGTAAATCACTGAAGGTCTCAATGGCTGACCAAATAAGCCAAACAACATCTTGCGAAGCCAGATGGCCTCACAACTAGCTAGACTAGCTGCCATATACTCTGCTTCCGCTGAACTCAATGCTACTGACTGCTGCTTTCGGCTGAACCATGACACAACTGCCGAACCCAACCCAAAACAGCACCCTGAAGTGCTCTTCCTATCAGAACCACAACCTGCCCAATCAGAATCAGTGTAACCTGCCAATCTCACTCCATCCCCCTGCCTGTAGTCCAGACCATAATCCACTGTCCCCTGCGAGTACCGCAAAATGTGTTTTGCAGCCACCCAGTGAACCTTCCTAGGCTCACACATAAATTGACTCATCGTGTTGACTGCAAAACAAATATCTGGTCTAGTGTTGACCAAATACATCAAGGAACCAATCAGCTGTCTGTACAATGTGGGATCCACCAACTCGAAATCCGAAGCATGAAGCTTCTTCCAGTTGGTGATCATCGGTGTCGACATGGGTCTACAATCCTCCATGTGGAATCTGCCAAGGATGTCCACAATATACTTCCCCTGTCCCAGGAAGAAATGCCCCTCCTCCCGCCACACCTCCAAACCCAAAAAGTAATGCATCAAGCCGATGTCCTTCATCTCAAACTCCGCCGCAAGATCTCTCTTGCAGTGCTCTATGAGTCTCTCTGCACCTGTAATGACTAAGTCATCCACATACAACACCAGAATGAAAGGCTCCTCACCTATCACAATATAGTAAAGGTTCGGATCTGCCTCACTCTTTGTGAAACCCATCCCCTGCAAGTATGTATCTATCCTGGAGTACCAAGCTCTGGGAGCTTGCTTTAGGCCATAAAGGGCCTTCTTCAGTCTGCACACATGGGACTCCTTCCCATGCACCTCAAAGCCCTGTGGCTGCTCACTGTACACCTTCTCCTATATGAAGCCTTTGAGAAATACGGTCTTCACATCCATCTGGTGGATCTTCCAACCCATCTCTGTTGCTATCGATATAATGGAGCGGATCGAAGTATATCGAGCCACGGGAGCGAAGGTCTCCTCATAATCAACTCCCTCTACCTGGGAGAACCCTCTAGCCACAAACCTCGCTTTGAATTTCTCAATGTTGCCATCTGCAACATGCTTTACCTTGTAAAGCCATCTGGAAGTAACCACGGATTTTCCCTCAGGCCTCGGCACCACCTCCCAAACATCATTCTTCATGATAGAAGAATACTCCTCCCGCATGGCCTCTCTCCAGACCTGCTGGCTAGCTGCCTCCTCATAGCTAGAAGGCTCAGAGTCAAGGATGCTGGTAGCCATTGCCATATAGCTACAAAACCTCTCAGGTGGTCTGCTCTCTCTGACCGGCCTCTTAGGCCCAGCAACAGATGTGGCCTTTGTCAAGGTGTCCTGAAGCCACTTGGGCTTCCTCTTCCCTGAGCATACTTCTCCCATTGGAGAATGAAACTCCTCCTCCTCATCATCATCAGGAGCCTGAACTCCTGATTGTCTGTCTGCTGTCCTCCTGCCTGCACCTGAACCTGTAGATGCTGAGGTATTGTGTGAACTGTCCATCAGTGGACTCCCTGGTGAACTGCTCTGTGGACTGCTCTGCATGCTACCCGAAGCACCACCCCTCTGACTCTGTGAGCCACTGTTCACTGACGGACCTGACATCGTCATAGATGTACCTCCGGATCCTCCTGATCCTTGCCCACTGGATCCCTGTGACTGACTCAGCTGCTGCTGAGGGTCTGGCTGATCCAGATACTCTAACTCCCGTGACCTCCTAAAGGCCCTATCCTCCTCGAACTTCACATCCCGCTTGACAACAACTTTCCTCTGTGCAGGAATGTAAATCCGAAAGGCCTTTGAGGTCTCACTGTAGCCCACAAAGATACCCTTCTCTGTGGTGGGCTCTAGTTTGGTCCTCTTCTCCTTGGGTATGTAGGAGTATGTAATGCACCCAAAGATACGAAGATGACCAATATCAAGCTTCTTCCCAGAAAAAGCCTCCTCTGGAGTCATGTGCCCCAAGGCACGATGCGGACTCCTGTTCTGCAAGTAAACAGCTGTGTTGCAGGCCTCTGCCCACAAAAACAATGGCAACCCCTGATCATGTAACATGGCTTTGGCAGCCCCTCCGATGGATCTGTTCTTCCTCTCCGCAACCCCGTTTTGCTGGGGGTTGTAAGGAACAGTGAACTCCCTCCTAATGCCTGCCTCCGCACAATAGTCAACAAACTCTCCAAGGGTGTACTCTTCTCCATTGTCCGACCTCAGGGACTTGATCTTCCGACCTGTCTGTGTCTCCACAAGAGCTCTAAACTCCTGAAACCGCTTGAAGACCTCACTCTTGGTCTTCAAGAAATAAATCCAGGTCCTCCTGGAGTGATCATCAATGAATAAAACATAGTACTCATATCCACTCAAGGAAACATGAGACATCCAACCGCTCACATCGAAATGAATCAAATCAAGTATCCCAGTCACTCTGCTGTCACTGCTGGGAAAAGGGGATTTGGCAAACTTGCCCATCGCACATCCTCTGCAAGTATCAAAGTGATCAGTACTGAAATCTGGCACTCCTGTAGTGATCTCCCGCAAAGTCCTCAAGGCTCCATGATACATGTGCCCCATCCTGCGGTGCCAAATCTCACACAGCTCAGAACTGCTAGCTCTGCTGTCGGTACTACTGCTCAATGCCAAAAGGGGTTGAAATGCAAACTTGTAAATCTTTGCATGGCGTACACCTATCACTCTAGCTGAATCAGCTGGAGCGCCCCTGGGATACATCAGCACCTGTCCACCCCTGAACAGTATCTCATATCCTCTGTCCTCCAAAGCTGAGACGGATATGAGGTTCTTCCTCATCCCTGGCACATAAAGAACATTTGACACCTTCAAGGGAGGTTTAGACTCCCTCTGAAATGTCAGTGTCCCCACACCGACTGCTCTAACAACTCTGTCATCATCGAGTACTACCTCTATATCAGTGCCACTCTCTGAAAGCTCTGAGAAGTACTCACGGACTCCTGTCATGTGACGTGAAGCCCCACTGTCCACATACCAGATACCCGAAGATGCTCCGCTAATTGAGGGAAATGCATGCTCCCTCTGAACCTCTATGGCAGATAATCCCGCACTAGAGGACTCACACGCAGTGAACCCAAACTCTCGGTCAAAACGATCTGCAAAGTCCTCAACCTCTGCTGAAGCTGCCATGCTCTGGTTCTTCCCCTTCTTCTTCTTCTTCTCCGAACACACAACTGCATAGTGTCCCATCTTCTGACAATTCCAACACTTCACCTTGGAATAGTCCTTCTGTGTGTTACCCTGTTTACCTTTACCTTTGCCTTTGCCCCCACCATTGCTTGTGGAAGCCTGCTTCTTCCCTTTGCCTTTTTTGCCTCCTGCCAACAGTGCTACATCCTCATCCTACTCAACTGGCTTGGCTGCCCCAAGCTGACCTTTCCTGATCTCTGTCTGAATGCAATCATCCCAAAACCTCTCCCATGTGGGAAGGGTCTCACGTGCACAAACCCCATCAACAAAGTTCATCCATGAACTGGGGAGGCCATTCACTGCAATCCGCACCAACTCAGTGGGTGGAATGACCTCTCCAATTGCTGCCAACTCATCTCTCACATTAGTAATCTTTGTGAGATATCCAGCTGCACTATCAGCCTTACCCATCTTAATGGTTTTCAGCTTCTCCTTCAGGACCATTTTCCAATTTTTATTGGTACTCTGGTAGAGATTGGTCAATGCTGTCCACATCTCATGAGCATTTCTCTTTCCTCTCACATGAGGAATGCAATGGTCTTTGATTCCGTCTAGAATCAGTCTCTTACCCTTGTTGTTCTTTCTATTATATGCTGCCAACTGAACAGCATCAGTAGGCACAACAACAGGGTTCTGTGCGGTATGCACCATGATGTCCTAGACTTCTGCCTTCTCAAAGATACTCTGCATTCTCTCCTTCCAAACGCTGTAATTGGTATGCCCATCCAACCTATCCTCCACCCTCAGTCCTAATGACATCCTGCTGTCTTAAAACTGAAAAATAACACTGCTGTAGTAAAGATAAAAAATTATGTGTGTGAAAAATCAGCTTGCTGGAATTTTCTGAGTGAAAAATCAGCAGACTGTATTTTTCTTCTTGCTGTCCCAAACTACACTTTCAACACTCAAGCCTCTGATACCATGTAGAAATTTCCTGTTTTCCCACCCTAGTTTTCAGTTTCACCTTATTTCTCTTTTTAGTTAAATGCCCTTTCCCATATCCTTACATTCAACAAGAGAAAAATATTTTTTGCTGAAAACACAAATTCTGAAAAATTTACAGAATGCTGGAAAATGCAGAAATAAAAATCAGCAAGCTCAAAATAGCCATTCAACACATTTTAACACAGAGATTTTTGGTCAAGGTGACCCTGGAAAAACCCCCTACAACTCTTGGGGAAAACCAGTTTGAGAGCTCCTTATTTCTGAAAAATGCTTTTTACAGTGAAAGAAATATTCAGAAAAATCAGCAAGTAAACTTTTACAATTTATTTCGTTTTCCGTGCTTAACCACCGCCTCGGAAAATGTGCAAACAGTGAAACTGAACCAACAATAAATGATGTACGGATTTCCTTGAAAAACGTGCCCAGAAATTACAACATTAATTTCTGTTGTACGACCACCTCTTTTTGCGTGCGGAACAACAATAAATGCTACTGTACGGCCTCCTTGGAATGCGTGCAACTGTATTAAATGCTACTATACAGAAATATGCCTCGATTTCTGTGCAAACAATCAGCAACAGGTTGTACGGCCTGCCTCAATTTGCGTGCAGCAAAACAACAAACTTCTCCCTCGAAATCTGTGCCAAAAAAGTATACGGCTGCCTAGGAAAATGTGCCACAAGATGCTATACGTATTCTGCCTTGGAAATCGTGCCAAATCTTTCTTGAATTGTGTGCCAACTCTGTTGTACGGACTTGCTGAAATACTGCCCTGGAATGTGTGCCAAGCTGCTGCCTCCTCCTCCTCACTGCTCAGAAATCTCCCTTGCTCTCTTGATCTCCTTCTCCCAATCTGCTCATGAAAGAATGAATGACCTTTTCCTCCTTTCCCTCCTTTCCCTCCTTTAACCTAACCCTAAGTGACTTTTGGAGAATCCCTAATGGCTGAAACAGATTTAGATCTAGGGCTGAGATTAAATGCTCATTTAAATCTCACTTTCTATTTTTTAATTCATCCCACTTTAATAAAGACCCACTGAGTCATTTATTTCCAAAGTCACTTTTCCTTTCTAATTTTACATTAACTTTATTAAAGTCACTTTAAAATTAGACTTTAGTAACTTTATCACTTAAAGTCACTTTTAAATTAGATTTTACTTTATAAAATTATAAAGTCACTTTAGGAGAAAAATTAAATTCTTTTGGACACTTTTTCCTAGGCCAAAGATCAAAGCCTTAGGGAACCACCTGTCCTCCGGTAACCAAATTTCAACACATGGTGGGAGACACAAACTGCTATTCTGTCCTTATGTTTTGATGGCTTCCTACATTGCCACATCCATTTCTGTTGCCATTTTTGTCATCTGCACATTATTTTAACGACACTTTTCTTCATTCATTCTTCTTTATGAAGTCCTAAATGGCCAATCTAGAAACATCTTGGGCTGCAAGTCCCCAGGTAGATGTGATTGCATTTTCTCTCTTTCTCTCTCTCTCTCTCTCTCCAGTACCAACATTGCTTAAAGGTGGCTGTGTACTTTGTGGGTTTCCTTATGATTGTTGTCCTTGTGATGCCTTTTTAAATGCAAGCTTACTGAACCACAGTGGCATATACTTTGTTGAGGATTTCCTTCCACATAAATATGAGTACTTTCATCTCTCTTATCTCCTCCTATTTTGTGTAAACCTTCAGTTAAAATGCATTTCTGCAGAGATATATCAGTTAAGACTAGGTGCAAGCTTGACCTGTTCCACCATGTAGACCGAGTTAAATGCATCTCTATTTAAATATAAACTGGTATAAAGTATTTGTACTGTAACTTTAGTTGTTAAAAATAGAATCCTTTATTTAGTTCAACCTGATCACACTTGAACTAGATGGCCTTGTTGGAGTAATAATTACTAAAATAAATATTAGTATAATAATAAAGTCCACATTAAGTGTTAATATTGATGTTGGTTGTTGGTTAGCTTAGTTAAGTTCGGTGGTATGACTACCAAATGTACATTGTGAAAATGATTGAATGACCATAGTAAAAAGTGTTTTTACTCGCATCCCTTTCTTTCCTTTTGACTATTGGAATATCGTGGTTGGGCAAGCATTCTCAGAACTAGATGATAACATTTTGTGGATGAGCTGGAGAGTAGTAACCTTAGAGCCAGAGAAGAGGCAAGGATTTGCATGGAGCACCAGATGGCTAGCCACATCTTCACACTTGTGGCCATTATCAAGCAGGTTTGTCATCGCTCTTAAAAGTCTTCTGCTAGTTTATAGACTTTAAGAAAACCCTGGCCCTTCAGCCCCAGCTCAAGAAGGGATACAACTTGCTTTCTCTTTTTGAGAAACAGTGCTTAGCATCTTATAGACTTACTTTAAGAACATATCATCCAAGGCGCATTTCTAGGTAATGAGTTTGCTGCAGATCGACTAGGCTGGGATTGAGAGAATCTGGAACCTTCTTCTTAGGCACATCATTTGATGCAAGTGGATGGTACCTTGTCCAATTGTTTAGGCAGAGTTTGGAGCCCATCGTTTTTTCCTTGAGGTCATTTCTCATCAGGTCTCTTTCTTACCGTGTTTATATGTTTGGGGACTCGTCCTCTAGGAGAGAAAGGTACCTCTATCTAGCACTCTACTCCTTGGAGGCCCTTGCCTTAGCTTGACCTATAGGTTGTGCATAGGTTGTTTGTGAAAATTCTTATTACTCGGAATCCTACTGCAGCAACTAATGGAAAGTCTTCTTTTGTTATTTACTTAACAAGTTATTTACTGTGTTCTACAAGAAAATATTGAAATCCATTCACTACAGCCTTCACAAATAAAACTGCGGAAGAAAATCAAGTGCGTAAACAAGATCTAAGCAATAGAAAATCATAGACACATTTGACACTGTTATTTTTGGACTAATGTCCCCGGAAAAACCCAATGCAGGAAAACCGGTGCACAACTGAGGGTTTATATATTATGCATTAATTTTTCTGAATACAAACTGGATTCCTTGCTAGCTATCCTCATAGAGAATCTGACTGACAAGAAAGATGGTGAGATTACATCACACACTAACACTCGAAGTCCAATTGGCCAAAACCCCGGATGGCAAGCCCTCCACAACCTCTGCGCAGCCTTTGCGTCACTTTGCGTGGCTTCTGCATTCTGGATCTTCTACTGGCTGGATCTGACCCTCTGGCCCCTTCAGGTGTCACACCTCGGCTCTCCGGCACTGTATCTGACTGATCCTCAGCTGAATAACAAATCTCCTCAGGGTTGCACCGTTGCCTCTGCATGGCTCTGCGCAGCTGCTACATTGCCTCTGCTGGTACTACTTTCTGTCTTCTCTGCTGTGTATTCTCCGACTCAGGAATAGACTTTCCAACCGGAATTACTGCCAATCTCTGCGTAGAATCTCTAGATCGATCTTTCCTCTAAGCACTGCTCACTTCGGAAATTCAATCTCTTGATCCTTTCTCCGTCTCGGTGTATTTTCCAAATGACTCTTCAAGTCCTTATAATCTTCTCGTTGAAACTTCAATGACTGAGATTAAATCTCTAATCAATGACTAGGATTGAATTTTAACTTGATCTATGCATTTTCTAGAACATTCACACTCTGCTTTATTAATACCCTTTAATTATTTTAATTTTTTAAGTTTAGACTTAGGGTCCCTTTAAAAATAATTAATTATTTTAATAAAACTCATTATGACTGGAATTTTCGCAAACGGTTTCTGGGTTCTCTAGAATACATGTGTCTAAGTCTCCCTGCTAAATTTGAGACCTAGATCACATCCGATGCTACCCAAATCAACACTCCCTCTTAGCGAGGAATGTGCTCTAGCAATACCCCCTACTGAGTATTGCTCTGATTCTGCAACATCTCCGTCTGCGCTACAGATGTCTGGCACTGCTGTTGACACTGCCACTGTCAATTCTGCATCCGTACTGCAACTCCCTCTCAAAATCTGCATCCGTGCTGCTGCTGGCTGTTAATTTGGGCAACTAGGTCCAAACTCCATGTTGTACTGATAGGATGATGATGCCAATATTTTTATTGGATTCCTCTTTCGGAGAGATGCAAGATTGATCTAAAGATCATCTTGATCGAATGAGCAGAACATGTATTTTGAATTTATTCCACTTATGTGCAAGGTCGACCAGATTTATAATGTCGACTTGGAGCCCCATTAGATGTGTCACACACTCCCACGGATGGATATATATTGGAGACTTGGAGGTCATTTCATCACTCACATGTTGGAGGCATTCTCTTCTCTCACTCATGGTGCTGCGGCTAAGGCTTCTCATGGTGTTGCAGTTAGGGCTTCTCATGGTGCTGCGGTTAGGGCTTCTCATGGTGCTGCTGTTAGGACTTTTCTTGATACAACGCTCTTGATGCAGCGTTTTGAGGAGTTGTCTTGGGGTTGTGTGACACATTTGGTTGGCTGAGCTAATGGATATTTCGCTGGTTGAAGCATCTTGCTGATCGCCGTAATGCCACCATTCTACATCTCTGTTTGTTAAATCGATTAGTATTATTGGCTTGTCTTCCATTGATCTATTGGTCTGTTCTATCAACATTTTACTTTCATGAGTTTAATGTAAATTTGCATCTAGCATAGAACATCTTTGAAAATTTTCATGGTATCAGAGCAAAGGAGAAGACAGAGCCCAATCTGTGTCAAGGGACAGCTAGTGAAGTCTGGCTTGAAACTCGAGTTTTTCTTGTGACCTCGCAATTATTTATAAGGAATATTTCTAGCGAAGATGTCAAGGGCTTATTTGGGATTCGTTTTGTTTTTTTTATGAGTTGAGTTCTTCAGTCAAGAGGTCGAGGTTGCTTGGAGGAAGTCTGATCTTATGCAATCCGTGTTTAAGGGAAATTCTAGACAACATCTCCTTCTCTTGCAGGGCGCAGTCTCTTTATGAATAATACAGGGGAATAACATATGTCAAATGAAGGATATGATGCCTATATTCTAGCCTAGCCTCGACTGCACCTAGAACAAGGAAGAGTATTTTGAAGGTGATTTCACAGTATCGCTGCTGTAAGTTAGGGCTGATCTGTGCCCTAAGCAGAACTATATGTTTGCTGAAATTCAACTTGTTTTGGAGGTCTGTTTGGATTCACCTCATCTCACATTTCAGGCGGGCGAAAGGGATATCATAGCGAAGAATAAGTTTGCCTTCTAGTGCGTAATCTAGTGTGTGAAGTGTAATGATTAAAATAATATAAATAATGATTAATTAGTTAATTAGTAATTAGGTTGAAAGGCCATGTCTGATGAGACATGACCTTTCATGAAGAGGCACCTGCCTAGGTATATAAGCAGACCTCATTTGTAACATTTAGAATTTATTCTTCATACTGTTTAATATAATATTTGTATCCTCAATGGATATTCTGGAGTATTTAACTTGAGAAGGAACTTTGTTCACTTCATTTGGTATTAGAGCAGTTCTAGCCTTTGGCCGCTTAATCGTTGCATAGAGCCACGCTCTCCGATTCAGGGCTTTGACCATAAAAATCGTCAACTTTGTTGCCGTCGTGACTGAAGCATTTGCTACAACTTTTGGAGTTTCTCCACTGCTGAGTTCGTCAGAGGCCCTTGGCCACTTTTAAAAAAAGAAAAAAAAAGAGTATATAATTTAAAAAAAGGCAGAAGATAAAATCAAGTAAAAAAAATAATATATCCATTACATATATATATTAAAAAAAAATAAGTGAAAAAAAAAGAGACTATATATTAAAAACAATTATATATATTCAAAAGTTAAAAAAAAACTGCGCCAACGCCTTCCTACAGAGCTGACGCTGCATCCTTCTGACAGAGCCGCCGAGTTGCCATAGCTGCCACGACAACACAACAATTATCATGCGGCCTCTATAGCAAAAAAATTGCATAGCTGCTTTGAGTCATCGCTTAAATCGGCCCATGCCGCGACCATCATCATCAACACTGAATGCAACTACCCTTGTTCGACGCCGTCATCTAAGCCGCCAGGGGATATTACCCGCGTGCTGCGTTGGAGCCATTGTCTGACATCAGCTACTTGAGCCGTTATAACAACGCCAACTGCCTGTCTGCTCATTCCTTGACGCTTACTGCCCAATCGCCATTGCAGTCCGCCGCTCGAGCCAACAGGCGAAATCGACAACCCGTTGCCGTCGCCGCAGATTCCAAATTTGCAATTTTGGAAATTTTGCAAATTTTGTGTGGTTCCCGACAGACATTTGGGTGCAAATTTCTGCATTCAACAATGAAAGCACGCCACCACCGTTATATGAAACCACAACTACACCACAGCTACAACCACAGGCCAACATCGTCGATATCGAACCCACATGCCAGCATTGCGTTCAATCGACCACACAACCGCAACTGAACCAAATCCTTCGTCGTTGTGTTGGTTTCGTCGTAGTTTAACCCCATCCTTGCGACCACTTCACGCGATCACACAACCCAGTCCACCCTTAGTTCTGTCAGCCGCTCTCATTTTCGTTGTTGCTATCTGTCACGTCGCTTGACCACAGTTCCCTACCCGCTATGCCTGTGCGTTTGTGGACTACCATTATCATCTGACCATATCTAAACCTGCATCGTATTCCGAAAACCACAAACAGGCTTCGTTACCTCCGAAATCCATCACCATATTATCGACTAAACGCCATAATCGGTACAAACACGTTCGTACGGTTAATTTATGGTAAGTTGTAAGTTGGAAAAACATTTCATGGGTGCAAATAAAAGCGTATTAATATCTCAAGGGAACATAACAAGTGATATATATCAGTGTGGAAAAAGTCGGCAAAAAGTCCCGACTTTTTGAAAAAATCCTGATTTTTTCCCTAAGCCGACTTTATCGACCAACTTTTTGCCGACTTTTTCATCCCTGAAAAAAATCGCGATTTTATCCTCGAAGTCTCGAATTTTTGCCGACTTTTTCCAAAAAATCGTGAGTGAGGTAGTTTCTTTAATAATTTTCTAAATTTTTTTTGAAAATATCAGGATTTTTTCCAAAAAATCGGGATTTTTTCCAAAAAGTCGGGATTTTTTCAAAATATGAATATTTTTGTATTTTTTTAGTTTTGCCGACTTTTTCAAAAAACTCCCGACGTTGTCAAGTTTTTCAACTTTTGGACCCTTGCCGATTTAATCCCGACTTCGACTTTTTCCACATTGATATATATCATAGAGTAAATATAAGGGATATATGAGAGTTAATATATATATATATATATATATATATATATATATATATATAAGGAAAAGTGATTACTGAAAATATATATAAGAGTGGTGATTGACACTTTATAAATACAAGGGTATAAAAGGTTATTAAAAGGAAAAGGAATTGAAATTGTTGTCATAAGAAAAAGAGACATTTTAATATAAAATACATACAAAAAAGAAAAATATACAAGGGAAATATTAAAAATCAACACTCACAAAGTACAAAAGTGTTCAAATTCACTAAAATGAGTGGGGTTATCATTTAACCCTAAGCTCATCAACGAAAACAAAGAGAGTTTATTTTTGGAGGAATTCGAAAATAATGAAAGAAGAAAAAATGGAGACCAGTAATGAAAGGTTTCCTAAAACCTTTAGTAAATGTGTTGATACACTATTTAAAATTAAAAGATCACTTGTAGGAAGAGATATTATAATCTCTATTAGTCCTATTGAAGGGAGTAATTATGTTAGTCCTAAATGTGCTAACCAATTAGAGATTCCTGAATCGAATATAATTGAAACAAACTTTGTTGACACAAGCGACAAATAATACGACATAAATAATCTACAACTAAGTATTGGGGATTATACTTTTAACTCGTAATTTACCCTGAAATCCTTATTTTTTAATGATAGTGACATTGTGTCGGGTTCACCCTGGATGGAAACTCTAGGATCCTTTATCCTAAATACGAAAAAGAAGTTTTTGACATTCTCCCACAAAAAGAAAAAAATAACGCTATAAGATGTTACCGTGAAGCCAAATTCAGTGACGCTTAAAGACGTACAAGGAATTTCAGAAGTAATTCTTCAAGAAAGTAAAAAGGCAATCCAAAATATGCAAAAGGAAGTTGACAAAATCACAACTAACAAGGAAGAAGTTGCTTGCCTCAAGGACCACAACGAAAAATTACTAATGCAAATTAAGAAGCTGAATAAGGATAAGAAGTCATTAGAAAACAAGGTGCAACAACTTGTTGAAAATAAAGCATCAAATGTAGAAATCCAAGTTGAACAGAAAGGAACTGGTACTAATGCAGTGAATGTCATAACTCAAGAAGAAGACAAGAAAGTTGCAGAAAATACAAACTTAGAAGTTGCAGTTCTGGCGATGAACATTTCAAGTGAAAATCCATAAATTAGCCTTTCAACATCCATAGATAAAGGAAATCAGGTACTTCAAATAAATCAAGGAGATGACATAAACAAGATAAGGGAAAATCAAACCGAAAAAGTTCCCTATCGACATCCAAATCACGGGAGCAGACAACTCGACCAAGCTATGTATTCATAACAGAAACAACAAGTTGATGTTTTGAAGAATACTAATGTCAGTGCAATCCGCTCAAGTGATAATTCATCACAAGTTTCAAGTCACCATAAGATTCCATAAAAGATTGATTTAGGATGGTCTGATCCGTTCTCAGTGCGACAATTTTGTTTGTCACTTAAAGGATCATATCAACTTGTATCGACAAGGATGACTGCCCCGAGATGAGAAGACGTTCGTAGCAGGAAAAGAAATCAAGGCCTTTCATCAAGGCATCCATTTCTGGCATCATCCAGATTTACGACATCCAGATTTACGGCATCCATTTCCGGCATCATCTAGATTTACGGTATCCATTTCTGGCATCATCCAGATTTATGACATCCATTTCCGACATCATCCTTATTTACGGCGTCCAGATTTACGACATCCATTTCCGGCATCATCCAAGTTTATGGCATCCATTTCTGACATCATCCAGATTTACGACATCCATATTTACATGTGGGAGAGAGAGAAGCATCTTCTAGGCTGAACGAACCAATCAGATCGTGAGGAATGTGTGTGATGAGATGATGATGAAATGACTTCCAAGTCTCTCCAATTTATATCCATCTGTGAGGGTGTATAACACATCTGTTGGGCTCTCAAGCCTACATTACAAATCTGGCCGACCTTGCACATAAGTGGAATAAATTCAAAATAAATGTTCTGCTCATCCGATCAAGATGACCTTTAGATCAATCTTGCACCTCTCCGAAATAGGAATCCGATAAAAATATTGGCATCATCATCTGAGCAGTACGACATGGAGTTTGGACCTAGTTGCCCAAAATTAACAATCTTCCTCCTCCTCTTTCTTTATCTTGACTCTCTGCTGCTGAATTCCCTTTTGGTTATTCTTCGGATCTCCTCTTGACGAAGGATTGACCACATGTTCCCCCAATTTGGGAGTTGTGCTCTGCCCAATATACTTTGGACAAAGGTCTCCCACTCATTGGTGACTGCATTCAGGGCAGTCCTCACCATGAGTCCATTATCCAAAGTTTCCCCCATGGTAATCAGCTGGTCTCAGATAGTTTGCAATCTAAAAAGGAAAGGATCGATTTCCTCTCCCTTGTGCATCTAGAACATCCACATCTGATAAAGCATGGTTAGTGTTATCCACACCACATTTGTCGTCTTCTTCTCGGCATCATGTGGAACCACGTGATATTTCACTCCATCCATGATCAAGCGCTTAGCTCGCGCCTGATTTTCATTGAACTTCTTCAGAGGATCAACATCGGTTGGCACAGCCAGGACGTTCTTTGGGTGGTCTCTGATACCGTACTCCTCTAGGACTGTCAGGATTTTGGCTTTCCATATACAAAAGTTAGACACACCATCTAACCTATCATGATCTCTCGGTCTGTACGGGGCCATCTCTGCTCAAACAAGTCGAAGCAAGTGCTCTTCTCCCTTCTATTGCTGCTACACTCAGCAAAAGACCAGATCTGGGTTTCTTGGCGATATAAACCCTCTAGATAATCTGCTCCCTCTGACAAATGATTTCCCTCCCAGAAATCCTTCACCAATTTTGCCGAATCAGCCTTCTACGATCACCCTCCTGATCGAATGTCAGATTTCTTGGCAAGAAAATCTGCAGAGGCACTGTTTCGCCTTACTTTGTCAACTTTTCTACGCACTGTTCTGCATCGATATAACCGATGCCCCACCAGTAGCTTTGAAGATCAGAAACTGCACTTCCAGCCCTGACAACTGCCACAATGTCACTCCAACTTGGACTGCGTCACCCTCTAGGGCTTGTGTCAGCTCAGCGTGAGCCTGACAGGCTTTGCGTCACCCACTAGGGCCTGCGTCAGCTCTGTGTCACCCTTCTGTTGGGTCTGTGTTGCCCCTCTGGTGCTGCATTGCCTCTTCCTGGATTTGTCATCTTCAGCTGCCCTCCTGCAGCAAAAATTCTTCAGCCTCTTGCTGATGGCTTCAGCTTGATCTGCAATCGCTTTGATACCAGCTGAAAATTTCTGAACACAGAAACCCTACTACAGAATATTGATTTACTTCTCCTACTTGTTTGATTTAATTAACAAGTTATTTAATAGAATGTTTAGAAAAATATCAAAGCAAACACAATCTGCAGCCTACACATATAAAAATCATTTATTGAAACACAACGCACGTATGACAAAGGACACACATGATTTTTCTGACAAATGTCCCTGGAAAAACCCAATGCGGGAAAACCGGTGCAATAACTTTTTGAGGGTTTTATTATTAAGCATAATCTGAATACGTCAAGGGCACTAGTAGTGGTTTGCCTAATAGAGAAATTCACGATAGTTGTACCTTACCACTCGGAGACAGAAAATATGGTTGATTCAAACCCTCACAGGATTTACTGAATATGAGACCTTTCTGGCCCACTGGAACCCCAACGCTGTCCCTCCAACCTCTGCGTCAACCTTTCCTGCCCAGCGTGGCCTATGCGCAGCACATGCTGCCCCTGCGTCACCCTTCTGGGCTCTGCGATGCCTCTGCGTCGCCTTGAAGCCTCTGCTTCAGCCCCTGCGCTGCCTCTACGTCAACTTGGCTGAGCTGCATCCCTCTTGCTGGCCTCTACGCTGCATGGTACGGATTTGCAACTCTAATTTATGTATTCTCAGCCTCGAATGAGAACATCCCTTGTCGATCTGCCCCTCACCAACACTACAAGCTCACTCAAAAATTCTTAGCAAACCACGCCCCAGAATTTCGACTTAGCTTAAGTGCTACTGCAATGTGTGTGTGTACCTCCAACTGACCCCAAGCCTTCCTTTAATACTTTTCTTGTTGAGAAATCAACAATCGTGATCTAATCATTAATCAACCGCTAAGATTAGAGAAAGCTTGATCCACGTCACTTAGAACATTCTCACCACATGTGTAAATTAATTCACTTTAATTTTTCAATTTCCCTAAGTTAACTTAGGGTCCCCATTAAAAAATTTAATTATTTGAATAACTTTTACACTGGGTGGAATTTCTCCAAACGATTTCTGGGCCTTGGAGATGTCATGTGTTCTAGCCCCTCCACAAAGTTTCGGAGCTAGAGCACATCCAATGCTACCCAAAATCTCAACAATTGTAAATTTATGTAGATGTTCTATGCTTGATGCAACTCTACTTTCTCTTCAGTACTAGACAACAATCACAAAAATCATTAAGTAAAATTCTGATAGGACATACCAATGGATCAATAGAAGGCAAGCTAGAAAAATATATATTTGTTCTTGTGTTATGGCGATCAGCAGGATGCTTCAACCAACAAAGTCTCCTTGGTCAACCAACCCAGTATGTGTCACGACTCACAACAACCCTCAAAACAGCCAAATGGTCAACTCAAAGTCAACCCCAGAAAAGTCAACGCTGCCCAAAAAAGTCAACGTAGAATAGCAGCAAGTAAAAGTCAACGCAGCTCAGTCTTCGGTCAGCCTTTGACCTCGGTTCTTGTGACAAAATGTACGAACTGCATAAATCGAAGTCTATGCCAAAAATCAACTCCTTTTGACCATGCGTTGACCAAAGTCAACACTGGTCAAACTTGCGATAAAACCCTAGCTGCAGCAAAAATAGTCTTCGTCCTTCTCCCACGTGTGAACCGCAAATTTGCCTCCTTGGAGCTCGAACCAATCAGAAGTGGAGAGAGAAATATGTGTGATGAGGAGATGAGTGAAATGTCCTCCAACGTTGACTCTATTTATATCAATCATTAAGGGTGTGTGACACATTTGCTGGGGGTGTAAAACCTTAAGGCCGACCTGCACATATTTTGAAAGTATTAAAAATAAATTCAAAATAAATGTTCTGCTTATCAGATCAAGATGATCTTTAGATCAATCTTGCACCTGTCCAAAAGAGGAACCCAGTAAAAATATTGGTGTCTTCATCTGAGCATCACAACATGGAGTTTGGACCTAGTTGTCCAATTTTAACACTCCCTCTCAACTAGGGAGAACTCCATCCACCTGTGCAACTCGACATCGTGCGTCATCCCGCCGTAACTTGCTTTGCTGGCTCTTTATTTCAGAACAGAAGTGGGTCAGTCCCAAAGACATCATTCCTAGCTGACAGATTCAGCCCAGAGGTCCGAAACCTTTATAGGACTCACAAAGAGTCTCATACCAACCCAGAGTTGGAGGTCCGAAATCTCACATGGACTCAAAGAGTCACATACCAACCCGAAGTTGGTTTATCTGACCCGAAGTCAATAGGAGGTCTGAAACCTCACATGACTTGATCCCAGATCAAGTGGTTGGACACGTGTCATCCTAGATAGAGAGTACGACAATCTCTGATGTGTCGATCAGAATTTGCTACTAGTCGCTAACTTTTCCCACCTCATTGGCCAAATGAGAGGTACTTCCCATGAGTCCGGAATTCAATGGGTAGGATGCATACGGGGCCTAGGTCATGAGAGGCGAACCAACTCAATCATCATAACGGTGGGGCAGAAGCACCACAAGGTTCGGCAAGCTTAGCCCCATGTGTGCTTATAGCTTCGAGGAACTATCCCTAAGGCCTCCCCAAAGCTCCCAGAGCTCATCGTCCAACAGAACCCTCAGAATAGGGTCGTTCCACGATTCCAAGATTCTCACGAAATATTAGGAACATGACCTTCCCCAAGGGCATTGTGAGAATATCCGCAAGCTGCTCATCAGTTCCTATATGATCGAGCCTTACGGCGCCTCGCTGTACCATATCCCGGATAAAGTGGTACTAGCCATCAACATGCTTGGATCGTTCGTGGAATACGAGATTCTATGACAAACGAATCCCCCTCTAGTTATCACAAAGGATAATGGTGACATGTAGCACATGCTCAAACAGCGCATTGAAACCAAGTGACTTCACAACAGGCCATACATGTTATAATGTATTCGGCCTCAATGGTGCTCAAGGCTACCAACTCCAGTTTCCTGCCCGAAGCAGATCTATGTGTGAAGCAACATCCAAATGTGCTCTTGCGATCCACCACACTGCCTGCCCAATCGACATCAGTATATCCTTGGAGTGTCATACTCCCAGCAGTGTATCTCAATCCATGGTCTATCGCGCCCCAAAGATATCTCAAGAGTTTCTTGGCACTAACCCAGTGAATGTTATGATCAACCATGTGTTGACTCAAAGTGTTCACTACAAAACATACGTCCGGACGGGTGTTCACTAAGAACATCAGGGCCCCTACGAGTTGATGATGCTCAGTAGGATTTGCTAATACAGGCCCAGCAGCGCTGCCACTCAACTTCTTGAAGTTGAGCTCCATCGGTGTTGACACGGACTTATAGTCCACCATATCAAATCTTTCCAGAAGCTTCACAATGTATTTTCCTTGAGAAAGGAAAATCTCGCCAGGTCTCTGCCAAACCTCCAGGCCTAGGAAATAGTGCATTAGCCCTAGGTCCTTCATCTCGAACTCAACAGCGAGCTCCCTCTTGCACTAATGAATGAGAGGGTTAGCACCTGTCAGGAAGAGGTCATCCAGATACAACACCATAATGAGAGGCTTCTCCCTATCAACCTTGAAGTAAAGGTTCGGATCAGCATTACTACGAGTGAAGCCCAACTTCATTAGGTAGCTATCTATCCTCTCGTACCAAGCTCTGGGTGCTTGCTTCAGTCCATAGAGGGCTTTCTTCAACCTGCAGACATGGGTGTCCTAATCCCGGATTTCGAACCCCAGAGGTTGCTCCACATATACCTCTTCTTTTATCGCACCATGTAGAAATGCGGTCTTCACATCCATTTGACGGAGACTCCATCCTTGTGTAGCAGCAAGGGCTATAATAGATTGAAGGGCTATAAGAGCCATTTCGAGGTGACAACTGCTTTGTCCTTCGGTCTTGGAACCACATCCCAGACATCATTCTTCATTATGGACTCATAATCTTCGTGCATAGCATCCTTCTCGACTTGATGCGTTACGGCTTCCTCAAAAGATCCAAGCTCAGATTGTACAATAGTACTCATGGTTGCTAGATACCCATGGTATGTACTCGACTTCTTGCTTTCACGAAATGTCCCCCTTGGGGCCATATGTCCCTCGACATCCTTGAGAGTGTCCCTGAGCCATGATGGTCTCTTTCCCAGTGAAGGAGGTGGATCAATCGGGTCCATTGGTCCTTTAACATCAGGCATCCTTTGGGTGTATCAATTCTAGACCCAAACGTGATAGCTTTCTTGAAGCTCTTCTTCCACATGCGCACCTTTCCATCAGTGAATGCCACATTGAAACCTTTGTCTTCCATGGCCAATATAGACACAAGGTTCTTCTTCAAATTAGGTACATAGAGTACATCCTGCAAGCGTAGGACTTGACCTTGATACAAGTGGAGGGTTACAGTCCCTGTCCCTTTCACGAGATATGTGGCATTATCTCCAAGGATAATTTCCAGATTAGTATCCTTCTCAACCATATCAGAGAGTGCTTCCTTGAACCTAGTGATGTGCCTTGAGGCACCACTATCTATCAACTAGACATCCATAGTGTCGGGTGGAGATGCAACAGAGAGGGAAGATACAAGAATGTATTCATTTATTTTATCAACAACATTTGATTCCTCATACCTAGAATTTCTCGACCTTTTGAAAGGTTGCTCATTTCTGTTGGAGGGAGCCTTCTTTCCTTGGGACCCTGCTTTTCCTTTGTTCTTTGGACCACCAAAGTTCTTCTTTCTAGAATGAGCAGCAAAGGTAGAATTTCCTTCATTTCCATACTCCTTCATTCTTGTCTCTTTTTGAATGCATCTCGATAGTACTTCGTCAAAGTCAGGTATCACATTATTATTTAGAATGGTAATGTTGAACACATGCCATTCGGATGGGAGCCCTCCAAGTGCGGTGAGTACCATCTCTTGATCAGCTATTGTCTCCCCAATAGCCAGCAGAATGTTCCTGATCTCGGTTAGCTTCAGAAAGTATGATTGAACAGACTCATCTCTGCCTTTTTTCAGATTCTTCAATTGATTCTTGAAGAATAGTACTTGATTTTCATTGTTGGCCTTGAACATGAGGACCAACTTATCATACATCTCTTTGGATGTACCTAGCTCAGAGATGTAGGCCACTTATGAATGGATTCCCTGATCATTAGTTTTGCTTTGATCTCCCCCTTCTTGTACTTTGTTTTGGCAGCAGCAGTAGCAGTGGATGGAGCTTCTTGGATTTTACCCTGCACATAGTCCATGACATCTTGGTCTTCCAATTTAAGATCCAATATCATCTTCCAAGCATGGAAGTCATCCTTCCCAGTAAATTTGTCATCCTCCTTGAAGCCATAGTTTGTGGAACCCATTTTCTTCTTCGGTGATTGCTACAAATTAGGACTTTGTCTTCACCTCACCTCTGATACCACGTAAATTTATGTAGATGTTCTAGGCTTGATGCAACTTTACTTTCTCTTCAGTACTAGATAGCAATCACATAAATCATTAAGTAAAATGCTGATAGGACATACCAGTGGATCAACATAAGACAAGCTAGAAAAATATATATTTGTTGTTGCGTTACGACGATCAGCAGGATGCTTCAACCATCAAAGTCTCCTTGGTCAGCCAACCTAGTATGTGTCACAACAACCCTCAAAACAGCCAAACAGTCAACTCAAAGTCAACCGCAGAAAACTCAACGCTTCCCATAAAGGTCAACGCATAACAACAGCAAGTAAAAGTCAATGCAGCTTGGTCTTCGGTCAACCTTTGACCTCGCTTCTTGTGCCAAAATGTACGGATTGCATAAATCGAAGTCTATGCCAAAAATAAGCTCCTTTGGACCATGCATTGACCAAAGTCAACGCTGGTCAAACCTGCGATAAAACCCTAGCTGTAGCAAAAACAATCTTCGTCCTTCTCCCATGTGTGAACCACAAATTTGCCTCCTTGGAGCTCGAACCAATCAAAAGTGGAGAGAGAAATGTGTGATGAGGAGATCAGTGAAATGTCCTCCAACGTTGACTCTATTTATATCAATCATTGAGGGTGTGTGACACATTTGCTGAGGGTGTAAAACCTTAAGGCCGACCTGCACATATTTTGAAAGTATTAAAATTAAATTCAAAATAAATGTTCTGCTCATCGGATCAAGATGATCTTTAGATCAATCTTACACCTCTCCGAAAGAGGAACCCAATAAAAATATTGGTGTCTTCATCTGAGCATTACAACATGGAGTTTGGACCTAGTTGTCCAATTTTAACAACAATCCTTTACCATCCTGTACTCCGTGTATCATCATGCAATCCTGTGTCATCTTGTTGTCTCTGCTCTGCTATAGAAGAAATAATAAGAAGATATGATCAAGAGTGAGTCACAAAGACCTTGCCACTCTCCATTGACTTGAAGTGAGTTTTAGAGATAAAAACCTCAACCATGATCGAGAGTGAGTCATAAAGACCTTGCCACTCTCCACTGACCCAAAGTCAGTTTAGAGGTAAAAACCTCAACCAGACTTGATCCTAGATCAGGTTGTTGGACACATCCCATCCTAGACATAGAGAGTACGACAATATACGATGTGTCCATCGGTAATGTCATGGTCTCTATCCTCATATTCCAACTCATTGGCCATATGAGAGGTACATCCCATGAGTCTTGGACTACGTTGGTAGGATGTATGTGGGGCATAGATCAAAGAGAGGGTGAACCAGCTCAATATCATAACAGTGGGGAAAGAGCACACCAACAAGGTAAGGTGAACCTAGCCCTGTGGTTGCTTATAGCTCCAAGTAGCTATCCCCAAGCACCCTGGAGCTCCCAGAGCTCATAGTCCAACTCAAGCGACACCCTCACAATAGGGTTTGTCCACGATACCAAGCTTCTCACAGAAGGTTAAATTTGACCTTCCCCAGGGGATTCGTGAGAATATCTGTGACCTGCTCATTAGTCCCAATGTGATGGAGCCTTACGATGCCTTGTTGTACCATGTCCCAGACAAAGTGGTACCTAAGATCAATATGGTTGGATCGGCTGTGGAACACGGGATTCTGATAAAGACGAATCCCACTTTGGTTGTCACAAAGGATCATAGTGGTATCCAGCACATGCCCCAACAACTCACTGAAGAGCTTTCTCAACCAAACAACTTCACAACAGGCCATACTTGCTGCAATGTATTCGACCTCGGCGATGCTAAAAGCAACCGGTTTCTACTTCCTGCTCATCTAGGAGATCGAAGCAGAACCTAGGGTGAAGCAACATCCATATGTGCTTTTACAATCCACCACACTGCCTGCCCAATCGGCATCGATATATCCATGGAGCCTCATACTCCCGACAGTGTATCTCAGCCCATGGTTGATTGTGCCCCAGAGATATCTTAGGAGATTCTTGGCACCAATCCAGTGAATGTGATGATGCTCGACCATGTATTGACTCAACATGTTCATTGCAAAACATACGTCCGGACATGAGTTCACTAAGAACATCAAGGCCCCCACGAGTTGACGATACTCGGTGGGATTTCCCAACTCGGGCCCAACAACACTTCCACACAATTTCTTAAAGTTGAGTTCCATTGGAGTAGTTACGGACTTGCAGTCCACCATCACAAATCTCTCTAGCAGCTTCACAACATATTTTCCTTGAGAAAGGAAAATCTCACCTGGCTTTTGCTAGACCTTCAAGCCAAGGAAATAATGCATCAGTCCTAGGTCCTTCATCTCAACCTCAGAAGCTAGCTCCCTCTTACATTGATGAATGAAAGGGTCAACACCTGTCAGGAAGAGATCGTCCATATAAAGAACTAGAAAGTGAGGCTTGTCATTATCAACCTTATGAAGGTTTGGATAAAGCCCAACTTCATCAAGTAGCTATCGATCCTTTCATACCAACCTTGGGGCTTGATTCAACCCATAGAGGGCTTTCTTCAACCTGTATACATGTGTGTCTCTATCTTGAACTTCGAACCCTAGAGGTTGTTCCACATAGACCTCTTCCTTGATTGAGCCATGTAAGAAAGCAGTTTCCACATCCATCCGATGTAGACTCCATCCTTGCGATGCAGCAAGGGCAATGATCGATTGGGTGGTGGTGTAGCGGGCAACAGGTGCAAATATTTCATCATAATTTATGCCTTCCTTTTGAGAGAAGCCTCGGGCAACAAATCTTGCCTTGAACTTTTCAGCACTTCCATTGACTCCATGCTTGATCTTGTAGAGCCATTTCGAGGTGACAACAGATTTGTCCTTCAGTCTAGGGACCACATCCCAAACATCATTCTTCATGATCGACTCATATTTCTTGTTCATAGAGTCCTTCCAAACTTGATGCTTCACGACTTCTTCAAACATTCCAGGCTCAGATTATACGATAGTGCTCATGGCTGCTAGATACCCTTGGTACCTATTTGTCTTCTTACTTTCATGGAATGTTCCCCTTGGAGCAATATGTCTCTCGATGTCTTCGAGAGTGTCTCTAATGTGAAAATTTCTGAATACAAAATTATAGAAACCCTACTGCAATATCTTGATTTACTTCTCCTACTTGTGATTTAATTATACAAGTTATTTTCAGAAATATTCAGAAAATATCGATGTAAACACAACTAGCAGCCTACACATACAGATCATTTACTGAAACATAACGCACATATGACAAAGGACACACATGATTTTTCGGACAAATGTCCCCGGAAAAACCCAATATGGGAAAACCGGTGCAACAGCTCTTTGAGGGTTTTATTTGTTATGCAGAATATCTGAATACATCTAGGGCACCAGTAGTGGTTTGCCCCACAGAGAAATTCACGACAGTTGTACCTTATCACTCGGAGACAGAAAATATGGCTGATTCAAACCCTTCAGGAATTACTGAATATGGGCCTTTTCTGTCCCACTGGAACCCTCATCGCAACTCTTCCAGCCTCTGTGGCAGTCTCTCTTGCCCAGCGCAACCTCTGCGCAGTGTAGGCTGCTCCTATGTCACTCTGAAGGCCTCTGCGTCACCCAGAAGGGTCTGCGCCCATCTCTGTGTGATCTCTACGTTAGCTTGGCCGGGCTGCATCCCTCCTGTGGGCCTTTGCACTGCCTGGTACTGAACTGCCTCTCTAATGTATGTATTCTCGGTCTTGGATTAGACCATCCCTTGCCGATCTACCCCTCACTAGCACTGCAAGCTCACTCGAAAATTCTTAGCAAACCGCGCCTCAGAATTTCGACTTAGCTCAAGTGCTGCTACTCTGTGTGTGTTCTCCAACTGACCCCAAGCCTTCCTTTAATAATTTTCTCGTTGAGAAATCAACGGCCGTGATCTAATAACTAATCAACGACTAAAATTAGAGAAATCTTGATCCACGTCACTTAGAACATTCTCACCACATGTGTAAATTAATTCACTTTAATTTTTCAATTTCCTTAAGTTAGACTTAGGGTCTCCATTAAAAAAATTAATTATTTGAATAACATTTACATTGGGTGGAATTTCTCCAAACACTTTATGGGTCTTGGAGATCTCATGTGTTCTAGCCCCTCCACAAAGTTTTGGAGCTAGAGCACATCCGATGCTACCCAAAATATCAACATCTAAGCCATGAGGGTCTTCTTTTATTTGAAGAAGGTGGATCTATAGGATCCATTGGACCTTCAACTTCGGGCATCGGTTCATCCTCTGCTTCTTCTTGCCTTCCAGCTTCTTCTTCTTCTTTGTATTCCTTTGAGATAGGAAGATATCTAACCTTCTTGAGGGCAACATCTTCGTCGAAGGTGACATCATGACATATCTCCACTTCTCTTTGACCAGGCACATAAATTCTATATGCCTTCAAGGTTTCACTATAGCCTACAAAATTTCCCTTCTTTCAAGAAGCATCCAACTTGCTTCTCTTTTGTTTTGGCACTTGAAAATATATGGGACTTCCAAAAACTCTAAAATGAGAGACATCAGGCTTCTTACCAAAGAAGACTTCTTCGGGTGTTTTGGATTCCAATGCAGAATGTGGGCATCTATTTTGAACATACACAGTGGTGTTTGCAGCTTCTCCCCATAGGAACTTTGGAAGACCTTGGTCATATAGCATGGCACAGGCAACTTCCAAAATGGTTCTATTCTTCCTTTCAGCAACACCATTTATACACAGTAGTGGTCTCCTTCTCAATGCCAACTTCCTTGCAATAGTCATTGAATTCATTTGACTCATATTCGGTTCCATTATCGGTCCTCAAAATTTTGATCTTCTTCCCAGTTTGATTTTCAACCAAGGCCTTGAACGTGCAGAACCACTTGAATGCTTTGTCCTTTTTCTTCAAAAAGTTTTGCGGGAGAAGTCATCTATAAAAGTGATATAATATAAACATCCTACCAAGGATGTTACGAGCAGCATACCAGATAGATCAAAATGAATCAATTGTAAAATATTAGATGTCTTCATGACACTTGAGGTGAATGGTCCCCTTGTATGCTTTCCTTCGGCACAACCCTGACATACACCTTCATGATCATCTTTGAAATCGGGCATACCTATCACCGCCTTCCTTGCTTCGGGCAGGGCTTTATAACGAAGGTGTATCAACCTTGAAACCAAGAGTGAATGCTTCTTTGAAGTTCCTTTTCCAAATGCGTACCTTTCCATCGATGAATGCCACCTTCAATCCTTTGTCTTCCATTGCCGAGATAAACACTATATTCTGTGAAAATTCGACTGCAATGTATTGGTTTATTTTCTCCTACTTGATTTAATTTATACAAGTTATTTTCAGAAATTAGATTTAGAAAATACCAAAAATAAACACAACTACAGCCTACACATGCAGATCATTTACTGAATAATTCACTCATGCAACAAAGTGACACATGGAATTTTGGACATAAGTCCTCGGAAAAACCGAAAGCAGGAAAACCAGTTCAGCAGATATGAGGGTTTTATTATTAAGTAGTTCTGAGTACAACAAATCTGGGTTCCAACCTTGGAAAACTCGACAGAGAATAAAAGATACAAGATCTGCAGCTAACATGAAGATCTAGTGCCAAATTATTAATTGACCCACACCCTCAAACAGGAGTTACAGGACTCAGCCCAGATCTGGCCCTAGAAACCCTCAGCGCTGCCCTTGAAGACTCAGTGTCAAGCCTGCTACCCAAATGCCACTTGCGCTGCACCAGAAGGGACTGCGTCACCCCTGGAAGGGTCTCACAGCCTCACGCTGGCCCTAAAAGCCCCTTGGCGTAGTTTTTGAAGCCTCTTAGTGCCTCTGCGCTGTCCTGCGTAGCGACTGCGCAACACCTGCGTAGCTGCTGCCTCCCTTCTCTGCGCTGTCCTTGAGCTGCTCCTCTTGCCTCTTGCTGTCTCTTGGCTCTTGGAATCAGATCATTCCCTCAACCAATACTATCTCTCATTGTAGGAAATTCCACTGGAAATTCTTAGCAAACCCACCCTAGAATTCCAGATCTATTTCTCAGTTCTACAGAAATTGTGTGTTCTCAACTGACCCTCACGCCTTTCTCTTATACTTTTTCGTTGAACCCTTCAACGGCCGAGATTAAATCATCATCCATCAATGACTGAGATTAAAAGACTGCTTGATCCATGTGACTTAAGACAATTTCATCACATGTGTTAATCAATTCACTTTAATTATTTTATTTTCCTAAGTTAGACTTAGGAAATCCATCAAAAATAATTAATTATTTGAATGACTTCAACACAAATTGAAATTTCTTAAATCCATTTCTGGGTCTTGTAGATCAGGTGTACTCTAGTCCTTCCACAAGATTTGGGACCTAGAGCACAACTGATGCTACTCCAAATCCACAAAAATTTCAACATATTCTTCTTCAAGTCAGGTACGTACGACACTTCTTGTGAAATTTTTTGAATCTAAACATACAAAAATCCTACTGCAATTATCTGATTTGTATTACCTACTTGTTTTCTTCATTTAAAAAGTTATTTATGGAATTATTCAATAAATTCTAAGCAAATACATTGTAGCCTACACCAATATACAGATCAAGAACTGAAAAATAAATGAAGCAATCACACAAAGGACACAATCATTTTTGGACTAACATCCCCAGAAAAACCCAATGCGGGAAAACTGGTGCAACAGATTTGAGGGTTTGTATTATTAAGCAGCAGTATTCTGTGTACAACTAGGGTGCCAAATACGGCTAACCCAACAAAGAAAATCCTCGACAGACAGATAAAATAGTGAGTTTTACCTCACACTGCAAGTCCTGGATGATCCAAGATTGAATTGGTGCAACCCTAGCTCCCTCTGCGCTACCTCTGTGCAGTAGATGCACAGGTCTGCGTGGGATTGACTGAAGTCTGCGTCACCTTCTCTGCGCTGATCTGCCTTTCAGAAAATCAATTTTCAGCCCTCGCAGCTCAAAAACCTCAATCTCTAGCTAAATATGGACTGTCCCTTGGAAGCTCTGCGCAGTCCCTGCGTGAGCCTTGCATGGGCCTGCACCACCCCTTCAAGGGACTACGTCACCTCTCTTGGTGGCTATGCTGCTTCCTCTGTTGTCTCTGCTACCTCTTTGCTATGTACTATTGGTCCTCCGACGAACAACTGCTTCTGCCCCTCACTGCTGTTGAATCACTCAGATCTTATCTTCGTCCGAGCACTGCTCCATCATAAGAATTTGATCTCTAGATTCATCCACTGTGTGTGTTCTCCAACTGTCCCTCAAGCCTTCGTTTATACTTTTCTTGTTGAGAAATCAACGACCGTGATCTAATCCTTAATCAACGGCTAAGATTAAATTAGACTCGATCCTCATCACTTAGAAGCTTCTCACCCACATGTTAAATTAATTCACTTTAATTATTTTAATTTCCTAAGTTTTAACTTAGACTACATTAGAAATAACTAATTATTTGAATAATTTTCACTCCAGGTGGAATTTCTCCAAATGATTTATGGGTCTTGGAGATATCATGTGTTCTAGCCCCTCCACAAAATTTTGGAGCTAGAGCACATCCGATGATACCCAAAAATCAACACTCCCTCTTAGCGAGAAATGTGCTCTAGCAATACTTCTCACCAGAAGCATCACCCTGATCCATGACATCAGTCCTCTGCGCTGCTGATGCTTGACCTAGTGCCCCGCATCAATTGCGCTGCTGCAATCTGTACTGCTGCCCATGACTCTTCCACTGTTACTACTGCATCTGTACTGCAACTCCCTCTCAAAATGTTGCATCATGCTACCCATAGCACTGCCACTGCCACTGTTAACTGCTGCACTACAACTCAGTCGCTGAGAGTTAAGCAACTGAAAGACATCCCAAATATTGACATACTGGTCAGTCTAGATGCACCTCGATGCTGAAGTTTCCTCTGCTGCTAATCTATGCTGACCCTTTGATGCTATTGCGCTGCTGCTGCTCTGCACTGCTCTCCACTGCGCTGCACCTCTGTGCATTGCGTTGTTGTTGCCTCTGCTCTGAGCTGCTTTAGTCTTTGGTGCTCTAGCTCTGCGACTGTTGCTTCATCATCCCTCACACCAACTGACACTCGTCATTCTGGTACTGTAATAAAGGGCTCCTGTAGCTGTATGTGATCCAAGAGTTTGGGCACCTCAAGGATCCTGACCCCCACTGTAGATTAAATCTACAACTCCATACCTCCCCACTTCTTAGGTGCATGAGCACTCATGGCGCATCCATCATCATCATCCTCATCAACCTGAGCTGGAGCAGCCTTCGAGTCAAATTCCTCCTTGCCTTTCTTCTTCAGAGGGCATTGCGTGGCAAAATGTCCCAGTTCCCCACATTTGAAGCATCTGACCTTCGAGAGGTCCTTCTTCTTCTTTCTCTGCTGCCCTTGCTGTCCCTTAGATGTGAGCGCCGCATTTTCCTCTTCCTCCTTTTTGACTTTGATCCCTTTGCTGCTTCTTCCCGCCTTGGTCCACCTTTTGATCTCTTCTTGTCAAAGGGTTTCCCACATCTCTTCCCAACTTGGAAGAGCGACCCTGCCCAAAATGCCTCGGACAAAAGTCTCCCAGTCTTCAGTGACTGCATTCAGGGTAGTCTTGACCATAAGTCCACCATCTAGTGTTAGCCCCTACAGAAGCTAGTTGATCTCGGATCCCTTGCAATCTGATGAGGAAGGGATCAATATCTTCTCCCTTTTGCATCTGAAACAATCTCAACTAGTTCTCAAGCAACATCTTCTGCTGGATGGAAGATTCCTAGTACATAGTGGTCAAGGCCTCCCACATTTCCCTTGCTGTGTTCTTCTCAGCTATATGTGGGATCACATGATCCTTGAATCCATCCATGATCATGCGTTTTGCTTTTGCTTGAGCCTCCTCGTACTTCTTGAGAGGATCAACATCAACTGGAACAACAATTGTGTTCAAGGCATGATCCTTGATGCGATGTTCATCCAAAACTTCCAGGATCCTGGCCTTTCAGATGACAAAGTTGGATGCTCCATCCAACCTGTCCTGATCCCTTAGTCCATTTATGACCATCTTTGCTCAACTAAGTGTCGAACAGGTTCCTTTCTCCCTTTTCCGCTGTTGCCCAAACAAAACTCAGATCTGGATTTCTTTGGTGCTAGAAACCCTCTAAGGAACAAGCTCCTTCTGAATTTTCTTCACGGAAATCCTTCTGCCAACAGATGTCGAAACACTCGTCTCTGATCTTGCTTTGCCACTGCTCAGCACTAGATCTAGACTTCTTGGCAAGAAATCTTCTGAGAAACTGCTTCCCTCTACTTTACTTCTGCCCCTATAGACATTGTTCTGCACCAACATAATCAGTGCCCCACCAACAACTCCATAAAGAAATTGTACTGCACCTCCAACCTCGACAATTGGAAAAATTGAGACTCAACAGCCTCTGCGCTGACCCAGAAAGCACTGCGCTGCCTTCTACAGCTACATCGTCACCATAGCAGACTGATGCAGGCTCTGCGTGAGCCTTCCTAGGTGACCGCTTCAGCATTCCTCTGCCAATCTGGCCTAGGACTGCGCTGTCTCTTGGGACAACTGCTTTCCCGCTGCAGATTTTCTTTTGTCCTTTCGCTGATAGCTTTAGTCCTCCTTGATCTGCAATTTCTCTGATACCATATGAAATATTTTGAATCTAAACATACATAAATCCTACTGCAATTATATGATTTGTATTACCTACTTGTTTCTTCATTTAACAAGTTATTTACGGAATTATTCAGTAAATTCTAATACAAATACATTGCAACCTACACCATTATATAGATCAAGAACTGAAAAATAAATGAAGCAATCACACAAAGGACACTTATTTTTGGACTAACGTACTCGGAAAAACCCAATGCGGGAAAACTGGTGCAGTAGATCTGAGGGTTTGTATTATTAAGCATCAGTATTCTGAGTAGAACTAGGGTGCCAAATCTGGCTCACCCAACGGAGAAAATCCTCGACAGACAGATAAAATAGTGAGTTTTACGTCACACTGCAAGTCTTAGCTGATCCATGTTTGAACTGGCGAAACCCCAGCTCCCTCTGCGTTGCCTCTCTGCAATAGATGCGTAGGCCTATGCGAGGATGGCTGAAGTTTGTGTCACCTTCTCTCTGCGCTAACCTGCCTCTCAGAAAATCGAGTTTCAGCCCTCGTGGCTCAGAAACCCCGATCTCCAGCTAAATATAGAATGTCCCTTGGAAGCTCTGTGCAGTCCTTGCGTGAGCCCTGCGTTGGCTAGCATCACCCCTTCAGGGGATTGCGTCACCTCTCCTGGTGGCTGCACTGTGGAAATTTCTGAATCTTTACACTTTATGCAGAAATTATTTACTATTAATCTGGTTATGCTCCTCCTACATAGACAAGTGATTAACTGAATAAATTCAAGTTAAAATCGAATCAAAACACGTAACAGATCTCCACCAATCCAGATCTAGAACGAGTTCATGCACACATAGACAAAGTGACACAATTATTTCTGGACAAATAGTCCCTGGAAAAACCCAATGCGGGAAAACCGGTCTCTGGCTACTGGAGGGTTTTATTATTGAGAATTTTCTGAAACAAGCCTGGGTTCCAGATTTGGAAAACCCGACAGAGAAATATTAGATATACAACTCACTGGCTGATCTAGGGCCAAAATAATGACTGATCCACACCGTCAAACGGGATTTATAGGACTCAGCCAAAATTAGGGCCTAGAAACCCCAGCGTTGCCCCTGAAAGCCTCTACGTCAGCCTCTGAAGCCCCTTTGACCCTCAGCGCTACTCCGGAAGGGTTTGCGTTACCCTAGACTGGGTGACGCAGGCCCTACGCTGCCCCTTAGGGTCTCTGCGTAACCCTTGAGGGTTTCTTGCTGAAAAATCATGCTGTCCTTGCTGCTGTAGCTTCCCTGCTTCTCTGCGCTATCCTCTGAGCTGATCTCTGCCTCTTGTGTATTCTAGACCCCGGGATCAAATAATTTCCTTGGCCTAAATTCCCCTCTTTGCAACTGAAACACTTCTGAGAATTCTTAGCAAACCCGCCCTAGAATCTCAGCTTAGCTTCAGTGCTTTACCTTTGTGTGCCTTTACAAATGACCCCAAGTCTTCCCTTTATACTTTTCTTGTTGGAAAACCAACGACCATGATCATATCTTGAATCAATGGCTAAGATTAAAAGAAAGCTTGATCCGTGTGACTTAAGACAATTTCATCACATGTTTAATTAAATTCACTTTAATTATTATAGTTTCCTAAGTTTTAACTTAGCAAATACATTAAAATAATTAATTAATTTAATATCTCCTAAACCAGATGAAATTTCCCAGATCAATTTCTGGGTCTGTAGATCAAGTGTACTCTAGTCCCTCCACAAAATCTGGGAGCTAGAGCACAACTGATGCTACCCGAAATGCACAAAATCTCAACAAGCGTTGCTTCCTCTGCTGCCTTTCTACTATGTACTCTTGGTCCTCTGGCGAACCACTGCTTCTGCCCCTCACTGTTGCTGAATCACTCAGATCTTATCTTCGTCTGAGCACTGCTCCGTCACAAGAATTCTAACTCCAAATTCATCCACTATGTGTGTTCTCCAACTGAGCCTCAAGCCTTCCTTTATACTTTTCTTGTTGAGAAATCAATGACCGTGATCTAACCTTAATCAACGGTTAAGGTTAAATTAGACTTGATCCTTGTCATTTAGAAGCTTCTCACCCACATGTTAAATTAATTAACTTTAATTATTTTAATTCCCCAAGTTTTAACTTAGGATCCATTAAAAATAATTAATTATTTTAATAACTTTCACTCTGGTTGAAATTTCTTCAAACGGTTTTTGGGTCTCGGAGATCTCATGTGTTCTAGTCTCTCCACAAAATTTCGGAGCCAGAGCACATTCGATGTTACTCAAAAATCAACACTTCTTGCAAACGAAGGACTTGACCTTGATTTAAATGAAGGGTCACAGTCCGTATTCCTTTCACGGGATAGGTGGCATTGTCTCCAAGGGTAATTTCCAAATTAGTATCATTTTCAATCAAATCAGAGAGGGCCTCTTTATACCTAGTGAAGTGCCTTGAGGCACCACTATCAATCAACCAGTTATCTAGGGTGTTGGAAGGAGATGCAGCAGAGAGGGCAGATATAAGAATATATTCATTTATCTTATTATCAACAACATTGGATTCATCATACCTGGAGTTCCTCGACCTCTTGAAAGATTAACCATTTCCATTTCTATTTCGATTAGAAGGAGCCTTCCTCTTTCCTTTGAACGTCTTGTTCCTTTTATCATTCCCCCTGAAGTTGTTGTTATTGTCGTCATCATCTTGGGGAGAGTCCCTTTTATTAGGGCACTCTCTAGCATAGTGACCAAACTTGTTACAATTGTAACAACTTCCCTTCCTTCCTTTGGGACCCACTCTTCCATGATTTTGATTTCTCGGACCAACATTATTCCTCTTCTTTGCATGAGTGGTGAAGGTAGTAGGGTCACTTCCATTTCTATTTGAGGGATGGTCTTTCTCCATCATCCTTGTCTCCTCTTGGATGCATCTCGTCAACAATTCATCAAAATTAGGAATTATATTATTATTGAGAATAGTAGTATTAAATACATACCATGGTTGGGGAAGTCCTCCAAGAGCGATTAGAGTGAGCACTTAGTCAGCTATAGCCTCTCCAATAGCTAAGAGACCATTCTTGATTTCGGTGATCCTCATGAAGAAGGATTGGATGGACTCTCCCTTGTCCATCTTGATGTTCTTCAATTTGTTCTTCGAAAAAAGAATTTGATTAGCATTGCTAGCCATGAACATGCTAACCAACTTATTATACATCTCTTTAGATGTGCCCAGCTCGAAGATATAAGCAACCGAGTGCTTATGAATAGAATCCCTGGTGATCTTCTTTGCCTTGTTTTTCCCTTTCTTGTACTTTGTTTTAGTGGCAGTCGGTGCATTCGATGGAGGCTTGGTAATCTTTCCCTGCACATAATCCATAACATCTTGATCCTCCAATGTCAGATCCAAGGACATTTTCAAAGCATGATAATCAGGCTTATCATTCAACTTGTCATCAGTTTTGAAGAATGAGGAAGACATTGTTGCTTGGGCTTTGTCTTCACCTTAGCTTTGATACCATGTTAATTTTAGTTAACCATGGTATGTTCTATGCTTAGAGCAGTTTACTTCAATCTTTCTTATTAGCCCAATTCAATTTGCAATCACATAACCATTGACAATAAATGTTGTTAGAACATAAATAAATCGACAGCCAACACAAGAGACACAAGTATTCTTGTACTTCTTATTCAGCACAGAGAGAGAAAATATTTTTTACAGTAGTCAACAGGATGCCCTAGCCAGCAAAGTCTTCACTGGTCAAACCAATAATTCAGCCTCCAACCAAGCTCGGTCAAACTCGGTCAAAATCGGCCTTCCATCAAAGTCAAACACAACCCAAAATAGTCCACAAATCTGGTCAACGCAGAGGTCAAATCTTGCTGTCAAATAACAATCAAAGTTGCGGTCAGCTACAGTCAAAGTCAACGTTTGACCACGGTTTTGTGCCTCTAGCTGCGATCTCTCCAGATCGGATTTATGACCTAGAAAGCACAGTGAAATCACAAGAGTTAACCCAAAGTAAACGCTGGTCAATGCTGTCCACAAAAGCCCTAAACCATTCCGAAAATTGCAGCGTCCTGTTTCACACATGTGGAGGGGAGAGAAGTCTCTAAGGCTGTACGAACCAATCAGATGAGAGAGATATGTGTGAGATGAATGAATGATGAAATGAGCATCACGTCTCTCCTTTTTATATCCATGACTGTGGGTGTGTGACACAACTTTTGGGGCTTGTGAGCCTACATTACAATTATGGCCGACCTTGACAAATTGCACATGTCTGGAAAAAATAAATTCAAAATACGAGTTCCGCTCATCCAAACAAGATGATCTTTAGATCAATCTTGCACCTCTTCGAAAGAGGAATCCAACAAAAATATCATCTCCATCATATGAGCTATGCAACATGGAGTTTGGCCCCAATTGCCAAATTTAACAGTGATGTATTCCCCGCTCAGGAAAAAATATTCCAACCTGAACTATCATTGCCCCTCACTGCAATCGAATCAACTCAATGATCTTCTCCGGCTACTTTGCGTTGCTCACTTGAGGAAATTGATCTCTAGATTCACTTGGTGTATTTTCCAAATGGTCATCGAAGTCCTTGTTATAATCTTCTCGTTGGATAACCAACAACCTAGATTAAAACATAATCAATGACTTAGATCATATTGACTCGATCTCCTTTTTTTTCCAGAAGTTTCACACCTAGTTCTATTAATATACTTTAATTCCCTAAGTTTAGACTTAGGCTCCCATTAAAAATAATTAATTATTTTAATAAAACCCCATCCGGTTGGAATTTCCGAAAACGCTTTCTGGGTATTTTTGAATACATGTGTCTAAGCCTCCCTACAAAATTTGAGAGTTAGAGCACATTCGATGCTACCAGAAATCAACAGACGTTGGCCCTGGAGAGGCTAGATCCGGGCCCGAGAGGGCGGAAACCTGAAACCCCCTCTTCAGAAAAATCTAACTTGCTTCAGATCTGAAATTTACTGCAAATTCTTCAATGGTTGGCCTTGCAAAATTTTTGGAGACTAGATCTTACCCTCAAGGGCCTAGATCTAGCTCTTAATCCAACTTTCTCCACTTGATCTCACCTGCAAAAATAAATTTACAAATACCTAAAACCCCAATATATACAAAATATCTCAAAACCCCAAAATTCCAATTAGAAAAATAATTTACAAAATAATTTACAAATATACAAATGTACGCTTTTGAAATAAATTTTGAGAAATAGATTTTTTATGGAGTTTTATTTGATAAATGGCTAATAATACTTTGGAAATTAATGTAAGCTACAACCTTAGTGAAGTTATATAAACCATACAAATATTTGAATTCCAAACAAGGTCAGTTCATTCCCACAGTTTGTGAACTTGGAGCCCAAGGACTAGGGAACCTGCAAACACTATATATTTTCTCAAGCAAGCTTGTTAGACATATGGTGAATTAGATTACCTAAGATAAACCCAAAATCTATCAATAGAATGATCTTATCCCCATCTAATTAAAAACAAACTTTTAAAAATATTAAGCACAATATAGGAAAGCCCATACCCAATGCATACCACAAATCAATGAACACTGAACACCATGAACATCACCCCAAAGTGTTTATTATGATTCAAATAAACGTTCTCAGCAGGACAATAACGTTTCATCAACTTTTTTGTAGAAATTTCTTAGCCAAAAATCAGATCTCTCTATTGTAGATAAATCTTCCAAATGGAAAAATAATGGCTAGTTGGCTTGATCCTTGTCAAACTAATCCCGGTCATTGATAAATCTTTGCTGATCTTTTAATTTCAGCTGTTGAAAATATTAATTTTGAGGAATTTTCAAATTTCTCATTAAACCCTTTTTTGATTAGTTCCAAATTAATTATTTTGAGCTAATTTCCTCAAAAAAATGACTTTGACTTAACCACCAAGGTCCAAGGGTCCAATTTTTCTTGAAATTTCCAATATTCCTTTGGTGAGGGACCTCCAAAAATTAATTCCTTTGATACCCACAAATTTTTCCACTCGGAGAATTTATTTTTTCTAAGACATTTAATTTTGACTCTAATTTATTAATTTTTTGGCTTAAGATTAATTTTAGTTTTTGCCAGAAGAATTAATTAATTGACACTTGAGGGGATCTAATATTTTTTACACACTCTAATATTTTAGCCATGGTGTTTAAGTATGAGGGACCATGCACTAAAATATTTTTTACATAAGATTTTTACAAATTCAACCCTCAAAGGGGGAACACCCGTTCGACTTGGACACTCAAATTACATACGCAATTCTACGACACAATATGATATAGTAGACCAAGTGATTTGTAGTAAAATAATACCAACTAGCTTAAATTGTTCGCAAATCACTTTTACAGAAGACTCAACTAAAACACTAGGACTTACCTAAGACTTTAACGAAGAATTCTACTCTAGCTTTGGGGTGAGGTTGGAGGGAAAAACTACGCTGACCATCTGTGTTTAGAAACACGAGTCAGTGAGACGAAAAACCTCCTAGGATGAAATTTTAGCCAAAATAATATGCTTACCTAGGCTGTTACATACATATAAGGTCTTACTAGCATCATTTACATTAAAAATTTGCAGAATGGGATTACAATGACACATAATGCTGATGGCTGATGATCCGGTCCTTTGAAAAAAATATTGGTACATCTGCTTCCTTGGAACCTTGACAAAAAGTGTGCAACACGGCCTAGCCAATTTGAATGGGAAATGCCCGCGACCCCTTAGACAAATTAGCAATGAAATTTTTGAGCCACAAAAATTTGATCAAGCCCTTTCTAGACGATGAGATATGCCTTCCAAGGCTAGCAGCCTCATAAAAGGATTTGATTTGAGAACACAAGAACAAACCCCAACTCGAATCCCTTCAAGAAAATTTTGTAAAACAAATTATGAGTGCAAATCCTTCAAGAGAATTCGATTTAAATGCAAAAATAGCCCTCAAATACTTGCGACCTCAAGGAGAGGGTTTAATCAATGTGGATGGCCTCAAAAAGTAATTTGTTCCTCCTAGAACCCTAGCCGTCCAGATTAAGAGAGAAGATGGCTTCAAAATACTTGTGATTTCCTTTGAAATTCAATGGGATCAACCTGCAAAAATTGTTTACAAATAGATCCAAGCCAAAAGCCCCACAAATATATACAAGATCTATATAGTTACAAGGGTTAGAAAAATATTTACAAAATTTAAATTACAAGACTGATCTAAAGGGTATGAGGACATCTCTGCCCTTTGATTAGCTAATTAGCTCTTAAATAGTAGATTATTCAATAATAGTTCTTTAAAAAGTTCTTGAGAGAGATTTAGATATAGATAATTTTTGATCTAGAGCAAATGACAAGAAAACCCCTTCTTATTTTGAATGATAAGCCTTCAGATGATCCCACTATGGGTTATTCAACTTCTATGCTCTGAATAGTTGGGTAATTCAACTGAGAATGTCCCCAAGTATTCAAGATCTAATCAACATAATAAATCTCTACACACTAAAAAAAAGATTTGTTTGATCCATAGAGAGTTGGATAGCACAATGATAGAGGAGTCTAAGGGTTTAACTGAAAACCAATAGATCTACTCTATCTAAAGTGATTCTCCAAAATCTAAGCAATGATGTAAGATAACTATACACCAATGAATCTTCAAGATTTAATGGAAATAACAAAATATAACATTAGTAGAACATGAAGTACAATAGATCAAAAATATATTACCATATAACCGGACAATAACACCATAGCTTTGCCTGTAAAGACTTTATTTTATTGCTCAACAAAATATTACAAAGTAGCAGAGCTTCACTTAGCCAATAGCTCAAGATTTTTCATGATTCAATGAGGAGCTTGCAACTTCCTTATATAAGAAATGAGAGAGCTAGAACCCTCGAAGTGGAAAAAACGACTAGTTGACTTGATTCATGGCATGATCCCTCTCAGAAAAATTTGATCCCTTGATTGCTACTGCACAAATCTATAGAAAAATTTGACTTGCTTGATTGATGAGCTGGATGGACCAATCTTTGACTCTGAAGTGGTTTTGGACCACTGAAATATCTTCAAAAATAATTTTCTAGAAATTTCCTAATTCAAAACAACCACCTAGACCAAAAATGTGATTTTCTTTGAAAATAATTCCTTCTTCTAGCCCAACGAATTTTTTGTGGGACTTTTCAGCCTTGGAAATGAGACTTTTGTCATATTTTGATTTGATTCCTTTTTTGGGAAAGTCCTCATCAATTTTTAATTATTTTTCCACTTCGAGAAAATTTCATTTTCTCTCATTTTAATTTTTTGACCAATTTTTGGCTAATTATTTTGCCATTTTATGTTGGAAAATAAAAATGACTCTAGAGGGGTTTAAACATATTTTTCACCCTCAAAGTTTCTAGATAGAAAGTTTAGGAGTTGAGGTGTAATTTTAAATACTCATACATCCTGTTTAGAAGGGGAATTTTGACACTTATAAATTGACCTCTAGACACAACCAAATTCTATGACACTTTAGACATGATCTAGTTTGATAATTTACATAGACTCTATACACTAGGACTTACCTAAGACTTCACCATTATGCCCTACTCAAGTTTTGGGGTATGTTTGGGAGAAAAACTCTACCAATTATAAGTGTTGAAAAAGACAAATAATTAGCAGAGGAAAAAAAACTCCTTAGGGTGAAACTCTTTGGTAAAAATCATAGGCTACCTAGATGTTTACATGGCTTCATAAACATACTAGAATCATTGTTAAAATTGGACACTAGGTCCAAACTCCATGTTGTGATGCTCAAATGAAGACACCAATATTTTTATTGGGTTCCTCTTTCGAAGAGGTGCAAGATCGATCTAAAGATCATTTTGATCCGATGAGAAGAACATTTATTTTGAATTTATTTTTAATACTTTCAAAATATGTGCAGGTCGGCCATAAGGTTTTACACCCCCAGCAAATGTGTCACACACCCTCAGTGATTGATATAAATAGAGTCAACGTTGGAGGACATTTCAGTCATCTCATCACACACATCCTCATGATCTAGAAATGGATGCCGGAAATGGATGTCGTAAATCTGGATACCGTAAATATGGATGATGCCGTAAATCTGGATGATGCCGGAAAAGGATGCCGTAAATCTGGATGCCTTAAATATGGATGATGCCGTAAAAATGGATGATGTCGTAAATTTGGATGATGTCGGAAATGGATGCCATAAATCTGGATGATGCCGGAAATGGATGCCGTAAATCTGGATGCTGTAAATATGGATGATGCTGTAAATATGTATGATGCCGGAAATCTGGATGTGGGATTCTTTTGTTGAATTATGTTGATTGTTGATGAGCTGTCTTTAAGGGCTGTGTGTGTGACACTTCTGGTTGGCTGACCGTATTGAGACTTTGCTGGTTGAAGCATCTTGTTGACTGCCATAACGCACCAACACACTTATATTTTTCTGGCTTGTCTTCTATTGATCTACTGGTATGTTCTATCAGCACTTTTCTTTCTTGTTTATGTGATTGCTGACTGACATTGGGGATAAAAGTAAAGTTGTGTCAAGCATAGAACATCTTCAAAAATTTACATGGTTTCAGAGTTGAGGTGAAGACAAAGCCCTAGTTTGTAGCAATCACCGAAGAAGAGGATGGGTTCCTCAAACTACAATGGCTTTAAAGCTGATGATCAGGAACTCAATTCATAAGAGTCTGTTTGCCTACATCTTTGAGCTAGGTCACTATGCTAGAGAATCCCCTTTCAAGAAGGTTAAGAAAATGAAGGCTCCCTCCGGCGGAAATGGGCAACCCTTCAAAAGGTCAAGAAATTCCATGTATGAGGAATAAAATGTTTTTGATGATAAAAGATATGAATTCATTCTTGTATCTTCCCTCTCTGTTGCATCTCCACCCGACACTATGGATGTCTAGTTGATAGATAGTGGTGCCTCAAGGCACATCATTGGGTTCAAGGAAGCACTTTCTGATATGGTTGAGAAGGATACTAATCTACAAATTATCCTTGGAGATAATGCACATATCCCGTGAAAGGGACAGGGACTGTGACCTTCCACTTGTCTCAAGGTCAAGTCCTCCGCCTGCAAGATGTACTATATGTACCTAATTTGAAGAAGAACCTTGTGTCTGTTTTGGCCATGGAAGACAAAGGTTTCAATGTGGCATTCATTGATGGAAGGTGCGCATGTGGAAGAAGAGTTTCAAGGAAGCTATCACGATTGGGTTTAGAGTTAGTACACTCTACTAGGTTGGAGGAAGTCCATTGGGAGCGATGACGTGATACTATCTGACAGACTGAACTATGGCACTGGAGGTTTGAACAACTTCACTACAAGGCCCTTCCCGAAGCAAGGAAGGTGGTGACGAGGATGCCTAAGTTCTCAAATAATCATGAAGGTGTATGTCAGGGTTGTGCCGAAGGAAGGCATACAAGGGGACCTTTCCCCTCAAGTGTCACAAAGACATCTAATGTCTTGCAATTAGTACATTTTGATCTGTCTGGTATGCTGCCCGTGACATACTTGGGAGGATGTTCTTATTATATAAGACGAACAAGTTCAAGAACTTTTGCAGAGGAGCTAGCATCAAGAGGGAGACCACAATGTCTGTGGGCTACAACGAAACTTCGAAGGCCTATAAAGTATATGTGTCTGGTTAAAGGGAAGTGGAGATATGCCATGATGTTACCTTTGACAAAGATGCTTCCCTGAGGAAAGTAGTCAATCTTCTGAGATCTGAGGAAGATCATGAAGCAAGGCCTGGAAATCAAGAATAACCAAAGGATGAGACAATGCCCGATGCTGAAGGACCAATGGACCTGATTGATCTACCTCCTTCAATAGGGAAGAGACCATCATGGCTCTCAAGGATGCCGAGGGACATATGGCCCCAAAGGGGGACATTCGTGAAAGCAAGAAGCTAAGTAGATACCAAGGGTATCTAGTAGCCATGAGTACTATTGTACAATCTGAGCCTGGATCTTTTGAGGAAGTCGTAAAGCATCAAGTCTGGAAGGATGCTATGCACGAAGAATATGAGTCCATAATGAAGAATGATGTCTGGGATGTGGTCCCGAGACCGAAGGACAAATCAGTTGTCACCGCGAAATGGCTCTACAAGATCAAGCATGGATCGATGGTAGTCTTGAAGTTCAAGGCAAGATTCGTTGCCCGTGGCTTCTCTCAAAAGGAAGGCATAGACTATGATGATATATTTGCACCTGTGGCCCGATATACCACCATCCGATCTATCATAGCCCTTGCTGCTATGCAAAGATGGATGTGAAGACCGCATTTCTGCATGGTGCGATAAAGGAAGGTGTATGTGGAGCAACCTTTGGGGTTCGAAGTCCAGGATCGAGACACCCATGTTTGTAGGTTGAATAAAGCCCTCTATGGGTTGAAGCAAGCACCCAGAGCTTGGTACGAGAGGATAGATATCTACCTGATGAAGCTAGGCTTCACTCGTAGTAATGCTGATCTGAACCTTTACTTCAAGGTTGATAGAGAGAAGCCTCTCATTCTGGTGTTGTATGTGGACGACCTCTTCCTGACAGGTGCTGTCCCTCTCATTCATCAGTGCAAGAGGGAGCTCGTTGCTGTGTTCAAGATGAAGGACCTAGGACTGATGCACTACTTCCTAGGCCTGGAGGTCTGGCAAAGACCTGGCGAGATTTTCCTTTCTCAAGGAAAATACATTGTGAAGCTTCTGGAAAGATTTAGTACGATGGGCTGTAAGTCCGTGTTGACACCAATGGAGCTCAACTTTAAGAAGTTGAGTGGTAGCGCTGCTGGGCCCGTGCTCGCAAATCCCACTTAGTATCTTCAACTCGTAGGGGCCCTGATGTTCTTAGTGAACACCCGTCTGGACGTATGTTGTGCAGTGAACACTTTGAGTCAACACATGGTTGATCATAACATTTGCTGGGTTGGTGCGAAGAAACTCTTGAGATATCTCCGAGGCACGATAGACCTTGGGCTAAGATACACTGTCGGGAGTATGACACTCCATGGATATACTGATGCCAATTGGGTTGGCAGTGTGGTGGATCACAAGAGCACATCTGAATGCTACTTCACACGTAGATCTGCTTCGGGCAGGAAACTGAAGTTGGTAGCCTTGAGCACCGCTGAGGCCGAATACATTGTAACATGTGTGGCCCAATGTTTTGAAAATCGCGATTGGGATTAAATCGCCGAGGGGAAAAAATCGGAAAAAATCGTAAAAATCGGGAAAAAAACGGCACATACAAAAATATTTATTTTTTTTCAATTTTTTTAATATCTAAAGCATCTACAGCATAAAATAAATGCATTGACACATAAATATGAAAAAAAAACTAATATATAAGATGTGTAATATCATGTCTAGTGCTACATCACACATAAAACTGAATCTTGTCCTGAATACCAAGTCCTGAGTCTCAAGAGTCAACTCAGCCTCAAAATATCAACAAAAAATATAATAATGTATCTCATATCATGAGTCATAATGTCATATACAAAGGAATGTCAATGCACCATATAACCTATGGTCCTATACTACTGATTTCCTCTGCCCCTCTTGCGAGAAAATACAACAGCTTTGCCTTTCCCTCTAGATGAAGAAGCTGGCAGGAATGGCAATGGACTCTGTCGTGCTCTAGAAGTAGCAGCAGAATGGGAACCTGAAGCACTAGGAGCTAAAGGAGGCAGACCACGTCCTCTACTGGTAGTAGTGGTAGGTGGTGTCACCTCCTCCTCGTGCTCCTCCTCCTCCTCCTGTTGCTCCTCGTCCTCGTCCTCCTCCCCCTCCACTACCTCTTGCTCTATCCAATCAGGGGCTGACTCCATGACAGGCCTCTCAGCCTCAACCCTCCATTCAGCAGTGGTGTCAATCGCATCTAAAGAGATGGCCTCCATATCAGGTGTCTTCTCAAGTTGTCTCACCCACAATCTAAGATTGTAGTAGACGTAAACCATGTCATTGAGCCACTGGGCCTCCAACCTGTACAATGGTCATAAATTAATAAATTAAATATTTAAAAAAAAAATATTTTATGAATTCAAAAAATCAGTTGGAATATTTTAAGTTTTTTACCTGTTGCGCCTTTTGGTGTGTATTTTTTCAAATACACTCCAGTTGCGCTCGCATCCTGAAGAGCTACATGTTTGGCTAAGTATTCTAATGGCAAGTTTTTGGAGTTTTGGTAATCTGCCACCGTAGCTCCTCCACCATGCATCTACAAGTTACAAGTTACAACAAATAAGATAAATTTATAAAGTTACAAACATAAGAAAAATTTTAAAATAATGGAAATCTTACCTGGCATTTTAATAGTCCTATCCTGGACAGCCATGTTGAAGCTCAAGGTGCCACCTGCCATTCTGTATACCTCCATCTCTTTGGATATCTCTGCACGTTCTGATGGATTTGGCACCATCTTCTGAACACAAGTGAAAAAGCCATCCATGACCTCAGCATCAAATTGGAAGCCACATGAATAAGAAAATGCGGCGTTCAGGAAGACCCCTGCAGCATGAATGGGACGATGGAGTGTGTTGTTCCATCGATCATCAATCACTTCCCATAAAAGAAGTTGTCTTTGAAACCCCTCATCACCCTTATCATCATAATAGCTGCGAACAGCTTTTTTGGCCCTATCCATGGCCTCATACAAGTAGCCCAGTGCGGGCTTGTCTCCATCCACCAATCTAAGAACCTTTACCAAAGGTTCAGTAATGCTGCACACCTCTTCCACTCCAGCCCAGAAACTTTCCTGATATGACACCAACCTGCAGATGGCCTCTCCCTCTAATTTGCGGCTGATAGTCAAAGCACGCCATTCATCTGAAACAAACATTCTCTTCAAATCCTACTTAGAATTCAAGAGGGATTGAAGAGATATGAAACTAGTGGCAAAACGTGTAATAGCAGGCCGCACCAACTCCTCCTTGTTGGTGAATGTCCTCATGAAATTAAGCACAGATGCATGATTATATATAAATTTTGTGATGCTCTTTGATGATTCTACAATATCTTTGACAAAATCAATCTTTCCGATGTCCTCCAACATCAAATCAAGGCAATGTGCAGCACAAGGTGTCCAAAATATGCTCGGATACCTCTCCATAAGCATCTTGCTAGCAGAAACATAGTTTGCAGCGTTGTCCGTTATGATTTGGACAACATTTTGGGGCCCAACCTCCATAATGAACACATCTAATAAATCACATAATAATCTTGCATCTTTGACATGTGCAGATGCATCAACAGATTTCATAAACATTGTCCCCTTGGGACAACTGACCAAGAAGTTAATAAGGGTCCTACCCCTTTGATCAGTCCAACCATCTGACATCACAGTGCATCCTGTGATTTCCCTTGATGCCCTTAACTCCTCTAATCTCTTGGTGCAGTCAGCTTTCTCATTTTGCAGAATGCGCCCTCTAAAGTCATTATATGAAGGGGCTTTGTATCCTGGGCCAACAACAGCGATAGCATCAATCGTAGCCTGATAAAATGGATTGTGCCTGGCAACAGTGAAAGGAATATCACTCCAAAGAAACAATTTGTCCAACAACCTATCAGCTTCTTCCTTCTCCTTTTTTTTAATAAGGGAGGAGATAGATGGCTGTGCCCCGTGAGTGGTTCTAGGAGCAAAAAATGAGGAGGCAGCTACGAGGCTGCCTGTAGAAGATGCTGATGCTGAACCACCACTACCACTCTCACGGTCAGCTCTAAACCCTGATATTTGACTCTTCAGGGTTGCCTTGCTGAGTTTAGTGGTTTCTATTCCTTCCAATGAGTTCATGGTTCTTTTGATTATTTCTGGAGTGGTATTTGTGCAAGGGCCTACTTCATGCCCAGGAATTTGTGCCAGGTGGTATTTCAACCTGTATACTCCCCCTGTCATGTGTTGACGACATAATTTGCAAGTCAAGTTTGCTCGGTCAAACCCCTGATCAGGTTCACCAAATTCCCATAAAGGATCTAATTTCCTTGGCATGTTGGAAACTTTGAACTTTGAAGTTTGAAAGTTGAAATTTGAACCTAGGGCATAAGAAAAATTGCCAGTTAAAAAATAAAATAAAAAAATTACAATTTTACATACAATATTTTGATTTTTTTCACAAAAAAAAACCCTCAACTCAATGCAAAAATAATGGGAAAAAATACATGTTGAAACACAAGCAAAAATAATGGGAAGAAACTAAGAGCACAAGAAAAAATATAAAAAACAAAATTTAGCAAAGAATTTTTTGCATTTTTGACCAAAATAAACCCTTTCCTCTCAATAAAACAAAAACAAAAAAAAAACCACAACCAAATGCAATCACAAATGATGAAAAATACATGGGTGATAGAAACCCATGGAAGAACAAGAAAAAAACAAAAAAAAATGGGTCAAATTTGATGCCCATACCTGGAAAAACGTTTTGCCGGAGACACTTGGTTCAAATTCGATTTTTGTTTGCTTGGCTTGCAAGAAATTCTTCACTTTTGTCCAATCTTGGGCTTGTAGATCACGTATCTCCCTCCTTGGCTCTCCTCCTTCACTCCTTAGCTCTCATAACCAAACCTGTGAATGTAAAAATGACAAAAAAAAACATCAAAATCGCACTTAAAAGTCGCTGTTTTCATTAGCCACGATTTTTACTGATCGAATCGCGATTTTTTCGTAAAAATCACAATTTTTTGGCGATTACCGATTTTTTGAAAAAATCGGGAAAAAATCGCCGATTTAATCGTTTGGGTTAAAAAATCGCGATTTTTTCAAAACATCGCGATTAAATCGCGATTTTCAAAACACTGGTGTGGCCTATTGTGAAGTCACTTGGTTGTGAAAGCTCTTCAGTGAGCTGTTCGAGCATGTGCTAGATGCCACCGTTATCCTTTGTGATAACTAGAGGGGGATTCGTTTGTCACAGAATCCCGTGTTCCACGAATGATCCAAGCATGTTGATGGCTGGTACCACTTTATCCGGGATATGGTACAGCGAGGTGCTGTAAGGCTCGATCATATAGGAACTGATGAGCAGGTTGCGGATATTCTCACAATGCCTTTGGGGAAGGTCATGTTCCTAACCTTTCGTGAGAATGTTGTTATCGTGGAATGACCCTATTCTGAGGGTCCTGTTGGACGATGAGCTTTGGGAGCTTTGGGGGGCTTTGGGGCTAGCTTCTCCGAGCTATAAGCAACCACAGGGCTAGGCTTGCTGAAACTTGTTGGTGTGCTTGGGCCCCACCGTTATGATTGAGTTGGTTCGCCTCTCATGATCTGTGCCCCGTATGCATCCTACCCATTTGAGTTCCGGACTCATGGGAAGTACCTCTCATTTGGCCAATGAGGTGGGAAAAGCTAGAGACTAGTAGCAAAGACTGATGGATGCATCAGAGATTGCCGTACTCTCTATCTAGGATGACACGTGTCCAACCACTTGATCTGGGATCAAGTCAAGTGAGGTTTCGGACCTCCTATTGAATTCGGGTCAGATAAACCAACTTCGGGTTGGTATGTGACTCTTTGAGTCCATGTGAGGTTTCGGACCTCCTACTGACGTTGGGTCAGATAAACCAACTTTGGGTTGGTATGTGACCCTTTGAGTCCATGAGAGGTTTCGGACTTCCAACTAACTTCAGGTCAGTGAGACTAACTTCGGGTTAGTATATATGACTCTCTTGAGTCCAAGTGAGGTTTCGGACCTCCTACTGACTTCGGGTCCGATAAATTGACTCCAGGTTGGTATGAGACTCTTTGTGAGTCCAATAGAGGTTTCGGACATCTGGGCTGAGTCTGTCAGCCGAGAATGACGTCTTTGTGACTGACCCACTTCTGTTTTGAAATAAAGAGGCCAACAAAGCAAGTTACGGCAGGATGACACACGATGTTTGATTGCACAGGTGGATGGAGTTCTCCCTAGGTTAGAGGGAGTGTTAAAATTGGACAACTAGGTCCAAACTCCATGTTTTGATGCTCAGATGAAGACACCAATATTTTTATTGGGTTCCTCTTTCGAAGAGGTGCAAGATCGATCTAAAGATCATCTTGATCCGATGAGAAGAACATTTGTTTTGAATTTATTTTTAATACTTTCAAAATATGTGCAGGTTGGCCTTAAGGTTTTACACCCCCAGCAAATGTGTCACACACCCTCAGTGATTGATATAAATAGAGTCAACGTTGGAGGACATTTCAATCATCTCATCACACACATCCTCATGATCTAGAAATGGACGTCGTAAATCTGGATGTCGTAAATATGGATGATGCTGGAAATGGATGCCGTAAATCTGGGTGCCGTAAATATGGATGATGTCGGAAGTCTGGATGTGGGATTCTCTTGTTGAATTATGTTGATTTTTGATGAGCTGTCTTTAAGGGCTGTGCATGTGACACTTCTGGTTGGCTGAACATATTGAGACTTTGCTGGTTGAAGCATCCCGTTGACCGCCGTAACGCACCAACACCCTTATATTTTTCTGGCTTGTCTTCTGTCGATCTACTGGTGTGTTCTATCAGCACTTTACTTTCTTGTTTATGTGATTGCTGACTGACATTGTGGATAAAAGTAAAGTTGCATCAAGCATAGAACATCTTGAAAAATTTACAATCATTTTTACATAATGGCCCACAGGGCTGCAAAATTTGGATTACAATGTAATGACCAGAAACCACATGATGATGATGACTTTTTGAAAAAATTTATGACTGCTTTGACATGTGTTCTGCTCATAGGGTATTTGACACTTTAGTGGTCAACAGGGTCGAAAGGCCTAATTACCATAGTAGATCAGATCTACAAGGCAATGAGTAGGGACAACTTGCTAGGTGGGGGAAGCCGCAACTGTTGAGAGGGTTTTGAGCCAAGAAATTAGGGCCGACGTGGACTGATATGATCCCTAAACAGGTAGCAAATCCTACAATAGATGCACCAATTCAAAAAGGTATGTTTTGATATGTTGCTAGAGGATAGAAGGTCTAGTTTGGACAGATTGTTGTTGGGCATCTTAAGGTTGTTGGAGGGCATCTAGTAGGTTCTTAAAGTAGCCCTAGATTAGTTGGCAAGAAGGACATTGACAGTTGTAAGGAGAGTGAAGTTTGGAGAGCTCAAGCGTTGACACCTTGAAGGACAAAGGACAACTAAGTGAGCAGATTGGGTCAACCCAAGTTCATTGTTGGAGAAAGGACATCCTTGTGACAATTCCAAACTAGAATCCTATTGCAGCAAGTGTAAATTATTCTCCTAATTGTTAATTTAATTTAACAGTTTATTTGTTGTTTGCTACGACATATACTGAATAAAATGTGGAAGAATAAACGTTCGAAGAAATGCTAACACACAAAATTAACACAATTATTTTGGGCTAAAGTCCCGTGAAAAACCCAACTCGGGAAAATCGGTGCAACAACTGAGGGTTTTATTATTATGCAGCAGTGAGAAAATCTGAGTACAACTGGATGCCGAAATACTAACAATCCTACAGAGAAAAAAAATATTGGCAAAAATATAGTGAGGAATTTTCCTCACCCCACAAGCAATCTCCCAGCACATCTTGCTTTCGGAAATATGGCCCTCTGACCCTCTGCACCAGTTTCTGTGCTTCCCTGCGTAGCTTGGCTGGATGTCTAGCCGCAAACTGATCTCTAATGAAGTTATTCTGCCTTTTGCTGGTTTGAAAGATGCTTATCCGACACTTTGGGAGTCCTTCTTGACCTATGGAACTGAAAACTCCTCTCCTTCTCAGCAAATCGATTTGCTTCTAGAGGCTATTGCGTTGCCCCAACGTTAGCCTCTCTGCGGCTCTTTTGCCTTTGCAAATGCACTCGCTACATCTGGAATGCCTCCTCCAGCCTCACTATCTCTGCCCCTCTCACATTGCTTCGATTTCTCTGACTCTCTCTCTGACAACTGATTGCTACTACTCTGGAAATCGACCTGTCAATGAAATCAAACTCTACAAGTGTGTTCTCCATCACCACATCGATCTCCTCTTATTTTCCTCTGTTTGAGCACCAACGACCAAGATTAAAACTTAATCAATAGCTAAGATCATCTCTGGATCAATCTGTGTGAGTTTCTAGATGATTATCACCTTGACTTAATTAATTATGATTAATTAACCATATTCCCTAAGTTTAGCCTTAGGAAATATTTAAAAACTGGTTAATAATCTAATTAAGCCACTTCTAGGAGGAATTTCCAGAAAATATTTCTAGGTTTTGGAGAATTCATGTATTCTAGCCTCTCCAAAAAGTTTCGTGGCTAGAATACATCCGTTGCTACAAAAAATAACACTCCCTCTTAGCGAGGAATGTGTTCTAGTGCTGCACCTACTGCCACAACACCCCGTCTCTGTATCATCTCTTGTCATGCTGCTAATGTCTGGCTGCTGTTGCCCACCAACCACTGCGCAACTCTGATATGTGTTGCATCTGTGTTGCTGCTGACCCTGCTGAACTGCTGCCAACACTGCATTTGCACCACAACTTTGTTTCATCTGCTGCTGCTGCAACTGCAACATCTGCAATAGAAAAACATCCAAAATACTGAATCAATTGTGATCATTATAATGCATCTGTCACCCGAGTCTTCGACTACTACTAGCCTTTGCAATGTCCACTGAAGATTTTGCGCTGTTGTTGACTCTGCACTGTGTCAACTGCACTGCTTCGAACTTTGCACTGCGCTCCCCAACATCTGATTGCTACTATTCTCTGCAACTGTTACTCTGGTGTTTGACTGCATCAACTGTCACTGATCCATCCTGCTATTGAATACTGTGGACCCCCATAACCAGGTATTGATCCAAGAGGTGGAATCCTCAAGGATCCTGCGCATTTGGCACACTGGAGTCTCATACTCCTCCTCCACTTGGATTTGGTGCCCCACTATCTTCCTTCGAGTCTTGTCCATGGTTGGGACCCTTCTTCGCTTTGCATCTCACACTAAACAACTCGCACCTCCTCGAACACCTATCTCTGGCAATTGGAAGACAATTTGTTGCCCAGATCTGCATTCTGGATAACTTGCATGACCTCCTATGCAAAGCTGCAAAATATGTGAAACTCAAAATTAGAGAAAATAAACTTGAAAATCTCCCTCTTTGCTGCTGCTCGGCTACTGTATCTGCTACTCACACTCTGTTCTAGAGTAAGATCTGCTCACAACTACTGCCAATTTGCAACTGGAAAAATTAGATCTCTAAATCTTGAGATCCCCTGAGAGAAAATTTCCTTCTGATGTGTGTTCTCTTCTTCCACACGACGCAGGTTTTGCTCTAGCAACTGCTGCAAAACCCTCTATTTCCAGCTAGAGATCTACCCAACGAAAATACTGAGCTGCTCCCTCTGCCTCTAGAGCTGCTCGATCTAGAGAGATCGAATTTTTCTATCCCTCTTAGAAAAATCGAATCTCCTCAAGTGACTCGACCTCTTGGCAAAGTGACTGCGTTGCTCTCTGGGAATTTCGATCTGTTGCCCACATTGAATAGCGAAATTCCTTCCTTTCGCTTTTGAGTTGTTCGACTGATCAACTGCGCTCTGATACCATGTGAAAATTCCAAACCACAATCCTATTGAAGCAATTTAATTTAACATTTTATTTGTTGTTTGCTACGACAAATATTGAATAACTCACACTGCAATCTGCACAAATAAAAATGCGGAAGAACAAACGCTTGAAGAAATGCTAGCACACACATAAAATTAACACAATTATTTTGGACAAAAGTCCTCTGAAAAACCCAACTTGGGAAAACTGGTGCATCAGCTAAGGGTTTTATTATTATGCATCAGTGAGAAAATCTGAGTACAACTGGATGCCGAAACACTGACAATTCTATAGAGAAAAAAATATTGGCGGAAATCTAGTGAGGAAGTTTTCTCACCCCACATGCAATCTCCCGTCACAACTTGCCTTTAGAAATATGACCCTTTGACCCTCTACGTCAGCCTCTACGTTGCTCTACATAGCTGGTTGGACGTCTAGCCTCATATTGATCTCTGATGAAGCTGTTCTGCTTTCTGCTGGCTGGAAGGATGCTTCTCCGGCACTCCGAGACTCCTTCCCAGCCTCTGGAACTGAAAACATCTCTCCTTCTCAGCAAATCGAATTACCTCTAGAGGCTACTGCGCTTCCCCAACGTCAGCCTCTTTGCGGCTCTTATGCCTCTCTGCAAATGCACTTGTTGGATCTGGAATGCCTCCTCCAGCCTCACTGTCTCTGCCCCTCTCTCATTCCTTCTATTTCTCTGACTCTCTCTCTGGCAACTGACTACTGCTACTCTGGAAATCGATTTGTTAATGAAATCGAACTCTACAAGTGTGTTCTCCATCACCACATCGACCTCCTCTTATAATCCTCTGTTGGAGCACCAACGACCACGATTAAAACTTAATCAATGGTTAGGATCATCTCTAGATCGATCTGTGTGAGTTTCTAGATGATTCTCACCTTGACTTAATTAATTCTGATTAATTAACTATATTCCCTAAGTTTATATTTATGATATGTTTAAAAACTGGTTAATAATCTAATTAAGCCACTTCTAGGTGGAATTTCCAGAAACGATTTCTGGGTTTTGGAGAACTCATGTATTCTAGCTTCCCCATAAAGTTTCGTGGCTAGAACACATCGAATGCTACAAAAAATAACAATCTTGCAGTGATAGGCGACAACCCTCCGACCCAAAGTTCGTCTTCATTGGAGCAGCGCAGGAAGGCAATAGAGAGAAGAAGTGCCGAAGGAGTTGAGGAGTAACAGTGGGCAGTTGAGAGTTGTTCACAAACAGAGTTGTAAACAACTCAACAGAAGACCCTAAGTGTTTATTCATTAATGGACGAATGATCAACTGGAGGGTAGATTTGTGAGTCGTGTTTAGTGACCTAAAGGAGCAGGTGCATTGATAGAGGCAATGCTGCAGATTGGGAACAAAAGGACCAACAATTGTGTTCAGGATACGATCAAGGATGCTGTGATTGTTGACTACATTAGCTAGATGGTTAGTGTATCTTATTCAAGCCAGTTTGGTTGTCATAATTGTTGACAACAAGCCCTAGTTTGTATTTTTGTATCAATGGATGTGTTGACCACTGTAGTGGCACCTGATGATAATGAGAAGACTCCATGCCCAAAAATGAACCAGAGGACACATACCATTAGATATCATAAGATATCATCAGTTCAACAGATTTTTTAAACTCTACTTCTAATTCTCATCATCTTTCTCTTGTACCTAGAGTCCACGCCCTATGGGGAATTGTAATAAGTGACGCTAGTAATGATGAGTTTTGAGTCAGTATTGAGTCTGTAACAGGCCTAGGTAGCCTGAGACCTTGCCAACAAGTGAGTATTACTCTGGGAGGTTTTTTTTACTTGGTTAATTATCATCTCCCTACTAGGAGTTAATAATTAATTGAGTTTTTTCCTTCAATTTTACCCCAAAGCCGGAGTACGGCTTGATGGTGAGGCCTTGGGTGAGTCCTAGTGTCTAGAGTCAATGTATATTACCATACTAGATCACACAAAAAATTTCGTGGAATTTGGTTAGGTCTAGGTAGTGATTTTTTAATTTTTTAGATTTCCCACAAGTCGAAAATTGCAATAAAAATTGTAATTGAATTGTAATAAGTGTTGTCTAGAGAAGTTGTATGGGGTATGAGTAATCAAAATTACACCTCTCATGCTCAACTTTCTACTATGACACACTTTGAGGGGTTAAAAATGTGTTTTGAACTCTCAAAACCCACTTTTCCTAAGTTTAGTGGGAAATCTGGCAATTAATTAAGCCAAAAATTAAATAAATGGAGAAAAATAAATATCCACACATGCTAAATGAGGTGGAAATGAGGTGGAAAATTATGGAGGAGTTAAAGTGAAGTCCCAAAGTGATGTGGACTCCTAAAATCAAGGAAAATACATGTGCTCATCGGACATTAAATGAGAGCTGCTTACTTGGAAATTCGAATTTGTGAAGTTAGTGCATATTTGGGAGGATTTGGGAGAATGTTTGGTGGATATTTTTGTGGAAAATTGCCCCCACATGGGTTACCACCCATATACACTTGTCATTCCATCATAAAATTCGAAATTGGCACATAAGGGAAGAAAAAAATGATGTCCACTTGCTAGAATCCGATTTTTACACTTGGCAATGGAGCTCCACATATCAAACTCGAATTTGCCTTGAGATCTCCTCCCTCTCACCACTTGGCATATGGTTCTTCATTGGGATTTGATCCCAACTTTTTATATAATGGAGTCATGGGCTTTCATATTGTATCATTGGATACGAGCTATTGTGCTTGTGGAAGCATTGCTACTTTGTACACTTTTCAAGAATATCAATAAAAAGACTTTGGGGGTCCATTCAAAGGTGTTCTTCCTTTGGAGCATGGTGCATTGGGAGTTATAGGTATAATTTTTTCTATGCTTTGAATTATTTCATTTTCCATGTATTCTTGTGAATTTGCTAATGCACAACTATCTTGTATTAGCATTTGATTTGAAAGTAGGCTCTAGAGGTTGAAAATTCTAGTTTATTTTCAAATAAATTTCTAAAAGTTTCAATTCATTGTTTGCTTATCTAAATCTACATCGACTAATTTGTGACTTGAGTACTGTAGAAGAATTCTTTTTGGATCAAGCGTGAGCGGAAGTCTTTGGGTGACCAACCCACTCTTGAAACACCTTCAAATGAACTTTCATTTGTTATTTGGATTTTCATTGTTTATCTTACGAAAAAGTGTCTTGCAGGGATTCGTTTGGACGTAGTTTGTATGCATGCAATCATTTAAAAATATTTTACTTTTCATTGTTCTTCATTGAATCATATTTTGCTATTTAAAGAGCTTAAACATGGCTAGACAAAGAGGAGAGTTTACTCATCCTCTTTGGCTTAGCCCTTTGTAGATTATTGTGCAATATTTTGTGATTTTCTTTGTCTAACACTTGGTTGGTTTTTTGTAGTTTTTTTTTTCTAACTTGTTTTCTTATAGCAACTTATGGGATTCACCTTCAAGAAACTACTAACAAATTGTTGCAGGACCTTTGAGCTCTAATGTCAAACGAGGAGGATTCTCTCTTTTTCCTTTGGTCGTGAGCATTGAGGAGGCTTAGCCTTTCTTCTTCACTTGTAAAAATCTGATTTCTATTTAGCCTTTATATTGCAGAAATTTCTCATCAAGGATAAGTCTCAAGACCTCAAGTTTCATTTGTAAAGGTTTTCCTTGAGCTTGTAGGAGGCGTCATAGTCTCTTACTTCTAACAATTAATAAAATTTCTGATTTTGGGTGCGTGGGTTTTACCCATTGGCATCTCAATCTCTCCATTTTTGGAAAGGACTTATGGTGTTATTCGTTGATCTCTTTAAATTGCATGCATCTCATTTAATTGGTTAATTAACACAACCATGCATTTCATTCATTTCACTAACTATTCACTTTGATTTGCTACAAGTTTTAAGAGCATTTACTTTCATAGCAAATTCCGATTTTTTTTATATGCAAACATCTTTACTTGAGTTTATTTAGCTTGAAATCATACTTCAAATTTATTTATGCTTCACCATTGAGCACATTCTATAATATTAAGTTTGATGCATCAGGTAAAACTACATTTTATTTCATGACAAACAAATATATTTCAAGTTGAAGTTGAATTTTCATTTTCATGTTAATTTACTTTTAGATCTTACTTGCCCCAAGCATCACTAAAATTTACCTCCAACTTAAGTTGGTTGAATAGACATTTTAGGGACTCTCTACCTCTATAAGCTCCTCACTGTGAGATCCAAATATTTGGGCGAGGGTGAGGTCTGAGGATTAGAGTTCAATTGTAACTTTGCTTTAGAACTGATTAATAAAATAAACCAAGAGCACTATCTCATCACATTTACTTGCAAATTTCTCAATTTTTTTGCTATCTTGATGGTTTAAAGTTTCACATGCAAATATTATCCCAAGAAGCACTTTGGATGCAAGCATTTTAGTTCCTTAAATTTTGCAACAAGTTTAATTCTATGGTACTTGGAAATTTGCTTACTTTTGCAACTTCATTGCATGGTGTCATTTTAACGGTCATTATGGTTATGGATGATTGATATATTGTGTTTCATTGGCAAATACTCTTATTTGGTATTGCAAATTTAATTGCATGTTGTTATTTTAGTCTAACATTTGAGTTTTTCTATCATCTCATTTAAATTCTCCAAAGCAGAACACTAATTGTTTCCTTTTGAGCAAGATAGTTTCCCATGCTTTGATTCATAAATCTATTTATCTTGAAAGCATTTACAATATCTTGTGCTAACATTTTCTTGTTTCACTTTTTAGGACTATTTTTATTTTCCATTTGAAAGCATTTTACTTCATTTAAGCAAATACATTTTCATTTCAAAGAGCAATACTTTCAAGGCACTGGTTTTCATATGCTTTATGCTTATTTAAATTATGTATTGATGGTTATTGCTCCTATCACTTTTTGCTTATAAATCTTAAGAAATAATCTATTTAAATCTAACAACTCTCTTAGAAACTCACATCTTTTAACTTAGTTTTTCATTTAGGGACCACCCTCCATAGCTAACCTAGGAAATAGCTTAAACAGAGAGAGTCGGGATTAGTGTGACCGCCCTTTCTCTGAGTTCCTTGCCACCAACCACACCTTGTGGGGTTAAAGGCTTTTCCCGCTAACTGTAGGTGGGTGTAGGCGGCAAGCGATAAAATTTTTGGTGCCGTGGACAAGTCTTCTTGTGCCTGGGAAAACGACTAACTTTTGTATTTTTGCATATTTGAATTTTAGATTTAGATTTTTGCTCAAATGGCGACTCCACTAAATCCTAATTTTGCATGAGTCTCTATTAGGAGAAATTCAAGTGGTCTAGTTAGCCCCTCTTTTGATCCTGATAGGGTTTTTAGAGAGAGGTTAAATAGACTTTTTTATAGTAGAGCTCTTTCTAGTCTTGGGCAAGAGGCTATTTCTGACATTCATTTGTTGTTTCAAGAACAAGTTGAGCCTAACATCATGAATGATCTTTTTGCTCCTTGTAACTTTACTAACATTAATGGCTATCTTCACAATATCCCTGACAAGGCTATTGAAAGGTTGCCTTCTTTTCAAGGTAATAATGCCATTAGCGCTGCATCGCATGTGAAGAAATTTAATGTTTGCATCTTTAAGTGGTGTAACGTTGCTAACTATGAGGATGTAAAGATGAGGCTTTTTGTTCTCTCTTTAGAAGAGGATGCTCTTGATTGGTTCATTGAGCAACCTGTTAACTCGTATGATTTTTTACAAACAATTGTTAATGCTTTCATGGGAAAGTATGGAGAGAGAAGAGAGAATAGTCATCTGATCAATGCCATTAGCACCATGAAGAAGAATGAGAATGAAACCATCGAGGAGTTTAACAAGAGATTCAATGAATTGGTTAAAAGCATGCCTACTACTATTAAACCTCCTGATGAATTTCTCTTATATTCCTATCTAGATTCTTTTGGTGTTGACGCTGCTTATGAGTTGAGAAGAAAGGAGCCTGCAACTTTGGGTGTAGCGCAAACTGAAGCCTTGAAATGGGAGAGGGCCAGAAAGCAATCAGGAAAATTTGAGATTCCTGGTTTCACTAGAGGGCCATTGAAATCGAATGATTCCAAAGGCAAGGCCAAGGAAGAGGCTACCCATGATCCTATTAAGGAATTAACTCAACTCATCAAGAGCATGGAAGAAAACCACACTAAAGAAATGCAAGCCATGCAAAGTAGGTTGGTGGCCATGGAAAGGTTGCAAGTGCAAAGATTCCAACCTAGGCCAAATAATGGATGGCAAAAGAATAAAGGCCCTCAACAAGATTATAGGCCCATAAATCCATTGGAATCCACCAACATGGTAGATCAAATTCCCCCTTTTTGTAGGCCATGTAATGAATTTCATGAAGAAGCCATATGCCCATATGTAAAGAGAATTATGGAAGGTAGCATGTTGGGAGATGAACATGTAGGAACTAGTGGTCAAATCAATATGTTCTCCATGGAAGATCAAATATACACCATTGAAAGAAATCAAGAGATTGACCATAGCCTTAATAATCTTGGGGTTGACAATATGATTGCTAATTTTGACAAAGTCACTAAGATTTTTTGGGAAAAGCCTACATCTGGAAAATTTCTTCTATGGAAAAACACAAAGGGATGACTTATCAGAGAAGGGATATTCAAGACCAGAATAATCAATGAAATTTTTCTCCTCCTACTTTAGAATTAAATTTTGACTTTGGCAATTGGGTGAATAATGCAAAGGTTTCTATCCCAGTGACAGAGCTTTTAAAGATACCATCTCAAAGGGCCAAGTTACTAAGTGCAATTGAAGTTACTCAAAGGGAAGAAAAGCCTAATAATGAACAAGAAGATGAAGAAATTGTATTGAAAGGTATGAACTGTTATGTGGGGAACGAAGATCATCTACCACTTTATGTTTCTTTGATAGTGAATGATCGTCTTTTACACAACTGCATGCTTGATTCAGGGGCTTCATCATATGTCATGACCAAGAAAGTCATGGAGCAACTAAATTTAAGGGTATCTAGGCTCTATCATAACATATGTTCAATGGATTCTAAAAGAATTGAAGTGTGTGGGATAATTAAAGATTTATAGGTTTTCCTAGCTGCATACCCAGACAGAATACTGACTATGGATATTGTTGTGATAGATGTTCCTGATTCATGGGGAATGCTCCTATCAAGAAAATGGGCATCAGATTTAGGTGGTAGCCTTCAAATGGACTTGTCATATGCCACCATCCCCATGCCAGATAATAACTTTTTCAGACTGGATCGGGAGTTAAAGAAAATATATCATGTTGAGGATCCAAGGAAACCCAACAATGAGATTATCTATAGATCATGCCAGACAGGAAGTGATGTTGTGTTAACAAATTTTCTTCCCCCCCTTAACACAACAGATTCAAAACGAAGAGATTAGGCATAGCTCAAAAAGCGGGGGTGCTTCAAATCTTCCATCAGAGCATTTTCAAGACAGAGCTGTAAGATTGATAGTAATTGCATCATCATCACAATCGCAACTAACCAGGAAGAAAAGAAAAAAACAAAAAAAGAAAAAGGATATAAAAAATGAACCACCAGTTTTGAGCAGGATCAAGCCTCAACGCGTCAAAAGTCAAAAAAGGAAAAGGAAGAGGTTTGGTATATCTAATGGCCATAAACATGTTAACATTGGGGCAAGTCATAGTCCCAAGATAATCAGAATTGGACAAGGCACACCAGAGAAAGAGCCTATGGATTTGCCTGTGAGTAGGCAGGTTCTCAAGATGGATTTCACCGAAAGCATTTGATGCCATGGGGCATCCTGTGTATCATATTCCTAACCCTATCCCTTGTAAATTTTGTTTAAGTAGTTTTATTTCATGAATAAATTGTTATTTTTGTTTCCTAGAATAAATTTCCATTTCTGTACTTGATTTTATTTGATGTTATTTTGAATGGATACTACTAATATATATCTTTGGTCGGTGGATGCAGATTCCAGGTTCTTGCACAATATCACTTCATATCTAGCATGCATTCCCATATGGAGCCAAATGTTGACCACTGGAGTGGCACCTGATGATAATGAGAAGACTCCATGCCCAAGGATGAACCAAAGGACACATGTACCCTCAGATATCATCAGTTCAATAGAGTTTTTAAGCTCTACTACTTCTCATCATCTTTCTCTTGTACCTAGATTCCACGCCCTACGGGGAATTGTAATAAGTGATGCTAGTAATGATGAGTTTTGAGTCAGTATTGAGTCTGTAACAGGCATAGGTAGCCTGAGACCTTGCCAACAAGTGAGTATCACTCTGGGAGGTTTTTTTTACTTGGTTAATTATCATCCCCCTACCAGGAGTTAATAATTAATTGAGTTTTTTCCTCCAATTTTACCCCAAACCTGGAGTACGGCTTGATGGTGAGGCCTTGGGTGAGTCCTAGTGTCTAGAGTCAATGTATATTACCATACTAGATCACACAATTATTTTTGTGGAATTTGGTTATGTCTAGGTAGGGATTTTTTAATTTTTTAGATTTCCCGCAATTCGAAAATTGCAATAGAAATTGTAATTGAATTGTAATAAGTGTTGCCTAGAGAAGTTGTATGGGGTATGAGTAATCAAAATTACACCTCTCACCCTCAACTTTCTACTATGACACACTTTGAGGGGTTAAAAATGTATTTTGAATCCTCAAAACCCATTTTTTCTAAGTTTAGTGGGAAATCTGGCAATTAATTAAGTCAGAAATTAAATAAATGGAGAAAAATAGATATCCACGCATGCTAAATGAGGTGGAAAATTATGGAGGAGTTAAAGTGAAATCCCAAAGTGATGTGGATTCCTAAAATCAAGGAAAATACATGTGCTCAAATAAAATTGAATTTCTGGCATTAAATGAGATCTGCTTATTTGGAAATTCGAATTTATGAAGTTAATGCATATTTGGGAGGATTTGGGAGAATATTTGGTGGATATTTTTGTAGAAAATTGTCTCCACATAGGTTACCACCCTTATACACTTGTCATTCCATCATAAAATTTGAATTTGGCACATAAGGGAAGAAGAAAATGATGTCCACTTGTCGAAATCCGATTTTTACACTTGGCAATGGAGCTCCCCATATCAAATTCGAATTTGCCTTGAGATTTCCTCCCTCTCATCACTTGGCATATGGTTCTTCATTGGGATTTTCTCCCAACTTTCTATATAATGCAGCCATGGGCTTTCATATTGTATCATTGGATACGAGCTATTGTGCTTGCGAAAGTGCTGCTACTTTGTACACTTTTCAAAAATATTAATAAAAAGACTTTGGGGGTCCATTCATGGGTGTTTTTTCGTTTGGAGCATGGTGCATTGGGAGCTATTGATGTAATATTTTCTATGCTTTGAGTTATTTCATTTTCCATGTATTCTTGTGAATTTGCTAGTGCACAACTATATTGTATTAGCATTTGATTTGAAAGTAGGCTCTAGAGGTTGAAAGTTCTAGTTTATTTTCAAATAAATTTCTAGAGTTTCAATTCATTGTTTGCTTATCTAAATCTACATGGACTAATTTGTGACTTGAGTATTGTAGAAGAATTATTTTTGGATCAAGCGTGAGGGGAAGTTTTGGGAGACCAACCCATTCTTGAAGCACCTTCAAAGGAACTCTCATTTGTTATTTGGATTTTCATTGTTTATCTTACGAAAAAGTGCCTTACAGGGATTCGTTTGGACATAGTTTGTATGCATGCAATCATTTAAAAATATTTTACTTTTCATTGTTCTTCATTGGATCATATTTTGCTATTTAAAGGGCTTAAGCATGGCTAGACAAAGAGGAGAGTTTACTCATCCTCTTTGGCTTAGCCCTTTGTAGATTATTGTGCAATATTTTGTGATTTTCTTTATCTAACACTTGGTTGGTTTTTTGTAGTTTTTTTTTTTATAACTTGTTTTCTTGTAGCAACTTGTGGGATTCACCTTCAAGAAACTACTAACAAATTGTTGTAGGACCTTTGAGCTCTAATGTCAAACGAGGAGGACTCTCTCTTTTTACTTTGGTCGTGGGCATTTAGGAGGCTTAGCCTCTCTTCTTCACTTGTAAAAATCTGATTTATATTGAGCCTTTATATTGCAGAAATTTCTCATCAAGGATAAGTCTAAGACCTCAAGTTTCAGTTGTAAAGGTTTTCCTTGAGCTTGTAGGAGGCTTCATAGTCTCTTATTTCTAACAACTAATAAAATTTTTGATTTTGGGAACGTGGGTTTTACCCATTGGCATCTCAATCTCTCCATTTTTGGAGAGGACTTGTGGTGTGATTTGTTGATCTCTTTAAATTGCATGTATTTCATTTAATTGGTTAATTAATACAACCATGCATTTCATTCATTTCACTAACTATTCACTTTGATTTGCTACAAGTTTTAAGAGCATTTACTATCATAGCAAATTCAAATTCTTTTTATATGCAAACATCTTTGCTTGAGTTTATTTAGCTTGAAATCATACTTCAAATTTGCTTATGCTTCACCATTGAGCACACTCTACAATATTAAGTTTGATGCATCAAGTAAAACTACATTTTATTTTATGACGAACAAATATGTTTCAAGTTGAAATTGAATTTTCATTTTCATGTTAATTTACTTTTAGATCTTACATGCCTCAAGCATCACTAAAATTAACTTCCAACTTAAGTTGGTGGAATAGACATTTTAGAGACCCTCTACCTCTATGGACTCCTCACTGTGAGATCCAAATATTTGGGCGAGGATGAAGTCTGAGGATTAGAGTTTAATTGTAACTTTGCTCTAGAACTAATTAATAAAATAAACCAAGAGCACTATCTCATCACATTTACTTGCAAATTTCTCAAATTTTTTGCTATCTTGGTGGTTTAAAGTTTCACATGCAAATTTTATCTCAAGAAGCACTTTGGATGCAAGCATTTTAGTTCCTTAAATTTTGCAACAAGTTTAATTCTATGGTACTTGGAAATTTGCTTACTTTTGCAACTTCATTGCATGTTGTCATTTTAATGGTCATTATGCTTATGGATGATTGATATATCTTGTTTCATTGGCAAATACTCTTATTTGGTGTTGCAAATTTAATTGCATGTTGTTATCTTGGTCTAACATTTGAGTTTTTCTATCATCTCATTTACATTCTCCAAAGTAGAACACTAATTGTTTCCTTTTGAGCAAGATAGTTTCTCATGCTTTGATTCATAAATCTATTTATCTTGAAAGCATTTACAATATCTTGTGCTAACATTTTCTTGTTTCACTTTTTAGGATTATTTTTGTTTTCCATTTGAAAGCATTTTACTTCATTTAAGAAAATACATTTTCATTTCAAAGAGCAATACTTTGAAGGCACTGGTTTTCATATGCTTTATGCTTATTTAAATTATGTATTGATCGTTATTGCTCATATCACTTTTTGCTTATAAATCTCAAGAATTAATCTATTTAACTGTAACAAATCTCTTAGAAACTCACATCTTTTAACTTAGTTTTCCATTTAGGGACTACCCCCCATAGCTAACCTAGGAGATAGCTTAAACGAAAAGAGCCAGGATTAGTGTGACGACCCCTTCTCTGAGTTCCTTGCCACCAACCATAGTAACTGTAGGTGGGTGTAGGCGACAGGGGATAACACGATGTATGAGGGCCATTATGCCTGGTACGAGAGCCCTAGATAGTTGTATTACAATTTATTAATATAAGGAAGTTGGGTTGTCGAAAATTGTAAAAAATTGTCTATTTTGTGCACATGTTGATATAATGTTGTTTATATTCTGTTGTGCAAAGTAGTTTGTTATGGTATTTGGATTAGTAGTCTCAGAGATTTTAAGATCCTAATCTAGATTCGAGTACTCTTCTGTCAGTGGAAACAATTGTTCTAGGGTTTGTCCTTAGGATTTTCTGGTTCAAACTTTTGTTGGGGTTTACAAACCCTAGATGCTTTAGTATCCAAAGTCTTCAAAACCTGCCACCCTTGAAATTTGCAAATTCTACAAGTATACTAATGTGTTAATTGCAAACCCTTGAAATGGCATTTATATGCCTTATACTAGGGATGGAGCTTATCGATGTTTTATTCATTGATTGTTTAACATTGATTGTACCAAAGTAACTTAATCTTCACGTGCAAGAAAAAGGATCCAAGCACTTGTTGTATCAATTATGTTTTGTCGCATACAATATGTCTTTTCATGCTATGCTTCTAAACGTAATGCAATATTTTAAACAAACATGTCAGTTACAAATACCGTCTTCAAGGATATATGTTATATGATTGAGACTCCTTGAGAATGAAGGGAATCCTTATCATGATTGATCTTGAAGGTTTTTCTAAGTATACTTTACAGTCTCTAGATTAATCCATGATACACTCAAGTGTGGCATTATTAATAGTTTCAATGAGAACCACAAGGCTAACTACAAGTCTCTTTTCATTAGACTCATACCTGGTCCTTCAACCAAAATTTCTAAACGTGACCTGATAGTACATATCTTGCGGACTTTATAGCAATCCAAATATCGTCTTCTGGTTCCTTGTACTTATTTGGTTGTTATTCACATGAAAACAACAACACTTAGTATTAGACAATATTGTATTCACATTTCTTAGTAATACCAATATATTGACTCAGTCTGCTAATATTTTAAGGAGCGCCATATTTTGCACATGCCTTTACGACATGTTGAGATCATCTTGCTTCATTAGATTAGAAGTTATTAGAGTCAAAGATAACGTATTTATGACTAGGCCTAGACTAGATTTTGCTGACAAATCTTTAAAAATAAATAAATACATACCTTGAGTGTCAAGCTTCATACAAAGATACGTACGAAGTTAATTCTTGAAATTCATTTGGATTAGGCAGAGATACGTACCAGGTTAATCCTTTTCCAATTTTGTAAGGATATCAGGTCAGCTATATAGTATTTTGATTAGGTCTCATCTCCTCCTTCTATTTAAGGGTAGAACCCTATCATCAAATTGTTTTCTCTTCATATACTCTCAACCAATGTTGCGGAAATAACGACCGGGATAAACTCAACAAGGGTCTGATAAAGGAAAAAATCGTAAGAATCAGGGACAAAACGATAAAAATCGGCAAAACATTGGCAAAATTTAAAAAAGTACAAAAAAATATAATTTTTTTCAATTTTTATAGTATCTAAAGCATCCACAATTGTTTGGTGATTTTTACGATTTTATCGCAATTTTTTCATTTTGGAAAAAATCTTAGCGATTTTTTCATGATTTTTTGGTGATTTTTTCGTTTTTTTTGTAATTTTTATGATTTTATCGCGATTTTTTTCCTTCTGGAAAAATCACCGATAACATCGGCTGATTAAATCGCCACACAGAAAAAATCATGATTTAATCGCGATTTTCGCAACACTGCTCTCAACTACAAGATGACTGAAATTGTAACTAGCAAGATGTCAACTCCTTCTTGAATAGCTCCTAGAACTCAGATTGTCATATGCCACAGAGATCATACTTCAGACTTGTATGCCACAAATTCGTATGCCACAAAGATTCATTTTACTTGGATGCCATTTAAAACAGTGATGAAATTTTGACTTTGGCATGCTTCATGGATTTAGGTTGTTCAGTCTAGATCACCTTCTACAAGTTCGGATTTTTATTGCAGAGATTTGGACCTATTTTAGAAAGGAGGTAGCTTGGTCTTGAGCCACAAAGATATCATTAGTTTTTCGGTCTACCACAAGGATCATATCGATAGTATATAGATCATTTGGCTTGATCAAGTTATTGTCCAAGGAAGTTCGAACGTCATCACAGAGATATCCACAGGGAGGATCTTTGGATCAGAGATGGCTTCATTCTGAGATAACTCGGACCTCATCACAGATATGTAACTTAGATGACTGCTTTGCAACTCCTAGCTCTGAAACTATGTTGAAATTCGAGTACAATCTAGAATTTCTGATCATGATAATTACTTGTGCCTGATATATATGTTCACTTTTAGCATTCTCTTCATTTTAATTATGTCATCAAGCAATTATGCATTTAATAAAGAAATTAAAGATCATAGTGCAAAAAAGGACAATAGACACCATAAGTTAGGCCAGAGGCCACAACAAAACCCACAAGGGGAAAACCCATCAATCCTTTCCTTATAGAATCTTTGTCAAAGAGAGAAATCCAAGTCATATTCAATTTGACCAGTATGACTTCCCAAGTGCCAAGTCAGCCCTTCACCATAAGTCTTCATGAAGTTTTGTCCATAAGTTGTCACATGTTTATCATACCTCTGCCACATGTCTGTCCTTAACACTTCCTCAGAGATGCCCTGTTATCTGCCTCAGATATTCCATGCGAAGTGCCTTAGTTGTTATACACGAACTGTCTGAGAATTGCCTCTGATGTTGCACACAAGCTTCCTCAGATACCTCAATTTCTTGTCCACAGAAGAACACCAAATTTCTTGCCAAATGGTGGAGAATAGATGCCAATATATAGTTGTTTCCATGTTAGAAAAGGTGCCTCTAAAGGCAGAGCCAACTTGTCATCTGGAAGGCCAACTTGACAGTTGGGATTTGACCAAAAGGCACATAAAAAAAATAAAATTTACTTTTTCTTTTCAAATGTCCACATGGGACATAACAAATTTTTTTTATTGACATAAATAATTTTATTTATTTATGTATTTATTTATTGACTCTTTATAACATCATACATTATGAAGACCGAACCTAGTTACAAATTCAACAAGGTCAAGTTATGTAGCAAGTGCAAAAGATATATAACAATGTTTCCCACACAAATGTATTTGTGAATGTTGGTTGGAACTCGGGACTAATGGATTAAGAAACTTCTTGTGTTTTTTTGCTTTTATCTTTTTTAACTAAAGAAATATAGTTCCTAGTTTGTATATTGGCTGAAATATACAAGTGACATAGCTGAAATATTGGCTGGTAACCCTAGGGGACTCAATGGGATTTGATCCCCATACCTCTGTCAATCAGCTAACAACATAACGACATCTACCAAGCAATCTAGCCCTTGGAAAAAATTGTACCTTTTTATCTTATGCTTGATTCCAGAAATTCTTTGTGTTGTAATATGGAATAAAAAGTTGATTCCCCTGATCTCTCAAAATAAGAATATGCGTGTGACCTGTTATCGCTTGCCTCCTACACCTACCTATAGTTAGTGAGAAAAACCTTTAACCCCACAAGGTGTGGTTGGTGGCAAGAAACTAAGAGATGGGGCTATCACCTATTCCCATCTCTCTTCGTTTAAGCTATCTCCTAGGTTAGCTGAGGGGGGTGGTCCCCAAATGGAAAACTAAGTTAAAAGATGTGAGATTTCTAGGAGATGTTAGAGTGAAATGGATTAATTTTTGAGATTACAAGTAAATATAATATGAGCAATATGAGGTAAAATCAACTTAAATAACCATCAACACATGAGATAATAATAAGTATTTGTAAAACCAGTGCCTTCAAAATATTGCTCAAAAATGAATGATACTTGCTCAAAATAAAATAAGGTGCTTCAAATTGAAACAAAAGTAATCTTGAAAATGAAATAGGAGATGTTAGCAAAACAAGATATCAATGCGAGATATAAAAATGCTTTCAAGATATATGATTACTTATTAATCCAAAGCATGATTAGAATTCTACTTGCAAAATATAGATGAGATGATGCTTGCCAACAAACAAAATATTCAATTCAACACATATTCATAAATGAAAAGTGTGTGGATTATTTGCAAGTAAAACAATAAGATGTATTAATATAAAATGCACCTAAACTAAAATTGAATGCAATTATGTTGGTTACTTTTAATCTAAATGCTTAATCTAGGTGAGAGATCTTCCTCTTGAGCTCTTGCCAAAGGGTAAAATTTAGGGTTACTGTAAGAAAGAGGGGCTGAGGACACAATGGTGTTGTTAACGATACCCTTCTCCCGAGTCTTACTAGACAACGTGTGCCTTTGTTCCTACAAGGGGACAAGCCACTTTCATAACTACAGGGTCACACGCCTTTACCCTAATTCATACCAATTGTAAGAACCTTCCAAGAAAGTATTTTTCCTCTAGTTTCTATCAACCAAACTAATGCTTGGAGGTAAATTTTATGCAACTATGTTAAAATACCTAATATGGTTATGCAAGTGAGTTTGCAAGTGCTATGTGAAAAATGAAAATGCTCTTAGTAAGATTGTTCGACAAGATCACTTTTTGTATTTGCTCAAGTAAACATAAGATGCATAAGCTTCAAGAACAACTGAAATTGTGAGTTGGTAAAGATAAATGATGAACCAATAACAAACTATAGCAAATGAAGCCTGAAGTTTATGAGCAACTAAATTGTATGTAAAGTAAATTGCAATGCTTTGAAAAATAAAATTGAGATTTATGCTCACAATAGCTTTGCAAAAGGAACTTTGTAATATTCCCAATTAGCGATGGCTAATTGGAAATATTAACTTTGATCAATTTTGCCTTCTATAGTTAGAAATATAAATAAAGTGAGTGAGAGGGGGACATAACTCACTAAAATAAAGTGCACTCCCTAGTAGACTCAACGTTGTGACTTAAGTGGGCCAAGGGGGGCCAAGAGACCATGTAGAGGGGGACTCACTTAGACCACGTGGGCCATGACAGCGCAGTTTAGTTGGCAACGTGGGCCAAAGGGAGGCTACGTTGGAGATGGTGGGGCCTAGGGTTGAGAGAGGCCCATTGTTATAAAAAGGAGGAGAGCCTCCTCATTTCCTCATTCGAGTTTATGCATTTTGAGCTGGTCACTACGACTTTGAGCACGCTGGCTGTTTAGCTTGTCTGCAGCACTGTTTAGTGCATTGAGTGTCTCCGTTCGGAGATCTCACCCTCAGCCCCGGGAGACTTCGAGTGCTTGCTCGGGTGAGGTTGTTCCATTAGTATTTTGCAGGAGGATTGGTGTTTGGCATTTCTGGAGGAGCAGGCATCCATAGATTGCGCAGTCTTGAGAGGGAGGATGCAGTCCATATTGAGGGAGCTCCGGTGTGGCATTCTTTCGGAGGATTTCTGTCAGGAGATTGAGCAAGGGGCCAGCCCTTGCCTATTGGAGACTTTTGGTTGAGCGGGAGGTCGTATTTTGGAGTATTCCATTCAGTCTCAGCGCAGAGCCTTGGAGGATAGCGTAGGTCCCCAAGGGGGGGTATTTTCGAGGGTCGTCCATTCCAGAAACGCTCTTTGGGCTTTTCTGGGTATTGTGAGTAGAGGCGGATTCCAGAGTTTTAGCTCATTCCGAGTAGGGGAGCAGCCCCAACTACTCATTTGGTTCCAGCAGTAGCAGCTACACGACAATTTTCCAGCAGCTTGGACGCAGATCAGAGAGCAGCCATTCCATCGATATTCTGAGAGTATTCCTACACTTGCCTGTTGCAAGTCGAGGTGCCATCACTCTGATCACCTCTTGTACTCATTTCTATTTCTCTGTATAATAAAATGGCTCAGTATTCTCTCTAATTTGTGTATATGTTGCATATATTGTTTCTAGTATTCCATGTACTGTTGTATGATCCACGTCACTGCTTTGAGACTTTCTGTTGTTATGCCATCTGTTGTGTTTTGCCCATACTCTATAGATGGAGTCTGGTGAGGGCCAGGTAGCCTCCAGATCTCATCCTCTTTTCAGAGGTGAAATATCTGGTAAACGCCCCTCCAGTCCATCTCTGGTTTAGAGTTGACTGTGTTTGAGAAATATCCCTGAAAGGGGATATTACAGTGGTATCAGAGCTCATAGATCTGGCTCAGCTTGTGGAGCTAGTTGTCTATGACACCGGGGGAGAAGCCGTATATTTGCTACAGAGGTAGGAGGTACCGTGACAGAGAGCATAGGTTGCAAATCACCTACGGAGATGGTGACTGCGTTCCAGTGGTGGACACGGAACAAGAGGAACCAGTGGTAGACGCAGAACAGGAGGAGCCAATGGCAGATGATAGTGATGCAAAACAGTTTGGGGAAGCACTCCTCAAATCAGTGCAGGATCTGGCGAGGCAGATTGAGATGATCGGTCAGAGATTCACTGCTGTGGAGGCTAGACAGCGTGAGACCCCAAGGGGTTTCCAGGTTGGTGAGGGGTCGGGCGCATCCCCCCATTTGCAGGAGCGGGATGCTACTCTGCACCAGGCATCACATGCCTCCACTCGTTCCACTATGCCCACTTTTCTGGGTGCAGACACTGGGGCAAGAGCACAGCAGGAGCCAGAGCCTAGCCACATGGGTGATTATTTTGCTGAGTATCAGGCATATGGGCAGGAGTTCAGGGATGCCCTCATTCAGAGACTTTGTTCAGCTTCAGCGAGACAGCAGACCCCGTGACCATCATAGAGGGCATCGGCATTATCACGAGGGAGATATCCAGCGTACAGCGAGCAGGTTCCATTTGCCTACGTTTGATGGTTCATCAAACAGTTCGGCAAAGTCTTGGGTAGAGAAGCTGGACATATACTTCTAGCTCAACCAAATGGCAGAGACGGAGGCCATTAAGGTGGCGACGCTGCATTTGGATGGTGAGGACCAGGATTGGTGGTTCCATGGGATGGTTGCACTCAGACATTTGACAGTGACCACATATGCCGAGTTCACCCGGAGATTGATAGAGAGGTTTGACCGGAGGGATCCGGAGGAGCACTTTGTGGAGCTGACGAGGCTCAAACAGATCGAGAGCCCGGAGACATATATTGCAGATTTCCTGAGACTTTCAATGATGGTGCCCGATCTATCCGCGACACGGATGATATACATGTTCATTGAGGGGTTAGCAGAGCCACTTCGAGGTTTGGTCAGATCTGCCAGACCAGCAACACTCCAAGACGTAGTTGGCAGGACCCGAGATTTGCAGGATGTTTTACCTTGGACCAGGACACCTTACCCCCAGAGACAAGCCTTCCAGCCAAAGGGGAAGGATGTGAGGATTCCGCCTCCTAAGGGGAATCCGGGTAGGGGACAGTTAGATGATGATGCCAGGAGGGAGTTGAAGAAGAAGAGGTTGTGTTTCACCTGTCAGGAGCCATGGGCACCAGGACACATATGTGCTGCTGGCAAAGCACATTTTATCGAGGTCTTCTCCGAGAGCAGCGGGGAAGAGGATGAGTATGATGATGGGGAGGCAGGAGACAGTCAGGCAGCGCAGGACCATTTGCCGCCTCCACCTCCAGGCTCAGGAGGTGCAGCTTTTGCACCAACAGGAGGGACCCTTGTGGCATTGCGGGGAGTACCTAAGTATTTGACGCTGCGCGTCCGAGGGAAAGTACGTGGGCAGCTAGTTTTAGTCCTGGTAGACAGTGGGGCAACCCACAACTTCATCGATGCACAGATGGTTGAGCGGAGAGGCATACCGACAGAGAGCTTCGATGGATTTTCAGTATTGGTCCCAGGGGATCAGACGATGCAGTGTGCCAGATATGTTCTAGAGTTGGCTGTGATGATGGGAACCTACATAGTGACTAACCATTTTTTTGTGGTTAACATACCGGATACCAATGTGGTATTAGGTGTACAGTGGCTGATTACTCTAGGGAAGGTCACCACAGATTGGGAGGCCTTGGAGATGGAGTGGGATGACAAGAAGACTGGGAAACATAAGAAGATATGTGGGATCCACACTTACCCACCCCAGACTGTTTCAGCTCACTGGATGGAGGTAGACTTCCAGAAGGGAGACATAGAGTGGGCAGTAGAGCTGCGTGCATCAGAGGCAGGGACTACTGGGCAGTCAGTTCACCCTGAGATACAGTCCATCCTTGACAGGTATGCAGTGGTGTTTGGGGAGATACTGCCAGGACAACCACCAGGTTGGGGATTTGAGCATACTATTGAGTTAGAGCAGGGCATTCAGGCCGTTATCACCACACCCTATAGGCACCCCAAGGCCTATCGGGACAAGATTGAGCAGGCCATCCAGGAATTGCTGGCTCTTGGGCACATTCGGCCTAGCACCAGACCTTTTGCTTCTTCAGTGGTGTTGGTGAAGAAGAAGGACGACACATTGAGAATGTGCATTGATTACAGGGCTCTGAATAAAAAGACCATGAAGAACAGGTACCCTATACCGTGGATCGATGAGCTGATGGATGAGTTGAGAGGAGCACAGTTCTTCTCGAAGATCGATTTGAGATTCGGGTACCACCAGATTCGCGTGAGGGAACAGGACATTCCCAAGACCGCTTTCAGGTGCCATTATGGCCACTTTGAGTTCTTGGTTATGCCTTTCGGGCTAACCAACACACCAGCCACCTTCCAGTCATGCATGAACCACATCTTCCGTAGTCAGCTGAGGAAGTTTGTGTTGGTCTTTTTTGATGATACTCTGATATATAGCAGGACTTGGGAGGAGCATCTCCAGCACATAGAGGCAGTGCTGCATATCTTGGAGGAGCAACAGTTCTATGCTAAGCTCTCCAAGTGCGAGTTTGGGCTGACAGAGATGCTATATTTGGGACACATCATAGGAGTGGACAGAGTGAGGGTCCACGAGGAGAAGATCAGGGCCATCAGAGATTGGCCAGAGCCGAGGAATGTGACGGAACTTCGGGGATTTGTCGGTATCTGCACTTATTACAGGAAGTTCGTCAAGAGTTTCTCTCAGCTTGCTGCACCCCTTACAGATTTGACGAAGAAGGGGGCATTCAGTTGGTCAGATACAGTGCAGCGGGCCTTTGACAGGCTCAAGGAGGTGATGAGCAGCTGCCCAGTACTTGCATTGCCGGATTTCACGCAGCCGTTTGTCCTAGAGTGTGATGCATCGGGAGAGGGGATCGGTGCAATATTGATGTAGGGAGGTCACCCGATAGCTTTTGAGAGGCGGAAGCTCCTTCCACATGAGCAGTTATATGCCATATATGACAAGGAGATGTTGTCCATCATGCATGCCTTGGCCAAATTCCGGCAGTACCTGGTTGGTAACAAGTTCAGGGTGAGGACTGACCACAACAGCCTCAGGTTCTTTTTAGAGCAGAAACAGCTACAGGAGAGGCAGCAGAAGTGGGTCAGCAAGATCCACGCCTACGACTTTGACATCGAGTATGTCAAAGGGAAGAACAATGTGGTGGATGATGCACTTTCATGGAGACCAACCGCGTTGTCCTTGATGAGTTTGGACGCAGATTGGAGGGCTCGACTTTTGGTGGTGTACTCCAAGGACATGTTTGCTTGCGAGGTTCTGGATGGATAGGTGACGGATGATCGATACAGGGTGATGGATGAGATCATCTACTATAGGGACAGGATCTTCTTGACTAAGGGCTCTCAGCTCAAGAAGAAGATAATATAGGCTTCTCATGATTCACCATTGGCTGGTCACTAGGGGTTTACCAAAACCTACAGGGCCATCAGAGAAGGGCCTCAAGGAGGACATACTCCAGCATGTGAGGGAGTGCGAGGTTTGCCAACGCAACAAGGGGGAGATGAACCATCCAGCAGGGTTGTTGCAGCCTCTTCCCATTCCAGAGGGGAAATGGGAGAGTATTTCGATGGATTTCATCACAGGGTTGCCCGCGGTGCAGGGCAAGGACTGTATATTTGTCGTCGTTGATCGATTGACAAAATATGCACACTTTTTCGCCATATCCGCACACTATACAGCAACATAGGTGGTAGAGCTGTTCCTCTGGGATATTTTCAGGTTACATGGTCTTCCCAAGACCATTGTCAGCGACAGGGACAACCGCTTCATGGGCGGATTTTGGCAGGAGCTTTTTCGGTTGGTGGGGACAGAGTTGACACCGAGTACCAGCTACCACCCACAGACAACCGCTTCATGGGCGGATTTTGGCAGGAGCTTTTTCGGTTGGTGGGGACAGAGTTGACACCGAGTACCAGCTACCACCCACAGACAGACGGGCAGACGGAGATAGTTAACAAGTCGCTGGAGGGCTACTTGCGTAACTATGTCAGTGGGCAGCAGAGAGTGTGGCTGAAGTGGCTGCACCTAGGAGAGTACTGCTACACCACCCATCACATGTCTATCGGTATGTCTCCGTTTTATGCATTGTACGGTTATCATGCTTTATCTTTCGTTGATGTGATGTTTGGTGCCAGCAAGGCTCCGAGAGCCAAGATTTGGATCCAAGAGAGTCAGGACATCCTCCGAGCTCTCAAGGATAACCTGGCTACAGCACAGAACCAGCAGAAGCTGTATGCCGACAAGGGTCGGGTGGAGATACAGTTTGAGGTAGGGGACTTGGTCTACCTACGCTTGCAGCCATACCGACAGTCGACTCTAAAGTAGAAGGGGGCTGAAAAGCTCAAGCCCCACTTCTATGGACCATACAGGGTGATACGCAGGGTTGGACAGGTTGCCTATGAGTTGGAGCTGTCCCAAGGCAACAAGATTCATAACATTTTTCATGTATCATGCCTAAAGAAGGCTTTGGGACAGCAGGTGACAGTGACAGAGGAGCTTCCGCCTACAGATGATGAGGGGCATTTGGTGCTACAGCTAGAGGCCATCATTGATGTCAGAGAGAGGCAGCTGCGGAGCAGGACAGTCTGGGAATTCTTGATGAGGTAGAAGAATTTGCCGGATGAGGATGCCACTTGGGAGAGTGAGAAGATCTTGCAACATCCATCACTACAGTTGCTTGGGGTCAAGCAACATTTTGCCGAGGGAGATTGTAATATTCCCAATTAGCGATGGCTAATTGGAAATATTAACTTTGAATCAATTTTGCCTTCTATAGTTAGAAATATAAATAAATTGAGTGAGAGGGGGACATAACTCACTAAAATAAAGTGCACTCCCTAGTAGACTCAACGTTGTGACTTAAGTGGGCCAAGGGGGGCCAAGAGACCACGTAGAAGGGGACTCACTTAGACCACGTGGGCCATGACAACGCAGTTTAGTTGGCAATGTGGGCCAAAGGGAGGCTACGTTGGAGATGGTGGGGCCTAGGGTTGAGAGAGGCCCATTGTTATAAAAAGGAGGAGAGCCTCCTCATTTCCTCATTCGAGTTTATGCATTTTGAGCTAGTCACTACGACTTTGAGCACGTTGGCTGTTTAGCTTGTCTGCAGCACTGTTTAGTGCATTGAGTGTCTCCGTTCGGAGATCTCACCCTCAGCCTCGGGAGACTTCGAGTGCTTGCTCGAGTGAGGTTGTCGCATCAGTATTTTGCAGGAGGATCGGTGTTTGGCATTTTTAGAGGAGCAGGCATCCATAGACTGCGTAGTCTTGAGAGGGAGGACGCAGTCCATATTGAGGGAGCTCCGGTGTGTCATTCTTTCGGAGGATTTCTGTCAGGAGATTGAGCAAGGGGCTAGCCCTTGCCTATTGGAGACTTTTGGTTGAGTGGGAGGTCGTATTTTGGAGTATTCCATTCAGTCTCAGCGCAGAGCCTTGGAGGATAGCGTAGGTCCCCAAGGGAGGGTATTTTCGGGGGTCGGCTGTTCCAGAAACGCTGTTTGGGCTTTTCTGGGTATTGTGAGTAGAGGCGGATTCCAGAGTTTCAGCTCATTCCGAGTAGGGGAGCAACCCCAACTACTCATTTGGTTCCAGCAGTAGTAGCTACACGACAGTTTTCCAGCAGCTTGGACGCAGATCAGAGAGCAGCCATTCCATCGATATTCTGAGAGTATTCCTACACTTGCCTGGTGCAAGTCGAGGTGCCATCACTCTGATCACCTCTTGTACTCATTGCTATTTCTCAGTATAATAAAATGGCTCAGTATTCTCTCTATTTTATGTGTATCTATTGCATATATTGTTTCTAGTATTCCATGTACTGTTGTATGATCAACATCACTACTTTGAGACTTTCCGTTGTTATGCCATCTGTTGTGTTTTGCTCATACTCTATAGACGGAGTCTGGTGAGGGCCAGGTAGCCTCCAGATCTCATCCTCTTTTCAGAGGTGAAATATCTGGTAAACGCCCCTCCAGTCCATCTCTGGTTTAGAGTTGACTGTGTTTGAGAGATATCCCTGAAAGGGGATATTACAAACTTTAAACTTGAGGAAACTATCTTGACATGAAAATAAATGATTTTTTGAAAGAAAAACTTGTCAAATGCACACTGCTTCAATATTCTCAAAATGGAAATGTGGCATAACAATAAATCAGGAATTAGTTAGCAAGTGCCAAGCTAAATATATCAAAGTTTGCTAAAAATAGTAATGATGCTTGCATGAAGTAAAAAATTGTTTTGCAAATGGAAATGTAACTTGAAACTTGTAGCAACTATGATGAGAAATGCAAACCTAAAATTTGTGTAGCAAACTTGAGGAAAAGGAAATGTGATTTGTGTTACTTCCCAATTAGAGCATGCATATGTGATGTGAAAGAAAATGGAAATGTCAAAACCAATAAGTCAATCCATCTACAAATTATCTCCCTAAAATGGAGAGATATGGATGCCAATGGGTAAAGCCCACACTCCTACAACAAAAACAATTTTTTATTATTATTATGGTGTTACAATGAGGTTAGAACCTCTTGTAAGACTTCCCAAGGAATTGATGAGAGAATACAATGTGAAATATTGAAACAAGAAGGAAATCCCTTCAAGTATGCGAGCCTCAAAAGATATGAAGGAGTTCTACAATTAGAGAATACAAGCTCCAAAGTGGTGTAAGATGTAGCCTTCTTCCACAAGCTCTCCTAATGCCCACGAACTCCTTGAAATGCCACTTGAAGCTTGAGAGAACCTACAAACAAGAATGTTAGGGCTGCAAAACTAAAACCGAAGTTAGTGTGAAAAGAGAGCATGTAAGTATGTGAATATGCTATAAAATAATATACAGAGGCTAAATCAAGTGATGGGAAAAGATCCCCATCGCTTGTCTAGCTTATGAGAAGCTTTTGAATAGTTACACAATGAAATGAAAGCACAAATTAAAAATGTAAATGAATTTTCTAATATTTTGATTCATTCATAGACTATGTGAAGGAGAACCCTGCAAAAACAAGTACTTAAAAAAAATTAGATCTATGAAATTCAAATAACGATGAGAGCTCCTTGAAAACAATACCAAGAGTGGGTTGGTCTCTTGAAGACTTCCCCTCATGCTTGCCAATTGGTTCAACAATGATCCTCTACAAAACTTCCAACAAACATTAGCTCATATTGATTAAATCAATAAATAATGGCAAAAGAACTCTAGAATTTGTATGAAAATAGATAGAGTTGTCTAGCCTAGAGCATATCAAATAGCCGATTGCAAATGTAAGATAGCTATACATCTACAATTCAACAAAAATATATGAGCAAAATGAAATATAAATCAAAGGCACAAGTAGAGATATACCATCAATGATCCAAGCAATGCTCCAATGGAATAACAATATGGATAAGCCCCAAAGTCTTTTTATTCATATGAAGAACACAAGTACATAGAGGCAGAGCTTCCCCAAGCACAATAGCTTGTTGCAAAGATAAAACATGAGAGCTCATGGCTCCATTATATAGAGAGTTGGGAGAAAATCCCAATGTAGAAGTGATTAAACAAGTGGCATGAGGTGACAATCCCAAAGAGAAATTCGAATTTGTTGAATGGAGCTCCAATGGCAAGTGTAAAAATCGATTTCTGACAAGTGAACATCATTTTCTTCTTCCCTTATGTGCCAAATTCGAATTTTATGGTGGAATGACAAGTGTAGATGGGTGGTAACCCATGTGGGGACAATTTCCCACAATAATCTCCATCAAATATTCTCCCAAATCCTCCCAAATGTACATTAACTTTACAAATTCGAATTTCCAAGTAAGCAACTTTCTCATTTAATGCCAAAATTTGATTTTATTTGAGCACATGTCCTTTCCTTGATTTTAGGAGTCCACATCACCTTGGAACTTCACTTTAACTCCTCTATAATTCTCCACCTCATTTCCACAACATTTAGCATGTGTGGATATTTATTTTTCTCCATTTATTTAATTTTTTGCTTAATTAATTGCCAGATTTCCCACTGAACTTAGGAAAAGTGGGTTTTGAGGGTTCAAAACATTTTTTTTAACCCCTCAAAGTGTGACATAGTAGAAAGTTGAAAGTGAGAGGTGCACATTTTATTACTTATACCCCATACAAGTTCTCTAGACATCACTTACTATTGATTTTTGTAGCATCAGAAAGTGTTCTAAGTCTCAAACTTTGAGAGGAGACTTGGACATCAGTATTCCAAAGAACCTAGAAATTGTTTGTGGAAATTCCACTCGGTTTGTCTTATGAAAATAATTAATTATTTTAATGGAGACTCTAAGTTTAAACTTAGGAAAATTAAATAATTAAAGGGTATTAATAAGATAGAGTGTGAATCTTTTAGAGAACGAAGATCAAGGTAAGTTTTAATCTAAGCCATTGATTAAACATCTAATCTAGGCCATCGATTCATCAACGAGAAGATTATAAAAGAAGGCTTGAGGGTCATTTGGAAAATAAGTCGGGCATACACTTAGTACTCGAAGGAGATTGATTTTGAAGGAATAGAATTCGATCTCAATGGGAGATTTGCAGGGCGGAGAGTTGCAGAAGGAGAAGAAGGAGGGAGTCAGCAGTGACTGAGCTCGAGGACAGAGGGACGCAGACGATCACAAAAGGCAGCGCAGCGCTGTAGCGCAGTGAATGCACGCAGAGCCTACGTAGAGTGACGCAGTGACGCAGTCCAGTGCAGGGACTGCGCAGAGAAACACGTAGACAGATGCAGAGAAAAGCAAGGCTCTTCTGGGTGTTAGGAAATTGTCAGGGGGGGCCGAGAATTTTTGTCTCAGGTGTTTTCTTATTATATTTGATAGTGTATTCCTTGTAAAGAGTCATTTGCTGAAGAATAATAATAAAACCCTCATCTGCTGCACCGATTTTCCTGCTTTGGGTTTTTCCGGGGACAATTGTCCAAAAATAACTGTGTACATGTGATTGGTTCTTATGCTTATGTTCTTTACTGTTTACTGTGAAATTTTCAAGAGGAAATTATTTTTGAAATACTTGGTTTATTTCTCCTACTTATGAGATAAGTTATTTACAGATGCTTCAGTAAATTCTAAAATAAACACATTTGCAGATCTTCACTATCGTTAACAGCATAAGGACGGAAAGATAATTTACACAAGTAGCGCAACAGAAACAACCATATGAACACAGTTATTTTTGGACAATTGTGCCCGGAAAAACCCAATGTGGGAAAACCGGTGCAGCAGATGAGGATTTTATATTCATCTTCAGAAATGGAAAGTACATTTACAAGAGTCTGATGAGCAGAGAAAAAATTGCAAACACCTCGCTGAATTTTCTAGAACTTCCAAACAAATTTCGAACCCTCTAGGTGACCTCCTTCACCCTCTGCGTCATCCAGCGTGAGAGCTCTGCGCAGTCCCTCTCTGGACTGCGTGATTCTGCGTGGAGGGGTTCTTGCTGCTGACCAACTCACCCTTCCCTTCATCCTCCCGACTTCTGCGTCCCGATAATTGACTCTTCCCTCCTTCTGCTTCTGCAACCCTGCCTCTACAAACTCACCCACTGAAATCGAATTCTCTTGCTTCTGAATCGATTTCCTTCGGGAACTGAGAGTGTCCCCGACTTGTTTTCCAAATGGCCCTCAAGTCTCTACTTATAGTCTTCTCGCTGATGAATCAATGACCAAGATTATATCGTTAATCAATGGTTTAGATTAAAAGTTGACTTGATCTTCGTTTTCTAGAAGATTCACACTCTGCTCTATTGATAACCTTTAATTATTTAATTTCCTTAAGTTTGAACTTAGGGTCTGCATTAAAATAATTAATTATTTTAATAAAGTCATATCTGAGTGGAATTTCGACAAAAGATTTCTGGGTTCTCTGGATAACTGATGTCCAAGCCTCTCTACAAAAAATGAGACTTAGAACACTTTCCGATGCTATAGAAATCAACACTCCCTCTAGTGAGGAAAGTGTTTAAGCAAGATACTGCTGTACTGCTCTAACTCTATAGGACCTGCTGTGTTGATGTTGTCTTGGCTACTGCCCCTCATCTCTGTGCTACTGCTCTCTATACTGCTACACTGCCACTGCAACATCCGTACTGCATCTCCCTCTTTCTCTGAAGACCACCCTTTCCTCTAATGGAAAGGGTTCTCGATCATCCCCATCTTTTCTCTGAAGTAAGTGAACTTGATCTTACTTAGAGCCTTTGTGAGGATATCTACCACTTGTTCCCTTGTAGGAGTGTACCTCAACTGCACAACTGCCCGTTGGACATAGTCCCTGATGAAGTGGCACCGAATGTCAATGTGTTTCGACTGGTCATGAAACACATGGTTCTCAGAGAGCTTAATGCAACTTTGATTATCACGCATAATCCTGGTCAGATCCATCCTTTTCTTGAGTAGGTTCAATAGCAGTTTACGAACCCATATGGCCTCACACGAAGCTGTGCTAGCTACCATGTATTCTGCCTCGGTTGAACTTAGTGCCACGGACATCTGTTTTCTGTTGCACTAGGAGGTCATTCTTGATCCGAGACTAAAACAATACCCACTGGTACTCTTCCAATCCACCGTGCTTCCAGCCCAATTTGCATCTGTAAACCCACTCAAATGGATCTCATTGTCCTTGGTTTACTTCAATCCACACTCTACTGTCCCTTTCAGATATCTGAGAACATGCTTGGCTGCTGCCTAGTGAGCCCTCCTTGGTTTTACCATGAACTGACTGAGGGTATTTACTGCATAACAGATGTCAGGTCTAGTATTGACCAGATACATCAATGATCCAATGAGTTGCCTATATAAGGTGGGATCAAGCTCATCATCCTCTGTTGTGTCTATCTTCTTCTAGTTAGTAATCATAGGCATGGCCATGGGTCTACAATCTTCCATCTGAAATCTCTTCAGAATCTCTGTAGTATATCTTCCTTGCCCTAGGAAGATTTCCCCCTTCTGCTGCCATACTTCTAATCCAAGAAAATAGTGCATCTGCCTCAAATCCTTCATGTCGAATTCTGTAGCCAGATTCTCTTTGCAATCCTTGATGAGCTCGGATGATTCAGTAAGAAACAGATCATACACATATCATACCAGAATCAACGACTCAACCCCTACTCTTAAGTAATAGAGATTGGGATTTGCGTCACTCTTGACAAATCCCATCTTCTGCAAGTAGCTATCAATTTGCCCATACCATGCCCTGGGGGCTTGTTTCAACCCATACAAGGCTTTCTTGAGCCTGCAAACATGAGTCTTCTGCTCATGCGTCTCGAAGCCCTCTGGCTGTTCTATGTACACTTCTTCCTCTATTACCCCATTCAAGAATGCTATCTTGACATCCATCTAGTGAATTTCCCATCCCATCTGCACTGCCAAAGAGATGACGGATCTGATAGAAGTGTAGCGAGCTACAGGAGCAAAGGTCTCCTCATAATCGATTCCTTTCTTTTGTGCATACCCCTTAGCTACAAATGTGGCCTTGAACTTCTCTATGCTGCCATCTGTAGCATATTTGATCTTGTAGATCCACCTGGATCCTACAACTGATTTGTCCTGTGGTCTAGGGACTACTTCCCAGACATTGTTTGTCATGATGGAGCTATACTCCTCTACCTTGGCATCCACCCACACTTGATGCTGAGCTGCTTCCCAAAAGCTGGAAGGTTCTCCAACCTGAGCTACCAGTGCTTGATATCTGTCAGGTTGATTTCGTACCCTCTTCCCAACTCTAGAGTTTCCAACAAATTCTTCTGCGTCCCTCAAAATTTGTTGAAGTTCTCTGCTCGGTCTCCCATCAGTGGTGGGCGGTCTCACATGTTCTTCTTCGGAGGAACTCTCCTCAGAATCATTGTGCCTTAGAGAGGCACCTGACCTATCCTCTATAGGTCATTGAGGCTGCACCAGTGGATCTTCCTCAATCTGCGTATTTGTGGCCATTTCTCGAGATTTCCTGAAGGCTCTTTCCTCCAGGAATTTTACATCCCTTCTTACCATAATTTTCCCGCTCTCTGGAATATAGATGCGATATGCCTTTGCATTCTTGCTATAGCCCATCAGAAAACCCTTTTCTGTAGTTTGATCTAGCTTCTTTCTCTTTTCATCTGGAATGTGGCAATACACCATGCTGCCAAATATCCTGATGTGGCCCACTTCTAGCTTACTGCCTGTGAACACACTCTCGGGAGTTACCTTTCCCAAGGCTCTATTGGGAAATCTGTTCTGAATATATACTGCCGTATTGCAGGTCTCTGCCCATAAGAATTTGGGCAAATCTTGGTCATACAACATTGCCCTTGTAGCTTCTATTATGGTCCGATTCTTCCGTTCTGCAACTCCATTTTGCTCTGGATTGTATGGAGTTGTCCATTTTCTCTTGATGCCTTCCCTTCCACAGAAACTTGTTAAGTCTTTATCGATATATTCTCCACCATTATCTGACCGCAACTCCTTGATATTCTTTCCTGTAGAGTTCTCCACCAATGCTTTGAAATCTTTGAATCAATCAAAGACTTCATCTTTGGTTTTCAAAAAATAGATCCAAGTTTTCCTGGAATGATCGTCAATGAAGGTGGCAAAATACTTTTCCCCACTGAGAGCAGTTGTGGACATTGGACCGCAAATGTCAGAGTGTATTAATTCTTATACACCTTTGACTCTGCTACTGCTTTTTGGAAATGTCGCCTTAGCATACTTCCCTAGTACGCATCTCCTGCAAACTTTGTCTTTCTTCGTGCTGAGCTCAGGAGCCCCTATGAAAGTATTTTTGAGAATCCCCAAGGCTCCATGATGTAGGTGCCCCATCCTTCTGTGCCATAATTCATTCAGATCTCTGTCATCTGTACTGCCAATCAAGGCCATCAGAGATTCAAGCTGGAGTTTATACAGCTTGTGACTCCTTACTCTGAGTTGTGCCTTTTTGCTCCAGTTAGGGTGTTTGACATACACCTTATTTCTAATAAAGTATACGTCATAACCCTTGTTCTGAAGTTGAGACACAGAGTACTTTCATCCCCAACCCTGGTACATGCAAAACATTCACGGCTCAAATCTTGCTGCCAACTTCGGTCTGAAAAGTTATGGTACCTCTTCCTATGGGGGTACATTTTGCCTTGTTTCCCATAGTTATCTAGAAATTCATCTGTTCTTCTTGGTAGCTCGAGAAACATTCTCGAACCCCCGTCATATGAGCAGATGCCCCACTGTCAATATATCAAACACCTGGAGGAGTTGTGCTCGACACACAAGCAACATCCTCCTCTAGTCTGGATGCCAGCGCTTTCATGGCGTGTTCTCTCTTCATTTCTCCATGCTCTGGAGGACTGTGTAAGTCCCTTTGACTGCTTCAACCCTCTGCATGAGTCCATGACAGATCCTCCCTTTCTGCTTTTAGCCCTTCACTCTGATACCATGTGAAATTTTTAAGAGGAAAATATTTCTGCAATACTTGGTTTATTTCTCCTACTTATGAGATAAGTTATTTACAGATGTTTTAGCAAATTCTGAAATAAACACATTTGCAGATCTTCACTATCGTTAAGAGCATAAGAACAAAAAGATAATTTACACAAGTAGCACGATAGAAACAACCATATGAACACAGTTATTTTTGGACAATTGTCCCCGGAAAAACCCAATGTGGGAAAACCGGTGCAGCAGATGAGGGTTTTATATTTATCTTAAGAAATGGAAAGTACATTTACAAGGTCTGATGAGCAGAGAAAAATTTGCAAACACATGGCTGAATTTTCTAGACCTTCCAGGCAAATTTCAGACCCTCGGGGTGACCTCCTTAACCCTCTGCGTCATCCAGTGTAAGAGTTTTGTGCAGTCCCTCTCTGGATTGCGTGATTCTGCGTGGAGGGGTTCTTGCTGCTGATCAGCTCATCCTTCCCTTCATCCTCCTGACTTCTACTTCCCGATAACTGACTCTTCCCTCCTCCTTCTGCTTCTGCAACCCTGCCTCTACACACTCACCCATTGAAATCGAATTCTCTTGCTTCAGGATCGATTTCCTTCGGGTACTGAGAGTGTCCCCGGCTTGTTTTCCAAATGGCCCTCAAGTCTCTACTTGTAGTCTTCTCGCTGATGAATCAACGACCAAGATTATATCGTTAATGAATGGTTCAAATTAAAAGTTGACTTGATCTTCGTTTTCTAGAAGATTCACACTCTACTCTATTAATACCCTTTAATTATTTAATTTCCCTAAGTTTAAACTTAGGGTCCGCATTAAAATAATTAATTATTTAATAAAGTCATATCCGAGTGGAATTTCCACAAACGATTTCTAGGTTCTCTGGATAACTAATGTCCAAGCATCTCTACAAAAAATGAGACTTAAAACACTTTTCGATGCTCTAGAAATCAACATTTACTTCTCTGCATATATCATTGTGAATGTTGCAGTACTATTTATTTTGAAGTTTACTGATAGATTTCTGTAAATAACTTAGGAGTAATAAGTAGGAGAAATAAATCTGTTACTGCAACTGTAGGTTTCCAGATTGAAAATTACACATGGTATTAGAGCCAGAGATGAGTAATATGGATGGTGAATCGACAAGTGAACAAAAATTTGACATTGCGGTTGCAACTCAGAGGGGTTCATACAATTCTCCAGAAAGGAAGAGAAGCATGAAAGAACAGATGGATCACGATGTTTCTGTTCTGGCATTCAGACTTGAAGAATAATTTGCTTGTGTGTCAAGCATTGCTTCTCCTGAGGTCTTATACATTGACAATGGAGCTTCCGCTCATATGACAGGTGTGCGAGAATGTTTTTCCGACTACCGAGAGGAGCAGATGAATTTTAAAATTACCATGGGTAATAAAGCAAAATGTACCCCTATTGGAAGAGGTACCGTAGTATTTTAGACCGAGGCTGGAAATAAGCTTCGGGCCACTAATGTACTGCATGTGCCCGGGATGGGAATGAACTTGCTCTCAGTGTCTCAACTTCAAAACCGAGGTAACAGGGTTTACGTCAAACACCCTAGTTGGAAGAAGAAAACACAAATCAAAGTAAGGAGCATCAAACTTTATAATTTGCAGCTCGAATCCCCAATGGCACTAATAGGCAGCGCTGATGAAACAGACCTAAATGAATTACGGCACAAAAGAATAGGACATTTGCATCACAGGGCGTTAAAAAATTCTCAAGAAAACTGTCACAGGAGTTCCAGAACTGAGCACCAAGTGGGACGATGTTTGCAGAGGGTGCGTATTGGGTAAATATGCCAAGGCAGCGTATCAAAGAAGCAACAATAGGGCCAAGAGTGTATTGGGCTTGATACACTCGGATATCTGCGGACCAATGTCCACTAGAGCTCTTAGTGCTGCCGAGTATTTCGTCACCTTTATTGATGACCATTCCAAGAAAACCTAGATCTACTTTTTGAAGACCAAGGATGAAGTCTTCAGTCGATTTAAAGAGTTTAAAGCTCTGGTAGAAAATCAGACAAGAAAGCGGATCAAGGTGTTGCATTCAGACAATGGTGGTGAATACATGGACAATGAATTCACCGGGTTCTGCGCAAGGGAAGGTATCAGAAGAGAGTGGACCGCTTCATATAATCCGGAGCAAAATGGTGTGGCAGAAAGGAAAAATAGGACTATTGTCGAGGCTACAAGGGCGATGCTGTATGATCAAGACATGCCCAAATTTCCGTGGGCTGAAGCTTGTAATACAGATGTCTATGTTTAGAACAGGATTCTTCACATTGCATTGGGAAAGATCACGCCAGAAAGTGTCTTCACTGGCAGCAAGCCTGAGGTGAGTCACTTTAGGATCTTTGGCAGTATGACATACTGTCATGTACCCAGTGAGAAGAGGAAGAAGTTGTACATGACCGTGGAAAAGGGATATCTACTAGGATATAGTGAGAATAAAAAGGTGTAGAGCCCCAAAACCGAGACTTTTATCCTAAATTTTTCTTACTTATAGATTGAAGCATAAATCCAAATGAATTGAGACCGACACTAAAATTAAACTTACATAAATAACAAATTTATGCACAAAAGAATACCTGGAATGAATTTGGTGATTTGTTGGGTTGTGGCTCTTCCCATGGATGCAGCGGACATATTACCAAAACAATCTTTTCCTCCCAGCCAATCTAGGATTTTTCAAAGCAATCCTAGACCCAGAGGATATCTTTTTCGCCCCCGTGCCCAGAATTCCAAGAATAGTGAAGACTCGCTTCAGAACAAATTCACACCACTCACTATTTCCTCAGACAATAGTGCAAAATCCAGCAAGGGAAAACCTCTCCTCCTCCTTCATGTTCCTCCCCTTTTATAACTTTCGTTCACGTCCTTCATTTATGTAGATATTATAGTCATTTATGTAGATATTTACTAAGTCATTTATGGAGATATTATAGTCATTTATGTAGATATTATTTAAGTAATTCTATGGAGATATTTATAGAGTCATTTATGTAGATATTTATTAAGTCATTTATGTAGATATTATTTTGATTAATTATTTTAAGATTAATTTTATTATATTTTGTTTTTAAATTAATTAAATTAACTTTATAATTTTAATCAAATTATATTATTATTTTATTTGTTCACTCAAATATAATTTGTATTTAATTATATATATATATTTTTTTTCTTGATCAATGCTCTACCATGCATACGTATATAAGAGCGATGTTGTCACACAGAATGTCTAGGCATCGCGACAATGGCTTAGATCGGGGGCTGTCACCCTGATCCCCAATCTCTCTATCTAAGCAGTCTCCTTGCAAGCTAAGGGAGGTATACCCTAACGAAAATGAAGAAGGAGAATTGGTTGGAAACCAACCAATTCAGGAGACAGCTAGATAACCAAATACTTGTTAAGATTTACGAGATTTTACAAATCCAATTAGATTTGAAACTTTAAAACCAGTGCCTTATGGAGTCAAAATATCCCGTTATAAATTTAAGATCAAATAATTGATATGTAACTGCTGCTATGAAAATCAATCAACCACAATGATATTCAATAAAACACCCTCACAATTACGCATTAACAATGTTTGATGAAGTTACGCAGTTTATCATCACTTGAAATATTCCCAAAGTTGATTTAAACAATTAACTACCGATTTCAAGTAATTTAAAATCACAATTAAAGATAGCTCAATGATCACCAACCACAGCTAATCACCAACCATTTAAATTTGAAACAAAAATGTTATCATGAGAGTAACATCAAATTTAAATGTCAGATATTTCTAATATTTCCGAATTTATGATATTCCAAATAATTCCAATTCAGAAACCTATAGTCAAACTTAGAATATATTCTTCAGCAAGATTTCAGATCTGAAATATAAATTGCAACAGTAATTTAAACCATAGATCAGCAAACAAATGATGACGGCACCAATGCCTAAAATGACTAAAAATAGTAAAAATTGATGAATTTGAAGAAAAATCAATTTTTAGGGCTTGATTAAGTGAAATTTCAGATCTGATATTTTTATTTCAGCAGTGAAACAGTGACAGATCAGCAAGATAAAACTGCCCAAAATAGCTGCCAAATACTTCCAGAAATAGCAAAAATGTATTAAAACTTGAAAATTTCAATTTTAAGGCTTTAAGAGAGTTTGATTCAGTAATTTTTAGAACTGATAAGTTTATAACAACAGTGAAATGATAACAGATCAGCAAACTGAAAACACTGAAAATGATCCCCACAATGTCTAAAAATAGTAAGTTTTGCCAAAAAACTGAAAATTCAAATTTTTTAGACCTTATTTAGGATATGCATAAGAAATGTTTAGATCTGATTTTATACATTTATGCAGTAATTTCTAACAAGCTTTAAAGTTAGATCTAGGTAAATTTAAAGATGCCCAAATGGTCAAAAATTCTGAAAATGAAGATTTTGCAATTCTAAACAATTTTGACCATATAAAATGTGTTTTTAGGGTCTAATTATTTGTAATTTGATTGCTGTAATAAAATCTGCAGAAAATAAGGGTTTAGAGATCAAACCCTTAGCCCAAGGCTTTGAAAATCTCACTGTTGAAAATTCTTGAAATTTTGGGATAATGTTGCCGCTTGAAAAGTAAAAATTTGGAGACCAAAATCCTGTAAAAATAGCCTCAAAAGCCTATACGTTCTCAAGGGTCTAGATCTGGCTCAGATCCAAAGTTTTCCTTGGCTGATTTTTTCAGATCTATTCCTGCAAATAAATATTGAGCCCAAATCCTGTCCTCTAGGGTCTAGATTTGGCTCAGATCTAAAGATTTCCTTGGATGATTTTTCAGATCTGAAGATTTCCTTGGCTGATTTTTCAGATATGAAGATTTCCGTAGCTAATTTTTCAGATCTAATTCTGCACAAGTGAAAAAAAAAAGAAACTCAATACCCAATATGTACTAAAATAGCGAAAAATCGTAAAAACCCAAATGTTAGAATTCAAAATTATGTTATAAAACTTTAGATCTACACATGTAAATTACAGATTTATACAATATATTTACAGATCTATGCACAAGAGTTGCAGATCTATCAGATCTGAGGAGTATAAGTCTGATTTAATTCCTAGATCTGAAGATCTAAGGCTCTTACTAGCCAGATCTAACTTTAAATTCAAAAAAATTAAGATAAATTTTTTTTATTTAGGCACAAGCTCTAGAAAGACCCTGCAAAAAATATTCCGTAAGATAACCTTAGAAATTAGGAAACAATGGGCTTTTTCAGATTTATGAAATCTGAGAGTCAGCTGGTCTAACTGAAGACTTCCCCAAACGCTCAAACCCTCTTAAAAAAATGATCTCTGCACACTTAGATCTGAATTTTAGATTGATAGAGATTAAAAAAATAAACATAAGACTTTTTAGAAAAACAGATAACTAATATTTCCGTTAAATCAAAATGCAATTTTAGCAACCCAGAAAACTGCATAAGATACCTGTATGCAGATTAATCCATAGAAGCCATCAACCATCAAAAGCCAATAGAAGTAGCAGAGTTTAGAGACAATATCACCACATAGATCTAGAAAAGGAACACCAAAGTTTGTAACCCCAAAGTCTTTATGCTTTATTGATCAAAATATTACAAAAGCTTCTGAGAACAAGTGCACGATCCAAAGATCGGATGATTGAAAGACTGACAAAGACCTCTAATTTATAAGATAAAATCTCCAACGGCTAGTTTAGTTGATCCATGTCAAAGTAATCTCGATCGTCGAAAAGATTTGATCATCTTTTAATCTGGACCGTTGAAATTATAATTTTGAGAAAATTTGAATTGATCATTTAATTTATTTTTAATTAACTAAAAAATAACTCAAAAATAATATTTTTGAGTTAATTACCTCAAAATTTTGACTTTGACTTAACCACCAAGGCCCAAGGGTCCAAAATTTCTTGAAATTCTCAATATTCCCTTCGCCTGAGATCTTTAAAAATTCATTTTTTAAGAACCAATGAATTTTGCCTTCGAAGAATTTTAACTCATCTAGGACTTAAAATTAATTAAATTTCTGGCTTAGGATTTTTAATTAATTTGGCCAGAAAATTTAATTAATTGACTGAGAGGGGATTTAATTATTTTTTCCAACCCTCTTTACATAAGATAAATACATTTAGACACATGAAGGGGAAATACCCATTCGTATAGACCCTAAAAAAGCTACCCAATTTTGCGACTCAAAACATGAACTAGTAAACCAAATAGCTTGTAATAAAATAATCTAGCCAATTAGCTAGGATTACTCCCAAACTACTTTTACAAAAACTCGATAGAAACACTAGGACTCACTTAGCATCTTGATGACAAAATCCACCCTAGCTTTGGGCTGAAGCTGGAGGGGAAAACTCTGCCGATCACTTGTGTCGAAAAACACAAGCAAATCAGTGAGACAAAAAACTTCCTAGGATAGAAATCGTCACCAAAATACTAGGCTTATCTAGGTTGTTACATACATGATGGTCTTACTTAGATCATTTACATTATAAACATGCAGAATGGGTTTACATTGTTTATAAAACTGCCGACTGATGATGGAATCTGAATGGCGCGAATACGTTGAACATGATGAATCCCATTTGAAAAATGGGGGTGTAATGCTATGGGGTCATTAATAAAATGTGGTCAACAAACAGTATACATGTTAAGTACCTAGCTTGATATTTCATTATATCTCGGCGAGATAGGAATGCATTATGATATTCAATTCATTATCCTAACTCAGATATTACCCCGATATTTATTAAAGGTTTCATTCGACATATTTATTATATCAAGGTAGTTAAGGATCTATTTTCATAATTGACTTATTAAACTACTTAGCTATTTTCAATACTAGCAGGTATGTATACTAGTGTTGTGATGTATGCATGTGTAGCTATCATATGCATACGTCATGTACATGCTAATATTATTTTGGTTATAAATTGGAATGGGTCATTACATACTTTCTCCCTTCGGAAAACTTTATCACAAAGTTAGGATTTTATATAATCATATCAATAATTGCTTTAGAGATTAGGGTGATTGTGTAAGGTTTGTACTTTAAGATTGAATTCCTCTTTGAATATGTATGTATTTGTAATTAATTGTTACTTTCCGTCTCAACCGAGTCTCCAAGCTATTCTAGAATCATCCTATTCTCCCTAATCTCTTTCGCTCCCATTCTATCTGTCCTCTACAAGAATATGCCATGGCATTAGTTTTACTGATCCAACCATTCATAGACCTTAAGGGTGTCAGAGTCGATTACATCGATCTGATTTACCAGTAGGCATCCGATAGTCATCATCACACGTCTAGGGGAGCGTGACTCACACAGTCCTCCCATGATTCCAGGTTTTGGAGGATAAACGGTGGGCAACACCTCCACCCCTCCTAGTAGGACTAGGGTCAACACCCTATCATGGAATCTCATGGAATATCAACTGTTTTGGGAATTCTGTCATCACGTGATTGATTTGGTAACGATGTGTTCTGCAAGGTAAACACTTGTACACACATTACAGCATATGCATCCATATATTCAGTACAATTTCTCGCTAGATAACAACTCCTGTATAGTTCATACATGTTGCCATCTATGATACAATGTATATAGCCATTTTCAGTCTATATACTAATATGTTTAGCTTTCATATTTAAAATGTAGTTACTCTTCTATTTCTATTCCTTCAATTATATTGAGATGCCGAAATGAAACGAATTGATAGATAGCTTTATTTATAACATAATCTACGATCCAGATTTCATATTCCCACAATGTTAATTAAATGACATATTTCATATTGGTATCCATGCACTAGTAAAGTTAAGCAAATAACATATATCATGTATCAATAGAGTTAAGTAACATCATATCTTTATTGGTATCCATGTACCAGCAAAGTAAAACTCATTTTTACGTAATATGTCAAAATAGGGTCTTAAGAATCAAAATAGAGTAGTCATATACAAATAAGATTTCCAGTTTTCTCAAAATTTAGCATAAGTTGGGGTATTTTTGGCATATGGCCTCAACATCTTCCCAAGTCGTCAATCTAGGACTATATTTGTTCCACTAGACTTTAACTTGGTCTATCAGTGGGTTCCTGAGTTGTCGAACCCTACGTTTCAGTAGACGTAATGGTTCGACCGTAATGGTTCTCTCGTCTGATACCTGCAGTTCCTTCCATTGAAGATTATGAGATTTGTCAGAAATATAGTGCCATAAGGTAGATACATGAAATACATTGTGAATTTTGTACAAGTGGGGTGGCAGTGCAAGACGATAGGTGACAGGTCCAACTTTTTCCAAGACTTCGAACAACCCAATAAATCGGAGTGATAATTTTGCCCCTTTCCCAAAACGAATGGTGCTCTTATTTGGCCTGATTCGGATGAAAACCTGATCTCCTACTACATAGTTTCTATCTGTCCTGTGAGCATCAACATAACTTTTTTGTCTATCATGTGCCTCTTTCAATTGTTCCCTAATCAACTTTACCTGTTCCTCCATCTCTTAAATCAATTCTGACTCGACTATTACCCGATCTTCTAACCTGTCCCAATTCAACGGTGTTCTGCAGGGTCTTCCATATAATGCTTCAAAAGGTGACATCCCAATTGAACTGTGATAATTATTGTTGTATGCAAATTTCACTAAGGGTAAGTACTTTTCCCAGAGCGATTGTTGGTCCATAACATACATTCTTAGCATATCGTCTAGTACTTGATTTACCCTTTCTGTTTGCCCGTCAGTCTCAAGATGATAAGTTGTACTTAAATTTAATTGAGTTCCTAAGGCTGGTTGCATACAAGTCCAAAATTTCGACGTGAATCGAGAATCTCTATCTGATATGATTTTCTTAAGTACTCCATGAAATCTAATAATTTCATTTATGAATACCCGAGCTACATCAGCAACTTCGTAAGTATCTCTTACAGGGATAAAATAGACGTTTTTTGTTAATTTATCTACCACAACCAAAATGACATTATGCTTTTGTTGTGTAAGGGGCAGCCCAATGATAAAATCCATAGAAATTATTTCCCACTTGGTCATAGGAATGTCGTGAGGTTGTAGAAGACTCGTTAGGTGACAATGATCAACCTTTACCGTTGAAATTCAAGGCACTTACTGACAAATTGGACAATGTCGTTTTTCATGCTTGTCTAGAAGAAGAGTCTCTTTGTGTTAGCATACATTTTCTTTACACCAGGATGTACACAATACACTATCCTGTGGGCTTCCTTCAGAATGGTGTTTCGGAGATCTCCACTATCTGGTATATACATCCTTCCATAAAATCGTAAAATTTCATTCTCTTCTAGATCATATCCTTCAAATTTAGGTTCCTTTGAATGGTTGCTATCAAGTCTCATCCTTATTTTTGAGTACCAACTATCTCTCACAAGATGCTCTAGTACTTGATCTCTTAAGTCCACCTTGATAGGTATGAGGGAAAATATTCGAGGTCTTCTACTTAACGTATCTGCTACTACATTCTCCTTCCCTTTTATATATGAAATCTCAAAATTATACACTTAAGAATTCACTCTATCGTCTTTCTCTAGCATTCAAGTCTCTCTGGGTGAACAAATACTGTAGACTTTGATGGTCACTTTTAAGCATAAAGTTTCTCCCTACCAAGTAATGTTTCCATATCTTTAAAATTAGAACCACTGCGGCTAACTCTAAATCATGCATAGCATTAAGTTCTTCATGGAGCTTTAATTTTCTTGAAGCATATGCTATTACGCCTCCTTCCTGCATTAATACTGCACCTAATCCCTGTTTAGATACACCGGTACACAGTAAAATCTTTGTCCATATCAGGTACTCGCAAAATTGGGGCACTAGTCAATAATTTTTTAAGTTTAGTAAATGCTTCATCACATTCCCCAGTCCATTCATACGTAACACCTTTGTGCTGGAGGGTTGTGATTGACTTTGCAATTTTGGATAATCCTTCTACAAACCTTTGGTAGTAACTCGCTAAACCCATAAAAGTACGCACTTCATGGGCATTCTTAGGTATGTTGAGATTTTGTGTATTTGGGGTAGCATCAGTTGTGCTCTAGCTCCCAAATTTTGTGGAGGGACTAGAGTACACTTGATCTACAAGACCCAGAAATTGATTTGGGAAATTTCATCTGGTTTAGGATATATTAAACTAATTAATTATTTTAATGTATTTCCTAAATTAAAACTTAGGGAACTTAAATAATTAAAGTGAATTTAATTAAACATGTGATGAAATTGTCTTAAGTCACACAGATCAAGCTTTCTTTTAATCTTAGCTATTGATTCAAGATTTGATCATGGCCGTTGGTTTCCCAACGAGAAAAGTATAAAGGAAAGACTTGGGGTCATTTGTAAAGACACATAGAGGCAGAGCACTGAAGCTAAGCTGAGATTCTAGGGCGAGTTTGCTAAGAATTCTCAGAAGTGTTTCAGCTGCACAGAGGGGAATTTAGGCCAAGGGGATGATCTGATCTGAGGGTCTAGAATCAACAAGAGGCAGAGATTAGCTCAGAGAGGCAGCATAGAAAGCAGGAGGGCAACAGCAGCAAGGTAACAACTTGTGCTATGCAGGTGCTGCGCAGTCCCTGAAGGACAATGCAATTGCTGCAGGAAACCCTCAGGGGTTACGCAGAGACCCTAAGGGGCAGCATAGGGACTGCTTCACCCAGTCTGGGGTAACGCAGCCCTTTTCTGAGTAGCGCTGAGGGAGAGAGGGGCTTCAGTGGATGACGCAGAGGCTTTAAGGGCAGCGTTGGGGTTTCTAGGCCGTAATTTTGGCTGAGTTCTGTAAATCTCGTTTGAGGGTGTGGATCAGTCATTATTTTGGCCCTAGATTAGCCAGTGAGCTGTTGATCTATTATTTCTTTGTCGGGTTTTCCAGATCTGGAACCCAGACTTGTTGTATTCAAAAAATTCTTAGTAATAAAACCCTCCAGCAGCCAAAAGACCAGTTTTCCAGCATTGGGTTTTTCTGAGGACTATTTGTCCAGAAATAATTGTCACTTTGTCTATGTGCGCATGAACTTGTCCTAGATCTGGATTGGTGGAGATTTGTTATGTGTTTTGCTTCGATTTTAACTTGAATTTATTCAGTTAATAACTTGTCTAAGTAGGAGGAGCATAACCAGATTAACAATAAATAATTTCTGCATAAATTGTAAAGATTCAGAAATTTCCACATGGTATTAGAGAAATTGTAGATCTAGGAGGGTCACCAGCAAGAGACTGAAGGTTCTAGCTTCAGAAAGCAACTGGAAAAGCAACGGAAACACAGATCAGAAGGGACAACGCAATTTTCAAAGGCAAGTTCATGCAGAGGGAAAGGTGTCGTTGTCTAACGCTGTCTCCTAGCAAGCCCACACAATTACTGCGCAGAGGCAGCTCAGAAACAACGCTGGACTAGTCTGAAGCCTGCCAGTGTGATGCAGATATGAATCTGTCAGATCCAGAAAAGACTGAAGAAATGCTGCAGAAATTCAGAAGGCGCTGGTGGGGTTAAATTTTTGAAGTTTTCAGATTTTTGGCCTAAGCACAAGTGACAAAGAGTGAGAGGAGATCAACTTCTCAGAGAGTTTCTAGCCAAATAAACTTGTAGTTTGATTAGAGGATCAAAGAGAGTTGAATTATAGTTGATTTGGTAGATTTCCAAGAAGGGAAATCATTTGTCAGAGGGAGTTGAAGGTGCCTGTTTCACTAAGGGCATTAGATCCATTTCTCTAGCAAAGAGAAAAGGAAGTTCCGACACATTCTGAGCAGATGGCTCCTGATGAACTGCGTGATCAGGACAGGCTGGATGGCTTCTCAAACTTTTCAGTTTGGAAGGCAAGGATCCTGATAGTCCTTGAGGCATACAATCTTAGAGACCATGCAGAGCAAACTCTGGCCATACCGACAGATCCGGATCTCCTTCGGAAGCATAAGGAGGCTGCTGGGCATGCCAAGCGGTTGATTATGGATGGAATCAAGGACCATATTGTACCACACTTAGCTGAGAAGAAGACAGCTAATGAGATGTGGAAGGCCTTGATCTCCCTATATGAAAGAAATTCTGTCCAAATGAAGATGTTGTTGGAGACATAGATGAGGTCATTCATGATGGCCAACGGAGAAGACATGGAGCATTTCCTCTTCAAACTGCAGTCGATCAAAGATCAGTTGACTACAACTGGTGCTAAGGTGGAAGACGATGTGATGGTTAGGATTGCCCTCAATGTAGTCACGAATGAGTGGGAAACCTTTTTCCAAAGTATCTTGGGCAGAGTGGACCTCCCAGATTGGGATAGCTTGTGGTCAGTTCTGCGTCAAGAAGAAATCCACAGATTCACCAAGAAGTAGTATAGCTTTGGATCGAGCAAAGTGAAGAAGGAAGATGAGGAAGATGTAGCCTTGGCATCAAAGAAGCAGTGAAAGAAGAAGAAGGATCTCTCAAAGATCAAGTGCTTCCAGTGTGGTGAAATGGGACATTTTGCCAACAATTGTCCTCAAAAGAGAAAGGACAAGGAAGCATCTTCTTCCAAAGTTGTTGCGACAGATGATGGGTCAGAAGATGATGCAGCCATGAGCGCTTATGAACCACGGAGGTGGGGTGACATGGATATGTAGACAAGCTACATAGAAGTAAGTCAGGATCCTTGAGCAGCTCATCTCTTGGATCACATGTGAGCTACGACAGCCTTAAGACAATAGCGGGACAAGTAGAGCAAAGGGTGCTTAGATCACGGATGAAGCAGAAGCAGATCTGAAGACTAGGAGGAGCAGCAACAACACAGAGGCTGATGTGACTTCAACAATGCAGAGCAGAGCTGCTTACGTAGTGCAGAGTTGCAGCAGCGCAGAAGGCTTCAAAGGGACAATGCAGTGCAACAACAGCGTGAGAGATTTCAGCACAAGGGGCTGATGTGACTTTAGTAGTGCAAAGGGAGTCTACTTATGCAGTGCAGAATTGTAGCTGTGCGTCATCCTTCAGATGCCAGCACAGATCTGTAGCCTATGGAGCTTCAGCGATGAGGATGCAACCCATCTAACTTGGCTGTCAAAGATTGGGCAGGAGATTCAGTTGTTTCTCTCAACAACTGAAGTTGCAGTGCAATAGATCAGCAGTGGCAGTGCTATGAGCAACACAGATGCAACATATTGAGAGGGAGTTGCAGTACAGAGGTTGCAATGGCAGTGGCAGAGTCATGGGTAGCAATACAGAATGGCAGCAGTAGTGCAGAGTTGAGTGGCAGCAGGCCAAGTTTCAATAGCACAGAACCATAGCCCAAAATCATGGAATGCATAATGTGATGTATTGCTAGAGCACACCCTTGATGCTAAGAGGGAGTGTTGAGATTTTGTGTATTTGGGGTAGCATCAGTTGTGCTCTAGCTCCCAAATTTTATGGAGGGACTAGAGTACACTTGATCTACAAGACCCAGAAATTGATTTGGGAATTTTCAACTGGTTTAGGAGATATTAAATTAATTAATTATTTTCATGTATTTTCTAAGTTAAAACTTAAGGAATTTAAATAATTAAAGTGAATTTAATTAAACATGTGATGAAATTGTTTTAAGTCACACAAATCAAACTTTCTTTTAATCTTAGCCATTGATTCAAGATCTGATCATGGCCGTTGGTTTCCCAACAAGAAAAGTATAAGGGAAAGACTTGGGGTCATTTGTAAAGATACACAGAGGCAGAGCACTGAAGCTAAGTTGAGATTCTAGGGCGGGTTTGCTAAGAATTCTCAGAAGTGTTTCCGCTGCAGAGGAGAATTTAGGCCAAGGGGATGATCTGATCTCAGGGTCTAGAATTAATAAGAGGCAGAGATCAACTCAGAGAGACAACGCAGAGAAGCAGGAGGGTAGCAACTTGTGCTACGCAGGTGCTGCACAGTCCCTCAAGGATAGTGTTATTGCTGCAAGAAACCCTCAGGGGTTACACAGAGACCCTAAGGGGCAGCATAGGGACTGTGTCACCCAGTCTGGGGTAACGCAACCCTTTCCGGAGCAGCGCTGAGGGTGAGAGGGGCTTCAAAGGCTGACGCAGAGGCTTCAGGGGTAGCGCTGGGGTTTCTAGGCCCTAATTTTGGCTGAGTTTTGTAAATCCCGTTTGAGGGTGTGGATCAGTCATTATTTTGGCCCTAGATCAGCCAGTGAGCTGTAGATCTATTATTTCTCTTTTGGGTTTTTCATATCTGGAACCCAGGCTTCTTGTATTCAGAAAATTCTTAATAGTAAAACCCTCCAGCAACCAGAAGACCGATTTTCCCACATTGGGTTTTTTCGGGGACTATTTGTCCAGAAATAACTGTGTCACTTTGTCCATGTGTGCATGAACTTGTCCTAGATCTGGATTGGTGGAGATTTGTTATGTGTTTTGCTTCGATTTTAACTTGAATTTATTCAGTTAATAACTTGTCTAAGTAGGAGAAGCATAACCAGATTAACAGTAAATAATTTCTGCATAAATTGTAAAGATTAGGAAATTTTCACAAGGTATCGAGCACTCCCTGATTGTATTTACCTTTCAGGGTCTACAAAGATCCCTTCACTAGATATGATATGACCTAAGTAACGAATTTCCTTTTGAAAGAAAGAACATTTGGATAATCTTCCATATAACTAGTGTTCTCTGAGGCAAGAAAATAATATCCGAATATGCTCTTCATGCTCCTCATTCTTAGAGTAAATGAGAATATCGTTCAGGAAGACTTGCACAAATTGATCGAAATATTTGCGGAGAACGTTATTCATAAGGTTCATGAATACTGCCGGTGTATTGGTCAACCCAAATGGTACCACAATGAGTTCATAATGCCCAAAACGAGTTCAAAGTGCAGTCCTAGAAACATCACTTTCTTTAATCCTTAGCTAATGATAACCTAATCGCATATCGATCTTTGAAAACACTCCAGCTCCTTTCATTTGGTCAAAAAGGTCGTCAATGCGAGGCATTGGATACATATTCTTTACAGTAGCCCGATTTAAATCTCGATAGTCCACACATAGTCGTAATGAACCATCTTTCTTCTTGGCAAAGATTACAGGAGCACCCCAAGGTGAAATACTGAGTCGAATGTGCCCTATATCTAATAGTTCTTTCAACTGTATTTGTAATTCTTGAAGGGTAGGAGCTGTCATTCTGTAAGGTGTTTTAGATATTGGTTCCGTACTAGGTTTCAATTCTATTGTGAGATCTAGCTCTCTTTTAGGAGGTAGTCCTGGTAATTCCTTTGGAAAAACATCCGAAAATTCTGACAGAATTGGACACTGTTTTAAGGATGGTCCTTTCTCCTTACTTACTTCTTGAACTGCATATACCTGACAACCTTTTCTTAAGCAATGTTTCATTTTCATTGCTGAGATGAAGCGTAAGGATAATTTCTTCTTAATACCTTGGATTTGGATTGTCTCTCCCTCATCATTCATACGAAGTATTGTTTTCCTGAAACAGTCTACCCATGCTTGATGAGATTCTAACCAATCCATTCCTATCACTAGGTCGTAAGTTCCTAGGGATGTGACATATACTTTTAGTTTGGTAGAACAAACTCCTAGATCAACTTTGCAATCCTTAACACTTAACTCTACTGGTTGAAGTTCTCCTGAAGCCAGTTCTACCTGTCTGAAATCGTTTTGTTTGCAAGCTGTCAACCCACATTTATTTAATGTGTATGATGAAATAAAACTATCAATAGCTCCAGTGTCAAATAAAATTTTGAGTTTTATTCTGTTGATTGTACCTGAAGATTCCACTACGGTGGACTGATGTGCTGCTTGGTTGTTGTTGACGACGGCATGGATTCTATGATTGCCTTGGGTATTTGATGATGGTCCTTTTCCTGCTCCCTGTGAGATCTTCGGACAATCACGCTGAAAATGAGGTCCTCCACATCCCCAACAATCAACCTGATTTGACCCCCCTGATTCTGATTGTGAATTTCTAGACCAGGAGCTCTGTCCCCTGGTGCCACTTCCTCTCCCATTTCTTCCCCTTTTAATAGTCCCTCGAGATTTCCAAGGACTAATGTTTGATGATTCGACAACTATAGTATTAACAGTCATGGAAGCTCCTGCTCCTACTCCTCTTGGGGTAAACCTGTTACCATAAGGAGGTGGTCTCGAGCTACTTCCTCTGAAGAAATTTCGGGGAGTATTTCTTGTAAATCCTTGCTGTGATGGTTCTGCTGGCCTGAAATCCCTTTTAATCCCTAGATGCTCTTCTGCATAGCGTGCACATTCAACTGCCTCTGCTACCGCCGATGGCTTCCACATTCTTACCATGGCCCTGATTCGAGGATTTAATCCATATATGAAACGCTCGGCTTGATGTTCATCCGTATCTAGATAAGGAACATATTTTACAAGCTCCATAAGCCTTATCTCATATTCTTCCACGGCCTTACTACTCTGGATTAGTGTATGTAACGCTCCGGCTTGCTGCTCTTGAAAGAAAGGTGGTAAGTATTTTGCACAGAATCGGTCTTCAAACAACTCCCAAGGAACAATGTCTGATGTGAGATGTAGTTGTTTTTCTAGATTTCCCCACCAAATCAGAGCATTCCCTCTGAGTTGAAATATAGCAATCTTTGTTTTATGTGAAAATTCTATAGTAGAGAACCCTACTGCAGCTACTTATTAAATTTCTTCTATTGCATTATTAAACACAATTATTTGACATTTCTCTTGTGTTAAATAACAAAATAAAATATGCTGCAGACTTCACATATAAAAATAGCACAGGTAATCACACATAGACACCATTATTTTTGGACAATTGTCCCTGGAAAAACCCAACTTGGGAAAACCAGTGTAGCAGATTTGAGGGTTTCTTTATTATGTAGCAAAATCTTGAATACAACTAGGGTGCCAACGTATGGCAAACTCTTCAGCGAAATCTAGGCAATCAGGTGAAAATTGTGAGATATACCTCACTCAGCTAATCTCCGGCTGATCTGACAATGTCAGTGATGCCCTTACTGCCTCTACGTCATTTCCTACGCTAGACTGCGTAAGCCTGTGTGGGCAAATTGAAGGAACTGTGTCACTTTGTTCTACAACTGATCTAGCTGCTCTAGGGCTAAATTTTGGCCCTCCTGACTCAGAAATTCTAGCCTCTATCTATCTTCGGATTGACTCCAAGAGACTCTGCGTTGTTTCTGCGTGATTTCTAGCAGGATCTGCGTCACCTCTTCAAAAAACTGCGTTGTCTCTAGCTGCGTCACCTCTGCCTCTCTCTGAAAATGCACTCTTGGTCCTCTTGACCAATCTCTGCTTCTGCCCCTCTCTGGATCTGATCACTGAATCAAATCACTTAGCAAACCAAGCCCTAGTGATTTGTTCTTGATCAAAAGCTGTGTTTCTCTATCACAACTCGAAAATGCCCAATGGCTCAAGTGTCCAATGTATTTTCCATAGGCCCCTCACCCTCCTCCTTATAATCTTTTATTGAATCTTCAACGGCCAAGATTAAAACATAATCAAGGGCTAAGATTAACTTGGAGGTGATCCATCACTTTATCTAGAAGATTCACACTTGATTTAATTAAGACACTTTAATTAATCGAATTTCCTAAGTTTAAACTTAGGAAAACATTAAAAAATGATTAATTTATTTAATTAAATCATCTCTAAGTGAAATTTTCCAAAACCATTTTTGGGTTTTATGGAATACATGTGTCTTAGCCTATGTACAAAATTACAAGGCTAGAGCACATCCGATGCTATCATAAATCAACATTTTAGAAGTAGAAGAATATTCTCTTAGTGCGAAGCATCTTATCATCCCTTCTAACCATGCTTCGACATGTTCTCCAACTCGTCCTCCTGAGAATTCAGGAAGTTTAATCTTTTGTAGTTCCCTGGAGATATCTTCCCTAAGTGGCTTATAATCATAATCTTTAGACTTTTTTGAATGTCTTTCCTCAAGATGAGGTCGTTCTTCTTTGGTATTGGCCGGTTGCGACCCTTTTAGTGTCTCCAGAATGGCTTCTAATGAGCGCATTATAGTAGTTAGATCAAGTCCTGGAGCGACTGGTGCTGATGACGATTTAGGTGGTGGCGATGGAGATGGTGTTGGCGATGACGTTGCTGGAGTTGTTAGAGATGGCGATGCATCTCGCTGGCATTGCCGCCTTTGATACGTTCTTACCATTGTGGCTTTTCTTGGATACATAATAAGATTTATGAGAATCGGGTAAATTTTAGACTAACTAAATATAATTTTCGTAAAATTGAGCTTACATACGGGTATAGTTCTTTTGCTATTTTACCTGTGGGCAGGTCTTACTGGTACCGAAATCAAGGAGGGTGGCAACGTGACCTCCTTTTCCTAATGCAGGATGTTCTATGCGTAATATTACTTATTAAAATGCATGGATTTTTATAGACTATATTATTACTTTGTCATATTTGCCTAGATTAGACTTATATAAAGTTGGCATTTCGAACATTTTTTTTTTTTTTAATTAATCAAAACATATAATTTATATTTCTAATTATTTTAATTATTTTAACATAAAATGTTATTTTAATAGTAATTATATTTCAATGCCCCTTTCCACAAGAATTAATAATTAACAACTTTTTTTTCCTGTATTTATAATTGAATATATTTAAATTTAATAGAAGTTTATATCTTCTAATAAAATAACCTATTGGTTCACATTAAAATATTATATCTTTTATTTAAATATTATATCTATACCTTAGAGATTTATGGTATGAAAGTTTCATAAATCTGAATAAAGATTGACTTTAAACCTAGCTAATGAAACAGTGTCCCTTTTCACAAGAATTAATAATTATAACATCCAAAATCGAAGGTCAGTCCTACAATAGAAACCTCATCAAATTATATAAATAAGCAATCGACCTATTCTTGTGAGATATTCAATTTTTCATGGTTCTATATGTTTTAAGGTTGTAAAGGTTCAGACTTGTCACCTGTAGCGAACGTTTGACATGCTTACCACGCTATACTGTGAATCACATTCATTTAATGATTCACATATCCTATGGTGGCTCAATCTATAATATTTTAATGTGAATCAAATCTAGGCTCCGGTCCGAAAGGGCGTGGGTTTAAATCCCACTCTCAACATTGAAAGTTTTGCCCGTCACGAAGGTGACCCGCCTATCACGCAGGTGACCTGGGTTCGATCCCTAGCAACGTCGTTTTTGATTCCTGGATGGTGCATTATGATTTTCAAATTTTTCTTTCGGAAAGGTGCATCGTGATATCTAAATTTTGCTTTCGAAAACAGGTGGTGCACGATTCAACCTGCGGCAATTGCGGTGTTTCTACTATGTTTAGAAATGCATTTCAGTGATTTAAACTATAAACCACACAGCCACAGCTGCGTCCACATATTCTGACCGCCCACTCTTCACAATGATCGTTTTCGCCTAAAATGGATATGCTTTTTCTTTGAAAAATGGGACTAGATGGGTCTCATACGGGGTGTCCTGCTGTTGCTATTTTTAGGCGTGATTCCCGAATAATTTTAGTTGTGATGCCCTAATTTTGACCTATTCTACGCTTTCTCAAACTCTATTTGAAATTTCTGGGTTTTCTTCTCCATTACTGTAACACCCTATCCATGTGTGTTACTTTTTTAGAAATAGAAAATCCAAAAAAAAAAAACTTTCCTTGATCACCTATGCTGTCCTCCAAATGGGGTATCTAGAATTGTATTGGTTTCCAAGAATAGATTTAAAAAAATAGCTTCAAAATTCAAAGAGTACTCTTTTGGAAATCCATTCTATGGATACTCAAAATTGTAACCTACTAAAACTACAGAGTTATCCAAGAATAGAAACTTTGCAAAAAAAATAGCAAATATTAAAATCGGAAAGTACCTATCTGAAAAAAATAACCATCCCATGTTGCTCTAAGTGTTGTATGTAACATGTATGCATAGGATACTTGATAAAATTAGCATTTGAGGTCTGAACTAAAAGCTCCTGAAGAAGCACTGAACATGGTGCCCACCGCATACTAATCTGAAAATTTCTGAAAATAGAACTTGTCGTGATATCAAATTTTGGAACCAAAAGATATACTAATGAACATGCAGAAGCTTAACATCAAATATGCCTAAGGGAAATTCACTGTTAACAGACAGACTCTTATATTCACTACCCACTGTTGGAAACAATCACCGGCCTAACTCCTCATATTTGGTTTGGCTTAGTGGTTTAAAAAATTCCTGCATTTTTCATGAGTATGCCATTCTGATTCTATGTTGTTCATGGTTATAAGTCAAGGACAGGGGACTGTCAATACTTGTGCAAGGCCAATAAGGTCCCGTGGAGTTTAAAACTGTGCTCTGATACCATGTGTAGAGCCCCAAAACCGGGACTTTTATCCTAAATTTTTCTTACTTATAGATTGAAGCATAAATCCAAATGAATTGAGACCGACAGTAAAATTAAACTTACATAAATAACAAATTTATGCATAGAAAAATACCTGGAATGAATTTGGTGATTTGTTGGGTTGTGGCTCTTTCCGTGGATGCAGCGGACATATTACCAAAACAATCTTTTCCTCCCAGCCAATCTAGGATTTTTCAAAGCAATCCTAAACCCAGAAGATATCTCTTCTGCCCCCCGTGCCCATAATTCCAAGAACATTGAAGACTCACTTCAGAACAAATTCACACCACTCACTATTTCCTCAGACAATAGTGCAAAAATCAGCAAAGGAAAACCTCTCCTCCTCTTTCATATTCCTCCCCTTTTATAACTTTCATTCACGTTCTTCATTTATGTAAATATTATAGTCATTTATGTAGATATTTATTAAGTCATTTATGGAGATATTATAGAGTCATTTATGTAGATATTATTTAAGTCATTTTATAGAGATATTTATAGTCATTTATGTAGATATTTATAGAGTCATTTATGTAGATTTTTATTAAGTCATTTATGTAGATCTTATTTTGATTAATTATTTTAAGATTAATTTTATTATATTTTGTTTTTAAATTAATTAAATTAACTTTATAATTTCAATCAAATTATATTATTATTTTATTTGTTCCCTCAAATATATTTGTACTTAATTATATTTTTATTTTTTTCTTGATCAATGCTCTACCACGCATACGTATATAAGAGCGGTATATGTGTTAAGTACCTAGCTTGATATTTCATTATATCTCGGCGATATAGGTGTTGGAAATACTGAGAGGGGGGTGAATTAGTATTTCTTTTCAATTGTTAATTTTACTAGTTAAATCACTTATATTTAGAACACAAAATGAACAATGATGAAATAAATACTTTTATTAATTTCTTCTTTACAATAAGTAAAGTACAATAATGATATAAGGCTCCAACCCTAGATGAAGACTCCAATCTTCCAGGCTCCAACCTGTATTGTGCTAAGCACCAACTTGGTCTTTCCAAGGCTCCAACCTTGTCAATTCTGAGGCACCAACCTCAAGGGCTCCAATCCTATATCTGGTACAAGCTCCAAACTTGGTCTCTTGAGGACTCCTATCCTCTAGGGCTCCAACCCTATCTTCCAAGGCACCAACCTTGTCAATTCTGAGGCACCAACCTCAAGGGCTCCAACTCTCAGCGTCACTTCGTCAAAATATGTTTGGTTATTCTTCACGGCTCCCAAAGTCTTCTTCAATGAGCCCTGTCAATCTTCAGCAATGCCATCACTTAGTCTCCATGTCACTTCGTCAGTGACAACCTTGTTCTTCACATGAAGGTATCGCCACTACTCTTCATGTTACCCAAACAAAATTCTCCAAGGTTACCTCATGATGGCTTCAATGCATCATGGTCTCCAATAATATCTCTAAGACCAGCTTCTACAAGTCTTCCAAATATCTTCAAGTATCCTTCAAGGTATCTTCAATAGGCTTCTTCAAGAGTACTTCAAAAGGTGCTCCAAACGATGCTAATGGCCTGCTCCTTCGACTGAGGTATGCTTCTCCAATGGTACTTCAATTAAGCTTCCAATGCTCAAAGGGTCTTTTCTCTCCACAAGTTCTCAAAGAATCAATTCTTAGGGCCTACCAATCTGCCCATCTAACAGTTTTTAATTCTTTGACCAATGATTGTTATTATGGATTGAAATAAGCCACACAAGAACTTCACCTTTTTCTTAGACTGCTCCACACACAGGTCTGAGATGTTTTCCTATGTCAGTGTAGTTCTGAGCATCCATGTGACTGCCCCACCTGTTCTGAGGTGTAGCATGTTGATTTACCAAAGGTTTAATCCTCCATAGGAGATCTAGTCCGAATTCTAGTATATGATGATTGGTTCACTGGTCTAGGCCGTCCACCAAATCCGAGGTGTAGTCTCCTTGCAAATCGGAGCTTCTCAAACTGAATTAATACACCAAGCACTAGCACTGATCCGAGCTTCTACACTGAGGCATGTCCAAGATCTTCCTAGCACTGGTCTGAGCTTTCAACAGAACTGATCCTTATTTCTCCACATGTCTGAAGCTATGTCACAATTCTGTAGTCCGAGCTCCTGCAATTCAGTGCTTGAAGGGGTGCCTTTAGGTGTGATGTCAACTTGCTACAGGATCCGAGCTATAGTGAGGTCACAAACCCAAATCCAAAGTGTTGTCTGTTTCAAAAAGTCCAAGCCCTGAGGTATCTGTGATAAGGTCCGAGTTATGGAGAGTTTAAGAATTATTCATCCACAGATTTTACAATCGTTGTGCTCACTGGTCCAAGGTCTTCAAGATAAAGCTTTCACCTTCCACTCATAGATCTGAGCCTGTAATATATCTAGCAAAGCTTCTCACAAGTCTGGTTTTCTCCACAGGTGGGTCTGCAATCCGAGTTGAGGATAACCCAATAGAATTTTACCCAAACAGTAATTTTTTGTGTCTTCCTCAACTTCAGTTCTCCTTCTATCTTCTTCACTTTTCCTCTGAAATCTTCACCGAAAATGTTCTCTGAAATCTGCATCGAACTTGCTTGCTTAATTGAAAAAGATAGGCTTGTATTTATAGTGATTCATTTTTATGAAAAGACCTGTCTGTCGGGCTGGAGGGCCAACATGAAGGAATTGAGCATAGGTCGGCTAGGCCTTAAAAAAAAAAATATTTTTAAACTTTAAAAAATCATTTTCTCACAAACTATAAGGAGTTAGGAGATGAGTGAGGGCTCATTGGAAAGGTAAAAATATCCTCTACACGCTGGAGAAGGAGCCATGGTGAAATGACATCTGCAAGAGGTCAAAAATTAATTTTATTTGTGACTGTTTGGAATTTTTTGGTACAGTCCTTGGGGTTATTTAGACTTTTCATGTATAAGGTCAATGGAGCTAGATTTGGGGTCAGGGTAATTTTATTAGGACTTCAAGAGTGGTCTCCAACCATCATCAAGTGTGTCATCATCATCAAGGGTAATTTTACTAGGACTTCATGTCATCATCTTGTTAAATGTCTAGGACAGAGTTTAGGGCTTCTTCATCAAGAGTAAGGACATCATCATGGTTTTAGGGCTTCTTCATCAAGAGCAAGGATATCATATTAGGACTTCTTGGTTCATAATATACAAGAGGTTATGGAATCTTCATATTCTAACAACAAAGTTAGTTCTAGGGCTTGCATCACTAGGGTATCATGCATCACAAGAATTTGCCATCACAACCAATGCCACATTGACATCAATGACAACCTTGATTAACAATAGGAATGCATTATGATATTCCATTCGTTACCCTAACTCAGATATTACCCCGATATTTATTAAAGGTCTCATTCGACATATTTATTATATCAAGGTAGTTAAGGATCTATTTTCATAATTGACTTATTAACCTACTTAGCTATTTTCAATACTAGTAGGTATGTATACTAGTGTTGTGTATGCGATGTATGCATGTGTAGCTATCATATGCATATGTCGTGTACATGCTAATATTATTTTGCTTATAAATTGGAATGGGTCATTACAAAATGCATATCGTATCTACATTCCGGAGAGCAGGAAAGTTGTTGTGCGGAGGGATGTAAAATTCATGGAGGATAGGGCCTTCAGAAGATCCAGCGAGTTGCCTGTTGCTACACAGTTTGAGGAGTATCCACTCGTTCAACCTCAACAACTTGCGGCAGATAATTCAGCTGCCTTTCCAAGGCATGGGGATCCAAGAGACATTTCTCCTAAGGACTTGCAGGAGGGAGAGCAGGTAAATCCACCCACTACCAGTGGGAGAACAAGTAGGGAACTACGACAAATTCTGAGGGACGCAAAAGGCTTTGTAGGAGCCCCTCGAGATGTGAAGAGACAGCGTAAGCAGCCTGAGAGGTACTACGCCTTGGTTGCACAGGTTGGGAAACCTTCTAGTTTCCGGGAAGCAGCTCAACACCAAGTATGGGTAGATGCAATGGTGGAAGAGTACAGTTCCATCATGACCAATGATGTTTGGGAGGTGGTCCCTAGACCTCGGGAGAGATCAGTTGTAGGTTCAAGGTGGATCTACAAGATCGAGTATGCTGCAGATGGAAACATTGAGAAATTTAAAGCCAGGTTTGTGGCTAAGGGGTATGCTCAGGAGGAAGGGATAGATTATGAAGAAACCTTCGCGCCAGTAGCCAGATACACCTCCATTAGATCCGTAATATCTCTTGCAGCGCAGATGGGATGGGAAATTCACCAAATGGACGTCAAGACTGTGTTCCTGAATGGGGTGATAAAAGAGGAGGTGTATATTGAACAACCAGAAGGCTTCGAGATGCATGATTAAAAGACTCATGTGTGCAGGCTTAAGAAAGCCTTGTATGGATTGAAGCAAGCTCCTAGAGCTTGGTATGGTCGGATTTACAAGTACTTGCAGAAGATGGGATTCGTCAAGAGTGGCGTAGATCCCAATCTCTACTATCTAAGGGTAGGGAGTGAGCCCTTGATATTGGTCTTATATGTTGATGATCTATTTCTGACAAGATCATCGAGGCTCACCAAAGACTGTAAGGTGAATTTGGCTATAGAATTCGACATGAAGGATCTAGGGCTGATGCACTATTTTTTGGGGTTGGAAGTTTGGCAGCAAAAGGGGGAGATCTTTCTTTGTCAAGGAATATATACTACAGAGATTCTGAAGAGATTTCAGGTGGAGGATTATAGACCTATGACGACTCCAATGATCACCAACTTAAAGAAAATTGACACGTCCGAAGATGATGAGGTTGATCCTACTTTGTATAGGCAGCTCATAGGATCTTTGACGTATTTGGTAAACACTAGGCCAGACATCTGTTACGCTGTAAATACCCTCAGTCAGTTCATGGTGGAACCTAAGAGGGCTCATTGGGCAACAGCCAAGCATGTCAGGTACCTTCAAGGAACAGTCGAGCTTGGATTGGAGTACACCAGTGGCAGTGATATTAGGTTGAGTGGGTTCACCGACGCAGATTGGGCCGGGAGTCCAGTAGATCGGAAGAGTACCAGTGGGTACTGTTTTAGTTTGGGATTAGGGATGACTTCCTGGTGCAGTAGGAAACAGAAATCCGTGGCATTGATCTCAGCAGAAGTTGAATATATGGCAACTAGCACAGCTTCGTGTGAGGTCATATGGCTTCAGAAACTGCTTGTGAACCTACTAAAGGAGAAAATGGAAGCAACCACTGTTTTGTGTGATAATTAAAGTTGCATCAAGCTCTCTGAAAATCTCATGTTTCATGATCGGTCAAAGCACATTGATATCAGGTGTCATTTCATCAAAGACTGTGTCCAACGGGGAGATGTACAGTTGCAGTACACTCCAACAGGAGAACAGGTGGCAAACATTCTCACGAAGGGTCTGGGGAAGACTAAGTTTGTCTACTTCAGAGAGAAGGTGGGGATGATCAAGAATCCATTCCAGTAGCAGGAATGGGTAGGATCAGGATTTAGAGGGAGCTGCTGTATAGATGCAACAGTGACAGTGGCAGTGTCATGGGCAGCAGTACAGAAGGCAACAGCACAACAGATGAGGGGTAGCATCCAGAGATCACCAACATAGAGGATGCTTCAAAAGCAGAGCAACATGCAACAGGCATATTGCTAGAACACTATCCTCGCTAAGAGGGAGTGTTGATTTTTGTAGCATCAGAAAGTGTTCTAAGTCTCAAAATTTGAGAGGAGACTTGGACATCAGTATTCCAAAGAACCCAGAAATTGTTTGTGGAAATTCCACTAGGTTCATGTGTTATGAAAATAATTAATTATTTTAATAGAGATCGTAAGTCTAAACTTAGGAAAATTAAATAATTAAAGGGTATTAATAAGACAAAGTGTGAATCTTCTAGAGAACAAAGATCAAGTCAAGTTTTAATCTAAGCCATTGATTAGACTTCTAATCTGGGCCATTGATTCATCAACGAGAAGATTATAAAAGAAGGCTTGAAGGTCATTTAGAAAATACGTCGGGCATACACGCAGTACCCGAAGGAGATCGATTCTGAAGGAATAGAATTCGATCTCAGTGGGAGAGTTGCAGAAGCAGAAGGAGAAGGAGGGTGCCAACAACGACTGAGCTTGAGGAAAGAGGGACACAGACGGTCACAGAAGGCAGCGCAGAGCTGCAGCGCAGTGAACCAACGCAGAGCCTACGCAGAGTGACGCAGTCCAGCGCAGGGACTGTGCAGAGAAACACAGACAGACGCAGAGGAAAGCATAGGCTTTTCTGGGTGTCAGGAAATTGTCGAGAAGGGCCGAGAATTTTTGTCTCAGGTGTTTTCTGATTATATCTGCCAGTGTATTCCTTGTAAAGATTCATTTGCTGAAGAATAATAATAAAACCCTCATCTGCTGCATTGGTTTTCCCGCATTGGGTTTTTCCGGGGACAATTGTCTAGAAATAACTGTGTACATGTGATTGGTTCTTATGCTTATGTTCTTTACTATTTAGTTCTTTGCATATATAATTGTGAATGTTGCAGTAGTATTTATTTCGAAGTTTACTGATAGATTTTTGTAAATAACTTATTGGAGTGATAAGTAGGAGAAATAAATCTATCACTGCAACTGTAGATTTCTAGATTGAAAATTACACACTTATTTCAGTACAAATACAATTTTTATTGCAATTTCCACCCTGCAGGAAATCTAAAAAATTTAAAAATGATTCCCTAAACCTAACCAAATTCCACGAAATTTTTTGTGTGATCTAGTATGTTAATAAAAGACCCTAAACACTAGGACTCACCCAAGGCGTCACCATCAATCCGTACTCCGACTTTGGAGTATATTTGGGGGGGAAAAACACAATTAATTATTAAGTCCTGGTAGGGAGATAATTAACCAAGTGAAAGAAACCTCCTAGAGTAATATTCACTTGTTGGCAAGGTCCCAAGCTATCTAGACCTGTTACATGACTCAAAACTCATCATTACTAGCATCATTAATTACAATTCCCCGTAGGGTGTGGAATCTGAGTACAAGAGAAATTGATGAGAAGTAGAAGTGGAGTTTAAAAACTCTGGTAATCTGATAATATCTGATGGTACAATTGTCGTTTGGTACATCCTTGGGCATGAAGTCTTCATATAATGATCAAGTTCCACTCCAGTGGTCAACATGACCATTTATCACAGACATTCACTATAAGGGACTGTGGTCCTTGGCCTACAACAAGAGGTTTATTGAAGTCCTGTTATGTCTGAGGAAACAGTTAAGTTGTACTTCTTGTGATGAAATATTTCAGTTGACTGGTATATTTGCTAGCTTAATTTCTGAGTTGAAGTAATGGTTTAAGGATTGCTAATGATTGTGTGCCCACTTTATGCCTCAAAGAACAAATGTAATTGTTTTTTGAGCATGGAAAACTTACAAGTTGAATGCACTGATTGTGTTCTATGTCTGCATTTTTGCAGGTCTGTAGGAAATCAATTCTTAATTTGGTAGGCGATGACCATGTAGACATAGAGATCAAATCCATAAAGCAATGGGTAATGCATGCAGAAGTTGCTGAAAAGTTTTCCTGTTGTGATGATCGAGTCATACTTGTTGGTGATGCTGCTCATCGCTTTCCTCCAGCAGGAGGGTTTGGTAATTAATTGTGCCAAATTTCTTACATATATTTATCTTTTTGTTAGCATCTTTGTCAGTGGTCTGAGATATACATGTTTTCCTAAAAAAAGAGTGACACATTGAGATCCATCGCTGTATACCAAACACTGAGTGCAGTTGATGACTCTATAGGGATATTCTAGTACTATTATGTTTGGCAAGGAACCTTGTAGTCATATTAAATAACATTAGTGTTATACCCTGACAGGGCGGCTAAACGATTGGGTTACCCAACTGCATTGACCGTGCTGACATAAATGAGTTCATCACTTTAATTCAATGCTTCCTAGTAGGATGAAGATATTACTTCTTTCAAATTCAATACCATGATTTAGTTCCTGATATGAAAAATACTTAGCTGTGACATTAGTTTAGCATAAGGGTGAGATGAGTTTGGGTTGTTAGGAATACAATGGTCAAGGGTTTGTTATTTTAAAGCAAACAGGAATGGTCATTTATTTCGGGCAAGAGAAGTCCAGGCAACAAAACAATACTTCGAAAATAAAGTGTACCTTTTCTAATGTATCTTATGAATAACCAATTCTCAAGCTAGATAAAAACATTGTGTGCTTGTCCTTTTTAAACAGATAAATAATTAAGCATTGTTGGTTTAGTACAGGAAAAGTTAAAACGTTATTAAATCAAATATAAACTGTAGACATAGAAATAAACATTACCCTAGGTGAGACACCATTGCATAAAACTATTAAGTCATGAGAAGATATATTACTCATTACATTAACTACTTAAATAGACTAATAAACTTATAAATTATGATACTAAATAGAATAAACTTGTAAATACTAAAACCCAATAATTAGTGTGTGACACTATTACAAACTTTTCACTGCCTAGCAAAATATAATTTGATTTTTACAATTTTACACTATATCTAAAGGATAACAGTGAACAGGTAATAAATTCCTTTAAGAATAATATTCATTGTTTCATTTAGAACTGTCAACCTTTCAGGAAAAGACTAAAAAGAGATGAAGGTGCAATTGAATTTTAAAACCTAAAAGCTTTGTGGACATTGAACAAGCTTACCTAGAAATATGTGGCCTGAGAAAATCTGAAAATGGCAAATGCTGGAGCCTGGAAGCTGTTCTTCTCACACTGCAAGATGACTCTCTTTGGTAGCTGCTCACAACTTGGCTGCTGTTCACAAATCTCAGAATTTGGACGCTGGTTGCTGCTATCGGCGTGTTGAAGAATGTAACTAGTGTCAGTCTTCATAATTGTATTAGTCAAAAGAAAAGAAAAATAAATTTTATTGTAAAAGAAAATTATTTTTGAAGCATGGGTTTCATGCTCTCTTATTTATTTTTTAGGTCAGCCTCCATTGAAGGCTTCTAGGTTTTGTCAAGAGTCAAAAAAGTTTTTGTCACATTTATTAGACCCTTCTTGGGCATTTATATCATGTAAAGAAAATTATTCTTGAGTCAAAAGTGTCATTTTTCACCTCCTCACCAAGTCGGCCCTATCTTGATGAATTAGGCCCAGATTAGGGCTATTCGACTGTTAAATTTGGACAACTAGGTCCAAACTCCATCTTGTGATGCTCAGATGAAGATTCCAATATTTGTATTGGATTCCTCTTTCGGAGAGGTGTAAAATCGATATAAAATTGATTTTAATCTGATGAGCAGAACATTTATTTGAATTTATTATTTATAATAAATTTAAGTGCAGGTCGGCCTTAAGGTTTTACACCCCCAACAGATGTGTCACACACCTCAATGATGGATATAAATACAGTCAACGTTGTAGAGCTTTTCACTCATCTCATCACACATCTTCTCCTCTAATTATCTACAAGCAATTGAGAAGCAGTTTCATCTCCCACATGAGAAGAAGGACGAAATCCACTGCAGCTGAAGGACGAAATTTACCGCAGCAAATTTTCTGCAGTTAGGGTTTCTGGGCAAGTTTGACCAACGTTGACTTTGGTCAACGCATGGTCCGTTTGAGCTGAAATTTTGTGGAGAGTTCGATTTTTGTAGGCCGTACTCATTGGCACAAAAATCGAGGTCAAACAGTTGACCGAAGTTGGAGTTGTGTTGACTTTCTTGTTGCTGCAATGCGTTGACTTTTTCTGGACTGCGTTGACTTTTTCTGGGGTTGACTTTGAGTTGACTGGCTAATTGATTTGAGGACTGTTGTGACACATTTTGGGTTGGCCGACCAAGAAGACTTTGCTGGTTGAAGCATCGTGCTGATCGCCGTAATGCACCAACACATTCTCCTGTTTCTGGTTTGTCTTCTATAGATCCACTGGTATGTTCTATCAGCATTTTACTTAACTATTTATGTGATTGCTGTTATAAAAGTAAAATTGCATTAAGCATAGAACATCTACAAAAATTTACATGGTATCAGAGCTGAGGTGAAGACAAGCCCTAACTTATAGCAATCACCAACTGAGAAAAATGAGTTCCACAAGTTATGGCTTCAAGGAGGATGACAAGCTGACTGTTAGGGATGACTTCCATGCTTGGAAGATGATATTAGATCTCAAATTGGAGGACCATGATCTCATGGATTATGTACTGGGTAAGATACAAGAACCTCCATCCACTGCTACTGTTGCTGCTAAAACCAAGTATAAGAAGGGGGAGATCAAAGCAAAGCTAATGATCAGGGAATCCATACATAAAAGTCTGGTTGCCTACATATTTGAGTTAGGCACATCCAAGGAGATGTATGATAAGCCGATACAAATGTTCAAAGTAAACAATGCAAACCAAGTGCTATTCTTCGAGAATCAATTGAAGAATCTGAAGAAAGGTACAGATGAGTCTGTCAAACATTATTTCAAATTGACCGCCGAGATCAAAGAACAATCAACAAGAAGCAGAGACATGATGACTGAGATAGGAAATCTTGGGACTTGAGGGCGCTTACAATCCTTGCGCATCTGAACACGCTTAATCTCAATAATAATACAATTCCTAACTTTGACGAGCTACTGTCAAGATGCATGCAAGAAGAGACAAGAATGAAGGAATACGAAAATGATAGAAATACTGCCTACGCTGCTCATTCTAGAAATAAGAACTCTGGTGGTCCTAAGAATAAAGGAAGAGCAAGGGCCCGAGGAAAGAAGGGCAAGTGTTTCACTTGTCATAGGCCTGGTCACTATGCTAGAGAATGTCCTTTCAAGAAGGATTCTCCCGATAGTGATGACAACAACAACAATCGAAGGAATGGAAATCAAAGAAACGACAGGTCCAAAGGAAAGAGGAAGGCTCCCTCGGGCGGAAACAATCAACCTTTCAAAAGGTCTAGAAACACCAGGTATGAGGAGTCAAATGTTGTTGATAAAAGAAATGAATACATTCTTGTATCTGCCCTCTCTGCTGCATCCCCGCCCGACACTATGGATGTCTGGCTGATAGATAGTGGTGCCTCAAGACACATCATTGGGTTCAAGGAAGCACTCTCTGACATGGTTGAGAAGGATACTAATTTGGAAATTATCCTTGGAGATAATGCCACATATCCCGTGAGAGGGACAGGGACTGTGACCCTCCACTTGTCTCAAGGACAAGTCCTACATTTGCAGGATGTACTCTATGTACCAAAATTGAAGAAAAACCTTGTGTCTATATCAACCATCGAAGACAAAGGCTTCAATGTGGCATTCACTGATGGAAAGGTGCGCATGTGGAAGAAGAATCTCAAGGAAGCTATCGTGATTGGTTTTAGAGTTGGAACACTCTACCAGGTTGAAGGAAGTCCACTAGGAGCTATGACATGTGATACTATCCAACAAACTGAACTATGGCACCAGAGGTTTGGACACCTTCATTACAAGGCCCTTCCCGAAGCAAGGAAGGTGGTGACAGGGATGCCCGATTTTGGAAATAATCATGAAGGTGTATGTAAGGGTTGTGCCGAAGGAAAGCATACAAGGGGACCTTTCTCCTCAAGTGTCACAAAGACATCTGATATTTTGCAACTGGTCCATTCTGATCTATCTGGTATGCTACCCATGACATCCCTGGGAGGATGTTCTTACTATATGACATTCACTGATGACTTCTCCCGCAAAACCTAGATATACTTCTTGAAGAAGAAGGATGAGGCTTTCATGTGGTTCCATACCTTCAAAGCCTTGGTGGAAAATATGACAGGGAAGAAGATCAAGATTTTGAGGACCGACAATGGCACTGAATATGAGTCAAATGAGTTCAATGACTTTTGCAGAGAAGCTGGCATTAAGAGGGAGACTACTACTGCCTATACTCCTGAGCAGAATGGCGTTGCTGAACGAAAGAACAGGACCATTGTGGAAGCCGCCCGTGCCATGCTATGTACTCGATCACTCAAGTTTCGGGAGGGTTTGAATACCGTCGATACATTCAAAACCGATGCTCCCTATTCTCGCCTTGACTCAAAACTTTAGAGAGCTAACTAAACCTGACGCCTCACATTTTAATGCTGATGTCCTTCCAGTTATTATGTCAAAAGAAAGAGAAGGTTTTACGTTTCTGGGAAGAAAGGAATGTTTGTGAGCTATAGTGAAACTTCGAAGGCCTATAGAGTCTATGTGCTTGGTCAAAAGGAAGTGGAGATATGCCACGACGTCACCTTTGACGAAGATACTTCCCTGAGGAAAGTAGTCAATCTTCCGAGATTTGAGGAAGATAATGAAGCAAGGCCTAGAAATCAAGAGGAACCGAAGGATGAAACAATGCTTGATGTTGAAGGACCGATGGACCCGATTGATCCACCTCCTTCACTAGGAAAGAGACCATCATGTCTCAGGGACACTCTCGAGGATGCTAAGGGACATGCTGCCCCAAGGGGGACATTCCGTGAAAGCAAGAAGTCGAGTAGATACCAAGGGTATCTAGCAGCCATGAGTACTATTGTACAATCCGAGCCTGGATCCTTTGAGGAAGCCGTAAAGCATCAAGTCTGGAAGGATGCTATGCACAAAGAGTATGAGTCCATTATGAAGAATGATGTCTGGGATGTGGTTCCAAGACCAAAGGACAAAGCAGTTGTCACCTCGAAATGGCTCTAAAAGATCAAGCATGGATCTGATGGAAGTGTTGAAAAGTTCAAGGCAAGATTCGTTGCCCGTGGCTTCTCTCAAAAGGAAGGCATAGATTATGATGACATATTTGCACCTGTGGCCCGATATACCACCATTCGATCTATTATAGCCCTTGCTGCTACGCAAGGATGGAATCTTCATCAGATGGATGTGAAGACCGCATTTCTGCATGGTGCGATAAAGGAAGAGGTATATGTGGAGCAACCTCTGGGGTTCGAAGTCCAGGATCGGGACACCTATGTCTGCAGGTTGAAGAAGGCCATTTATGGGCTGAAGCAAGCACCTAGAGCTTGGTACGAGAGGATAGATAACTACTTGATGAAGCTGGGCTTCACTCAAAGTAATGTTGATCCGAACCTTTACTTCAAGGTTGTCAAGGGAAAGCCTCTCATCCTGGTGTTGTATGTGGATGACCTCTTCCTAACAGGTGCTGACCCTCTCATTCATCAGTGCAAGAGGGAGCTCACTGCTAAGTTCGTGATGAAGGACCTAGGACTGATGCATTACTTCCTAGGCCTGGAGGTCTGGCAGAGACCTGGCGAGATTTTCCTTTCTCGAGGAAAATACATTGTGAAGCTTCTGGAAAGATTTGGTATGGTGGACTGCAAGTCCGTGTCAACACCAATGGAACTCAACTTCAAGAAGTTGAGTGGCAGCGCTGTTGGGCCTGTATTATCAAATCCTACTGAGTATCGTCAACTCGTAGGGGCCATGATGTTCTTACTGAACACCCGTCCAGATATATGTTTTGCAGTGAACACTTTGAGTCAACAGATGGTTGAGCCTCATCACTTTCATTGGGTTGGTGCCAAGAATCTTCTGAGATATCTTAGGGGCACGATAAACCATGGGCTGAGATACACTGCCGGGAGTGTGACACTCCGTGGATATACTGATGCCGATTGGGCTGGCAGTGTGGTGGATCGTAAGAGCACATCGGGATGCTGCTTCAATCTTGGTTCTGCTTCGATTTCATGGATGAGTAGGAAGCAGAAGTCGGTGGCTTTGAGCACCGCAGAGGCCGAATACATTGCAACAAGTATGGCCTGTTGTGAAGCAGTTTGGTTGCGAAAGCTCTTTAGTGAGTTGTTTGGACATGTGCTAGATACCACCGTGATACTCTGTGATAACCATAGTGGGATTCGCTTGACCGAGAATCCTGTGTTCCACGACCGATCCAAGCATATTGATATCAGGTACCATTTCATCCGGGATATGGTACAGCGAGGCGCCGTAAGGCTCAATCATATAGGAACTGATGAGCAGGTCGCGGATATTCTCACTACGCCCCCGGGGAAGGTCAAGTTCCTAACCTTCCGTGAGAGACTTGGTATCGTGGAACGACCCTATGATGTGGGTCCTGTTGGACGATGAGCTCGAGGAGCTCTGGGGGGCTTTGGGGACAGCTTCTTGGAGCTATGAGCAACCACAAGGCTAGGCTTGCCAAACCTTGTTGGTGTGCTTGGACCCCACCGTTGTGATTATTGAGTTGGTTCACCTCTCATTATCTGTGCCCCGTATGCATCCTACCCATTGAGTTCAGGGCTCATGGGAAGTACCTCTCATTTGGCCAATGAGGTGGGAAAAGCTAGAGACTAATAGCAAAGACTGATGGACGCATCAGAGATTGCCGTACTCTCTATCTAGGATGGCACGGTCCAACCACTTGATCTGGGATCAAGTTTAGTGAGGTCTGGGACCTCTGCCTGACTTCGGGTCAGATGAACCAACTTCGGGTTGGTTGGAGACTCTTTGTGAGTCTGATAGAGGTTTCGAACCTCTGGGCTGAATATGTCAGCCAGGGGATGATGTCTTTGTGACTGACCCACTTCTGTTCTGAAATAAAGAGGCCAGCAAAGCAAGTTACGGCGGGATGACGCACGATGTTTGATTGCACTGGTGGATGGAGTTCTCCCTAGTTGAGAGGGAGTGTTAAATTTGGACAACTAGGTCTAAACTCCATCTTGTGATGCTCAGATGAAGATTCCAATATTTGTATTGGATTCCTCTTTCGGGAGAGGCAAATTACAGGAATGATTAACTGATGAGCGTAATATTTATTTTGAATTTATTATTTATAATAAAATTTAAGTGCGTGTTTGCCTTAAGGTTTTACACCCCCTGCCGTATGTGTCACACACCTCAATGATGTGATAAATATGCTCAACGTGCTGTACAGCTTTTTCACTATCTCATCACACATCTTCTCTCAATATTTACAAGCAATTGAGAAGCCTATCAAGCCATCTCCCACATGAGAAGAAGGATTTAAACCAGATCACAATTTAAGGGGATTTAGTTTGTCACAAAGAAATTTTCCGCAGCTTAGGCTTCGGCAAAGTTTGACCAACGTTGACTTTGGTCAACGCATGGTCCGTTTGAGCTGAAATTTTGTGGAGAGTTTGATTTTTGTAGGCTGTACTCATTGGCACAAAAATCGAGGTCAAACAATTGACCGAAGTTGGAGCTGCGTTGACTTTCTTGTTGCTGCCCTGCGTTGACTTTTTCTGGACTGCGTTGACTTTTTTTCTGGGGTTGACTTTGAGTTGACTGGATAATTGATTTGAGGACTGTTGTGACACATTTTGGGTTGGCCGACCAAGAAGACTTTGCTAGTTGAAGCATCCTGCTGATCGCCGTAACGCACCAACACATTCTCCTGTTTCTGGTTTGTCTTCTATAGATCCACTGGTATGTTCTATCAGCATTTTACTTAACTATTTATGTGATTGCTGTTATAAAAGTAAAATTTCATTAAGCATAGAACATCTACAAAAATTTACATCGACCCAACAAAAGCAGTATAAATAGAGGCAGCTTGACTCACTTCAAAGCACACACTCCCAAGTTCGATCTACAAGAGAAAGAGGACGAAAAAGAAAGCGAATTGCAGGAGAAGAAGACCTGATTCAAGGAAGAAGCAAAATTGAAGTTTGGAGCATCTTTCTCTTTCACACATGCGAGTTTTCTAGGGTTTCTGGTCAAGTTGCAAGGGTCGAAATTTCTGCAGTAATTGCAGGGCCGAAATTCTGTAGCTGGGGGGCCGAAATTCTGGATGGAATCAGTTTTGAGGAGCTGACACTTGGAGGATTTCGCAGAGTTTGTCTACATGAAGGAAGGGCTGACTTGGTGATTGGAGGAGGTCTTGTTTCTAGGTCAAAAGGTATTGGATTGTCTCATTTTGATTTGAATCTACTAGTGGAAGAGTTGGACTGGGTTTTGCCCTGGCTAAGTACCTATATTTTGTGTTCCTTGTTCTTGTGATCTTCATACATTTGTAATTTGGTAATTGCTTGATTAAAGAAAACATAATAAAGAAGTAAAAGAAGCCAACATAAGCCACAAGTAATTATCAAGAAAAGAGGAATCAAACCCTAATAACTACATGCATTGATTTCTCAACATGGTTTCAGAGCTAAGGTGAAGGAAGGACTATTTGAAGATCATTTCGTTGGCTATCATTTGAAAGAAGGAAAACAAATCTTGGAAGAAAAGATCACTCTCTCAATGACGTGCTATTTGAAGATGGGACTCAATCTTTTGAAAATTGTAGGAAGCTTCGTTGGAAGAATCATCTTCAATCTATCTAGAAGAATCAAGAATGAAGGATTTTTGGCTGCACTTATAAGTACACTTGATGATGACAATGCATGGATTATTGATAGTGGAGCCTTAAGATACATGACAGGAGAAAGTGGACAACTTCATACTCTATCAAAGGGATCATCATGACATGCAATGGAGCTTGGAGACAACAACAACTATGCAGTCAAGGGCCTTGGATCTACATCATTGGAGCTAGAAAGTGGAGGAAATCTACATCTCAACAACATTCTCTATGTCCCAGGTTTGAAAAAGAATTTACTTTGCATTGTTGTTTAGAAGACAAAGGAGATAGAGTTACTTTTGTAGATGGTAAAGTTTTGGTTTGGGGAAAGGATTATAGTTTTTAAAAGGCAAGGGTTATTGGGATTCCTAGAGGAAGATTATATAGAATTATAGCACCATCTCCTCAAGCCCTTGTTCAAATGAAGATTAGTCCCATTGAACTTTGGCTTGTTCAAATGAAGATTAGTCCCATCGAACTTTGGCTTGTTCAAATGAAGATTAGTCCCATCGAACTTTGGCATAGAAGATATGGACACATTCACTACAAGATAATACCTCTCTAAGTGAAATGGTGAAGGGCATCCCCAACGTTAAAGAGGGACCATGAAGGAGTGTGCTCTAGGAAAGAGTACTAGGAAACCCTTTACAAGCAGTGACACAAGGTCTAAGGAAATATTAGACCTCATTCATTCTTATGTATGTGGGCCCATGTCTAATAAATCTATTGGAGGCCACCAATACTATGTGACCTTCATTGATGATCACTCTAGAAAGACATGGCTCTATCTTCTCAAGACAAAGGATGAAGTATTTGAAAATTTCAAGGAATTTAGATCCGATGTTGAGACCCTGACCAAAAGAAAGTTAAAAACTCATAGATCCAACAATGGGGGTGAATATACTTCAAAGGAACTTATAGCTTATTGCAAGGAAGTAGGCATTGTTAGTTTTTGTAGCATCAGATGTGTTCTAGCCACAGAATTGTGTGGAGAGGCTAGAATACATGAGATCTCCAAAACCCATAAATCGTTTCTAGAAATTCCACCTAGAGTTGACTTAATTAGATTATTAAGTTATTTTTTTAATGTTTCTTAAGTCTAAACTTAGGAAAACTGGTTAATTAATTAGAATTAATTAAGTCAAGGTGAGAATTCTCTGGAAACTCACACGGATCGATCCAAAAATGATTTGATCCATTGATTAAGATTTAATCTTGGCTGTTGAAGTCCGAACAAGAAGACATAAGAATGGATCGATGTGGTGATGGAGAACACACCAGCGTAGATACTCAGTTGCCCAGGTAGTTCGATTTTCTCAGTAGAAGAGATTCAACAAAGAAGATAGAGCTAGAGGATGAGTAGCAGGTAGTAGAGGAGGCTAGCAACATTCTAGGTGGAAGTATTCCAGTCCTGGGAAGAGGCAGTGAGAGGAAGGCCGAAATCCCTAGAGGTTCTACGCAAGCACTGCGCAAAGGGTGACACAGAAGGTTCTGCGTGTGGCTAGGGAGGCAATTTCGGTGGTAGAAATTAGCTGTGGGGTGAGGGAAAATTCTCACAATAATTTTTGTAGTATTTTCTTCAGATTAGATTGCCAGTAGAGCATCTAAATTATTGTACTCAGAATTGTCGCTGAAGAATAATAATAAAAGATTATATTTGTTGCATTGGTTTTCCCACATTGGGTTTTTCCGGGGACATTTGTCCAAAAATAACCGTGTTAAAATTCTTGTGTGCGCGCTAGAATTTCTTAGTTTCCAGTATTTTATTTTCTTAAGTATTTTTATGGTGAAAATTGCAGTTGTGATTTTATTCATTGTTTGTTGTAGCAAATAAACTGCATAATTAAATAGTTAGAAGAATAATTTCCAGTTGCTGCAATAGATGAAAATTTCACATGGTATCAGAGCGTAAGTGATCAACCGGGAAGCTCAGAAGCAAAGAGGAAAATTTCGCTACTCAGAGGAAGCAGCAGGCTGAAATTTTCAAAGGCAGCGCTGTCCATTGACCGATAGGTCGAGTTGTTGGGGCATTAGTTCGATTTTCAGTTGTAAGGTGTTATAAAAATCGAGTTGCCTAGATTAGTGATTCCAGGAGTTAGAGGGAGCAGCTACAACTCAAATTTTCGTTGAGCAAACTCCTTGGTTGGACACAAAGGGTTTTGCAACAGTTTGAAATTGCAGAATCATCGTTGGGAGAAAAGAGGAATAGTACACTGTAAATTCTTTAGCATGACCATGGACAAAATTGAAAATCAGGAGGCTTCAGATTTATCTTCCAAGTTGGAGGACAAATTTGCTTGCTTGTCAGAATCAGCTTCACAAGGTGTCTGGTATATAGATAGTGGAGCATCAACTCATATGACAGGGGTTAAAGAATATTTCTCTAGCTACAAGGATGAGTAGATGGACTTACAGATTACTACGGGACACAAAACGAAATGTACTCCAGTAGTGAGAGGTACCATTGATTTTCAGAGGGAGTCGGGAGCAAGCATGAAAATTTTCGTAGATGTTCTATGCTTGATGCAACTTTACGTTAAACCCGATATCAAATAGCAATCACATAAACATGAAAGTAAAATGCCGATAGAACATACCAATAGATTGACAGAAGACAAGCCAAAAATACACTTAACTTGATCAACGAAATATCTGTTGTGATGCATTACGACGGTCAATAGGATGCTTCAACTAGCAAAGTCTCCTCATGGTCAGCCAACCAGAAGTGTCACACAACCCTCAAGACAACTCTACAACAGTCAACAAAAGTCAACGTTGTCTAGTCAATGGTCAACGCAGAACAACAACAGAAAGTCAATGCAGCAAGGTCAAAGGTCAATGTCCAGCCTCGGTTTTTGTGCCAAAAAATGAAAATTGTAGAGATTGAAGTTTTGGGAGAGTTTGAGGTCAAGTTGACCAAGCGTTGGCCAAAGTCAACGCTGGTCAAAGCTGCGTTGAAAACCCTAGTTTCTGTTTTCCCATGTGTGAGAGAAGAGAAGCCTCCAAATGATGATCGAATCAATCAAACACAAGAGAGAAGTGTGTGATGAGTGATGGTGAAAATGACCTCCAAGTTTGACCAATATATATCCATCTGTGAGGGTATGTGACACATCTGTTGGGGCTCCAAGCCTACATTACAATTTTGGCCGACCTTGCACATAAGTGGAATTAATTCAAAGTAAATGTTCTGCTCATCCTATCTGGATGATCTTTAGATCGATCTTGCACCTCTCCGAAAGAGGAATCCAAGAAAAATATTGGCATCATCATCTGAGCATTACAACATGGAGTTTGTACCTGGTTGCCCAAAATTAACACTCCCTCTCAACTAGTGAGAACTCCATCCACCTGTGCCATCCAAACATCGTGCATCTTCCCACTGTAACTTGCTTTGTTGGCTTCTTTATTTCAGAACAAAAGGTGAGTCACAAAGACATCACTCCCGGCTGACAAAATCAGCTTAGAGGTCCGAAACCTCTATAGGACTCAAAGGAGTCTCACACTAACCCGAAGTTAGTTTAACTGACCCGAAGTCAGTTGGAGGTCCTAGACATAGAGAATACAGCAATCTCCAATGCGTCCATCGGTCTTTGTACTGGTCTCCATCTTTTCCCACCTTATTGGCCAAGATGAGAGGTACTTCCCATGAGTTCGAGACTCCATCGGTAGGATGCATACGGGGCACAGATCAAAGAGAGGTGAACCAACTCAATATCATAACAGTGGGGCATAAGCGCACCAATAAGGTTTTGCAAGCCTAGCCTTGTGGTTGCTTATAGCTCCAAGAAGCTATCCCCAAAGCCCCCTGGAGCTCCCAGAGCTCATCGTCCAACACGATCCTCAACATAGGGTCATTCCACGATTCCAAGATTCTCACAGAAGGTTAGGAACTTGACCTTTCCCAAGGGCTTTGTGAGAATATCCACGACCTGCTCATCAACTCTTATATGATCGAGCCTTATGGCGTCTCGCTGTACCATATCCCGGATAAAGTGGTACCTAATATCAATATGCTTGGATCGATCGTGGAACACAGGATTCTCTGACAAACAAATACCACCCTGGCTATCACAAAGGATAACGGTGGTATCTAGCACATGCCTGAACAACTCACTGATAGTGAAGAGCTTTCGCAACCAAACAGCTTCACAACAGATCATACTTGTTGCAATACATGCGGCCTCAGCGGTGCTCAAATCCACCGACTTCTGCTTCCTGCTCATCCAAGATATCGAAACGAACCCAAGTGTGAAGCAGCATCCAAATGTGCTCTTACGATCCACCACACTGCCAACCCAATCAGCATCAGTATATCGATGGAGTCTCAAACTCCCGACAATGTATCTCAACCCATGGTTTATCGTGCCCCGAATATATCTCAACAGATTCTTGGCACCAACCCAGTGAATGTGATGAGGATCAACCATGTGTTGAATCAAAGTGTTCACTGCAAAACATACGTCCGAACGAGTGTCCACTAAGAATATCAGGGCCCTTACAAGTTGACAATACTCGGTAGGATTTTCTAGCACAGGTCCAACAACGTTTCCACTCAACTTCTTAAAGTTGAGCTCCATTGGTGTCGACACGGACTTACAGTGCACCATTCCAAATCTTTCTAGAAGCTTCACAATGTATTTTCCTTGAGAGAGGAAAATCTCACTAGGTCTCTGCTAGACCTCCAAGCTTAGGAAGTAATGCATCAGGCCTAGGTCTTTCATCTCGAACTCAGAAGCGAGCTCCCTCTTACACTGATGAATGAGAGGGTCAGCACCTGTTAGGAAGAGATTTTCCACATAGAGAACCAAAATGAGGCTTTTCTCTGTAATATCCCTAACGGGAAATAGACAGTAATACACAGAAATACAAACATGCAGCTATATAGAACAAAATGTCGGAACTAGAATATGGAGCAAGTACACATAAAATACCAGAACGCTAAGCCATTTTATTAATCTGAGAATACATATATGGGTACAAGAGATAATCAGAATAAGTGCACCTATCCTTGCACGAGGCAAGTGAAGAACCCTCTCAGGATAGGAAATGGCTACAATAGAGACTGCGTCCTAGCTGCTGGAGAAATCTGCCGTAGAAAGCTGCTGCTGCAATGTACTGGAACTAGGGGCTGATCCCCTCACCGGAATGAGCTGAAAATCGGAAGGCTGCCTGTACTCACCGCTACGGACAAAACCCAGAAACCATGAAGCAAGTGCACCACCTCCGAAAAACCACCACTGAACCTCTCCTCAAGGAAAACGCTGTCTCTACCAAGCACAACGCAGAGGCTCAAGGAAAATGTTGGAAAAGGGCCACTAATCCCCCTGCAAAACTCTCCAACTGAATCACCAAACCCTCCAAGCTGGAATACGCTGGAAAGCTCCCACAACAGCGCTGCACCAACACCAACTGCGTCCTCCCTCCTGAACTGCGTCCTCCCTCCTGGACTGCACAGTCACTATATGAGATCAGCTCCTCTGCAAAATGTCCACCAAAAATCTCCTGCAAATCAACTGCTGAAACTGAAGGAATACCTTGCCCGAGCAGGCACTCGAAGTCCCCCGGGGCCAAGGGCGAGATCTCCGACCGGAGACACTCAGTTCGCACTAAACAGTGCTACAGACCGACTAAACAACCGGCGTGCTCAAGTAGACAGAAGTCTAGCTCACAATATCATCAACATATCAATAATGCCAAATGGAGTGAAACCCCCGCCTTTTATAGCGCTAGCTCCCTCAAAACCCTAACTGCGTCCTTGAGCTTCTCCTATGCCTGCGCAGTTGCCTTTGGAGCCTACGTGAGGCCTCTCTCATGTATGTGTGGACCCCCAAGTCTTTCCCCTTTAAGTTACAACGTTCATCTACTAGGAAGCACTTTATTTTATTAAAGTGAGTTGACCCCCTCTTTCTCACTTTATTTATTAATTTAACTATAGGCGGCAAAACTATACAAAAATGAAATATTCCAATTAGCGGTGCTAATTAGGAATATTACAGTCTCCCCCGGCAGAACGTTGCTTGTCCTCAAGCACTGAAGTGATGGATGCTGCAATATCTTCTCATCCTCCCAAGTGGCATCCTCATCCGGCAAGTTCTTCCACCTCACCAAGAACTCCCGGATCGTCCTGCTCCGCAGCTGCCTCTCCCTAGTATCAATAATAGCCTCTGGCTGCAACACCAGATGCCCCTCATCATCCGTGGGTGGTAGCTCCTCTGTGACTATCACCTGCTGGCCCAGTGCCTTTTTCAGGCATGATACATGAAAGATATTATGAATCTTGCTGCCTTGGGGCAGCTCCAACTCATATGCAACCTGCCCGATCCTGCGTATCACCCTGTATGGCCCATAAAAGCGGGGCTTAAGCTTCTCCGCCCCCTTCTTCTTAAGCGAAGACTGTCGGTATGGCTGGAGTCGCAGGTAGACCAAGTCCCCTACCTCAAAGTGTCTCTCCACCCGACTTTTATCAGCATACAACTTCTGTTGATTCTGTGCTGTGGCTATGTTGTCCTTGAGAGCTCGAAGGATATCTTGGCTCTCTTGGATCCATATCTTGGCTCTCGGAGCCCTGCTAGCACCAAACATCATGTCCACAAAAGATAAGGGATGATAACCATACAAAGCATAGAAAGGTGACATACCAATGGACATATGATGCGTCGTGTTGTAGCAGTACTCGCCCAGATGCAGCAACTTCAGCCATGCCCTCTGCTGCCCACTAACATAGTTACGCAAGTAGCCCTCCAGCCACTTGTTAACTATCTCTGTCTGCCCGTCCGTCTGGGGGTGATAACTAGTGCTCGGTGTTAACTCCGTCCCCACTAGCCGGAAGAGCTCCTGCCAGAATCCGCCCATGAAGCGGCTGTCCCTGTCGCTGACAATGGTCTTGGGTAGACCATGTAACCTGAAAACCTCCCTGAAGAACAGCTCAGCCACCTGTGCTGCGGTGTGGTGTGCGAATATGGCAAAGAAATGAGCATACTTCGTCAGTCGGTCAACGACGACAAAGATGCAGTCCTTGCCCTGCACCATGGGCAACCCTATGATGAAGTCCATCAATATGCTCTCCCATTTCCCCTCTGGAATGGGGAGAGGCTGCAACAACCCTGCAGGATGGCTCATCTCTCCCTTGTTTCTCTGACAAACATCGCACTCCCTGACATGCTGGAGTACGTCCTCCTTGAGGCCCTTCCATGAGAACCTCTCCCGGATAGCCCTGTAAGTCTTGGTGAACCCCTGATGGCCCGCCAATGGAGAATCGTGTGAAGCCTGGAGTATCTTCTTCTTGAGCTAAGATCCCTCAGTCAAGAAGATCCTGTCCCTGTAATAGATGATCTCGTTGACCACCCTGTACCTGTCATCCGCGACTTGCCCATCCAACACCTCACACGCAAACCTGTCCTTGGAGTACTCTACCAGCAGTCGAGCCCTCCAATCAGCGTCCAAGCTCATAAGAGATAACGTGGCCGGTCTACGAGAAAGGGCATCAACTACCACGTTATTCTTGCCTTTGACGTACTCTATGTCAAAGTCATAGGCTTGGATCTTACTGATCCACTTCTGCTGTCTCTCCTGCAACTGCTTCTGCTCCAGAAAGTACCTCAAGCTGTTGTGATCTGATCTCACCCTGAATCTGCTGCCCACTAGATACTGCCGGTATTTGGCCAATGCATGCATGATGGCCAACATCTCCTTGTCGTATATGGAATACAACCTCTCGTGCGGAAGGAGCTTCCGGCTCTCAAAAGCTATCGGGTGACCGCCCTGCATCAAAACTGCACCAATCCCCTCTCCTGATGCATCACACTCGAGGACAAATGGCTGTGTGAAATCTGGCAATGCCAGCACGGGGCAGCTGCTCATCACTTCCTTGAGCTTATCAAAAGCTCGCTGTGCTGTGTCCGACCAACTGAATGCCCCCTTCCTCGTCAAATCTGTGAGGGGTGCAGCAAGCTGTGAAAAGCCCTTGACGAACTTCCTGTAGTATGTGCAAATACCAATAAATCCCAGAATCTTAGTCACATTCCTCGGCTCTGGCCAATCTATGATGGCCCTGATCTTCTCCTCGTGGACTCTCAGCCCGTCCACTCCTATAATGTGCCCCAAGTACAGCATCTCCGTCAAGCCGAACTCACACTTGGAGAGCTTGGCATAGAACTGCTGCTCCTCCAAGATGCGCAAAACTATCTCAATGTGTTGGAGATGCTCCTCCCAAGTCCTGCTGTATATAAGTATGTCATCGAAGAAGACCAGCACAAACTTCCTCAGATGACCCCTGAAAATGTGGTTCATGCACGACTGAAAGGTAGCGGGTGCATTGGTCAGCCCGAAAGGCATGACCAGAAACTCGAAGTGCCCATAATGACTCCTGAAAGCGGTCTTGGGAATGTCCTATTCCCTCACGCGTATCTGATGGTACCCGGATCTCAAGTCAATCTTCGAGAAGAACCGTGCTCCTCTCAAATCATCCATCAGCTCATCGATCCTGGGAATGGGGTACCTGTTCTTCAGGGTCTTCTTATTCAGAGCCCTGTAGTCAATGCACATTCGCAATGTGCCATCCTTCTTCTTCACCAACACTACAGAAGAAGCAAAGGGACTCGTGCTCGGCTGAATGTGACCAAGGGCCAGCAACTCCTGAATAGCACGCTCTATCTCATCCCGGTAGGCCTTGGGATGCCTATACGGTGTGGTGATCACTGCTTGTATCCCCTGCTCAAGCTCGATAGTATGCTCAAACCCGTCCGTGGTATACAGTGGAGATATCCCCCCACAAAACTGTACCGCCATGTCCCGGGGATAATTTGAGCTCGGATGCCTTTGTGCGACTGTATCCACACAGCCTGCGGAGCTCGCAACTCTCTGACCCTCTATGTCTCCTTGCGGAAGATGCCTCCATCTTTTGTGTGCCGACCCCGCCCATCCGGCCAGACGCCATGTCTTCCTCCGTGTCTTCTCATGCCTCCCCCATCTTGGGATCATCCCTCCATCTCTAGGAGCCTTCTGAATACATCGTCGTGCCCGGAGTAATGAGCCCCAAAAAGCTACGCATGCATGCGAGGATAGTGAAGCTCGGGGATGCTGTTGTCCTTTGTATCCCGTAGCCTGCAGAGCTCGCAACTCTACCGCCCACTCTATGTCTCCCTTGCGGAAGGTCGCCTCCATCCTGTGTGCCGACACCGTCTGAGGTGGATATGTGTGCTGCCCCCGTATCTTCTCATGCCTCCCCGTCTTGGGATCATCTCACTCCATCTCTAGGGCCTTCCAATCTGTCGTGACTTTCCCCGATGACAGGCTTCCCGAACACAATATCGAGGTTGGTCCAATGGGAATGTCTACAGAAATGATCTGTCAATGTATAAGTGCCCATCGTCACCAATAACTCTGGGACATACCGAGCACATGCCATAGTCTGATCTCCGGGGACCAAGATGGAAAATCCATCAAAACCCTCAGTCTATATGCCTCTCCTCTCAACCATCTGTGCATCGATAAAATTGTGGGTGGCCCCACTATCAACCAAGACTGAGACCCGTTGTCCGCGTACTATCCCCCATACGCGCAGCGTCAAGTACTTGGGAACTCCCCGCAATGCGGCTAGAGCTCCTCCAGTAGGTGCAAATGATGCCCCACCTACTGCGGGTGGTGGAGGTGGTAAGGTACCCTGTGCTGCATAACAATCTCCTGCCTCCACGTCATCCCCCTCATCCTCTTCCCCGCTGCTCTCGGAGAAGACCTCAATGAAATGTGCTTTCCCTGCAACACACCTATGTCCTGGTGCCCATGGCTCACGGCAAGTGAAAGAAACACAACACTTCCTCCTCGTCTCTCTCTGGCCTCATCATCAAAGCACTTTCACTTCGAGTTCGCCGGGAGCGGAATGTCCTCGTGTCCTTCCCATAGGTGGAGAGCATCCTGCAGGGACTCAGGTGTGGGGTCTGGAGTGAACGTCTTGTCGTCCGAGTCCTCGCTGCGGTGGCATCTGAAGGGTAATTTGGTCTAGTCGACCTGACTAGGCCACGAAGTGGCTCTGCTAATCCCTCCACAAACATGTAGACCATCCGAGCTGCGGATAGATCTGGCACCATCACTGAAACCCTCAAGAAATCTGAAATGTAAGTCTCTGGGCTCCCAGTCTGCTTAAGCTTCGTCAGCTCAACGAAGTGCTGCTCCGGATCCCTCCTGTCAAAACGCTCTATCACCCTCTGGGTAAACTCAGCATATGTCCCCACTGTAGAATGCCCGAGTGTCGTCATCCCATGAAACCACCAGTCCTGGGCCTCACCATCCAGATGTAATGTTGCCACCTTAATGGCCTCTGACTGCGACATCTGGTTAAGCTGGAAATAGATGTCCAACTTCTCCACCCAAGACTTTGCCGAACTGTTTGATGAGCCATCAAACGTGGGCAAATGAAACCGGCTAGCTGCGCGGTGGTCATCACGATGGTGCTTGTGCCCTCTGTGATGATCACGGGGTCTAATGTCATGCTGGACCTGGACAAAGTCTCTGAATGTGATAGAATCTCGGAACGTCGGCCCGTACGCCTGGTACTCTGCAAAAAAGTCACCCATCTGACCCGGCTCCAGCTCTCGTTGTGCTGCTGCCCCTGCGTCCTCTGCTAGGAAGGTAGGCATGGTGGATCGCGTGGGTGCTGGAATATCCCTCTGTGCTCCCCTCTGTACTCCTGCCCCTGCGTCCTCTGCTAAGAATGTGGGCATAGTGGATCGCGTGGGTGCATGCGATGCCATGATGGGGATAGCATCATGCACTGGCACGTGGTGGGACATACCCGATCCCTCACCGATCTGAAAACCCCTGGGGGGTTCCCTTTGCCTGACCTCTAATGTCGTGAGTCTCTGTGTCATCTCCTGCATGTGTTGGAGGAGTGTCTCCCATCTCCTCAAACCCTCCTCGTCTGCCATAGGGCCCTGCCGCTCTGCGTCCCTCACAGGCTGCTCCTGCTCTGAATCTGTCTCAGGTGGCTCCTGATCGGAATCCGTCACAGGCTCCCCCTCTCTGAAGGGGTTCTCCCACCTACTCTCAACGTCTCTGTATCCCCTCTGATCAATGTAGGGTTTATCCCCGGGCGTCATAGACTGCTAGCTCCACAGGCTAAGCTAGAACTATGCTCTGATACCACTGTAATATCCCTAACGGGAAATAGACAGTAATACACAGAAATACAAACATGCAGCTATATAGAACAAAATGCCGGAACTAGAATATGGAGCAAGTACACATAAAATACCAGAACGCTAAGCCATTTTATTAATCTGAGAATACATATAAGGGTACAAGAGATAATCAGAATAAGTGCACCTATCCTTGCACGAGGCAAGTGAAGAACCCTCTCAGGATAGGAAATGGCTACAATAGAGACTGCGTCCTAGCTGCTGGAGAAATCTGCCGTAGAAAGCTACTGCTGCAATGTACTGGAACTAGGGGCTGATCCCCTCACCGGAATGAGTTGAAAATCGGAAGGTTGCCTGTACTCACCGCTACGGACAAAACCCAGAAACCATGAAGCAAGTGCACCACCTCCGAAAAACCACCACTGAACCCCTCCTCAAGGAAAACGCTGTCTCTCCCAAGCACAGCGCAGAGGCTCAAGGAAAATGCTGGAAAAGGGCCACTAATCCCCCTGCAAAACTCTCCAACTGAATCACCAAACCCTCCAAGCTAGAATACGCTGAAAAGCTCCCACAACAGCGCTGCACCAACACCAACTGCGTCCTCCCTCCTGAACTGAATCCTCCCTCCTGGACTGCGCAGTCACTATATGAGATCAACTCCTCTGCAAAACGTCCACCAAAAATCTCCTGCAAATCAACTGCTGAAACTGAAGGAATACCTTGCCCGAGCAGGCACTCGAAGTCCCCCGGGGCCAAGGGCGAGATCTCCGACCGGAGACACTCAGTTCGCACTAAACAGTGCTGCAGACCGACTAAACAACCGGCGTGCTCAAGTAGACAAAAGTCTAGCTCACAATATCATCAACATATCAATAATGCCAAATGGAGTGAAACCCCCACCTTTTATAGTGCTAGCTCCCTCAAAACCCTAACTGCGTCCTTGAGCTCCTCCTATGCCTGCGCAGTTGCCTTTGGAGCCTACGTGAGGCCTCTCTCATGTATGTGTGGACCCCCAAGGCTTTACCCTTTAAGTTACAACGTTCATCTACTAGGAAGCACTTTATTTTATTAAAGTGAGTTGACCCCCTCTTTCTCACTTTATTTATTAATTTAACTATAGGCGGCAAAACTATACAAAAATGAAATATTCCAATTAGCGGTGCTAATTAGGAATATTACATTCTCTATGAACCTTGAAGTAAAGGTTCGGATCAACATTACTTCGAGTGAAGCCTAGCTTCATCAAGTAGCTATCTATCCTCTCGTACCAAGCCCTGGGGGCTTGCTTCAACCCATAGAGGGCTTTCTTCAACCTGCATACATGAGAGTCTCTATCCTGGACTTCGAACCCCAGAGGTTGCTCCACATACACCTCTTCTTTTATCGAACCATGCAGAAAAGTGGTCTTCACATCCATCTGATGAAGATTCCATCCTTGCGTAGCAGCAAGGGAAATAATAGATCGGATGGTGGTATATCAGGCCACTAGTGCAAATATATCATCATAGTCTACGCCTTCCTTTTGAGAGAAGCCTCGGGCAACGAATCTTGCCTTGAACTTTTTAGCACTACCATCAGATCCATGCTTGATCTTATAGAGCCATTTTGAGGTGACAACATCTTTGTCCTCCGGTCTCGGAACCACATCCCAGACATCATTCTTCATAATGGACTCGTACTCTTCGTGCATAGCATCCTTCCAGACTTAATGCTTTACGACTTCTTCAAATGATCCAGGCTCAGGTTGTACGATTGTACTCATGGCTGCTAGATACCCTTGGTATTTATTCGGCTTCTTGCTTTCACAGAAAGTACCCCTTGGGGCCATATGTCTCTCGACATCTTCAAGAGTATCCTAGAGCCATGTGGGTCTTCTCTTCATTGAAGGAGGTGGATCAATGGGGTCCATCAGTCCTTCAACATCGAACATCATCTCATCCTTCGGTTCTTCCTGATTCCCAGATCTTCCTCAAATCTTGGAAGATTTATCACTTTGCTGAGGGAAGCATCTGCATCAAAGGTAACATCATGGCAAATCTCCACTTCTCTTTGACCAGGCACATAGACTCTATAAGCCTTCCAAGTTTCATTGTAGCCCACAAACATTCCCTTCTTCCCAGAAGCATCCAGCTTGCTTCTCTTCTCTTTCGGTACATGAAAGTAAACGGGACAACCAAAAACTCTAAAATGAGAAACGTCAAGTTTCTTTCCAGAGAAGACCTCTTCGGGAGTTTTGGAGTCCAAAGCGGAATGCGGGCATCGATTTTGTATGTATACAACAGTGTTCACAGCTTCTCCCCATAGAAACTTCGGAAGACCTTGGTCACATAGCATGGCACGGGCAATTTCCACAATGGTCCTATTCTTTCTTTCAGCAACGCCATTTTTCTCAGGAGTATAGACAGTTGTGGTCTCCCTCTTAATGCTAGCTTCTCTGCAAAAGTTATTGAAGTCGTTCGTCTCATATTCAGTGCCATTATCCGTCCTCAAAATCTTGATCTTCTTCCCTGTTTGATTTTCCACAAGGCTTTGAAAGTACGAAACCACATGAATGTTTCATCCTTTTTCTTCAAGAAGTATATCCAGGTCTTGCGAGAGAAGTCATCTATAAACGTCTTGTAATAAGAACATCCTCCCAAAGATGTCACGGGCAGCGTTCCAGACAAATCAGAATGTATCAATTGCAAGACATTAGATGTCTTTGTGACACTTGAGGGGAAAGGTCCCCTTGTATGCTTTCCTTCGGCACAACCCTGACATACTCCTTCATGATCATTTTTGAATTTGGGCATCTAAGTCACACGTTCCTTGCTTCGGGAAGGGCTTTGTAATGAAGGTGTCCAAACCTCCAGTGCCATAGTTCGGTTTGACGAATAGTATCACATGTCATGGCCCCCAGAGGACTTCCTCCAACTTGGTAGAGTGTATCAACTCTAAACCCAATCGTGAGAGCTTCCTTGAAACTCTTCTTCCAGATGCGTACCTTTCCATCGACGAATGCCACCTTGAAACCTTTGTCTTCCATGGTCGAAATAGACACAAGGTTCTTCTTCAAATCAGGTACATATAGTACATCTTGCAAGCTAAGGACTTGACCTTGAGATAGATGGAGGGCCACAGTCCCTGTCCCCTTCACGGGATAGGTGGCATTATCTCCAAGGATAATTTTCAAATTAGTATCCTTCTCAATCAAATCAGAAAGCGCTTCTTTAAACCTAGTGAGGTGCCTTGAAGCACCACTATCAATCAACCAGACATCCAAGGTGTTGGGTGGAGATGAAGCAGAGAGGGCAGATACAAGAATGAATTCATTTCTTTTATCATCAACAACATTAGATTCCTCATACTTGGAATTTCTTGCCCTTTTGAAGGGTTGCCCATTTCCATTACGACCAGAGGGAGCCTTTCTCTTTCCTTTGAACCTGTTGTTCCTTTGATTTCCATTCCTCTTGTTGTTGTTGTCATCATCCCTATGAGAATCCCTTCTATTAGGGCATTCTCTAGCATAGTGGCCAAGCTTGTTACATGTGTAACATCTTCCTTTATTTTCTCGGGCCCCCTGCTCTTCCATGGTTCCTTAGACACCATTGTTCTTCTTCTTAGCACGAGCGGTGAAGGCAACATTTCCTTCATTTTCATATTCCATCATTCTTGTTTCCTCTTGAGTGCATCTCGACAATACTTCGTCAAAATCAGGAATCACATTATTATTGAGAATGGTAGTAATGAATACATGCCATTCAGAGGGGAGACCTCCAAGTGTGGTGAGAACCATTTCTCGATCAGCTATTGTTTCCCCAATGGCAAGAAGGTTATTCTTGATTTCAGTCAACTTAAGAAAATAGGATTGAACGTACTCATCCCTGCCTTTCTTGAGATTCTTCAATTGGTTCTTAAAGAAAAGAACTTGATTTGCATTGTTAGTCCTGAACATATTGACCAACTTATCATACATCTCCTTGGATTGCAGCGAGTATGGCCTGTTGTGATGCAGTTTGGTTGTGAAACCTCTTCAGTGAGCTGTTCGAACATGTGCTAGATACCACCGTGATACTCTGTGATAACCAGATTGGGATTCGGTTGTCCGAGAATCCCGTGTTCCACAATCGATCCAAGCATATTGATATCAGGTACCACTTTATCCGAGATATGGTACAGCGAGGCGTCGTAAGGCTCGATCATATAGGAACTGATGAGCAGGTCGCGGATATTCTCACAAAGCTCCTGGGGAAGGTCAAGTTCCTAACCTTCCGTGAGAGTCTTGGTATTGTGGAACAAGTCACGACCCTATGCTGAGGGTCCTGTTGGACGATGAGCTCTGGGAGCTTTGGGGGGCTTTGGGGATAGCTTCTCGGAGCTATAAGCAACCACAAGGCTAGTCTTGTCGAACCTTGTTGGTGTGCTTCTGCCCCACCGTTGTGATGATTGAGTTGGTTCACCTCTCATTATTTGTGCCTCGTATGCATCCTACCCATTAAGTTCAAGGCTCATGGGAAGTACCTCTCATTTGGCCAGTGAGGTGGGAAAAGTTAGAGACTAGTAGCAAAGACTGATGGACGCATCACAGATTGCCGTACTCTCTATCTAGGATGGTACGGTCCGACCACTTGATCTGGGATCAAGTCTAGTGAGGTTTCAGACCTTCTACTGACTTCGGGTCAAATAAACCAACTTCGGGTTGGTATGTGACTCTTTGTGAGTCCTATAGAGGTTTCGGACCTCTAGGCTGAATCTGTCAGCCGAGAATGATGTTTTTGTGACTGACCCACTTCTGTTCTGAAATAAAGACGCCAACAAAGCAAGTTACGACGGGATGACGCATGATGTTTGGATTGCACAGGTGGATGGAGTTCTCCCTAGTTGAGAGAGTGTTAATTTTGGACAACTAGGTCCAAACTCCATGTTGTGATGCTCAGATGAAGATACCAATATTTTTATTGGGTTCCTCTTTCGGAGAGGTGCAAGATCGATCTAAAGATCATCTTGATCCAATGAGTAGCACATTTATTTTGAATTTATTCAAGATATGTACAAGTCGGCCTTAAGGTTTTGTGCCCCAACAGTTGTGTCACACACCCTCACTGATGGATATATATTGGTCAACGTTGGAGGACATTTTCACTCATCTCATCCTCACACATTTCTCTCTCCTCATCTGATTGGTTCGATGTCCTTAGTGGCTCTTCTCCACATGTGGGAAATTTCCAGCAGCAACACATTTCTAATTTCGGTCTAGGGTTTCTGCAGCAAACTTTGACCAGCATTGACATTGGTCAACGCAATGTCAAATCGACCCGAAAGTCTCCAAAAATTTCGATTTTCCTAATCCACATTCTTTGGCACTATTCCGGAGGCAAAATGTTGACTTTGACTTTTCAGCGTTGACGTAGCTACTGCTGCTATTTGTGTTGACTGTTGAATTTTTGGGTTGACTTTTGAGTTGGTCGTTTGGCTGTCCTAGAGGGTTGTGTGACATTGCTGGTTGGCTGACCATATTGAGACTTTGCTAGTTGAAGCATCCTGTTGACCGCCCTAACGCACCAACACACTTATATATTTCTGGCTTGTCTTTTGTTGGTCTACTGGTCTGTTCTATCAGCATTTTACTTTATTGTTTATGTGATTGTTGTCTAATATTGAAGAGAAAGTAAAGTTGCGTCAAGCATAGAACATCTACATAAATTTACACTTATCCTGTATTTATGTCACTATTGTAACAACATATAACATCAATGTATTCGTGTGTATATATATATATATATATTACAGATTTATCCTTTACCCTGATCTGAATACATAGATACCCTATATGTTCTATCCGTAGAGAATGCCATCCATATTAGCCACATAAGAATTCACATTTTCTTCAAAGTAATCTGTACGTACAGAAATGATTCATCCGCACAAGAAAACCCTGTGCTTGTCCGCATCTCTGGCACAGAGTAATTCGCATATAGTTCAGACCAATTCGCATTTGAAAGCCCTGAACCAGTTTCCTAAATCCGCACTGTATCTTATGTCTTAAGTCCGTATTACACATCTTATTATGAATCACATTTTCTTCAGCAAACTATTTTATCAGTATGCTTGTTATCTGCATGTTGTTTCAGAGATGATCGAACAGCAGATCCCCACTGCAACACTATTGTATGATCTACATTGTTCTTAAACACTTCAATCTTTGAACTGAAAAGCCCATCCATATATCCGCACTTAATCTTACCACAAGAATCCACATCTATTTCATATGTAATCGAGTTCTTTCTTTTTAAATGAGCTGTAGTCCAGGTATATAAATATAGAAAGACTTACTGTCTTTTAGGTCAACCAGCACTTTGGCATGTAGGCCGACTTATCACTTGATTGAAGGCCGACATCATAATAGCTTGATTTTCAACGTTGATGTGGAGTTGAATTAAGCCATTGGTTCATGTTTTCTTTGACTAGGTCTTGGATCATTTCTTAGACTAGATGCTTCATATACATATGACACATATTACATTTATATCTAGAAGATAAAAACCTAGATAGACATCAAGAAGAAGTCTACTAACCTATAATAAGATCTTGCTCATGAAACCCATGAGGCAAGTTCAAAATACATTTTATTATCTTTGTCTTCTACTTTTCATAATTACATAGTCAACATGAAGACCGACCTAGTTACACTTTTCAACACACGCACCCAAAGTTGGGGTTTTCCAAGTTGTACCACCCTAGAACCAAATGGTCAATAAAGGAGATCCCACGGGACTAAGATCCAAGGGTAACATCCAAAAGAGATCAAGGGGACAGGAGCACAAACTAAGCCCACTCTTTCCGCCAAATCCCTCCATCAATCCATGCGCATAAGTGTCCATGATAAGTAAACCCAATACTTAATTACCAAATGACAAGACACACCTTTAGATTCGAGAGGACCACCTTCAAACATATGATCAATACAGATGGGTGAGGGACCACATGGTTGGCTCAAGTGGCGAAGAAATGGCACAACGAGCTAGTTGAGGGCTGCAAGGGGTTGTTGCCTGTGGACTAAGGTCCATCGTGGAGAAAAAATTTCTCCTAGGGATATCACCCACAAAGTGGTGGGTACATCTGGCTCCAACTGGGACGTGATCTCTCGAAGAGGTGGGCAAGACTACTCGAATAGGAAGTCACAAGAACTCCAACAATCTCTTGGTCACCGTAGACCCCTTATCGGCACATATCAATGACCAAAACCATGGGGCAACATGTTTTTCACGATGTCGTATGTTCACCCATGCTTAATGTGTAATATTCCTTTTTTTGGTGTTCCTTATGACAGGGTTAGGATGGGCTTCTAGAGTTGGGAGCAGACAGGTCACAGGTACATGTTGGTGTCATCAGTGGGCCCAAGGGCTTTTTGGAGGAGTTTTGAGGAGTTTCTATGAGGACCGGTGGCATTCGCTTGGTATATTCCATCATCCGCACAGTTTGCCTTTCATTCCAGTGCCTTTCGACAACTTTCGGAAAACTAAGTTATTTTTGGGCTTAACTCAATTAATTACGCTCAAGGTGGCATTTCGGGAGGATTACGTGATAGAACACCTTAGTGTAATAGCTCGTTGGAATCGGAATGAGAATACCTAACACAAGGTTGGGGCAAGGGGATAGGGAGGATGACTCTATGTGGACCCAGAGAGGCAATGTGGACCCAGGTGGGAAAAATGATGAATGGGGGTATCGTGAGTGGAAAGGGAGTAATATATGAAGATAAAGGAGTGGAACCACGTACCCAAAGTCAGGGTTTCCCAAGTAGTACCACCCTAGAACCAAATGGTCAATAAAGGAGATCCCATGGGGCTAAGATCCAAGGGTAACAAATAAAAGAGATCAAGGGGACAAGAGCACAAACTAAGCCCACTCTTTCCGCCAAATCCCCGCATCAATCCATGCCCAGAAGTGTACATGATAAGTAAACCCAATACTCAATTAGCAAATGACAAGACATACCTTTAGATTTGGGAGGCCCACCTTCAAACATACGATCAATACAGATGGGTGAGGAACCACATGGTTGGCTCAAGTGGTGGAGAAATGGCACAACGAGCTAGTTGAGGGATGCAAGGGGCTACTGGCTGCCGGCTGAGATCCATCGTGGAGAAAAAAAAGTTCCTAGGGATATCACCCACGAAGTGGTGGGTAACAAGCGGCAAGTTGGTAGCACAACCCTTAAAGGCGGAATACACATTTGGCTTAGACCCTTAAGACACATACCCAATTCTACAACACAACATGATCTAGTAGACCAAGTGATTTGTAATAAAATAATTTAGCCAACTAGCTTAAATTATTCCCAAATCACTTCTACATCAGATTCGACTAAAACACTAAGACTGACCTAAGATTTTGAAGAAAAATTCCACCCTATCTTTGGGGTGAGGTTGGAGGCAAAAACTTTGCCGACCATCTGTGTTTAGAAACACAAATGAGTCAGTGAGATGAAAAACCTACTAGGATGAAACTTTCCGCCAAAATAATAGGCTCACCTAGATTGTTACATACATTCATGGTTTTACAAGCATCATTTACATTACATAACTTGCAGAATGGGTTTACAAAGACTCATAGATTGGTGATAGATGATCCAATCCTGTTGAAAAAATTGGTAGCTCCGCTTCCTTGGAACTTTGACAAAAATTGTGCAACAGGTACAATAGAAGAAGATGAGAAGAAGAAGTAGAGTTAAAAAACTCCGGTGATATGATGATCTCTGATTGTACAAGTAGCCTTTGGTACATCCTTGGGCATGGAGCCTTCAAAAACTCTTCAGGTGCCACTCTAGTGGTCAACAAGGCTAAACTGGCTAAGTAATGCTTTGACTTTGTTGGTTCAGTACCAAACTAGTCCTCTGAACCAAGCAACAAGTTGAGTCAGTATCGTCATTGGCCAACTTGATCGAGTTGACTAAGTCCAAGTTGACTCAAACTGATTTTTAAAACACTGCTAATCATACACCATGTACCACAAATCTCGTGGAGCACCCCAAACATGGTGTAAACACTTTCAAAGTAACCCCAAAAACTACATTTCAAAGACTATGTATTTTGCATCTAGGTTGTGCAGTTTGCTTGGTGGGTTATATACTTCTATTTTGTGTCTTCATTGTGTGTTTTATCTTCTCTCATGGCCAATGCCTTTTATTTATTTTATGATTCTCACAATTTTCTAAGTTAGAAAATCACTTGCATTTTTAAATCTTGTCCAAATTTATTTCTCTTGTTTTATCCTTCAACCTTTCCAATCTCTCTCGACTCTTCTGATCCATGAATGATATCCCATAAATTTTAAATCCAATCTTGATAGGCTCAAAGACTTTGGTATTTTTTGATACTATATTAAATAATGAATACAAGATACACAAAATATGTGTAATGCAATATTTGATTATGATTGGAGTTGTCTAATACAATGAGGGGATTTATTTGTATCTCAATTATTAGGTAGTTGTGCTACAAAATTCCAATTGACCTAGCCATTATTTAAACCAATGTTGCACGACTCGTTCTCATATAAGGCTCGTCTGGCTATTGACTCAACAACCCGTATAAGATTTTGGGAACGACCCGTAAAAGACTCGGCAAAATACAGAAAAAAACTTGAAAAAAATATGATCTCCAAAAATTAAAAAAATATGAATTTTGAGTGGGTCCATGGGTCTTCACGGGTTCAATACGAGTAGACAGGTTCTATGTGGGTTTGGACGAGTACGGGTAGAGACCGCGGATCCTACTCGAGTGACCCGTCTCGCTATAGAACCCATCAAGTCCTGCGGGTACTCACAGGACTTATAAGAGTCGTGCTACACTGATTTAAACTAATGATTCTTTATTAAGATCACTTATTCATAATCTGACTTTATTACTTTAGTCCTCAATATTAGAGTGTTAATATTGCAAGTCTCTAACAATCATTAAGGATGAATTACCGGACCCAAGCGGCCATTCCTCTTTGTAAGAGACCTCAAAGATGTGGCCAGACCAGGTCTCTTACCAGCAGGCAGCCAAGGTCACCTAGACACCAGCAGTGGGTTACCCCTTCCTGGCGGCAGTGCAGCAGAGGGTCCAGATCTTCCCCCAACTCTCCCTCGAGGCACAATTCTATTTCGAGTTTTCTTCATTCAGCATTGAGTGTTAGGAGAGATAGATCTAGTGGATCATGACCTAGTCTTTGGCCCCTTTCTGCAAGCACCCACACTTGAAGTACAGGGTTTTCCATATTTTAGCATATAGACATTATGTTTCTGCTTTATTTCATGTTCTTTATATAGGAGACCTTTTGGTACTCCTGCTTGTATCAACATCATCGTATTCACTGTTCAGCAGCCCCATTGACCTACTTTTGTGGTCATTTATTGGACACTAATATAAAATTATCTTATCTTATCTAACATAACTCGTAGAGAAATTTATTATGAGACCTATTTCCTTGTATAAACAATCAACTGACAAATCTTCTGCCAATGCAGGAATGAACACGGGCATACAGGATGCACATAATTTAGCATGGAAATTAGCTTCTGTCCTGAATGGACTTGCCTCACCTGCTATACTTAGCACTTATGAAATGGAGCGCAAACCAGTAAGGGACATCTTGAAATTTTATGTCAACCTTTTTGATTGCTTATTTCTCTCTGTATGCTTTAAATCGTGATCAAAGGGAGAAGCCTTTATATATTTCTCTGTTCTTCCTGTGAGAACAGATAGCAGAGTTCAATACTGCATTAAGTTTGGCAAATTTCAATGCAGCAATGTCTGTTCCCTCTGCACTGGGGCTTAACCCAAATATTGCAAATTCAGGTAATAGGATTTGTTTCTTGCTCTTGAATGTGTTTGGCTTGTTTCCCCACCTTTCATGTTTCTGAGTTTATTTACTTGTTTGGTTCTACTGGATTAGGATAGTGCATCAGGCAATGAACAGTGGCATTGGTTCTATTCTTCCAAGTGGGTTGCAAACAGTGTTTTTGGAGAGCATATTTGCATTAGGTCGTGCACAGCTGGCAACACCATTTCTCAGCAGACATAATCCCTTGGGATCCCTAAGGCTTGAGAGAGTGGAGCATATCTTAAAAGAAGGTCAGAGTCTTCAACTTCAGTTTCCTGCTGAAGATCTTGGTTTCAGGTATGATGTTTTCCTCTATCTCTAAGGCAACGATTTTGTCTCTTTTACTTTTTGGCCAGTTCTTCTATTAAAGGTATCAAATTTGAAAGATAACATTCAAGTAAAATATGCTTGCATTCTCTGAAATATGTAGTTTTTTTATTTTGCTGTCTTAAAAACATTCTCTGAGTTGTATGTTGTTGGTCACTAATGAAAATGGCCATTTTCTTGTTTAGATATGAACAAGGTGCTTTGATTCCTGAAGTTGAGAAGGAAGACAATGTATTAGAGGAAAAACCAACAGGTAGGCGGCGAGAATATGTTCCGTCTTCTAAACCTGGATCGCGCTTGCCACATATGCAATTAAGGATCCTGAGTCAAAACAAGTTTCATCTCAACAAGGTGAATACCTTGTAATGCATTTTATGATATCATCATTTCTCTTCTTTTTTATTTTCATAATGTCATGGTTGCCATGGTAGAGCATGTATCAAATTTCACTCGTTTTGTCAACAAAGATTTTGGCTTTGACTAGTTTTTCTTTCTGTGCATCTTTTCTTAGAGCAGTTTGATTATCTGAGTTTTATGTCCTAACGTTCTCTTAGTGTCCATAGCAGTTCATCAACAATGAGGTGTAATTATTTATTTGCTACATCTCCATGAAAGTATGCTGATGATTGTTTTCTTTTTGAGCTATCAATCATACCAGCTCTACTGAAAGAACTAGTGTTCCAGGGGATGCACCCAACACGTTTCCCATGCACTGGGACTGGGGGGCGCGGGGGCACCCTGGGGAAATGTTTCCCAATGTCCTCCTTCGTTGGAAACCCGGGGAAATATGTGGGGAAACGTTTCCCCAAAAGGGAGACATCATCGGACTACATATGGAGAAAGTAGAATTTCATATCCCCCCATTCAGAGTTCAGCAGACTTAACAGTTTCAGTATTTTAGGATTGGCAGGGTATAGTGTTTCCACTGGATTGCACAATGATGAATTTGCTTGGGATGAATTGTTATTGTTGGGATTTTATCATTAGTATACTTATTTTTATAATTTTAGAGACGGGGACCCCGACATCCCCCTGTTCCCTCTGATTTCGCTAAAATTTGGGGGTGTTCCCACATGTCCCCCTTCTATGTATGTCTCCCTGCTCTTGCACTCCCCCATTTCAGAACTTGGTGGAATGTAGGAAAGAACCCTTTACATCACTTTACATCAACTGGTTCAAATTTGGACATCACTTTGGGAGGAATTGCCTTTGTTTTCAGTCTTCTTTTCATGGTTGAGATGAAATAGATTGAGCATAACATTAGCAATTTTGCAGGATGGCCTCACAGCAGGACTGTTGGTACATAGTTTATATTAGATCTTCGTTAGGCTGTTTCTGTGCAGTGGGTTGTCATTCCTTCATATTTCTGTAAATATCTCGTTTTCTTGGCTATAGAACCTGAGAGAGGGTTGATTTACCCCTCTATGTGTTGGGCACTGAGGCAGGGTGTCTATTTTGTGTTTGAGGTGAAATAACTGGAAATGATTTTATCTGAAAGTAGATATATAGGAAGCTTTATCCACAATGCAGAGTAGAAAATACATTAATTCTTATTTCTTGGGATCTGCATCTTGTCACAGAATAGCACTGGCTTATTTAGGATTTTACACGTTGGTTCACCATTGTTGTTTACTAGTTTGTCTTTTTTTTGGAAAGTGTAATATTTGTCTCACAATCCTTGTATTATTTTTTATAATGGCAGGAAATTTGCTCAACTCTAGACCTTTTTTCTGGAAATGTGACTGAGTTTCTTCTCATAGCCACACCCAGTAAAACATGCTATATTTGGGCTGATGCTGCATTTAAAATTGCAAAAGTTTATAAAGTGCCTCTCAAGGTTTGTATTATTTGGCCAGGAGGCATTTCTGCCAGTCCTCTTTCAAAGGAATCCATGCATGCATGGCATGAAAGTGAAGGGTCAATAACACAACAAATGCAATCTGTACTCGAGGGGGAGGATTGGAGGAGAGAGAACACACAGTTTGTGGTTGATGTGGAGGAAATTTCAGGATCATGGTTAGAATTATGTAAAATGACAAAGCCAGGTGTACTATTGGTTAGGCCAGATGAGCATATTGCATGGAGGTCAAATCCCACTTTTAGTGGAGATACCATGCTTGAGCTGAACAAGGTGTTTTCAATGGTCTTAAGGAAGCCTGGATTGGATACCCATCAATCGCTCAAAACAAAATTAGATGTGTGCTAAAATATTTGAGAGCCAGATGTTTTGTGCTGATGGCAATTATATATTATCATTCAACTGCATTTATTTCCTGGTTAATTATTATAGCATCATTTTTTCCTAATCAAGAATTTTATAGAAGGGAAAATGGAAACCTTTACTTTCAATGGCTTGAATGAATTTTTTTTATGAAAAGAATGACTGTAAGTATCATGGTATGGAAACAATGTGTTGGTGGTCATGATTTGGCAATACACGTTGCTTAATGGCACTGCCTAGTTTTGTAAAATGATTTTTTTTAATTCTTGAAAAACATTAATATAGGATAAGGTCAAAGATAAATGAGAACCATGATATGCTTGACCTCTCCAAGGGGATAAGAGCTGTATTTTCCATATCAGTTAATACAGTTGTGCAAGGCATTGCAAAATTCATTTTACATGAGTGACAAGTCCATTGTAACATGTGAAAGATGTGTCTTCTAGCCTGAAGAGAGCAACAAAATTCAATTGTCGGGAGATAATTATCTCTTTTCTCCAATTGAATAAACTGTCTGAAAGATATGCATTTACAGAAGTAAAAGTGACTTGAACTATGGTTCTGTTCATTTTGATTATATGCCAAAATGGAGGAAAGAAATTACATTAGACTAAGAATAGATTGATAGTTACCAACTTCTGTCAGTAGAAATCAGATGCAAAACTAAAGCACCTGACAGTTGGTAGATGTTTCTTTCTAGTGTAATTCGGGCATTCCATGTCAATAGTTTAATATAGTTGATGATGCAAATATAAATAGTTCATAATCTTCATAATATCTTAAATCTTTCGTAGCGTAACTATTATTTTCAGTTCATTTAGGATTGGTATATATTGAAGTTCGGAGGTGCAGGGCCCTAAGTTAGTGTGATAGCATCCTTCCTCGCTCAAGTATTAAAACTGCTTAGAGGTGCATATGTGCTTTGTGGGTCCCAATTCCTTGTGTTGGTTTTCTTTGTGATGCATTCTTAAATTGCAAGCTTACAACGGCACATAACTTGTCGTGTTCCGCATTAATATGACTACTATACCCATCATGCAGGTTTTAAGAGCTCATAGTGTCTTCAAAGAATTTTCGGTTTTACTTCCAATGTTTTATACACAATATTTGTGCCTCGGGGGATTTACAACTGACATTTAGTATTTTGCAGGGACCTTTTAAGCAAAATGTTTGTTCTCCATATTTATACATTACTCTCTCTAACCACCATCACCAAGTGAAATTTCCTTGATTGCAGCAACTAGAAATTAATCTTCTAAGTTATGCAATTTATTTGTCTTCTAAAATTATTACAGCAAATAACGCTTCATTCACTACTGAATCTTCACAAATAAATACAGGAACTGAGAAAAATTGCACACAAAAAAAATAGATGACACCAATATTTTTGGACAAAATGTCCTTGGAAAAACCCGAATGTAGGGAAAATCAGTCTGCAGATAAGGGTTTATATTATTATTACTTATTCAGTGAAATTGAGAAATCCAGCTGCTTGTCTTTCTCTGGCAGAGCTCTGGCATACAATTTTTCTCCACTGGAAAATTAATCTGGAAACTCAAGTTCCCTTTTGCACAATCAATACGACCTTGTCAGGCCAAGAGAGTAACTCCATGAATGAATTGACTTTTGCATTAAGAGAAAATAGGGATATATGCAAGGAGACAAAGACTATTGGGATTCATCTTCCAATGGTCCTTTATTTTCTATTCACAATATTTACATGAATTTCCCAATCCCTTAGGATTAGGTGTCAACATTCCCCCTCTTAATCTGAAGGAATGTTGGTGAGTCCAAGCATCATTTTGAATCTTTCAAACTTTTTTCTAAGCGCTTTGGTGAAGATGTCTACAATCTACTCATTTGTGGAACGATGTCGTAGGTGGATGTCTTGGCCTCAACATGATGTTGAATCAGATGATACTTTGTATAGATGTGTTTGGTTCGATCATGGAAATTTGGGTTCTTTGCCAACTTTTTTGCAGAAGTGTTATCAATCAAAAGAGGATTTGAATGCACTTGTTTCTCCTGCAAATCTTCCAGAATTTTCTTGAGCCACACAATTTCCTTCGTTGTTGTAATTGTTGCCACATATTTTGCCTCAGTTGTGAATTTTTTTGGAACTGACTGTTAGCCTGATCTCCAAGAGACAGTTCATGATCCAAGACTCATAACATAACTTGAAGTAGATACTCCAGTTTCTTTATCTCAATCAAAATTTGATTCAGAGTATCCAATCAAGTTGAAGCCATCCACTTGTGTATACTTGAGTCCAAAGTCTTGAGTTCCATTCAAGTACTTTAGAACTCATTTTGCAGTAGACCAATGACCCTCACAAGGCTTTTGCATACTTGAAGAGGATTCCAACAACAAATGAAATGTCAGGTCTGGTAGTAGTCAGGTAATTGAGACTTCTTACGAGTTGTTGGTACTTTGTTGCATCCTCAAATTCTTTTCCTTTAGTAGATGTGAGCTTTAAATTTTGTTCCATTGGAGTAGTCAAAGGGTTGCACTCAGCCATGCCAAACATGTTCAACAAATCTTCAATGTACTTCTCCTGAGAGAGAAATATAAACTTCGGATGTTGAGTTACTTCAATACCAAAATAGTAGTGAAAATAGCTTAAATTTGTCATTCAAAACCTTTCCTTAGTTATTTATTTATGGATGCAATGTAGTTCTCATTTTTCCCTATCATCAGAAGATCATCTACATACACCATAAGATATACAACTATTTTTCCAACTTTCTTGACAAACAAAGATGCATCAACAAGATGCTCAGTTAATTTCTCATACCAAGCTCTTGAGGCCATACAAGGATTTGACAAGCTTATATACTTTATGTTCTTGAGCCTTCACAACAAATCCTTTTGATTGGGACATAAAAACATTCGCTTTCAGTTCTCCAGTCAAAAAAGCAGTTTTTACATCCATTTGATGGACTTTCCATCCATTCTAAGCTGCCAAGGCAAAGGGTGTCTGGAACGTAGCCCATTTTGTTGTGGGGGAAGAGCTCTCCTCATAATCGACCCCTTCCTTTTGTGCAAAACCTTTTTCCACGATCCTAGCTTTATGCTTGTCAAGTGAGCCATATGCTTTATACTTGTTCTTGAAGACCCACTTGCAGCCTATCAATTTGGTTCCCAATGGAGGATCAACTAGCTTCCAGGTGTCATTCTTTATCAAAGCATCATATTCTTTCTGCATCACTTCTTTCCATTCATCATGTGAAGTGGCTTCTTTGAAGGAATTTGGTTTGAAATCTATAGACAAATTTAGTTCACAATAATAAGAAACATCCATATTAACGGGTGAATCAAGAACGTCTACATCACCTCCATTCTGTCTAGTTGAGCTTCTCATTCATGGCTTTCCAACCTCATCAGGACGAACACTTTCAAGTTTATTTGTGAGCCATTTTGGAGGACCTTTCTTAGATGGCCTAGGCTACTCAGTGGACTAAGATGGGGCTTAATCAAGATTTAACCTCCCAATTCTCTTGATCACATCGCTCAAAGTGCCTTCTTGATTAGTGATTGAGCTTCATGAGGGGGAGAGAGTGCTTCAAAAGGAGATTTCACAAATTGATCCAGTGTAGGAACCCCTCCTTCAAGATGTGTAATCTCATTATCAAACCCTTGAAATTTTTTTGCATGCCCAAACTTGTTGAAGTGATTGAGTTGTCGCTCAACAACATTGTCAGCCTTGGAAGATTCAAGAAAGATCACATCTCTAGATACTATAAACTTCTCATTTACTTCATCATAAAGACGATATGCTTTGGTGGTATCTTAGTACCCCAAGAAGATACATTTTTGACTCCTTGCACTAAGTTTGTTTTCTTTGTTCCTTAGGTATTAAGGCATTATAGGTGGAACCAAAAACCCTGAGATGCCTCACCAAAGGAATGTGGCCATACCACATTTATGTTGAAGAATCAATGCAGTTATATTAGGGTTTGATTCTTTGATCTTGATAATTACTTGTGAATGTGTTGGCTTCTTTTAATTCTTTATTATCTTATCTTTCATCAAGCAATTACCATATTATGTGTGTATGAAGATAAAAAAATAAGAGACACAAAATATAGGCATTATGCCAGGGAAAAACCCCCCCTTGAGGGGAAAACCCAGTCAAGACAATTATTCCTTTCAATAGTATTCTTTGAGACTCTTCACCCTAGACACGAGCCAAACTTTCCCTCCACACCAAGTCAACCTTCTAGATCTTCGACCTAGCAACAGCAACAACTTGTCCTCTAGTAACTTCGGATACGAAATGCAGAGATTCCTTCACCAAAACTTTGATTTTATCTTCATCTTGCTTCTAGACCCAACTCGCACTTCTTTCTTCCTCTTCCTTCCACTTCACTTTTTTCCCTTAATGCAGTAGATATCAAACTTGCTTGAGAAGTGAGTGAGCAAATGAATTTGATCTCCTTGCTTTTATAGCTTCCAGATGAGTTCGAATTTCTCCCTTTGAGGTCGGCTTGATCTCCTTAAGGCCGACTTGATGTGTAGGGCTTCTAAATCATTTTTTACTCATTAAATCTGTAATGACTAACCTAGAAGTCCACAATGGGGACCTTATACTAAATATGACCCAAGCATGAAACCCATGCTTTAATAAGTCATTTAATAATAAAATAAATGTCAAATGATAATATAAATTATTTTCCTTTAATTCTTTTGATAAGTACAATAAATATAAATTATGAAGACTGAACCTAGTTACAATCTTCAACAATTTCATAGGGAGTCTTATTTTTCAGAGCATGAGATGGACACTTATTCTTTATATACACGGTACATAGAACTACATCAGCCCAAAACATTTGCTAACATTCCTGAAAAACATCATTGAACATACCATATTTAAGATTGTCTTGTTCATTCTTTTAGTTACTCCGTTATATTGGGGATTATAAGGCACAGTTGTTTGATGTTTGATCCCATGTTGGCAAAATTAGTTTTCAAATTCATTTGAAGTATATTATTTTCCATTATTAGTACGAATAAAGACAATATGAGATTGTGTATCATTTTCAATCCATGCATGAAATTTCTTGAATGTTTCAAAAGCTTCATATTTGTTCTTTAATAAATATACCCAACACATTCTAGTGTAGTCATCAATAAATGTCATCATGTATTTATTACCATTTGCAGAAGAAACATGTATTGGGCCACATAAATCAGAATGAATGGGTTCAAGCTTTCTATATGCTCTAGAATGAGAATCATGAAAAGACCGTTTGTTGTGTTTTCCTAAGATATAAGCATCACATTGCTTAAGTTTCCTAGAAATTGTTGGAAAACTAGTAACACCATTTTTCATCAACAAACGAAGGATGTCATAGCTCAAATGTCCAAATCTAGCATGTCCTAAAAGACTTGATGGAAGTGTATTGTCATCATAATGAGAATTGTATGAAAAGTTTTGTGCTCGAGAAAAGGTTCCTTACAACTTTAGAAGTCTTTCTTCTTCTATCCCAGTCATGGCAAGTGAGTGATCTAATGCTTTTCTGACATCGTCCTTGCCATCAAATATGTGAATGGAGTGTCCTTGTTGGCGGATGTGAACCAAGGACAACAATTTTTTCCTCAACTCCAAGAGGTAGAGAACATCATGTAGAAGAAAGTCTGGAAGACCAAGCAATTTGAGCCCCATGGCACCAAGCCCTAAAGGCTTGAGTTTTGACTTGTTTGCAAAGTAGAATTCTTCGTCAACATTGTCAGTGAATTATTCAAAGAAATCTCTTCTAAAATTCATGTGGCAAGTTGCTCCTGAATCAAGCAACCAAACATCTTTCCATGAAGCAAGTGAAGCATTAAATAAGTATTCAATTACTCCAATGTCGCAATGTGCTACAACATAATGAGCAGACTCATGTGCTTTTCCTTTCCCTTTATCTGATGTTTTTCCTTTATATTCATCCCTTTCTTTTCTAATCTTGTCCCATGAGAGCTTACATGTGGAAGCATCATGACCATTTATGTTAAACCGTATGCAATGAACATCATACCTTTTTCCTTGGAAATGTTTGCCCCCCCTGCATCTAAAATTATTCCTCGTCCCCTTAGGCCACCTCTTCCTCTAGAAGAATCTTGCCCTTGATTCTTCTCATTTTGTGCAAGGCATACAACTTCTTCAGGACACTGAGCAGTTGTCTTCTTCTTCCCAAAATCTTTTTCTCTTTCAACATACTTGTCAACAAGAGAATCAAAAGAAATCTCTGAAAGTTTTGCACTAGCTTTTAGTGACTCAAGATAATGGGAATAAGTGGGATACAATGCCTTGAAAAAAGCAATGAGACCAACATCCATTTTAACACCAATGGCTTTTATGGCATGCATAATGGCTCTTAATTTAGAGGCTAAGGCAAGGGGATCATCATCCTTTAATTCTAATTAAATAGTTTGATCATCAATTGAACCACTTCTAGCTCAGAGTGTGATTCATATAATTATTTCATCTTCTTTAAAGCACTAAAAGTATATGTAAAAGGAGTAAGATGATGAATTTCATCTTCATTGACTAATGATGCAATCAAGGCATAGGCCTTGTTATTATTGTTCTCCCACATGGCAAGCTCTTTGTCAGAAGTGGGCTTCTAAAGAAGATTGTCTCCTCCTCCTTCACAAACTCCTTTCCACAACTCATTGAAAATCAAGGTGTGTTTTATCTTCATGGACCATTCATAGTAGTTCTCTTGCCAGAGAGAACTACTCCAGCTATGGAGATGAGTGAATGCATCATCAAAAAGAACTATCTACTTTCGATTTCCAAAATAATCACGGCCTTACTTAACCATCAAGCCAATATGACAACTAATAAGCAAGTCAATATGCATATAAATCTAAGGTATATACCTTCTACTCAATGCTCATATGATAACAGTGCCATATCAATATATTCAAAATACAATAAATGGCTCATCGCTATAATATTATTCCCAACACTCATATAGAGAGAACCAATGAATTGTATATGCCACATTCACTTTTATACCATTCCATATAATATATTGTCACTCCATTCAAATCATAAGCACATTATGAATAAGAATGACCATATGCCACAAGAATTTCAGCACATACCATAATACACCATGTATCATAACACACCACTCACAGCACGACTATCTATACCCAAAATTTAAAACCATCCATATGTAGTCAACGCACATAGGACATACACATAATGTAGCATAGAAGATTCACCAAACCGCATGGCATAATACACCATAAACATTGCATGCCAATGAACGAAGTTCAATGCACCAAATTTACCTCAATGCACAAATGGTCACGACCTTTGCACAGTTCAAACTTTACATCGTCCAGGCCACACCTTTCCTCGCAACTCTTGTCAGAGTGTGTATTAACTAATGGATTTTCTTTGCAAGCATCTAATATAAGATTCTTACCAGCTTTTTTTTCAGCGTGGAAAATACTCTGGTTTATATTAAGTACCAGGACATATACTTTTTGTTCAAAAAACATTACATTCTTCTTGTTCAACATACAATACATTCAAATTTTGGATATCATGAGGATTTTTCTTCACTTTTCTTTCCTTCCCCCAAAAAAAATTAATTCAGTCCATCTCATAATGGCATTTTCTATCCTTTTACGTACATACTATGTTTTAAATATCCCCTAAACAAAAACAAAAATTCACATATCATCAAATATGTTGTTCCTCCAGCTTTTAGCTCTATTAGTCATCAGAATAACCTGTAGCAGTCCTTGTAGGTGTCATATGAAAAAGACCGTTCTAGTTGCTCCCGCTCCGCTAGAGTTGATTAACTCGTAGTGCATCTCCTTGAAAATTCCATCTAGTCCTTTCTTTGAGAGATGGTCGGCTTCTATGTTCTTTTCTCTGTAGACATGTGAGAATGAAATGGCAGAAAAGGTTCTCTTCAAGGCATGTATTCTCGCAATCCAATGTGATAGCATGCCAGGGTTTAATGTGGCCTTCTGATTCATATGATCTATAAGGATTTTTGAATCCCCAAAAACCCAAATCTTATCCAAATTTAACTGGTAGGCAAACCAAAAGATTCTTACCAGCTTGCCCAGTGCGCAACGTATAATGTCCATACATCCAACGTGCCTTTATCGATCTTCAAAAGGAGCTCAACATACATCCTTCAATGCAGAATACGACTGCAGCAATCGGCTACTGTGTTTCCACAGGACTGATACCAATGCAGCTTCAACGCAGAGAGTAGAGAAAATAGATGGCAGAGGATGTCAAGGATTTGACAGATAAGACAAACTGCAAAAAAATGGCAAAAGGGAGTTAAAAGGGAAGAAAGGGAAGCCAAAAATGAGGAGTTGGCTCTAATACCATGTCAAGCCAAGAGAGTAACTCCACGAATGAATTGATTTTTGCATTGAGAGAAAACATGGAAATATACAAGGAGAGACAGTTGGGATTCATCTTCCAATGTCTTTTATTTTATATTTACAATATTTACATGAATTTCCCAATTCATTAGGATTAGGTTTCAACAAGCCTCCTCCCATCCTACTCACACCTCCTCCTGTTGCTCGCACTAGTGACTGCAAATGTGCACCAATGGCTCTAGAAATTCGTTTTGACAACCAAATTGCCTCTTGTTGCTCATTAAAGCCACTCACACCTCCTATGGATGCTAATCCCGGCAATGGAAATCAATTTGTAGCCTTTGCAACTCGGGCTAGGTAACTGGCAATGTGCATTGGCTAATTTGCACCTCCTGGTACGGCGTCTTTGCAAATAAATTTAGCCTCCCTTCCTCTCACTGGAATGTTGGAAACTCTGTAGAGAATCTGTCTAATCATTTTCTCCCCAATCTCTCTGATGAAACCTTACTACTGGTATCTCCCTCGGCACCCTTGCTCTCACTGCAAATCGCACCACTGAGTCTTTGTTGTGTGTTTTCTAAGGCCCCGTCGACTTGCTCTTATAATCTCTTTTTTAGCAATCAATGTCCATGATCTAATCACAATCGATGGCTAAGATCATTTTGACCCCATCAAATGACTTTTCCGGAAGTCTCTAGAGCAAAATCGATTTTCCTCAATTAATCTGATTTAATTAATCATTTTCCTAAGTTAGACTTAGGAAAACAATTAATAATTGGCTAATTAATCTAATGAAGGTGTTTCTTGCAAAACCTTTTCTGGGATTGGAGAAAATGTGTTCCTTAGCTTCATAGACATCATAGGGACTAAAACACCTGTCTAATGCTACCAAAACTAACACTCCCTATTAGAAAGGAAGATGTTCCCCACTACTCCCATATTATCCTTGAAGTGGACAATTTTTTTCTTCCCAATGTCGTCATGAGAATATTCACAACATGTTGATACATGGGAACATGTTGTTGCCAAACTAATCCACATTGTACACAATCTCTCATGTGGTACCTTATGTCGATATGCTTCAACCTATCATGAAATATTGTGTTCTCAAAGAACCTGATGCAACTCTGATTATCACAGTAGATACTGGTTGAATCCATCCACTAACCAAACAAACCCACTAGCAGTTTTTGAAGCCAAACAATTTTGCATGTGGCCGTGCTAGTTGCCATGTATTCTTCCTTTGCAGAACTCAGTGCCACAGACTTTTGCTTCCTGCTACACCAAGATACAACTGCTGATCCAATATTGAAGAAACACCCTGAGGTGATTTTTCGATCCACTGAACTGCATGCCTAGTCTGCATCTGTATATCCACACAAACTGACACCATCACCTTGAGTATATCGCAAACCATACTCGACTATACCACGTAGTTACCTCAAAACATGTATTGTTGTTGTTCAATGCACCCTTTTTGGCTCCACCATAAACTGACTAAGTGTGTTGATCGCGAAACAAATTTTTGGCCTTGTGTTGACCAGATACAAGAGAGATCCAATGAGCTTCCTATATAAGGTTGGGTCCACATTTGCATCCTCTGATGTGTCTATATTCCTCCAATTGGTAATCATAGACATGGACATGGATCTACAGTCTTGTATCCTAAATCTCTTCAAAATATCCATCGTATATCTCCCTTGCCCAAGGAAGATCTCCCTATCCATTTTCCATACCTCTAGTCCTAGGAAATAATGCATTAGCCTCAAATCCTTCATCTCGAACTTAGCTACCAAGTCCCTCTTACAGTCCTCTATGATCCTTGATGATCCTGTCAAGAAGATATCATCCACATATAAAACCAGTATGAGTGGCTCACCTCCTACCATCAGATAGTAGAGGTTGGAATATGCTTAGCTCTTCATGAAGCCCATCTACTGCAAGCAGTTGTCTATCCGACCGTACCATGCATTGGGAGCTTGTTTGAGCCTGTATAGTGCCCTTTTCAGTATGCAAATGTGTGTATCTCCCATGTGTCTCAAAACCCTCTGGCTATTCGATATACACCTCCTCTATCACCTCGTTCAAGAATGCACTCTTGACATCCATTTGGTGAATTTTTCATCCCATTTGTGTTTCCAATGAGATCATTGCCCATATAGAAGTATATTTTTCCATTGGTGTGAAGGTCTCCTCGTAATCTATGTCTTCCTTTTGCGCATACCCCTTGGCCACGTACCTATCCTTGTACTTCTCCACATTCTCATTTGCAACATTCATGAGCTTGTAGATCCATCGAGAGCCTACTATTGCCTTGTCCACTAATCTAGGAACAACCTCCCATACATCATTTATCATGTTAGAGTCGTACTCCATCATGGCATCTTGCCAAACCTAATGTTGAGCAACCTCATGCTAACTGGAAGGCTCCCTGTCGACGAACTATGTGCTCGATCTAGGATTTGCTACGAACTCTTGTGCATCTCTTAATGCCTGAAGCACCTCTCTACTTCTTCTTCCACTAGTGGTGGTTGGAGCTTCATGCTCCTCATCCCTCCCTTACTGCTTTGTCTACTGTGAACTCGCGAGACCTCCTACACCTGAGCTAGTGGTTGTGCTGGTAACTGTACTAGTACTCTATTTTCCATGTGGTTGCTGCTCAACCCTTGGAGCTTCTATTGGCCCACTTTGATCATCTGTTGGCAACTCGTGAGATATTCTAAACTTTTTCTCCTCATGGAACTTCACATCCTGTCTCATGATGATCCTCCTGCTACTAGGAATGTAGATCCTATATGCCTTGGAAATGTCGTTGTAACCAACGAAATATCCTTTCTCTGCAATCTGATCCAGTTTGGTGTGTTTATCATCCGGCACCTAACAGTATGTTATGTTGCCAGTGATCCTGAAGTGCCCAACCTCTAGCTTCTTCCCTGTGAAGGCCTCCTCTGGTGTTCTCTTCCCCAAGGCTCTCTAAGGAACCTTGTTTTGTATGTGCACTATTATTCTACATGCCTCCACCCATAGAAACTTGGGCATATCATGGTCATATAACATTGCCTTTGTTGCCCCAACAATTTTCTTTCTCTTCTGCTCCGCAACTCCATTCTGTTGTGGATTGTACAGAGTCATCCACTCTCTCTTGATGCCCTACTTCACACAAAACCACGTGAAGGAATTATCTGTGTATTCACCTCCATTATCCATACGAAGCACCTTGATCCTTTTACCTATCATATTCTCCACAAGAGCCTTGAACTCTTAGAAGTAGCTGAAGACCTCACCCTTCGTCTTCAAAAAATAGATCCTTGTTTTCTTAGAGAATTCATCTATGGAGGTCACAAAATACTCGTAACACCTGAGATATCTAGTGGACATTGGGCCACAAATATCTGAGTGTACTAACTGCAACACACCACTGGATCTACCATCACTCCTTGGGAACGTTGCCTTTATGAATTTCCCAAGTACGCATCCCCTGCACATATCATCATTTTTTGTGCTTAATTCTAGAACTCCAATCACGGTCTCCCTAAGAAACCTAGGTGTTCCATGGTGTAAATGTCCCATCCTCCTATGCCACAACTCTCCCAAATCTCTACCACTGGTACTATTGTTGATCAGTGCCTTTGGAGAATCGAACTACAACTTGTGTAACTTGTTGCTTCGAACCCCAATCAGTTTGACCTTCTTCCAACTCTAATGTTTGATGAACACCTTAATGTAGATACCGAAATCAAGTTCATACCCAAACCTAGCACATGTAGCACATCTATAACATTGATGTTCTTTCCTAACTCCCTATGAATGTTAACGATACCTCTCCCAATTGGAGTACACTTTGTCTTGTTTCCCATCTGGATATGGAAGTCCATCTCCTCCTCCTTGTAGTTGGAGTAGTCTCTAACTATTGTTATATGTGTTGAGGCTCCATTTTCTATGTACTAGACACCTGTGGATGTGGTGCTAGAGAGGAAAGTTATGAAAGTGAATTCATCTTCCATCCTAGAAGACAAATCCTCAATGTTCGTTGAAGTTGTTGTCTGCTTCCCCTTATTGACCTTATTTCGGTTAGGAAATTGGCTGACATAGTGACCATGTTGACCACAACCAAAACACTTAACCTTTAATAGGTCCTTCTTCTTCTTCTCTCCTTTTGAGCCTTTCCCCTTACTAGGACCCTTCTTCGCCTTTCCCTTTCCTATTAGGGCGAAATTTTCTTGCTCCTTTTCCACCTTCGATGCTTGTTGATGCTACTAGTTCCATTGACCAAGTTGAGCCTAAGATCCTTCTAAGTAAATTCACTCCATAGGTGATCCAAATTTGGAAGCTTGTCTTGTCCAAAAATCACTTGGACAAACATACTCGATTCCTTTGAGAACCCATTAAGTGTTATGCACACTAGCTCGTCGTCACTTGGATTGTCCCCTACTATAGCCAATTCGTCCCTAACAAGTCGAACTCTAGTGAGATAAGAAGTCATGTCTTCACCCTTACGCATCTTGATGGTCCATCATCTTCCTGTTTTTTGAAGGATCTTGGAACAATTTTACGATGGTGTCCCACATTTTCGTCAATGTCCCTTTCTCTGCAATATGTGGAATGATGTGGTCCTTGACTCCATCAAGAATCTTCCTCTTTGTTTTGGCATTCTCCTTTTTATAGGTGGTCAATTGTTGTTGATTTGTCGGTGCAACAATCAAATTCTTTGCATACTCCTTCAGATCATACTCATCCAAAAGGAATGGAATTATGGTCTTCCAAACGCCAAAGTTGGAGGCTTCATCCAACCTATCCTGATCTCTCAATCCTACTGCAGTCATCTCTGGAAATCTGTGAAACTCAAATAAAATTGAGAAATTATTCAAGAAATCAAACTGGGTTAAAACCATCGACTTTCTCTTCTTGTGCCTTTCGTTGATTTAGTCCCGCAAACCCTTTGTGCTTAAACTTGGCTCTGATCCCATGTGAAATTTCCTTAATTGTAGCAACTGGAAATTAATTTGCTAACTTATGCAATTTATTTGTTTTCATAAATTATTACGACAAATAACAAATCCATTACCGCAATCTTCACAAATAAATACAGGGACAGAAAAAATACACACATGCAAAATAGATGACACCAAGATTTTTGAACAAATCATCCCTGGAAAAACCCAATGTGGGGAAACCAATTTGCAGATGAAGGCTTATATTATTGTCAATTCTTCAACAAAATCGAGAAATACAATTGTTTACCTTTCACTGGAAAAGCTTTGGCATACAATTTTTCTCCACTGGAAAATTAATCTGAAAACTCAAGTTCCCTTTGCACAATCAACTTAGCCTCCTCCCAACCTACTTGCACCTCCTCTTGTTCACACTGGTGATTGGAAATACACACCACTGGATCTGGAAATTTGATCAGCTTCTGGAAATTCGTTTTTGCAACCACGTTGCCTCCCGCTGCTCACTGAAGCCACTCGCACCTCCTTTAGATGCTAATCCCAACACTAGAAATCGATTTGTAGCCTCTGCAACTTGCATTGGGTAACTGGCAATGTGCACTAGCTAAGTTACACTTGTTGCAAATAAATTTGGCCTCCCTTCCTGTCACTGGAATGTTGGAAAATTTGTTGAGAATTTCTCCATAAATTCTCTCCCTAATCTCTCTGTTGAAACCCCACTGCTAGTGTCTCTCTTTGTGCCCTTGCTCTCACTGCAAATCGCATCACTGAGTCTCTATCATGTGTTCTCCAAGGCCCCATCAACTTGCTCTTATAATATCTCGTTGAGCAATCAACGGATATGATCTAATCGCAATCGATGTCTAAGATCATCTTGACCCCATCAAATGATTTTTCCGAAAATCTCTAGAGAAAAATCGATTTTCCTCAATTAATCTAATTTAATTAACCAAATTTCCTATGTTAGACTTAGGAAAATAATTAATAATTGGGTAATTCATCTAATTGAGGTGTTTCTTGTGAAACTCTTTCAGGTATTGGAGAAAATGTGTTCCTTAGTCTCATAGACACCATAGAGAATATAACACTTGTCTAATGCTACCAAAACTAACACACTATGTTATTGCATTTGATCTTTTTAATGCCCAAGTAGTTAAAGCCTTTCAATTTTCCAACTTACATCTGCTAACTACATAGAGCTAAGAACCCTAATACAAGGGGTTGTGGGTTTATAATTAAACTATTCTTGTACTTGCCTTTTCTACCTGTAGAACAACATGCAAGTACACTTCCTATTTGGAGGTTAAATGTCCCAAAAAAATTTATATAGTCTTCCTTTGTGTCTTGCTACACAACTAATTTCCAGTTTGTGTAGTTTCTTATCTTATGGATTTCAAAATTCCACCCTTTATTCACATCTCTCTTTACATGCCAAAATTTTGCCCACAAATTTCTTTTGCAATGTGGTGTACTAGTATTTATTATCTTTGATTATTCCATAACATGAGATGTGGTCACTTAATTTGGAATTCCTCCTCTTAGTATGTTTATTTATGGTTCTACTACATTATATGGTCTTAACCACCATATCTAACTTTGTGGATTTAGTATTTACGTTCCTTAACAAACAAAGGAAATATCTAAAAAATTGAATTGATATCATGTAATCAACCATCACTCCTCTCTTTTACCTAGTTGACCATATTCAATTGGTCTACATGAAACCCCTATTATTTACTTTTATGGGTTAGCATCAGCATGGAGTGCCATGATAACACTTCTCAAAGATTGAATTGTGAATTCCATTGGCACTACTCTCTCATAGAATTGTAAGTAGTTAAATCTAGTGGAAGTCTTAAATGTAAAAAACAGCCCTAGAATAGGAAGCAGTCTTTGATTCTAACTTTGAGCCACAAATTTTTTTCATTTTGTATAATTATAAAAAAATGCGGTGTCTTATTATGAATAGTGGTTTTTTTATTTGCTTAAGGACTTAAATTCCATCGCCATGACTCTCTCATAAAATTGTGAATGGATGAACCTAGTAGATTTCTTAATGTTGTACAAAATGGTCCTAGAATAGAAAGAAGTATTTGATTCTAATTTTCCTAAGAGTCTCAATTTTTGTCATTTTGTATATTTATAAAAAATGGAGTGCCTTATTATGAAAATTTCTGATCATATTTTCCGAAGGACTAAAATGCAAGCATATATATAGCCTTCATATGGAAGTTTACATTTACAGAAAACTTTGTACAGTTAGAAATTTCCTATTAACTTGGTTGAGGCAATGAATTTGTTCTCAACAGTGGTGGAAGTACCAATGAGATGAACGCTGAGACACCTAGTGTGTGGGTGTTGATCATGTATCAATCAACTACATTGATCTACCTAACAAACAAACCCTAGAGTCAAAACAGAAAAAAGTAAACAATGGGAGGAGCTTGTCAATCTGTTGGTTTTGAGATGAAGTAGGAGTGGGTCCACGAGTTCAATACGAGTAGATGGGTTCTATGCAGGTTTGGATGAGTACGGGTAAAGACTGAGGGTCCTATGTAAGTGACCCATCTCGCTATAGAACTCATGAAGACCTGCAAGTACTCACAAGTCTTATAAGAGTCCTGCTACACTGGTTTCCATCGAATCACAATGAAGATTACTTTTTAGAAAACACCAACCCATAGTTAAAATATTGAAACAAAACAACAATAATGTAGTGCTTGCACTGCTCTATAGATTATGTTACATGAATGGATCTCAATGGGTGCAAGTGTAGGTACTCTTTTATCATGAGCAATCTTTTAAACATTATATGGAAAAATTAAAGCAATAAGGATCATTCTTCATAAACCTACTGGTATTGGTTGTGGTTGCATAGACGATAGTTTTCACTTCTTTTAATGGTGTGTATCATTCTATTAATTTTTCATATTCATTTACAACACTATTGATTGTAGAAGCACATGGAGTTATAGATTCTGAAGGTATCTTGTAGCTTTCACTAAAGGATTGATTGGCAATTGTAAATTTGACCCATGCTTGCATTTATTACATGATTGATATGGATTCTCCGTAATCATGAATTTGATTCATACTTCATTTAGTAGAGGATAGATCAGTATTCTCCATACTTGATTGTAGATCTACATGGATTTTACTGATTTTGCATAATCTTTGTGACTGGTATCGCCCTGCATAAATGATAGTTATTACTTCTACCATTAATGGTCGTTGTCTTTCAGTTGATTATTTGTAGTTGCATTTACATTGGTTTTGATTGGAGACCTAGATGGCTTTATCAATTCTACATGGATCTTGTAGCTTTCAATAAGGTATTGATCAACCTGCTTGCTTGTACATTTGATCCTTATCTGCGTTTATTAGAGAATTTTTAGGAGTTCTCCATAGTTGCATTTATCGTCGGATTACTCTGGATTCTCCATGGCTACATTTACAAATTTTATCCATAATTTCATTTAATACTATTGATTTGATTCTTCATACTTGATTTTCCAGCACTATTGATTGTAGAACTGCATAGCTTATTTAATTTTGCATAATCCCGTCTAACAATCAAATTGAACCCATCTATGCCCTTCCAAAGAGATTAAGCCCATCCTAGAAGTGTTAGTTATAAATTACCCTTTAAACAAATTCAACAACTTGATTTTCTTCTTCAATTAAGAAGAGAGGAGAAGTTTTAAAGGGTGACTTTTATAATGCTTGCCAATATTAATCACATAAGGAAAGCTATGGGTTCCTCGCTTGGTTACTCAGTCATGGTTGGCAGTTGCTAGTGCCTTTTTCGTTGATGCCTGAGGCCTCCATAATAGATCAATCAACAGACGTAACAGTGCACCTTGGACCAGCAGCTAGCTTGTTATGATATGTTTTGTATTGGCACGCTGATTTGTTGATTCTTGTTTTTGGTTCATGAATCGCTGTCACTGCCAGGTTTTCCACTGAAATCTATGCGGGTGAAAGAAATAGTATTAACGATTATTGTTTAGTAAATAACTGCAAAGTATATTTAACGTGATTCATACACCGATTACCATCACTATTGAGCCACTTGTTACCTTCCACAATCTTGAGCATCCGGTGTCATGTGTATCAACTCCTTAAAAGCCATTCCCGTGGGCTACATCCACTATAATTCTATTTAAAGCTCAATGTTTCTAAAATTTCATCCAAGATTCAAGTTGCAAACTTGCAAATTGTACGATCTGCCAAAGCACTTCTTGTTTGGATGTACAAATCAATTTTACTTGTTCAATCACTCTTGGTTATTCGAGTATTATTTGAAATCCCTTCTCTTGTTTCTTTCCTTGCCGAATTTTCTTAATTACGAATTTGAATTATATAATTATATTGCATCATTATACCTCAAGATTATAGTAGTGTTTCATTTCACTTTACACATATCATACCTCTAGATTATAGTAGTGTTTCATTTCACTTTACACATATCATTCATTTGTAGTATTGTCAAGGAAAATGCTATAACTTTATCACTTTATGGGAAAGTACCCCAAGTATATGCTTGATTTCTGAGTAACTAAATAAACATAAAAATGTTCCTGAATATTTATTTCTTTGCTATAATAAATCGCCATAGGATAAGCTAATCTTATGTATATGAGGTCTATTGTAGAATTATAGTGGACATAATGGTTTACATGTAGAAACTCTCATTATTGCACATATTGTTCAGGAAAATAAGGTAGTATACAAATAATGAACACCTTCAGTAACTGCTCACACAATCAAATCAAAATCACAACGCCAGTGTTTTTACATGGATAAAACTCTCTAAGAGAGAAACAATCCATGGCCCAAACCAATGTGGCCACTTGAGGAACTTTGAGTAATGCAAAAGAAAAAAACATGAGAGTTTTCACAATCAATCATTAGCCATGACTCTTCATACACTTTAAATATAGATCATGGACCAATTGGTTGTTAAACAACGAATCAATAGTCATTAGTGTCAAGGAGAATATGTGTTGTTGGATCATTCTATGTCTAGAACATATCGTGACTGTCAGATTACAATGCGACTAATGCATACTAAATGTCTAAATATCCTAACATCCCCCCTTAAAAACAACTTGGGATAGGATTGAAAGATTTAAAATGGTGACACAAGATGAGGAAGGAAGCACTAGAGCATGTTCCCCCCTAGTGATAGCTTCATGAACCCCTAATATAGGTCGAAGTTTAGGGAACTTCACTTTTGTAAGAGATTTTGTGAAAATTTCAGCAACTTGATCATCTATGGGTCAAAAAAGCACTTCAATAACTCAATCATGAATGAGTTTTTTTATGAATTACATGTGTAGCTCAATGTGTTTTCAACGTTGATGTTGAACTAGATCTATGGAAAGCTTGATGACACTCTTATTGTTGCACTAGAGGGTGGTTGGATGCTACTATTGGAATCCAAACTCTAAAAGGATCTATCAAGGCCACAAGACTTCTTGACTTCCATTAACCACTACTCTATACTCTGCTTATGCTAAATAAATAGCAATACCTTGTTGCTTTTTATAAGCCCAAATGATAGGTTTAGAACCAAGACTAAAAAATAACTTGCAGAAAACTTTTGATCATTAGGCTCACCATCCCAATCCAAATTAATGAAACCAACCAACAAAGGAGTCTCTCCTAAATTGTAATGTATCCTATACTGAACTTTACACCCAATAAGTATCATTTTTGTTGCTTTCCAATGACTTTCATGGTGTGCTTGCATATACTAGGCAACAAGACCAACAACAAGGGAAATATCATAATGGGTACGAGTCAAATATAGGAGGCTGCCAACTAATCGATAGTACAAAGTGGTATGAACTTCTTGCGTAGTGCAAGGTGGAAATAAGTTGGATTCAATACTGAAAAGGAGAAGGGGATGGTTTACAATCTTCCATGTGAAAATGACCAAGAAGGTAACATGCATATTTAGAATGGGAAAAAGAAATTCCATCCTTGGTTTGAAATACTTGCCATGCCAAGGAAATAATGAAAATAACCTCTATCATTTCAAACTTTTTCTTAAGGCTTGAGTTCTCATAGGTTAAAATTTCAGGGTCAATATAATGAGGATAAGGTCATCAACATAAAGAACAAGGATTATGAGATAGCTCCCTACTTTATTGGTGTAAACATTGGATTTAGAATGACATCTAGAGAAGCCAATGTCAAGAAGAAAGCTATCCATTTTTTCATACCAAGCTCGAGGAGATTCTTTAAGACCATAGAGAGATTTCTTAGGGCGGTAAACAATGTTGGGGTCACTTTGAACATAGCCAGGAGGTTGTTCCATGTAAATTTTTTATTATAGATCCCCATCTAAGAATGTGGATTTAACGTCCATTTTATGGACCTCCCATCCATGTGAGGTAGCAAGGGATAGAACAAGGCGAATGGAATCCATTTTGGTGATAGGGACAAAGGTTTCATTGTAGTCAATTCCTCCAATTTGAGAGAATCATTTAGCATCTAAATAGGCCTTATGTTTTTCAACACTTCCATTAGATGCATGCTTAGTTCAATATACCCATTTACATATAACATTTTTTTTTCCTTTTGAAAGTGGTACAAATTCTCGAGTCTTGTTCATCATTAATGAACAATATTCTTCATCCATTTTTGGTTCCCAATTTGGATGGCCTAAATTTTTTTCATATGTTTCTCGATCATGAGTTTCTGAAACTTAAGCCAAAGCAAAGGAGGCTCACTTGAATTGTGAACAAGCACGCCATTGACTTGTAGGATCACCAACAAGGTCGCCAACTACTTCTCGTGTCGAACAGAGCCATTAGGGAATCTATGGTGCTAGCACAAGTGCGCAAACTATATTGTTTATTGTGATCTCATTTGCAATATTTTTTTTGTTGGGAAAAGTGATGTCGTTGATGTCAAAGGAGTAGTCATTGATCACAAGCAGTGTCAAGCTCAGGGGGAGCTTGTTGGAGAGTATCATGGTTGTCATTGATATCAAATAAACACTGATGTGTGTTTGATCTATGTGACACGTGGCACCCTCAAATATTTCCATGTGGAAAATATGACATCAACTATCGACGTTGCAAAGCATCAAGATTCATGCCAAGGGACCAATTTGTGAGCATAAGCACCTTTGGTGATGAGGCATGGTTCTAGCCTTCCGACATGTGATTCCTAGGTGCTTAAGGTTTAAGGTACAGAGCATTTTGAACCATTAAGTATCTAAGCCCCCTCTCTGAACAAGGAAACAAAATATGCAACTCAACCATTGAGGGAAAAGAAGCATAAAAAGGAAAAGGAATATGGGTTTGTATTTTATGCTAAAAGTTTTGCAAATGATCAGCGAAGACCTAATGAACGTAATGGTAAGCCAAGGAATCACTCTAAAATTATCAGCTCTAACAGTCGTAAACTCCAATCAATAAAAAGTAGCAACATCCCAATTAATCTTCCAATCCAGATCAAGCAAAAAGAAAGGAACAAGATTTGGATGAAGGAGGAAATAGAGGAGAAGTGCAATTTAGCCCTATGTAGTCAAGATGAAACTCAGAGGAGGACATGCACCTATTAGGACTCAACATACTAAGGTATGGAATAATAAAAGAAAATTTACTCAGGGGGCATAGATCCATAGTTTCTCTTCATGGAAAAGAAGAGGAAGGCTTCTAGTGAAGCCAAGGGTGTTAGATAAAAGAAGCAAGAATAAATATACATAGATATGCATTTGAATGTTTAAGGTAATGTTGATTGCATTTGTTGTTACTACGATGAATTCGTTTATTTTTATATAGAAAAAAGAAAAAAGAAAGAGAGAATGAAGCCAACATGGCCTCAAGGGGAGTACAGAACAATATTTCAAGTCATGTGAAATAGATGAGTTGTAGCAAAAGAGTGGAGTGATAGAAGGCTCAATTATAAAGTGAGGGCCACAAGAATATCTCCCAAGCAGGAGCAAGAGGGAATATGTCAGAAGATCAAATAGAATGAGAAGTGCTTTGGCTTAGGGGGAGCTACACAATCAGTAGAAGCAAGTATCATCAATTTGTCTCAAGAAGAGTTGATTGCTCAATAAATGAAAGGTCTGCATATATTATATGATATACTCTTATTTAATTTAGGTAGCAGATTTGATTAAACCTAGTAATAATGATTATATGTAAACAATCGGTATAGCTTTCCACGTTCCTTGGTTATAAATTTCTATCACTATTTCAATTGGTATTCTTTGGTTTGGTATGAGAAACCTTTTGTATATTAAACAACTCTTTTAAGAGAAGCAGCCATGGAGATTTTTTCTCGACCTTGGGAAGTTGGCCTAGTGCAACATTATTGAGCAACCAAACAATTGGTGTCATTTTTTGTTAGCAGCGGTCCCTACTTGGGGTGACATTATCTCAAGGGGAGAAGAGATGGAAATGGTAAGCATATGCTCACGAGGATCATATTGAGCATATTTTGTACTCTGTAGAGGATTAGCAACTATAAAAAGCCATAAATACATTTGAGCATTGTTGATTGGAAACCAGTGTGATCCCTTGACATTAATGTCAAAAATGGATAGATTGTCCTCCTTAAAAAACTAAAAAGGAAATCTAATAGCAAGAGGTATGTTTTATGATGTTTAGATTGCAGATGTGGTTTGTTGAGTCAATGTGGTTGTAGCTGAGAGTGGATGGAAACTTTCAAGTTCCTTACCAGAGACATGTGGCTAGATCTTAGATATTAGACATTAGAGAGAGATGTTTCCCTTTTCCATTGATGTCAAAGGGGGAGAAATACATCATCCACAAGGAGAGATTTCCATCAATGAAAAAGCGTGATATTTTTCACATTGTTATGTTTTCATTTGGAATTGTTATGTTGGCATTTATTTCAACCTTAGCGATGTAATCATAAGATATGTTTGTCAGCATAGGCATTGTTGAACCTTCTAAAGATGAGTGTGTGCACAGTTGGAGTTGGAGTTTGGTTGTGGAGCCTTGGTAAGAAGTATAGTGGGTATGGAGTATTAGTAAGAGTTTTGGTGAGTGTTACTGCCAACTAAGGTCAAGGATGGGGACTAGTTTTGAAGGAATTTCTGCCTCAGTGGATCAGCTCATGTGTTCTTGCAAAGTGCATGGTCAGATACTCCTCAGAAATACCTTTCCAAAAATATATTGCAGCCTGAAAAACTTCAAAGAGTAGATAATTGATGCCAATTTGAAGTGTGGAAAGATTCTTGGAGCTCATGGATCCACTGGAGGCCACATCAATGCATCACAAAATTTTGATCGAAGGTCCCCATAGTCTCGTCGTCCCATGATTGACATAATCTGAGAGACAACCTTTCTCCCATTAGCTGCTATAAACATTGATTTCGTGTCGCGCAAAATTTCATCATGCCTTGTTAAGTATTGGGTGTAGTGGTGCTATCTGATGAAGGGTGTGAGACGAACTTCCTTCCCGTTATCTGCCATGTAAGTTGACAATGCACCGTGGAGTTTCGATCAAAGGCCTAGAAAATAACACGGTCCTGTGGTTGATAAAACCTGTGGATGTTAATATTCCTTGCATGTGATGTGCAATTTGTCGTTTGTGCGGTGTAGCTTTTTGTTAGGGAAAATTTTGGTTGAGGCCAGTGGATAACAAAGTCTAGGATACAAAGACATATATGTTAGATGACATGAATATTCATGTCCCACCACAGATTTTAAGTTGAGGTATAGACTCGGAGTATGCCTTGATTCACAAACTCCACATAATAGAGATTCTTCACAGCAATGGAAAATAACGTGAATTTCACACTTAAGGAAAATTTTAATTAACAAAGAAAAGTGTTTCAAAGCACAGAATCTGAGACCCCATCAATACTGGTGGAAGGTGGATGACAACTACCAGTGACATAGAAAGGAAGACATTGTGGCCCAATCATAAGAGAACATGTGGAAAGTGGCATATGACATGGTAGAGTGATTATGTGGCACTTTGTGAGCATGACACGTGGCATGCAATTTTGACATTTTTAATTGGCCATGTGGGCCAAATCCAAGTGACACGTGGTGGAGTGATGACGTGTGATGACAGGTGGAAGACACATCACCGCACCGCACCAAGGTTCAATTTGAAGCATTTACGAAGTGGGGCATGTTGGACGAAATTTGAGAGACAAGAATGTTCACATTTGGTAACAAAAAAATTTACATCATTGTGCTAGATTCAGGACATGGGATTTTGGTACAGTGGGCACGACACTAGACATAAAGCATGAGATGGAAATTTATCTGTCAACTGATATACATATTCATGTCCCATTGTATAGGTTCTAGATGGAGGAATTATCACATGGAAATATGGCACGATAGTGAGGTAAAGCATGGTTTTGGACTGTTGGATAAAGTTGTCATTGATGTCAATAAGATGGAAACTTGGGTGCATTGTTGAAGCATGTTCACAAATGTCGCAAAGTGATGAAAGTTGTCGTGAACAATATGTTCACCATGAAACATGTTTAGAACATCCCTGAAGAAAAGGAAGAAAACTTGTCTTGAAAAGATTATGAATATCATGCCAAAAAACCTTGTTTTGCAAGCCCAACGTGTTTTCCATAATTGATGTCTCACACTAGTAACCTTTGGCATTACACATGTCTAGCGCTGTCAGGACGAATTTTGTCAGGAAAATATGCCTCGGTCCTCTTCATGCAGTTTTCCCAAAATGGAGGAGAAGCTTCTCTTACTAGAAGGCTCAAGAATGACGACGTGGCTTCAGGTAGTTAATGATTGGAATGAGACCTCCCTTTCTTGGCCCCAGATCCTCCTTCCATGGATCTCTCCCTTGAGATGTGGAACTCCTCCCTCTTTTCATGGATCCTCAACTCCCTCTCCTTCCCTATAAATTAATTTCCCACTATCCACTAATGGTTAGTGAGGTTGGCCTATAGATTGGCTGTTGGCTGGTTGGTTTCCATCCTAGTACTGAATTGTGCCCAAATGTTGCCCATTTGCAAAGGATAAAAGGTGATTGAAGGTTAAGGCTTGGACTTTGGAATCTCAACTTAAGGAGGCTTCTCTTACTAGAAGGCTTGAGAACGATGACGTCGTTTCAGGTAGTTGATGATTGGAAAGAGACCTCCCATTCTTGGCCTTAGATCCTCCTTCCATGGATCTCTCCCTTGATATGTGTAACTCCTCCCTCTTTTCATGGATCCCCAACTCCCTCTCCTTCCCTATAAATCAATTGCCCACTATCCATTAATGGTTAGTGAGTTTGGCCTGTAAGTTGGTTGTTGGCTAGTTGGTTGCCATCCTATTACTGAATTGTGCCCAAATTATGCCCATTTGCAAAGGAGAAAATGTGTTTGAAGGTTAAGGCTTGTACTTTGGAATCTCACCTAAAGGAGGCTTCCAACATCAAGGCTTCATTGGTTGTAATTCTCCCTTCTCATTCTATTAATAGCATAATATATGTTTTATTTCCATAAATGTGTCAATTATTTCATACTCCTTGATATGTTACATGACTTGTGTTAGAATGTATCATAATTTGTATATGTTTTTTGTCTCCACTTGATATTTATTGCAAACACTCATCTATACTAATGAAGAGGAGATCATGAGCTTGGAAGCCAAAGAGTCAAGGTCGACATCAAGGGTATTAGCATCACAGAGAGGTAGGAGATATATCCTCCTTTGCATTTTCTAATATGAATTAGGAAATATTGCATGTAGTTATCTTATGTAGTTGCTAGATCCTCCCATAGGAATAGAGGGATCATTTATGTCCACAGAAAGGATTTCATGAGTAACAAAATCGCAACTCCTTTGGGGAGCACATAACCCTTCAAACCTCCTTTTGTTTTTGGTCTCTTTTGCTAAGTTTGGCCAACCTCCTATTGATCTATAACGTTGAGTGATTATGGATCTGCATTCTGAGTGGTGTATTGTTTAGAGTGTCAAGTTTGGATCTCTTTTCAATTTTGTTTATCTTTTCCTAAGTTTTTTCTCGCCAAGAGTGTTTTCTCTGAAAAACAAAGCATTGTCATTGCGGATTTCGCTGACTACAGTCGCGCTTAAGACCATGTCTTCCACTGTTTGCTCGCGTTGGTCCAGTTTCTCATCTAACATGTTATTCTCTGAAAAAAAAGAGCGATGGTAGCGCAAATTTTGCTGAGTAATGTCGCACTGAAGACCCTACCAGCACGGATTTGTCTTCTTACAGTCACGTTGTTCCTAAAAAATTGAGATTTCTTAGGGTTTTTGTTAGAATATCTAGGATGTCTTGATCTCTAAAGTTTTTCTCTTGCTCTGTTTGCATACAATTTTGACTTATTGTTTTCAATTTCTTGATGGTTTGCAAGATTCTGTTCCATGTTGACGTAATGAAAACGAACTTTGGTTGAATCTTTAGTTCTTTGGGTAAATAGAATTTATTGTTTTGTTGCTTGCATGTGTTGAGGGAATTATTGATCTATTGTTTGATAACCATTTTTAGTCCTCTTTAAAACCAGAATAGAAATTGCATTTGCATTTGTTAAGACTTCGCCTCAAAATTAATCATTACTCCTGGAAATTGCATTAGATTACATTGCATTGGAAAGTTGTTTGTGATATTGTTATTGAGCATAAATTACATTGCTTGGTGTTGAAAGCTAATAAGTGCATCCTAAAAAAAAAAAAAAATCATGTAGGTGAACTTTAGTGAATTAAAATTCATTTACTTCTTGGTTTATTTCATTGGAATCTGCTTATGTTTTATTCAAATAATTATCTTGCATAGATTACATTTGCATAGTTAGAATTCTCATTTTCACAGCAAGAAAGGAAATTGTGCATAGATTACATTTGCATAGTTTTAGGAATCATGCATAGATCACATTGCATGGTTTGGCATCTTTTAATGCTTTGAGTTGAATTTGAATAGTGAAATTGGAAGATCTATTTAGGAAACTCTTGTTGCTGCATATTTGATTGTTGCATCATTGCTTGCACCTCTTCCCTACGCTAGATAGCTTTCATCAAAAATGAAAATATTTTTTCTTCATATTAGATGCATCATAGGTGTGTTCAGGTGACATCAATTTTTTAAGCCTTGAAACTGAAACATAATTCAAGATCAGCTTTAAAATTAATATCAATTAACCTAAGGAGAATTTGGAAAATTAACGCAAACATCTAGAGGTCTAGGTTAGAGACGTGTTCCAACGTCGTTAAACGTAGGATTTTTCGTTGTTTTCTAGTGTTGTATCCTGGGGATGATATTTGATTCCACGTACAGAAGTGTATAGGATCGTTCTCCACGTACCTTTGGTTATATCGGACGGCGCTCCATGCACGAAATTATATCGGAACACTCTCATCGAATGATTACATGTTAGACATCACTACTACAAACTGCACTCCCACGTACCGTCGAGTATATTGGGAGTCCCCTATAGGTTTCTATTCATCCATAGGCAAATGAGTTTTCCACCTTGTATACTGTGGTATACCAAACATAGCATTCGGGGAGATTGTTTTGCCAAGGTGTATATCGCAGTTCACGGTTGCTTGGTAAACCTTTATTCCTAGAAACCCCTCTTTGATTTTTTTTTTGTTAATTTATAAAATTAATTAATTGATCGTGGAATAACATCCTCTTTGTTTAACATCTCCTTAGTATATCTTAGGTTGATATTGATGGAAACTTTTCCTGAGTCTACCAATCAAGGAAACCCCTCTGATGGGAATCTTGGTCCTTTTACTCCTTTTGGAAATATTGGAGCTCCTCATATGGCAACGTTGTCCCTTCCACGATTTAACATTGGTTTACTAGTTTGGTTATTTTTTACCCCTATGGTTTTGAATTTCAAAATTGCTTCTCAACCGAGTTCTCCTCCACCCAAACAACATCAGCCTCATGTTGATCCTAAATTTGACCCTTTTCCTTATTCACCTATTGTTTCTTCCTCCCGCTCTTCCTCTTTGCTTGGTGAAAGTCTTAATTCTAGTAACCAGGAAGCTAAGAAGAATAAGAAAATTCCAAAGAAGAAGAAGCATAAAAAAGCAAGGGCCAACCAAGAAACCATTGTTATAGATGCAACTAATGTGGAAAAACCTTACATTCAGCCCCACAAAATGAATTTCCCTTGTAGGTTATGTAAGGTTAACCACCTTCTTAGATATTGTCCTAGTATTCCCAAGGTATTAGAAGTGTGGTCCACATGCTCAAATCATCCTTTGTTGTCGGCCTATGGAGATCATGTTGGTGATAAACCCTCGACTAGTTATAGTAAGGTCCATAGGAAAAAGGGTAAAGTCAAATTTCCATGTAAGTTATGTGGAGGGAATCATCCCATTCACCTTTTTCATTATATTGATGAAGCCTCAAAAGTGTTGGAAAACCTTACAGCTTCTCAGCCACGACTTCCCACTAGTTACCAGAAGCTTTCCCCTGATCCTCCACTAGTTGATGATGGTATTGATAAGAATTCATCTCTATTCAATCCCAATCTCTCTAAAATTGAATCCCATGAGCCTGTTCCCGACCAACCGTTGGTTGAGAAGATGGCTAACTCGATTCCACCTTTAGTTGATTGTACCTTTCTCGTAGAGAGTGAACTTCATATTGCTCATGTTCTTCTTGTTTCTTCAAATTAGAATGAACTAGAGGGAAATCCTCCCGTTCCCAAGGTGTAGGGGGGTGATCCTCCCATTCACATAACACAAGGGGGCATTTATCCCATTCCCACAACACTCCCTCCAAATAGTATGGTCGCTTCTTTTGATTGGAGTCGACTGGCAAGATATTGTCTTCCTTCTTATGTGCCCTTTCAGTACAGACTTATAATATACCCGTACCTGGTACAATCATATATGAAGGCGCATATGTTAGTATTTTGTCCTCAACTACTTGGAAAGCTTTAGTTTCTCCGCAGCTTTTCCCGTTACCCAAAATCTCTTGGATTTTAATAAAGGAACTAGTCAACTGTTAGGGATCCTTCCTAAGTTTCCTATTACTTTGGGAGGAAAAATCGTCTATGTCTATGTGATGGTTGTCCAAGGCCCTTTGGATTTTAATTTACTCCATGGTCGTGACTATGTTTATGTCATGGGAGCTCTTGTATCTTCTCTCTTTCTTGTGATGTGTTTCCCACATGAAGTAATAATTGTAACCATTGATCAACTTTCATTCATTGGTCCTAATTTTGCTCTCAATCAATCAGCATCCCTAAACGTTCCTTATATGCAAGTGGTATATTCCCCATCACAGTTTAATTATGTGTCAACTTGTTCCATGTCTGCGTCTATTGATGATCTAGTCATTGATATAGTGCATCATGTATTGGGATCATTGGATCCTAAACTTTCCATTAGATCCCTTGATATTTATCCCTTCCAGAGTGTTCTTCTCTCATCTGATGAGAACCTCTTGGAATCCATGACCTCTTATAGGCCATGAATCAAATTCTATGGTGTATATTTCTTTGTCTTGTGTCAAGCTCATTAAAAAATGAAACAAGGTGTTGAAGCATAGTTTCTTTTCTTGTGTCAAGCTTGTTAAAAAATGAAACAAAGTGTCGGAGCAGAGTTCATTTTCTTGTGTCAAGCTCGTTAATAAATGAATCAAGGTTCTCATGAGGATAGGTCCTTTCAAGCTCATAAAAGTAAATGAAAATATGTCTACTTAGTGTAAGTTTAACCATTTTCCGGACTGAGATAGACTAGTTACGAAAAAGGAATACCCTTAGTCAAATAAGGCCAAGAGGTTCCCTTGAATATTGTTTTCTACCTTTTTGGATTCAAGAGACTATTTACGAAAAGTGACATCTAGAGTTTTATTTTCGCCTCTTTTTCAAACTCCCTAAACATGAAAAATATGTCAAGTTACCCCTCCGTTGGACTCATAAAACTAAAACGGTGAAGGAATTGTCACCATGACGAGACCGATCTTCTCCTTCTTAGGGCTCGTTAAAAATATTAGTATGGATTCATCCAAATGATGAACTTATACAAAAAGCATGTGGTATCCTCTTCAAGCTTGAGATTAAAAATAAAGAGTTACTCGCTATAAATAGTGGGGGGAAATGGAAGGAAACATATATCCTGTATTTTGTGTGAAAGGCAGTATGTCGCTCTTGAACATGACACTTATCTGTATCGTGTGTCGGGTTTGGGACATCCTCACTTTGTCACTTGTCATATTGGGTTTGGGAAATCCATTTTCCTCTAATTTGATTATATCATATTGTCACCATGACCTATGATTCTATTTTGAGTCAAATTCTTCCAAAATATAGATTCGTGTCACTGATATGTTCAAGAGAAGTCCCACCTGCAAATTCAAATCACTTATACCTCGTTTAACGTTCTCTTCATCAATCCTGAATCACTCTTTCAAAATTATCAAATTCCTATGTTTTGTGTCAATGATGTGGGAAACATTATTGCCCTCCTTCGACGGATCACTTCCTTTCAACTCCAACTCAGTACCTTGGAGCTTGCATACCTGAATGGCATATTCTTCGATTCGACGATAGGTTCACATCACTGGCCTTCAATCGAATGATTATGCAAGTGTTCAACTTCAGCTTCATTGTTCACACTTTTGGATTTTGTTTTTGTACCTTGAGAGTTATCATCATCAATGGTGGTTTCTATCATGCACCTTAAAGGCTTTACATCATCAACTGGTAATCAGGTGGTTTCTACCATGTTCGACTTCAACCCATTTATTCGCATGGTGAGATTCTTACTTCGGTTGGGTGGAGACAAAGTTGAAGACCCTCAATTTCATTTGATAAATCCAGGTTGCATTGAGTTATTAAGTATTTGTGATACTTTCTAGTCGGATAGGTGCATCCATGTCGTGGATCCATGTATTCATGATTGTAAACATGATCATTTCTAGTCAGATGGTTGTGGTTGTTATCACTCCACCAGATTCCCAAGGCTGAGGAAGGAATCCCAACAGAGGTAACCACAAACCAAGCTTTTGAATTGGTATCTAACCCTACCAAGTCGAAGAGGGCTCTCTCCACAAAAATCACAGCCAAGAGGGCTGGATGAAAAAGTTTTTATGTTAGCTAAGAAGTGCAAAAGGTTTTGATTTTTTGATTGGGGTTGGGCTCACTGGATGAGGATTGGGTCAAGGGGACTAGGTCAGGGCAAATGAGATGGAATTTATTCCATTCGATGGGGCAAGGCATGTAGAGGGCTCAACACTTAAAGGTGATTTCGTGAGATGGTTTAATACTGATGAGGAGCTAGGAAAAGAGTAGGAGATGTATTCTTCCTAAACTGGAGAAAATGGACAAATTATGAAAAATTTCCCAAAACAGAGCAAGAAAAACATGTATTCTTCCTATCAACTTGACATTTATCATATAATAGACATGAAAAGTTCATGAGATTACAAAACATTCATACAAATGATCACAGAGAAAAAACTATGCCAAACATTCATACCACATGAATCCCAAGGAAATAGCTGCAATTCTTCATTAATTTCCAGGCCAGACTGGTTCTTGATGAATACACTAGCATCCAAACTGATTCCAAACTTTGACTCCTATGAAAATCTGAACTAAATAGACCTCAAAACCACCTCCACTCATCCATAGGAGTTGAATTCATGAGATGAGGGAGATATTACATAAAAATCTGAACTGATAGCTAGAGTGTAGGATGAGAAAAGTGACTCATTCCTATCTCTAATAAACTGATTCATTACACCTCAAATGGTTGACTTACCTAATGTATTTACCCTAGATAAAAGTAAAAACATGATATTTACATTCATCTTGACCATTTACATAAGTAAATTCCTCATTTCCCAAAGTAAAATTCAAAATGGAGCGAAACTTCAAAAATTTCTAAAGACTGTGTAAAATACATTTTTCATGTGAAACGCACAGTGTCCAAGCAGAAAAATTAACCTCTGTTCAAGGTTGATTTTAAGTGCCTTCCCGGTGTCCAAATCAGCTCCATGATAGCTCATTGGAAATCCATTTGAGTCTATTTTCCAAAACGACCTCCAGTTTTCAAAATGGTGCTCATTTTCTCTGTCAAAACCTGTTCTCCCAAGACTGGTAAACGTGCAATGACCTGCCAAATTTGGAGGCAGAAGCATGAAATTTTGATGGTTTTTTGGGCTTTTGATGGACCAGTTCTCCTCCAAAAACTCTAAAACTTTTTAGGGTTGATGTCCTCATCAATAAAAACTTGCTGGTAGTGGCCATTTTTCATTTGGAGGTCTCAAAAAAGAGTGTAGCATCCAGGTCGTTACACGTTTAGGAAAATTTATGTGTGCAAAAATACTAAAAAACACAGAATTTTCATAAAATGCAAATTTTTTCCAAAACGTGTCAAAATTGTGAGGGTACTTGGTCATTTAATGTTTGAATCGTGAAGTGACACCTCTGCAAGTATTTCTAACTTCTTTTTCTTCTCTTGCTTGGTCAAAGCTTGAATTTTTGCATGGGCTCGTTTGAGCTTGGCCCTTTTAATTTTGTTCCTCATGGCATAATGTTTTGCCATCTTTCTCTAAATGTCATTTTCCTTTTGAGCCTTGGCCAAGAGTTGCTCCAATTGTTGGTTGACCCTCTCATGCCATGCTTCTTTGTCTTCATTGATCTCTAGGGCAAGCTTTTCATATAAGGTACGCTGATCTGTTAGCTCAGGTTCCCTTTGTCTCTCTAGGGCTAGAGCTCTTTTCAGCCCTCTAGTCCTTGGTCTTTGTCTTGGAGGTTGATCCTCCTCATCATCAGGTTCACCAAACCTTTCCAATGTTTCCTCAAGCAAGGCTTTAGCCTTTTCTGCCTCTCTTTGTGCTTAGATACACTTCACCTCATTGATGACTTGCTTGGTCTTCAGCTGCTGATTTTCTTGCTCAAGGAAGTCAATCACATATTTGGCCCTCTCAATATTAATTTGAAGTACATTAATCTTTGCTTCTTTGCCTTTAATTACTGCATTGGTAATTTTGTCTTCATCTCCTTCACTTAAGTTAATCAACTGAAATTCTTGCTCTATCTCATGATTTCCCTCCTCATCATCAATGTTTGGCTCTATCACCTTTTCCTTACCTTTATTTACCTGTTGTGTTGATGAAGAGGCATGGCCCCTTTCACTCTAAGTGAAGAAAACACATGCCTATAGCTGTTACACAACATTTTTTCACTATCCCTGCAATCCCCATCCCGAACATTGAAGGCTCATTTCTGTGACCAAAATAAAGTGTCATGCCTTGCAAAGACCATCTTTGCATCCCTTGCCATGAGTACAACATTCCTTCTGTTGACAACTTCCTGAACAGACCATCAGAAACACCTGTTTTTTCCTTGGCGCTAGTAGATCGTTATGCCCTCGCGCCGATCGGGAAATTAACACTGGGCCTCGTGCCCATTGGCGCTCTGTCCCAGTTAGCTACCCGTGCCAACCTATTTATGGAATGTTTTTTAAAAATAGAGGCGAAGTTTCCATCATAACAAACTTCGTGGGCGAGTCATCTGGAGTGATTCAACTGAATAACCACAGCCTTCCTCCTTTTGCCTCTTGTTTCCACCTTTTGGGGAAACCTCCCAAGGGATAAGACCTCCCTTCCACTATTGTAGGGATCCCAACCTCCTCCTCTCCCTCTATAAATACAGTTATCTTCCATTTATGCGCTAGCTGAACTAAACATATTGTAGCTGAAACGCTGAAGAGATTTATGTACATTTGATTAGAAAAGATAGAACGAAAGAGACCCTCATTGAGAGAGCTTAGACTTGTGTCTTCATCCCGTCTGAATTCCCTGACAATCCATCGAGACGCGCTTCGACTGAAACCCGTTGGAGGAGGCTGCGACGTCAAGGCTTCGGTTGTAACTCTTTCTTCTATTAATACATATACATGACTATTGTCTAGTTCCCATCTTGCGTTAATGTGTTTTATTTGATGCAATGTGCTTAAACCTCCTTGACTGGTTCGTAATTATGAATGAGATCATTGTTTCGTATGCTGCTCTTGTTTGTTGATCTTTGTGCAGGTATCCAAGCATCGTTGCAGAAGGATCATGACCCGCCGAGACAGGAATCAAAAGGCCACCATCACGACAGCCACGACAACAGCGTTGGACTCCGGGTAGGTTGATCTACCTCGGCTTTTTCATTCATTAGTTAGGAACCATCACTTTAGCTTGTCCCTTTATTACTAGACCCACTCTAGGGCTAGAGGGATCGTCTATGTCCACGGATAGGATTTACCTGCATAACAAATTGGCGACTCCGCTGGGGAACAGTGTGAGTTTGTCATTTTTCCCTTGTGAAGTCGACTTTGGTCGTTGGCTTGTCTATCTGTCTTTTCTGATTTTCTTGAGTGTCTGGAATCATCTTGTTCATCTCCAGAGTGTCAAGATTGACATCTGCTCACTAGTTTTCCCTTTCTCCCATAGATATTCAGCTTGGCGCGCTTTCTGTTTGAATAGTCGCGCCAATTGGCGCTTGTTATCTTTGTTGCAGTAGCGCCAACCCCTATTTGGAGCGGATTATCGCCTTACAGTTGCGCTGAACCCTGTAGGGTTTGGTTTGACCTTCCTGTTGAGTTTTTGGTCAGTTTATGCTTAACTCTGGTTTGTTTTTGGTTTGCAATTGGTCTTTTTTGAGTTGTTTTGACTATTTTAGGCTTTCTCTTCTCAACTGTTTGTCTATTTTCCTATCAGTGTAGTTCGTAGCCCTAGGCATAGGGGAATTTTGAGGTCTAAAATGGGCCTCCTAAGGAAAATGTACAATCAAAATTCACTTTATGAGAACCAATCACATTTTAGGGGATGACATCATCCCTAATGGTTGAGGTGGCATTGCTTGAGTTAAAGGTACTTACTTGTCACATTTTGAATGGTGGATAAAAAATCATGGTTAACCATGGTAGTGCTCTAACTACTTTTAAAGTCAAAGTAAAGTACTCATAATAAATGTCATTTCACACTTTTTGAATAAAATAATATTATTGTCATTTCATATTTCTTGAAAAAAACAATGCATATCCCTATACATTTATTATATTATATTCTATACATTTATTATACTATATTATATTATATTATATTATTTTTATATAGTATATTAATTACATGTTATTATACAATTTAAATAATATAAATTTTAATTAATAGCACATAATATAATTAAGAATTTATAAATTTATATTTATATTTTATTTTAAGTTATTTAAGTACAAAGGAAAAATGCATTATTTGTTCAATGATAATGACTTTTCTTGAAAAGTTCATTCTTATTTATAGTCACATCAATACAATTTTTTTATTAATTTTATTTTGGTACAACTTTTGAATTGAATTTAACTATGGTTACATGGATTTTGGTGCAAAAAGTGAATTGGAAATTCATAAATATTATTTTATTAGTTTAGCTATTATTTTATTATTTCTTTAGGAGGCCCATTTTAGACTGTTGGAATCACGATTTCCGTTAGACCAAAACCCACAGGTGTTAGTCTCCGCTACAATCGCCAGAGTTAGGATCCACGAGAGGCGGTTAGTCCATGTCGCGAAACACGCAAGGAGCGTTGAACCCAATGTCCAACAATCTCCCCCCCAACGCGAGCCGGGTGAGTTTCGAACTCGAGACCTGTTGCTCTGATACCACTTGTTGGAATCACGATTGCCGTTAGACCAAAACCCGCAGGTGTTAGTCTCTGCTACAATCGCCAGAGTTAGGATCCACGAGAGGCGGTTAGTCCATGTCGTGAAACACACAAGGAGCGTTGAACCCAATGTCCAACATAGACCTCAAAAATCCCCTAATGGTTCTATGTGTCTTTCGCTCACTGAGCCTTCTGGTTGAAGGTCGAGTCTTTTGGTTTGTCAATTCAACTCCTTGATCAGTTGCCTAAGTCTTTCTTGATCCTTTGAGTTTTGGTTTGTTGAATGATTACTTTGTGTTTGTTTGACTCTCCATCTCTTCGTTTTAGAGCATAGATTACATTGCTTGTTTTGGGTCGTTTAGAAGGCTTTCATTTTGCTTGAAAGAGTGCGCCATTAGTTTGAGTGTCTTTTCTGTTTATATTGCTTTGATTGAATCATTCAATTTAGCTCTCTACATTCACAATACTCAGAACTATTGCTTGCTTTGTTTTTAATGTAATTAGTGCATTGTGTGCTTCATCTCATTGAAAAATAAATAAAAAATTGCATCTTTTCATTTTCATCAGAAATGAAAAATTCTTTCGCATAACTAGCACTTGCATCTAGGAAAGAGTTTTCATTTCTCTTTTGATTGTATTAGATGCATTAGGAGACTTCTTCGTATGTTTTTTGCTTTCTGAAAGAGCTCAATCCTTTTCGTAATTAGCATTCATTTAATGGAAAATGGTGTTCTATTGCATATAGCTTGCATTTAGGAAATTCAAGATCACAATTCGATAGGGCCTTGAAACTGAAACTAATTCAAGATCAACTGTAAAATCAACTGAATTAACCTAAGGAAGAATTGGAACCTAACGCGAACATTTTTAGTGGTCTAGGCTAGAGATGTGTTCCGGCGTCTTAAAACCTAGTAGCTATCATCCGCCATCTGAATTTAGACAGTGCTAGTACGGACTTGTGCTCCCCATACCATAGAGTATATAAAGGGAGACCCCATTAGGTTCAAATCCTTTATCCATAGGAAGCCGAGTCTGCTGCCCTGTAACCGTGATACACTGAACACAACATTCGAGGAGACTACCTGCACGTACGTTAAGTCCTTGGTCATTTCTCTTTCATTTGATCACCAAGGTGTATATGGCAGTTCACGGAAACTTAGTACACCCTCTTTCTTATATTACCTGAGTAGTCATTTCGATCTTTTCGTGACTCCTTAAAAAGAGAAGAGATCATCGAGCACTTGTCCTTTCATGCTCGTTTAAAATTGAAAGTGACTAAAGTGATCTTTTGTCTATTTCTCGACTCTTAAAACATGAAACAACAAAGTCTGATTTCAATGTCGTAAAATTAATTACCCATGATCACATTATTTCCTTAGACTTTGATCTTGAAGCCCTCGATCGGCTACCTTGTTTTTCTTCCTGTGTTGAAATACTGTCATAGTGGCAGAACCACCAGTTTCTTTGTCTTCTTCACTACCGCCTAGTGGTAGTTTTTTTCCTGACGTTTCTTTTGAAACCCCTCAGTCCACTAGGTCTACTGAGTTTTCACAGCCTATCCTCCTGACTGTATTGCCTCTTTCTACCCGATCTCCCACTGAAGATTCAGTTGAGTTCAATTGGCCTCCTCCGAGTGCTTGGTCTGGTTTTGGGGACGAGGGAGAATTCCCTCCTCTTACATCGGGATCACCATTTTTGGCTGCTGCTTTACCTCCTAGCGAAGATCTTACAGCTTCGTCAGACATGGATTCTTCGAGTCCTATCAGTAGTGAAGAAATGCCTGTATCCACAAGAGAATACCAGCTCTTCACTGAATATCTCTCGTATGTCTCTGATCAATCTTCCCCTCCATCGGTGTCACTTCCACCCGGTTATCGGAATTTGGATCAGATAATTTCTGGTGTTGTGTCCATGGAATTCTCCAGTACTTCGACTCTTCTAATGAGTTCGGTCCTTCCTTCATTAGGACTGTCACCATCAACACCTAGTTCGTCGGTCGTTGTTACATCTGTCCCCTTCCAACCTACCGTTTGTGTGGCTTCATCTGCATCGGTTGTTACACATCAGTTTTCCAGATCTTCTGTTGTTCGTAGGTCCATATCCATTAATCCTACATACCTGGTTAGGCCTGCCGCGAGTGGATCACAAACTCGTGCAGTGGAAACCCAGTCTGCTTCTGCACCCATGGTTTCCACTTATACTTTCGATGAACACATGTTGGATATTCCCTCTCCAGAAAATCATCAGCAGAACTCTTAGGGTTATCAGCAGCCCCAAGCTCCTGTCAATCCTCCACATCACTATGATGTCTACGGCAACCCCGTTTATTTTCCTCCTATTGATCCAAATCAAGCTTCTTATCTACCTCCAGTTGATCCTTATCGTACCATCCCTCATCAAGGGCCGGTGATACAAGGATAACCGTCTGGTCTACAAGGACAACCCCCACTGGGACAACCTTTAATCCAGTAGGGACAACCTTATGGTCCGCAAGGCCAACCCTTACAGGGTCAATCTCTGGTCCAGCAACCTTCTGGTCCTTCCAGTCAACCTCAGTATCAATATCAACCAGGAGCATCTTATGTTCCTAGGGGGGGATCTATCCACCACAAAGACAACCTCTTGCACAACAGCAGCAACCGTACGTTCAGTGTGACCAAAACTTTGTACAACAAGGAAAACCCTACGGTCCTGCTCCGGGTCAACCTGGTCATCAAGGACAATTTGGTCCATCACAACCATCGGGCCAACCTCTTCCACAAGGACAGCCCAGTGACCCTCAATATCCAAGCCAACCTACTCCGCAGGGGCAGCCTACCCAACCCCAACAGTCGGTTCAAACTGCTCAACAGCCAGTTCAATATGTTCAGCATCCAGTTCAACCTGCTCAGCAGCCAGTTCAACTTGTTTATCCTACTCAGCAAGGTCTGCCTGCTCATCAAGGTCCACTTGCTCAGCAGGGCCCTCATGCTCAACAGGGTCTGCCTGCTCAACCTCAAGGCGCTTATTACCCTCCTCAAGGCCAATATCAGCCAGTATATAGTGTGTCCCAAAGTTTCACTTATTACCCTCAAAATCTATCCCAGTTGGTTTATAATCAACCTCAAAGCAATGCTTACATTCCGCAATAGAATCCATATGTTGCCCAACAAGGACCTCAGTGGTATGCTCAAAATCAATATCTTGGTCCTCAACCCCAGTATGGGCCAAATTATCAGGCATATAACCTCCTATGGTCAGAATCCTCAGGGACAAAACATATGGGGGTAGAATTTCTCTCAGACTGGTTGGAATGTTAACACAGGTCCTTATCAAAGGCCTCCAATGCCTTTTAATCCTCAATTACAATTTCTCGTTGCGTTTGAACTATCAAATGTGTCAAAGCTTATGAATGATCTGATTATTCATAACCTGTATTGGCCTCTAGTTCTGACTAAGATTCCTAGTGATTGTCCTAAGTTTGAGGGCAAGTCTGGAGAAGACCCCCAAGCGCATGTTATGACGTACCACTTGTGGTGTTCTTCTAACTCTTGGGTTGGCGATTCCATCCGACTCTATCTTTTCCAACGGACTCTTATTGGTGTCGCTACAAAGTGGTACATCGAATTATCTCATGGTATTTTCCAAGATTTCAACTCTTTAGCCATGGAGTTTCTTAACCATTTTCAGTTATCGATTCGCTATGAGACCGGGACACACCTCCTCACATCCTTGAAACGGGACCGAGCCACTCACATCTCGGATCATATTCATGAATGGAGGCATTGTCGTCGCTTGATTAAGTTTGAAATTCTTGATCAAATTCTAACTGATTGGTTCACTACCTCCTTTGTCAATCAAATCGCTAAAGACATAGCTATGGGAGCATGTGTAACCGAAGGACAAGCCATTGCTCGTGCCCAGTACCTTGATCCTGTGTACTCTTAGTCTGGCACGTTGTATGATATCCTGCCTGATGCCCCTCGACCTAGAACTTCTAAAGCAACAGCGACCCCATCTGTTGATGGTATTATTGGTTCTGTGTCTCAGACTTCTCGGAAGTCTTCTCCTTCAAATCCTGGGAAGCAAAAATCTAATCCTTCCAATGATGTTGCTTCTCAGCCTACCCCAAATTCTGGTAAAACTGCGGAAGTCAATGTCATTCAAGCCAATCCGGTGGATAAAACTTCCAAGGGGAAAAAAAAGGGTAAATTTAAGGCCAAAGTCGATACCCCGAAACCAGATTCGTCAAAATCTCGTACTAATGATGGTTCACAACGTAAGCCGAAGTACCCTTGTTTGATTTGTGACGAAGAGCACCACACCAAGGACTGTCCTCGACAGGCTGAAGTAAGTATATTGATCAAAGGCACCAAGGAACTATAGTTGTTCTTAAAGAACCTTTTCCATCTCAGCAGTCCCAGATGGTAGAGCAACCTCAGTCCTCTGCCCTATTTGGCTCTCAGGTGTTCATGATGAACGATTCTGCGTCTGTTTCTATTGCTACTTGATCGAAATATTATACCGAATCGCGTCAGGCAGCGGGGAAAGAGATCGCTGATGGTCCTCCTCCTCCGCCTGCTTCTGGCCCTCTTCAGATTGAAAGGCCCAGTACTAAGCCTGTTGTGCAACCACCTTCCAAAGGTGTACTCCGCAAGTCTTCTTACAATCCAAACACCCATGTTGCTCAACATTACAATATTGTTGAGTATTTGGCTCAGGCGCCATATGCAATGTCTGCATTAGAAGTACTTCAGATTTTTCTGTCTCAACGGAAGGCTTTCCTATCTGCGATTGGCGGAGTTGATCCTGCTGATACTAGCCTTCTCGCTTTCGATTTAGAGAATTTTTTTCCACTAATTTCGCACCAAATTGCGCTCATTATACAGGTTGGTATTAACGGTCTCGATATCCATCGAGCAGTTGTGGACGAGGGTGCGTCTACATGCATCATGTCATCTTCTTGCTAGAAAGCCATTGGTTCTCTGGCATTAAATTCATCGCCAAATTCCCTTGAAGCGTTTTATGGAAGGGAATTAAATCCTTTAGGTGTTCTCGCTAGTTTACCGATTACATTGAAAGGGAAGACAGTTAGTGTTGAGGTAGAAGTAGTTGACGCCAAGCTCAATTACAATCTTCTCCTCGGTCACAATTGGACTCATGCCATGTTGTGCGTTCAGTCCACTCTCTTTCATGTCCTGAAATTCCCGCACAAAGGAAAGATTGTTATTGTCGATCAATTGTCTTTTTTCACCTCTTCTTCCGAGAACAACGTTTCGTATGTGGATCAAATTCCTACTCCCTACGAGAGTGTTGGGTCGGGTCTCTTCAAAGATCCTACCATCAAGGGTGTTTTTTTCCCTTCCTCCACCCAATACTGTTCAGATCAATATGAGCTCTCGGTCTGATGACCCGTGGATAATCCCTTCACCTGAACAAATCGATTCTTTCAGAGATTCGATGTCGTTGATTCCAATCGATATTGACTATTGTGAATTCATCGCGGCTTCAAAACCTCCATCTTCTGATCGTGCTCCTTTGAGCATGTCTCTTAACACATATTCTCAATCCCCTTGGCTCGGTGATTCGGATTCACCTAATCCCTTGAAAGAGTTATTTCCCTCCGATGAAGCCATCATGGACACCATGTCTCTCGAGGATCTTCCGTGGGATGATAGTCATCATCGTTCCTCATTCATGCCTGGACTTGGGGCCATGTCTACGTGTCTTGAGAGGTTTGCATCTCAGGTTCTTTCTCCTCCGCTTCAAACGCCTATACTGACACATGAAATTTTTACAGAGGGTAACTTGAGTAACATCACGCAAATGATGCCTATCGACATTTCTATGAAACCAAGAATCGTCGATAACATCCATATCGGGGTCACCTGTTCTTCTGATGAAGTCCAGGTTTATACTAGCCTTTTCTGCGAGTTCCGCGATGTCTTTACATGGTTTTATGAATAAATGCCCGGCATCGACCCTAGTATAGTGGTTCATGATATTCCTACCTACCCTGGTTAGAAGCTTGTTCGTTAGCGCCTTCATCCTGTGCACCCTCGAAAAGTTTCTACCATTAAAAGTGAAGTTGAAAAACTTCTCAACACTGGTTTCGTCTACCCGATTCCCTTGACAGAATGGGTCTCCAACATTTTCCCTGTAGATAAGAAATAGGGTACCATTCGGGTGTATGTTGATTATCATGACATCAATCGGGCATGTCCTAAGGATAATTATCCTACTCCCTTTATCGATCAGATCATTGATGACTGTGCTGGGAGTGAGATCTTTTCCCTCATGGACGGCTTTTCTGGCTATAACCAGATTAACATTCTCCTAAATGATCAGCATACAACTACCTTCATTTGTCCTTGGGGTACTTTCCCGTATAAAAAACTCCCTTTCGGCTTGAAGAATGTTGGGGCCACATTTCAGCGAGCGATGTCATATGCTTTTCACGATATTAATCACATCATTCAGCCCTATCTAGTTGACCTTCTAGCTCATTTAAATAAGCATAAAGACCATCCTAACCATCTTTGTAAGATATTTCTTCGTTTTGGAAGCTATAACATCCAGCTAAATCCGCACAAATGTGTCTTCTGTGTCGGTTCCGGTAGACTCTTTGGGTTTATCGTGTCCGAAGACGGGATTTGCCTTGATCCGCTCAAATTCAAGGCTATCATTAATCTCCCCTCTCCATCTTCATTCCATCAGCTGCAGAGTCTGCAAGGGAAGGCTAATTTTTTACGTTTTTTTATACCTAACTATGCTGAAGTAGCTAAAGGATTCATGCGATTACTAAAGCAGGGTGTCCCTTTCCTTTGGAATGAGATAACTCAAAAATCTTTCAATGCTCTGAAGACGTTGCTTCTCAATGCTCCTCTTTTGCGTCCTCTGAACTATCATCATGATTTTTCCTTCTATTTAATTGTCGCTTTCAACATGATTGCCATGGTTCTGATGCAAGACGATGATGACGGTGATGAGCATGTTATCTACTACCTCTCTCATAACCTTCTCGATACTGAAACGCGCTATGCCAATTTCGAGAAGTTAGCGTTAGCTGCGGTTCAAGCTGTTTAACATTTTCATCGTTATATTATGTTGCATACTATGACTGTGATTTCTGAATGCAACCCCATGACCTATATATTGTATCGAAAATTGATGGGGGGGGAATACTCAAAGTGGATTATTATCATCCAAGAGTTCGAATTGGAGTTTACTACTTCTAAGTCGAAGAAATCACTAGTCTTTGTTGATATGATCTGCTCCCTCCCCTCTGACTCTGCTCCGACTGGTTCTGAAGAATGCATTCCAGTCGATACTCTTTTTCTGATTAGCACCCTCGATCCTTGGTATGGTGATATCATCGTATATCTCTAGACTTCTACTTTTAGATCTGAGTTGACGAAGGATGCTCGCCGACACATCCGCCATCAATTGCAACCTTATCGTATAGTCGGAGATACACTCTATCGCATCGAAGTAGATTCCATTCTCCGCCAGTGTTTGACCCTCGAGGAGGCTGAGAAAGCTCTGAATGATTATCACAGCGGTGCCTGTGGCGGTCACATGCTTGGTTATGCCACTACACAGAATATTCTTCGTGCTGGGTATTTATGGCCCTCTATTTTCAAGGACTGCATTGTCACTATCCGTAAATGTCATGATTGCTAGATCTATTACTGCAAGATGCGTGCACCGCCTGCACATCTCCACCCTGTCATTATTGTTGGTCCCTTTGCAAAGTGGGGCATCGATTTTATGACGTGTAACCCTCACTCGACTGGGGGGCATGCTTATATTATTGTAGTCATTGACTACTTCACCAAATGGGCCAAAGCAATGCCTACACTTGCCGCCGACGGTAAGACAACAGCTCAGTTCATATTCAATCACATCATTTCTAGGTTTGGTGTCCCTAAAGCCATCATTATCGATCATGGTTCCCATTTTCAGCATTATGTGGTGGTGGAGTTGACTTCCAAGTTGGGCTTGCGTCACAATAACTCAACATCGTACTATCCTCAGGCCAATGGCCAGGTTGAAGCTGTGAACAAAGTTCTTGTCACCATGCTTCAACGTACGATAGGGATGCACAAATCCAACTGGCATCTCATGTTATTTTCGGCTCTCTGGGCATACCGAACCTCAGTCAAGGATGCGACCGGATTCACTCCATTCCAGCTTATTTACGGTCTGGAAGCTACCCTTCCAATTGAGTGTGAAATACCTTCGCTCAAATTGGTTGTTGAATAACTTCCTAACACTTCACCTGAATAAGATAGTCTTCTCTACTTAGAAATGTTGGATGAAACTCACCGCTTTGCTGCCTTGGTCATCGAGGCACAGAAGAAGCAGGTCAAAGCTTATTTTGACCAGTCAGTTTCCCCTCGCTCCTTTGTAGAAGGAGACCTTGTCCTTCTGTACAACCAAGCTCATGATAAGCTGGGGGCAGGTAAATTTCAACCCATGTGTCATGGGCCTTACATTGTTAACGCATTTTGAATAATGGGGCCTATGAGATCATTGATTATGAAGGTCATTCGTTAGATCAGCCCAGAAATGGGTTATATCTCAAATAATATTATGCATGAGTCATTCGTGCATGTTTTGTGTACATAGGTGTTCTTTTCATTTTTGTACATTTTTTGGCTTGGTGTTTTTTGCAAGTGTCTTCCTGCTTATTGGGTCGTTGCTTATTGTGCAGATGTCTATTACCCCTTATGTCAGTTTCGCAAATGGTGCTTCCCGTAGTACCCAGAACTGGTCTTCAGCAGCCTAGGTGATTTATGATCCTGCTGGTGAGTTGATAGATCTGCAAGGTATTTTTCTAGGATGAACTACAAACAATTTCGCTAAGTATAGTTTTGTTATTGAACTGTTAACCGAAGCGATTACCCTTGGCATTAGTACATTGGTTGTAAATCTAGACTCACAGCTTGTTGTTCTTCAACTTAATGGGCTTTATTCAGTTAGAAACCCTCACATTTTAAGATTGTATTTACGTATTCTTTTGCTGGAAATACATTTTTATTATATCACATATCAACATATTCCTAGACAAATGAATGCATTAACTAATATAGTGGCTAACATTGTATTAGATAGACATTTGTGTAATCAGTAAAATCATCATCACATGAAAGACTCATATCAAATAGGAAGATAGATGTATATATATATATATATATATCGAAAATTTTGCATCAGTGTGCACCATAAGTTTCAAAAAATATGTGTGTTTCTGTTACATCCCGAGACATCATGTCTCTCAAAAATATGCAGAAGTAAATCCTAGGTGTCTAATCGGCGTGATGATCATGATAACATATCACTGCTCGTACAAGCCGCCTCAGCAAGCGGTGAACTCGGTTTGACACACCTACAGTATGTCTCTGATACGTACGAGGAACATCGTCGAATCGCGCATAGTCTGAAAATCCACGAGAGATCCCCTCCAGGTTGTGCATGATTTCCTCCTCCTCGCCTCCCTCACCATAAGGGGCAATATCAAAGTCGTGAGGGACTCGCCTCGCTATTGGAGACATGCCTGTAGGTATTTCTAGTCCAACCTCTGCATAACACATGGATTTAATCTCAGAACATACATAACAAAAAAAATCATAATACTCATAAAAATAAAAAATGAGTCTTACCAAGTGCTTCATCCCAATATTCTCCTTCTGGGAGTGGGAGGTGTGAATCACCAGTGAAATCTGTCCCAGAGTAGGGCCAGTCCTCCATGAGAATCAGTTGTTCGTGGAGCCAATCAAAGAAATATGGTCTCTAGTACATCTTTTGGCCACCCCTTGACCTTGGCATCAATGCAGCCCAACGGGCCATACGTGGCTCCTATGTTGGTGGTGTTGGGACTATCACTTCCTGTCTTTGGTAAATTGGTAATCGTTCCAGGAAGAACGATACTGGAATGGATCCATATCTGAACTGCTTTATTTTTTCCCTTCTTGCATTTCGTCACTTGACGTTTCATATTTATTGTCACTTCCTCTGCCTAGTTGTAGAGGGTCGGTGTTAGACAGTCTACTGCAAGAATAAGTTATGTTTTTGTTGCTTTGTGTGGTGCTTGCGATCCCGCAGCTCGCGTGATGGTGTGTAGCACTACTTTTAATGCCAAGTCCGGGATAGTTTGGATATCCACTTTCCCGTTTCCTGATCCTTTTCGTGCCCCTCAACATACCCTATCGATCACCATGGTCATGTTTTCCATGGTGGGTTGAGTGTAGGTTAGGACTGATTTTTCCCCCCTCCATGACAGTCCTGTTATGAAGTAAACATCTGAGATATCAATCTCAAGTTCCTGGTCTCAAAGAAAGAATTTTTTGTGGTCCTCATCCCAGATACTGATCAAGTATTGCAGCAGCTCCGGTTGAGCTCTGAGGCATGGTGTCATAAAGAAATTTTTCACTCCACAGTCTCTGAGAGCTTCCATGCATCTCTTATTATCCATGGCAAGCTCGTCTTCTTCACTGTGTTCCCTTTCCTTCCACTCGATCACCATTTTGTCACTTTACACCTGCAAACATGTTCACATGGACATTATTAGCCAATTAAAAAGCTAATATTTGTGGAATTTAGGCTTGCTTACTTGCATTGTGAGTTTAAAAAGGTCTGCGCGGTTGGCGCGACTGTTTTAGAAATAGTCGCGCCAATGGGCACGCCCCAGTTCAAAAAACTGGGTGATTGGCACGAGTTCGTGCCTGAAACTTGTGCCAACTGTCGTGCCCTAGTTTTCACAATTTCTCCCTAAAAAATCAAAATTGAAGGTTGTAGGTAGTGAAGGAAGACTTAAAATGTGGGGAAGGATTTCGGCTCATACCTAGAACTGACAGATTCGATATTGATATGTCGGATTACTCGTTATCGTCGCCGCAAAATCACAGTGTAAAATGGGTAACTATTGCTTCACAAGAGGTATAAGTGAAAAGTAATTGTTTTTTACCATTTTTGGAATTTTATAACTTTTCAGAACCCTAATTAGGTTTTAAAACATGTTTTTAGATTATTACATTATGTTATTTCGAGAAATGGGTTTTACGTTTGTTTCTTGTGCAGCAACAGGTCATTAATGTGATAACGATGAAGTAACGAGTTGTATTTTATACTTTTTCGGACTCGGTAAAAACACGAAAAATTCACTGCTAGAGTCATCTTTCAACTCTTTTCTCACTCTCTAAAATTGAAAATATTGCCGAGACTCTTGTCATTTTGAACTCGTTAAATGGATGCGAAACAATATCTACCCAGTATACGTTTACCCCTTTTTCGGGTTGAGATAGATTATTTACGAAAAGGAATACCTTAGCCTATCGCAACTAAGAGGTTCTTTCAGATACTATTTTCTACCTTTTTGGATCTGAGAGATTATTTACAAAAAAGGGACATGATGGAGTTTTATTTTCCGCTTCTTTTCAAACTCTTTAAACATGAAAAGATGTCGAGTTCTTCTTTTGTCAGACTCGTTAAAATCTGATGACATCGGACATCGTTACCATGACGTTATGGAGTTCCTCCTTCCTAGGGCTCGTAAAATGTACTAGGATGGATTTATCCAAAGGAAAAAATTACAGTGCAAGCATATGCTATCCCCTTCAAGCTTGTTTTTAAAAAATAATTGGGGTACTCGCCACAAATGGTGGGGGAAAATTGAACCAGTATTTAGTTGTGTTGGCAGTATGTAGCTCTTGAGCATGACACTCATATGCATTAGTTTCGGGTTGGGGACATCTCGTTTCGTAATTTTTTCCTCCATGGGTTTGGGTAATCTGTTTTTACCTCTCATATGTTATTTTCCAATTCATCATGACCTCAGATCCTTTGATATCAAATACTGCCAAATCCAGAGTCGTGATGCTGATATGTTCAAGAGAATTTTTGCCTCTGCAGTTTTCAACCTCCCTCTGATTCTCTATTAGTCCTGATTCATTATCATTATGTTCCTTTGTCTCGTGTCGATGATGTGGGAAACATTATGGCCCTCTTTCGACCGGGTCGCTTCATGTCAACTTCATCTCATTATCCAGGAATTGAACTAGAGACTCCCTTCTGGTACCTTGGAGCCTGCATGCCTCAATGGCAGGTTCTTCGCATTCAACGACAGGTCCACATCATTGGCCTTCGGTCAAGTGATTCTGCGGGTGTTCGACGCCATATCACTGTTCACATTCCATGGATTGTACCTGTTGTACCTTGAGAGCCATTGTCATTATTGGTGGTTTCTCTCGCGCCTGTTAACAGCTTTCATCATTGGCTGGTAATCAAGTGATTTTCTTGCATGTTTGACTTCAGCTCACATATTCACATGCTTGAATTTGTACTTGTTCGGGTCAAGATGGAGCACAAGACCCTGGGTTTTGTTTGATAAAATCCAGGATACGGGATATTGTACTTTATCATGGCTTATTGCATGACCCTTTTGATTGGATGGCTGCAACCATACCTGAGTCTATTTGTTGATCCTTACTGCTGGATGGCTGCATCCATACCTCGGATCTCAGTTTCTATATGTACTCTATTATGGATGGTTGCGCCCATGCCACATGTTCATGTATCAAAGATATCAGTTGTATTTGTAATTGCAGCTCTTCCAACAGTAGTGTTTGGTTCGAACGTGTTCTCGTAAAGTATTTCACCCCTTCTTCTCTCTCTTGGACCTCATGCTTTAGGGGGCATCTGTTATACAACATTTTGTCACTGTCCCTGCAATCCCCATCCCAAACATTGGAGGCTCATTTCCGTGACCAAAATAAAGTTTCATGCCCTACAAAGACCATCATTGCATCCCTTGCCATGAGTACAACATTCCTTCTGTTGACAACTTCCTGAACAGACCATCAGAAACACTTGTTTTTTCCTTGGCGCTAGTAGACCGTTATGCCCTCGCGCCGATCGGGAAATTAACATTGGGCCCCGCACCCATTGGTGCTCTGTCCTAGTTAGCTACCCGCACCAACCTGTTTATGGAATGTTTTTTAAAAATAGAGGCGAATTTTCCATCATAACAAACTTCGTGGGCAAGTCATCTGGAGTGGTTTGACTGAATAACCACGACCTTCCTCCTTTGGCCTCTTGTTTACACCCTTTGGGGAAACCTCCCAAGGGATAAGGCCACCCTTCCACTATTGTAGGGATCCAAACCTCCTCCTCTCCCTCTATAAATACAACCACCTTCCATTGATGTGCTAGCTAAACTGAACATATTGTAGCTGAAACGCTGAAGAGATTTCTGTACATTTGATTAGAAAAGATAGAACGGAAGAAACCCTCATTGAGAGAGCTTATACTTGTGTCTTCATCCCGTCTGAGTTCCCTGACGATCCATCGAGACACGCTTCGACTAAACCCCACTGAAGGAGGCTGCGACATCAAGGCTCCGGTTGTAACTCTTTCTTCTATTAATACATATACATGACTATTGTCTAGTTCCCTCTTGCGTTAATGTGTTTTATTTGATGCAATGTGCTTAACCCTCCTTGATTGGTTAGTAATTATGAAGGAGATCATTGTTTCGTATGCTGCTCTTGTTTGTTGATCTTTATGTGGGTATCCAAGCATCATTGCGGAAGTAATCAAAAGGCCACCATCATGACAGCCACGACAACAATGTTGGACTCCAGGTAGGTTGATCTACCTCGTATTTTTCATTCGTTAGTTAGGAACCTTCACTTTAGCTTGTTCCTTTGTTACTAGACCCACTCTAGGGCTAGAGCTGTCCGCAGAGAGGATTTACCTGCATAACAATAGCCTCTTTGGTAAGTTTTAGGAAATGGCTCAACCTCAACCAAACTAGCCCATGTTGCCTCAATATCTTCCTCACTGCTTGATGACTCTGAATCATGATGTGATGATGATGTATGGTTATATAAAGGTGAATAAGAAGGCTCAATATGAGGTGAATGAAGTGAATTAAGCTGACCTGGTAATGATGTATGAACAGCAAGCTGAGATGGATGGATAGATGCGGGAGGATGAGATGATGAAGGGGCATTTTGGCCATGCTAACTAGGTGGGGTAGTAAAAATATCATTGGATATGGTGTCCCATGGAATGTTCAATTGATAAAGATGATGCATAACTATCATTTTGATGAGGAAGTGGTGGAAAAGACTCTTCATTTGATGATCATAATCTTTCTTTTAGAAAATAAATTCCATTTTGTCAATGCTACGGGAGATATAATAGGGTATGTGAAGCATTTTGACTCTAGTAAAGTGCATGAGGAGCTGGATATGATAGGAATAGAGTCTATAAAACCTTCCCTCACAGGTGAAGTATTTCATGATGATTTTCATCATGGGGACATATCTATCAGGGAGATGAGAGAAAGGAAAATTTGTCTTTTTGTCATCCTTGTACCTTGGTTTAAGATATGGCTCATAGTAATAATGATTGAGGTTTCCTTGTTTAAACCATATTTCTCCTACATTTGGGATCCCCGTAGAAGCTGCAATAATATTAGTGGACATAGTGAAATTAACCCCGGCAAGAGCGACGTGTCTATCATGAAGATTGGAAATGAAAAATCTTGTCAACATAGGATGATACTGGATCTTTTGGACTTTCTCATAAAATTCAAAATAGCCTACATGCTTAAAGCATGACACAGTGAGGGGAGATGCCATAAGCTCTCTAGTGGTTGTTGGTTCATGTCTAATGAATTTCCCTCCCTTTTTATATGGCTTTTTCTTCAGTCTTTGTTCCTCACTAGTACTTTTGTTCTCCTCTTCATCCATAATTGATGTAGAAAACCTAGGGTGATGGAATGAAATGGAGGAAATGTGAAGTGAAGTGTTTTGGGAAATAGAGGGAATGGGAATGTGAAGGGAACCTAGATTAGTGAAAACCTTAGGATTTAGATATATTAGAAATGGTATTGCTTTAGGGAATGATATAACAGTTTAGGGATTAGATTTGAAATGAGAACTAGGGTTTCTTCTTTAGGAAAAGCTTCGAATGATTATAAAGCACAATATATATCAATGAGATGATGTCTAGGCTTTACTCACTGATAAATGGAGATTTGAAGAAAACCTTTGCAGAGATTGGGCATTAACTGATGGAGTGGAAGGTTGTAAGAGAGTTTTTGAACTTTCTGGGCGAACGTGCAGCGTCCTGGGAAAAAAAGCAGCGACCCTTGCAAACACGTAGTGACCCCTTCCAAACGCATAGCGTCTTTTGAAAAATGGTCTAAGAATTTCGGCCAAATGCGCAGCGTCTCCCTCAAACGCTCAACAACTGTTGGAAACACGCAGCGACCCTTTCCAAATGTGTAGCGACCTAAAATTTTGATTGGTTGTTCTCTAAAAATGCGAATTTTATCCTTTGTTGAGGATTGTTGAAGGATGAATGAAACAAATGGACTTTTTTTTGAGGTTTTGGAATGGCTTTATAATCTAGTGGATTCGATTTACAATTTGAATTACCCACTTTTCTTAAGTTCATTTTTTCTTCTCAAACTTTTACACTGATACTCTTTGACCTTTCCGACTTTTTTGCTTTGCAGGTTGATTTAGATAATGGAACTTGACTTTCTTTGCTTCATTTTGGCAAGATTGATTGAATTGGAAGCTAGGGAAAAAATAAAATTACATTTGAAAAATTAAAAATAAATTACATTTTTTATTTTATATCAAAATAACATTTTGATATAAAAATCATTGAAATAATTACAACTTGAAAAATAGAATAGTTACAAAGTGATGATCTTCTGTAAAGGAAGATAAAATTTCTTTGAGTCACTCTCATATGCTTTCTGACTTTATTTGGATGGAGTAATGCATTTTTGACCTTGAAAAACAGAACCCTAATGACCTAATGAGACTTTAAGATCTGATCTCCATGATTGACTTTAACTGAGACAAGACATGGTGAAATGATAATTTTCATAGGTATTATTATGCTCAAGGATACATGGGAGTGATTCAGCAAATATGGTTCTTTGAAGGAGAGTGAAGTTTTATTGAGGAAAGCTACCATTAGTGAAATAATTTTTAGCATGACCTAATGGAATGATATAAAAATTTCAAATTGAGACACCTAAAATGAGAAATGAAGAAATGATATCGATTACCGATGGTAGAAATCATATTCTGACTCCAAAATTGGCCCTGTTGGGGATGGAAGCTCTGACAGAGGTGTCAAAAACCGCATATCTCTGAGTTGATCAGATCAGTGCTTTCTTCCATTGGGGCAAATACGGTAAAAAATAACTGAGGCTAAAAGGTAGGACTGATTTTCTGAGAATTCAATGACACAAACTGAATGAAACTGACTCAATTTGACCTAACTTAACTGAAACAAAAACTCAAAAACTGAACTTATCCTAATGCAAACTTAAATTGAAAAATTAGAAACTTCAATGAAGCTCCATGGCATTCACTTCGGGCTCCAAACTCCAATGTGTGTTCCACTTCACACTTGCTAAAATATTAAACTGATATATACAATGAGGATGAAAATTTGTCATAAGTTTCAGATCAGAATAGATAGTGCTTAAAGATCCTACCATTTACTGGCCCTGCTAAGCAACTTTCCCCATCCATTTCTTCCAAAATATATGCATTATGTCCACAAGAAGTTGCAACTCTGAAAGGACCTTTCCATATATTATCAAATTTCTCGTGCTTACCTTTGTCTTCATTTATGGCATCCCAACAGAGTACCACATCATCAATCTTGAAATCATCCTTTTTAGTTTTCCTATCATAAATCTGCTTAATCTTATCATGAATCTTAGAAGTGTTCTGGAATACTTCCTCCCTTGTTTGTTGTAAGTGGATCATTGGTTTTTTCTTCGTTGAATATCATTTTCTTCGCTTACGACCTCTTGCAGAAGTTTCATGACTAGGACAGCCAATGAAGTAGGGAAAATCGTGTCTACCCCGTAAACTACCTAAAATGGAGACATGCCAATGGATATTTTGTTGCTTACTCTATCTTCCCATAGTACATTTATCAGCTTCTTGTGTCAATTCTTTTTGTTAGCTTCCAACATATTTTTGATGATATTGACTAGAGACTTGTTGGAAGACTCCGCCAATCCATTGCACTGTGGATAATATGTTGTATAATGACCCAATTTGATGTTATATCTATCGCATAATTATGTCATTTTATTTGATTTGAAAGCAGTAGCATTGTCGGTGATTATCTTTCTAGGACAACCAAACTGGGACAAAATCTCTGGTTGTGGCTTCCTTTCTCTAAACGTCTTTTTATTTTACTGGTGCACTTGTAGTAGGCTTATTATTTCTATTCTGACTCGGTGCTACAATTTCTTTACCCTTATTCTAAACTTGTTTCAGTGGTGCTTCTTTCTTCTGAATTGTTTTCTTCAGAAGTGGAGTTATTGGAACATCCCGGCCTCTCAAGGTATACTACCTTTGCTGGGAACTCAATGCATTTAGGTACCCTCTATGATAGTCATCAGATTCTACCTCTAATTCATGGTCATTTTCCATTATGAAATTTTTGTCATTAGGTGAACTTGTATTCTCCACATATTCTTCATCCTCGGTGATAAATATGGGCTGACCATCGGCTGTGAAGAGAAGATTCTTTTCTGTCATCGGTTCTTCTTCTTCATCACTTTGGGCATAATTCTGCTGAAGTGGTGTTCTGATTTGTTGTTGCTGTGTTTCAGGAGGTCTTTGTTCTCGCTGCTTTATTCGAAACTGAGGTTGCTGCTAGCCTCGGAAGTTTGGATTTCTGATTTGAGGCTCAATCTGTCTGTCTAAAATAGACATATTATCAACCATTCTCTCCATGGTTTTCAGCAAGGCGTCAAATTTGGTATTAGATGAAGTGGAGGGTTCCTCTTTGATAGTCACTTTGCGTTCGCCTTTAATTTTAGCCTTCTTAATTAAAAGATTTGCTTCAACACTCACTAAATTCTTTATCATATCTTCAAGGGTGGCGAGGTATATTTCTCTCAATGAATAGGCCATCTCTGGATCAAAGGCATCAGGATAACAGAGAAGGGCTAAACCAGGAGGTGGATTCATTTCATTAGGAATGGAATTATAAATTCTAAGATATTAGGCATTGTAATCAGGCACTGATTCATTGGGATTACGTCCCAAGGAATCATATTCATCAAGGATCTGTAAAGGGTTTTTTTTTCATCCCACCTGGCTAAGAAAGCATCAATCAATTCAGTGGGAGTCCTAATTGAATTTGTTGCTAGGGCAGGGAACCAGACTTTGAATTCACCCGAAAAACTTTGTGAAATGATTCACATCTTGGCATCATCTGCATCTAACTCCTCCAAATATATAAAGGTTGTGATTTTGGCTATGTGTTGACGAGAAGTGATTTCAGAGTTTTCATCAAAAATGGGAAGCCTTTGACCATACCCTTGAGGCAGATAAGCAATATTACTAGGGAGCACAAATGGTCCAAAACGATCCATAATTCTGGATGGATGGTGTACTGGGTTAACAATCGGAGGGATGGGCTGAATGGGTAAATGAGCTGAAATTGTTGGTACTGAAGTAGCAGGTATGTATGATGAAGTCAAACGTGCAGATGAATATACTAATATTTACTGAGTGTGAGTTTCATATGTAACAAAAACTTCTTCAGGATGATAAAATTTGATCCACTCTTTAATGTCTAAGTCAGATTTAGGCTTGATTTCTTCGTAAAATCAATATTTCAAAGAACTTAAATCTAATTCTGACAAAGATTTTACTTCGAATAATGTCATAGGATAAAAACTATATCAGACAAGGAAGTTTTAGATTTTGACTTGAATAAATATAATTCAAACTTTATTTCATAGGGTATATCTTCTAGAGAAAGCAATTTTGCAGGGACAAATACTGATCTTACTAATGGAGTTGGTCCTGATTGAATTTGCGGAGTTTGATATCGGCGTATTCGAAAGAATTTCTCTGGATCATCAACGGGATCAACTGGATCAGGGTCTAGATTCGATCTGGTGTATATTATAGAAGCCATATCTACTGTGAGGCACTACACTTATGAAATCAGCCTTCCGAAACTCGATCCTATCATCCAATGGATCAATTTCCAATTGATATTTGTCGTACACCCAGGAAAAATTTTGTTTCTCTGTTCCCCGAAAACGACGCTAGTATGTTATCACTCCACCAAATTCCCAAGGCTAAGGAAGGAATCCCAACAGAGGTAACCACAAACCAAGCTTTTGACTTGGTATCTAACCTTACCAAGTCGAAGAGGGCTCTCTCCACAAAAATCACAGCCAAGAGGGTTGGATGAAAAAGGTTTTAGGCTAGCTAAGAAGTGTAGAAGGGTTTGATTTGTTTTGATTGGGGTTGGGCTCACTAGATGAGGATTAGGTCAAGGGTACTAGGTCAGGGAAAAAGAGATGGAATTGCAGTCCATTCTATGAGGAAACCTTCACCCAAATTTCCAGATACACCTTTATTTGGTTAGTTATATCCCTAGAAGCTCCAATGGCATGGAAGATTCACCAGATGGACGTGAAGACAACATTATTGAAAAGGGTGATAGAGGAATAGGTGTACATAGAACAGCCAGAAGGATTCAAGACTCATGAGAGGGACACTCATGTGTACAGACTGAAGAAAGCTCTATACAGGCTCAAACAAGCTCATAGGGTGTGGTATGGTTGGATTGATAAATACTTGCAGCAGATGGGATTCATCAAGAGTGACGCAGATCCAAATCTTTAATATTTTATGGTAGAGGGTGAGCCACTCATCCTATTATTGTATGTGTATGATCTCTTCTTGACAGGATCATCAGAGCTCATAGAGGATTGCAAGAGGAACCTGGAAGAAGAGTTTGATATGAAGAATTTGGAGTTGATGCATTATTTCCTAGGGTTTTAAGTGTGGAAAAAATACGGGGAGATCTTCCTTGGGAAGGGAAGATATGCTACAAATATTCTGAAGAGGTTCAAAATGCAGGATTTTAGACCCATGTCTACGACCATGATGACCAATTGGAAGAATATAGATGCATCATATGACAAGGATGTTGACCCCACCTTGTATAGACATCTTATCGGTTCTCTCATGTAACTATTCAACACTAGGCCAGATATTTTCTTCGTAATCAATACCCTTAGTCAATTTATGGTAGAACCAGAAAGGGTACATTGGTAAGCAGCGAGGAATGTTCTAAGGTATGTGTGCAATAAATTCGAGGATGGGTTGAGATATACCCGAGGGGGTGAAGTCAAATATTGTGGGTTCACAGATGCAAATTGGGAAGGCAGTTTAGTGGACAGGAAAAGTACCTCTGGGTACCACTTCGGCGTTAGATCAGGGATGGTTTCTTGGTGTAGTAGGAAGAATAAGTCAGTATCACTAAGCTCTACAAAACCAGAATGCATGGAATCAAGCACATCTGCGTGTGAAGCTATATGGATTTGAAAGCTTCTAGTAAGATTTTTCAAGCAGAGGATGGAGGCGACCAATGTCTATTGTGATAATCATAGTTGCATTAGGATATATGGGAATATAGTGTTTCATGATAGGTTGAAACACATAGATTTTGGTGCCATTTCATCATAGATTTTGTACAGTGTGGAGCGGTCCAGCTACTGTATGTTCCCACAGAAGAGCGTGTTGCAATGTACTCATGAAAATCTCTGGGGAGATATAAGTTCGTCTATTTCAGAGAATAGATGGGTATGGTGGAGAACTCATTTCAGTAGCAGGGACAGATTGTTTTAGATGCCTCTTAGTTGCAGCTACAGCAGCAATTATGAGAGGGATTTGCAATGCAGATGTAGTGTTTACAGTAGTACGTTAGGATCAGCAGTAGAACATATGCAGCATCAGAGTTGTGCAGCAGTTGTTGAGCAGTATTTCCAGACATCAACAGTGTTATAAGAGATGATACAAAGACAAGAGTGTTGTAGCAGGATGTGCAGCATTGCATAGTCCTCGCTAAGAGTGAGCGTTAGTTTTTGTAGCATCTAAAGTGTTCTAGCCACAAAATTTGGTAGAGAAGCTAGAATACAAGAGATATCCAAAACCCAGAAATCGTTTCTGGAAATTCAACGTAGAGATGGCTTAATTATATTATTAACTAATTTTTAAATATTTCCTAAGTCTAAACTTAGGGAATATGGCTAATTAATCATAATTAACTAATTCAAGGTGAGAATAGTCTAGAAACTCACATGGCTCGACTTCAAGATGATCCTAGCCCTTGATTAATATTTAATCTTGGTCATTGAAGTCTAAATAGAGGATTATAAGAAGAAGTCGAGGGGCACTTGGAGAATATACACCAGTTGCAGATACGCGGTGATCGAAGCAGTTCTATTTTCCAATAGCAGTTGATTCAGCAATAAGGTCGAGCCAATTTTCCAGTAGCAAGTTGTATAGAGGCAACATAGATATTTTCTGGAGGAGTCACAAGAGGAGGTTAAAATTATTCTTCAGAAGGCTACGCAGGGGTTGCGCAGTGCCTCAAGAGGAGCAATTCAATTTAGTTCAGGAGCTGCTTGTTTTAGGTGCTAGAGGCGAGAAATTTTCCAAAAGGCCTGGACAGAGATTTCCAGCAGAAGAGATAGGTAGGACGTTCAATTCAGAGGGAGTTATGGGTTGAGCGTACAAGGGCTTGCACAGGGATTGCGTAGAGGGTGACTTAGTTCATTTCGGGGGTCATTTTTTGAGCCCATACTGAGTCGAGATTGCTTGGATAGGAGGGTAAAATTCCCTCAAATATTTTGGCCCACATTTCTCTCAAATAGAAACACCATATTGGCATCATTTTATTGTACTCAGAATTTCTGTGACATATTAATAATAATAAAACCCTGATTTGTTGCATTGGTTTTCCCAAGTTGGGTTTTTCTGGGGACGATTGTCCAAAATAACGGTGTCAAAATTTTGTGTGTGTGCTAAGATTTTCTCAATGTGAAAATTTCAGTTGTGATTTTATTCGTTGTTTTTCGTAGCAAATAAAATGCAGAATTTAATTTACAATTAGAAGAATATTTTCCAGTTGCTGCAATAGATGAGATTTTCATAAGAAAACCTCCAATGCTTCTCAGTATGTCTCTTCTTCAATCATGAAAACATAATCAAATCAAGTTGGTAAAGCTCCATTGTTCGATGGGACAGACTATGATTCATGGAGACAAGGAATGAATTTTTTTTTTTTTGGCTCAAGGCCTTGAAATCTAGGAATCAGTGGTTGCTGGAAGCACAATGGAAGAGGAGTCCAAGGAATATAATGCAAGATTAATTAATAAAATCTTGAGTAGTTTACCATATCCTATTAAATTCAATATGAATAAATACTCTTCACCAAAAAATATTTGGGAAAATCTTAAAGATCTTCATTCAAAAGGAATTTTTCTCATGACCTCAAATATAGAATATGGTGGGGAAGAACACGAAGTTAATAAATATTCAAAGGAGGTTGATAAAGACACCAAGGAAGACCTAGAAAATGAAGAAGACCTCAAAAAATATCTCAATGAAAAACATGAAGTTTCTCTAGAAGAAATAAGCACATTGAATAAGGAAAATGAGGAACTCAAGAAGCAGGGACAAGGTGTTGATCATGACCTTGAAAAAAAAAAACGAAAATTTTATTTTAAAGCATGAAGTACAAGAAAAGGATGAGGATCTCACCAAGCTTAAGGAGGAATTGCATCAGTTTGATAAAAGGCATAATGAAGAAGTAATCTATATGACAAGTCAATTAGAAGAAGCAAAAATAAGGGAAGATAATATGTCAAATCGTCTTGGACAAAGACTTTGAGGACTAGAAAATATTTGAAGTAGAAATTGGTCAATATAAGAAATAATTCTCCACCCTTAAAGCTCAACAAGAAGGAGCAAAGAAACAAGCACAAGGATTTACAAATGTAAAGGAAGGTTTAGTCCTCCTGGAAGGACAAATTGATGAAGAAAAAAAGGAAAGAAATTTCATGACATGCCGACTAGAAGAAAAAGATGAAGATATCTTCAAATTGAAATAAGTTTTCATCTCTCTTAAGGACCAAACATGTGAAGCAATAAGGATGAGGGAAGAAATAGATAACCAGCAAGAAAAGAAAGATGAAGAATGTGAAAAGATGAAAGAAGAGATTTTTTTCTCTACGGACAGAATTTAATCAGCTCAACAAGAATCTAAAGAGTTCTCAAACTTTAGATGATAACCTAATTCATCAAAGCTCTCCTCTTGATAAATCTCTTCATGGTTATGCAGGTGAATATTCTAGAAAAAATGATGCAAACCCTAATGCATCAAAATACAATAACATGAAGAAGCTTCAAAGTTGTTCTAATACCCCCAGCACCAACAGAAGAAAGGAAAAGAGTCAAAATGAAATTGGAAATATCTATGCTCCAAGAAGAAATTTTGATGTTGCAGGTAACAATAAATATTATCAAAGAAATTTAAGGGAGAAAATTTTTAGAGATGCACAATGGAAATCCTCAATTTCCAAGTATCATACTATATTTTTTTGTCATTGTTATGCTTGTATAAATTTTGGGCATATTGCAAAGGATTGCAAGGCATATAACAAAGACATCTATAAGGACTCCAATTAGTTCCCCAGAAGAAAAGGTGCAAGGAGATACTCCAATTTACATACCAACAAAGATTATGCTCCTCCATTCATGTACAAAACTAAATGTTTCAAATGCCATGATGTTGGATATTTAGCTAGAGATTGAAAATTAAAGTGGGTCCCTAGACAATATGAAGAATCACCAATCAAGCAAGGAAAGAGAGTCACAAAGGTTTGGAGCAGAAAGCAGGTTTCACTAGAAGAAAATATTGAATGTACTTGGAATGCTTAAGGCATCAATACCTGTTGTTGATCAATTTAAGGGCATCATAAAAATATCATGCATATTGTTAGGGGGAGCTTATGACATTAGCAGAATGATGACAAAGGAAGCAACACATTATCAAGGCAAGCATCCCAATAGAAAAAACAGAAGCGTGATGATAGGGGGAGCAGCATGATGTCCAAATAAAGCAGCAAGATGTCAGGGGAAATACTTGTTGGAAATATTTTTTATTAAAATCACCCCATTTTCCATTGATGTCAAACGGGGAGAGAATGTTCAAAGTGGGATATTATTGTCATCAATGACAAAGGGGGATATTATTGGATAAATTTTTCCTTCATGTCAATAAGATGGAAACTTGGTTGCATTGTTGAAGCATGGAAACCTAAGTGGCATTGTAGAAAATGATAAAACCCTAACCTTATTGGTAAACTCTAAAAGGCTGGTTGTCTTGGTTGGTAAATGAACCCCTAAGTAAAACCCTAGGTCTATGGTTAATGAAACCCTAGCAAATGAATGTCTTGGATACATGAATGAATTGTTGGAAAACCCTAAAATTATACTTGACAAACTCTAGTTGATGTTGAAAATAATGACTATCCCTAAACCCTTTCTCTTGATGATAAATTAATTTCTATCATATTTCCTTATAAGGAATAAAACCCTACCTATACCTCTACAACATATACATAATACCCTAAAGATATCCTAAGAATCCCCAGATATGTCCTTGCTCTTGATAAAGAAGTCCTAACCTTAATTCATGATGATGATACCTTGCCCTAAATCTAATTTCCTAGTCCTAATGCCTTAATGTATGAAAAATCCTTTTAAACCCTTATCTAGAAAATTATTCCAAAATCCTAAGGTTTGTCCTATATCATAGTACTGTCATAAAGAAAAAGTGTATTTCTTATCATTCAAGGCATTATCTTAAAATGATTCTTCCACCAGCTTATAGAAGACATTTTCCCCTTTTCAACGAGCATAAACTTGTCTCCTAACTCCCTGTCATTATAGAGATATTAATTTTTTAATGCAATATATGTCACATTAACCATGTCTAACAACCAACTCATGTAGGCTTATTAAGTCATAGGTGTGTCTCTCCAATAGATATGTCCTTTCGCACAAGTGTAGACAAGTATAAATATGTGTCTGTCCATTTTGTAATATGTGAGAAGATATGAATTTCAGAGAATTCAGAGCAGAAAAAATAGAAGTACAAGGTGGGAACTAAGGCAAGGACGTCCAAGAGTAAGGAATCAAGTTTGTAGAGAAAGTATATTTGTTTAGATGCAATTTTCCTTAGGTGAGAGATTCGCAGCTCTGAGGAACCCTGTGTAAAGGATAAGTGGTGTCTTCCTAGCATACTTTTAATAGTTTTGTTGTAAACATGTGAGAGCATTCTTTGTAAACCTAAGAATACGTGTATTTCAGATATGTAAGGTCTCCTTTTTGCAGAATTAAGAAACATTTTCTCGGACTTGAAGAGACACCTGGAGGATCAATTTTTTACAGACTCGTGGACCTGAAGTATATTTGGCTTGAAGACATCATATTTGATTTGGAAAATTCCTTGCATACCATAGTGGAAGACACAGTTGTATCTTGGTTATTCGTGCAAGACAATATTGAGGAAACTCCTGTAGCTTTGGACCAATGACCTTGGAAGACTTATTGTACAGACACCTGTTGTGGACATTGGACTAGTCATAAGACACAATAGATTTACTGAACTTCTTAGACCTTGGTTGCAGAACTCAGATTGTGTACAAAAGGTTAAATCAAGTCTATTCTATCTCAGCTCGGACCTCTTATTTTTATGTTGCAGCGATCAGATTGAAGGAACATTTGTTTTTGGAAAACATTTGTGCTTAATTTAGGACTCTTGAGAGGTATCTTGATCAAATTTTTGGAGCAATATTGGAGTTGAATTCAACCCTGGTTTGATCCATAGTTTGGAGTTATTTTGAAGCCATTGAAGGTAATCTTGAAGCAATTTGTGAATTGATCTTAAAGTGGATTTGAAGCAGGAAAGGCGCTCTCTTGAGGCATTTTGAAGGAGTACTAAAGCAGTTGTGAAGAATATTTAAGCCACTTAACATAGTTACCGATCAAACAAGAAAATTATTGATTACCCATTTTTTTGAGGTAGCAAAGAAAGCACCTGATTTTGAAAAGTGGTGATGCAGAATAACTTTTTTTTGCGGCATATTTTTGGCACTTCAAATTTTCTTATGAATTTTTTTTTTTCAAAATGTCATTGATTTTCATGTTGATTTTGAAAAGTGGTGATACATAATCAACCCCCTTTTTTAGAGGGTTGATTTTAACACTTCACATTTTTTTATGTATCAAGTATGAACGTTACTGATTTTCATGCTGATTTTGAAAAGTGTTGATGCAATATAAACCCTTTTTGTTTAGAGGACTTATTTTTTATACTTTATATTTCTAATGCATTAATTGTGGATAATTTTTTTTTTAATATTGGTTATTTTATGTTAGTAATAATACATTTAAAAAAAAAAAAAAACCAAAAAAAAATCATATATATATATATATAACTCATAAAAATGTAAAAAAAAAAAAAAAAAAAAAATCTAAATTACCTTGTAAAGATAAAAAAAGTTAAACAAAAAAATTTAAAAAAACAAACATAAAAAATAAAAATATAAAAATATAAAAAAAAATGGGAAAGAATTTTAAAAAACACATAATTGAAGGAAAAAAAAAACATCTAAAACATTTTTTTAAGTTAAAAAATAAATCGCATACTTAAAATTAAATTAAAAATAAAAAAATAAACTTAACTATATATATATATATATATATATATATATATATATATATATATATATATATATATATATACATATATATATAAACTAAAAAAATTAAAATTAAAATAAACAAAATAAAATTTTAAAATTGACCTCTCCATATCGCCTTCCCGGAATCGACCCCCAAACCCTTCCCACGCCCCCCTCCCCTCCCGTCCACCCCCCTCCCGCCCAATGGGTCGTTGGGCCTAGGGCTGGGCAGGTGAGGCAATTGCGTACAGCTCTGCCGCCCACCCAGCACCCGACCCGATGGCCCATTGGCAACGGCAAAGGGCTCAATTTTGAAAAATAATATATATATATATATATATATATATATATATATATATATTCTTAAATTTTCATAATTTTAATTTCTTTCTTTAATTATTTTATTTTATTTTTTATTTTTTATTTTTATCTTTAATTGTGCGATTTGTTTTTTCTTTAAATTATGTGTTTGTTTGAAATTCTCCCCCCCCCCCCCAACACACACACACACACACACACATATATATATATATTTCACAAGTTAATTTTATTTTTTTAATATTATAATGGTTTTATTTTTATTTTTTTGCCAATTAGAAAATTACCAACATTTAAAAAATATATCCACACTTAATACATTAAAAAATGTAATTTTATCTTTTATTTTTTATTTTTTTTTCAAATTAATTTTTTTTTCTTTTTTATACATTTTTTATATTTGATTTTTTTTTGTCATGTTTTTTAATTTTGTTTTATGTTTTATTACTTGTTATTATTTTTTAAAATTTCTTGTAATTTATTTTAATGTTTAAATTTTTGTTTTCTTTTGTATTTTTGTATTTTATTTATTTATTATTTTAGTTTTTATTTTATTTTAATTTTTTCCTGCAGTAGCAACATGATCTCATTATGCACAATTTGATAGTTTATTTTAAAATTTTCATTGTAATGAATCGAATCTACCCCCACAATGTGTCAATTTCGTGGTTGGTCTTCAAGTTGTCATTACAAGGGGTTGAGTTCACCTACACTGCGTGTCAATTTGATGGCTGATTTTTATATTTTTATTACAATGTATCAAGTTATTTTAGGCTCATTTAACATTTAAAAAATAAATTACTCTTCGTATAATAACTCTTTCATTCAAGTGTTCATTTTTTAAGTTTTTTTAGTCATAAAATTTTTCCATAATGTCATGGTTGAAATATTTTGAAAACTTGTTTTTTTGTAGTTATAATTTTTGTTTTTAATTCCATGGTTGAAAAATTGTAGATATTTTAATGTTTTTCTAAGCCGTGATATTTTAATTTTAATGTTATTTTTAAAACAGTTATAATTATTTTTCATTTAGCACCATGACTGAAAATTGTTGGAATTTTAAGGTATTTCAAAGACGTAATATTTTAATTTGAAAACGTAATGGCATGCTTAAAACTCGTTGGAATTTTAAGGCTATTCAAAGACATGATATTTATCTTTAATGTCATGCATGAAAATCAATGGAACTTTAAAGTTTTTCGGAGTCATGATATTTTATCTTTAACATCATTATTAAAAATGTTGAAAATTTACCTTGAAAAAAAATGGCAGTATTCTACCATCAACGCTTTTCGTTTTCAGGGTGTCTTTTGCAAAAAAGAAATTGATTTTTACTGTCATTCTTTAAAAAAATTGAAAATTTACCTTGAAAAAAAAATTTATTTCAGCATCAACACTTTTCATTTTCAGGGTATTTTTGTTGAAAATATACCCTTAAAAAAAAACATTATTCCAACATCAATACTTTTCGTTTTCACGGTGTTTTCTACACAAAAAAATTGGTTTCTACTACCATTTTTTAAAAATATTGAAAATTTACCCCGAAAAAACAAATTTTAAAAATGAATAAATAAATAAAATAAAATAAAAATTCCAGTATCAACACTTTTCGTTTTCAGCCTGTTTTTTGGTGTTTTTTGGTTAGAGTTCTCATTTCTAGGTAATAGTTCTCGTTTGATCGGTAACTTTGTTACCTTTGGATCAATCCAAAATTCACTTTGAAGCAATGCTTTCTGAAGTAAATTTGAAGACTTTTGAGCTTGTGAAAATTTCATGTATTGCAACAACTCGAAATTATTCTCCTAACTGTAAATTTAATTATGTAGTTTATCTGCTGTGGCAAACAATGAATAAAATCACAACTGCAATTTTCACCATAAAAAAATTTCAGAAAATAAAATGTTGGAAACTAATATATTCTAGCACACACACAAGATATTTAATATTGTTATTTTTGGAAAATTGTCTCCAGAAAAAACCAACTTGGGAAAACGGGTGCAGTAGATGAAGGTTTTATTATTATTCTTTAGTTGCAAATCTAAGTACAATAATTTGGATGCCAAACTGGCAATCCAATCTGAGAGAATCATTGGAAAAATTGTTGTGGGGATTTCTCCTCACCCCACAACTGATTTCAACTCCCAAAAATTTCCCCTCAGCAACTCGTACCTCCTTTTGTGTCTTCCTCTGTGCAGTGCTTGCACAGGCCTTGTTGTTGCTGCTTCTGGAAACTTCTAAAATCTACAGGTTTTCTTCTCTCTAGCTCTAGAACTGATTCACTAGTCCTCCTGATCAAAATCCAAACCACCGGCTACTGAATCGATTGTTCTTCCAGCGAGATCGAACTGCTCTGTTGTTGTTGCTTGCGCATTCCATCTAGGAAAACTCACACTCCCTCAATCTGACCCTTCCGGCACTGGGAACCTCCACTGAATATTGCTTCTCTCCTATGCCACATGGTACTTGATCACCGGATCTAATCCTCATATTGAATCACTTTGTTGTTGGAAATAAATTTTCCTAGATCATTGAGTTTCTTCACTCATGTATTCTCCATCTACCTATTGAATTCTTCTTATAATCTTATGTTTGGCCTCCAACAGCCAAGATTAAAACTTATTCAAGGGCCCAAATTATTTCCCAGTTGATCCATGTGAGTTTCTAGATGATTCACACCTCTCAATTAATTATAATTAATTAATCTCTTTTCCTATGTTTAGAATTAATAAATAATTAAAAATAGGCTAATAATATAATTGAGACACTTCTAGGTGGAATTTCTAGAAATGATTTTTGGGTTATGGAGAGCTCATGTGTTCTAACCTCTCCACAAATTTTTGAGACTAAAACACCTTCGATGCTACAAAAAATAACACTCCCTCTTAGCAATGAAGGTGCTCTCTCTAGTGTTGAACATACTTCCGCAACACCATGTTTTTGTACCGCCCTTTGTTATGCTACTGATGTCTGGCCACTACTGACCAACCACTAAGAAACTTTGATGTTGCATTTGTGTTGCTTGTGACACTGCCATGCTTTTTCCAACTTTGCATCTTCACTGCAACTCCCTCTCATATGTTGCTACTGCAACTACAATAGTTGCAATTGAGAAGCATCCAAACTAAATTGTTCTTGCTACAGAAAATGGTTCTCCACCATACCCATATGTTCTCTAAAGTAGATGAACTTAGTTGTACCTAGATATTTTGTGAGTATATATGCAACCTTCTTATATGTGGGAACATACTGTAGTTGGACGTCTCCACACTGCACACAATCTCTGATGAAATGACTGAATGTGTTTTGACATGTCATGAAACACTGGATTATTAAAGAGCTCAATGCAACTATGGTTATCACACTAGACACTAGTGGCATCCATCTTTGCTTGAACAATATTATCAGCAGCTTCCAAAACCATATAGCTTCGCACGTAGATGTGCTTACTTCCATATACTCTGCTTCTGCATATCTCAGTGCTACTAACTTCTGCTTCCTACTACACCAAGAAACCATTCTCGATCCAACATTGAAGCAGCTCCCAAAGGTACTTTTCCATTCCATTGAACTGCATACACAATCTGCATATGTGAATCCACATCATCATAGGTTATCTCCTCATGTGTATCTCAACCCATACTCGATTGTGCTACGCACATACCTCAAAATATTCCCCATTGCTGCCCAATGTACCCTCTTCAATTCTACCATAAATTGACTAAGGGTATCGACTGTGAAGTAGATATTTGGCCTTATGTTGACCAAATACATGAGATAACTGATGATATGTATGTACAATGTGGGGTCAACATACTTTTCATATGACGCATCTATCTTCTTCCATTTGATGATCATGGGCATAGACATGGGTCTACAATCCTGCATTTTGAACCTCTTCAGAATATTTGTAGCATATATTCCTTGCCAAGGAAGATCTCCCCATCCTTCTGCCACACTTACAATCCTAGGAAATAGTGGATCAACCCAAAATCCTTCATATTAAACTTTTCTTCCATGTTCCTCTTAAAATCCTGTATGAGCCCTGATGATCCTGTCAGGAAAATATCATCCACATACAATACTAGGATGAGTGGTTCACCCTCTACCATAAAATAGTAAAGGTTGGTATTTTCTTCACTCTTGATGAATCCCATCTGTTGTAAGTAGTTGTCAATATGACCATACCATGCCCTGGAAGCCTGCTTGAGCCCATGTAGAGCTTTATTCAATCTTCACACATGAGTGCGCCTCTCATGAGTTTTGAAGCCCTATGGTTGTTCTATGTACACTTCTTCCTCTATCATCCCATTCAATAATGTTGTCTTAACATCCATCTGGTGAATCTACAATCTCATATGAGCTGGTAAGGATATAACTGAACGAATAGAAGTGTATCTAGCAACCAGGGTGAAGGTCTCCTCATAATCTGTCCCTTCTTTCTATGCATACCCCTTTTCCACGAACCTAGCCTTGTACTTCTCCACACTTCCATCTACAGCATACTTGATCTTGTAAATCCATCAAGAACCTACAACTGACCTATCCTTAGGCCTCTACGCCACCTCCCAAACATCATTCGTCATGATAGAGTTTTATTCTTCTACCATGGCATCTACCCACACCTAATGTTGTGCGGCTTTTTGAAATTTGGAAGGTTCTACAACCTGAGCTACCAATGCTTTATATTTGTCAGGTTGTATGTGCTCTCTCTTGTTCGTTCTAGGAGCTCCAACGAACTTCTCTTCATCTCTCAATTTCTGGCTAACTTCTTTGTTAGTTCAATCTTTAGTGGTGGGAGGTTCAACTAGCTCCTCCTCACCCTCCCTCTATTGCTTTGTCTCGTGATATCTCACTGGATCCCCTACCCCTAAGAAAATGCTAGTATTTTTCATTGTATTTGATCCCTGTGATTGTCCCACTGGTGGTATCACTGGTGTCCCCTATGGTTTCCCTTGTTGTTGGACCAATAGAGCTTCAATTGGTTTATTCTGATCACCTGTAGGCATCTCACGAGGTCTCTTCAAAGTTCTATCTTCCATGAAATTTACATCTTATCTCACTACAATATTCCTATTTCTAGGAATGTAGATCATGTATGCCTTGGAGGTTTCGCTATACCCAATGAGAAACCCCTTCTCTACAGTCTGATATAATTTGGTGGAATTCTTATCTAGCACATGGGAATAGGCGATGTGCCAAAGATCCTGAAGTGACTAAATTCTGGCTTCTTCCCTATGAATACTCCGTCTGGCATTTTCTTCCCCAATTCTCTATGAGGAGTCATGTTCTGAATATACATTGTTGTGTTACATGCCTCTTCCCATAGAAAACTAGGAAAATCTTGGTCATATAACATTGCTTTTGTAGCCCCAACTATAGTTATTTTTTTCCCACTCTGCTACCCCATTCAACTATGGATCGTAAGGAGTTTCCACTCTCTTTTGATGCCTTCCTTCACACAAAATTTTGTGAATTATTTATCAATATACTCTCCACCATTTTCTAAGCGAAGCACCTTGATCTTCTTCTATGTCGCAATCTCCACGAGAGCCTTAAATTCCCTTAAACGATCGAAGACCCCATCCTTGGTCTTCAAGAAATAGATCCAAGTTTTCCTGAAATGGTAATCAATAAATATGACAAAGTATTCAACCCCACTGAGAGCTCTAGTGGACAATGGGCCAAAAATATATGAATGTATAAGTACTAACATGCCATCTGCTTTTTTGACACTTCTTTGGAATGTTGCCTTAGCATACTTTCCAAGAACACATCCTATGTACACATCATTGTGTTCTGTGCCAAGTTATGAAACCTATTTTACTGTCTCCCTGAGCATCTTGAGTGCTACATGGTGTAGGTGTCCCATTCTTCTATACCATAGCTCATTCAGTTCCTTCCCATTTCTATTGTTACTACCTATTAGTTCCATTGGAGATTTGAGTTGCAATCTGTACACCCTATTGCTTTGAACTCCATTCTGTCTCACCCTCTTCCAGCTCGAGTGTTTGAAAAACACTTTCTTCCCTACAAAGTAGATATCATATCCCTTATCATGTAACTAGGATACTGAATCAGGTTCGTACCCAATCCTAGCACATTCAGTATGTATGTAGTGTTGGTACTTTCTCCTGACTCCCTCTGAAAATGAATGGTACCTCTTCCTACTAGAGTACACTTCGTTTTGTTTCCCATCGTAATATGGAAGTCCATATGCTCCTCCTTGTATCTAGAGAAATATTCTATAACCCCTGTCATGTGAGGTAATGGTCCACTATCTATATACTATACACCATGTGAAGTTGAGCATGATAACCAAGTAAATCCGTTCTCTAACCTGGATGACAACTCTAAAGTTCCCTGAATGTTAATTTTGTCCATGGTCACACTGAAGAATTTATTGAAGACAAATTTGTGTGTTATTTCTCATCCATAGATTTTGTTCTAGCAAACTATTGCAGAAAACCCTCTATGCCCAGACAAGAAACTTGCTTAGCGAAAATACTGATATGTTGTTGCTCCCTCCACCTACTGGAAACACTTTTCTGGACAAATGAAATTTTCCTACAACTACAACTGGAAAATCAAATCCTTTCCCAGCAACTCACATTGCCTAGGTAGGCACTATGTGTTGATTTTCTAACAATCCTAGCGACTAGGATAAAATCTTAAATCATTGACGCTACCAAACTAAGAATCACAACATAGCTACTTTGCACAAAACAATATAATGCAGTAAATCAATCACGTGCACAATAACAACAATACATGTAACCCAACATTGTTATATTATCAACATATAATACAACTTTCTAGGGCTCTCGTACCAGGGATAATGGCCCACATACATCCACTAGTACAGGAATGCAAGATACAATGACAATCTCATTGATTTAGTGCACAATCACAGCCTCTATGCCATATCTCATCTTGTCGTTCTGATGCTCCTGATCTGCAGAAATCAAATGATCCAAGTCCATATGGCCACTGAACATGGATCCACCTACTCTCGTGCTAATCATAATTCCATATACACATCAACACATCGAGACTATATTTGAGTTGTTCACAACTTCGTTTGTGAACAATGTCCTCTGCCTATTGCTTCTCCTTATCTTTTTAGGGTCTTCTTCCCACTATAGCCTTCCACTACTGCTATATGAAGTCTAACATAGGGCACGAGGGTTGGAACATATCACTGTAGCAAGTCTCTTTTCCAACAATGAACATGGGTTGTCAAATTTTCTCCTCTAGCTTGGTCAATCCTTGAGCTCCAAACTATCTTTCCTAGTAGTCTCCTTTGTCCATCAAGGAGTTTCTTAGGCCATAAAATCTTCACCCAACACACAATTGTCAATGTCCTTATCCATATGTTCCAGGGATACTTTGAACACTTACATGTTTCCCTCCACCAACCACAAAATTCCCAATAAAATCTATCAATTCTAGGACTCCATCCCTAGCATCAAAACAACATACCAATCACCAATACATACCTTTGTTCTAGGATTGTATAACTAAAATTTGGTTTTGGTCATGGTTAGGGTTGATGACACATTGTTGTAGCTCCTTATTCCTCCACCAAAACCACCTCAACTGTTGAGGCCTTTCTTTTGTCCCTAAACGTTGTCCCTAATAATAGTTTCTAGCCTTCCTAGGCCTCACATCATCCTTCTCTCTGTAACAATTCAAGCTCGATCCTTTTCTAGTATGAGATATATGTTGTGGCCCAGTTCTTTGTTGCTCCAAATAACCGCCATGCCTCTTATAGCTACCCATAGTTTTGTGTTGTACTAAAACATACTTCTTTCACATGAAATCGAACCCAAAACATCCCTCAAACTCTCTCTCTATAATGTGGCCTCCTTCCTGCAATAGCTTGGACCTGTTCCAAGATAAAATACACCTCAAAAGCTCAGATAATGTCCCACGCTGGTCCTTTTTGCATCTTCGGTTTCCTTAAAGAATTATGGTGTTTTTTTGATGTACTTGGATGGTGATAAATGACCTCCAACATCACTCCTATATACACAAACTCATGTGGTGTTAATACATGAATTGTGGCACTCAAAAACATTAAACCAACCTCCATTAGGTGCTAGACTAACCCACATATCCATTAAAAATTCATATCTCATCGTTGACAACTCTAAATTCAATGTTTTTTTTTGCATTGGATTCTTCTCAATGTCATCTATCATCTTCATCTATCACATATCCAAATATTGTCACATATTCACACCCACATGCTTGGGTGAAAATCCCTTATATTCCAAGCCCACAATTCCATATTGTGGCGCTCCAACCTCCAAACCTCGAACCCTAGGGCTTGGAGTACCTCCCAAGCTATCAAAAATCAACACTCCCTCTTAGCAATGGAGGTACTTCCAAGACTATGAAGTAGATCATAATCATCATCACTACTCGTAACACTCGCCAACCTCATGGCGCTTACCACTGCAGCAATTCCTGTAGCATGAACTACGCCGCTCTCAGAAGTGTCTTTGTCACTAGAAATCTCTTGCTTCTTCTTCTCCTTTATCATTTTCCAATCCCTCCATGATTCCTTATTGGAATTTGTAGGATCACCCTTGCTTCCCACTGACCACACACTGTCCTTCAGCTGCAAAGTCTCCCTATGAACCTGAAATATCCCTCTAGAACTCGACTCCCTCTGAGCCTCTAGAACCTGGACCTTCTTCTCTGGAACCCATACTCGCTCCTATCAAGCCTACGCTTTCACCTGCTTCTCTTGAACTTGCACCTGGTCTTTCATCTTCTTCTTTTCATGATCCATAGGCTTGCCCATAAGACTGTATAGACCATGCTCTCTAACTCCAATCACCACACACGTGGAGCTAGATCCTCTGGACCTGAGTCATGTCTTCCCATTCTGGAACAAGATCATAAACCCCTTCTGCTCGATCACTGAGACATATATCATGCTATATTTGATTCCTTTTACAAATAATACATTTTGGACTCGCATCACCTTTCCTAAATCCATCTTGAATGGAAAAAATATTTATCCTCGGATCTCCTTCTGACTCTTGTTGCCCAACACCATGTACAACTTTGAGCCCCACTCAGCTAGATTCTCGAATACCTCCTGTGACCTTGTTATATGTTTCAACGCACCACTATCCACATACAATGTATCCTCATTGATGGTACCCTGGGATAAATGACAGATCAAATCAAAATTCCTCCTCCTCCAATCTCCTGGTGAGAGCATCTATCTCAGCAAAAGTGGAAACACCTGAGACCTGCTTCCCTTTCTTCTTCTCTTCATCTCCCATCTTATTTTTCGTCAGACATCTCGACGAAAAATGACCCATCTCGCTACAGTTGAAACACTTGATCTTACTCAAGTCCTTCTTCTTCTTACCCTTCACTCGTGCTGCAAGTGTTACGCCATCATCTGAAGCCTTCTTCTTCGAATGAAGATCCTTGTCTTGCAACTCTTCCTAAATGAAGTCATCCCACGGCCTATTCCAGTATGGAAATTATCCCTTTGATGAAGGGATTCCATTCCTTGGTGAACCCTTTCAAAGAAATCCTCACCATAACAAAATCTAAAAAATTCACACCGATGGCAACAACCTCATCTTTGACCTGAGACAACCTCATCAAATACGAACTCACTCCTTCACCCTACATCATTTTGGTGGACTTCAACTTATCCTCCAATACCATTACCCAGTTCTAATTCTTATTCTGCAACAATTTAGGCTCGGTCCTTTTCCAGTACTATATACAGGTTGTGACCTAGTTGTACCCCCACGCCTCTGGTACCCGGGCTTCTTCATTGTACCAAAACAGACCTCTTTCACACAAAAATTCACCCAAAACAACCCTCAAAATCTCTCTTTTTAATGCAACTTCCTTCCTGCAATAGCTCAAACCTGTTCCAAGCTAAAAGAAACCTAAAAATCTCATAAAATGTCCCACACTAGTACTTCTTTGCATCAACAACTGCCTCAGAGAAGTATGGTGTTGTTTTGATGCACTTGGATGGTGAGGAATGACCTCCAATGTCACTCCTATATATAAAAACTCATGTGGTGTTAAGACATGACTTGTGGCACTCCAAAACATTAATTCAACCTTCATTAGGTGCCACATTGACCCACATCTCCATTAAAAAAATCATATCTCATCGTAGAGAACTCTGAATTCAATGATTTTCATTGCATTGGATTCTTCTCAACATCCTCTATCCCTATCCATCCATCAAATTTCCAAATATCATCATTTATTCACACCCACATGCTTGGGTGCAAAGCCCACGCCTTGGGTTCCAATCCCACAATTCCCTATTGTGGCGCTCCAACTTCCAAACCTCGAACCCTAGGTCTTGGAGTACCGCCTAAGCTATCAAAAATCAACACTATGTAACCCCTAAAAATATCATTGATAGTTTTTGTAGCATAGAATATGTTCTATCCATGAAATTTGGTGGAGAGACTAGAACACATGAGATCTTCAAAACCCAGAAATCGTTTCTAGAAATTCCACCTAGATATGGCTTGATTAGATTATTGGTCGCTTTTTTTAATATTTCCTAAGTCTAAAATTAATAAATATGGCTAATTAATCATAATTAATTAATTCAAGCTATGAAATATCTAGAAAATCACACAGATCGACTCCAAGATGATCCTAGCCATTGATTAACTTTTAATCTTGATCATTGGTGATCCAACAGTGGATTATAAGAGGAAATCGATGGGCACTTCGAGAAGAGGCACTAGAGTCACTTGGAGAATTCAATTTTCCCGAGTAGCAGTAGTCAGTTGTCGGAGAGTTTGAGCTTTAGTGAGGCAACAGAGATAGTGAGGGGCAAGGATAGTGAGGCTGGAGGAATTTTTCCAGATGCAACGAGTACATTTACAAAGAGGCGAATATTTCTCCAAGAGATTGCACAGTAGCAGCGCAGAAGCATCTGAAGGCAGTTCGAATTGTTGAGAAGGGAAGACGTATTCAGTTACAGAGGTCAGGAAGGAGTCCTAAAGTGTCGCATAAGAATTTTCCCAGCTAGCAGCAGGAAAGACAGCTTGATTAGTAGTCAGTTTGGGCAGCACGCAAAGAGGGCAGCTTTAGAGTGACGGCGATCATGCATAGGCCCAATTGGACGACTTTCTTTTCAGAGGCAGTCTAGTGTCGGAATTGTCTGAGTGAGGGTAAATCTCCCTCTAGTACTTTTTTCAATATTTTCTCTATAGGATAGCCAGATTTTGGCATCCATATTGTACTCATAATTTCTCACTACTGCGTAATAATAATAAAAACCCTTACTCTTGCACCAGTTTTCCCAAGTTGGACTTTTTCAGGGACATTTGTCCAAAGATAACAGTATAGATTTATGTGTGTATATGCTAGTATTTTTTCAGATTCCAACGTTATTTTATTTCCGCAATTTTATTTGTGAAGGTTTTAGTGTGATTTATTTGATATTTGTCATAGTAGATAAATTGTTAAAATAATTAACATTTAGAAAAATAAATTTCAGTTGTTGCAATAGGATTTCAACAGTAAGTTGAATTTTTCCCATGGTATCAAAGTGTGATAGATCACTTAGGAAGCTCAGAAGCGAAAGAAATAATTTTTTTGTTCAGTGAGAGCAGCAAGACGAAATTCCAAGAGGCAGCATAGTTCATTGACAGGCAGGGTGAGTTGCTGAGGCATAAATTTGATTTTCAGTTGCAGGGTTGCAGAAAAGTTGAGTTGCCCAAATTATTGATTCCAACAGTCAGAGGGAATAGCGGAAACTGAACGTTTTTTTGAGCATATTTATGGATGGACGCAAATGTTTTTGCATCATTTTTCTAAAGAAAATCTAGCATCGGGTGGAAGAGAAAAGTACACACACAGCAGAGGGAAAATTTCTATCAAGGAACTTTGAGCCTTAGAAGTTAGATTTTTCCAAGGAATGTGGAAATAGAAGCTATAATATCTATGCATTCCAAAAGGAAGTGTTAGTTGCAGTAATAGTAGCCAAGCAGAGGGAAAGAGGGATTTTTAGACATTTTCAAAGATGGCCACTATAGGGCTTAGAGATCAAGATAGGTTGGATGGATCACCCAACTATGTCATCTGGAAGGTCAGGATTCCTTCCTTATGGATGAATATGGCTAGAAATCCTACATTAATAATGTGGTGTTATTTCCTCAAGATACAGACCAACTCAAGGAATATATGAACGAGATGGCGTAGGTGAAGCGTTTGATCCTCGATGGAGACCGAGATTATATTGTCTCACATATAGCAGCCAAGGGTACGACCAAATAAATGTGGGATTCTCTGTCCACGATATACCAAGGTACTTCCAAGTAGCGGAATATGTTCCTAGAGGAGAATCTGAGGTGCATCAGGTTGCAGAAGAGGAAAGGCATTGATCCCTTCGTCACCAGAATTTAGGAGGTCCGAGAGCAGCTTGCAGTTGTTGGGGCAGCGCCTCAACCATCAGAGCTAGTGTGATTGGAACTCAATATAATATCATAGGATTGGCAGGTTTTTGTCCAAAGTATATTGGGCAGAGACACGCTACCAGGCTGGGACAGAATGTGGACCAATTTGCAGTAGGAAGAGTTGAGGCGAGATTTGTTAAAGAGCTCCATTAGTGGTAGTAGCAGCAGCAGATCGAAGCTGGTGAAATAGGATGAGAATGTGGCCTTTGCATCAAAGGTTGTGTCCCGGGATGCTAGAGTGACAATTATAGAGAATAGTAGCAGTGAAATATCGAGGATAGTAGTGCAGAGTTGGCAACAGTGCAGGTGACACAGTGCAGAGTCAGCAGCCGCACAGAGTCTTCAGAGACAATGCAGTAGATAGTGGTAGTCAGAGACTCGAGTGATAGATGCATCATACTGTACACATTTGATTCATTATTTTGGATGTTTTCCAGTTGCAGATGTTTCATTTGCAACAACAATAGAGTTGCAGTGCAGATGCATTGTTGGAAGCGGTTCAGCAGGTTCAGCGGTAGCATATATCAGATTTGTGTAGTGGTTGGTGGAAATTATGGCCAGACATCAGCGTCGTGATAGGAGATGATACAAGGACAGGGTGTTGTGACAGGATTTGCAACACTAGAACACATTCCTCGCTAAGAGAGAGTGTTAGTTTTTGTAACAATGGATGTGTCCTAGCCATGAAATTTGGTGGAGAGGTCAGAATACATGAGATCTCTATAACCCAGAAATTGTTTCTATAAATTCCACCTAGAGATGGCTTAGTTAGATTATTAGTCATTTTTTAAAATATTTCCTAAGTCTAAACTTAGGAAATATGGGTAATTAATCAGAATTAATTAAGTCAAGGTGTGAATTATATAGAAATTCACACGGATCTACTCCAAGATGATCCTAGCCATTGATTAAGTTTTAATATTGGTCATTGGTTCTCCAATAGTTGATTATAAGAGGAAGTCAATCAGAACTTGGAGAATAGGCACTAGAGTCACTTGGAGAATTCAATTTTCTAGAGTAGCAGCAGTCAGTAGCCAGAGAGTTTGAGCTTCAGTGAGGTAGCAGAGATAGTGAGGGGCAAGGATAGTTAGTTTAGAGTAATTTTTCCAGATCATGTGAGTAAATTTGCAGAGAGACCAAGATTTCTCTAGGTGGATACGCAGTAGCAGCACAGAAGCCTTAAAAGGTAGTTCAAATTGTTGAGAAGGGAATACGTCTTCAATTCCAGAGCCAAGAAGGAGTCCCAAAGTTTCATAGAATAATTTTCCCAGCCAACAGCAGGCAAGACAGCTTGATTAGCAGTCAGTTTGGGAAAAAAACAGAGTAAGCATCTTTAGAGTGACGCGGAGCCAGCATAGGCCCAGTTGGATGGCTTACTCTTTAGAGCCATTCCAGTGTTGTAATTTCTTTGAGTGAGGGTAAATTTACCTCTAGTATTTTTTCCAGTATTTTCTCTATAGGATAGCCAGATTTCGGCATCCAAATTGTACTCAGAATTTCTCACTATCACATAATAATAAAACCCTCATTGTTGCACCAGTTTTCCCAAGTTGGGCTTTTCTAGGGACATTTGTCCAAAGATAATGGTGTCAATTTATGTGTGTATGTGCTAGTATTTTTTCAGACTCCGGTATTATTTTATTTCCATTGTTTTATTTGTGAAGGTTGCAGTGTGATTTATTTGATATTTGTCGTAGTATATAAATTGTTAAATTAATTAACAATTAGAAAATTAAATTTCAGTTTTTGCAGTAGGATTTCAACAGTAAGTTGAATTTTTCACACTCATCCTGTTGCTCCCTCTCAACAACAAAATTTTCTTCTTCCACCTTTGAGCTTCCACGTATGATCAATCATGCTCTGAAACCATGTGAAAATTTCATCTATTGCGGAAACTAGAAATTATCTCCTAATTGTAAATTTAACTATGCAATTTTCACCATAAAAATTCTGCGGAAAATAAAATTTTGGAAACTAAGAAATTATAGCACACACATAATAAATTTAGCACCGTTATTTTTGGATAATTTTCCTTAGAAAAACCCAACTTGGGAAAACAGATGCAGCAGATGAGGGTTTTTTTATTATTCTTCGACATCAAATATGAGTACATTAATTTGGATGCTAAATTGGCAATCAAATCTGAGAGAATCACTGGCAAAATTATTGTGAGGATTTTTCCTCACCCCGCAGTTGATTTCATCTCCAAAAACTTTCCCCTCATCAATTCGTACCTCCTTTTGCATCAACCACTGCGCAGGATTTGCAGTTGCTACCTCCAAAAAGTTCTAAAATATGCAACTTTGCTTCTCTCTGGCTATGGAATTGATTCATTGTGTTAAACACCATGTTGAAGCACACACATGGTGTATGAGGAAGAAGAATGCACACACAAGAGAAACAACACACAATGAAAGATAAGCGTGAGGCTTTCTTATTTTCCATTATACAAAGATGTACATTTATAGTACAATGGTGTGACTCTTGGTTTCATATTTCAAGGTCACTTGGACTCCATTGTGACTTTTCGCATTCCACACCTACCCATGTAGGATTAGGTGTTCCAACATCCCCCCTTAATCCGAAGGGGTATGTGTGAGTCCAAGAAAAGAGTTATAATACAAATCTGCAAAGTATACATGGCAGCACTTGGGCTGAATCAACTCTCTGAAATGTTGGAAAAAGAGGTGGTTTTAGGATGACCACAAACACTGGAACGCAAAACTTGTTGCAGTTCCCGGAACTCTTCCAAAACTGGCAAGAAGCTGAAGGCTTCTGCTAGAGGAATTGTCCCTCATATAAAAAGGGAGACCTTTGACCTAAAAGAAGGGAGGTCTACTACCTGTGGTGGTTTTAGGTTGTCCACCAACCAAAGATGATGGTTTTAGGTTATCCACCAACCGAAAATGATGGTTTTAGGTTATCCACCAACCAAAGATGATGGTTTTAGGTTATCCACCAACCGAAGGTATGCTCATGGGCATTCGTGTCTCTGGCTACATCTCTGAATCTGGAATGACGAATTGTGGCTCAGGCTCGCTTGAACTGCTGGCTACAACTCTGAACATGGAATGAGAGATTGTGGCTCAGGCTCGCTTGATCTGACGTCGAAGCTTGTACATGACCACCATTTTCCCCCTTGTCAGGGACAAGGTGAGATGATGGCGAAAACTCAACTGCAAGTTTTCTCAATATGCATGAACAAGTTCTAACATGTGTCGTAAACATCTTCTTGGCTGTTGATGCCCATTTCCAAGAAGCGATCCATCCAAGATGAATCTTCGTTCTTGCAGGAGGCTTGTGTCTGAAGCATCTGTCCGAAGAATGGGTGTGCCGACCACAGTGCTTGCATGGATGAAGATCAAAACAATGATCTTTCATATGACCAACTCGATCACAGTGTTGGCATTTCAAAATATGTTGTGGAAGCGGAGCAGGATCTGGAACAGCTGCAGGTGAACTGTCATAAAGGAATCCGACACTCTGAAATATGATGGGCTTTGTGTAGTCTGGAGTATGAAAGGAGACATCCTTGTCATATCCAAGACCAGTTCGGTGCTTGTTGTGGACAAGCTCTTCCCAAGGTCTGATGATGGGCTTGAGAAGTGCAGGCTGAACTGTTGCATCTGCATGTACATTTGCTCTTGAACAAGGAACTGAATGTGAATCATCTGCAACTTTATCTTCTTTCTTCTGATGAGAGTCCTTCACAATCTTCTGAACAGAAACAGGTTCAGAATGGTGACTCTTTTGCTGAAGTTCGTCTTGTTGGAGCTGAGATTCCAACTGCAAAAACTCAATCTTCTCATGTGCATCTTGCAAACAACTGTGAATTTTACAAAGAGCATCCTTGCTCATTTTTATCATATCATGAACATTTGAATGAATGAGGTTATTCAACAACACTAATACCTCATTGATTTTGGCCATTTTCAACAACTTAGGCTCAAAAAATGAAAGGGTGTCGGCTTCAACAGAAAATGCACCCGTTTACAATGTGATGCAACAAGAAATACAAATGACTCAAGAGGACTTCCAACTATGGAAAGTACAAAATCTGCTCCTCAAATGATGGAGGGCAATCAACAATCCAACAACTCAAATTCACTGATTCCAACTATGAATGAAGAGGCAAATTCCACTCAAAATACAATGTTAGCTCAATACATATCTCTGCAAAATATGTGCAGCTGAAAACACTATGCAAGAATCTTTTAAGGCAGCTGAATTTTCCTTCAAAGAGTTGTTTTCAACGATGCCAAACTTGTCTTCAAATGTCAATTTCTTCAAAAAAATCACCCTTCAAATCATTAAATGCAAGACTTCTCTTTTCTCTTCTATTTGTCAATTTGCTTCACATGTCATTTTCTCTTCATTTCTGCTGTTCAAATTTTCTCTCTTTCCTCTCTCTCTGCTGTTTTTTTTTTTTTTTTAATTAATTAAAAATTAATTAAAAAATTGGGAATAATTAAAAATAAAAAGGAATGGGATTAATTAAAAGGGATGGGGATAATTAAAAAAATGAAGAGGGAAATTTATATGAGAGTGGGGAGGGAATATTAAAAGGAGGATATATAAGATATGGGAAAAGGGAATATAATAAGAATGGAAAGGAGTTTAATAAATTAAGAAAGGGGTTATAAAAAGGGTTATTAATTTATTGAAATGGGAACGGAGGGAATTAAAATGGAAAGGGATATTACATAGATTAAAATTTAATAAATCAAATTTAAAAAAAGGGCGGTAGTGTAAGATGGAGGGGGCGTATTGTATGGTGTGGAGTGGCGTTTTTAATTAAAAAGGCGCGTTAAACAATGAGGTGAGGAGCTCACGTTGGACAGGGGGCAAGGGAATCGTTGTGAGGGCGTGAGAGCAGGAGAGTGTTGCAGAGCGAGAGGGGTCGGGCGAGAGCTTTATGCGCGTGGAACGGAGTGGAGCAGGGCCGAAAGGTCGGATTAGAATGCGAGGAACGGGGTGTTGGATGGTTGTAGGGGAAAGGGCGGCCGAGTGAGTGTGCAGGCTACAGGGTTGAGTGGTGCGCAGAGAATGTAGAGGGAGTGCGACCGTGTAGGCAGGGAGGGCGCGTAGGAGAGTGAGGGAGCGGATAGTTGGGTAGTTGAGTGCAGAGTTGTTTGCGTAGGCAAAGGGTTCGAGTGTAAGGAAGAGGGCGGATTTTTTTTTTTTTAAATGAAAGGGAGTAGCGTATTGCACAGAGGAGGGGCAGCGTGAAGCGATAAGGAGTTTGGTAGATAGGGAGCGTTTGAGTGGAGAAGCGCAGAGAGGGAGTGTTCGACTGTTGTTTGCAAGGGGAATGGGGAAAGGCCGTAGGCCAAGAGTGCAGTGTTGCAGAATTTATTTATTTATTTATTTATTTATTTATTTATTTATTTTATTTTATTTTAAATTTTAAAACAACAGAGAGGAATAGCAATAGCAGAGGATTTTTCCTTCCAGCAGCAGAATATCAGAAATTTTCCAGAAAATTGCAGTAAAACCCAGAGATTTTAAATAGCCCAGCAGCAGAAGAACCTAGAATTGCAGAAATTTTTAGATTATTTCAACAGTAAAACTCAGAAATCTTTCTCAGGAAATGTGGCATAATTTCTCCAGTAAAAAACTCACAAATTTTTCTAATAAAAGCCAGAAAATTCTTCAGAAACCCTCTTTAAACAGTGTTTTCCAGCAACTCTTCAATGCAGAAATTAATAGAAATTGCAGGAAAAATGACAATGAAAACCTTCAGATGGGCAGTGCTGCCTTTCCTTCAAAACCAATTTCTGAATGCTTCTTCTTCTTCAAAGCAGATTTCTCAATGCTGCTGAATCACTGAATGTTGCTCCTCTTCAAAACACCTCTGAATGGCGGCGAAAACACTGCTGCAAAAACTCTCTAAATGCTGCAAAAATGTCAACAATTTTTTTTGCAGATATGCAGGCCATAAACTTCTAGATAAACAGTCCCGATTTAGACGGGGCCATTGTCGCCGCATTACGATACCATGTTAAACACCATGTTAAAGCACACACATGGTGTGAGAAGAAGAATGCACACACAAGAGAAACAACACACAATGAAAGATAAGTGTGAGGCTTTCTTATTTTCCATTATACAAAGATGTACATTTATAGTACAATGGTGTGACTCTTGGTTTCATATTCCAAGGTCACTTGGAATCCATTGTGTCTTTTCGCATTCCACACCTACCCATGTAGGATTAGGTGTTCCAACACATTGGTCCTCCTGATCAAAATATCGGCCACCAACTAATGAATAAATTGCTCCTCTAGCTAGATCGAACTGCTCTGATATTATTTCCTTTGCAGTCCTTTCACTGTCCCTCTAAGAAAACTCGCACTCCCTCAATCTGACTCTTCCAGCACTGGAAACCTCCATTGGAATACTGCTTCACTCCTCTGCCACCTGCTATTCAATCACTAGCTCTAATCCTCCTACTCAATCATTATGTTACTATAAAATCGATTTGCTTATATCCTTGAGTGTTTGCATTCATGTATTCTCCATCCACCCGTCAACTTGTTCTTATAATCTTATGTTGGACCTCCAACGACCAAGATTAAAACTTAATCAAGGGCACGGATTATTGCCCAGTCGATCCATGTGATTTTCTAGATTATTCACACCTTATCTCAATTAATTCTCATTAATTAACTGTTGGAAAAGGGTCTCCTACGAAGCTGCGAATCTGATCCATTTTGTATATTTTTTACTATATTTAGTCTAACGCAGGGGTTTTGAGGTGGATCAAAGCCCCTAATGCATTGTAAGCGGGTCAAGGGTAGACCAAGAGTCTGCAAACCACGATTTGCGAACCATTGGATGCGTAGGCTAAAGTAGTATAAATAGTTGAACCCTTTTGAGTAGATAGACAGAAGATGAATAGATATTGATGTGAAGTACGAATTGCTATATCTTGGGTTGGGTTGTTTGGGTTAGGACTCCTGTTGGCTGTGTGCACTGAGATCCTCTATCCTGCTGTGTGCGGACCCTGATGGTTGTGTGCGCAGGTTGGGTTTTGGGTATTGTAAGTAAATCTGAAGGATTAATGAATGCGGAACGCTGTTGAAATATCTGAATATATTGGACTTACTACTGATGTGAATCTGTGATATCTGATTGAGTATGTATGCTTCTATGTTATTGATTAAGCTGTGAAAGTAATTGTGTTATTGTTTATGATGCAAGCCAGAACTATACGGTTATACTTTATGCAATAATACCTGTGATATCTGCGTTAAATGTTTTATAAGTCTATGATATGTTAGTTACTGTGATTATAATTATTGCGCACGTGGATGCAAAGGATATCAGTAGATCTGGGCTCCGTGAAATAAGATCTAGTAATTATAAGGTTGAACGCAGCTCTGCTTGACTTACCTACCCTCTCCCAGGGTGCGAAAACCTAGTTCCAGCACCCTCCCATACTGCTTCGAGTGAGACTTTGGCCTGCGCAAGTGGGTCACTACCTAAAGGGCCAGTAATATAGGGGTTTGTTGGAAAACCTTCACCTCCGAACCTGGGTCAGGACCCCTCGAGCCAAAAAATGGTTTCGTTGTCAGGACCGAGAGAATTTTGAGAGAGGGATTAGGTAATGCTAAGGCCGTATTGGAAACCTGAAAGAAAAGAAATCAATGAATGGTTTAAAAAACAGGTTCAGGAATTCACAGTAAAAGAAAACCACAGTAAGAAGTTGATCGTCAAAGAGTGGAAGAACAAGTATATTTTCACGGAAATCTACGAGATATTCTTTGTAACAGTTGCGATCGAGCTCCAAGAGTGGGTTGCAAGGCTGGTCAAATTTCAGAAGTGTTGGAAAGATGAGTGGGTCACACAGTGGACCCCAGAATTGATCCAACAGTAAGAAAAAACTGATAACACCATCACTCGCATGGTGGATCACTGAGTGGACAATGTGCTAGGAGGGTTTGTGACAGAATTTTCCATCGATCAATTCGTCTCATATTCTGAAGCAGAGCGACAGTTTTTCAAGGGTTTCCGGGGTAAGTTTCTGAAAACCTTACCATTACTGAACAAGATATTACTGTGAAAAAAGAGTATTCTATGTACTCACACCGAGTAAATGACCTCTGATCTGGACGAAATTATAATGCAAAGTGGAAAATACTATCAAACCAACCAAGAAGAAGAAAGATCTATCTATAGTCCAGTAAGAGAAGCGGTTGCGCAGAGTCCCCCAGCCACACCTCTTTCAAATCAGCATAGGGGCAAGAATTCACCTACACCTCCTCCACCACCGGAAGATGACATGGTTGCGCACATGAAGTTTTTTACCTTTAAGGGTGTGGGAGATGAAGACATGGATCAGTTCTGGTTTGTCGCAAGATCGGTATGGACTGCACAGAATGTAGCTAGTAATGCGGTGAAAAGAGCACAACTATCCCTTGCCTTTGAAAGAAGAGCCTTGGACTGGTACATGGGATACATTGGCCAGCATGCGAACATAGCCATTTAAGAGATTAAGAACGCCTTGAAACAACAGTTCAAGAAGCCTAAGTCCTACTCTCAAATAGTGGTTGATCTAAAGGATTTCAAGCAAGGACCTTCTGATTATGTGTGGGAGGCCGATCAACGACTAAAGAAGGTAATAAGAGAAGGAGGATTTCAGTATGATGACAGACAGCACATAGAATGGTTCATCGCCATGTTGCTGCCTCACCTGCACATACCTATGCGTCACCAAACTTTCGAATCACAGGAAAAATCCTTGGAGGTTACTATGAACTTAGAATATGTGCCTAGAGAAGAGACCCAGCTGGGTGTACAACAGATCCAAGGACAGCTGGAGGCGATGCACATAGAGATCCAGAATCTGCAAAAGGAGTGAAGAATATAGGCTAGCCCTAAAAGATGGTGCGTACGCTGCAGGGTGAATGGTCACACCAAGGATAAATATCCTCTATTAGCAGACTACATGCAGGTCGGTGGACCTAGCCCATTGCGCCCTAGGGAAACTGCAAGATCAAGTGGGCCAGAACTGTGGTACGATCATTTTTGCGTTGCAGGGTTGCACAATACAAACCACCATCCCCGACTTGCTGCGTATGTCCCAGAGGTAAAGCAGCAATGGTGCAGGTTCTGTAGGTCGGTAGGACATGATGAACAGAACTACCAGACATATGATTTGATGATCGATCAAGGAAACTTATATAGAGTACAATCCAACCCTGTGTCGCCAAGATCCCCCGTAGGCATAGGTGGCTCCCTGGTTAGGGGCAGGGGAGGGGGGCGAGGTGGAATCGCAGGTCGGGTACAAGGCCAACTAATCTGTTATAACTGTGCAGAAGTTGGGCACTTTGCAAGGGATTGTCCAAACCATACAAGGAAATCCTGTCAATACTGCCGACAGCTGGACCATGCAATTGAATATTGTCCAATATTGATAGTAAAGATGCAGGAGAAGCAGCCAACACCTACGCAGAATGTACAGAGGGTTAAGTCTGAACTGCAAGACAAAGCTCCAAGCGTGAATGTTGTAACACACAATGGAATGGCCACCGGAGGACCTAGGGAGAAAATTGCGACTGAACCTCTGATTCGAAAAGCAGTTATCAAACAATAAGGTTTGGACCTAAAAAAGGAAAAGGAAACATATGTCGCAGCTCACAAAGACTTCGCTGAGGCAAAGGCATCTACTCCTCAGGCACCTACGAACCTCAAGACAGGTGAGGAGGTCAAATCCTTCTTGCAAGCATGTATGAAGTTGTTGCGCAACCCAAAGGCTGTGGAGAATCTTCAGGCTTTAATAGATAGCTGCGCAGCACGACCCAACCTAACCCCGGAAATCAAGGATGTGCACAAACTCTACAGATATAATAAACGCAGTGGTAGGGAGATGCAGTTGACCGCATAGATCGGTGACTACGAAATGGATCAGGTTATTTTGGACCTGGGGTCAGATGCGAATGTACTACCAAAGAAAACATGGAAACGAATGGGAGAACCTAAGCTGGAGTGGTCCACTATCCAGCTGCGTATGTCCAATCAGCAGAAGATCATACCCTTGGGGAGACTATCGAAGATTGTGGTAGATATCGCAAGGGTCAAGGTCCGGGCTGATTTTGAAGTAATTCAGATTGTGGAAGATGTAGAACCCTACCCTGCGCTCCTAGGCTTGGATTGGGCCATCGATATGGGAGGCATCATTAACTTGAAGAAGAGAAGCATGGTGTTTGAAAATAACGGTACAAGGGTGATAGTACCATTAGATCCTGCGAAGGGCGAACGATATACAGAGTCGGTTCACGACAAAGAAGATGTAGATCATATTTATAAGTTGACTGCATAGGATGAAGATTGGATCAACCCCATGGGGGATGGTGTACTCTGTTGGGAAAAGGACAGTGACTGCTTCTCTGACTCCGACGGGGAGATGGAGAACTGGAAAAATCGGTTACATGATGTCTCTGCGCTGCGACGTCTTCGGGTCTCAAAGGACTTCCGCTGCATTTCCTCACAGGTAAGATACCTACCTTATTTTGATGGTTCTCGTAATATTAGGGATTTTTTGTGAGCATTTGAAGCTAAGGTTCCAAGGGGACGAAGGATATGAGCCCTTAATCTTGACATGTGTAAAACACTTGTGCGGTGGTGGGACACACATAAGGAGGCGTTCCATGACTGGGAAGAATGCCGAGATATGATGACCTGCGATTTGAACCACCTGCTCACCTACGTGTCCAAACATACCTCAGCCCAGGAGACCTGCGCGAGTATCTGTTCGCTTGGATGGAGCAACGGTGCAACAGGACTATGGCAGAGTGGGTTCATCTGTTTATTCATGCCATGGGACCACTTCCCACCGCATGGTATTTTGATGCAGAGCTACATCAGCACACTCGCCACTGGGAGACATTAAAGGATGAATTTATGGGGACATTTGGGTTAGCTGGTGGAACAAAGGCGCTTAATGCAGCTCTGCAAAACAATGATACAGCGGGATGGGGTGATTCGCTCCCGTATGTCGCACCTAAGGTGCCAACATGGGAGACACAGATACCGGATATGATCAGCTACCATAGCCTAGCCCTAAAGGAGTGTGAGGATGATCCACGTGTTTTCTCTGTCTCGGAATTGAAGGAGATGTGCACAGTTACCAGACTGCTCAAGCTGCGAATAGGTAGCATTGAGACGCACCCTACATTGGCTCTGATTGGGGAAGCGGATAAAATAGGCAGGGTTATCATAAATCTAGCAACTTCTACAACAAGGAAATAGCTATGTTTAATCCTCATCCACGCAGGTTATTATAGGAAGTTCATTCGAAAGTATGCACTGATCACATCACCTCTGAAAAACTTGCTTACGAAGGATGTCTCGTTCTTTTGGGATGACGAATGTTAGACGAACATGTCTCTAGTTTTGAAGCACCTAGGGAACATGCCTGTGTTTCAGGAGGATGCGCAGGAGGTACATGTGTTTAATATAAGCGCATAAGGTGCGCTAGGCACATAAGAGGTGCGAAAACTGGCCGTTGGAATAGTAAAATCTGGTAAAAAGCAAAAATTACCATTGGAAGGAAGGGATGGCCGGAAATTAATGTGGCGCTTTCCACAGAATTGTTACCATTTACCTGATGGTAAGTTTCACATGAGGCTCGCCCAATCATTGGTTAATCCCTATGGCTATAAAATGCAAAGGCGGGATCAGAAGAAGGTTTTGTATCTCTTCTCTTGGTTACGCTCTGCAACTTCATACCTTCAGTTAATTTGTGTCTATCGCGCTTTGTTCATGTTTGAGCATCCTACGCCCTTTGATGATAGCCACTCAGGGTTGGGATTTATCTTCTGAGCCAAGATGATGGCTACTAATCCTGTTGAAGCATCAGAACCAATGACTTTGGGGAACCAAGAAATTGAAGAAGTTGTGGAGATTGAGTCTGAAGCTGAAGAAGTTCTCTCTACACCGGTCACAAGGAAAGGAAAATAAAAATCACGGGGCTCAGGAAAGCCCCCCAAACCTGCGAAATGGGTGGAAGGGAAGCCCAGGACTTCCCCGAGAAATGTCGAATCCCCGCAGGCAAGGCCCCCGGCTTAGGCTGCACAGGAGGAGGCCCAGCCAGCTGACCCGATCAGCTGGTTACCTCCCTTTGTCTGATCGCGAAGACCCTCGATGCGCAGACCAAAGAACCTTGACGGCCTGATCACCTATCGGCAGATGCCACTGACCCTGGAAGAGGTCTCCGTCCATAGCGACCCTTGTGGAAGACTCCATGAGGTCAAATTTGACGACCACGACTTGGAAAATTTTGAAACCTTTCCTGAGTTGGCCCACAAGTTGTACTTTGACACGATCTATGCGAATTCTGGGGTCACAGTTAACCCCCAGCGCTGGGTACATGGGTTGGCTGGATCCGGGCTCCTGAACCTATTGCGAATGCCCCATTTTGGCCACTACAATGTCATGGATTGAGTGGCCCGACAGTTTCTTGCCCTGTTTCATGATGGTTGCCTATGGATTCGGGACATAATCCCCATTGACGTTGCTCTGGTTCAAAGAATTACTAACCTTCCCCTGAAAGGGCCACACCCTCTGGAATGCGTGGGCAAGAAATACGAGGGAGAAACTGTTGAATATGTGCGTCATACCTACCATGTGGAAAGAAATATGCGGGGCTTCGTCATCAAGTCTATCAGTGAGCTGGCTACGCAGCTGAGTACCATGTTATTAGCCTATAAGCTAATGCGGAAATGCCAGGTCACGACTGCCCCTAATTATGTTATTCAGTTAGCAGGCCAATGTGCGAAGGGGGTCTCCATCAATTGGGCCCAATACTTATGCGATGATTTTTTGACCAACTTTCATGAATCTCAAGAGCAGGGAAAGGCCTTTTGCTATTCCTGGTTACTGTTCCTTATAGCAATGGTTTCCTGGGAAGCCCCTACGGAGTCGGTCCTCCCCAAGCTCACTCCAGAAATGTGCGAAGGGGCTCGGTATGCCCATCTATGGGACTCCAAGGATGCGCAACGCATAGAGGATAAAAAAGTCTTATGGGTCCTCTTCCAGAGCAGCTTGGCAGCAGCCATCAACTCTCGACCCCGGCTGTCCCCAACAGTATGTGACCGATACAAGGGTATTGCGGCATTCCAGGCTACCATGCACAACATTTAGATCATAGCCCACAAAGATAAATCCTGGACCCTGCTTCCTTCTGGTAGCAGACGAAGATATTGACAAAGTAATTGTGCTCTTGCCTTTTGCTTGGAAGATCGGCTTCAAAACTGGCACGAAGGGCACTGAAGGATCTCACACGACGCAGGTGCCCCCACCTGTCATCATCAAGGATACCGGAGGCCCAACCAAGAGTAAAAGGAAGGACTCGGGCGCAATAGAAACAAGGGATACACAGCCAAAGCAGACCACTGGGAAGGACGTTGAGGCTGAGACCAAGGTTGACTCGCAACTGAACCTAGACACAAGAGGATTGAACATCGGAGGTACGAAATGAACAGGCAAGCCTGTCAAAGGGTCTCTAAAGAAGCAATGTTCTCAGCAGACAAAACGCGATGAGACAGTCACACTAACTGATGGAGACCTCAAATAGATTGCAGACGCAATCACTCTAGCTGCAGAGGACAAATGGGTTGCCTTGGAGGAACTGCAAAAATTTGTGACCGCCACCATGCAGGCCGAACTTTGCGCTTTTTAGACCAGCGTCATTCAGGTACTTACTCCATTAGCAACCAGCAGCGCAGTGCTAGTCACAGAGGAAAACAGTCTCTGCTCCCTACCTAGCGCCGCCCTTGTGATCAGCCCACCCGACTTGGGAATGCAACTCCCATCCAGTGCAGGGGTGCAGTTGAATCTAGCCAAGCTGCCCCATGAGGAATTGCAGGGCCTCCACGCCACCGTGTTTCAGGAGATTCATCATAGGGACCAACAAGTGCACCAACAACTCAGTACGGCCAAGTAGACCATCGTAGCACAGAGCACCGAAGTATCCCTCGCTATCGCACAGCAAGTGGAGCTCAAAAACTTGATTCACTAGCTCTACACAGATGTTAAGAAGGAAATTACGGTCGCAGCCACCCCCCAGGCTAAATTTTAAGGGTTAGTCACAGCATTAAAGGCCTCCAGGACAGAAATTCAGGTCCTCAAAACACAAATGGAGCAACAAATCGTTGAGCTACAAGCTAAATTGCAGCCTAAAACACCTCCGGAGGTACAGGCCCAACGATCTGCACTGGTCACCGCAGCTACGAATGTCATCACAGGGCAGATCGTGCAGGGTGCTCAACTACTGGAAACTTCCATGCAGATATGGACCAAGGTCCAACGCGATCCACTCCTGCGAGAAATAACCCAGGCCCTGCGGCAGAAAGAGGAGACGTTTGAAACATTGGAAGCCACCCTACCCACGTTGGTTCCTGCTCAGCATTTGGCACGACTGTGAACTAGCAAAACCTCCAAGCTGAGATAGAAGAGCTTCAACAAAAGAAGAAGGCCCTCAACGACTACCGTGAAGCATCTCAACCAGACCCTGGAAAGTGTCACCGCTGCCACAGAAGGCCTGATTTCACAGAAATTGGTCGACATCGCCCAGAATGTTGTTTCCCAAAGGGAATTCGTGCTTCCCCCATTGGTTGAAGTGATCAAACTATTGCAGGTGTAGGTGGAGACCCCACCATCTCAGTGACTCAGGACGAGTCATAAGATTGTGTTGGGGGACTGTTGGAACAGGGTCTCCTACGAAGCTGCGAATCTGGTCCATTTTGTATATTTTTTATTATATTTAGTCTAACGCAGGGGTTTTGGGCCAGGTCAAAGCCCCTAATGCATTGTAATCGGGTCAAGGATAGACCAAGATTCTACAAACCACGGTTTGCGTACCATTGGATGCGTAGGCTAAAGTAGTATAAATAGTTGAACCTTTTTGAGTAGATAGACAGAAGATGAATAGAGATTGATGCGAAGTACGAATTGCTAGATCTTGGGTTGGGTTGTTTGGGTTAAGACTCCTACTGGCTATTTGCACGGAGATCCTCTGTCCTGCTGTGTGCAAACCCTACTAGCTGTGTGTGCAGTTTGGGTTTTGGGTATTGTAAGTAGATCTGAAAGATTAATGAATGCGGAAGGCTGTTGAAATATATGAATCTATTGGACTTACTGCTGATGTGAATCTATGATATCTGATTGAGTATGTATGCTTCTATGTTTTTTATTAAGCTGCGAAAGTAATTGTGTTATTTTTTATGCTGCGAGTCGGATCTTTTCTGTTATACTTTATGCAAGAATACCTGTGATAGTTGCGTTAAATTTTCTATAAGTCTATGATCTGTTAGTTACTGTGATATTAATTATTGCACACGTGGATGCGAATGATATCAGTAGATCTGGGCTCTGTGATATAAGATCAGGTAATTATAAGGTTGAACGCAGCTATGCTTGACTTACCTACCCTCTCCTAGGGTGCCGAAACCTGGTTCCAGCACCCTCCCATACTGCTTTGGGTGAGACTTTCGCTTGCGCAAGTGGGTCACTACCGAAAGGGCCAGTAGTATAAGGGTTTTTTGGAAAACCTTCACCTCCGAACCTGGGTCAGGACCCCTCGAGCCAACATTAACCCATTTTCCTAAGTTTATACTTAGGAAGTAATTAAAATTAGGTTAATAATATAATTGAGACAATTCTAGGTGGAATTTGCAAAAACAATTTTTGGGTGATGGAGAGGTCATGTGTTTTAGCATCTCCAAAATTTTCGTGGCTATAACACCTCCAATGCTACAAAAACTAATAGATTTGAACTGAAGTTCATCCTTGTAGAGGACTTAGGGAAGATCTTGAAGGTCCTTGAAGAATTTTTCTTGAAGCAACCTACTGAATAATTCATCAAAGGAGGCAGCATTATTGAAGATCAAATGTAGTAGTCCTTCAAAAATATTGTTTGGGTATCATGAAGAATTATGGAGATATTTTTTAAGGTTGATAAAGTTTTCATTGATGGTCTAAGAATATTGAATATCGATAAAGGAAATTGATTGAATATGATATTATTAGGGCTTGTTATAGAATATTTTTGGAAGCCTTGAGGAATCATTAAACTTACCTTGAAGAATTTGTTGAAGATTGCAACAAGAAACAGTGAAGGAGGCATCCTGAAACATCATTCCTGATCCTAGTTGGAAAATAATTACCTAAACTAGGTGGGGCCCACACAGGTGATTTTTGTCGCAAAGTCTATTTTTAGACTATGTTTATTTTTAGACATGTCGATCATATTCTATGAGTTGCAGGATGCTATTTGTGGATGGTTGGTCAAGTTGGAAAAAATAGATGGACTTATATTTTTAGACATATTGGGCAGAATCTATTTTTAGATTTCCAGTCTAAAAATAGATATGTTGAATATTATTAGCTCTTAATAATATTTGGACTCTAAACATTATCTTATTCTCTTGGAGCACTTCAGCTAAGTGCACAGATGTGGCACAGGAGCTGACAGAAGGAATTACGCTATTTCTAAGGGTTATGTGGAGCTATTGCATGGATACTTCAGTTAGAACTCATGTGAGAGAGTTTGGTGGAGTTGATTGAGGAAGTTAATGGAGTTGTGTTCAGTTTAACTAATCTAAACATAGTTGAGCTAGTTGTATCTAGTCTAACTTATTGATACACTAGTGAGAGTGGTGTGAATTAATTATTAATTAATTCACTAATTATTAACTCAGTAATCAACTAAAGAATACATCAGTTAACTACAGTGCATGGACAGTTTCAATGGAGACCAGTGAAGAGGTAGGTGAAAGAGCAGTGTGACTATCAGTTGTGACTATAGTGTTGCATGATTTGCAACACACAGTGGTTGGAGATGCCTATGAATATTGTGTGAACAAGGTCAGAAATTTGAACTAGAAACTCATCCATAGCCATTCTTTAGCAAAAGGATTAAAGAGAGGCAGTTAAAAGGCTAGCAAAGACCTGCATGGATTTGCAAGATCAGTGTCTGATTAGTGTAGCAATTGGAGATTGTACCGAGATCTTGTGAGGAGCTTTGTTCATATGTGTGAATGTTTATGGTTTTAATGTGTGCATGCAATTGATTTTATTTCCGCAATTAATGATCAATGGTAAAAGAGATTCTGTATTTTGCATGAAGTAAAATAGTGTGTGATTAGGAGAATATTGGAAGTATAACATATCAGTTATATAATTTCTACATGGTATTGGAGCGATATTGATCATTGGAGCAATTGCAAAGCATCGAAGCGGTTGAGTTTTGTGCTGGTGGAATTCGAAATTGCTGTAGTGTTTTCTTGGTGTCGAAGTTGAGCATTCATTGAAATGTCTTTAAGCGGATTGCGATTGGAGTATGCCCTTGAGAGTAGCTCGAATTATATTGCATGGAAGGACAGGATGGAGGCGGTGCTGGAGGATAATGGGTTGAAGGAGTTCATAGATGTTGATATTCCTAAACCGGTTTCTAGCGATGCAGCCGCACTTGACGCATGGAAAAAGAAGGTAGCAAGGTGTCAAAGGATTCTGTTGGAAGGTGTGAAGGATCACATAGTGTCTAGCCTTCATGGTAAAGCTTCTCCATTCTTGATGTGGAAAGCATTGACAGACTTGTTCCAAAGCAAGAACGACCAGAGGAAGTTGGCGCTCAAGGATAAACTCAGGAAAATAAAAATGGAGAAGAATGACACTATTCTGGTATACTTGACAAAGTTTTTCCACTGCAGGGATGAGCTTGGGAGTGTAGGAGTTAGTGTGAATGAAGAGGACTTGGTGAGCTTGGCTCTCCTTGGGCTTCCGAAGAGTTGGCATTCCTATCAAGACTCTGTCAATGGTTGGGAGAAATTGCCAGGATGGGAGTGACTTTGGTCGGATCTTGTGCAGGAGGAGATAAGGCGGGATACCAGGGATGGATCTTCATCAGAGAATGATGATGAAGAGGATTGCGCTTTGGCTTCCAAAGCAAGGAAAGGGAAGGGAAAGAAAAATCCTTCTCAATCCGGTGCGGATGGAAAAGAGCATGACATGTCCAAAGTGAAGTGTTTTCACTGTCACGAGCATGGGCATTTCGCCATGCATTGTCCACAGAAGAAGAAGAACAATCAGGCTGTTGGAGCTGCAACTGGTGAGGCTCTTGCCTTGCAATTTGAGCTGGACTTCTCATTGATCACATGCATGGTGTCTAGTGCATTGGGATCGGGGTGGTATTTTGATAGTGGCGGTTCCTTTCACATGACGGGAGATGTGAATCTTTTCAGTGACTTGGTGGAGAAAGATCTCCAGTTGCATGTTGATTTGGGTGACAATGGACGATACAATCCAACCGGCATTGGTACCATTACCTTTCAGAGGGAGTCAGGTAAACTCATTCTTTTACAAGATGTAGTGCATGTTCCAGGTTTAAAGAAGAATTTAATCTCAGTCGCAATGTTAGAGGATAAAGGTTATGATGTTGTCTTTAGTGAAGGAAAATTTTTCCTTCGGTACAAAGAAACAGGACAAGTCAAGAAGGTTGGGTTTTGAGCGAAGAATCTCTACAGACTTGAAGTAGATGGGATTTCTACGGAGCTTCCTACTGTTGGGAAGTGTGAGAAAGCCATGCAATTGAAGCTTGAGAGGGAGTTGGATTTGCATGCAGGTAAGAGTGAACCTTGGGATGTGGAGCAGCCACAAGATGAGGATCATGGAGTGGGAGAAACCACTCATGCAGAGAAATTTCATGCCAGATGGGCAGAGGGAGTGCATGCAGCTATACCACCAGGTGAGAGGTGGGGCGACATGCATGATTAATCCCAAGAGGAGATTTCTGGGCAGGATTCATTGAGATAGTGTGGATCTCATGAATTGAACCTGGCTACGAGGTGCCCACAGAGCAGTAGTAGCATGATCAACTGGATTGATGGAGGCAGATAAAAGTGACAGTGTCGGATACTGGAGCGTGGTTCAGAGTTGACAACAAGTGAAGAGTGCATGGGTGCAGAGTTCAACAGCGCAGTGGTTCCTGAAGACATGTGCAGTTGGTATCATCAGAAGTCGAAGACTTTGATGATAGATGCATCAGATTGATTGAGTTTTTTGGAGCCTATTCAGTTTCAGAATATTTGCAGAGCAAATGCATGGAGTTGCATGGTGCTTGCAAAGGTTGCAGGGAGAATGCATGGAGTTGCATGTCGCATGCAAAGATAGTCCTTTCTTGTTGAGAGGGAGTGTTGAAGATTGCAACAATAAACAGTGAAGGAGGCATCCTGAAATATCATTGCTGATCCTAGTTGGAAAATAATCGCCTAAACTAGGTGGGGCCCACACAGGTGATTTTTGTCACAAAGTCTATTTTTAGACTATGTTTATTTTTAGACATGTGGATCATAATCTATGAGTTGCAGGATGCTATTTTTGGATGGTTGGTCAAGTTGGAAAAATAGATGGATTTCTATTTTTAGACATATTGGGCGGAATCTATTTTTAGATTGCCAGTCTAAAAATAGATATGTCGAATATTATTAGCTCTTAATAATATTTGGACTCTAAACAATATCTTATTCTCTTGGAGCACTTCAGTTAAGTGCACAGATGTGGCATAGGATCTTACAGAAGGAATTATGCTATTCCTGAGGGTTTACTGGAGCTATTGCATGGAGACTTCAGTTAGAACTCATGTGACAGAGTTTGGTGGAGTTGTAGAAGTAGTTGGTGGAGTTGTGTTCAGTTTAACTGAGTTAAACATAGTTGAGCTAGATGTATCTAGTCTAAATGATTTATACATTAGTGAGAGTGGTGTGAATTAATTATTAATTAATTCACTAATTATTAACTCATTAATCAACTAAAGAATACATCAGTTAACTACAGTGCATGGACAGTTTCGGTGGAGACCAGTGAAGAGATAGGTGAAAGATCAGTGTGACTATCAGTTGTGACTATAGTGTTGCATGATTTGCAACACACAGTGTTTGGAGATGCCTATAAAGATTGCGTGAGCAAGGCTGGGGCAATTCGAACTCATCCAGGGCCATTCTTCAATAGTGATTGCAAAATAGAGGCAGGCTAAAGGTTGGCAAAGATCGGTGCATGGATTTGCAAGATCAGGGCCTGATTAGTGTGTAGCAATTGGAGATTGTACTGAGAGCTTGTGAGGAGCTTTGTATGATGATTGTTACATGATCTCTATGACATATAATATACAGATAGTTGGGGGTTTTCAACTTTAAGCTTTCCCATAAATTACTATATTCATATGTGTGAATGTTTATGGTTTTAATGTGTGCATGCAATTGATTTTATTTCCGCAATTAATGATCAATGGTAGAAGAGATTTTGTATTGTGCATGAATTCAAATAGTGTGTGATCAGGATAATCTTGGAAGTATAACATATCGGTTATATAATTTCTACAGAAATTAAAGTAGATTGAGAGGGTTGAGCCCTAGAGGATTGGAGTTCTCAAGAAGACAAGGTTGGAGCTTGAAATAGTTGAAAGGGTCGGAGCCCTAGAGGATTGGAGTCCTCAAGAAGGTCAAGTTGGTGCTTGGAAAAGTATAGATTGGAGCCTGTTAGATTAAATATTGGAGTCCTCATCTAGGGTTGGATCCCTGAAGCATTATTGTACTTGATTCGTTGTAAAGAGAATTGGAGTCCTCATCAATCTTATTAATAAAATTATTTATTTTTATTGTTCATTTTGTGTTTTTTTATAAGTGATCTTAACTAGAATAAAAAATAACAATTGTAAAAGAAATATCGATTCACCACCCCCCCCCCCCTCTCAGTATTTCCAACATAGCCCTCGAGCATATAACACACCAAGTGCTAAAAGTTTAACAATGCGGGAGTTTTAAGCCTTTGTAAAAATTATCCTCCTCCGCACTAAGCCACTTGTCATGGCTCAAGGTCATATGGGAGGAACGATGAAGGTTGAAGTGTGGTGCTATGGAAATTCGGCATTTGAAAAACCAAAATTCAGTTGAATGTAAATCTCTATTTGGTCGCAATGATAGAGACCAATTTATATAGTTATGAGGAGTATGTACAAAGGTAATAATCGGGAATTGATGCACATAGTATTATAGGTGTAGAATACTATAGATGGTATCACGATTTATGGAAATTGGATGTTTTCTTGTTGAAGATTGAAGGATGAAATAGAGCATCAAATTAAGCTCTAATACATTAAAGACAGTTTTGTAGTTGATTGCAGTTGTTGTGAAGTCCCTCCATGAGCCAAGCAAGATCGAATGCAATTTCTCCTCAAGCCATGAAGGAATTAATGGATACACTCCTCGAGCTATATAGGCCAGTAATGGAGACCATAATTGAGCCTTGTGGATGAGTAAATGAAGTTCATCCTCGAGCAATGTATTATACTAAAGCACAAACCTTGATCCATCTATGAAGTGCAGCTGAACAAAATGTTGTTGTGCTAAAAGAAACAGTGAGGGAAGCAGCAGTCTATATGTTTATATCTTGTTTCTTTCAAACCGATACTGAGTGGAGGTTGTTGCATTGTGAGCCAATAAGGCTGAGAAGTTGTAGTAGTTGATATATTGTATATCAAAAGTTGATACTGAGTGTGGCCATGTATCGTGGTATAATGTATCACTAAGGTCAAGAGAGAAAGAAGCTAAGTTTGTAAAGTGTGATTGTAAGAGTATGTAAATATTAACTTGTTGTAAGAGAATACAAGGTTCAAGCAGAGGCAGAGACAGAGGGTGTTGATTTATACTATGCATTATCAGGTTGCGTAAGTTTGGAGCACAGAGAGAGCAACAAATTTGAAAATGAGATGAAATAATGGTATGTAGGCTCAACAAGTTGGTTCTTATATATGAGGGAGTTGTTGTCCACAATTTTTTCAACAGCCTGATGAAGCAATGTACAAAGAAATGGAGAGAAATTTTGAGAAATCAAAGTCATGTATCAGCATAAATGTGTCATTGTAAACCCAATTTCTACAAGCTTTATTGTAAATTATGCTAGTATGACCATTTAATTATGTAACAACACCTAGGTAAGCCTATGATTTTGGCAAAGTATTTCATCCTAGGAATTTTTTTAACCTCACTGAATTATGTGTGTTTGTAAACACACCTAATCGGAAAAAAAAATTCTTCAAGCTCAAACCCCAAAACTAGGGTGGAATTCGTTGACAAGGTCTTAGGTGATTCCTACTGTTATATCGAGTCTATTGTAAAAGTTTCTTTAGGATTAATTTTAGTGCATGGTCCCTCGCAGCCAGACACCATGGATAAATTATTTTATTATAAACACACTTGGTTTCATACTAGATCATATTGTGTTGCAGAATTGGGTAAATATTGAGGGTCTATGTCTAAATCTATGTCTAAATGTGTTTTCCCCTTTCAAGGGTTGATATTGTAATTGTTTTCATGTAGAAATATTTTAGTGCATGGTCTCTTGTAGTCAGACGCTATGGCTAAAATATTTGAGGGTGGAAAAATTATTAATCCCCTCTTTAGTCAATTAATTTATTTTTTTGGCTAAATTAAATTAAAATCCTAAGCCGTAAAATTAATTAATTTTGAGTCAAAAAATAATTATAGAGAAATTAATTTCTCCCCAAGTGGAAATTAATCAAAATTTCGTGGGTCAAAAAAAATTCAAATTTTGGAGGTCCTCCACCAAGGGAAAAATGGATATTTTAAGAAAATTTGATCCCTTGGACCTTGGTGGTTAAGTCAAAGTTAATTTTTTGAAGAAATTAATCCGAAATATTATTTTTTGGATTAATAAAAAATGGTTTTTAAGAAAAAATCAATTTTTTCCTAAAAATTAAAAAACCAATAGTGGAGATTAAAACATTATCAAGTTATTTTCGACAGTCGAGATTATTTTGATGAGTATCAAACCAACTAACTTTTATTTTCCACTTGGAGGAGTTTTCTTTATATAAGGAAGCCATTTATTTTCTATTTGATATTTCTAGATGAAGTAATATTGTAACGCTCGTATTGAGCTACTACTCTACTGGGAACATTTTTTTATCATAATAGAAAGATTTTGGGGTTCAGTTCATGGTGTTCTTCTATCTGTTGATCTGCGGTATGTGTTAGCTATGTGTTTATCATATATTGTGTTGAATAAATTTTTAACTGTTGTTTCATTTTCCGTGATAAGAACACTTTATTGATACTAGTTATCTTAGGTGATCTGATTCACTATATGATTTAACAGTTTTATCTTGATAAATTATAGAGATTTACATGTATGTTATCCCTTTGACTCCAAATTCATAGACTGTGGGGAAGATTTTACCTTGTTTGGGCTCTAAGATTTCGTTGTGGAAAATAATTTTGCAGAAGGGTTTTGGCTTATCTATATTCTGAAATTATTATCCACTGCAATTTATTTAAAAATATATATTTTCAAAATATTATTTGATCTTGGGTTAAAAATAATTAATTTTTTAATGAGATATTGTAATTTTAATTTGTAAATACTGTAAATATTTGTAAATTATTTCTAACCCTTGTTTTATTTTGTAGCTCTTGGGGTTTTGGGTTTTGAAATTTGTATATATATTTGGGGTTTGGAATTCTTTCATTCATTTGTGCAGGTGATAGCTCAAGGGTTTGAAGCAGCAATTATTTTGTAGGTGTAATATCCCAAACGGGATATTTGACTAATTTTGCAAAAATATAACTCAACCAAAATTTCTCCATAAAATTACCACTCATTTAACAGAACATTTCAATGTAAAAATATGATCAATAGAATATTAAAAAATAACAACAAGGTGAAGAGGAAAAATATTAGTTTTTATTATAACAGGTGAGTTGGGGTTACATGCGTATACAACCAAAATAGCTAAGATGGAAAGTTGGCCTCCAAGATAGTCTCTTGCACTACACAGGCCCTCCAATTGACATGAACTGCACTGCTAAGCTCTCCTATAAATTTTGGATGAATTCACCAAGGGGGAGATGAGTACTCGCCCAATATCACTAAATCACTCGAGGGTCTCTGTCTTGGGGCTACAAATGAAGTAGAGAACCTGGTTCTCAAACCTCTCATACAAGAATAAGATTGAATCCAAGATGTCCTGTAATGGATTCCTCCTTCTATTTTTATAGATCTAATGGACCCCTCTAGAAGCCCATATTTTATTATTATTCTAATCATTGAACACATTTCCCTCTTTTTAATTCAATTAAAATGTCTTTTTTAATGTGGGAAAATGATAAATTGGTCGACATGCCTCCTCAAGTCACTAAAAATCCCTACTAATTCTCCCATCTTGTAGATCGTCTTGTTATGGTTCCAATAAGTTATTACACTAATATGTTTCATCAATTATTCCTCTCGGAATGCTACCTCAAGCGTAATTAATTGAGTTAGGCGCAATAATAACTTATTTTTACGAGAATTGTTAGAATGCAATGGAATGAGAAGCAAGTTGTGCAGAATCAATCATGTTGTCGCCTTACACACACACCTAAGTTAGTGAGAAAATCCATTAACCCCACAAGGTGTGGTTGGTGGAAAAAATAAAATATGGGGTTGTCACCTATTCCCAACTCTCTCTTTTTATGCTCTCTTCTAGGTAAGCTAAGGGGGGTGGTCCCTAAATTAAAAGCTAATTTAAAAGGTGATGTGAGGTTTCTAGTAGATTGTTAAGATCAATTTGGATTACTTTATATTATGAGCAAATATGATGAGAAATATGAAATGAAATATACTTCAATAATCATCAACATAAAAATCAAAGATAAGCATATAAGACCAGTGCCTTCAATATTGCTTCAAAATAAATAACACTTTCTCTAAAACACAATATTTTTCGACATGAAACACTCATAACCTTGTCAATCAAATAGATGTTATAATAAGATGATATCACTTGCAAGATATAAAATTGCTTTCAAATAAATGCTTTCAAATTATGACCATTCACAATTCTAAATCATGTAAAGAAGCAATGAAAATAGCTTGCAATGAAATGATTTGAAACTTCATTAGCAAAATGAAAGATATGGTACCTGCCCAAATGAGATATTACAAGATAATCAATTCAAAGAATTTTCATCATGAAAAGTATGTAAATAAATTGCAAGTAAAATAGCTTGAAAAGTGAAATGTGTTAATATGAAACTCACTTGGCTAAGGTTAGATGCAATTATATTGGTTAATTTTAAGGTAAATGCCTAATCTAAGTGAGATATATTCCCCTTAAACTCTTGCTAAAGGGTAAAAATTGGGGTGGATTCAAAAAAAATGGGATGAGGACATGATGGTGTCGTTAACAACACCCTTCCCCTCAGTCTTACAAGTCAGCATGTGTCTCGGTTCCTACAAAGGGACAAGCCACCTTCATAACTGCAGGGTCACACACTCTTTACCTTACTTCGTACCAAAGTATTTTCCCTATGATGTCTATCAATCAAGATTATGTTTGGAGGCTAATTGAGTTAAAATGCCTAAATGTAATGCAAGTAAGTTTTCCCAAGATATATTTGCAACACTTCAAAATAATAGAAATGAGATAATGCTCAAAGTAAATTGCAAATGTAACTATAATTGGAAAAGAAAATTAGCTTGTAAGTAAATTAAAATGATGTAATTTTGTTTTGCAAAAGAGGAAATGTCTCAAGTAAATGAAGGTGCTCACAATGGTGTAACTTGAAAACCTTCTCTCAAAGTTGTGCAAGACACATAAACATAGTTCATAAATAAATGGAATTGTAAATTGCTCCAAGTAAATGCTACAAACCATAAACTTATAGTAATTGCAAATGAGAATGAAGCTAAAAAAATGAATGCTTGCTTGTAAAATATGCTTGGAAAGAAAGTGAGAAGGATAACAAGTGAGCCTATAGTGAGGCAATTGTATCCCAAGAAAGCAAATTGCTAAGCAACTACATTAAACTTGCCACATAACCCCAAATACTTGCATGTTATAAATGAGTTGCTCTAAAGCAAAATATCAACTTGTACTTCAAAGCAAATTGAAATGAAAAGCATCAAATGAACTTGTAGCAAGATCTAACTTATAAATCAAAATGTGATGGTGAGGTTGTGTTGATTTTAAAGCATGCAAAATTATCTAAAAAATAAAGTATATGAAATGCAAAACTAATCCACCCACACAAAAAACCCTCCTTATAAAATAGGAGAAAGAATGCCTTGGGTAATCCCAAGCTCCCATAAGACAAAAATAACTTGTATTATGATATTACAATGGATTTAAAGCATCTTAAAGATGAAGGAAATTACTACAATATTTGGAGCATGAAATAGCTATAATATACCTCCAACATTAGCAACCTCAAGGGCCAATTAATACTTTCTAAAATCTGAAAATTACAATCTTCACAAATGCCCACGTCCTATCCTTATTTGCAGCTCCTTCTAGTGTCCATGGCCTCCTTGAAATAAATCTTGGATGTTTGAGAGGTCCTACAATAAAACTAATTAGATTTCAATGGTCTTTCCTCAAATCTCGTGTGTCAAAAATCCAACTATGGGCTGCAAAACTAAGTCAAAATTAGAGTAAAAGAGCATGTAAGTATGATACAAAATAATATACAAAACCAAATCAAGTGATGGGATTGAACCCCAACACTTGTCTAGTTTGGGAAATTCTCTTAAATAGCTAAATAAATCAATGAAAGCACAAATTTTTAAAGAGATTTAAATTAAGTCGTATTTTCTTGTATACAAGCTATGTCCAAGAAAATCCCTGCAAGAAAATCACTTCCTAAGATAGACTATGGAATTCAAAGAAAAAATGAGAACTCCTTGGAGAATGTGTCAAGAGTGGGTCAGTCTCTCCAAATACCCCCCTCACTCTTGATATTTGATACAACAATATTTTCCTCTACAAAGCTTCAATCCAATATTAGTCCCATATATATTTAACAAATAAGCAATGATAAGAAAATTCTAGAAATTTATTGGAAAATAGCTAGAGATTTATACACCTAGAGTCTACTCCTAAATCCATTGTTAATGAAAGATAGTATTACATTAACAAATCTACAAGAGAATATGGAAATAAAATAATGCAAAGCATGATAAAATGAAATTATACCAATAGTGAGCCAATCATCCTACTCCAATGGAACAACAACTCATGAATGAACCCCAAAGTCTTTTATTGCAATTGAAAACAAGTGTACATAAGAGCAGATTTTTCCCAAGAATAATAGCTCGTAACAATGGATACATAAAGAGAGACCATGGCCCTATTATATATAATTTTTGGAGCCAATCCCAAGGAAAATGGTGAAAATCCCAATGCTTCCACATGCAAATTCGAATTTCCCAAGTGGCCATTTGATTTCCACTAGAGAGGCCTGCACAATCCTTGAGAAAAATCGTGTTTCATGATGGAATGACAAGCGTAGAAGGGTGGGAACCAATGTGGGTACAAATTTTAACAAATATTTCTGCTAAATACTCTCCCAAATCCCCCCAAATGTGCATTAACTCCACAAATTCGAATTCTCAAGTAAGGAGCTTCATCATTAATGCCAGAAATTCGATTTCTTTATTGGGCCAAGTATTTAAGATGCAAGGTGTAAAATCATCATCCAATTGTCTCTTTGACTCATTCTTTGACTTTATATAATTTCCAAGTCATTTCCATGTTATTTTGTCACATGGATCTATTTATTTATCTCCATTTAATTTATTTATGGTTTAATTTATTGTTAGATTTCCCACTACACTTAGGAAAAGTGGGTTTTGAGGGTCTAGAACATATTTTTACCCCTCAAAGTGAGTCATAGTAGAAATATGAGGGTGAGAGGTGTAATTTTGAGCACACAAACCCCATACAAATTCTCTAGACATCACTTGTTACATTTTATTTTCAGAATTTATTCAAATTTCTGCCCTGCAGGAAATTTTAAAAAAAAAATATAACCCCTAGACCTAATAAAATTCTACAAAATTTTATGAGTGATATATTATTATAAAATACAATGACTTTATACACTAGGACTCACCCAAGGCCTCACCATCAATCTATACTTTGTTTTAGGGGTTATGCTTGGAGAAAAAAACTTAATTATTTATTAACTTTCCGTAAGGATATAACAACTAACCAAGTGAAAAAATCCTCACAGAGTAAACTCACTTGATGAAAAGGTCCCAAGTTACCTAGGAATGTTACATGACACAACTCATCATACTAGCATCACTTTACATCATCCCCCCAGGGCTTGTGGAATTTGAGTAAAACAGTAGAAGATGAGAAGAAGAAGTAGAGTTGAAAACCTCTGATGATATGATGAACTCTGATGGTACATGAATTCTTCGATACATCCTTGGAAACGAAGTCTTCAAAAAATATTTGAGTACACTTCAGTGTTCAACATTTGGCTCCACATGGGTATGCATGCTAGATAGGAAGTGATAGTATGCAAGAACCTGTAATCTGCATCCACCAACAAAACATATATCAGTAGTGTTCGTTCAAAATATCATCAAATACATAAATGGAAATTTATTTCTAAGAGAAAAAATAATAATTTATTCAATAAATGAAACTACTTAATAAAATTGACAAAGAATAAAGTTAGAAATACAATACAAAAGATGGCCCATGGAATCACATGTTCTCAATGAAGTTCATGTTGAGAACTTGCTTACTTTCAGGTAGTTCCATGGGTTTTTTTCAGATGTGCCCTATCCAATTATGAATATCTTAGGACTTTGATGTATCCCAACACTATGTTGTGCATGGCCATCAAATTTACCAAATCATTTCTATATTTTTCTTTTCTTTCTAATAGACGATTTTGATGTTGATGCGATCAAAGTAGACCTTTTTCCCTGATCTTGAAAATGATTAGATGGAAAATTTGAAGTATCCATGACTTTTGTGACCTGCCTTTCTCCATTCAGAATCTACTCTAGCATGGGTGATGAATCAATCTCATAAGTATTATCTTGATTCCCCTTAGTTTCCTTTCTATCCATGTCACCTTCAATTATCCATTTTTCAATGGAATAAATGACCTCCTGATAATAAGATGAAGCTTGATTTAGTGGATTGGGAGGCTTATGATATGTTTCTTTGTTCTTTTCCCGTTTTTTATCTAGCCTAAACTGGAATTTTTGTACCTGTAATATTTCAATTTCCCCCAAACTATTTTGAAAAGTGATATGATTAGCCTTCATAACACTTATTTCCTTGGCATGATTTCTTTCCATGGTGTTGATTAATTGTACCTGTTTTTCTTCAATGTCAATCAATATGTTTATAGAGAATTCACTTGGATAGAATGATTAACGTCCATGGTACTTATTTCTTTTGCATGATCTACTATTAATCTTTTTTTATTGAGTTCCATGTTCTTAACTACTTGAGCGTGGTTTGATTCGATTGTAATCTAATGAATTTGAATAGAGGTCATATGATTAAAATGATTGACTTATGTGGTATTTATTGCTTGTGTTTGATTTACCTCCATGGTATTAATGAGTTGGGATTGGTCGAGTTGCATGTCCGTAATCGTTTGAGTCAACTCCTTGATGAGATCCTTAGCATTCTCATTTTCTTAAGCTTTCGCGTTGATCTTTCTTTTATCTCCATCTTTTTCTTCAAAGGCACCAATGATTGATTCTAGAGAGTCAAAATTGTTAGCAAGTAAGTCTATGAACCAATTTAAAGCATCGTCATCTAATGAAAAGATGAAAAGTCTCATTTTAATGTCCTCATGTTTAATATCATGGCACCACTTTCTCACACTGAGGTGGAAATCCCTAAGGTGATTTTTAGTACTAATGGCATCGTTACCTAGAAAAAGGAAACTCTTCAATAGCCTCAATGACTTCATCTGGAATAAAATTCGGATAGCCTGGGATGTTAGTAAAATCACAAGGGTTGAAAAAATCATTCATGATGTCATGCTTAGTTGACCCTAAAAGAGAAAATGGATATCAGAGAGAGGCTCTTGTCCAAGATTAGCAAGAAGTATACAAGAAGAAAGGCTTCAAGAAGAATTTTTTGCAAAAAAATGAAATAAGTGGAGCCGCCACTTGAACAGGAATCTAACTCTAAAATCCAACATGCAAAAACCAAAAGTTAGTTGTATTCTAGGTACAAGAGGACTTGTCCCCGGCAACGACGCCAAAAAGAAATGTTGTCATCTTACACACACACCTAAGTTAGTGAGAAAAAACCTTAACCCCATAAGATGTGGTTGGTGGTGCTACACATGTTTTTTCAAAGTTCTGAGGAAGCAGATGTACTAAATTTTTTCAAAGGATCGGGATCATCAGCCATCAGTTTATTGAGTCTTTTTAAACCCATTTTGAAAATTTGTAATGTAAATGATGATAACAAGATTGTGCATATATGTAACAACCCAGGTAAGCTTATTATTTTGGAGAAAATTCCATCCTAGGAGGTTTTTTGTCTCACTGATTCATTTGTGTTTCTAAACATGTATGGTCAGCAAAGTTTTCCCTCCAACCTCACCCCAAAGCTAGGGTAGAATTTTTCGTCAAAGTCTTAGGTCAGCCCTAGGGTTTTAGTCGAGTCCTATGTAAAAGTGATTTAGGGGTAAACTAAGCTAATTGGCTAAATTATTTTATTACAAAACACTTGGTCTACTACATCATATTCTATTGCATAAGAAGGTGTGTAATTTGAGGGTCTCTATTGAACGAGTGTTCCCCCTTTGATGGTTGAAATGTAAATATCTTATTAAAACTTTATTTTAGTGCATGGTGCCTCATACTTGGACACCATGGCTAAAATATTAGAGGGTGGAAAAAATACTTAATCCCATCAAGTGTTAATTAATTAATTTTTCTAGAAAAAATTAAATTAATCTTAAGCCAAAAAATTAATTAATTAGAGTCAAAATTTAAAGTCTTAGAGAAATAAATTCTTCAAGTGGAAAAAATTGTGGATATCAAAGAAATTAATTTTTTGAGGTCCCCCACCAAGGGAACATTGGAAATTTCAAGATAAAGTGGACCCTTGGACCTTGGTGGTTAAGTCAAAGTCAATTTCTTTGAGGAAATCAGCTCACAATAATTATTTTTGAGCTAATAAAAAATGGGTTTAATGAAAAATTTGAAAATTCCTCAAAATAAATATTTTCAATGGCACATATTAAAATATCATTAAGGATGTATCGACGACCGAGATTATTTTGACAAGGATCAAGCCAACTAGTCTTTATTTTTCCACTTGAAGGATTTATCTATAAATTAAGAGTCATTTGTGTCTCGGGCCATCTAGTTTTGGTTGATGTAACTTTGAAAAGATGATGAAAATTATTGTCCCACTGGGAACGTTAGAATAATCATAATAAAGACTTTGGGGTGCAATTCATGGTGTCTCTGATCTGATGATTTGCGGTACGTGTTAGGTATGGGCATTCCTATATTGTGCTATATAAATATTTTAATTGCTATTTCATTATAGGTGATAGGACCATTATGTTGGTAATTTGTGGACTTCTTTTAGGTGATTTGATTCATTGGGTGTTCTAACGATTTATTCTTCATAAATATATAGTGTTTGCAGGTTCCCCATCCCTTGGACTTCAAGTTCATGAACTTTGGACAGAGGTTGACTGTGTTTGGACTCTAATTATTTTTATGGTGTTCTAACTTCCATAAATCTATATTTTTTCATTTATCTTTTGAAATACATTTAGCCACTACTAAAGATTTATAAATTTCAAAATTTCTCTCAAGTATTTTACATGTATATTTTGTAAATATAATTTTTCTAATACACTTCTAAAATATTTTATTTTTCTAATCTTTGTTTTGTAGTTGGGGTTTTGGGGTTTGAATTATTTTTGAATTTTTGCATATATTGGGGTTTTGCGTATTTTTATAGTCATTTTTGCAGGTGATATCTAATGAGAAGAGTTGAATTAGAGCTAGATCTAGGCCCTTGAGGGTAATATTTAGTCACCAAAAATTTTCAAGACCAGCGACTAAAGAAAATTTGCAGTAAATTGCATATCTAAAACAAATTAATTTTTTGAGCAGGGGTTTCACTTTTTTTGGCCCTCCTAGCCTCAGCGTCAGCCCTTTAGGGCCCTATGTGACCATCTCAGGCCTCCAGGAAGCTATACATTATTCCCAAAGGGCCTTGACCCTTCTCCCTCCTCTAGTGTCAAGGTTTCAATACCTTTCCAAGACTAGTTGTAAGCCTTTTAGGCCTCGGGCCCCCTCCTAGACCTTGGACGACAGACTCTAAGGCTTGTCATGGGATTTCTAGCCCCTCTCCTACCCAGGACCTCCTCCTTCCTCCTCTTGAATTCCTTTTTGAGCCTTTTTCTCCTCCTTTTAGCCCCTACATTGACTTCTTTGGCCCTCTTCCCTAGCTGTTATGCCTTCTAGGCCTCTTCTAGCCCAATGTTGGCTCTATTTGGCCTAGTGTTGGCCCTTCTTGGCCTTATTTTTCCCTCTGCCCATCTCTGAAATTTCTGGACTGCAGATTGGTGGGTTTTGCAGGAATAAATTGGCTCAAAGTTGGTGTTTTTAGGTGAAAAATATTTAGAGAAATTTTTGGAAAATTAGGCAAGTGTTTTACAAGGCCTTGGTCCTAGGGTTTGATCTCTAAACCCTTGTATTGTCATTGTTTGTTGTTTGTGAAGGTAATGATTCACAATGAAGAAATTCTTATGTTTCTATGGACTAAAGCATCTATAACAATCGTCTACATTCAAAATAGAATGCATCATCGAATTTTGGAAGAAAAGACTCTTGAAGAAGCATTCACCAAGTACAAAACCTCAAGTTGGTCATTTAATAATATTTGGTTGTATTTTTTATATTCATATACCTAAAGATAAGAGAAGGAAGTTATAACCTTCAAGAAAGAAAGGAATATCTGTTGGATATAGTGAGTCATAAAAGGCATATAGAATATATGTTCCAAGAAAAAAATAGGTTGAATTTAGTAGGGATGATATATTTAATGAGAATGTGGCCTATTGGAAATCCAAAGAAGTTCCCATGCACTCTGATGTGGAAAAAAATCATTAAGCTCCAAAGGAAGAAGAATATTTTGGTCCATCGAATCCTTCAGAACATCTTGTTCATCATAAATAAGAGTTGGAAGGTCCTGACGAGCCAATAGACCCAGTTGTTATTCTCGAAATCAGTAAGAGGCCAACTTGGCTAAGATCATTTTTGCAGGAAGTAGAAGGACATGAAGCACCATGTGGTTCCTTTATGGAAAGCAAGAGGCTAAAGATGTGTTTTGGATATGCAACTTTAATGACTAATCTTATTGATGTTGAAAATTCCACTTTTGAAGAAGCAACTAGCCGCAAGTTTGGAAGGATGCGATATTGGAAGAATACCAATCGATTATGAAAAATGATGTATGGTAAATTGTGCCTATACCTAAAGGAAAATTACTGGTGCCCTCCAAATGGGTATACAAGATCAAGCATGCAATGGATGGAAATATTGACAAATGCAAGGTAATATTTATGGCTAGAGGGTTCTCTTAGAAAGAGGGAGAGGAGTACGATGAGACCTTTGCTCTAGTTACTAGGTACGCTACCATTAGAACTATTATGATTTTTTCTTCTTCTATGGGTTGGAATTTACATCAAATGGATGTAAAGACTATTTTTCTTAATGGTGTGATTGAGGAAGAAGTGTACATAGAGAAAACTCAAGTTTTTGAGGTACATAGTAGAGAGTATCACATTTCCAGGTTGAAGAAATCATTGTATGGACTTAAGCAAGAATTGAGAGCCTGGTATACGTGAATTGGAAATTATATGAAAAGACTTGGTTTCTATAAAAGTGATATTAATCCAAACACGTAATTCAAGGTTGAGAAGAATGAACCTGTGATTATGTTATTATATGTTTATGACTTATTTTTTATAGGTATGGAGCATATAATTATTCAGTATAAGAGGGAGTTGGTTGCTAACCTTGATATGAAGGATATTGGTTTTATGCACTACTATTTGGGACTAGAAGTATGGCAGAAGGTCGGTGAAATATTTCTTGGTCAGGGAAAATATATTATCAAGATCTTGCAAAATTTTGGAATGATGAACTGTAAGTCTATGTCAACTCCCATGGTGAAAAATCTGAGAAAGTTGAGAGACTCTAAGTCTAATTTGGTAGATCCATCCATGTACCAGAAGTTGATTGGCTTGATGATATATTTGGTTAAATACTAGGCTAAACATTTGTTTTTCAATAAACATGTTAAGCCAGTTCCAGGAGGAACCGATACATGATCATTGGATTGCAGAAAAAAACATATTGAGATATCTACGTGGTACAATTTTATTATGGTTTGAGATATGTCTCAAGCAGTGACATACATTTTCATGGCTATATAGATGCAGATTTGGCAGGGATTGTTGAAGACAGAAAGAGTGGCTCTAGAGGTTGCTTTATTTTGGGCTCCACCATGATTTCGTGGATGACAAGGAAGCAAACATCAATTACACTCAACACTTTTGAGGTTGAATATATTGCATCTATCCTAGCAAGTTGTAAAGTAGTGTGGCTTCAAAAGCTACTTACGGTATTGTTTGATCATGTGCTAGAACAGATCATGATTTATTATGATATTCAAAGTTGTGTGAAGCAGACAAAGAATATAGCTTTCCATGACAAGTCGAAACACATCGAGATCAAGTACCACTTCATCCATGATATGGTGATGATATGGTGTAGAAGGGAATAGTGAAGCTCCAGTATGTCTCCACTAATGAGAATATTGTTGATATTCTTACAAAGCCTCTATCCCGAGCGAAGTTTGTATATTGTAGGGATAAGCACTTGTAGAGAATTCCTCTATCATTGAGAGGGAGAGTTTATGAGATAGCATCATGGACTAACATTCTCCCTATTTCAATTATTGTGACCCACATTAGGAATATTATTCCTTTGTCAAGTACGTTCACCCGAACTAGGGAGAATGGTCTGGCAGAGGACAAACATTCTTCCTGTATCAAGCATATTTACTATAATTAGGAAGAATGGTCCTAGAGTCCCAAAATTACTTATATATATTGTGGCCCTTCCAGCATCAAACTCATTAGCATCAGGTCTATAATTATTCAGTTAGAGTGTGGCCTTTGGATATTTATGATGCATCATGGTACCGACCAGAATAATGGTGAACCAAGACTAGTCGGTGTTTATGTGACAGATAGATGACTAGTTCATGTTAATGATGAGCCATGTGTCAGAGGTACCGACAAGAATTATGGTTGAGCTACCATGTGTCAGGAGTACTGACCAGAATTATGGGGAGAATGCACCATGTCTCAGAGGTACTGAACATAATGATGGTATATTGTTGATGTTGATGACATACCAAGTTTCAAAGTTGTTTGACTAGAATTATGGTAGCTAAATGACATTGATACTATTGATGATATGTTTTAACCTTTTCTTAGAGAATTTTTTTCACAAGAAGAACATTTATCTCGTTGATGGCAGTAAAAATCAGTTTTACAGCCAAGTTCACCTTTGTTTAATTATCCTTGGAATGTTATTATTTTGTTGTGCACTCTAATTAGTTATCATAATCACATCAGGCATGCACATGATGAATCCAATGCTTTATAGTTGGGTGCTTCCAACACAAACTTTCAATGACCAATTAAATGGTCTAATGGTCCTTTGTATCCCATTTTCCACTGAGGGTCATCATTCCTCAATGCATGCACTAAGCCCTCTAATATTTCCTTCCCATGGAACTGTTATATGCCAATGCACTCCAAATGTGTGTCTCCCTTCAGATCAGGTGCATATTAATTTGGTTCCAATGCCATGCATAATGGAATTAAATTTTTAACAATTTGATAGGCTCAATAATCAACATTGTATTATCATCATTACCTTTGACATGGCCCACTAGAATTTACAGTCAACCTCACACATTTGAGCGATCAATTTTTGTTGTTCACTACTACGATGAGTTGGTCTTCCTTTGCAACTTGGAAGATAACCCCAACCATCCTTTTACAACAAAGTGATCAGTTGGTTGTCATATCCACCTTCAATTCAAAACAATTATATCTTTTGTAATGTGGGATCCTCACAATGAAGACATATTCAATGCAACCATCCAAGAAATAAATGAGAAATACAAATTCAATATGCATCTCTTATCTTCACCGATATATTTGGCAGTTATCACTCTACGCATTTATCTAAATCTATCACTTATTATGAATTAGCATATTCAGAATCCACTCTTGATAATTGTGACCAATGTTCCAACCACGCCTTGAATCTTGTGTGACTCGATGATTTAGCACATTTCCTTGCATTCTAAAGATAATGTCAAACAGTGAATACACCTAATTTCATTCCTTTACTATACATGTCTTATCAGATAATTTTATAGGTTCAATCGATATGTATTCAATTCTTCTTTTTTTATCTACAATGGCCCACATAGTACAAATAGAAATACCTTTCATTAAAATGAAATTTGTCCTTTCCTCAAGCCATGTAGTCACACGCCATAACATTGATACAATTACACAATGAAAAATTCTTATCATTAATAAATTGTACATGCATATACCCAGGAACCCTTGTTCTCACTATGGCCTCATTATATATTTTCTTTGCCTCTTCCCATGCTCGTGCGCTTACAAGAATAAAATAACGTTTTTTTTTGGAGAAAAGAAACCTTTTATGAAAGCCTAAATTCAATGCACGATTTTTTCTAAATCTACCATAATTTATCTCCTAAATATCACATGCCTCAAAAGGCAGGTTCTCATACATCTAATTCTACCCATATCTTTTCTCATATATCCTATAATAATAATAGAAACTAGGAATATTTACAATTATGGAAATAGAATTTCTTTTCAATGTTGAAGCCCCATTGGAGCTTTTTTTCAAAAAACATGATTGATTTGGTAAGTTGTAATGCTCCCACATCAGACTCCCAAGGTAGAAATAAATTCATGACCTCCTGGTCATGAGCCTTCAATGAACCAATCTTCCTGGATCCTAAACATTATTTTTAAGCCTTCTATTTACTCTGTTCTTTCTCTCTTGTATAGTAAAATACCTCTTGTTGTTGATTTCCCTTCTTACATTAGTGTACCTCTTTCTAGGAAATTTTTTTATCATTTTTCTCAATTTCTCAATCTCCATGTCTATTGTATCTCTTAGTTGGTGCATGTTGCTCCTTGTTTGTTGAACTTTGTTGTTTTTTCTCCTCATTGGTTTTTTTTCATGTTCTCTTCTTCGATAACTGCAGAATTATTACTCTTTCCTTCATTTGATTCCTTAATCACCTTCAAATTTATTTTAGTATTCTCCATTAATCCTTGGATTAATCAACCATTCTTCCAACATCCTTAGCTCTTCAAAAAAAAATTCAGCATTAATTATGAATGTTTAGCTTCCTCTTTATGCTTCCTTTGACTATCTCCATAAGCAAATTCTTCTTTGTCCTCTACAACAAGAGGATTCTTTAATTATGTCAGCAACCACTTTGTTCATTGATGTATGGTTTTCATCATGGTTTTCTTCATGAGAGAAGAGGCTACCTCATCCAATATTAGAGTGAAATTATGAGTTTGTCTCCCTTTTATGCCTTGAGAAAACATTTATTTTTCTTCCTTCACCTTCATGACAATCCTAGGTGATTGTCCACCACCATCCAAAAAATAACCTGCAACCATACACAGAATATTAGTTTCAAAAATATTTGGATTTCCAACCTCTTTTATCTCCTCTATCAACATAGTCGTGTCCATGTTTGAACTATCCAATTAGTTCATGAGACTTGTAGAAAGTCCCTCGTCTTAATTCTCACCAAGCAATGGTCCTTGCTCTAGTTCAAAAATGCACGCATTCTTCTCAATTTCCTTGATCTCTTCACTCCTCTATTCACTACTTAACCTATGTTTCAACTTCACTTGTAACTTGTGCCACTTCACCTTTTTCTGTAACACCCATCCGCATATCTAGTCTTCAGCATCTTGTTGTAGTAGCTCCATAATCACATTCAACCATGCATTCCTCTCTGTCATCTCTTTCTCAAATTATTCATCTCTCGTCTTCCTAATGCTAACTGCTTTGGCATTCTCTATCATCTGATTCTGAATGAATGAATGATATTTTAACATCCACGAGCCCAAAAATAGTCTATGGGACCACCAGCTTCTTTGTTTTTTTCCTTCTATAATTCAATCCTTTTCTTACTGAAATTGATGATGATTTGACCCAACCTTCTAACAGTTCCATCACTAAAAATACAATGCCACGGAATTGATACTAACATATTGCGGTAACCATCTCTGATGTCTCTGAAAGTGTCGCATTCCAAAATGAAATGTTTTTTTGATTCCACTGCCCCAGAAGTGAAAAAAGTACATACCATTTCTTCCCAAGCTTCTTTAGGTCTCTTCCACCATCGTGTTTCACACCAAAGTTGATGTGAGTTAGTTATTAATTGGGTAATAAGAACCTTCACTCTCCACTGAATGCTAGCTCCAATGTATTCTTTTTGTTGGAGATTGCAAGTGGGGTTGAATTCCTGAACATAATACTTCTTCTTTCTACCCAAATATTTTCCCCATATACCCTTACGGAACTTCTCGAGCACAAAATTATTTAACTCCTTGCTATTTTTGGGACATGCATTCAGGTAAATATTCCATTTTTGCATCCATTTTTTGTTTTGTCTCATCGATGATTTCTTTCTTTCACTCATACCTTCATTGAAGATAACTTTCGGTGATCTACCTCCTCCCATTTTATCAATTATTTTTATATACCTTATAAGACGTACCATGGAAATTGCTTCGATGGGAGCTGCCCCTGTTTCACTCAACATTATCTCATATGGAACCGAAATTTTTATTTTGAACTTACTCATGATCAAGCGTTTTTGATTTTTTTCAATTTGTTTCCATTTTGAAACAGGGATGCTACTAGCCCACAATTCACACCCATATAATCATTGGACAAACTAGAAGTCCAAAAAGTACTTTGATCATGTTCCAATCCCATAACTCTGCCTCTCTACATCTATTTTGAAGTGCATAAATGATTTTTACCCTCCTAAAATTCTTTCGTTTATGCAATCCTCCCAATTAAGCTTGTTGTTGAAATCGATCCTGAGGTACTTGTATTCATTTACTTATTCAATAATGTTGCCTTCAAAGAAGAACGTATGCTGGCTTTGCTTTCTTTTATTAGAGAAAATCATTATTTTGGTCTTACTGGTATTGACTTGCATCCCCACCACTTTACAAAAATGCTCAAGTGCATATAGGTGAATCTGTAATCCATGGGCCGATTTAGCAACTAGCACAAGATCATCGGCATATAGAAGAAGCTTTATCACAAAATCCCCCAATCGAACAACATCCCCACCTTGCAAATTTAGCCACTCTTCCAGTTTGTCAATATATAAACCAAAAAGGGTAGGGGATAAAGGGAAACCTTGTTTGACTCCGATGTCACTTCTAAAACTTTCTGAAATGCCTGTTGAAGTTCTGATTTTGACTTTCACCTCTTCATAAAGCCTATCGACGGCAGCTCTATATTGTAAAGGAATTTCAAGTTCTTTCATTCTATGCCACAACTTATCTCTAGGGACTGTGTCAATTGCCTTTTTGAAGTCAACAAAGCAGAAAAATACTTCTTCTTTTCTCCCCCAAACCTTTTCACCAATGTACCTCAGTGTGATCCCATGATATACTTAGAATGCTTCGGCCTAAAAACTGCTTGCCCTTTTTCCCTCTTTTCTTTTAATTCTACCCACTTACCAATTCTTTTACTTCTTCGATCCTTAAGCTTCTTTGTGCTATGTTCCTGCAACCTTCTCACTCGGATCTATGTTTCCCAAAGGGCATATCCTTGCTTTGATACCATTTAATGGCAAGAAAATTCATTTTTACTAACAATTTTACCTTGGTTTAATTATCCTTGGAATGTTATTGTTTCGTTGTGCACTCTGATTAGTTTCTAGAATCACATCAGGCATGCACATGGTGAATCCAATGCTTTAATAATTGGGCACTTCCAACACAAACTTTCAATGACTAATTAAATTGTCTAATGATCCTTTGTACCTCATTCTTCGTTGAAGTTTTACCATCAGGGTCTTCATTCCTCAATGCATGCACTAAGCCCTCTAATATGTCCTTACCATGGATCAGTTATATTCCAACACACTCCAAATTCTTGTCTCCCTTCAGATTAGGTGCATTTTGATTTGGTTCCATTTTCATGCATAATGGAATTGTATTCTTAAAAATTATACAGGCTCAATAACCAACATCTTATTATCATCATTACCTTTGATGTCTCCCACTAGACTTTACAGTCAACCTTGCACATCTGAGCGATAATTTTTTGTTATTTACTACTACGATGAATTGGACTTGCTTTGCAACTTGGAAGATCACCCTAATCATTATTTGAAAACAAAGAGATCGGTTGACTGATATATCCACCTTCATTGCAAAACAAGGATAGATTTTATAACATGGGCTTCTCACAATGAATACATATTCAACGCAACCATGCAAGAAAGAAATGAGAAATACAAATTCAATATGCATATTTTATCTTCGTCGATATATTTGGCGGATATCGTTCTATGCATTTATCTAAATCTGTCATTTATTATGAATTAGCATATTCAGAATCCATTATTGATAATTGTGACCAATGCTCTAGCCACGCCTCGAGTCTTGTGTGACTCAATGATTCATCACATTACCTTGCATTCTAAAGACAAAATCAGGTAGTGGATACACCTAATTACATTCGTTTACCATACGTGTTCAATCATCTAATTTTATAGGCTCAATCAGTATGTATTCAATTCTTCTTCATTTAACCTACAATGGTTGACACAATACAAACAAAAATACCTTTCATTCAAATGTAATCTGGCATTTCCTCCAAAAATGTAGTCACATGCCATAACACTAATACAATTACACAATGAAAAAGTATTTTCATCAAGAAATTGTACATGCATATACCCATGAACTCGTGTTCTCACTATGGCCTCATTATATATTTTCTTAGCCTCTTCCCATGCCCGTAGACTTAAAATAATAAAAGAAGGTAGAGACATAATTTTTCTCACATAAACTCATGACCATGATGGTTGCAAAACTCCTATGTTTGACGTTTATTTGAAGTTAGTAGTTTGGAATGAGGCAGCAAAAAATGGCAAAGGGTACGGAGGAATATTGGTTATAGTGAAATAAAAAGAAGGTTATCACATTCAGTTAGTGAAAGAAGATACAAATAAACAATATTTATGGTTCAAAATAACATAGAATGAGAGTGACATAAGAATTGCAGCATGGTATTTTGCACCTCAACTATCAAAAACTTACAAAAATAAGGGATTGGACTGCAAATATCCGTATGCAGCTTTAAAGCAAGGCATTGCCGCATATTCACAACAGGGAGAAGTTCTTTTAGAGGGAGATTACAATGCTATAACAACAAATCAACAAGCTAGTATTCTTTGTAGTAAAGAGGATCACAATCCTATCTGGTTCATTGAAGAGGAGAATTATCGATGGTTGAGATGCTCAGAAGATGACAAAGTTAGTAATCATTTTGGAGAGGAGTTTCTTACGTTGTGTGGTTCCTTCAACTTAATTATCTGCAATGGTCTAGATAGATGGAAAAAGTATGGGAACTTAGCTTGCAAAACATACAATGGGGAAAGTTTCATTGATTATGTTATTGGTTCACAGAGCCTAATAGAAATAATAGATGAAGTTAAGATCGGAGAGCATATTTGGGACTTAAAATCAGATCATAACCCAACTTATATAAATTTATCCTGGTTAGAAGAAAGATAGAATAGGAGGAAAACCCAATGTTCTCAACAAACGGCATCAAGGGGAAAAATTCTTCTAACACAAGAAAATCACACTATCTTCAAAACAATGTTGAAGAGATCAATTCAGAAGGATAAAATTGGTCCCCGAAGCCTCAACAGCCATGAGTTAACAAATATAATCTAGGGTGCACTTGAGAAGTGCAAAAGAGAAAAAAATAGGAAATCAGAATCAAATTGTTTTCCTGTGAATGCGTGGTTCGATGAGGAATTTGAAATGGAAAGGAGGACCTTGAAAATGGAAGGAGAGGGGAAGATGAATGTAAATTTATATAAACATATTTAAAAAAATAAAAAACATGAGTTCATGCAAACAAGGCAGGAAGAGTTGATATATCTAGGCAAGAATAATCCAAAACTTTTTTGGCAGGAACTTCAACCAAGGAAGAAGCAATTTGAAAATAATATTACAGCCAATCAGTGGTTTGAATATGCAAGGAAACTCTATGAAAAAAGTATTAGAGCTTGATTCTCCTCGCGGGATCAACACAAATACAAAGCTTTTCATAATACATGAGGTGGAGGAAGGAATTAAAAAGTCGAAAACAGGGAAGGCAAAGGACTTGGTTGAACTTCAAGCAAAATATCTAAAGTGGGGAATGAACATTTTGGCACCGCACATCATGGAAATATTCAACAACGTCCTTCAACAAGGATTCCCAAGGGATTGGACAACTAGTCTAGCAATTCCCCTTTTTAAAAGAGGAGACATTAATAATCCTTCCAACTATAGAACCATTATGATAAATCCTTTGTTTTCAAATATTTTTAGTGGCATGGTAGAAAATAGAATTAGTAAGCGGGCAGAAGTAAACTAAAAGAGGGCAAAAGGGAAAGCGGGTTTTAGGTCTCAGCATTCTACAGTGGATCATGGTATCATGTTGAGACACATTGTTGAAAAGGTTTGGGGGAGAAAAGAAGAAGTATTTTGTTGCTTTGTTGACTTCAAAAAGGCATTTGACATGGTCCCTAGAGATAATTTGTGGCGTAGAATGGAAGAAATTGAAATTCCTTTACAATATAGATTTGTTGTCCATAGGCTTTATGAAGAGGTGAAAGTCAAAAAAAAAACTTCAGCAGGCATTTCAGAAAGTTTTACAAGTGACATTCGAGTCAAGCAAGGATTCCCTTTATCCCCCACCCTTTTTGGTTTATATATTGACAAACTAGAAGAGTGGCTAAATTTGCAAGGTGGGGATGGCGTTCGATTGGGGGAGTTTGTGATAAAGCTTCTTATATATGCCGATGATCTTGTGATGGTTGCTAAATCGTCCCATGGATTTCAGATGCACCTATATGCCCTTGATCATTTTTGTAAACTAGTGGGGATGCAAGTCGATACCAGTAAGACCAAAATAATGATTTTCTCTAATAAAAGGAAGAAAAGCCAGCATATGTTCTACTTTGAAGGCAACACTCTTAAAGAAGTAAATGAATACAATGTTGGAAATATTGTCATTGATGGCAAAGGAACAGAAAGGAGCAGCACCGAAATTATCATTGAGAACAAAGGAGCAGATCAGGATCAACTGGAGTATAAAGGAGCAATAAGGGAAAGAAGGCAAAATTTAAGTAGAAAAGCATAAAAGAGAGGCAGAGGAGGAGCAAAGAGTAAAAGAGAGGTAGAGGAGCAGCATTAGAGGAAAAGGAGCAAGGCAGAGGAGCAGTAGAGAGGCAAGGAGCAGCAGAAGAGGCAAGGAGTAGCATTAGACCATTAGCAAAGGCAAAGGAGTAGATAGGAGCAACATTAGAATCAAAGGAGAAAAGGTAGCAAAGGCAGTTAAGGCAGCAAAGAAGCAAAGGAGAAGATCAGGGGCAACAAAGGCAGTTAAGGCAGCAAAGAAGCAAAGGAGAAGATCAGGAGCAACAAAATGTAGTAAAGAGACAACCAAAATTATAGGAGAAGAATGAAAAAGAGGCAAAAGAAAATCGTGAACGACTTCGGTCGAGTCAGACTATTTTGAGTTCAGAACAATGCACCAGGGCGCGTGCAGTTCAAAGGGTCAAGTTGGTTCGCGTGCATATAATCTGAACATTGCGTTGTATGAATATGAATAGTGAACGAAGTTCCTAAGAACTTCGCTGGAGATCAAAGTATGGCAGAATGGGTTGTATTACAGACGCGATTCTATTGACAGAGATCAGTGTGCGGGTGGAATGGACGATGAGGATCAAGTCGCATAAATAATAGCGAGTGATGAATGGACCAGATCACAGAAGACAGTTGGCGCACATCGCAATCGGTGACTTTTATATTTACGTGTTAAGAAATCGCAAGTAAAAATTTTTAAGTTGCGATGTGATGAAGTGAACATGTGTGGGTGCAGGTCCATCGCATATCGCATAGCACATGCAATATGGTATAACTATTAACGGCGTAGAGGTAAATGTTTGAAATTTCGATTTGCGATGGGTTAAATTCCACGACGTGCAATAAGGTTTTGGGGTTGATTGTCGATGAGTTAAAATATACAGTTTGTGATAAGACATGGAAATTGTGAAATGCGAAGTGCAAGAGATGACATGGAAAGATGAGGTGGCAATGACATGGTGATGACATGGAAGTGACGTTGCGATGATGTGGCAATGATGTGGAGATGACATGGCAGTGTCGTGTCGATGATGCGGCAATGACGTAGTGATGACATGGCAGTGACGTGGAAAGGTGACGTGGCACGATGACGTAGAGATGATGTGGACTTGGCCCACATATCGCACATTGCAAGCTCAGGAGGATAAGCACTCAAGAATTATGTTAAAGTGTCAAAGTGCGAAATGTGATAAGTGTATCGGATGCAATATGATTCAAAGCTAAATTCTAGAGGATTTAAAGTCTAGCATGGGACCTATTCGCATACCACACATCACTATCAGAAATTATTATCTTTATATGTTAATTCATCGCAATTTAATTGTTTTAAGTTGTGATGCGACAAGAAGTGCGGTTTGAGATGTGATGCGATCGCATATCGCATATGATAAGAGGAAAATTTTGGTTGCTATGAGTTAACTCTTGCGACATGCAATAAGGGATGGATGCGATGTAGCTTCAGAGTTAAATTGCAAAGGATTTCAAATCCGGAATAATGCCTTTTTGTGAAGAAATCGCTTCAGAGGAGGAAAAGTAGGATTATAACGTAAAATCTATGGAACGCCGAAATGCGATAGATGTGACCAGACGCGATATCGTTCAGAGATAAATATTAATATATTTCAGATCTAGGGTTCTCTGTGGAAACTCTTGTTTTACGAAGAAAAAACTGAACGCAAGAAAAAGACTCGGGCATATAAAGAAAAATATGAACAGGAGTAGACTTGGGTAAGACCCGACTCTAAGTGCAGAACGGTGTTATGCGGTTGTGGCAGTGAGTTAAAAGGAAAGGTTGAATGCAAGAGGAAAGACTCGGGCAAGTGACTCGATACTTGTGCAAGGTTAGTGTGGTTGCCTAATAAAAAAATTCTGAACGCAGCAGAAGGAGACTTGAGTAAGTGACCCGACACAGAGCAAAGGAGTAGGTGAAGGTTGAACGTTGGGGGCACGAACAGAAGAGGCAGATTCAAGCAAAAGGAGATATAGTGGCACTGATGGAAACGTGCCAACTGGGTCAAGTCGAGAAAAAAACGTTTGCGAAGAATTGTTATGATATAACTGCAAAAACAGAAAATACAGTGACAACAACAGAAAGGAAAAATGCACAACGACCCAAGAGTTTAAATGGCTGAGTGAAATATATTTGTTGTAACTGTAAATGTAAATTCATTGATTATTTTATATTGTTTGTGATGCAAAGGCAAGTCTCCATAGGCATAGGAAAAACTCCATGAGTGTTGTAATGATTATATCTGATATAATAACGTGAACTAAAGAATGAGGAATCAAATAGGTGGAAGGCATAGGGTCAGGCCTGTTCACTTTGTGTTCCTTGTAGAATGCAAACAGTCATGTAGTTATCTGTATAAAACATGTAATATCAATGTGTATAGAAAGGTTAGAAGGTTGCAGAATGGAAGAGAGCGGAAAAATGTAAAAGAGATGCAGAAGGTTAGAGAGTGGAAGATTGAGAGTGAGAAAATAGAGATGTTGTGCACATATAGAGCTGATATGAAGAAGATATGAAGGTTGAAAAGGAAGCAGTGAAGAAGGAGTAAAACAGAGCTGATATCCAGGTAAATCAGCATATGATTTTTATTTTAGTGTGTGGGAGTTGGTGCTTCTGTTTCAAGTTGGAGCTTGATAGATGGCCATTTGTAGCTGGTTTAGATAGGAGCCTCCTGTGGGTTGTAACCTGCAGAAAATAGATGGGATTTGGAGCTTCCTAGCAAGTTGTAGCTTGCGGAAATTGAGGTAGTAACCTCCTGTAGGTTGGAGACTATAGAAAATCAGTTGTGAGAGGGATTTGGAGCTTGCCTTTGCATCACAACAATAATAAGATGTGGTTTACTCCCTTATGGGTTTCCACTTATATCTGTTGTCTATGTTCATGATGATTATGTGTTGATGTAGTGTGTTTAATCTTCTTATTACTTGTTGACCACACATTAAGTTTTTTGATTCATTATATATTAATTTTCTTATGAAATAGAGGTGTAAATAAATTTAAAGAAAAGAGTTTTAAATGTCCATGACTGTGCTAAATTGATTCACCCCCCCCCCCTTCTCATTTTAGCTAAGGGTTCATCAATTGGTATCAAAGCAGGTTCCTTTGGTGTAAGCCTAATAGCTTGAAGGAGATCTGGTTGAGTCATGGAATATCAAAATGTACCCATGTTGAGTACAACAAACTTTCCTGAATTGAGAGATAAGGTAAACATATTTAATGGCTTATGAACCTGAGGTATGGAAGCTTGTATGTGATGATTACTGCACAGACTCTCCCTCTTTACAGGAACAACAGTGGAATGCCTAGGAAAAATGTTTGATACATAACAGTATTCATAACAATGATCTTGATTCAATAATGGATTTAACTTCTGCAAAAATAAATTTGGAATAGATTGCATCTCATGCATGAAGGAGACACTAGTGGTTGCATTATCAAGAAGGAGAAGATAAATAAGAAGAAGAAGAAAAATTCCTTTCAAAATGAAAAAGGTCAATGAAATGAGATACCTGCTAGGGTGAATGGATGTGATTGCCATGAAGAAATTATAGCTGAAGGAAAAGCCAAACCTGACACAGCCTTGACTGAAATAGAAAGATTGAAGAATGAAAACAAATACCTTAAGACACTAGTGAAAATATGTGATGAGAGAGAATATGAAGATAAGGAATAAATTGTTGGCCTGAAGGCACAACTTGAAGAAGCAAGGAGTTTATGAAGAATGATTAATAACCAGCTCAAGAAGAGAGATACACAATATGAAAGACTAGATGAAGAGGAAGCTAAATTTTTTAGAAGATTGGACAGAGGCACAGGTGAGCACAAAGGTAAGCTTCCATTAATTTTTTAAACTATGGAAGAGTGGGCCACTGGGCCTCAAAATGTCCCAATAAGATAACAGAGAATCAGTCTAAAGGGAAAGAGAAAAGAAGCTCCTATAATATGCAGAAAGGGAAGAAATTTAAGAGAAAAATCCCTTTTTTCTAGCAAGATAACAGTGCATCTGAAAGCTTAGATGAATCCTCAGATGAAAATGGAATCTCAGAATTCGCATTAATGATTATGGATGATCTTGAAGATGATCCTCTGGAATCTGAAGAAGAAGGTAAGGTAGACCGTGAGGGCGATATGGTGAGTGCCCTAAAGGAAATTGATAGAATCAAGCTCAAGACTAGAAAACAGAAGGAATCCTTCTGAAATATGTTAAGGAAGAACCAAAATATGAAGATTTTATTAAGTTAAAGATTGAACTAGAAGAATCAAGGAAAGTAGAAGACATTATGTTGCAGCAAATAAGAGAGAAAATTCAGGAATGTGGAAGATTTGAAGAAGAGGTGGTGAGTCTGGGGAAGAAATTGGAAAAGGCTCAAACTGATGTAACAATGAACATTCAGCAGTTAAAAGGTGTTGAACAATTGGAAAGGATATTGAATTTAAAAATATCTCCTCTTGTAAAGACTGGGATAGGATATGAAGGAGAATCCAGAAAGTTGAAGGCAGAGGATAAGAAAGCTATTACTTTTGTGAAATCTGTAATAAAGGAAAATGATAACTATCATCAATATGATATTATTTCAGCTAGAAGACTGGTAGAATAAAGGAGCAGGTTGTGTAAGCAGCTTGAAGATGAGATTGCCTCCATGGAGAAATCAGAGAAGGCGGACATTGAAAGGGATGATGAAGCAGCTCAAAAAGGATCCACAGAAGCAGAAGCCAGCAAGAACTTGATGTGTAATGAAACAAACATAAACAAGTAGCAACATCAAGAGACAAAGAATCCGAGGAAGAAGCAAGCAGTTGCAAAAATCTCAATTTCTTCTGAAGATCAATTAAACAAGTTCAAAAGATCTCAAAGGAGGATCTTTCCTCCTATGAAAAATATCACATGTTTCTCTAGTCATAAACCAGGACACATTGTAGCACTTTGTAATACAAGGCATGTCAACTTTAACCAGCAAAAGATGCAGCAAATGAGAAGACCCCCTAAAGCAAGCAAATGGGAAAGAAAAATTTCACCGAGTACACAAATCATTTCCAAGGCTATTGTTATTCATGCAATGAATTTGGACATAAATCTGTTGAATGTAAACTATGTTCAAAATGGAGCACAAAATTTTATACACCATCTCAAACGTACCTAGGTAAAATAAGATGTTATGTATGCCACAATATTGGACACAAAGAAAATGATTGTAGGTTGCCATATACATTAAAGGACTCTAGAAAGATGATGGAACCAAATCAAATCAGACCAAACTGTGAATCAAAAGGATATGCAGATATTATGAGGAACCCTAAGAAAGTATGGAAGAAGAATAAAAAGGGGGAGCCTCTTACTTCAATAACATAATGAACCTATCATAGTCTCAAGGGGAGCTGCTCTAGAAATCAATGCATATATCCAGTCAATGATAGAAAAGAAGCAACATCCTAGGGGAAGAGAAGTTCATAAAAAATCCACATAAGAGTTTTCAAAGAAGAGTTGCTTGGAATCAGAACAGCTAAAATTTCAGGAAGGGAAAGGACAATTCCTCTGGCATAGAACTATAGAGGAAGAAGGACACCTAAAGCATTCAATAGCCAATAGGTTGATGGAAGAAGAGGAAGCAGCAAGCAGCCATGGTGGTAAAGGGAACATTAGTCACGAACTTGGAAACTAAGAGCATGATTACACTATGTGTCTCACTGCAAGTGTTGATAATGAAACAAAATTATTTTAAGAAGGATGAATAAGAAAAATGATATTATTATTATATCATTACAAATATCCATCCCAAGTGTTATTATTGGAACAATGGTATGATACAGGTCCTCAGGATCAGAATATTATGGTATGCATCATGGTGGTGGTATGGTAGAAATACATCAAGGAAGTAGTCACAGCATTATCAGCATTATAATATGTGTGGATTAAGTTTTGATTTATATGATTAGTGCAAAGTATCTTCTAGTTGAAAATTTTAGAGAATATCGAGTTGCGTTATCAAAGCATGGAAAGGTCAGTAAAATATCAGAGCATCATTATCTTATGTCTGTTGATGTGTTATATTGAGCGTTGAAGAATCATGTAGTCTTGGATATGAATGTATCCCTTTTCAAGTCAGTATTGATATACTTTCAAGGCCTTTTTCTTAAATAATCTATAAGCTTGTTGAATTATGTCTAATGAAATTTCAAGTAGCCAAATTGAAGATGTTTCCCGAAGAACATGGGGATAGAATAGTTTAAATGTCTGAAGTATGATGGGTTAGTTGTGTTAATATTATTGTTGAAGGTCAAGAGTCTATTATTGATTCATCTAAAACTTACTTCAGTAGAAAGGAATAATTGATATTTCACCATTGCAGAGAGTTGACCATTGAACTACATACCCCCTTGTGTCATAAATAAAAGTGTATATTTTATAGTAAGATTGTCCAATGCATGGAATGTATCAAGCCTAGAGGGTTTTATGCTTAAATATGTAACTCTTCAGTATTAAATTCATTGGACCTTTTAGATTGAAAGATATTGTTTAATCTTACAATAAAGTGTAAGCTCTGTTTGAACTCGTTGTTCACATTAGCATCAAGGGCTTTTGACTTGTAGTGATTACATATTCATCATAAGTCTATCACATATCACTATCATCAAGCAGCAAGGAACAAAATAACAAAACATTCTATTGTGACATGCCTTCCATAATTCTCATGAGTTGTGACAGCATCAGTTTGTTGTGTATATTCATTTAATAGCAAAAGAACTGAATGAAGGATGCTTATACTAAACTCAAAGAGGAGCTGCTCTAGGAAGCACCCAAACATTATTATTGGAGCAGCATTGGTATTGGAGCAATCATTACTGATGTGTTGAACTTGCATTGAAGTTAGGCACGTTTTTGTTTTGGAGGTAAGCAGATAAAGGAATGATAAAACTATGAACAGTATGTCTTTGAGACTCCAATTAAATAAATTGAAAATTTCTTCCTGAAACGCTTTGTGATAAAACAATTTATTGATCCCGCATCTCCACCAGTAAAAAAGGTTAATGATTCCAGAATCAGATTTTGTATATTGTTGATTATTGTTGAGAAAAATGGGGAGCTCAATACAAATAACTAAGAGTATGAAGGGCATCATAACTATGGTTGTATGTGCGAGCCGAAGTGAAAATTACCGCATGGATTATCAATGGGTATCATATTATCTCATGGCCTTGGATGCATAGACACTTTTGGCATAAGTGTATACCACAGAGATCAGATATATCAAGCTCTAACCATTAGTCTTCCTTAAGCATGTGTAACACATAAAAGTAATGTAATAGTGGTATGTGGCTGAATTTTAGAATCCCTTATAAGAAAGTATGAGCGGCTAGCCTATGAACCAAGTTCTGTGCAAAGACATCCTTGAATCTGCAACGAAATCACCGTGTAATCTGGTAGTAAAGGTGAACTGTGGTTGCAAAAGATATATCGGCATCATCATATTTGAACATATGTGTACTGCAGATTTGTATTGTAGAAGAAGACATATTCCATCTACAATATTCCTCAACAGATATGTATCTGAGATGAAGATCATAATATAGGTTGAAGTATTTTTGGAGCAGACTTTATATATCATATGGAGAATTCTCAGTATTTTTGTATTATTCCAATGATGCATTTCTAGTTATATAACTCTGGTACAGTTTTTTCTATGGAGTGTCCTTATCATCAACTTCAACATTATACAAATGCAAGGAGTCTGTGCTTTGGGATGGTATCATCTTACTATGTATATGCATACAAGTTCAATGATTCCCAAAGTGTTCTCCCAACAATGCTTATACACCAAATGGAGCAAGATTCCCAGCCAGGTATGTGGACAGAATGAAGAATGCTTATGAAGAACTCTAATAAGGCAATGATGGAAAATACATTGGAAAAATGTGTAACCCTTTGTCATTGATGTCAAAGGGGGAGGAAAATCAAGCAAAGGAAGATAGACACTTCTCAGAATGAAAGGGGAGGAAGTGTTGCCATCAATTCCAGAGGGGGATACTGTTGGAAATATTGTCATTTATGGCAAAGGAACAGAAAGGAGCAACACCAAAATTATCATTGAGAACAAAAGAGAAAATTTGGATTATCTGGAGTATAAACGAGCAATAAGGAAAATAAGGCAAAACTTAAGAAGAGAAGCATGAAAGAGAAGCAGAGGAGCAGAAAAGAGTAAAATAGAGGCAGAGGAGCGACATTAGAGGCAAAGGAGAAAGGCGGAGGAGCAGCAGAGGGGTAAGGAGCAGCATTAGAACATTATCAAAGGCAAAGGAGAAGAGAGGAGCAACATTAGAATCAAAGGAGCAAAGGCAGTTAAGGTAGAAAAGAAGCAAAGGAGAAGATCAGGAGCAGCAAAATGTAGTAAAGAGACAACAAAAATTATAGGAGCATCATGACAAAGAGGCAAAGAAAAATCCTAAATGAGTTGGTTTGAGTCGAACTGTTTTGAGTTCACAACATTGCACGAGGGCGCGTGTAGTTCAACGGGTCGAGTCGGGTCACGTGCATATAATGTGAAGACTGTGTTGTATGAATACGAATAGTGAACAAAATTCCTATGAACTTCACTGGAGATCAAAGTATGGTAGAACGGGTTTTATTACAGACATGGTTCTATTGACAGAGATTATTGTGCGGGTGGAACGGACGGTGAGGATCAAGTCGCAGAAATGATAGCGAGCAATGGATGGACCAGATCACAAAATATGGTTGGTGCACATCGCAATCGACGACTTTTATATTTACGTGTTAAGCAATCGCAAGTTAAATTGTTAAATTTGTGATGCGATGAAGTGAACATGTGTGGGCGTAGGTCCATCGCATATCACATAGTGCATGCGATGTGGTATAACTATTAATGGCCTAAAGGTAAATTTTCGAAATTCCTATTTGCGATGGGTTAAATTCCGCGACGTGCGATAAGGTTTTCGGGCCGATTGTTGATGAGTTAAAATATACGGTTTGTGATAAGACACATAAATCTCAAAATGCGAAGTGTGAGAGATGACATGGAAATATGATGTGGCAATGACATGGCGATGACGTGGCAGTAACGTGGCAATGACAAGGCAATGACATGGCAGTGACATGGCGATGACGTGGTAGTGACATGGAAATTACATGGCAATGACGTGGCAGTGACATGGCACGATGACGTAGAGATGACGTGAACCTGGCTCGCATATCGCACATAGCAAGCTCAGGAGGATAAGCACTCAATAATCATGTTAAAATTCTGAAGTGCGAAATGTGATATGCTTCAAAGCTAAAGTCTAGAGAATTTAAAGTCCGGTGTGGGACCCATTCACATACCGCACATCGCTATTGGCGATTCTTATATTTATATGTTAATTCATCACAAGTTAATTGTTTTATGTTGCGATGTGACAAGAAGTGCAGTTTGTGATGCAATGCGATCACATATCGCATGTGATAAGAGGAAACTTGTTATTGTTATGAGCTAAATCTTGCGACATGCGATAAGGGGTGGATACGATGTAGCTTCAGAGTTAAATTGCAAAGGATTTCAAATCCGGAATAAGGCCTTTTTGTGAAGAAATTGCATCGGAGGAGGAAAAGGAGGATTATAATGTGAAACCTATGGAATGTGAAATCCAATAGATGTGATCGGACGCAATAACATTCACAGGTAAATATTAATATATTTCAGATCCAGGGTTCTCTATGGATATGTCTATTTTACGAATAAAATATTGAATGCAAGAAAAAGTCGGGCGTATAAAAAAAAATCTGAACGGGAGTAGACTCGGGTAAGACCCGACTCTAATTGTAGAACAGTGTTATGCAATTGCAACAGTGAGTTAAAAGGAAAGGTTGAACGCGAGAGGAAATACTCAGGCAAGTGACCGGATATTCGTGCATGGTTAATGTGGTTGCTTAATAACAAAAGTATGAACGCAGCAGAAGGAGACTCAGGTAAGTGACCCGACACAAAGCAAAGGAGGAGGTGAAGGTTGAACACTGTGGGCACGAGCAGAAGATGCAACGTTGGGAAAAAGGAGATATGGTGGCACTGGTGGAAACGTGACAGCTGGGTCAAGTCGGGAAAAAAGCGTTTGTGCAGAATTGTTATGATATAACTACAGAAACAGAAAAGATAGCGACAGTAGCTGAAACGACAAATGCACAACGAGCCAAGAGTTGAAAGGGTTGAGTGAAATATACTTGTTGTAATTGTAAATGTAAATTCATTGATTATTTTATATTGTTTGTGATGCAAAGGCAAGTCTCCATAGGCATAGGAAAAACTCCATGAGTGTTATAATGATTATATCTGATATAATAACCTGAACTGAAGAATGAGTAATCAAATGGGTGGAAGGCATAGGATCAAGCCTATTCACTTCATATTCCCTGTAGAATGCAAATAGTCATGTAGTTATCTGTATAAAACATGTAATATCAGTGTGTATAGAAAGGTTAGAAAGATATAGAATGGGAGAGAGCAGAAAAATGTAAAAGAGTTTCAGAAGGTTAGAGAGTGGAAGATTGAGAGTGAGCAGATAGAGATGTTGTGCACATCCAGAGCTGATATGAAGCAGATATGAAGGTTTAAAAGGCATCAGTGAAGAAGAAGTAAAACAAATATGATATCCAGGTAAATCAGCATATGATTTTTATTGTAGTGTGTGGGAGTTGGTGCTTCCATTTCAAGTTGGAGCTTGATAGATGGCCAGTTGTAGCTGGTTGAGGTAGGAGCCTCCTGTGGGTTGTAGCCTATAGAAAATAGATGGGAATTTGAGCTTCCTTGCAAGTTGTAGCTTACAGAAATTGAGGTAGTAGCCTCATGTAGGTTGGAGCCTATAGAAAATCAGTTGTGAGAGGGAGTTGGAGCTTGCCTTTGCATCACAACAATAATAAGATGTGGTTTTCTCCCTTATGGGTTTCCACTTATATCTGTTGTCTATGTGCATGATGATTATGTGTTGATGTAGTGTGTTTAATCTGCTTATTACTTGCTTCCCACACATTAAGTTTGTTGATTCATTATATATTAAGTTTCTTATGAATTAGAGGTGTAAATAACTTTAAAGAAAAGAGTTTTAAATGTCCATGAATGTACTAAATCGATTCACCCCCTCCCCCTCTTTAGCTAAGGTTTCATCATACAAGTACCTAGGGATCGATTTCAACAACAAGCTTAATTGGGAGGATTGCAGAGAGAAAATAATTTTAGGAGGGTGGAAAGCATTGTATGCACTTCAAAACAGATGTAGAGAAGCAGAGTTATGGGATTGGAACACGATCAAAGTACTTTTTGGACTCCTAGTTTTTCCAGTGCTATATGGGTGTGAATTGTGGGCTAGCAGCATCCCTATTTCAAAATGGAAACAAATTGAAAAAAATTAAAAACACTTGATCATGAGCAAGTTCAAAATAAAAATTTTGGTTCCCTATGAGATAATGTTGAGTGAAACAGGGGCAAATCCCATCGAAGAAATTTCCATGGTGCGTCTTATAAGGTATCTAAAAAGAATTGAGAAAATGGGAGGATATAGATGGCCAAAATTTATCTTCAATGAAGGTATGTGTGAAAGAAAGAAATCTTGGATGAGACAAAACAGAAAATGGATGCAAAAATGGAATATTTACCTTAATGCATGTCCCACAAATAGAAGGGACTTAAATAATTTTGTGTTGGAGAAGTTTCGTAAGGGTATATGGGGAAAAGATTTGGGTATAAAGAGGAAGTATTATGTTCAGGAATTCAACCCCACTTTTGATCTCCAACAAAAAGAGTCCATTGGAGCTAGCATTCCGTGAAGAGCAAAGGTTCTTATTTCTCAATTAAGAACTAACTCACATCAACTTCGGTGTGAAACGAGATGGTGGAAGAGACCTAAAGAAGCTTGGGAAGAAAGGGTATGTACTTTTTGCACTTCTGGGGCAGTGGAATCATAAAAGCATTTTATTTTGGAATGTTATGCTTTCAGAGACATCAGGGACAGTTACCGCTGTATGTTAGCATCAATTCTGTGGCATTGTCTTTCCAGTGAGGGAACTATTAGAAGGTTGGGTCAGCTCATCATCAATTTGAGTAATAAAAGGATTGAATTACAGAAGACAAAAAAAACAAGGAAGTTGGTAGTCCCGTAGACTATTTTTAGTCTCGTGCAAGTTAAAATATCATTCATTCATTCATGTGTTTTTGGAGAAAAGCGGCCTTTTATGAAAGCCTAAAATCACTCCACAATTTTCACTAAATATTCTATAATTTATCCCCTAAACCTCTCATACCTCAAAAGGCAGATTCTCATACATCTAAGTCTATCCATACATTTTCTCATGTCTTCTATAATAATAAAATAAACTAAGAATATTTACAATTATGAAAATAGAATTCATTTTCAATGTTGAAGCCTCGTTGGAGCTTCTTTCAAAAAACATGATTGATTTGTGAAGCTCTAATTCTCCTGCATCACTATTCATTATGAATACTTCCCTAGCTAAGAGGAATTGTTGAATTTTGTAGCTATGGTTGGTCTTAATAGTGTATATTTTAGCGCTTGTAATGTATAAAGAATTTGTAATACATTTTTTTTATTTCATTTTGATTATTTATGTAGGTTTTAACCCTGTACAGAAATTATCTGCAAACAAATCTTAAAAACAGAAAATAAAAAATAGCGAGAGCATAAAACATAAAACAAATATACACAGATATTTTCCCCTAGATCCCAAATCGGGACGACCAGCTTGATTTTTCATTATATTCCTTTTAGTGTTACAACACATATATATACATGTCGAAGCATACATAAACCCCAATCCATTAACCCTGGATTAGAACCTAACCATAGTTCCCTTGACCAGATCTACAAAATACCAGGGACCGAAAACCATCATGCCGCAAAACCATGTGCAAACCCATGCACAAAACCATGGCATGTCCGCCCACCGAAAAATAGGGTCCAAAAAAATTTTGTCGGGGCACTGCCTCGGACCCCGAATAGGGGGTGCTGTCGCCCCCTCCTACTGCGCCATGTTAGATTTAAATGAGAAATTTTTGAAAATTAAAATTTAAACTTTGGCTCCAAAATAGTCAGTTTGATCCTCCCTCAGGTCAAGTTGACCCCAGTGAAGAAACACACCCATTGGCGAAGGTTTAACACTATATAAATGCATTCAACCTCCTCCACAAAGGCACCATTTGACCACACACAAGAAATAAGTTTATGGGCATCCAAATGAATGATAAAGGAGAAAGATGAAGAACTCTCTCTCTCTCTCTCTCTCTCTCTCTCTCTCTCTCTCTCTCTCTCTCTGGATCGCATTTCTCTCTTTAGACCTCACACATGTGAATTTTGAGCAAGTCGAGTTATAGGGCCGAATTGTAGGATCAAAATTGCAAGGTTCAGTTGCAGGGTCAAAAATGCAGGGTTGAAGTTGCCGGACAAATTTGTAGACCGGTTTAAGGGCTTGATATGAGGGTTGTGGACCAAGTTTGACCATAAGCTTTGTTGGTCAGTTTGACCTCGTATTTGACTAGCAACACCAAAAAGGTTGTTAGGTTTTTCCCCTAAGTGGTTTTTTTGAGGGTAAATCATGTGTTCTCTTTGTGCATTGTGATCTCTATTGTCTTTATGATTTTATGGTTGAATTTTTGTAGTGTAAAAACCTCAAGGATAAACTGGAATTGTTAAAATAATATATCTATCATTAAAAGTAATTATTAGTATTACATAAATATTGTATTTGTATCTATTGCACTTGAAAACTCAACATAAAGGAGCTATAATGAAACAAGGCATGATGGAGATTGATGGACACCATATATCTTATATCTTGCTTCCATGAATTGTTGAAAAACTTTAGAGAAAGAGAATGGGAGCTTGCTCCAGGTACAATTATGTTGTGTTGGGTGCATCGAGGGGTTCGTAGGGGGGGGACCGCATCCCCCTCTGTTGGGGGGTTCGCAAGGGGGCAGAAGCCCCTTTACACAGGGTTTGATATAGCACCCCGAAAAAAAATTTAAAAAATAAATAAATAAATAAATAAAAATAAAAATTGCAGACCGAAGGATGGTGGGCAGACCCAGCCATGGTTTTGTACATCATTTTTGTGCATGGTTTTGGGCATGCTGGTTTTTCTCACAGTGTTTTGTAGATCCAAAGCTATGGTTATGTTCTAATCCAGGGTTAATAGATTGGGGGTTTATGAATTCTTTGACATGCATATAATGTACTCTAGCATTGAAAGGAATATAATGAAAAATCAATCTGTTTTTTCCAGTTTTGAGCTCCAAGAGAAAATATTTCTTTATATTTTTTATTCTCGCCATTTTATATTTTTTGTTTTAAAGAATTATTTTATAAATAATTTTCTTACAAAGTTAAAACCTTCAGAAATGGTGATCCTCAATATCATAAATCCTGCTAGACATGCCACAAGCAATATCATTTGATTCTCTTAGACTTAACCTTGTATTAGTCTCAAGGTAGAACAAATTAGAGGTAGAAATCATTTGGCAATATGGATATGAAATGAAATGAAATTTTAACGTCCATGAGACTAAAAATAGTCTATGGGACTATGAGTTCCATGTTTTTCGCCTTTTTCATTTCATTTCTTTTCTTATTCAAATTGATGATGAGCTTGCCCAACCTTCTAACAATCTCACCGTTGAAAATACAATGCCAAGAAACCGATGCTAACATATTCCCATAACTTTCTCTGATGTCTTTGAACGCATCACATTCCAAAATGAAATTTTTTTCCGAATCAACTGCCCCAGACGTGAAAAATGTACACACTCGTTCTTCCCAAGCTTCTTTAGGCCTTTTCCACCATGTTGTTTCACACCAAAGATGATGCGAGTTTAGTTCTTAATTGAGCAATAAGAACCTTTTCCCTCCACGAAATGTTAGCTCCAATGTACTCTTTTTGTTGGATACCATGCGTAGGGTTGAATTCTTCAATGTATTACTTCTTCTTTCTACCCAACTCTTTTCCCCATACCTATTTACGAAACTTCCCCATAACAAAATTATTTAGCTCCTTGCTATTTGTGGGACAAGCATTGAGGTAGATATTCCATTTTTGCATCCATGTGTAGTTTTGTCTCATCCATGTTTTCTTTCTTTCACTCATGCCTTCTTGGAGATAACGTTAGGCCATCTACCTACTCCCATTTGCTCAATTATTTTTAGATATCTTATGAGTCGCACCATAGCAATTTCTTTGATGGGATTTGATCCTGTTTCACTCAACATTATCTCATAAGGTACCGAACTTTTTATTTTGAACTTACTCATGATCAAGCGTTTTTGGATTTTCTCAATTTGCTTCCATTTTGAGACAGGGGTGCTGCTAGCCCACAATTCACACCCATATAACATCACTGGAAAAACTAGGATTCCAAAAAGCACTTTAATCATTTTCCCATCCCATAACTCTGCCTCTCTACATCTGTTTTGAAGAGCATATAATGCTTTCCCCCCTCCAAATATTCTGTTCTTTCTGCAGTCCTCCCAATTAAGTTTGCTGTTGAAATCTATCCCAAGGTATTTGTACTCATTTAATTCTTCAAGAATTTTTCCTTAAATAAGAACGTATGATGAATCAGCTTCCTTTTATTAGAGAAAATCATTACCTTGGTCTTGCTAATATTGACTTGCATCCCCACTGCTCTACAAAAATTCTCAAGGGAATATAGGTGCATCTGCAATCCATGGGCCGATTTAGAAATCAATACAAGATCATCAACATATAAAAAAAGCTCTATCACAAAATCCCCCAACCGAACACCATCCCCACCTTGCAAAATTAGCCACTCTTCCAATTTATCAATATATAAACCAAAAAGAGTAGGGGGTAGAGGGCAACCTTGATTGACTCCAATGTCACTTCTAAAGCTTTCTGAAATACCTGCTGAGGTTCTAATTTTGACTTTCACCTCTTCATAAAGTCTATGGATAGCAGCTCTATAATGCAAAGGAATTTCAAGTTCTTCCATTCTACGCCACAACTTATCTCTAGGGACTGTGTCAAATTCCTTTTTGAAGTCAACAAAACAACAGAATACTTATTCTTTATCCCCCCAAACCTTTTCAATAATGTATCTCAACGCGATGTCGTGATCCACTATAGAATGCTTTGGCCTAAAACCCACTTGTCATTTTGCCCTCTTTTCTTTTACTTATGCCCACTTACTGGTTCTATTTTCTACCATGTTGTCGAAAAGCTTTACAAACAAAGGATTAATCATAATAGTTCTATAATTGGACGAATTATTGTCTCCACTTTTAAAAAGTGGTATTGCTAATCTAGTTGTCCAGTCTCTTGGGAATCCTTGTTGAATGATGTTGTTGAATATTTCCATGATGTGTGGTGCAAGAGTGTTCCTTCCCCATTTTAGATATTGTGCTTGAAGTTCAACCAAGTCTTTTGCCTTTCTTGTTTTCAACTTTTTAATTCCAATCTCCACCTCCTGTAATGTGAAGAGTTTTGTAGTTGTGTTGAGCCCCGGGGGAGGCTCAACCTCTGATTCCTTCTCCTAGAGTTGTCTTGCTTCTTCCTGTGTTGAAGTTCTTGCCAGAAAATTTTTGGGTTATTCTTGCCTAGATATATTAACTCTTCTCACCTTGTTTGCATGAACTCATCTTTTTTCCTTTTTAGTATCTTCTTATATAACTTTACATTCATCTTCTCCTTCCCTGTCTTTTTCAAGGTTCTCCTTGCCATTTTTCATTCCTCGTCAAACCAAGCATTTACAGGAAAACAATTCAATTTTGATTTCCTATTTTTTTCTCTTTTGCATTTCTCAAGTGCCCTTTGAATTATATTTGTTAACTCATTACTGTTGAAGCTTTGGAAACTATTTTTCTCTTTCTGAATTAATCTCTCCAGCATCGTCTTGAATATAGTACAATATTCTTGTGTTAGAAGAATATTTCCCCTTGGTAGTGATTTCCGAGAGCATTGGGTTTTTCTCTTATGTTGCACTTCTTCTACCCATGATAAATTCATATAAATTGGGTTATGGTCTGATTTTAAGTCCCAATTATGCTCTCCAATTTTAACTTCATCTATTTTTTCTATCAAGCTTTGTGAACAAAACACATAATAAACGACACTTGCCCCATTGTATGTGTTGCAAGTGAAGTTCCCATACCTTTTCCATCTGTCCAGACCATTACAAATAATTAAGTTAAAAGCCCCACACAGTGTAAGCAATTCCTCTCCAAAATTATTGCTAACTTTGTCATCTTCTGAACATCTCACCCATTGGGGATTCTCCTCTTCAATGAGCCAAATAGGATTTTGATCCTCTTTGCAACAAAGAATATTAGCTTGCTGATTTTTGTTCTAGCATTAAAATCACCCACTAAAATCACTTCTCCCTGCTTGTAGTACGCAACAATATCTTGCTTTAAAGCTACATATGGATCATTGTTGTCTAGCCCCTTATTTTTGTAAGTTTTTGAGACTTGAGGGGGAAAATAGCATGCTGCAATTCTTATGTGATTCTCATTCTCTGATATTTTGAACCATAAATATTGTTTATTTTCATCTTCTTTTATCAACTGAATGTGACAGCCTTCCTTTTCTTTAACTAAAACTAGTATTCCCCCATACCCTTTGCTATTTTTTGCTACCTTGCTCCAAACTGCTAACTTCAGATAACCGTCAAACACAGGAGTTTTGCAACCATCATGTTCATGAGTTTCCGTGAGACAAATTATGTCTCTACCTTCCGCAATAGGCCCTAACCCAGGTCCCCTCCTCCAAGGGTAGCCTCTACAATTCCAACAAACTAAACTTAGGTAGACCTGGGTATGATTTGACTGCTACATAGTTTGACACATAAGACTCAAATTTGATTCTTCGCCCCTTTCCATCCATGTTGTTCTTGTTGTTTTCCTCCCTATTATCGAATTCTCTATTTTTTCTTTACTGTCAGTTTGCTGCCCTATTTTGTCCTGAGTCCAAAAAATTACAATAATTGCTTTATCATTGTACAACCATGCCCTTTTCCCTTCATTTCTTGTTGCCCTAATTTTCTTCACTTCTTCCCCTCTCTCCTCTTGTTGTTCGCTGGTTAAATATTCATCTAGGAAGAAGTGTGATCCTTTCAAGACTTTATTTTTGCTCAAGAGATGGTGTTTGTCTTGCACGGTTGCCATGGTGACTTTTATGGGATGAGGCCTCTCTTCACATATCTTCCCCACCCTCCTTGCTTGGCAAATTTTCCCTTTCCAATGTAGTTTTTCTTTCAGAAATTCCCTTGTCAAATTGAGAGTACTTTCATTCCTCCCATAATCTCTTATTCCCCTGATAATAAATTTTGTTTCCCTATCTTTTATTTATTTGTATTCTATTTTTTGTGCTCTACGACCACTTGCATCTTCTTTTTCCCTGTCCTTATGTAACCATTAGTGTCTTCAACTCTATCTTTGATTTATTTTGGACCACCATCCATATTGTTCGTTTTTGTCTTCTCTTTTGAAATCTGTTGAGATAATTGTGTATCTACCTGAGTTTCTTTATAAATTATCACATCCTTGTTTGATGCCCTTGATCCTGTCATGGTTTTCCATGTTGTCTTCATGCTTTTCCATTCTTGTTTTCCTGTCTCTAGAGCTTGTAACATTGTTACCTGCTTTTTTTTTAATTCTATTACCTTCCATTAAACACCGATTTTCAAATGTGATCTCTAAAATTTTGCGGTCTCTTTCCTGTTCTTTGGCTTCCAAAACCTCCAGCCTTGTCCTGGCCCTCATTAGTTCTTCGACATAGAGATCTAATGACCAAGTGAGAGGTGTAGATGTGGGACTGCAAATGGTTGACTCTTTTTTATTTTTACTACTCTTATTTATTTTCTTTCTTTGGAACAGTTTTCTTTTTCTTTTTCTTTGTCCTTGTTCCCATTTGAGACGAGCAAGCCTACGCCTTAAAATTAACTGATATTGCTTTGCATTTACCCAAATCCACTTCCATGTTTTGTCTGCTGAAAAAATTTTGACTTGACCTAAATGATTGGTTTCCACATCACCTGATATTTCATTGCCATTTTCAACCGTTGCTGTTGATTTTATTTCCATTTTAAGATAAGAAAATCCCCTGCTTCACTAGTCTGTTGATTGTCTATTCTGAAAAAATCCCCTGCTTCGTTGGCTTGTTGGTTCGCTGGTCTCATTTGTTGTCTTCACTGGTTCTGGTTCGTTGTCTTCGTTGTCTTCATGAGTACGCACCTGAACCTACGATTACTCACCTGCACCTGCACCTGATATCGATTTGCAAGCAGTTGACAATATGATGAAGTATCCTAGTTTTCTTGCTTGGACTGTCCAGCCAAGGAATATGGAGTGAAAAAGTCTTTGTCAAAGAGTCTACGATGTGGTTACCGTTTTCCCATTATTTATTACAACTACACATGCGATCACACTACGCACCTGCACCTAGAATTACTAGCCAAATCACACTGCACACCTGCACCTGCGATCACACTACCCATCTACACTGGCCGCGAGCAAAAGCTTGAAATAGAGGCAGGGAGCTTCGATCCTTGGCCTCACTGGAATATCGGTCGATGACGAAGTTGTCAGTGTTGCGGCTTTCACTCAACACTGCAGAACCACCACTCTTCTGGTCAAGCTCCCCGTAAACAGGTGTTCAAATTACTAAAGAGAAATTCTACTAGCAAAGGTCTGAGTGAGCCGATATGGAGTACGTAGGTAATAAACACATTTTCCTGAGGTCCCCACATGACACCAAGAATAAACACAAATGGAAATCAATTGGGTCTTGCGGAGTGAAACTGGGGAAATTCCATTTAAATATTCTCGTTAATTCAAGCAGTCATTCAAGTCCCAAACATTTCGAAGTAAATGTGAAAATCCTTTGCACATAATGTAAATTATTATTTTTTTCAGGGAAAGAAAAAACATTGTTATATTAAAACAGTACATAAGCTTGATACATGGATTGTCTTGGCACATTCAGAACAGAATGGTCAAGACTGAATGGTAGTTGAGCTCCTACCAAAATCAAAGACAACAATATCATATGTTCATTGTCATAGTGGTAAACCAAACCCTTGTGAAATGAAAAAATGAAATGACATAAAACCTGTACATAGGCATATCATAGATCTATAAAGGGACCATATAGTCACAACCTAATAACAAGATCTATTGTCCACAGAAGCAGAAACGATAGTCCATCAAAACTATAGAACAGCCCATAAACATGATAATACAGTAGCTAGGAATAAAATGATGCGTCGTGTTGAAAGATGTATACAAGCTCGCTTGTAGAAGCTGAAGTAAATTTCATAGTAAAAACAAACTCCAACACAAAGGAATCACAAAATTATGGATCCAAATGCTTAAATTAAAAAAAAGGCTCGCTTGTAGTGCACAAAATTATGGATCCAGATGCTTAAATTAAAAAACAAGCTCGCTTGCAGTGATCGATGGATGTTAAGGAAGAGGATAGATATAAGAAGCCACCTGTCTAGAGTCTCTGAAATGTAAGATCATAATAGACCCAAATGGCACCTCCAGACCTTTTTTAGAAAGATAATCATCCCCCGTATTATACTCTCTAAATATATGATTCATCGAAAAATCCTGGAATTTGGATAGGATGTACAAGATGCGGTAAGTCCATCCATTTAGGTGTTGAGCCTGCATCCTACACTTATCATAAATCCCATCAATAATGATCTTGGAATCACCATATACATGGACTATATAGAAAGTTTAAGATGGAAGGCCACCAAAATCCCGCTCCATAAAGCCATGAGCTCGGCCTTGTTGTTGGTACCATAGCCACCATCCAATAAACATGATAACGTTCCATAGCAGACAGTTTAATCCAGGCCCCACATCCACATATACCGTCCTTCTGAGCCCCATCAAAATAAATCGTTGGTAGAGAAATTTGGTGTGGGCGGCCACGAACAGAGAAGTCAACTATGGCTGAAGTCGACTTTGTGATATCCCCCGTGATTCCTTGAGATGTCGAAAGGGATATCTTGAAATATCAATCAGTTCGGGGCACCCCATAACTCCAAAACAACATAGAATGGAAAGGATTTGAAATTACCTTTTGCGGCCGCCCAAACCCCAAAAGTCTAATCACTGTCAAGTGGTCTCCAATTCAGGTCATCCTGAAGCGGATTGAATAATATCCAAACATTAAGAGACAATGTACAATCAAAAAATAAGTGGATTATTGTTTCTTCATTTAAATGGCAGAAAGGGCCTCTCCCAGGCCCCTGGAAGCCACGTTTAGTAAGGGCATCCCAAGTGATAATTTTTCCCTGTCGAAGTATCCATCCAAACAGCATAATCTTTATAGGAATCTTCCATCGCCATGCTAGATAAAAATGAGACAGGGAACGATCATCAATCGGCTCTTTTATGATTTGAAGGCATAATTCATTAACCTGAATGTCGTTTTCCCGGAGAGATCCATCCCACATGATCCTTTCCCCTTCTCTTTTGTAAGATAATCCCACTGACTGAAGGGAACCAGTGAATCAATCCCATTTTCCTATGTCCAGAACCTGCAAGCCAATAGAATGTGCAGATTTCCATATCAGAGCTCCAAGTTCCCAATAAGATATGAGATCAGATAGAAAGAAGAAGCCCCTTTGATTAAGCCTATGAAATAACATCGCATCAAACCCATCAATTCCATTCTGACCAATGATTCTGTCACCACCTATAAGAATCTTTTGGCCATTGCCAAAGCACCATACCAATCTTCTGCCTATGATATTTTTGATCTTCATAAAACTGCGCCAAATCTGAGAACACTTAAAAACCAGCCGAAAGGTTCCACGTTAAAGCTGAAGAATGGGATCATCACAAATATATTTATGGCATATGATCATAGACCAGATCCCCTTTCCATTTAAAACTTGCCACAAAGATTTAGTAAGCAGGGCATTTGTGAAAGCCCATATATCAAGTAACCCCCATCCTCCATAAACTTTTAGCTTAGTGAGATGAGTTAGTTTGCAGAGGTGGAATTTCTTGCGATTGGATGCACCAGCCCATATAAGGTGGGATATCATTGCATTTAATTTCCCAATAATGAAAGTCGGGAGGTAGAACAAATGAGACCAGTATACCATAAGATGAAATAAAACTGCTTGTACCAGAATAAAATGACCACCAAGTGTAACCCACTTATTTTTCCATTTCATGATTTTATTTCTATACTTGTCAAGCAACCATAACCAGTCTCAGTTTTTATATGCACAAGGATTTAGTCTAAAACCCAGATAGATAATACCCAGCATAAGATGACTCGATTGAACCCCTAAGAATCCAGCAATAAAGTTAATTTCATCCATATCCCCACTGTCAAAAATTAACATTGATTTCCCTCTATTGATGCATAGTCTAGTAGCAGCTCCAAAATGAGTCATAACAAAGTGCAGATAAAACCAATTATTCCTAATAAGATTCCCAAATACCAGAAAATCATCCACAAAGAGAGAGTGAGTAATGCATACTGAAGTCAAAAAGGATAATCATGCAAAGTATCCCGTGTTTTTTTCCATCTTCAAGAGATTACTAAAGCCATCCATAACGAGAATAAAGATAAGTGGAGACAATGCACATCCTTGTCTAAATCCCCTTTTGGACGTGAAGAATTCAGTTGGCAACCCATTGATAAGGATAGCATACCTGACTGTGCTAATACATGCCATGATCCATCGGAAAGAAGTCATAGAGAGGTTGGCCTTGAGAAGAGCAAGTTTGATAAAGGACCAATCCACAGTGTCTTAAGCCTTATGTAAGTCAATCTTCGTGATTAGAGCCTCCTTTTTTTGTTCATGTATAGTGTGCATTGCTTCCTGAGCAATAGCCACGACATCATGAATCGATCTTCCTTTCAGGAACCCATATTGTTCATCTGAGATGAACCTAGATAGAACACCTCTGATACGGTTGGCTATAATTTTTTGATGTTATCTGTATAACACTTTGCATAAAGTGATAGGCCTAAAATCTGCAAATGTTATGGGGTCAGATGCTTTTGGAATCAATGAAATGAAGGTTGAGTTCATGTCCCCATGTACATAGCCCAATAACCGAACTTGTTCAATCACTGAGATTAATTCATCCTCAAGTAAATCAAGGAAGTGAAGGAAGAATTCAGCTGGCCAGCCATCTGGTCCCAGGCTTTTATCATGGGCAAAGGATTTCAGGACGACTTCAAGTTCCTCTTTTGTTAGAAGCAACTCTAATGATTCATTTTCTAGTTGATCAAACATTTGTGGCATGTATTCAATAACCCATCTCTGGCAGAGTGCATCTATACCCACATCAGCTTTGTAGAAATCATTAAAGTGCCTGAAAGCCTCCCGCTAGATCTCTTTTTTGGAGAACTTCTTAGTCCCATCCGGAGCCTATATTTCCCATATAGCATTTTTATTTCGTCTGTCATTTGCACATTTATGGAAAAAACTTGTATTCATATCACCCTCTCTCAGCCATTGATTTCTGCTCTTTAGCTTCCAGGTTGTTTCTTGGATTTTTAGGATATCCATTTTGCGCGCTTCGAGCTCTGCTAGGATAGAATACGCATCCACATCCGGAGGATCCTGTAACATTTCCTTGTATATTTGTGCAATGCAAACTTCAATATTATGATACTCCTTTTTAAGCATCAACTTTTTCCTTCGCTCCCACTTCTTTACAATAACCTTTAACCTTATGATTTTATCTGCCAGCTTTCCCCATCCTCTTGAACCCGCACTCGGCACGTCCTCCTTCCAAAACTTTGTCACTAATTTTTTGAAATCTGGGTCCGATAACCAAACTCGATTGAACTTAAAGGGATAACCCTTAAGCTTTGGCTCAAGACGCCAAGATAGAAAGATAGACATGTGATCAAACAGAGTGGAAGATATCACCCGCGATCGTAGATTCCCCATAAGCCGGAATATTGATGTTTTAACCATCGAGCGGTCTAGTCTTTTTGCAATATATTATGGTCCCTTGCGCCTATTAGTCCAATTCGGAACTATGGGCACAGGATTTATGTCCACCAGCCCAGAATCACCGAGAAGCTTCCCAATTTTTTCTGCAAGAAGGTCATTCCACGCCTTCATTCCCCAGGATTCATTTGCTGCCATAGTCAAATTATAATCTCCCATATTCATAAGATTATTGATAGATAGGATTCCGCAATTTTCCAATCTATCCCAAAAATCCACACGGTTCTGACAGGGAGCATATAGGTTGATAAGGGAGATCTGCTCAGCAACCCCTCGAAAGGATCCATATAAGAAAATCCCCACCCCCCCCCCCCCGAAAAATTTATAAGCTTTAAGATTTACCAGCAAAGAGTTCCACAATACAAGCATGCCTCCCGCCCTACCAAAGGCATCGATTCCCCAGCCTTCTACCCAGGACATATAAAGAGCATAGATTTGATAGAAATGTATCTAGAACATAAAGTTTCTTGAAAAAAATCACGGAGGTATGATATTCAGCAATCATCGCTCGCAGGCGAAGAAGCTTAGTCGGGTCGCCCATCCCCCTTATATTAAGAGAAAGAATAGAGTTCATTGATCACCCCTTTCAGAGTTGCTTGCTCTAAGGGCCCGATAATCCTCCATGGAAGAAATAGGGACGTCCCAAAGGTCAATTAACTCCCCCTGGAAGAGAGACTTTGATTTATGATGACCCCTAAAATATCTGGTTCTGGATTTATAAGTTTTCCTAACAGTTATATTATAAGTCTATGTCGAAGAAATAGAGGGTTGGGCATCCATAGGAATATTGTCAAATACAGTGAGGGCGGCCATGTCAAGTAAAGGGTTCTGTAAAATACAGTATGGGTCGCTCCCGATAGTGTTTTTGGGCGAGTTAGGTGGAGGATCCAGGACAGGGTCATGAGAGGAGTGGGGGGAAGCCCATTCGAGAGGGAGCATGGAGGGGGAAATGACTAATGGCTCGGTTGGAAGCGGGCAAGTAGACAGAAGAGAAGATTTCTTAGAGACACAACGACCATGCGGATCATCAATGGTTCCAGTGAAATGAGAAGGTAAATATTTAAAAGGAGGAGGCGTCATGACCTCGTTAAGGCTACGGGTACCAGCAGATACATGAATCATATGAGATAATGGCAGGGAAGAATAAGCTACGTCCTTTTCAGAGGAAACATTCTTATCGCTTTCGAAAGAAGAGGAGACAGTCTTACCCATCTTGTCCATGCCCGATGAAAAGAGAGGAGTGTTTGTACGCCTGCGAACAGCAGTGTGATTTCCCTGTCGTCCCATCCTTCTATGTCTTCTCGGGAAATTGCGTTTCATATGGCCGGTATGGTGACATATGAGACACTGGAACGGAAACCCCCAATAGTCAACCCATTATTGGTGTCTACGTTTTCCCCAAATCAGATCAGCATCTCCAGTCAGCCCACCTTGGAACGAAACTTCAACAAGGATCCACGTGATACGCTTATCAACTGTGCCAATACAGCAAGGGTCAATATATCTGGTTATGCCAATAAAATTTCCAATCACCCTTAGGGCCTTAATGGTCCAGAACTCCAATGGAAGACTTGGAAGCTTCACCTAGATAAGCTTACTTTGGGGGGCCTCCATGACAGGTTTGAAGCCCAAATACCATGGCAGGAGCTGCATTAAGCTCCTGCCTCGAACCCAAGTATGATCCATGACTTTCAAGAAATCATTTTCATGAAGGAAGTGGACACTGAACCAGCATCCCATCAAATAACTGACCTTCGGTGTGTAACCAAGCATTGGAGACCAGAAATATTTAACCCATTCAGCCATATCCACTTCCCCCATCTCAGAAAAAACCAATGCCCGATAAGAGCCTATTTATATAAGCTTGCTACCCTACCCCATAGATCGTCATACTCGAGGGTGACTTCCTTCACGACTGTTGTAGGTTTGTAACATTTTTCTTTATAATGCCCACCCCTCCTTGAGTGTTCCTGCAAACCAATAATTGGCACCCTTTCCTTCGCCTCCGAAAGCCAAAAAAATATTGTTTGTATAGTCTTCCTTCCCGTCACCAGACAAATTCACAGAAGACAAGTATTGATCCACCTTCCTACTCAGATAATTATTTTGCTTCTTTACACTACTTCTCTCAGCCATCAACATGGTGGAAATTAGCGCTTCATGAGCCGATGTGTCTGAAGAGAGAATGTCCACCTATTCCTCCATCGTCTCAATGCCACCCAGAATTGTAAAAACTCGGTACGTGAGGCACGTGAGGAAGAGAGAAAACAACTTCTAATGAAACATTCACAGTCCCAAGAAGAATTATCCACCAGCCCAAAAAGCTATAATTAGGATCAGACGGTCACTAACCTCCAAGAGAATACCACCCGCGAATATGAAACCCAGATGACAAGCACCCTCGACGAGAACAATCAATGGAAAATACTATTGAAGTACAGAGTAAGATATGACAAATAGATTGTCAGAGTGAAACATAATTGTCATAAAGAAGATATCTCATCTCGATACAAAAATTAGCCCTATGTGATTCTGCCCATGTTGATAAAAAATGTGATCCATACGATCATATTAACCAAATTAAGAGAAAGAAAAACAACATCAACTCAAGATATTACTTCCATAATGAGAGGCCACCAACCCAGCATGGAAATACACCACTCAAGGCACCATTACCCAAACTAAAGCCATTAACCATTACCCTTATTAAATATTGATCCTAATAAAATCTTTACCAAGATCAGCCTTCGATCCGAATTCAATGTCCTTGGGCCAAATGCCAATACCACCCTTCAGAAATTTTTCAAAAGAAATACCGACGCTGGAATATTCAAAGATCATCGAGCAAGTTGATGGGAAAACCAAAGACATGCATTCCTTAGTTCAGAGATCATAGCAACAACAACATATACATCCTTTACATTGCCACCATCGATGACAGATGAAAACCAAAGTCTTGACATGGGCGTGATATAATCAAAAAATCCATCTAAAAACACCAACAGAGTACCCAGCAAGACTGAGAAGAAGATAGAAGGTTCTCATCGAGCCAGAGTTCTCCTCTAAGGGAGGGCTATCCCTTGTGTTTTGCATTTTCCTTTTTCACAATAGAACGCATGTGGCAAGATACCATAGCCCTCAAAATAACAAATGATATGAGCCCCAGCATAATAATTTGGGAAATCAAAAGGATATTTGTAGACATATTCCTACTCGTCCTTATATCTTCAAATCATCCATCCAAAGAGTATTGATAACTCTTCTCATGTATACTACCATAAGGATGATAAGAAAGCCAAAACCACCTGAAAACTAAGTGCAGACTCACTTCATGCCAATAACTAATATAGCTAAACCCAGAATCGACAGAAAACTTGTTTCAAACTCACCTCCTATTCGTATCTAAAACATACAGGACATTATGCTGCATCCCTAGACCCTCCAACCTCCGTTAAAAGATCATTCTTTCTCTCCATACACATTGATCAGACACGAATAGTCACCGTTCAGACGGACTGAAGGGAGATCACAGATTGAAGAATAAATCTGCGAAAGCTAAGAAAATTGTATTCCCCGTGGCTTCCACTTATCATGCTTCATCATTCCTGCGGGAGCCCAATGATATGAATCTAGAAATATATTTTCTCTTGAAAAGATTTAGGATATTTGATAAAAGTGGGGATTCGATTCTGGTTTACTGCAAATTTAGAGGTGTCGTATGCTTCATACTTTGTGGCCTATTAAAATGAGGGAAAAGTGTGATAGTTGGGGCTTAAAACATGTTCAAGAACCGAACCTAAATCATTTCATTTGTGGCATGGATTTGTTAAATAATGTAATCCCAACCACCTGCTAGGTGTCGAAACCGTCAGTTCAAGTGTCCAGTTCAGTTTCTAGTTAGTCCAGTTTAGTCGAGTTTAACTCCAGTCATTTATTATTGATGTTTCCAATGTAATCTTATTTAACTAATTCATAATATTGTGAAGAGCAATCCTCTGCTCCACTTCTTTTCAGTTTTCAATTCTTGTTATGGTATCGGAGCTAGCTTGCACAAGCATCCCCAGAGAGCAGCAACAAACCAAGTTGGAGCAGCAGAAAGGAGAGGCGAGCCTGCATAAGACTCTTTGATAGAGCGGCAGAGGTTTGAAGAAAGTTTGAAAAAGACGCCTCCTGCGAAGAAGCAAAAACAAAGAACGAAAAAGCCCGTGAAGGCACTGGAAAAACAAATTGAAGAAAGCCAATTCAAAAAAAAACTGAGATTTTAATTTGATGTGCATCCAAAGTAAGGCACTATTTTAAAGGATGCTCAGTGTTATTAACACACCCCAGAAGAGAAAAGAGTCGCGTTAGCGTTCCTGCTTTAATGCTATGTTTGAGAAGAGTCATAGCGTTACAAACGCAGGAGCCAAGAGCATACAGTCGCGTTAGTTTCATTTTCTCACACCGATTTCAAACTGACGCGGGCTCGGAGTAAATCATTTGCGTTAAGGTAAACGTGGGTCCAGCGTCAAGCCTCTGCGTTAAGGTATTTTTGTTTGTTAAAATGATTTAAGCAACGAAATCTGTGTGATGCATGAAAGTGGTTTTATAAAGGTTCTTCATCTCTTAAAATGATTTCCCATTTATTCGAATTCCTTAATGTGAGATGAGTTTCATAATATTTATAAAAAGCCATCTAACTCCACGTGATTTGGGAAAAAGGTGTTAGCCCATTTTTATATGAAGAAAAATGTTTTTTTATTAAAGTTTTTTTTTTCTTAACTTTAAATTTGAAAAAGGGAAAAGGTTGTATTTTTGTATAACTTTTTAAAAGGAGATTTAAAAAAAGAGGCTCACATTAGTATTTGAAATTTCCTTTTATGTAAAATCCTTGTGAAAGAGAATGTGAAAAAGAGAGATTTTTTTTGAGAAAATGATATTTTTTAGAAGTAAGGTATTTAATGAGCATGTGTAGACTTGTTTATTTGTCGAAGCCAAGCAACGAGGTTATGGGAAAATCCAAGAGGTTAAAGTAAAAAAAGAAGATGTTTGAGATCTTTTTAGATCTGGAAATAAAGAGGCAAAAAGATTCCTATGCATTAAAATTCATAAAAGAATATGTCGATGATAGCATTCTCCCTCTGATCTTAGATGCCAAGATAGCCAAGGAGGCATGAGATACCCTTGAGAGATGTTTTGGTACAAGGGGGAGCATTGAAGTTGAAAACAAAGGTGGATCTGTAGCAGCAAATCTAAAACGAGATGAAGAGTTTGTTGAATCCCACTGTGCTCAGTCACAGGTGGATGATGTCTGCGAAGAAAGTGTAGAAGAAGCAGAGAGAGAGCACGAAGATGCTTGTGAACCCCACTGTACACAGCTACAAGTGGACGAAGATATTATGAACCCAGCAACAGAGCTTGCTGACGAAGATATGATGAATCCAGCAACAGATCTTGCTGATGAAAATTTGATGATTCGAGCAACACAGCTTGTTGATGAAGACTTAAGGATTCCAGCAATAGATCTTGCTGATGATGACTTGTTTATTCCAGCAACACATCTTGCTAATGATGATATGGCGAATCCAGCAACACAGCTTGCTGATGAAAATTTGATGGTTGATGTAAAGTTTGATATAGAATTTTTGGCTAATGATGATTGGTTGCAGATGATGCAACAAAAACATGATATTGACATGATGCTATTTGGTGAGATGAACCCACTTGAGTCAGTGGAAGACAACCTGATTGCAACAGAATAGGTTAGTAAATAAAAGACAAAGACAGAAACAGAGATAAAGACAGGCTGCAAAGGGAAAGAAGAAACGGAGAAAGAGGCAGAGAAGGAAGCGCAACAGCAGAAAGCTCTCATTGCAGAGCAGAAGGAAGAAACAGAGAAAGAAGCATAGACAGAAGAAAAGAAATAATTTTGCAAATGGAAAGCAGAAATAGAGATAGATACAAAAGAAGAAAAGGAAACACAATAGGAGAAAGCTCTCACTGCAGAGCAGAACGAATGTCATTCTGCAAATATTTTTATTTCTATTCAGTGTGCAGAAACACAGAATGATTATGAAGAAGAGTTAAAGTTTCTTGAAACATGGCTTGCAACACCATGTCTGGATGAGATCTACACAGAAGATGTAGATATGAATGTTGAATATGACATGCATGATGAACATGTCAATGAAATTTTCATGCATTGGAGTTTTGAAGAAATAAGATATTATTCTAATCTTATGTTGCAGCAGATTGATGATGAAAAGCGCACTACAAAAGGCAATATGTGGCAGCAGCCTACATACAATTAAATTTTTGAAGAAGTCCAGGACATGCTTAGACAACCTGGAATAGTAAAAGACCTGCACCAACAAATCAAGAAACTGAGGTTTGAAGGATACAGCAAAGCAAAAAATATGAAACAATTTAGAGGCTATAGGATTTGGAAGAAGAGAAAAAGAAAACTAAATCTAGTTGAAGTCATGTGTTTTAAATTGTAAGCCTCACTGAGACATATACCAACAGGTATCTTAATTAAATTTTTATGTGGTTGTAATTAAAAGGGAATGTAAAGAATGTAATCCCAACCACCTGCTAGGTGTCGAAACCGTCAGTCCAAGTGTCCAGTTCAGTTTCTAATTAGTCCAGTTTAGTCAAGTTTAACTCCAGTCATTTATGGATGATGTTTCCAATGTAATCTTATTTAACTAATTCGTAATATTGTGAAAAGAAATCCTCTGCTCCACTTCTTTTCAGTTTTCAATTCTTTTCGGGATTGGGATACCTTTGTATTAATTACCCACAGTTGGTATCGTCATCCCATAAGAGGAGTTCCATCTATTATTCAATTCCATATATATGTGTCTTCAACACCTATTAATCAATAGTGAGGCAAGATTTCCTCTCGCTAACATAATTTTTGGGATGCAATTTCGTAGGACTGGCTCAATGGAATCACTAGACCAGCTTACCCTTGAGAAAACTCTGGCCCAAACGAATCAAATGACTGATAAGTTGTTGGAAACAGTTGTTACCTTGTTGGAGCTCATGAACAAGAAAAGTGATCTGACAGATAAGGAAGTGGATTTACACTTTGGTTCTATTGGATAAGAAAATTGAGTTGCTCCAAACGAAATTTGAAAAATTACAGACTTTCATGGAGGCAGAGGCATCATTATTAAACATCAGAGTGGGTATATTGGAATAAGTTCTCAACCAGAGATTGAATAATAATCAAGAGGACCTGGAGACAAGTGCAATTCAGCCAAGGAAAAGGAATCGTGGTGTTGTTGTTCGAGCCCAGGAATTTTGAGGACGAGATGTAGATTTTAGTAAAACAGACCCACAAGAAGGACAATCTAGTTCAAGTCACTCTTAAAGTCTTATCTGATGTATTGCAAGTATATTTTGTTTTTATGTATCTTCATTAGATTATAGTATATGGTAGATACCAATGTTGAATGTAAACAGAATATCTTCTGAGTGTAGGGAAATTCCTTCCTAGAAGGGATTTTCAGTGAAATTTCTGAAAACACAAGGTACTAGCCTAAAATCCTTTTTTTCTTTTTTTAATATAAAATCCATATATATATGTGTGTGTGTGTGTGTGTGTGTGTGTGTGTGTGTGTGTGTGTGTGTGTGGATTACTTGCCTAAATGGGGAAGGTCCTTATAGTATAAGAGTACTATGGGTATAAATGAATTTGGCATTTTAATTTTATTTTTTTAATGTGTAAATAAATTGGATGTGATTCAAGTGGCTTTGAAGAAAGCTTATTATTTTTTCATTTAGTGAATCTTTATGTGTATTTTTAATAAGTTAATTTAAATATATATATTTAAAAAAAAAATTGAAATTAAAAAAAAAAAAAAAAATTCATTTCCAATTTATATTTGAAATTGGATAGTTTTTCAAAGATATTATAAGTAAAAATAATAATTATAATAATGGGGTATCAAGTGGGTTTGGTTGTGGGGAAAACTTCACATTTAAGCTTGTTTGAGCCAAAGGCTATCTAGGATGGGTGACCTCCCTGGAAGTCTGGTTACCAAGTGGAAGCCCCAGAAGTGATAATTGACCTTATGTGATTCATTTCACTAGTTTCAATCCCACTTCTTCACCCTTATGAGCATCACCAGAAGCAATGAGTGTTAAGTGAACTATTCAAAAATCATGAGAAATTACTACTACCTCACATGAAATGATCATAGATAAATGACTTACTTAACACAGTTGAATCCCAAAAAATTATATCTAATAATAAAAATTACTAATAAAATTTAAAATAAATTAAATGTTTCGAACTAAATTTGTTAAATAAAAAGAAATATATGTAATTTGTTAATTTGTTCAATCTCACATTTCAAATATTATAATTACTATTTTTAAGAAATAATTTATGAAAATATAAGTTGTTTTATATCTAAGTAAATCAGAGTAATCTTGACCTCCTAGGAAGTCGTAGTTACTGACTATTCATTAAATACAAGAAAATATATGTAATTTGTCAATTTAATCAATATTGTATTTAAAATGTGATAATTACTATTTTTAAGAAATAATTTATGAAAAGTATAAATTAGTTCATATTTAACTATTTTTAAACTAGAGGAACCTTGGGTTGGTTGACTTCTGGTGAAGTCAAGTGGAGTTGATGATTGATTCTATGCAATTTATTTTTCTTGTATCAATCCCATTTCATTTTAGTGTTATGTGAACTATTATAAATAATGAGAAATTTGGTTATTTGAGACTAATGTTCATGGATATGGTCAAAATTTAATGGCTTACTCTACATAGTTAATCTCGAAAATGATATATAATATGTTACATTGTGAAATCTCCTTGCTTAAATGAAAAGAGTGAACGAAGCCCTAACTAAATAGTTCATATGGCATAATACTTGCTAGGATTTTGCAAATGGAGTAGCAAGCTAAGTGGGCTTGATTGTGGGGAATACTCCATGATTAAGTGCATTAAAGTGAGAGGACCTCTTGAGAAGACCTAGTTATCGAGTGCAAGTCGTGGAAGTGACGATTGATGTTATGTGATTTATTTTTCTTGTATCAATCTCACTTCTTCACCCATGTGAGTATCACTTGATGCAATGTGTGCTATGTGGACTATCCAAAATTATGAGACATTTGACCACTTGAGACTATCTTCATGGATATGGGCATAGTTTAATGACTTACTCTAGGCACATAGTTAATACTAAAAAATGATATATAATTTGTTGCATTGTGGCCCCGTGAATAAATGAGAAAAGTGAAGGGAGCTCTAACTGAATAGTTCATATGACACAATGTCAACTAGTCTTGGGATGGGTGATCTCCCAAGAAATGTTGGTTACTAAGTACAAGCCCTGGAGATGATGATTGATGTTATGCAAATCATTTCACTTATATGATTGATGATATGCAAAGAGTTATATGTTAACTATTAAAAATCATGAAAAAAAAAATATTAATTGAATATAATATATAATATTTATATATTTTTATTAAAAAATATCACTATTTCTATAATAATAATAAAATTCCCCAGTTGTGGGTGCTTAAATCGAAAAGAGAGGTGGCAGCTCCGCAGCATGGCACATGGCCAAGCCAAATGGCCATGCATGGGGATCGTCCTGCAGCTAATAAATCCTCCATTTGCTCACCTCACGCAAACATTGTTGTCTCTGCCTCTTGCTTTAATGCATGTCAGGTCTACAAGCCTGAGAACTACTTCTTGGTGTCGCTCCCCTCTCCGTTGTCATTCGCCTCCTGTAGCCTCAGTCTCTCGGCTCTCTCTGCTCAGTCCTCTTCTACGCCCTTCAAGATCTTCTATGACATTCATTTTTAGCTGGCCTCGCCGCCTCTGCACACCACCCACCCCATTGCCTCGCCGCCTCTGCACACTAGCCACCCCATTGCCTCGCTGCCTCTGCATGCCATCCATCCCACTGCCTCTCCCCTTGCTCACTCTCATTCCTACTCAAGCATGTCGCGAAGGCATAGGATGAGATGTCGTCGAGGCCGTGCTAGGCGCCAGTCCTCACGCCCACCCATTTCAATCCATGAAGATAGTCGCTCCCCTCCTCCTGAGGACAATTCGTATCAGTTTCATTATGACTGCACCCTGGACCGCCCTCGGGTCACTGCCACCCTCATTGTGAGCTTTCAGGAGATGCCATCGAGCTTTTCTAGCTCTGGTTTGAGAAAGCGTCTCAGGAAATCCACAATTTCTCCTGCTCCCCCTCAGCATTCTCAGAAGTCTGAGGCATTTCCAGTCAAACCGGGAGCACATTCCTCCAGTAGTGAAGGCAGCAGCAACGGCAGTCCAGATCGTTATGTGGATGAAAAGAGGGATGGCAGAGGCAGCCTTATGCGTACAGACACCACGCTTGAGCCCAATGTGCAGCATTCGAAGAAAGATGAGAATTCATCGGATGACTACAGGTGTCTCATCATCGAAGAGCCTTCGCCTCAGCCTCATGACAAGTAGCCTGCCATGCAGCCTCAGTAATGAGAGGTTACCTCTCTCTATGTTGTTTCATCTTTCATATAGCATGTTTTTTCTGAACTATGTGATAAACTCTTGGTCTATTTTTGTTAATGTTGGTTTCCCTACTCAGGGCAGCAATTTTTGGACTGGTTTCCCCATCTAAAGTGGTCACATTTTTGTTTTTCACATTTTTGTTTTTCTGAACTCTGCTCCTTCTAGAATTGGCTAACATAGCAACTCCAGAGACCAGCTTCGAATTATATATTATGTGCAAATTAATAAAATAGTCTTGTTTAGAAAAAAATAATAATAATAACAAATTTAAAAACTATAAATATCAATTCAAATAATGTGAAATAATTATTAATTTATATATATGTTACATAGTTTTATAAAAACTAATAATTATATATTAAAAATTTGATGTATAATTTGATATATATAGTTTAATCACATAGTTTTATAAAAACTAATAATTATATATTAAAAATTTGATGTATAATTTGATATATATAGTTTAATCAGGAAACATTTCATGTATTATAATTTTTATTTTTAAGAAATAGTTTATAAAGTATAAATTATTTTTTATCTTTTTATTAAAAAATTAATTCCTATTTTAATAATAATAAATTGCAAATATTAATTTAAAGAATGTGAAATGATTGTTAATTTTATATATTGATTTTAAGTATAAAGATTGAAGTATTAAAAAATAATTATATTTTAAAAATAATAAATACTATTTTAATATGAATTTATTTTATTTTTTGTAATTTTAAGATAGAATTTATTATTGTTAGGTTTAAATTAATTAAATAAAGTGTAAATATTGAAAAAGGAAAAAAATAACTAATTTTTGATGTATTTTCTATCTCAAATTCAAATCAAAATCAATAAAGTAAATGAAAAAATAAATACTATTTTAATATAAATTTATTTTATTTTATTTTGTAATTTTAAAATAGAATTTATTAATGTTAAGTTTAAATTAATTAAATAGAGTGTAAATATTGAAAAAAGAAAAACAATAATTAATTTTTGACGTATTTGCTATCTCATAATATTCAAATCAAAATCAATAAAGTAGATGTTTATTCACTCAAAGATGATGCATCAAAGAAATGAAAATTAACATCTAAATTCAAATAGAAGGTGGTTCCCATGAATTTATGTTGTAAAATATTGTAATAGTAATGAAAGGATAAAATTCTTAGTCTATTAAATTTATGAAAGATATTGATTGAAGTACCACTCTTCAAGTTAGTGGTTTCAATGACCATTTGTAAAAAAATAATAATAATAATAATTTTCAAATCGCTATACATACAGAACTCAAAGTGGACGTCAATGCGATAATTATTTCAATGATTGAAAACATGTGTTTTGTTATACATCATTTATCTTTAGAAATGTAAAAGTCAATTTGTGATTTGAATATGTATAAATGCACTCCACCCATCTCTAACAAATCTACCTACACATATACAACATCTCACAAAGAGTTTTTTCAAGCGACTAAGAAGGTATACTATAAAAAGTTAGGTCTATCTACTAAGTTATGTTAAGATCCTCTTGTTCATAAGATATGCATTACATAGTTCATCGAGATGAATAGTAAATGGTGTTTCATCTTATTTTTTTACAATTGTAATATATTGATAAATTTGCAAATAAAGTGTATTCATGGCTAGGGAAATCCTCCAAAAGACATAAACTAAAAGACTCTTAATATAATAATTTCAAATAACTACATTAAAGGTGTTATAAATTCATGAAATTAGATTACTCCCATGGAAATATTTCTTAAACTCATGCCTACATTAAAACTAGGTATTAGAGGGGAAAAAATGTATGAGTTGGCAACTTCAGATATAATTTTGCATCCATTTACTTACAAATGTGCTCATATAGTGGAATAAGTTGAATAAAAAATTCCAAAAAAAATATGTCAATATTATGTATATCAACACTATTGTAGATGATACTATCAGTAGGCCTCACAAGGGACATAATTGGAGCAAGTGTAATGCAAATATCCTCTTTTAATTAAATCATGGGTAACTCTTGGGTTTGTAGATAGCCCAAGTATAGCATGTTTACATCCATGGAGGTTTGGAATATTTATATAGATATAAAGTTTAAAGATACTAAATGGTTACATTCCTCTTGAAAAATGTTTTGCTATAACAATGATTCAATTTGTAAATAGGAGGCTCATAAATTTATTTATATTTGTTTCTAAATTTTTTTATTCCTGGACACTATTATGAAGAGATAGACATTAAATATTTTCAAACAAAAATATTTGAAATATTTATGTCAAAAATTAGGTGTTGAAATTGATAACTTTTTATTACTATTTCAAATCATGCTCGAAAAAAAATATGTTTGAAGCCTGAGATTTATGTACAATTCAATGTGAATGGCTTGAAGAATTTCCTTACTTTATGTAATTATGGCAAGCTATTCTAGTGAGTATAGGAGTATAATAATGTGAGAAAGGGGCTTCTTAAAATTAAGCAAATTAAATTTAAAAACAAAAAATGATGACAAATCAAAGACTTTGACTTGTGAAAACATTAAAGGAAATTTCAGTCTAAAAGCCCATGAAATTTTCATGTAATTTCCATTTCATAATATGTAAACCAATCAAAATGCTTTAAATTTAAAAAGAGATACATGTAAATATTTTGGAGGAAAAAGAAGAAAAATTATTTTTTTAATTGTATTTTTGGCTTATCTCCTTATAGGTTTACTAAAATTTCAAATATAGACACTCGTTGGATGCAAAATTAAATTCCACATCCAACGAGTACCCATTATGCATACTTTTGAGAATACCCACCTTGATAAAAATTGCATATACATTAAAAAAATGTGTTTCAACTCGTTTTTTAATGTATCTGCAAATTTTATCAATGTGGGTCTTCTCAAAAGTATGCATAATGGGTACGTGTTGGATGTGGAATTTAATTTCGCATCTAATGAGTGTCTAAACGTGAAATTTCAGTAAACCTATTAGGAGATAAGTCGAAAATACAATTAAAAAACGTAGTTTTTTTCTTTTATAACTATTATTTTATTATTTTTCCTTAGAATACCACTTTTAGGCTGAAATTTCCTCTAATGCATTGGATATGTTAGGAGCTCTCTCTCTCTCTCTCGGTGCACCTCATGGTCTAAACAAGGTAGATTGGAATCCTATATATGATGTATAAAAACAAATGAAAACCCGGAAGTCATTTTCTTTGAACAAATGGATTCATGTTTTCAATTATGTAAGCTTAATACTTTTGAAGAATATGAAATGAATGGAAGAAACATGCATTTACTTATTAATTTTAATTAGAATGATTTCATTTATGTAGAATAATTATGCCTATAGGCATTTTCGAATAGGACTTTATAATTCTAGTTTAATTAATATTTATTAAGTTGATGGTAAAGATTTAATCTCCATGGACTATACTAAAATATTCTTAATAATAGTCAAGATCAAAGGTTGAGATTTATCTTGAAAATAGTTATGCCATTTTCCCCTTTTAATTAAGTCAATTAATTAAAAAAAATTACATAACAAGTGTCATATGAACTAGGTTATAGTTTTCCACTGATGTGTTATTGATAAGCCATGGTATTGCCCCATAATCTCCATGATAAAGTGGAGGTGAATATTCATAGTTAAAATATTGCTACATGTTTTTTTTAAATGAATATATATATATATAGTATTGCCTCAAAATCATGTTAACCAAGTACACAGTGATCTAGCGATCTTAAGCAAGTTTTCAGTGATGTGGTATTAATAAGCCATGGTATTGGCCCATAATCTCTATGATAAAGTGGAAGTGAATATTCATAGTTAAAATCTTGCTACACACACACACACATATATATATACATAGAGAGAGAGAGTATTACCTCACAAAATCATGTTAACCAAGTACATCATTGATCCAACCATCTTAAGCATGTTTTTTAGTTTATGGTTTCAATATGCCCAAAGGGAAACCATATATTTTTGGCCACCTACTTATAGAATACTATGTCCAAAATTATAGCAGTATTAAAAACTTTAACATAATTAAAGTATGTACTATCAAATTAAAAAACAAAAATGCAGGAAGACATTTCGGAAATTAAGAGTTTGATGAGGTCACCTAGGCGGGATCCTTGGCACTAGATCCTGGTGGAGCTAAGTTAGCAAAAACACGTTGAATGTAGCGCTCAATATGATCCAACCTAGCATCCATTCTTTCAAAACATACCCACTGGTTTCTCTAAATACATTTCACATCTTCAAGGCTTGCAAAGATACTATATATATTCTTCATGTTTCTCTGTTAGGACCCTACCCAACAGAGTTTTCATTTGCTAATTTAGTGATATGGCATTACCATATTACGTCCTACTTCCCCTGGTATGACCAGGGTCAGAAACCTATTTCCTAACCTCTTCCATTATCTCTAAGTCCGAGAAGGCATGTCTATCTCTAGTTGCCTGGGTTTCCAATTAACAAATTTCATTTGAGGTTTCCAAGGGGGAAATTAAATTAATGAAAAGTATTAGTAACCTTTTGGGCCTATTGTTGGGCTCAGCTTTAGCCTTGGGAGCCACAACCTCCCCTCTCCCCCCACACCCCCCCCCTCCACCCCCAATGTCGACTTCTTATCCTTTGGCATTGCATATTATCAAACCAACTTCTAATTTTAACACAAAACTGAACAAGAACAGGTATTTGATTACATAATTGAAACGAAGTCAAGGTCGTCGAAAAAATAGGGATGGTGAAACCCTAGATGAATACAGCCTAGCTCCAAAACGATAAAATCAATAATAAATGACAAGGGGATTTTCATAATCGCAAGGACTAGAAAATTGAAAAGAAAAGCCACCATAGCATGGAGACAAAACCCCAATGATACAACTATGAGGAAGATACAGTGGGAATGCCACACCACTAAAGCATGCAAGATTGCCTCCATGTGAAAATTTTTGAATCATTAATACAGAAACCATACTACTAACTATTGATTTACTTCTCCTACTTGATTTATTACACAAGTTATTTAACTGAATATTCAGAAAAAATTCTAAGTAAACACAAATAGCAGCCTACACAAATACTTATCATTTACTAAACATCACGCACATATGACAAATGACACAGATTTTTCATAGAAATGTCCCTGGAAAAACCCAATGCGGGAAAACCGATGCAGCAGCTCTAGAGGTTTTATTATTATGTAGAATTTGAATACAACATTATGGGCACCAGAAACGGTTTTCCCTACAGAGAAAATATACGAAAATTGTACCTTATCACTCGGAGACAAAAAATATGGCTGAATCATGCCCTTAATCAGGATTTACAGATAACGAGCCCTTTCTGGCCCACTGGAACCCTCAGCACAGCCTCTGTGTAGCACAGACTGCCCCTGCATCACTCTGAAGGCCTCTGTGATGCCTCTATGTCACCCTCCGCATGGTCTCTGCCTCAGCTTCGCTGAGTTGCGTCCCTCCTGCTGGATTTTGCGTTGCCTGGTACGATGATGCCTCTCTGTTGTTGTATTATCGGCCTTGGATCAGATCATCCCTTGCTGATATCTGCCCCTCTCTGCACTACAAACTCACTTCGAAATCCTCAGCAAACCCTGAATCAGAATTTCCACTTAGCTTTAGTGCATCCTGATGCAGGGGCATTGGACACTAGCCAGCAATGTGAGAGAATTGTCCACATGTTGTGGCTAGAAGAGTTCGAAATTGTTCAAGGAAATGTAATAGCAAAGGTGTCAATACCTTAGCTGTCAGTTACACTTAAGGTAGATAGGATTAGTCTAATAAGTGAGGAAGCTGAATAGTTGATTCGCGTCAACCTGTTTGGTTTCTGTTGATAGAATAATAGTAATATTATGTAATTAGGCTTTTTGTGTTAAGAATAAATGGGTCCTCAAGAAGGAGCCGAAGAGTCATGTAAGAGATTATAAATGTAAATCTCTAATACAGAGTAAAGGAGGATTTTGTAGTAGAAGACTGGCTTATACGAGGTTGATCTCTAGTTAATAAAATTTCAGAGCTATTTCATTCATATATTGTTGGAAAAATTCACGAAGGACTCATTCCTTCGAACTCATGAGTTCTGTGTGTTGAATGGATTGTAATTAATGTACTCAGGCTCTGTGTGGAGGCGCATATTTCCTGAATGCTTTTGAATCTACGCTTTATGTGTATAACTTGGAAAAGAATCAATTCTGTGTGAAATCGCCTTATTATCTCTCTGATTGTCTTTGAACTCATATTCTCAGCGAATGAATTGAATGTGATTATTCTGTATAGAAGACTTGAAGAAGTTCAAATAGTGGCTCTATTGGAAGAGCGAAATCATACTCCAACTCTGTTTATTCAAGGAACATTGAAACCCTGTCTGTTGGAGTGAATGTCGTTGTTTTGTTGTTGGTGAAACGATATTGTTGAGACTTAACCACAGTGTTAATGCGGTGAAGAATAATTGAAGAAATAAACTAAAATGTTGTGAAATTCCGAGTTAAACACTGTTCAAATACCGGATTTCCAAAAGAGCAGTTTAGGAGGAGGATACCACCGGTATTGCGTGGCGTTTGGACTCAAGGCGGTTTTTGCCTTTATCAACGCGATCCAATAGTTTTGCGACACGTCATCCCTTGAATATCGCCTATATCACGTAAATTTTATGTGTTAAAGTTTCTCCCTTGAAAAAACGCGATTTCGATGAAATATGTCCGATCTGCTAAGCAATGGATCCAAGGGTAATCGCGCGCATAGTTGCATGGAGGTTAATTGGAGGTATGGCCCAGCGCTTTTGTATTATTAAATGATTATTTAATAAGTGAGAGTTGAGTATTGATGGTGGGCCCGAAGTAATAAGCGGAGATTAAGAGTTTTATGCCGGAAGTTAATGAGTTCACTATATTAAGTTAAACTTTGGATATTTGTTTAAGAAGGGTTGAACGTCAGCCCATATACCTTTAATGCCATATTCCGGAAGGGGTTCAAGCTATAGTTAAGCGCTTTTAAAGTAAGACACAATTACGAGTGCTTTATATAAAAGAACCACAGAGCATATTAACAGAGGGGTTATATAACATTTGACTATGGTATTTCATTAACCAAATTCCACGAATTTGATAAATGAAATTGAAACAAGAAAATTGAGAAGACTCCTTTGGTGTAAGAAATCATAGAGCCACAGAAGAGTGTATAGCTCTCCTTAGCACCTGCACCCCAATTTTGCTATCATTTGTGGTATCAGAGCAGATTTCAAGACATTTTGCAGAAACTGAACCGACTTCCAAAAGCTAGAAGAAGAATTCCAACATGGTTTTTGTAGAAATTTGCTGAATAATGATTAATTATCCACCGAGACTATCCTGATCACATACAATTCGAATTTATATGCAACACATAATCTCTTCCACTCAGATCAACTCAGATCATCAAACATGCGGAAATAAAATCAAGCGATAACACATCAAATCATCATACACATTAACAGAGTATGTATGGGGAAAGCTTATAGCTGAAAACCCCGCAGCTATTGTGTATATTATAATGGAGAAATCATGTAACAAACTCAGTACAATACTCCTCACAAGTACTCAATACTTTCTCATAAAGTTACACACAATCTAGCTCAGTTTTGAACAGGTTACTGGTTCAAAACTCACCGCCAATTGCCTTGCCTCTATTGCGTGTTTCAATGCTGTGGGATGGCCTCTTTATATAGATAAACCACCAGCCTGAACTGCGCAATCCTCATGGGCTTACTCCACCTATCTGTGTGTTGCAAATAGCAACAGTATAGTCACAACTGATAGCTAACTCCACCCTTTCATCTACCTCTCTCACTGGTCTCCACTGAACTGATCATGCACTGTAGTGAACTGATGTGTTCTTGAGTTGAATAATGAGTTACTAATTAATGAATTAAATAATATTTAATTCACTCCACTCATAACTAGTTGATTAGCTAGTTAAACTAATCTCAACCAGTTCAACTAAGTTAAACCGAACACAACTCCACTAGTTGTCCCATTAACTCCACCAAACCTTACACTTGCAAGTCCAGTAGAAGTGGCTTATACACATGATGCCATCACGTCACTTGGGAACCACTACACCGTGTTGATTCTCTGTGGATACATGAAGCCACTGCAGCAGCCATGTGGCAGGGGTCGAGAAGTAAGCGGTAATTTCTTAGTCTGAAAATATTATTAGGGTAAATAATATTTGACACATTTTCAGGAGAGCGGTCTAAAAATAGACTTCGACCTCTTTGACCTCCAAAATAGAGTCTCATCTATTTTTACCAACATGACACATACTTCAAGAATCTCAAACTGGAATCCCCGAACCATGCTCCATATGTCTAAAAATAGACATAGTCTAAAAATAGATTTTGCGCCAGAATTTGCCTGCGGGCCCACTTAGTGAAGGCGACTTCATTTCACTAAGCTCCATCATCTTGCTGCATTTTCAATAGTTTTCCAAGTTGCCAGAGGTGCTGCTGGTAGGAGAAGAGGCAGGCCAGTTGCCATTGCAGAAGTATTGGAGACCTTGTAGCAGTTCCAAGCCAGATTGGAAGCAATGTAATTAGGACATCTAAGAGATCCTGAGGATGTCAGTGAACCTGAAACAGAAGAAGAGGCAGGAGAGAATGTTGAGGTTCCTCCTGAGATGAGACACCTTAAATCATTTCTGGGGTCTACATCCAAGCCTAGACTTGAAGTGTCAAACTTTGCAGGAGGATTGAACCCAGAAGAATTGATAGACTAGATTAATGAGATAAACAAATGTTTTGATTATGAAGAGATGGGTGAAGACAAGAGAGTCAAATTTGCAGTGACAAGATTGAAGGGACATGCAGCACTTGGGTGGGATGGAGTGCAAGCAAAGAGAAGGAGAGCTGGTAAACAACCAATCAAAAGTTGGACCAGAATGGTGGCAAAGCTGAGAGGTAAGTTTTTACCTAGTGATTATCAGCTTACATTATTTAGGCAAATGCAGAATCTTAGACAGAGATTGATGACAGTGAAAGAATACACAAAAGAGTTTTATAAAGTAAGTATAAGAGTTGGAAAAATCCAGGACACAACAGAGAAGGTTTCCAGGTATGTGAATGTTCTCAAGTTGGAGATCCAAGATGAGATAGGTATTTTGTCTCCTAAGACAGTTGAAGAGGCTTATCAAATGGCCTTAAAAGCTGAAGAAAAACTCCTGAGAAAGCAGTCTCCCAAAGGAAGAGGTACTTTCCGAGGAAAGGGAAGTCAGGGTGGTAGAGGAAGGTCTACAGCACCAAGGGATGAAGCTAGCAGCAGCGCACCTCAGAATGCATCCACAGAAGGTGATGCAAGGGGCAGAAGGAGTTCCTACAGAGGAAGAGGAGGCAGAGGCAAAGGAAGAGAAGTGAGGTGTTACAGATGTCACCGATTGGGACATAAACACTATGAATGCCCAGAGAATATGGGTACTAGTCAAAGAAATGCAATTTTTTCTCAGATTGGAGAAGAGGCAGCAAGGCTGTCTAAAATAGAAGAAGCAATTCTGCCAGAGAAAAGAGAATCTTTGGTGGTCAATAAGGTTTTGTTGAAGCAAACAAAAGAAGTTGTTGAACCGGCGCAAAGGAAGACTTTGTTCAGGAGTGTGTGCAAAGTCAAATGGAAATGTTGTCAATTGGTCATTGATAGTGGCAGCACAGACAATTTGGTCTCTACAGAGGTGATAGAGAAACTAAAATTGAAGACAAGGAAACATCCAACACCCTACAAGGTGTCATGACTTCATAAAGGACACCAGCTGATTGTGAAGGAGCAATGTGAGATAGAGTTGCAGATGGGCAGCTACAAAGACAAGGTCATGTGTGATGTGATGCCTATGGATGTGTGTCACATACTGCTGGGTAGACCTTGGCAGTGTGACAAAGCAACAGTACATGATGGTAAGAAGAACACTTACAAGTTCTTTAAGGATGGAGTACATCACACATTGATACCTATGGAGGAAGGAGAACCATCAAGCAGAAAGTCTGATCCAAGGACTTTATTGCTAAGTGAAAAAGAGTACTTACAGCGGATTGAAGAGGAAGAGGTAAATTTTGCTTTAGTTTGCAAACCTAAGGTAGTGCTTACTTCCACAAAAATTTCTGATTTGCCAATTGAGATTCAAGAAATGCTAGACAATTATTGTGATATTGTCGTGGATGATTTTCCTGATGAATTGCCACCTGTAAGAAAAATCAGCCATCAGATAGATTTGATTCCAGGATCAAATCTGCCAAACAAAGTAGCCTACAGAATGACTCCCACAGAGAATGAAGAAATCAGAAAACAAGTGCAGGAATTGGTTGACAAAGGTCTGATCAAAGAAAGCTTGAATCCATGTGCAGTACCTACAGTGCTGAGTCCAAAGAAAGATGGAGGTTGGAGAATGTGCATTTATTCAAGAGCAATCAACAAGATAACAATCAGGTATAGATTTCCTTTACCTAGAATTGAGGATTTAATGGACTGTTTGAGTGGAGCAAAATATTTTTCAAAATTAAATTTGAAAAGTGGATATCATCATATTAGGATAAAAGAGGGTGATGGATGGAAAACAGCCTTTAAAACAAATGAAGGATTGTATGAGTGGTTGGTAATGCCTTTTGGGTTATCAAATGCACCTAGTACTTTTATGAGGCTCATGAATGAAGTGTTAAAGGAATTTATTGGTAAATTTGTAATAGTATATCTGGATGACATATTAGTTTTCAGAAAAACAAAGGAAGAACATTTAAGGCATCTTAATTATGTCTTGAAGAAGTTACATCAAGAGAAGTTGCTGATAAATTTAAAGAAGTGTTCATTCATGAAAGAAGAGCTGGTATATCTGGGTTTTGTTGTTTCTGCTGAAGGACTGAAGATGGATCCAGAAAAGGTCAAGCATTAGGGGAATTTTGAGGTCTAAAATGGGCCTCCTAAGGAAACTATAAAATAATAGTGGAAAAAATCTAATAAGATTTGATGACATCATCAAATTTTAGAGGGAAAAATAAAAAAACTACTTTTTCAATTCATATTTTCAACTTATCTCCCAAAGTTTTTACTCAAATTTCGAGCGGGAGTACTCGTTGGATGCGGAATTTAATTCCCCATCAAAGGAGTACCCATGTTGCATACTTTCGATGGGTCCTACTACACGAAAAATGAGAAATACATAAAAAAACGTGATTACAATCACGTTTTTTATGTATTTCTCATTTTTCGTGTATTAAATGCAGCATAGTACTCCTTGGATGGGGAATTAAGTCCCGCACCAAGCAGTACTCCCGCTCGAAAATTTGAGTAAAAATTTTGGGAGATAAGTTTAAAATACGAGTTGAAAAAGTAGTTTTATTATTTTATTTTATTTTAATATTTTTACTTTTTTACTCCAAAAATGGTGAATCATCCATTATGGATGACATCATCATCTTGAATCCTATTGGTTGTTATAAAGTTTATTTTTGTTGTACACTTTTCTTATGAGGCCCATTTTAGACCTCAAAATTCCCCTAATGGGCAATTTTGGAGTGGCCTTCACCAAGAAGTGTTTTTTGAGGTAAGAAGTTTCCATGGACTTGCCAGTTTTTACAGAAAATTCATAAATAATTTTAGCAAGATAAATGCACCTATCATTGAAACTATAAAGAAGGAAAAACAGCCATTCAAATGGACTGTTGAAGCAAAAAAGAATTTTCAGCTTTTAAAATAGAAGATAACTGAGAAGCCTGTTCTAGTTTTGCTCGATTTTAACAAGCCATTTCAAGTGAAGTGTGATGCCAGTGGAGAAGCTATTGGAGCTGTGTTGATTCAAGATGATAGGCCTGTAGCATATTTCAATGAGAAGTTGAATGAGACAAGAAGAAAGTATTCCTCTTATGAAAAAGAATTTTATGCAATTGTGCAGGCATTGAAGAAGTGGAGGCATTATTTAATGTATAAATAATTTGTGCTATACTCAGATAACCATGTTTTACAGTGTATTATGCAGCAGCCCAAATTGAATCACAAACATGCCAAATGGGTTGAATATCTCCAGAGTTTTAATTTTGTTTTGAAGCATATAAGTGGCCAAGCAAATAAAGTAATTGATGCTTTGAGTAGGAAAACCGTGCTTGTTCAAGAAAACCAATTTGAAGTGGTAGGCTTTGATTTTCTTAAGGAACTTTACAAGACAGATTCAGATTTCAAAGAAGCATTTGAAGCATGTTGTAAACCTGTTTTGATAGATAGAAGCCAATGGTTGGATTATTTCTTGCAAGAGGGCTTATTGTTCAGAAGAAATCAATTGTGTGTACCAAATTGTTCCATGAGGGAGAATTTAATCAAAGAAAAGCATAGTGGTGGACTTGCTGGACATTTTGGTGCTAATAAAACTTATGAGCAGCCGAGTCATTTTTATTATTGGCCAAAAATGAGAACTGAAGTGGAAAAGTTTGTGAAGAATTGCAAAATTTGTCAATATGCAAATGGGAGAAGCCAGAATGCAGGCTTGTACATTCCATTGCCTATTCCAGACAGGCCTTGGGATATGGTGAGTATGGATTTTGTTTTAGGATTGCCCAAGACACAGAGAGGGAATGATGCAATTTTTTTTGTAGTTGACATATTTTCCAAGATGGCACATTTTATTCCATGTTAGAAAACCAGTGATGCTACTCATGTTGCCAACTTGTTTTTCAAAGAAGTTGTTAGATTACATGGGTTGCCTCAGAGTATTGTTTCTGATAGAAATACTAGATTTGTGGGCCATTTTTGGAGGACATTGTCGAAGAAACTTGGTACTAAACTGAGTTTCAGCTCAGCTTATCATCCTCATACTGATGGGCAAACTGAGGTAGTCAATAGAAGCCTGGGTAATCTTTTGAGGAGTCTTGGAGGAGAGCATCTCAAACAGTGGGACCATATTTTGCCACAGGCAGAGTATGCATACAATGATTCACCGAACAGAAGTACAGGACAGAGTCCATTCCATATTGTTTATGGAATGCACCCCAGAGGAGTGTCTGAATTGAGAAACTTGGGAAAGGCAGAGTTGAGGAGTGCTGATGGAGAAGAATTTGCTTTAGACATTCAAGCAATACATGAGCAGGTAAAATAGCAGCTACAAGGCAACAGCATCAAATACAAAGACAGAGCATATTTGAGCAGAAGAGAAGTTAATTTTGAAGTTGGAGATTGGGTTTTGGCACACTTGAGGAAAGAAATATTTCCAAAGAAGCAGTATAACAAGTTGAAGTTCAAAAAGATAGGGCCATACAAGATACTGAGAAAATTTTCTGCTAATGCTTATGAAATTGAATTGCCTCCTGATGTTGGGATATCCCCAATATTTAATGTTGCAGATTTGTACAGGTATGAAGATGGTGGCGCAGATGAAAGACCAGCAAATAAAGAACAGATTGAGTGGGTAAAACAACTACCTACAGCACAACCATTTCAACCAGAGAAGATCTTAGACAAGAAGGTGTTTAAGAGGACTAGAGGACAAGAATATTTCCAGTATTTAATCAAGTGGAAGGACCAGCCAAATGAAGATGCTACTTGGATGACAGAAGTTATGTTGCAAAAACTGGGCGGTTCTGTGAAAGAGTTCATGGACAGGAGCCCATGAAAAAAATTTCCCTCAGGAGTCTGATGCAGGGGCATTGGACACTAGCCAACAATGTGAGAGAATTGTCCACACGTTGTGGCTAGAAGAGTTCGAAATTGTTCAAGGAAATGTAACAGCAAAGGTGTCAATACCTTCGTTGTCAGTTACACTTAGGGTAGATAGGATTAGTCTAATAAGTGAGGACGCTGAATAGTTGATTCGTGTCAGCCTGTTTGGTTTATGTTGATAGAATAATAGTAATATTTTGTAATTAGGCTTTTTGTGTTAAGAATAAATGGGTCCTCAAGAAGGAGCCGAAGAGTCATGTAAGAGATTATAAATGTAAATCTCTGATATAGAGTAAAGGGGGATTTTGTAGTAGAACACTGGTTTATGCAAGGTTGATCTCTAGTTAATAAAATTTCAGAGCTATTTCATTCATATATTGTTGGCAAAATTCCCGAAGGACTCATTCCTTCGAACTCATGAGTTATGTGTGTTGAATGGATTGTAATTAATGTACTCAGGCTCTGTGTGGAGGCGCATATTTCCTGAATGTTTTTGAATCTACGCTTTCTATGTATAACTTGGAAAAGAATCAATTCTGTGTGAAAGTGCCTTATTTTCTCTCTGATTGTCTTTGAACTCATATTCTCGGCGAATAAATTGAATGTGATTATTCTGTATAGAAGACTTGAAGAAGTTCAAATAGTGGCTCTGTTGGAAGAGCGAAATCATAGTCCAACTCTGTTTATTCAAGGAAAATTGAAACCTTGTCTGTTGGAGTGAATGTCGTTGTTTTGTTGTTGGTGAAATGATATTGCTGAGACTTAACCACATTGTTAACGGGGGGAAGAAGAATTGAAAAAATAAACTAAAATGTTGTGAAATTCCGAGTTAAACACTGTTCAAATATCGGATTGCTAGAAGAGCAGTTTAGGAGGAGGATACCACCGGTATCGCGCGGTGTTTGGACTCAAGGCGGTTTTTGCCTTTATCAATGCGATCCAACAGTTTTGCGACACATCATCCCTTGAATACCGCCTATATCGCGTAAATTTTATGTGTTAAAGTTCCGCCCTTGAAAAAACGCGATTTCGATGAAATCCGTCCGATCTGTTAAGCAACGGATCCAAGGGTAATCGCGCGCAAAGCTGCATGGAGGTTAATCGGAGGTATGGCCCAGCGCTTTTGTATTATTAAATGATTATTTAATAAGTGAGAGTTGAGTATTGATGGTGGGCCCGAAGTAATAAGCGGAGATTAAGTGTTTTATGCCGGAAGTTAATGAGTTCACTATATTAAGTTAAACTTTGGATATTTGTTTAAGAAGGGTTGAACGTCGGCCCATATACCTTTAATGCCATATTCCGGAAGGGGTTCAAGATATAGTTAAGCGCTTTTAAAGTCAGACATAATTACGAGTGCTTTATATATAAGAACCACAGACCATATTAACAGAGGGGTTATATAACATTTGACTATGGTATTTCATTAATCAAATTCCACGAATTTGATAAATGAAATTGAAACAAGAAAATTGAGAAGACTCCTTTGGTGTAAGAAATCATAGAGCCACAGAAGAGTGTACAGCTCTCCTTAGCGCCTGCACCCCAATTTTGCTATCGCATCCGCTGTGTGTGTTCTCCAAGTGACCCCAAGCTTTTCCTTTATACTTTTCTCGTTAACAAACCAACAGTCGTGATCTAATCTCTAATCGACGGCTAAGATTAAAAAATGTTTGGTCCACGTCACTTAGAACATTCTCATCACGTGTAAATTAATTCACTTTAATTTTTTAATTTCCCTAAGTTAGACTTAGGGTCCTCATTAAAAAATTTAATTATTTGAATAACTTTTACACTAGATGGAATTTCTCCAAACGCTTTCTAGGTCTTGGAGATCTCATGTGTTCCAGCTCATCCACAAAGTTTCAGAGGTAGAGCACATCTGATGCTACCCCAAAATCTCAACACTCCCTCTTAGCGAGGAGTGTGCTCTAGCAATACTTCCACATTGAAGCATTGCCCTAATCTTTGGCATCGGTCTCTGCGTTGATGCTTGGCTTGTTGCCCTTCATCCACTGCGTTGTTGCTCTATGTACTGCTGCCCATGTCACTGTCACTGACACCGCCACGTCTGTACTGCAACTCCCTCTCAAATTGTTGCATCATGCTGCCAATTGCTACACTACAACTCAGTTGCTGAGAAGTAAGCAATTGAAGGACCCCTGCCCAATCACTGAAAGACAAGTCAGTCGCGCTGCATCTCATCATTGAAGCTCCCTTGGCTGTTGCGTTGCGTTGTCCCTCTGAAGCCACTACATTGCTGCTGCTCTGCACTATGTAAGCACTACCCCTCTGCGATGTTGAAGTCCCATCAGCCTCGGCGTGTTACCACTGCATTGCGCTGCTCCCATCTACAGCGTCTCGGCTCTGCCTCTGCTTCATCATGATCTTCTGCACCCACTACTCCAGTCATCCAGCTATTGTCTTAAGGCTCCCGTAGCTTGTATGTGATCTAAGAGTCTGAGCACCTCAAGGATCGTGCCTTCCTCTGTAGCTACTCTACAAATAAATATCGCCCACCTCTTCTCTCCAGGCACATGAGTGCTCATAGCCACATCATCCTCACTACTGATGTCCCCTCTAGTTGTTGATGCCTTGGAATCAGAAGATTCCTTGTCCTTCCTTTTACGACAAGTGTTGGCAAAGTGTCCAAGTTCGCGACATTTAAAGCATCGGACCTTTGATAGGTCATTCTTCTTCTTCCCTTGTTGTCGTTGTCCCTTTGATTGAAGGGCTGCATCCTCCTCCTCCTCCTTCTTCACTTTACTACTTCCACTGTTGAATTCCCTCTTGGTCATCCTCCGGATCTCCCCCTGTCGAAGGATAGCCCACATGTCACCCCCAATTAGGGAGTTGTGCTCTGCCCAAAATGCTTTGGACAAAGGTCTCCCACTCATCAGTGACTGCATTCATGGCAGTCCTTACCAAGAGCCCTTCATCCGGAGTTGCCTCCATGGCAATCAGTTGATCCTGGATAGTCTACAATCTGGAAAGGAATGGATCGATCTCTTCCCCCTTATGCATTTGGAACATCCTCATCTGGCTCTCTAGAAGCATCTTCCGTTGGACAGAGCTACCTTGATACAGCATGGTCAATGTTGTCCACACCTCATTTTTTGTCTTCTTCTCGGTAATGTGTGGGACCACGTGATCCTTCACCTCGTCCATGATCAAGTGCTTTGTCTGCATCTAATTCTTGTTGAATTTCCTCAAAGCATCTGCATCAGTCAGCACAGCGAAGACATTTTCCGCGTGGTCTCTGATGCCGTACTCCTCCACGACTGACAAGATTCTGGCCTTCCAGATCGCAAAGTTGGACACACCATCCAACCTATCATGATCACGCAGTCTGTACGGTGCCATCTAGCTCAAATTTGTCGAAGAAGGTACTCCTCTCCCTTATACTGTTGTTGCACTCAACAGAAGACCAAATTTGGGTTTCTTGGCGATAGAAACCCTCTAGAGTAGTTTCTCCCTCTGACAACTGATTTCGCTCCCGAAAATCCTACGCCAAATCTCCTGAATCGGTCCTCTACGATCACCCTCCTGATCGAATCTCGGATTTGTTTGGCACAAATCTGTTGAGCGACTGTTCCTCCCGCTTTTGTCACCTTTGCTAAGCATTGTTCTGCACCGACAAAACCTATGCCACACCAGCAACTTCTAAAGATCAGAAACTCCACCTCCAGCGTCAGCAAACTACACAACAACTCACCAACTCGGACTATGTCACCCTCCTGGTGTTGCATCAACGTCTACTTGAGCATACTGGCTCAGCGTCCCTCTTCTGGTGTTGCATCAGCCTCTGCGTGAGCAGACTAGCTCTGTGTCACCTCTCTGGGGCTATGTTAGCCTCTACGTGAGCAAACTAACTCTGCGTCGCCCTTGCAGGGTCTGTTGTCCCTCTAATGCTGCGTTGCCTTCTTCCGAATCAATGCTACTTCAACTGCCCTTCCTACAACCAATATCTTCATCCGCTTTGTTGATGGCTCAGCTTGATCTGCAATGCTTTGATACCATGTGAAAAATTTTGAATCCTTAATATATAAACCATATTGCTAACTATTGATTTACTTCTCCTACTTGATTTATTACACAAGTTATTTAACTAAATATTTAGAAAAACTTCAAAGTAAACACAAATAACAGCCTACACAAATATAGATCATTCACTGAACATCACGCACATATGACAAATGACAGATTTTTCAGACAAATGTCCTCAGAAAAACCCAGTGCCGAATAACCAGTGCAACATCTTATTATGCAGAATCTGAATACAACATTCTGGGCACCAAAAACGGTTTGCCCTACAGAGCAAATACACGGCAGTTGTACCTTGTCACTCGGACACAGAAAATATGTCTGAATCACACCCTCAATCGAGATTTATAGATAACGAGCCCTTTCTGGCCCACTGGAACCCTCAACGCAACTCCTCCAAACTCTGCGTCAACCCCTCTAGCCCAACGCAACCTCTACGCACCACAAGTTGCCCCTGCGTCACTCTGAAGGCCTCTACAATGCTTCAGTGTCACCCTCTGTGTGGTCTCTGCATTAGCTTGGTTGGGTTGTGTCCCTCCTACTGGCCCCTGCGTTGCCTAGTACGATGCTGCCTCTCTGTTGTTGTATTCTCGACCTTGGATCAGATCATCCCTTGCCAATCTTTTCCCCTCTTTGAACTGCAAACTCACTTTGAAATTCTCAGCAAACCTCGCCCCATAATTTCGACTTAGCTTTAGTGCATCCATTGTGTGTGTGTTCTCCAACTGACCCCAAGTTTTTCCTTTATACTTTCCTCATTAGCAAACCAATGACGGTGATCTAATCTTTAATCGACAATTAAGATTAAAAGAATGTTCGATCCACGACGCTTTGAACATTTTCATCACATGTGTAAATTAATTCACTTCAATTTTTTAATTTCCCTAAGATAAACTTAGGGACCTCATTAAAAAATGTAATTATTTGAATAACTTTTACACCAGAAGAAATTTTCTCCAAACTCTTTCTGGGTCTTGGAGATCTCATGTGTTCTAGCCCCTCCACAAAGTTTCGGAGCTAGAGCACATCCAATGCTACCCCAAAATCTCAACACTCCATGCCAACACCAGAAGCCAACCTAAATGCAAGTATCTAGATGATAATAATAAGGGGTTTAAAGTTGCCCTAGTTGTGGTGACCTCTATGCACCAAGAGTGAATCACTAGAGAGGAGCCCTACATGACAACTCCTTTGAGAGAACCCAAGACATTGCAGTCTTCTATCGAATTATGTCTAATTCTCCATGTAGTCCCATGCCCCATAGTACCAGCTCCAAATTCTCCCCCCCACAGCCTACTCGCATAGCCACTCTTTTATCAATTCTCACCAAAGCTACTCCCGGGGATAAAAAACAACTCATTTCTAACCAATCGCTTACAGCAACACCATAATTCTAACAAGTGTTAGGCCAGACCACCTTCACCGAGATTTCGAGTTGTTGCCCCTCAGTTCTACATCTCAACCAAACTCGCCAACAACCATTCCTCCTTTGTACGCCACATCCCATGGCCGATAAGTTAAATGCTCGCATGCTTATGCATTTATAGGGGTGGCCCTCCATTTAATGTGTTCATCTCCACAAGATGGTAGGCACGGCCCCCAAGCCCGCCATTCTCCTCAATTAGCACCCTCAACGAGGATAAATGAATATATGTTTAATTCAATATATTTTTTTTGCAACTAATAATAATTTAAAATAAAGTTATACATAGTTAATTTTATATGTTTTTAATCCAATCAATGTGAGATTTATCATGGGGTGTGTGTTTTGATGTTTATTATTGATTTATTTAATTTATATGGCTACAATAGTAATAATTTTGTGGATAACACAAAGTCCTAGAAAAGCTTTGTTTATTTATTAGGTTTTATTAAAATTTTACAATCTTTCCATCTTATCATGGTTCAATTTTTCAAAATTGTAAAGATCTAAAATCTGGAATAACTATTTTATTGTCCTTTTTAATGAATGATTTACTTAATTTACATTTGACAATTCAAGTACATTTATTCCTTTAACTTTTTATCCTGGAAGAGTTGGATGAATATATGCCCTTTTAGTGGAAATCAAAACCAGCCCTTCAAATTTTGATCAAATTTGATCACGAGTAGAAAGAGGAATAGTAATCCTAAAAAAATACTATTAATTTGATCACGAGTAGAAAGAGGAATAGTAATCCTAAAAACATACTATTATTTCCATTTTAAGACCAACAACAAAAACATCTTATCATGTGTTTTTGTTGGACTACTAAGTTTTTGTACTCTCGAAGGATTAGCTGGTTCTCAGAGGTACAGATATGACATCACTATCACAATCAATTAGTCAGTTATTGCAGAAACAATTCCCCATGCATGAAATCAACTTTGAGCATTCTCAAGCAAGACATCTCCACAACAAATACAAAACTTGGCAATCCCCTACTGGATGAACAAGCTGTGGACAACCTAGGAACGTGAAAATACAGAATTTAAATACTTCCAAAATAGCTTGCTACACGTTTTTTGAATCAGTTGGTCATCATACATTTTTAAATCAGTTGGTCAACATATGTCCTCTGGTTACAGAAGGCTCGCCATTAACAATTACATAGGTGATAATAAATGCGAAAATGAAAATATTCTATAAGAAATGCAGCATTATTCATATGCATGTTGACCTTGACGAAGTAACCATTGATTTATTGCAATACAAGCGCACTACAACGTCACAATCTGTACTGCAGAGCATTTCAAAATCTCGCAGGAAACCAACTCATGGAAAGAAATCACGAAGGGTGACTTTTTCCCTTTTTACAAAGTTCTTGCGTACCAGCTTTGGACATTTTTGTAAAGATAATTATACAATCAATTTAGAGCACTCTATTTTCAACCAAACATCGATCCAGCTAATCTGCACTAAACTAAAAGGCATTTGTCTCAAAAAGTGCATTGATATAAACAACGTGCCCTTGCCCAATTTATGGTAATGTTCCTGCAATGCAAATTTCAGGAACTCTAGGCTAATTTAGGCATCAAGCACTAGCCGTCGTTCGTTGCTTTAGCTCGTTGTGCTGCTTCTAAGCATTCCTTTGCCCTGTGAACCTTTGATTGAAGATAAAAGGTTCCCGCCTTTGCATTCCTCTCAAACAGTGTGTCATATTTCTGCAGACAAAAAAAGGTACTTAATTAAAAAAAGGCATGTGAAATGAAAATGCATTTACTGTTCAGAATTCGTTATGTATGCAATAAAAAACAATATTAGGCCTATATGCACGATCAGAGAATGGAATATTGTAATTCAAATCAAATTAAAATCTAAACATTAGTATTACACACGGTTTCATTAAATTTTCCACCCTCTCCAGAGGTGGCTGATACACTTGCAGCCAAAGAAAAGCTTGAATGCAAAAGACAAGTCAAAAGACAAGTTTATAATATATATTCATTTTTGACATATATATTCTCCACACTAAAGGTCACTTGAACGTTGACACTACCTGCAAAATTTCTTCCCATGAAGCTTGTTCGCCAATACCTAAAATTTGTCTGGCTTCATGTTCTGTCATTGCTTTACTAGTCCTGTGGACTGCATTCTGCATTGCTTCCTGAGCTACACCTGTCTTGGAAGCATCTGCAAAATTTCCATGGATATCTAAGAATATAGCATATTCATTTCAGCAGAAGTATACTCATTACATGCAAAACCATAGGAAACAAATATATCACATTAATTACTAAAACTAGCATGCATGCATGCAACAGCAGAATTTGTTTCAGAGAACAAAATTAGACTGCATGGAGTATAATAAGACATCATAGCTCTCAATCTGGGAGGATGGAATCTAAAAGTCACATGTCGAATAGCTAAAAAACTTAAGCCAATTACAACCTAGAGTGTTTCTTAGACGCTAACTGGGTTAAAACCTTCAAAAACAAAAGATATGTCTTTGATGGCAGTACAGTTATATTCCATTAAGAATGACAATTTTAACAAGAGATGAATTATAGGAGTCCAATAGCTCTAAAGCATTGAGGCAAAGAACCAAGAAACACGTTACTCATATCTGCGTTGCAGGATATTTGTAGCATAAGATCTCTCTTCATACGATTTTAAATGAAGAACGGGCAGCATACAGATCATGACATCTATTTATTCATCCATGCATCAAAGCAACTAAGGCAACAGAGAAAGAGGCTTTTGTGCTACCAGCAAAGATACTCATCAACATGAACGTGTTGCATGTATCAGCAGATGACAATGTAATTGGATCAATCTGGTTACCTGAAAATTGTGTACCTTGGGCATTCTGGTTATTTCAGGGCCTGATAAGCCATGTAATCAGCAATGCACATGACCAGAGGAAAAAAACAATGTTCCACCAATCTAGCTAGCAGCCAAATTATGACAGCCTCGTTACAAACATGTATTTCCTTGCACCTTATTCTAGCACACAGATTATTCTATTGTTGGTTCTAGCTGCATGATTACACACAAGTTATGTGCCAACATAGCCACCCTAAGTAACATGACACGTCCTCCACACCCCCGCCCCCCACGTCACGCATTTCATGTGTTGAACACAACACGTGGGTGACACATATCCGACACGAGTTTGACCAGTGTCGGACATGATCCCAAATGGTGTCCCAGAATTTGGACACGTGTCCAGTGAAGAAAAGCATTTTAAAATCAAGTTGTTGCCTCATTTTCACACAAATTCAGTCACATGTTTGAAGCTCTCAAAGGTTTTGGAGTGCAGCTAAGGGCGATTAAGCAATGTTAGAAGAGATTCCAAGAGTTGGGAAGTGGATTTGTCCTACTAATGCTATGCAATTAATGGCAATGTTAAATTTTTAAAGTAAAAGTGAGATTGATTACGACTTCATCGTATTTCATATGAAGAAAGCAAAATTTTAAATCCCACTCAAAATCTATCAGACTTGACAGTTTTAACTTTTAAGGATTTTAGGATTGGGGGCATTGCAACATTTCCATTGGAGTTGTCATGTACGAGGATATGGAACTAGCATTTAATTAAAAGGACCAAGCCCTCTATGTACCTCGATGTTGGTGGCATTGTTTGTTGAACTCCTCTACCATGACCCTAGTAAAAATGCACTGATCACACAAACAGAAACTCAAATTGACATGTTAAGCTTTTTCTATCGTATTTTAATGCTTGGAGGGTGATATTGATGATGATGATCCCAATATTGGCAATGATTTTGATGATATGTAGTACTAGTTATTTGTTGTAGCATGATTTTTTTGGACTTTACAGGTCATTTAGGATCTCTTTGTTGATGTATTTTTGGTTCAGAGATGGATTGCACTCAATGCTATTTTGGTTATATGGATTAGTTGTATAATTGAATTTGAATTATCATCATGTAAATGTTTTATATATTTCATATTTTGTGTAATTTGTTAAATTGTTATATTTTTTAATATGTTAAACTCACACACAAATAATGGACAAGATATGAAAGATAAATGTGAGATACCATATTATTTACTAAGATATGCATTTATAAATTGTCTAATGACCCTTGGTTTCCATATTCCAAGTGGTCTTTTGGACTCCAATGATCTTTCATATTCCACACCAACTCTTAGTTGATTAGGTGTCCAACATTTCCCCCCTTAATTTGAAGGGGTATATACGAGTCCAAGAAGAGAGCTATAATACAAATATGCAATAATGCATGACAGCAATAGGCTGAATCAACTCTCTAAAATGAAGGTATAAAGTGGTAGAACTCGAGGTCTCAACCAGCGATGGTTTAAAGATGACCACCAACAGTAGAATGCTTAGTGCAGTTCCTGGAACTCCAAATTTGGCGAGAAGTTGAACTCTTCTGCTAAAAGAAGTGCTCCCTATTTTGTGAAAAGGTAGACAATTGGCGTCTCAACCTAGAACATTTAGTGCAGTTTCCGGAACAGTTCCAAATTTGGCAAGAAGTTGTTAGTTTTTTGCTAGAGGAAGTGTCCCTAATGTTCTGAAGAGGGAGACCATCAACCTAGAAAAGGGAGGTCTCAACCTGGGAAAAAAAGGGAGAACCGCAAACTGAAAAGGGAGGTCTCAACCTGCGGTGGTTTAAGGAAGGCCACCAACCAAATTCAAGCTCAAGGGCCTATTTGTCTCTGGCTACAACTCTGACTCTGGGTATGGTTGTCTCTGGCTATAGGCTCAGGCAGCATGTTCAAGCTATGGCTCAGGCTCGCTTGATTTATCCTTGAAACATGTAAATGACCATCAATTCCCCCCTCTGTTAGATACAAGGTGAGACAATGAAAAAAACTCAATTGCAATACTTTTCAGTACTCGTGAACAATTTTTGTGATATGAGCGAAATATCTTTTTGGTTGTTGAAGCCCATTGCCAAGAAGCGATCCATCCAACATGAATTTTTGTTCTTGCAAGAGGCTTGTTTTTGAAGCATTTGTTTGAAGAATGAGTGTGTTGACCACAATGTTCACACGGATGAATATCAAAATAGTGATCTTTCACATGGCCAACTCTGTCACAATGTTGGCATTTGACAATCTGTGACTGAATGTGAAGGAGCACGATCTGGACCATGTGAATATGAACAGTCCTGAAGAAATCTGGCACTCTGAAATTGGATTGGCTTTGAATAATCTGGTGTATAAAAGGATGCCTCCTTGTCATATCCAAGACCTATTCTATGCTTGTTGCTAAAAAAGCTCTTTCCAAGCTATGATGATGGGTTTGGGAAGTGCAAGTTAAACTTCTGCATTTGCATGCAAATTTGTTTTTTCATTGACTTGATTAGTTTCTGGCAGTTGATGGGATTTTGTCTCAATCTCAAAGAGAGGATTGTTCTGAACAAAAAAAAAATAGAATGATGCTTACGTTGTTCTAACTCATCTCGTTGTAACTGTGACTAGAGCCATTTAAAGATCTCAAGGGTTTCTTGCAACTCTACTCTTGAATAATTAATTCAAACTTTGCAAATGGAAACAATAGTGAGGAGAAAACACCAAAAGTCAACTTTTACAGCTATCAAGCACTCTACATATACCTTGGAGTGATGCAACTATGGCAGTATTGATCACCATTTTATCGGTTGTCATCTTGTAACAGAATTTCAAGTTTTTTCCACCACAATGGCAACAATTTGGATATGCGGCCTTTGGTGAGATTGATCTCTTCTTATAAACAAAGCTTCCTCCTCTATAGCTTCCCCTCTACCTTTGAAGTGTTGACAGGACTTATTTTAGTTCAACATTTCAATTCCCAGGGCAGTTGAAATTTAGCGGGCCTATACAACTGCTGATTTCTCCGGACGATAATCAACTTCCACCTACAACTACTTATTTCTTAGGTATCCACATGATTTTCTCCAGAAACTATATTTATTGGCAAACATGGATCGCCTAAGCTTATTGTGTGCAAAACTTCCTTCCTTCCTCGAGCTTTAAGCAGAATAGCCTCTAAAGACCTTTTGTTGAACTAATTTTTCCACGACACGTCAAATTCAACTGAGCTACCCTTAATTATTTACCTCAAGCTCATCTCTCTGGAAAAGCCATTTGGACAGAGAGCTCCAAATTTGTCCTCCACAGCCGCTATTTTCATAGAAAACCTCTCCAAAACTCCCATCTTGACAGAAGGAAGTCTCAATATGTCCACTGACACAAATTTCAACCCCCTCTCGCACTGTAAAATTCCTCACAGCTTTCCTCCCTCTCTCCTTTGAAACTCGAATATCAGTTGTTGCACAATTCATGTCTCTCTTTTTGTTGCAGAATCATAGTCATTTCGTTGCTTATGATGGATTGACATTGTGCAATTCAGACATCTGCCAAGTCACCAAAGCTTACATATGCAGAGCTTCCACAAATTCCACTGTCGAAAGTGCATACTGAAAGTCAAACACCAACAGAAATTTTGTAACGATGAAAGTTCATAATTCTCACTGATCATCACCCTTCTACAATGGAGACAAGTGTGGATTTTGTGCTAGCAAAGTTATGTAAATGAGATGTTTGAGTGCACAGGAACAAGAACTGACGAGACAGTACGTTTTGATTCCAGGAAATGACAGGAATTTAAGGGAGAGAACGTTTCGATTCCAGAACTGACAGAACATTGATTACAGCAGCCACGTAATGGTCTCCAGCAGCAGCAACTCTCTTTATTGAACTGGTTCAAATGCCATTGTATGTCGAAGGGTTACCAGCGCCAAATGTTAGTTTTAGGCCAAAACCCTGTCAGATTCGTTGATGCCTATCTCCAAATAATTTGAAAATTCATTTCTTGAGCACGTCAAGAGAATGCACAGGTTTAGTCGTGCGAGGAGTAAGGTCACTAGTGTTGAAATTTGGTACCGGAGGACAGGTGGTTCCCTAAGGCTTTGATCTTTGGCCTAGGGAAAAGTGTCCAAAAGAATTTAATTTTTCTCCTAAAGTAACTTTATAATTTTTTATAAAGTTAAATCTAATTTAAAAGTGACTTAAGTGATAAAGTTACTAAAGTGACTTTATAAAGTTATAAAGTCAAGTCTAATTTTAAAGTGACTTTAATAAAGTCAATATAAAATTAGAAAGGAAAAAGTGACTTTGGAAATAAAAGACTAAGTGGGTCTTTATTAAAGTGGGGTGAATTAAAAAACAGAAAGTGAGATTTAAATGAGCATTTAATCTCAGCCCTAGATCTCAATCTATCTCAGCCATTGGATTTAGGGATTCCCCAAAAGTCACTTAGGGTTAGGTTAAAGGAGGAAAGGAGGAAAAGGTCATTCATTCTTTCATGAGCAGATTGAGAGAAGGAGAGCAAGAGAGCAAGGGAGATTTCTGGGCAGTGAGGAGAAGGAGGCAGCAGCTTGGCACGCATTCCAAGGCAACATTTCAGCAAGACATTTCAGCAAGACAAGTGCAGCAGATTAAGCAAACAGCAGGCAGATTTTTGGCAATTTATTTTTGAGGAAGAAGGTCAGATACCTAGGTCGGTGATAACAGGTCACAGCAGATTTGCAGAAAATCAGACGGTACGTATTTCGAGGAGCGTATCTGAGAGGCCGTATAGCAAGTGGTCGTACCTTTGGCACGTATCATTTAAATCGTATCAAAGAGATTTTTGACAAGCCTTGTACGCTTTTCTAGGCGTACTGCATGTGCCACATTTAAGGTCATGACCCAATTCTCTACTGAGAAATTGCATGAAAGATTTATTGCCGGCCTCTGCTTGTCACAGTGCTTTCCATACACAATAAAAAGAGGATAATAAAAGTTTGTTTGTTGATTATTTATTTTAGCTTAACATTTCATCACCAGAAAGCATTTCTTCCAGTGTAATACATATTCTTTAACTGTTTTCCTTATGGTAGGGGTTTTTCCAGGGTCACTTTGACCAAAAATACTGAGTTATGATGTGTTGAATGACTGTTTGTTACTGCTGTTATTTTATTTCTGCATTTACAGCATTCTGAAAAATTTCCAGAATTTGTGTTTTCAGCAAAATTTATTTTTCTAGTTGTTGAATGTATGGTTATGGGAAAGGGCATTTAACTATTTTTGGAGTAATAAGGTGAAAACTGAAAACCGGGGTGGGAAACTATAAATTTCTACATGGTATCAGAGCTTGAGTGCTGAAGGGCAGTTTGGGACAGCAAGGAAGAAAATTACAGCTTGCTGATTTTTCACTCAGAAAATTCCAGCAAGCTGATTTTTCACAAACAGCAGATTTTTACCTTTACTACAACAGTGTTATTTTTCAGTTTTAGGACAGCAGGATGTCTTTGGGATTGAGGGTGGAGGATAGGCTGGATGGGCATACAAATTACAGTGTTTGGAAGGAGAGAATGCAGAGTATCTTTGAGGAGGCGGAAGTCTGGGATATCATGGTTCATACCACACAGCAGCCTGTTAATGTGCCTATTGATCCTGTTCAGTTGGCAGCATATAACAGAAAGAACAACAAGGGTAAGAGACTGATTCTAGACGGAATCAAGGACCATTGCATTCCTCATGTGAGAGAAAAGAGAAATGCCCATGAGATGTGGTCAGCATTGACCAACCTCTACCAGAGTACCAATGAGAACCGGAAAATGGTCCTGAAGGAGAAGCTGAAGAACATTAAGATGGCTAAGACTGATAGTGCAGCTGGATATCTCACAAAGATTACTAATGTGAGAGATGACTTGGCAGCGATTGGAGAGGCCATTCCTCCCACTGAGTTGGTGCGGATTGCAGTGAATGGCCTCCCCAGTTCATGGATGAACTTTGCTGATGGGGTTTGTGCACATGAGACCCTTCCCACATGGGAGAGGTTTTGGGATGATTGCATTCAGACAGAGATCAGGAAAGGTCAGCTTGGGGCAGCCAAGCCAGTTGAGCAGGATGAGGATGTAGCATTGTTGGCAGGACGTAAGAAAGGCAAAGGGAAGAAGCAGGCTTCCACAAGCAATGGTGGGGGCAAAGGCAAAGGTAAAGGTAAACAGGATAACACACAGAAGCACTATTCCAAAGTGAAGTGTTGGAATTGTCAGAAGATGGGACACTATGCAGTTGTGTGTCCGGAGAAGAAGAAGAAGAAGGGGAAGAACCAGAGCATGGCAGCTTCAGCAGAGGTTGAGGACTTTGCAGATCGCTTTGACCAGGAGTTTGGGTTCATTGCGTATGAGTCTTCTAGTGCAGAATTATCTGCCATAGAGGTTCAGAGGGAGCATGCATTTCCCTCGATTAACGGAGCATCTTCGGGTATCTGGTATGTGGACAGTGGGGCTTCACGTCACATGACAGGAGTCCGTGAGTACTTCTCAGAGCTTTCAGAGAGTGGCACTGATGTAGAGGTAGTACTCGGTGATGACAGAGTTGTTAGAGTAGTCGGTGTGGGAACATTGACATTTCAGAGGGAGTCCAAACCTCCCTTGAAGGTGTCAGATGTTCTTTATGTGCCAGGGATGAGGAAGAACCTCATATCCGTCTCAGCTTTGGAGGACAGAGGATAGGAGATACTATTCAGGGGAGGACAGGTGTTGATGTATCCCAGGGGCACTCCAGCTGATTCAGCTAGAGTGATAGGTGTACGCCATGCAAAGGTGTACAAGTTTGCATTTTAGCCCCTTTTGGCATTGAGCAGTAGTACCGACAGCAGAGCTAGCAGTTCTGAGCTGTGTGAGATTTGGCACCGCAGGATGGGGCACATGTATCATGGAGCCTTGAGGACTTTGCGGGAGATCACTACAGGTGTGCCAGATTTCAGTACTGATCACTTTGATACTTGGAGAGGATGTGCGATGGGCAAGTTTGCCAAATCCCCTTTTCCCAGCAGTGACAGCAGAGCGACTGGGATACTTGATTTGATTCATTCCGATGTGAGCGGTCGGATGTCTCATGTTTCCTTGAGTGGATATGAGTACTATGTGTTATTCATTGATGATCACTCCAGGAGGCCCTGGATTTATTTCTTGAAGACCAAGAGTGAGGTCTTCAAGCGGTTTCAGGAGTTCAAAGCTCTTGTGGAGACAAAGACAGGTCGGAAGATCAAGTCCCTGAGGTCGGACAATGGAGGAGAGTACACCCTTGGAGAGTTTGTTGACTATTGTGCGGAGGCAGGCATTAGGAGGGAGCTCACTGTTCCTTACAACCCCCAGCAGAACGGGGTTGCGGAGAGGAAGAACAGATCCATCGGAGGGGCCGCCAAAGCCATGTTACATGATCAGGGGTTGCCATTGTTTTTGTGGGCAGAGGCCTGCAACACAGCTGTTTACTTGTAGAACAGGAGTCCGCATCGTGCCTTGGGGCACATGACTCCGGAGGAGGCTTTTTCTGGGAAGAAGCCTGATATTGGTCATCTTCGTATCTTTGGGTGCATCACATACTCCTACATACCCAAGGAGAAGAGGACCAAACTAGAGCCCACCGCAGAAAAGGGTATCTTTGTGGGCTACAGTGAGACCTCAAAGGCCTTTCGGATTTACATTCCTGCACAGAGGAAAGTTGTTGTCAGGCGGGATGTGAAGTTCGAGGAGGATAGGGCCTTTAGGAGGTCACGGGAGTTAGAGTATCCGGATCAGCCAGACCCTCAGCAGCAGTTGAGTCAGTCGCAGGGATCCAGTGGGCAGGGATCAGGAGGATCCGGAGGTACATCTATGACGATGTCGGTGTCCGTCGCTGGGGAGTGGCTCGCAGTCGAGGTGGAGCTTGCGGCGCACGCAGCACTACGAGTGCTTCACCGGGGGAGTCCACCGATGGACAAGCCCACACGGTACCCCAAGATCTGCTGCACCAAAGGGGGCAGAGACAAAGCAGACATATGTAAGTCAAAGCTAGGAGTTCAGGCTCCTGATGTTGAGGAGGAGGAGTTTTATTCTCCAGCGGGAGAAGTGTGCTCATGGAAGAGGAAGCCCAAGTGGCTTCAGGACACCTTGAGAGATGCCACATCTGTTGCTGAGCCTAAGAGGCCGGTCAGAGAGAGCAGACCACCTGAGAGGTTTTGTAGCTATATGGCAATGGCTACCAGCATCCTTGACTCTGAGCCTTCTAGCTATGAGGAGGCAGCTAGCCAGTAGGTCTGGAGAGAGGCCATGGAGGAGGAGTATTCTTCTATCATGAAGAATGATGTTTGGGAGGTGGTGCCGAGGCCTGAGGGCAAATCCGTGGTTACTTCCAGATGGCTTTACAAGGTAAAGCATGCTGCAGATGGCAGCATTGAGAAATTCAAAGCAAGGTTTGTGGCTAGAGGGTTCTCCCAGGTGGAGGGAGTTGATTATGAGGAGACCTTCGCTCCCGTGGCTCGATATACTTCGATTCGCTCCATTATATCGATAGCAGCAGAGATGGGTTGGAAGATCCACCAGATGGATGTGAAGACCGCATTTCTCAATGGCTTCATACAGGAGGAGGTGCACATTGAGCAGCCACAGGGCTTTGAGGTGCATGGGAAGGAGTCCCATGTGTGCAGACTGAAGAAGGCCCTTTATGGCCTGAAGCAAGCTCCCAGAGCTTGGTACTCCAGGACAGATACTTACTTGCAGAAGATGGGTTTCACAAAGAGTGAGGCAGATCCGAACCTTTACTATATTGTGATAGGTGAGGAGCCTCTCATTCTGGTGCTGTATGTGGATGACTTGGTCATTACAGGTGCAGAGACTCATAGAGCACTGCAAGAGAGATCTTGCGGCGGAGTTTGAGATGAAGGACATCGGCTTGATGCATTACTTTTTGGGTTTGGAGGTGTGGCAGGAGGAGGGGCATTTCTTCCTGGGACAGGAGAAGTATATTGTGGACATCCTTGGCAGATTCCACATGGAGGATTGTAGACCCATGTCAACACCGATGATCACCAACTGGAAGAAGCTTCATGCTTCGGATTCCGAGTTGGTGGATCCCACATTGTACAGGCAGCTGATTGGTTCCTTGATGTATTTGGTCAACACTAGACCAGATATTTGTTTTGCAGTCAACACGATGAGTCAGTTTATGTGTGAGCCTAGGAAGGTTCACTGGGTGGCTGCAAAACACATTTTGCGGTACTTGCAGGGGACAATGGATTATGGTCTGGACTACAGGCAGGGGGATGGAGTGAGATTGGCAGGTTACACTGATTCTGATTGGGCAGGTTGTGCTTCTGATAGGAAGAGCACTTCAGGGTGCTGTTTTGGGTTGGGTTCGGCAATGGTGTCATGGTTCAGCCGAAAGCAGCAGTCAGTAGCATTGAGTTCAACGGAAGCAGAGTATTGGCAGCCAGTCTAGCTAGTTGTGAGGCCATCTCGCTTCGCAAGATGTTGTTTGGCTTATTTGGTCAACCGTTGAGACCTTCAGTGATTTACTGTGATAATCAGAGTTGCATTAAACTCACGGAGAATCCAGTATTTCATAACAGGTCAAAGCATATCGGGATCAAATATCATTTCATCAGAGACTATGTTCAGAAAGGAGCTATGAAGCTTGAGTATATTCCCACTGATGAGCAGGTTGCAGATATTCTTACCAAAGCCTTACCACGGGGCAAGCATGTCTACTTCAGAGACAAGATGGGTGTGGTGAGGAACACCTTCCTCGGTAAGAGAGAGTGTTGAAATTTGGTTACCGGAGGACAGGTGGTTCCCTAAGGCTTTGATCTTTGGCCTAGGGAAAAGTGTCCAAAAGAATTTAATTTTTTCTCCTAAAGTGACTTTATAATTTTTATAAAGTCAAATCTAATTTAAAAGTGACTTTAAGTGATAAAGTTACTAAAGTCTAATTTAAAAGTGACTTTAAGTGATAAAGTTACTAAAGCCTAATTTTAAAGTGACTTTAATAAAGTCAATGTAAAATTAGAAAGGAAAAGTGACTTTGGAAATAAATGACTAAGTGGGTCTTTATTAAAGTGGGGTGAATTAAAAAATAGAAAGTGAGATTTAAATGAGCATTTAATCTCAGCCCTAGATCTCAATCTATCTCAGCCATTGGATTTAGGGATTCCCCAAAAGTCACTTGGGGTTAGGTTAAAGGAGGAAAAGGAGGAAAAGGTCATTTCATTCTTTCATGAGCAGATTGGGAGAAGGAGAGAAAGAGAGCAAGGGAGATTTCTGGGCAGTGAGGAGAAGGAGGCAGCAGCTTGGCACGCATTCCAAGGCAGCATTTCAGCAAGACATTTTCAGCAAGACAGTTCAGCAGCTTTAGCACACAACAAGGCAGATTTTTGGCACGATTTTTGAGGAAGAAGGGTTGTACAGCTAGGTCGTACAGCAGGACGTACAGCAGATTTGCACTGCAGATTTGCACAGATTTCGAGGAGCAGATTTGAGGGAGGCCGTATAGCAAGTGGCTATACCTTTGGCACGCATTTCAAGGCAGAAATCGTACAACAGATTTTTGGACAGCTTGCATGCTTTTCTAGGCAGCCGTACAGCAGCATTTAAGGCTGTTAATTGGCACGAAAATCGAGAAATCCGTACAGCATTTATTGCTGTTCCTGTTTTGCTGTTTGTGCGTTTTCCGAGGCGGTGGTTAAGCACGGAAAAAGAGATAAGTTATAAAAATCTGTTTGCTGATTATTTATTTTGCTGAATATTTCTATCACTGTAAAAAGCATTTTTCCAGAAATAAGAAGGCGCTTTCGAACTGGTTTTCCCCAAGAGTTGTAGGGGGTTTTTCCAGGGTCACTTTGACCAAAAATTACTGAGTTATGATGTGTTGAATGACTGTTTGTTACTGCTGTTATTTTATTTCTGCATTTTCAGCATTCTGAAAAACTTTCCAGAATTTGTGTTTTCAGCAAATTTATTTTCCAGTTTATTAAATGTATAGATATGGGAAAGGGCATTTAATTATTTTGGAGTAATAAGGTGAAAACTGAAAACCGGGGTGGGAAAGAGAATTTTCTACAACTAGGAAATTCCAGAGGAGAGTTTTGTTGGTGCAGGTCAGAGTCTGAGAAACAACGGTCGCTCTGGTTGTTGACAGGCTATAATGAGGTGCAGAGACGGTGACAGATCTGAGGATGAGGGAGAACGCCCTTTTTTTTTGCTATTTTGGGAGAATGGGCAGAGATGCAGGACTCACATTCATTGGAAGGCCACAAAAAACCAGTGGTTTGCTCTGATACCATGTTAAACTCACACACAAATAATGGACAAGATATGAAAGATGAATGTGACATACCATATCATTCACTAAGATATACATTTATACATTGTCTAATGACCCTTGGTTTCCATATTCCAAGTGGTCTCTTGGACTCTAATGACCTTTCATATTCCACACCAACTCTTAGCGGATTAGGTGTCCAACAATATAAAATATATAACATGTCCTCTGTGTCATGTTCCAGGGGGTTCACCATGTCACATGTCAATTATAAGTATTTTCATGTCCTTCATGTCCCATGTCCTCATGTCATGTGACTTAGTAGCTACCTGTCTAACATCAGTTATAACAGAATGGGTAAACATGCATGAAAATGGAGAAAGAATGCCTTGGAACAGATTTTATACTATTGCAATGAATTGTAAATTGTAGATTTAAACATTTAAAAGCATAAGAATTGAGAATTCACTGATGTCCTGACAGATAACATGAGTGGTCTATGGAAACTTGATTCCAGTGTCTTAAAGATCTGTGAGACACAGCAGGGGTAGACCACTCACTAATCATGCTGGGGGACAGAGAAGGAATAATATTTTTGAAAGTATTATGGAAGGAATAAGGAACAGCACCCACTCAAAATCCACCAAAATCTTCCTGGATACAGAAAATGGCAAAGAGTGCAAAAGGAGAATGTGGCTGAATTACAGCTAGTGAACTACAGTATCCTTCGGGAAATAGGCCATTCTCATAAGAACAATGCCGTAACAATCATTCCAGCCTGTAAAGCACATTTTATGCCCTAGTATTGATATAAGGTAATCGGACCTAAAGTTTATCAAAAAGCAACCAGAAGCTTGGGTTAGTCCTGACCTAATTATTGCCAGTAAACAAATACTTTATCTAGTTATCAGTGAGAAGCTAAATTACCACGGTATAGATAGATATATGTACAGATACCAGAACAGATAAACATACATCAATTTTTCAAGGCATACTGGATAAAATACAGCTAAGTATGCATATATAAAAAGACATGTAAAATGTGTATGTGTGTATATGATACTTCAAACATAACTTAATGCCTTGGGACTTTCATTAATACTAAACCATAATATCTAAACAATATATAAAAATAAGGCTCATCACTCATGACTCTACATATCATAAATCACTCGGCATATCATCAATCATTCAAAGTATTATGAAATAAATTCATCTTCATGTTAGTACTGAAGCTGAACATCATTAGTATCTTCTTGTCAGCCAAAAGGTTGAGGATGAGGTAGATCCTGATGTGAAAGCTCCACCATTAGAAGCTTGTGTTACCATTTCCTGTTTTGCCAAATTTAGCTGATTCCAATCAAAGATGTGCAACTAAGATAAATTTGGTTTGATACCCCCATCCTTCTAGGCCCCTTCCTATAATTTGCTCTCTTATTTGATAAAAGGCGGAGGTTGGAATGAACAAAGGCAAGCTCATTAACCTCTGATTCCAATCCAGTGCGTTGCATATAAATAAAGCAATAAGTATTCCTCTCCCTCCCAATTGATGAGGAAATGATGACCTGTTAAAGAAACCTAATAGCTAAAGTCTCAAGATGATGGTTATTCCCCACCATTCAACTAGCTCCATGATTTTGTCATCCGTATCATCTACATCCATATCCTCATACATGCCCTTTAAAGTTTAAAGATAAGAATGCAGAAAATTTCTAATTTTCTAGCAGACCTCCAAGGTAACTCTGGGATTTTAAAGCATGCACATCAAGGCTTTCTTGTATCCAACTGTAATTTACTTGTCTTTGTTTGATACTTCTCTTCCTGGAAATAAAAGCATGTCAGATAACAGAACCTGGGATTCAATGTAGATGACCAAATGTGCAACGGATGCAGAATCTCCTTCTTTCTGTAAATATTTCCCACATTTCATGATAAAATCTTTCCTCTAGGTCCTGCTCTTTTGCATCAATAACATCCATCGTCTTCTCCAACCGGCCATCACACACCTTTTCCCAGCACAGGTGCATCGATGTCAGTCTAGCAAATGCTGGACAATGTTTATTCAGGAAATATCAATAGGCAATCCACTATAACTCACCAATCATCATCCAGAATCAACCTATTAACAACCTGGCCTCTATCAGTTTGAGGCTACCTTCAGAGACACAAGTATCAATGATCATCAAGCAGAAATGGTCAATTTCACCTCCACAAGCTTCCAAGACAAGGGTGAAGAAGGCATCCCAATTCTCGACAATTTCATCAAATTGAGAGAGAGAGAGAGATTTCTGAGCTATGATGGACAGTAATGGTACAAAGAAAACTCAGGAAATTCGAACTAGCCAACCAATTATCATCAAGAATCAATCTATGCATGGTTCTAGTTCTATCAGTTTGAAACCACCTCTACACAACACTAACATCACTGATCACCATACTAGCTAAAGGTTAAGTTCATCTCAACAATACAACTCAAGACAATTATGTGGAAAGCAAACCAAGTTCTCAACAACCTTGAAGTTTCAACCTTTTAAAAAATAAGTAAACTAATAGATTATATATAAAATTAAAATATATGCATAATATGTTAAGAAGTTTTGCATACATTTATGAGCTCCAATCTTTCAAAATTGTCAATATATGGCCTGGGAAATCTATGGGTTTTTGAAAAATACCCAGATCTAATTAGTGATGAACAACTATTCTAATCCACTCAATCTTCCCCAGCTTATTCAACAAAAGAGGTTGAGAGGAAGTACTAAAACCAGTAAATATATAGTTATTTATAGCATTCACAATGGCACAATCAAGCCTGCTACTTTGAAAGTAATTGCATTCTCTTTGATAGCTTGAAGCCTTGAACAACATTAGCTAAGCCCACCATTTAATTCAATCAAATAGTATGCTGGTCATGAATCAGGTGTCTTACTTATTGCAATCTACAGCATCCAATTCTATGTGGCAGAAAATGTATGCTCCACTACATTTCCACTGCCATAACACATTTCGAAACATCCCAAAACCTTTTGGTAGCAGTTATCAATTGGAAATGACACCCAAAATGTTGGGCAGCATTTCAAGCACATTTCCACCCATAAATGACATGTTTCAAAACTACTTTAATGGTCCACCAAGAACCTTGGAAAAACACACAAGCCAAAATAAATTAGTCCCCCTTTTCAGAATTGTAATTAATTTTTTATCTTAATTCCCAAACTTAATGTTAACTTAACCTTCATTTATATTTTACTTTCATCAACTTAAAGTTTCAATATGTTAAAGCGGGACCCCCATTTGTTTGGTGATGGAATCCATTGGACTACACCCAAAGAAGATAGAAATTGGGATGTTTTTTGTATTTCAGCACACTACAGTTTTTACAGCATTTCAACATATATTCAGCATAATAGTTTTTAAACTGGCCAGGTTGAACTGGAAATCGGCCAAACCAGCCTGTCAGACGTCTGAACTTGCTAACCGGAACAATAAACCTGATTCATGGCCAGTTATGACCAGTTAGGTTCTTACCTAACCAGCCAGGTGTTATGAATAAAATATAGAAATAAATATTGTAAATATAAAAAATAATAACACATCATAAATAATGATTAATTAGTAATTAGTTAATGAAGAGGTATTTCCCTAAGGACATGACTGTTCATAGAGGGACACCTACCTAGGGTATATAAGCAAGCCCTCGATCTCAATTGTAACATCACTCTCATTCATACATTTTAATATATATTCTTGTATCTTCAATGGAGATCTTCATATTCCAAGTTTTCTGTAGTATTTAACTTCCGAGTACAATGGTATCAGAGCATACCGCTGAAGTATAGGAACTTTTTTCGTTACATTCGTCTCAGAGCATATCACTGAAGTACACTAACTTTGTTTGTTACATTGGTATCAAAGTTGTTCGATCCTCTGGCCGCTCAACCGCTGCTCAGAGCCAGTCTGATCCGGCCTTTGGCTATTAATCCTCCGTCAACCTTGTTGTCATCGCAATTGAAGTATTTCGCGACACCATATTTGGAGTTTCTCTATTTGCTAGGCCCTTGGTCATTTAAAATTATAATAATAATAAAGATATATATAAAATATAAAAAGAATAATAATAATAATAATAATAATAATAATAAAATCCACTGCTGATTTAAAAAAGAAAATAAAAGAGTTATTTAAAATATATATATATATATATATATATATATATATCCTAAAAAAATTAGGAAAAAAGGGCGAAGGAGAAGAAGATCGAGCCGAGTGTCATAAAGTGAGCTCACTCTCCAAACGAGCCAAGAAAGAATAGGAAGGCTAAGTTTGTCTTTATCTCTGTGGGTTCTATTCTGGTAAAGCGCGGTATATTATTGCAGGTTGAAGGTCACAACACCGTGTGTCTTGTTTTGTATTGGTTGTGAGTTGTAGGGTCGGATATACCACTGCCACTGTATAGACCCATTCGTTCTTGTATAAATTACAGCAGGTAATTCCATTCAACAAACATACATTTTAATTCGATCTGCTATGTTTCTATATCTGTTAAACCCATTGATCAGCCGTAGATAACAAAACCACTGCGCCTGAAGGTGGAGTGCCAATTAAGTGGAAAACGTGACAGGGAGAATAGGGCACAACGATTCATATAAAGATACTAATTATTATGCTTTGGTTTGAATTTATAAAATCAAAGTTATTTTAAAAGGAGCTGAAGAGGAAGCAATATAAACAAATAATTCGAAAAAGGATAAGATTCAGTAAAAAGTATGTGAAAATTTGGAAAATTAATATTAAATGCCCTTTATTATAAAATAAAAGTGAGATTCAGTAAAAGGAGAATAATAAAAAAAAAAGTTGGTAAAAAGAGAAAAACAAAAATAAAGGGTTGGTGTAGAAAACCAGAAAAGTTGATTTTAAAATTAAAATATTAAGAAAAGAAAAATAAATAAAATATTAAGAAAAGAATAAGGGAAATATATATATATATATATATGGAAAAGAATTTGAGCCTCCTTTTAAAAAGATGATTATAAAGAAAAAAAAAAAAAAAGATTATTCAAGTTACCCAAACTTTTAATAGTTCACATAAGGAAATTCATTTATAAAAGTATCATTATTAAAGATTAGAAAGGGTTACTTAAAATAAAAAACACTAAGTTCATCGAAGGGAAAAGAAAAATGGGGACAATAATGAAAAATTTCCTAAAACCTTTAGTAAACGTATTAGTACACTATTTAGAATCAAAGGATCACTCGCGCAGGAAAAGATATTATAATTCTATCATTCCTACTGAAGATAGTAATTGTGTTGGTACTAAATGTGCTAACCAATTAGTGATTCCTAAATCAAATATAAGTGAAATGAATTTTGTTGACATAAGTGACAAACAATACGACATAAGCAATCTACAACTAAGTATTGGAGATTATACTTTTATCTCACAATTTACCGTGAAAACCTTAATTTTTGACGATAGTGACATTGTTTTGGGCTCACCCTAGATGGAAACTCTAGGGTCATTTATCCTAAATACGAAAAAGAAGTTTTTGACATTTTCTCACAAATAGAAAAAAAAATAACGCTACATGACGTTACTTTAAAGTCAGATTCAGTAACGCCAAAAGACATACAAGAAATATCAAAAGTAATTCTTCAAGAAAGAAAAAAAGCAATACAAAATAAGCAAAAGGAAGTTGACAAAATCACCGCTAAATTAAGAAACTTAAGGACCATAGCGAGAAATTACTCACTCAAATTAAGAAACTTAAAAATGATAAGCAATCGTTGAAAAATAAATTAGAAGAAGTCATCATGAAAGATGTATCGAAGTTGTCAGAAGTAACCGTCCAAATTGAAGATAAGGAAACAAATACCGATCGAGTCAATATCACAGCTCAAAAGAATGACAAACCAGTTGAAGGAAAAACATATTCAAATGTTGCAGTTCCAAGTGAAGATTTTGTAACCAATTTAGCAACATCAGCACCTGAAAATGAGGTAATTTCCAAACACATGATCATGGAAAGACAAACCAAAAGAACTCCTTATCTACATCCGAATCACAAGAACAAACATCTCAATCAATCTACGAATTCGTATCACTCAGAACAAACATCTCAATCAATCTACGAATTCGTATCACTCAGAACATAAACAACAAATTTATGTTCTAAAGAACATTGAAGTGCACACAACTCAGTCCAGTAATAACAATTCATCACAAGTTTCCAGTAATCGAAAGATTCCACAAAAGATTAATTAAAGATGGTCAGATCCTTCCTTCGTGCAACAATTTTAGATATCACTCAAATGATCATATCATCTTGTATCGACGAAGATGAAAGTTCTAAGACGAGACGATATTCAAAACGAGAAAAGTGATCAAGCCCTTTCATCAGTAAGCTTTGAGAACAAAGTTTTTTGAGAAAGGAAATGTCATGAATAAAATATAGGCATAAATAATGTAATATAAATAATAATAACATATCATAAATAATTATTAATTAGTAATTAGTTAATGAAGAGGTATGTCCCCAAGGCATGACCTGTTCATAAATGGACACCTGCCTAGGGTATATAAATAGTCCCTCACTCTAATTTGTAACATCATTCTCATTCACATATTTTAATATATATTCTTGTATCTTTAATGGAGATCTTCATATTCCAAGGATTTTGGAGTATACTTCGTTACATTAGTATCAGAGCATACCGCAGGGAAACCCAATTGGCAATGAGTTCTTATCAAGCAATCAAGTTAATGTGGAAGCTTGAGTTTGATGAGTGATCATGTTGATCGATGATTTGTAGTAGGCTAGTGGTGTAGTAGCTTGAGTTGTAGCATCGTTTTTGGACTCTAGCGGCCATTTAGAACCTCATCCCTTGTGTATTTTTTTTATAATATGTAGTGCACTCGGTCTCATTTTGATATATGCATCCTTACATGGAATATAGTATATACTATATACTATATAGATGAGTTGACTTCGCATATTTTGTCTCTAATGGTTTGGAATCATTGTTTGTAATCTTAAAAATCTTTTTTTCAATTAAAAATAATTATTTTATGTATTTTTTTCAATTCCGATTTATTGAAGGTTCAATCCAGTTTGATCTAGTTCCATTTCAAATCATGGTTAGATAGGCCGCCAGTGCAAAACCCAGTTCCGGTTTTTTAAACTATGATATTCAGAACAAGAACTTGTACCCATTCCCCTCTACCACAATTTGAGCTAAGATTTGAGTGGTCTTATGAATGAAACCTAGATGGTGAATAGCTACAAAATGGTGTGAATTAATTGAAAACTATAAGTTGCCCAATGGTGCTCATCTCAACTAATTCAAAAGATCAAATGGTATCTGTGTTTGAAGTGATTCACTGAGAGAGCAAACTTTAGATTCTTGTACTTGGTCGAGGCAGACTAATGAGCCAAACTTCAAATAAGCTATGTACCCATTTGATTACAGTATGATGATTTTTGGGCTTGAGAGTCTAAAGGCCATTTAGAGTCTCAATAATTAGGTCAAGGTCGCCAAATTTAGACGAAGGCAATTTAGAGTCTCAAAATTTTGTTGGGAATCACGATTTTCATTAGACCAAAACCCGAAGGTGTTAGTCAACGATCACATCGCCAGAGATAAGGATCCACAGGAGGCGGTTAGTCCATGTTTGGTACCCTAGACAGGATTGTTGAAAATTGTAACTAGGTTCGGTCTGCATAAATGTAATAGAGTCACTATGTAATGTACTTGTTAAAAGAATGAAAAAGAAAATTTTTATTATTATTATAATGACTTATTAAAGCATGGGTTTCATGCTTGGGTCATCATTTTTATTAGTCAAAATCCCCATTCTGTACTCCTAGGATTATTATTGAGTCATTAGATTCATTGTACCTTTTATAAGACCCTTCTTGGGCTTTTGAATCATGTAAAAAGAATTATTTTTGAGTCAAATATGTATTATATCACCTCCCACACCAAGATGGCCTAAAGGAGATCAAGTCAGCCTCAAACTGGGCAATTCGACCTCACCGAAAGGGTATATATTGAAGCAATTTGAATTCATTTCGACACACTCTCACTCACAAGTTCGATATCCAAGAAGAAGCTGGGAAAAAGTGAGAAGTAGGAGAAGAAGGTCAAAATAAATGTGAGTTTGGCTAAGGAAGAAAAGAAGAAGAAAATTGAAATTTTGGTCTATCTATCTCTCTCTCGTGTGGGCTACTTGAGGAGATCGAAGTCTTTTATCAAGTTGAAGTTGTGGTTGCTTCTAGTTGTTGCCTGTTGATGCCAAGTAGAAGTTGTTGGGTCAAAGTGTTGCCGCTGCTACAAGGTTGAAGTTCTGGAATAAGGTAATGGCTAACTTGGTGTGGAGGAGGTTTGTGTCTAGGTTGAAGAGTCTCAAGAAAAACTATTGAAGGAAGAGATTTTGACTGGGTTTTCCTCTAGAGAGGGGTTTTGTCATTGCAGTGTGCCTACATCTTGTGTCTCGTGTATTTGTGATCTTCATACACTCATAATTTGGTAATTGTTTGATGAAAGATAATATAATAAAAAAGTAAAAGAAGGCAACATAATTCACAAGTAATTATCAAGAAAGAAGAAATCAAACCCTAATCTACTAGCATTGATTTCTCAACATGGTATCAAAGCTAAGGTCAAGGAAGAATGAAGATCACTCTGTTGGCTCAAAGGAAATGTCTACTCCCTTTGTGACAAGCTATATAAAAATGGGATTCAATATTGCAAGAAGTTGGATCAAGAAGATCTTCCACTACTTATTCAACAAGGTCAAGAGTCAAGGGTTCTTGGTTGCTCTTACAGGTTCTCTTAGTGATGATAATGCATGGATTATTGATAGTGGAGCATCAAGACACATGACAGGAGAAAGCAAACAACTTCACACTCTATCAAAGGAACCATATTCTCATGGAGTGGAATTTGGAGACAACAAAAGCTATGTAGTTAGAGCCCTGGGATCAACATCTTTGAAGCTTGAAAATGGAGGTAAGCTACATCTCAACAATATACTATATATTCTAGGTTTGAAAAAGAATTTGCTTTCTATTTCTTGTTTAGAAGATAAAGGGGATAGAGTTGCATTTGTTGATCGAAAAGTTTTGGTTTGGGGAAAAGAATCAAGTATTGATAAATCTAAGGTTACTGGAGTTTGTGAAGGAAGCTTATATAGAGTCATTACACCACCTCCTCAAGCTTTGGTTCATATGGAAAACAATCCCATTGAACTATGGCATAGGAGATATGGACATATACATTACAAGGCCATTCCTACTCTTAATCAACTAGTTCATGGCATCCCCAATATCAAAGAAGATCGCGAAGGAGTTTGCAAGGGATGCTCTTTGGGTAAAACATACAAGAAAACCATTTTCAAATAGTGAAACAAAGTCTAAAGAAATATTAGATCTCATTCATTCTTATGTGTGTGGACCCATGTCTGACAAATCACTTGGAGGTCATCTTTACTTTGTAACTTTCATAGATGATCACTCTAGAAAGACATGGCTCTACCTTATCAAGAAGAAGGATGAAGAATTTGAGAAGTTCAAGGAGTTTAGATCTAAAGTGAAAACCTTAACTAAAAGAAGAATAAAGACTCTGAGGTCCAACAATAGTGGGGAATACACTTCTAAAGAATTAATTACATATTGAAGTAAGCAGGGATGTCATATTTGATGAGAATCAAGCCTACAAAAGATCCAAGGACGTTCCTATTGATTCCGATGATGAAGACATACCTATATTCGAAGAAGAAGTACACCATGACAATCCTACTACTATTCAAGAAGACGAAGAAGGACCAAGTGAGCCTATTCAACCTGTGGTCATACCAACCACTAGGAAAAGGCCAAATTGGTTAAAGGCAATCCTTGAAGACGCTGAAGGACATGAAGTTGCAAAAGGAACCTTCAGAGAAAGCAAAAGGCCGAAGAGATACTCCGAATATGCTGCATATATAACAAAACTAATTGAAGTTGAACCATCTACATTCGAAGAAGTTGCTCATCAAGAGGTTTGGAAGAAGGCAATGCAGGAAGAATATCAATCCATCATGAAGAATGGTTTGGGAAATCGTTCCTAGACCTAGTGACAAATCAGTTGTCACCTCTAAATGGATTTATCAGATCAAGCATGTTGTTGATGGAAGCATAGACAAATACAAGGCCAGATTTGTTGCAAGGGGTTTCTCTCAAAAGGAAGGGATAGATTATGAAGAAACTAGTGCACTCACTGCAAGGTATACTACTATTAGATCTTCGGTTTCATTGGCTGCCACCATTGGATGGAATATCCATCAAATGGATGTGAAGACAACATTTCTGAATAGGACCATTGATGAGGAAATATACATAGAGCAACCTGAAGACTTTGAGGTAAATAATAGAGACACCCATGTATGTCGACTTAAGAAGGCCCTATATGATTTGAAGCAAGCACCTAGGGTATGGTATGCAAGAATGGATGCATACCTTCTAAGAATTGGGTTCGTGAAGAGTTTTGTTGATCCAAATCTCTACATCAAGGTAGAGGATACTGAGCCAGTCATTATTCTACTATATGTGGATGATTTATTCATCACTGGTGTGGAGCAAAGAATTCGAGAGTGCAAGAAGATGTAGGCAGCTGAATTTAAGAAGAAGGATCTAGGACTAATGCACTATTACCTGGGTCTGGAAGTATGGCAGAAACCTAGGGAGATATATTTGGGGCAAGAAAAATACATCATCAAGTTGTTGCAGAAATTTGGGATGATGAATTCCAAACCCATGACTACTCCTATGATCACCAGTCTCAAGAAGTTGAGGAGATCTGACTCAAGTCTCGTGGATTTTACCTCCTATCGAAAGTTGGTAGTCTCCCTAATGTATTTGGTAAACACTAGGCCGAATATATGTTTTTTTGTAAACATTCTTAGTCAGTTTCAGTTGGAGCCTCATCATGATCATTGGATAGATTCCAAGCATATATTGAAATATATTCATGGCACTATACATCGTTGCCTAAAGTATGATAGCAAGGAAATCAAGCTAATTGGCTTCACAGATTCTGATTGGGGTTGCAGTGAGATAGATGCAAGAAGCACTACAGGTGGATGCTTTAGTTTGGGAGTTGCTATGGTTTCATGGATAAGTAAGAAGCAAGATCTCGTTGTGTTGACTAGTGCTGAGGCAGAATATGTGGCTGCATGAAAAGTAGGAAAAGAAGTTGTATGGTTGAGGAAGCTTCTGAAAGATTTGTTTAAGAAGCCTCTAGGTCCTACTATAATCAATTGTGACAACCAAAGGTGCATCAAGATATCTAGAGATCCTGTGTTTCATGCTAGGACGAAGCATATCAGCGATAAGTTCCACTATATCAAGAACTTGGTGCAAGATGGGATCGTGACGCTGGAGTATGTACCGATAGATGAACAGGTAGTCGACATACTAACAAAGTCTCTTCTAATAAAAATTTTAAATATCTTAGGAAAATGCTTGGTTTAATAGATATTGTTGATCTTGTTAACAAAAATTTGGAAGAGATTTGTTGAGGCTTTGTGAGTGAAGCATTGCATGGGAGGACATCAGGTCGGCACTATGTATTGATGTTTAGATCCTAAAGTAGGGAGGGTCTCATTGGTCTTGGAGACTTGACCTCGGGTACGCACCTAGATCCCTGGGTTGATGGTTAGCAAGTAAGCATGATGGTACCTAGAGAAGCTCAAAGACCTCACCAAAAGGGTATATATTGAAGCAGTTCGAATTCACTTGGACACACTCTCAATCACAAGTTCGATATCCAAGAAGAAGTTGGGAAAAAGTGCAAAGTCGGAGAAGAAGTTCAAAAGAAGTGAGTTTGGGTAAGGAAGAAGAGAAGAAGAAAATCGAATTTTTGGTCTATCTATGTCTCTCTTGTGTGGGCTACTTTAGGAGATCGAAGTCTTTTATCAAGTCTAAGTTGTTGTTGCTACCAGTTGTTGCCTGCTACTACCAAGTTGAAGTTGTTGGGTCGAAGTGTTGTTGTTGCTACAAGGTCGAAGTTCTGGATTAAAGTAAGGGCTAACTTGGTGTGGAGGCAGTTTGTGTCTAGGTTGAAGAGTCTCAAGAAAAACTATTGAAGGAAGAGATTTTGCCTGGGTTTTCCCCTAGAGAGGGGTTTTGCCCTGGCAGAGTGCCTACATCTTATGTCTCATGTTTTTGTGATCTTCATACACACATAATTTGGCAATTGCTTGATGAAAGATAATATAATTAAGAAGTAAAAGAAGCCAACATAATTCACAAGTAATTATCAAGAAAGAAGAAATCAAACCCTAATCCACTAGCATTAATTTCTCAACAAGGACCCTACTTGTCCTATGGCCCTATGATGTTGCCTTTCAAGCTCATCCAAAAGCCACAAGTGAAGCTTTGTAGCATAGAGCTTAAAGGGCCAATGATCAATCATGATGGTTTTAGAGTTGCTCAAATATGAATTAGCCCCAATTTGAGAATTTGGTGAATGAATGACTAGATATTAGTCTTTTGGTACAACTAACATAACCTAAATGCAACAACTAGCCAAACCAATGAGTTAGCAACTTATTGACTAAACAAACTTAGATACCAACCTTATGTATGAATGTGTGTGCGTGTACACATATTTGTGTATACATATAGTAAAGGTGCATAATGTTTGGATCCATTGCACTCCCAAGACATTGCAATGTGTGTGTATATATTGGGGGAGTGGATGTGATCTTGGAGGTGCAATGTATATATATATATATATATATATAGGGGCAGAGGATGTGATCTTGGGGGTGCAATGTGTGTATGTAGGGAGAGTGGATGTGATATTGGGGTTGCAATGTGTGTGTGTGTGTGTGTGTATATATATATATAGGTGGATTGGATGTGATTTGATGGGTGCAATGTGTGTGTATAGGGGGGACGTGGATGTGATCTTGGGAATGCAATGGCTCCAAACATTATTGTTAAAATTGGAAACTAGGGCCAAATTCCACCTTGCGACAGCTCATTTGATGGAGATGATGATTGCATTAAATTCCTCTTTTCGAGAGGACCAAAATTGATATAAAGATCAACTATTTGGTCAAGCGGAAGTGTGATTTTGAATTTATGCCTACACATGTGAAAATTGTTCAAGTCGGCCACATCAACATGTAGGGTCAAGAAGCCCAATGGACGTGTCTCTTCACCCACAACAAATTGTATAAATACAAGTGACCTCACACCTCATTTGGCATCACCATCACTCACATTATTCTCTCTCCTTCTCTCATTGGTTTGTTCAGCTATTGGGCAGCTTCTCTGTCACACACGTGTGGCAATAAGGACGAGTTTTCTAGGTTGAACTGTGAGACCGAAAATTACAGGCAACAGACCAAGTTTGACTAGCCTTGACCAAGGGTTTGTTGACCAGCTATGACTGCAATTTTTGGAGGATCTTTTTTGTCTCTTTAGGACGCATTTTTGGGCACAGAAAATGAGGGAATCTGGCCAGTTTGACCAGGCCTAACTTCAGGGTTGACTGTAGTTTGATCGCAGGAAATTACAACAGATTTTCTCTCTTCTTTGACCAAGTTGCTTTGGGCTGATTTTGACCTCCTAATCAAGGCAAGTTTGACTAGGGAAGACCAAGATGTTGAGGATGATTTATTGTTGATTTGACCAGCGTTGACTTCTTTATGAGGGCTGAAGTTTGACTACAGTTACTACAGAAATTGACAGGGTTGTTTTGACTTTGAATTGGGCAAGTCAATTTGACTTTGTACTCTCTCTCTCTCTCTCTCTCTCTCTCTCTCTCTCTCTCAGTTGAATTTGTGATATAATAATAAGAAGAATTGATCAAAGGGTTTTCCCCACATTGGCGGTTTTCCCTGGCATCCGCCAAATCTGGTGTCCTCTTGTCTTGGCTTGTCTTCTACATTTTGTTTCATGTTCTATCTACTTTTACTGTCAATGTGATTAATGATTAATGTGATTGATACTAGAAATCTAAATTGAAATTGCTATTGGGTTGCTTAAGGAACATTGAAGTAATTGTGCTAAGCATTGAACATGCCATTGTTAACTAAAATTAACATTGTATCAGAGCCCAGGTGAAGACAAAGCCCAAGAAAGAGAGAGAAAAGCAATCACAAAGAAAGAGTTGGTGGACAAGAATATTGGACTAGTGTCAATGATGACTACATCAAACTTCAAATCTGAGGATAAGCTCAAGGTCAAATTCGACTATCATGCATTAAAGATGACTTTGGATTTGACTTTGGAAGAGGATGATGCTATGGATTATGTGCAGGGAAAAGTGATGGAGCGTCCTTCAAATACACTTGTTGCTGCAATGACAAAGTACAAGAAAGGTGAAGTCAAAGCTAAAAGAATTATCATTAATTCCATTCAAAAGCATTTGGTTGCCTATATTTTTGATAAGGAGATGTATGATAAATTGATTGGGATGTTCAAAGTAAACAATGCAAATCAAATCCTCTTTCTCAAGAACAAGTTGAAGGACATCAAGTTGGATAGAGGGGAGTTTATCCAATCCTACTTCATGGGGATTACAGAAATCAAGAATGATCTTCTATCTATTGGAGAAGTTGTTGTTGACAGGGAGCTCACTCTCATCACTCTTGAAAGTCTCACAAGAGCATGGGATGTGTTTAACACTACCATTCTTAACAATGACAGGATTCCTAGTTTCAATGAATTATTGGCTAGATGCACTCATGAAGATACGAGGATGATGGAGAGAGACGAGCTTTTAAATCGAAATGATCCTACTGCCTTCTCTACTCATGCAAAGAGGAAGAACCATGTTGGTCCAAAGAGACAAGGTCAAGGATTCAAGCAGGGATTCAAAGAAGGAAGAAAAGGAATCTGTTTCAATTGCAACAAGTTTGGTCACTATGCTAGAGAGTGTGCTCACAAGCAGGATACTACACGGGATGATGACAACAACAACAATCACAACAATTCCAAAGGCAATGGCAATCAAAGGAACAACAGGTTCAACAATAAAGAAAAGAGTAATTCTCCCGCTACTCGATATGGTAATGGTTGACCTCCCAAAAGGACGAGAAATTCCAGGTATGAGGAAACTAATGTTGTAGAAAAACAAAAGGAATTTTATCTTATTTATGCCCTCACTACTGCCTCTCGTCCGGACACTTTGGATAATTGGTTGATTGATAGTAGTGCCTCAAGGCACTTCATTGGGTACAAGGAGGCCCTCTCAAATTTGATTGAAAAGAAGACTAATTTGGAGATCATACTTGGAGACAATGCCACCTATCCCATGAATGGGATAGGGACCATCACTCTTCACTTAAATCAAGGTCAAACCCTTCATCTACAAGAAGTAATGTATGTACCTGATTTGAAGAAGAACTTGGTGTCTATTTCTACGATGGATGATAGAGGCTTCAAGGTAGCATTCATTGATGGAAAGGTGCGTATTTGGCAAAGAAACCCTAGAGATGTATTTACACTTGGATTCAGGGTTGAAGGTCTCTATCAGGTTGGAGGAAGTCCTTTGGGAGCTATGACTTGCGTACTTCTCTTCAATTTGAATTATGGCACTGGAGATTTGCTCACCTTCATTACAAAGCCTTACCTGGGGTAAGGAAGATGGCCACAGGTATGCCCGAGTTCAACATAGATCATGAAGGTGTTTGTCAGGGTTGTGCAGCTAGAAAACATACAAGGGGGCCATTCCCTTCAAGTGAAAGTCAAACTACTGACATTCTTCAATTGGTCCATTCTGATCTATCTGGTATGGTGCCTGTAACATCATTGGGAAGATACTTATACTATGCAATTTTTGTGGATGACTTTACTCACAAAACGTGGATCTATTTCTTGAAGAAGAAGGACAAAGTGTTCAAATGGTTTCGTTCATTGAAAGCCTTGGTTGAAAATCAAACAAGGAAGAAGATCAAAATATTGAGGACCGAATATGAATCAAATGAATTCAATAACTATTGTAGACAGGCTAGCATTAAGAGGGAGACCACCACTCCATACACTCTTGAGCAAAATGGAGTTGCCAAAAGGATGAATCGAACAATCATAGAAGCTACCTATGCCATGCTCCATGACCAAGGCCTATCGAAATTCTTATGGGGAGAAGCTGCCAACATTGTCGTATATGTTCAAAATAGTAGTCCGCGTCAAACATTGGATTTCAACACACCCAAAGAAGTTTTCACTAGTGATAAACCTGATGTTTCTCATTTTAGAATATTTGGATGTCCAGTGTATTTTCATGTGCCTAAAGAGACGAAACAAATTAGAAGCATCTAGGAAGAAAGGAACATTTGTGGGTCGCAATGAAAATTCAAAGGCATATAGAATCTATGTGCTTGGTCAAATAGAAGTGGAAATAAGCCATGATGTCACTTTCAATGAAGATTTTGCCCTTCGGAAATCCAGAGATCTCCCTATTCCAAGGAAGGACAATGATGATGTTGCAGGAAAGCAGGATGAACCTCCGACAGATGAACCAATGCCCAACGTTATAGGCTCGATGGATCCCATTGATCCACCTCCTCGTGATCCCTCTACCTCAAGGAAAAGACCTATGTGGCTCAAAGACACTCTAGAAGATGTTGAAAGACATATTGCCCGAGGAGGGACATTTCATGAAAGAAAGAAGTCGAACAAGTATCAAGGATACTTAGCTACTATGAGTACTATTGTTCAATCTGAGCCATGAACGTTCGAAGAAGCTGTGAAACACCAACTATGGAAGGATGCGATGAATGAAGAGTACGAATCAATCATGAAGAATGATGTCTGGGATGTGGTTCCTAAAGCCAAGGACAAGTTTGTGGTCACTTCTAAATGGCTTTACAAAATCAAACATGGAGTTGATGGGAGTGCTGAAAAATACAAGGCTAGGTTCGTTGCTCGAGGCTTCTCTCAAAAGGGAGGAGTGGACTAAGACGAGATATTTGCACCAATTGCCCAATACACCACTATCTGATCTATTATTGCTCTTGTTGTGTCTCAAGGATGGAGCCTACACCAAATGGACGTTAAAATTGCTTTCTTGCATGGCTTGCTTAGGGAGGAAAACTACGTAGAACAACCTGAGGGGTTCGAAGTTCAAGATCGAAGGACACGCGTATGCAGGTTGAAGAAATCCCTCTATGGGTTATAGCAGGCCCCTATGGCTTGGTATGAGAGGATTGATAGCTATCTTATGAAGTTGGGATTTACAAGGAGCAAAGTTGATCCTAACTTATATTTCAAGGTTGAAAAGGACATGCCTCTCATCTTGGTCCTTTATGTAGATGATCTCTTTTTGACAGGTGCAGACCCTCTCATTTATCAATGCAAAAGGGAGTTGGCTTTTGAGTTCGAGATGAAGGACCTAGGTTTGATGCATTACTTCCTAGGCCTGGTGGCCTCGCAAAAGCCAAGTGAGATTTTCCTTTCTCAAGGAAAATATATTGTGAAGTTGCTCGAGAGATGTGGGATGATGGATTGCAAGTTTGTGTTTACTCCGATGGAACTCAACTTCAAGAAGCTATGTAAAAGTGTTGTTGGGCCCGAATTGGCAAATCCTTTCAAGTATCGACAACTTGTAGGGGCCATGATGTTCTTGGTAAACTCTCGTCTGGACATAAGCATCGATGTGAATGCATTGAGTCAATTTATGGTCGAGCCTCATCACATACATTTGATTGTTGCTAAGAATCTCTTGGGATATCTTCATGGAAAAATCAACTATGGTCTGAGATACAGTGTCGGGAATTTGAGGCTTCATGGATATACTGATGTTGACTACGTTGGCAATGTGTTGGATCGTAAAAGCACGTTTGTATGTTGCTTCTCATTGGGGTTTGCTTCAATATCTTGGATGAGTAGGAAGCAGGAATCGGTTGCTTTAAGCACCGCCGAGGCCAAATACATTGCTGCTAGTATGGCCTATTGTGAAGTTGTTTGGTTGAGGCTGCTCTTCAGTGAGTTATTTGAGTATGTGTTGGATATCACTGTGATCTACTGCAACAACCAGAGTGGGATTCGCCTTTCAAAGAATCTCGTGTTCCACGACTGCTCCAAGAACATTGATATCAAGTACCACTTTATCTGGGATATGGTACAACGGGGAGCAATAAGGCTCCAACACATCAGGACTGATGAGCAGGTCACAGATATCCTCACAAAGCCCTTAGGGAAGGTCAAATTCTTAGCCTTCCGAGAGAGACTTGGAGTCATGGAAAGACCCTCCTATGAGGGTCCCGCTTGAGTTGGACACTGAGCTCTAAGATCTCTTAGGGGCTTGGGGTACTTCTTGGAGCTATGAGCAACCATAGGGTGAGTGGTTCACCTTCCCCTATTGGCGCGCTATGTACAAGGTGAGTGGTTCACCTTCCCCTGTGATACCCCATGATGGTTGATGTGTGTAGGGTGAGCGTTTCACCTTCCCCTACGTATGATGACACGTGTGTAGGGCGAGTGGTTCACCTTCCCCTACATATGATGACACATGTGTGTAGGGTGAGTGGTTAACCTTCCCCTACGACTGACATATGCAGAGGATGAGTGGTTCACCTTCACCTATGGCATATGACCAGGATGAGTGGTTCATCTTCTCCTGTTGATGCCCCAGCATACATCCTACCCATGTAGTCTGGACTCATGGGAAGTACCTCTCATCTGGCCAATGAGTTGGGAAAAGTGGATAGGGACCATAGCACTATCGATGGACGCATCATGTACTTTCGTACTCCCTACGCCTAGGATGCACGGTGTTCAACAACTTGAAAAGGGATCAATTGAGGTTCTACCTCTGGACTGACTTTTGTTAGTGGAGAGTGGCAAGGTCTTGTGACTCACTCTCGATCAATTCTTCTTCATTATTACATCATGGTTCAGCAAGGCAGAGATGAGATGACAGACATGGTACATGACGACAGGATGGCATGATGATCGATGACGACAGATGCATTGGCAGGTGGAATCCTCCCTAGTTGAGAGGGAGTGTTAAAATTGGCAACTAGGGCCAAATTCCACCTTGAGAAAGCTCATTTGATGGAGATGATGATTGCATTAAATTCCTCTTTTCGAGAGGACCAAAATTGATATAAAGATCAACTCATTTGGACAAGTGGAATTGTGATTTTGAATTTATGCTCACACATGAGAAAATTGTTCAAGTCGGACACATCAACATGTAGGCTCAAGAAGCCCAATGGACGTGTCTCTTCACCCACAACGAATTGTATAAATACAAGTGACCTCACACCTCATTTGGCATCATCATCACTCACATATTCTTCTCCCTCCTCCTCTCATTGGTTCGTACAGCTATTGGGCAGCTCCTCTCTCTCACACGTGTGGCAAGAAGGACAATTTTTCTAGGCTGAGTTGCAATGTTAAAAAGTATAACTAGGATCGGTCTTCATATTGACTATGTAATTATGTATTTATGCAAAGAAGAAGACAGATAATAAAATGTATTTTTTATGTTTGCTTCATGGGTTTCATGAGCAATATTTTATTATAGGTCAATAGACTTATTCTTGATGTCTATTAGGGTTGTCTTCTAGTTATAAATATAATCAAGTATCATGCATATGAAGTGGCTAAAGAATGCTCCAAGACCTTGCTATAGACCTTGTGAAGAAATGGCTCCTAAATGATGCTTGAAGCTACACTTACAACATTGGAATACAAATCGTCCATGTCGGCCTATGAACAGAAGTAAAAGTCAGCTTTCTAGTTGTTTGAAGGGTCAGCCTAAAACAGGGTCATGGAGACTATATATACATAAAGTTTTGTGGTCACTTGCACAACAAATTCGGAAAAGATTCTGAGGTGTTCGGACTATAGAAAGGATTATGTATAAAGATGTGGATCTCTCTGAAATGCTACAGTGTTTTGAATGCGGAATGTTTTGGAGTAAGTGCAGCAGTATATATCTATGATTAAAGTGTGGTCTAAAAGGATAAAAGAGATGTGGAAGTCTCTGAGATTTTTCAAAGTGATAAAATCTGGAATAACAAGTGAAGTCAAGGCAGTGTTGAAAGGTATAAAGAGCGGATTGCTCTGATGAAGAAAATAAAGATCAATTTCGGATAAGTCCGATGTGAACAACGTAATTCTGAAGAAATAAGTGCGGATCACATCGATGAAGTTGCAGATTAATCTGCGGGGAACATGTGACAAGATGTTTGTGGCCAATACATAGTAACATGTATTCGGACAAATCTAAGATACATTGTCTATTTGTGGAAGGCATTCATATGATGTATTGTGATATAATGCTAAAGGTTGAAGTTTAGTTTGATGCAAGGACTACATTGCAGTACGAAAATAGAAGGAAGGTAAATATGTGATTTACCTTCCTATCTACAAATGGATCATAGAAGATAGAGACCGAGATTTGGTGCTGGCCAGTGCATATTGGTGTAGAAAAGAAGGATGAGCATAAGAGGACAACAAAGAAACCATAACAAGGTCTTGGAAGCATACATAGGTTAAGGGTCTGAGTCTCAGTCATGGTACTTGTCATTTGAAAGTCTAAAAGAAGAATTTCTTGTGGGTTTTCCTCTCCAAGAGGGAGAGGTTTTTGCCCTGGCTCTAGGAGCCTAATTTCTGTGTCTTATGTATTTTGATAATTGACTTGATGAAAGACTCAATAAGCTAAAGATGAGAAGACATAAGTAACTCGAGTAAGCTCACAAGTAATTATCAAGAAGAGAATTTGAATTAATCACCAGCCCTCTATATTATCAACATGGGATCAAAGCTAAGGTGCTAAAGACAAAGGGCTATTTGACAAGAAGACACTCAAGGATCAAAAATCAATTTTCTAGAAAGCATCAAAGCAAAAGTCAAAGTCTACATTGAAAAGTCAAATCAGTTTGCAAGGAAATCCTTAAGGCATCTCAAGAAGACCTTCAACCTCATTCAAAGAATACACGCATCGAGGAGGTAATCTTTGACATCAAAGATTCTTGATATTGAAGACATTGTTGGAAGACACATCATCAAGCACCACCCAACACTATTGAAGACATCTTCATTCTGAAGAAATCTTTGATCATCAAGCATCCAAGATCACCTACTTTAAAATCAATCTAAGAGGGAGTTCCTGCCATCATCTTCATCATTATCAACAAGGAAGTTGATAGAAGAAGAAAAGCATCTACTCAAGTTAGTATCTCTTTCACTTCATATGAATCTATCAAAATGTCTTTTTTGCAAAGAAAACAACAAACTGGTTAGGGTTTCAAACTTTCCTGCATGGAAGAAAAAGACAATGAAGTCATGCCAAATACATGAAGGGAGATATAAGAGCCCAAAGGATTCTTACAGAATCCATAAAAGACTCTCTCATCTCCGATGTATCAAAATTAGAATCATCAAAAGGAATATATGAGAAATTGGTGGAGCTATTTTCTGTGAGTACTGCAGGAGAAGCAATCTCTCTCAGACAAGAACTATACAAAATGAAATTTTCAAGAGAAGAAGGAGCCACTTCATACTTTATGAGGACTTCTGGAATAAGAGATCAACTGTAAGAACTGGGAGAAGTAATGTCTGACACTGAAATGTCTACAGTGGTGTTTTATGCTCTACTAGAAGAATAGGGAAACTTCACTTTATACGGGAAGAAAGAAGCAACATCATTCCATGATTTATGGTCTCTATGTAAAATAGAGGAAACGAGACTGAAAGCCAAAGTCGATACAGGACCAAGTGAAGGGAATCAAGCCTTTGCTGCCATATACAGGAAGAAAGGAAGATTCAGTAAATTTGTTCCTCGGAATAAAAGAAGAAATACGGACAAAGTACGATGCTTTGGACGTAATGAACTTGGGCATTATAAAATAGATTGTCCTAAATCTAAAAAGGACAAGAGGAAAAGGGAAGAACCCCATATCTCAGATATGAGGGTAGAACCTAATGCAAAGAAATCTAAGAAAGAAGCGAGGGATCTCTACTATGATTGAGATCATCTTCTCCTTTAAGTGATTTTTGTTGGTTGTAAAATAGGATGATAGGAAGCAATGTATATTAATAGCATCATGATAGAAGCATGGCAGGAGCTCTTGGTAAAACTGTTGTAAAACGTAACTAGGTCGGTCTTCATGTTGACTATGTAATTATGAAAAGAAAGAGACAAAGATAATAAAATGTATTTTGTCGTACTTGCTTCATGGGTTTCATGAGCAAGATTTTATTATGTAGATAGACTTCTTCTTAATGTCTATTAGGTTATTGTCTTCTAGGTATAAATAGGATTAAGTGTCAAAATCATGAAGGATCTAGTTCAGATGGATATGCTCCAAGACCTTGTAAAGAAGCTCTCATCAAATATGGTGCTCAAGATCAGCGTTGGAACATCTCCTCAAAACAGCCTATAAACAATGGATAAGATGCTGGAGATAAACCTTGAAAAATGCTGGAAAGGTGGGCTCAAATTATGTCCCAACAGTTCACTAAATAGGTCAGCTAATTATAGGGTCGAATAACTATAAATAGGCCATAAAACTTCGCATAAATTACAGTGAACAAAAGTGAGACATGTCTGAGATTTTCGGTCAAAATCTCAGTGATAAGAATTGTGGATTAGTCTGAGATTGAACATCGTTGAAAAGGGAGCAGAATTTGCGGATTAGTATGAGGTTGGACAGCGTTGAAGAAGGAGCAGAAAATGCAGATCCGTCTAAGGTTATATAGCAGTTGAAAAGTGCGGATCTAAAGGACAAAATTTGATGCGGATTCAAGAGTATAAATGACGGAAGGTACAAGAGTACAAATTGAAGGAACAATGCAGATCTGAAGGTAAAAACGAAGTCTAAAGGTCTAAAGTCTAAAGGTAAAAGCGAAGTCTGAAGGTCAATGTGAAATGTTGAAATGCAGATCTAAAGTGTAATGTAAGGAAGCTAAATCTGTGATTTACCTTCCTACAATAAAAGTGTTACTTCTGCTTAAACAATTGTGTCCTGTGCATTTTGATAATTGACATGATGAAAGATTAACGAAGAGAATACATAAGATACACAAGCAAGCTCACAAGTAATTATCAAGAAGAGAATTTGTATTAATCTTAAGCCCTCCAAATTCTCAACATGGTTTCAGAGCTATGGCAAAAGAAGATCACCTTATTGGCAAGAAGATTTTGGAATTAAAGAAAAGTTATTGTATGAGATCAAATTCAGAGAGAAGAAGTTGGGTGCTATTGCATAGATATAAGCTTGGTGGTATTGACTCAAGTTCGATGCAATTTCAGTGATACAAATTCTCAACAACTTCAACATCGTGCATCACAGTAATTGGGTCAAGGAAATCTAAGGGTCATCTCTGTCTATACTTTAGATAGGTCAAGAACTTCTTTAGTAATATACAGGTCTACCATACAGTGCAGACAAGGGTGATTGAAAGATTGCAAGGTGTGTTAAAGATCTCGGTCTTGAGCTAACAGATTTTAGATAACTTAGAGAAGAACTAAAGATATACATCGAAACAAGAAAGATCTTTGTATTGAGATCAAAGATAAGAAGACTGTAACAGGGCAAGGCTAGAAGTGCAGGAAAAGGAGTTTACTACGAACCAAGCTTTCCTAGGACTGGTGCAGAAAAGAAGGCTTTATCATCATTACAACAAAGATCTAATCCTTACCCTTGAAGAAGATCAACCAAAGTGAAAGCACTAACACATCTTTTCTCCACCATCAAAGAAATCAAGCTGAAGACTCTATCTTCACTTATCAAGTAAGTATTTTTCATTCTATAATCAAATTTGGTTAAATGACTTTGTTTTTGCAGGGAGATCTATAAGCTGGTTAGGTTACCAAGAATCCTTGCATGAGGAGGATAGTCACAGTCCTCGAAGAAAGCAAAGTCATGAAAAATCTATTAAGGATTGGAGACATCAAGAGAATATATGATAAGTTGAAAGAACTATTCTATGCAATAAATAAGGTTATGTCACTTAGACCAGATTTACACAAAATTGAGGTATCAAAGGATGAAGGGATATCTTCATAAGATCTCAACTGTGAGATCTGGAAAAGACGATAAGATGGACAACGTAACAAATAGACAAGAAAATTACCTCATTCAACTAGTGGTCTCTATACTAGATGGAAAAAGACAAATCAAGGGCAAAATGAAGGATAAAAGACTCAAACATCTGCAAAAGGAAAAAGGGAAGTTGAGGAAATTACAAGAAAGATGGTCCTAAAGGGACAAATCTCAATAAGAGAAAGAAAAGAAGATTCAAGGGAAATCACGCAAACTTATGAATATGGAATTGATTTTTGTTGGTTATATGATAGGAAGCAATGTAGCATCCTGATCTAAGCATGGCAGGAACTCCTGGTAACTCCTGGTGAGTCAGCTTCGGGAAAACCTCTTTGACAAACTTTAAGAAAGTAGTCATCAAAAGCAAGGGTCATCATAGAAACATACTTATGGGATGTGGTGACATATTAATGAAACAAGCCAAGGGAATGAAGCTATTCATTCCTAAAAATTGCTACAGGATGACTCAAGGGAAAAAGGTACGAGGTATGTATATATTTATATGCTGACATTGGATGCTATGATGTCATGGTTGCAGGTAATGAACTTATGTACTTAGAAGTATGAACTATAAAAGAGTATCCCTCAGTGCACAGATAGATGAAATCAACATCATACGTCCTCATGGTATATGAGGTGGTTGTTGAAAGTTCTTGGAAATGGAAAATGTGCAGAAAGGAAGAGATCATGAAATGCAACCATGTCTTGAGGCAGGTATCATTCTGAGGCCAAGTAGATGTGACTAGAAGATCTCCTGGGAAGATATGTAGACTCTGACGAAAGTCTGGAAACCCTTAGCAAAAACATATCATTAGGAGATGTGTCAATCTGTATAAAGGATACTGATGCCTACAGGAAGATGTCATGGGGAAAGATCATCACTATGGTAACTTTCGTTCTAAAAGTTAATATGAATATGTTTAACTAGATGAATCTGTGCAGGGCTGCTAATCATGAGAAAGGATGTATGATCCTTGAAAATGATTCTAAGGAAAGCAGCATGACAATGGACCAGATAAAGGAAGTCTAATGAATCACTCTGATAGCTGACATGACTCAGGATGGAAGTGATGGATGATTTGTGCCCTGTGAAGCTAAAAGTTGGAGATTCCTCTATATCGAAATCCATGACATCGAGAACAGAAATTCTTCATGAGCAGTTGGGTGTCTCACCATTGCCGCTGGAAGTCCTGGTTAAGAGGGAGCCTGATAGTAAGTTTCTTACTTGGAAGAAACTTGGTAATTCCTAAGGATGAGCTTAGGTACATTCTTTGCATAAGAATGAGTACATTCCCTTGTGGAATAAGGTCCTCTTGGTTGAGAGGGAGAGATAGACACATCATTCTGGTCTTGGGAAGACAAAATGGAGGATTGGGTAATCATCTGGCATTCGATACTCTTTAAGAATGTGATAGGGCATTCAAGATAAGAGTAGTCGGGGACCGATATTCTTTGAGGGATAGCTACCCAAGAGAAGAATAGTCCAGGAACACCCGGGTGGAGTATGTACCTTGGAGAGACAATGACGAAGGTGTCTATAAGTCATGTGTCTCGCTAGCATTGAAGCCCACTGTCTCATTGAAGAGATGGGGTTGTTAGTCAAAGCCTTGCACTAGTACAATGCTAGTTGATATGACGCTATACAGATGTGATTACCAATCTGATTTTTCTTATGAGATTCTTTAGTTTGAAAGTGATCATGTAACTATATGAATACCTCCCTAGTTAAGAGGGAGTGTTGTAAAATGTAACTAGGTCGGTCTTCATGTTGACAATGTAATTATGAAAAGAAGGAGACAAAGATAATAAAATGTATTTTGTTGTACTTGCTTCATGGGTTTCATGAGCAAGATTTATTATGTAGATAGACTTCTTCTTGATGTCTATTAGGTTCTTGTCTTCTAGGTATATATAGCATTAAGTGTCAAAATCATGAAGGATCCAGTTCAGATGGATATGCTCCAAGACCTTGTAAAGAATCTCTCATCAAATATGGTGCTCAAGATCAGCATTGGAACGTCTCCTCAAAACAGCCTATAAACAGTGGACAAGATGCTAGAGATAAACCTTGTAAAATCGGATTGAAAAATGCTGGAAAGGTCGGCTCAAATTATGTCCCAACAGTTCACTAAATAGGTCAGCTAATTATAGGGTCGAATAACTATAATAGGCCAGAAAACTTCGCATAAATTACAGTGAACAGAATTGAGACATGTCTGAGATTTTCGGTCAAAATCTGAGTGATAATAATTGCAGATTATTCTGAGATTGAACAACGTTTAAAAGGGAGCAGAATTTGCGGATTAGTCTAAGGTTGGACAGCGTTGAAGAAGGAGCAGAAAATGCAGATCCGTCTAAGGTTATATAGCAGTTGAAAAGTGCGGATCTAAAGGACAGAATTTGGTGCAGATTCAAGAGTATAAATGACGGAAGGTACAGCAGTACAAATTGAAGGAACAATGCAGATCTAAACGTAAAAACGAAGTCTGAAGGTCTAAGGTCTGAAGGTAAAAGCGAAGTCTGAAGGTCTAAGGTTTGAAGGTCAATGTGAAATGCTGAAATGCAAATGTAAGGAAGCTAAATCTGTGATTTACCTTCCTACAATAAAAGTGTTACTTCTTCATAAACATTTGTGTCCTGTGCATTTTGATAATTGATTTGATGAAAGATTAACGAAGAGAATACATAAAATACACAAGCAAGCTCACAAGTAATTACCAAGAAGAGAATTTGTATTAATCTTAAGCCCTCCAAGTTCTCAACAAAAACAGCCCCTGGAAAACCTCACTGATAACAATATTGATGGAAAGCAGTCATCAAGATCAAGGGTCATCATGGAAACAAGTGCTGACATTTTCTAATAGAGTTCTTTGTGAATTCACTGATTAGAAAGAAAGTAGAATGGTTTCACCAAGAATTCTATGCTACAGAATTCTGGGATGTGATGACATATTGATGAAGCAGGTCAAGGGAATGAAGCTCTCCATTCTAGTAAAATTGCTACAGGATGACTCAAAGGAAAAAGGTATGAGGAGTATATATTTATATGCTAATACTGGATGCTGCGAAGTCATGTCATATGGTTGTAGGTAATGGACTTCTATATTTAGAAATATGATCTATGGAGAAGGATCTCTCACAATGCACTGACAAATGAAATCAACATAAGATATCCTCATATGGAATATGAGGTGGTTGTATATGGACAAGGAACTGGAAATTGGAAGTTCCTAGGAATGAAGATGTGCAGAAAGGAAGAGATCATGAAGTGCAACCATGTCAAGAGGCAGTTATCATCTGGAAGCCAAGAAGATGTGACTAGAATATCTCTTGGGAGGATATGTAGACTCTGATAAAAGTCTGGTAAAGAAGAAGACCCTTGACAAAACATACATTAGGAGATGTGTCAATCTGAGTAAAGGATGTCGATGCCTACAGGAAGATGTCATGGTGAAAGATCATCATTGAGGTAACTTTTGTTTTAAAAGTTCATATGTATATGTTTATCTGGATGAATGTGTGCAGGGTTGCTAATCATAAGAGAGGATGTAAGATCCTTGGAGATGATTCAAAAGAAAGCATCATGGCACAAAAGGTGGACCAGATAAGAAAGACAGATGAATCACTTTCTGGTAGATCACATGACTAGTGAATGAAAGTGATGGATGATTTGTGCCCTATGGAGCTAAAGTTGAAGATTCCTCAATATCGAAATCCATGACATCGAGGGGAGGAATTCTTCATGAGCAGCTGGGTGTCTCACCATTGTTGTTGCAGGTCTCTGACTAAGGGAGCCTGGTGATAAGTTTCTTACTTGGAAGAAACTGGATAATTCCTAAGAATGAGCTTAGGTACATTCCTTATACATGAATGAGTACATTCCCTTATTGAATAGGTCCTCCCTGGCTAAGAGGGAGAAATAGACACATCATTCTGGTCTTCACTTGGGAAGACAGAATGGAGGATTGGGTGATCACCTAGCATTCGATACTCTTTGAGAATGTGATAGGACATTCAAGATAAGAGTAGTCGAGGACCAATATTCTTTGAGGGCTAGCTACCCAAGAGAAGAATAGTCCAAGAAGGTCATACTTTGGGAACACCTGGTGGAGTATGTACTGTGGAGAGACAATGACTATGGTGTCTATAAGTCATGTGTCTTGCCAACATTGTTGCCCATTGTCTCGTTGAAAGATGGGGTTGTTAGTCAAGGCCTTGCACTAGGACAATGTTGGTTGATATGATGCTATATAGATGTGATTACCAATCTGATTCTTCTTATGAGATTCTTCAGTTTGAAACTGACCATGTACCTGTATGAATACCTCCCTAGTTAAGAGGGAGTGTTGAAAAGTGTAACTAGGATTAGTCTTCATATTGACTATGTAATTATGTATTTATGTAAAGAAGAAGACAAAGATAATAAAATGTATTTTTTTTGTGCTTGCTTCATGGGCTTCATGAGCAAGATTTTATTATAGGTCAATAGACTTCTTCTTGATGTCTATTAGGGTTGTCTTCTGGTTATAAATATAATCAAGTGTCATGTATATGAAGTGGCTAGAGAAGGCTCCAAGACCTTGCTATAGACCTCGTGAAGAAATGGCTCCTAAATGATGCTCCAAGCTACACTTACAACGTTGGAATACAGGTCCTCCATGTCGGCCTATGAACAGAAGTAAAAGTCGGCCTTCTAGTTGTTTGAAGGGTCGGCCTAAAACAGGGTAATGGAGACTATATATACATGAAGTTCTGCGGTCACTTGCACAACAAATTTGGAAAAGATTCTGAAGTGTTCGGACTATAGAAAGGAGTTTGTCTAAAGATGTGGATCTCTCTGAAATGCTACAGCATTTTGAATGCGGAATGTTTTGGAGTTAGCGTAGATAATATGCAGTATATATCTATGTTTAAAGTGTGGTCTAAAAGGATAAAAGGAGATGAGGATGTCTCTGAGATTTTTCAGAGTGATAAAATCTGGAATAACATGTGAAGTCAAGGCAGCGTTGAAAGGTATAAAAAGCGGATTGCTCTGATGAAGAAAATAAAGATCGGTTTCGGATAAGTCTGATGTGAGCAACGTAGTTCTGAAGAAATAAGTGCGGATAACATTGATGAAGTTGCGGATTAATCTGAAGGAAACATGTGACACTGTCTATCTGTGGAAGGCATTCATATGATGTATTGTAATATAATGCTAAAGGTTGAAGTTTAGTTTGATGCAAGGACTACATTGCAGTTCAAAAATAGAAGGAAGATAAATTTGTGATTTACCTTCCTATCTACAAATGGATCATAGAAGATAGAGACCGAGTGTTGGTGCTGATCAGTGCATATTTGTGTAGAAAAGAAGGATGAGCATTAGAGGACAACAAAGAAACCATAACAAGGTCTTGGAAGCATACATAGGTTAAGGGTCTGAGTCCCGGTCATGGTACTTGTCATTTGAAAGTCTATAAGAAGAATTTCTCATGGGTTTTCCTCTCCAAGAGAGAGAGGTTTTTGCCCTGGCTCTAGGAGCCTAATTTTTGTATCTCGTGTATTTTGATAATTGACTTGATGAAGGACTCAATAAGCTAAAGAAGAGAAGACATAAGTAACTCAAGTAAGCTCACAAGTAATTATCAAGAAGAAAATTTGAATTAATCAACAGCCCTCTATATTCTCAACATGCAGGACCGAAAATTACAAGCAATAGACCAAGTTTGACCAGCATTGACCAAGGGTTTGTTGACCAGCTTTGACTGCGATTTTTGGAGGATCTTTTTTGTCTCTTTAGGCCACATTTTTGGGCACAGAAATCGAGGGAATCTAAGCAGTTTGACAACCGTTGACTTCAAGGTTGATTGTAGTCTAACCACAAGAAATTACAACAGATTTTCTCTCTCCTTTCACTGAGATTGACCGAGTTGTTTTGGGCTAACTGTGACCTCCTGATAACGCCCAGTTTGATTGGGGAAGACCGACCTGTTTTGAGGATGATTTATTGTTGATTTGACCAGCATTGAATTTCTGGTTAGGGTTGAATTTTGACTGCAGTTGACTGCAGAAGATGACAGGGCAATTTCGACTTTGAATTGGGCAAGTCAATTTGACTTTTGTACTCTCTCTCTTTGTTAAACTTTTGATATAATAATAAGAAGAATTGATCAAAGGGTTTTCCCCACATTCGGGTTTTTCCCTGGCATCCGCCAAATCTGGTGTCCTCTTGTCTTGGATTGTCATCTGCATTTTGTTTCATGTTCTATCTACTTTTACTATCAATGTGCTTTCTACTGTAAATCTAAATTGAAATTGCTATTGGGCTGCCTAAGGAACATTGAAGTAATTGTGCTAAGCATAGAACATACCATTTTTAACTAAAATTAGTAATTATGCACCCTTATACCCTTATATATAGGGGGAGTGGATGTGATATTAGGAGTGCAATGGCTCCAAACATTATGCACCTTTATACCCTTATATATAGGGGGAGTGGATGTGATACTGGGAGTGCAATGGCTCCAAACATTACACACCTTTGCTATGAACCTAAACAAATTCTTCTATAGGTTCAAGTTAGTAGATAAGCAATAATAATTGAATGGATTCACACCCTTGCTCCCGCAAATCGTTAGCTTCCACCGAATAGAGAAATTGCCCAAAAAGGGAGGCAACAATGTTCTTGCATATTGCTATGCTTCCATGTAAATGAAGAACCTAATTATGAGGCACCAAAGTCATTAGATATCCTTAATCAACACATGAAGTACTTCATGAACTAAAAAGACTTCCACCTGAGAGAGACAAGTGGATCTCAAGTCCAACATCAATCCACCAAATATTAGACTCTATAGGTACCCTTACGAATAGAAGATAGGAACGAGGTAAACTCAAGATGCAAGAAAGGAATAAATCTCTCACTTAACGTCCAAAATATTGATCTAAAAAGAGGACTATTTTCCAAGTAGCTCCATAGTTCAAGATGTTACGATAAATTCCAATGAGCACTAGAGATTGTGCATATTCTCAAAGATTATTTGCATGCAATAAAACAACAAGAAGAGGTTCAAATGCATATGGAACTAGAGGGAAACTTCAAGCAAAGAACCACTTGGCACCAACTTTTCTCTCCAACAAGAAAAACGCTCACAAAGTGTTGAGTATTAACATGATTAAGGGAGGACCAAGAGGTATTATTTAAAAATTCTAAGACTAACTTTAGGATTATAGCGAATTTAGATTTTTCCCCTTTTTCGAGTTTTTTATTTAACAAAATTATTATATTAAAAAAGAACATAACACAAAACGATTATTTTTTCTTGCTCTCGCCCTGCGCTCTGCAACCTAGGGCGGTTGGGCGCTCATCTGCGCCGACCTGGCTGTTGCGCCCCTGCACACAGCCTCGATCCTCCCCCCTTTGCTAAATGGAGTCTCCCGGGGGCCTTGTCCCCCCTCCAGATCCGCCCCCTGAAGTCATAGCATTCCGATCATTGATCGCAGCAAGCACGAAACGCCCTCCTTCTGCGTTCCAGCAGAAATTCATCAAGAAAATGGACTCGATCCCATCTGTTGCCCTGCCTGAGGAGGATACTTGTAAAGCGGCATTGAATCTGGCGGAGAGAGGCCTCATAGGCCAGTTCACGGGCTTATGGCCTTCACCCAAATCTGTGGAGGAATGGACCCAAAGAAACTGGAAACCTCTGACAAAAGATGGAGTCAAGAGCTATTTCGTGGGCAAAGGGTTCTTCGTTTTTGTGTTTGAAAACCCGGAAGACAGAAGCTTAATATTCAGAAATGGCCCCTATTTCATGGGGCCGCAGGGCCTGTATTTAAACAAATGGACTCCAGACTTCGATCCCTCCCAAGATGTCCCATCCGCTGTGCCGGTCTGGGTGATACTCCCTCACCTGCCTCTTCATTGCTGGAATCAAAAATCTCTGCAGATCATCGGGAACGCGCTGGGCAAATACATAGACCAAGCGGTAAGAAAAGACCAGTACTCATGTGGACGAATCTGTGTAGAAGTGGATCTCGAAGAGGGCTTGCCGGAAGCGATCAAGCTCACGGTTGCTGGATGGACGCATGTCCAAGAGCTTGACTATGAACAGCTCCCCTTTAAATGTAGACATTGCCATGGACACGGACACTTTGCAAAACACTGCAAGAAGAGAGCAGAGGAGCAATCTGACAAACAAAACGGGGATCAATGGACACTAGTCCAGAGACCAGCACACACAAAAAAAGGTGCAGGAAAAGGTATCGCGGCAGGAGCAAGGAATATCCCCAACCCTACTCAGGAAACGGAAGTAACCCCAAAAGGAACAGAAGGCGCACAGATTGATCCAGCAAACAACGTTCAGGAAAACGAGGAACAAGTAGAAGCCACTCCTCCAAGTAAAGAGGGAGGGGCTGCCATTCAGTTTGAATCTACACAAGGCAGCCCCTCCAATCCCACCTATGCTGAAGTCACAAAGAAAAAGGCACCTGAGAGCTCTGAGTCCTCGGAGGACGAAATCTCTGAGCGACCATCAAAAAGAGCTGGAAGGAAATCCCACAAAGAAAAAAGAGAAGAAGAAGCGGAAAGGCTTAAAACACAAGGAAGCCAGTCCACAATAGAAATGTCGATCGGAAGAAATACCAGGCCAAGGCCACCTAAGGGTGGTTCCACCCCCCTCTCAGGTAAATAATGAAGCTAGTCTCTTGGAATTGCAAAGGTCTGGGGAACCATTCAAAAATAGAAGCAGTAAAGGATCTCTTGAAATCGGAACCCGCAGATATCCTCTTGCTCCAAGAGACAAAGATAGCAGGACAAGCTCTGCTAGAAATCAGCAAGTCAAAATGGAAAAAAAGCTCAGGCAAAGCGGTCAGCGCTAGGGGCTCTTCTGGAGGGCTGGCAACTCTATGGACCGAAGACAAATACCAGCTGAACAAATTTCATGAGACTCAACATTGGATATTCACGGAACTAACCCAACTCGCAAGTAAGTTGACTATCTCTCTCGTTAATCTTTATGTCCCTGTCAATTACTCTGAAAAAAGAGACTGCTGGAACTCTCTTTCAGCATTTCTAGAGCAGGATTCCCCCAACAATATCATCCTGGCTAGGGATCTCAACATTGTTTTGAAAGCCAAAGAAAAAAGGGGAGGCTCCAACACCAAAGATCCCATGGTGGCCGTAGTGGAAGAGCTTACCCAGCAATGGGATCTTCTAGATTTCAATCCAGTTTGAGGACTCTTCACCTGGACAAACAATCGAACTGGGGCTGATCACATTTCTGCACGCTTGGACCGCTTTCTGGTGCAAAGTTCTCTCATGATGAACAAGAAGATAATAGTAACTAAAATTTTGCCCAAGCTGACCTCAGATCATAAGCCAATCCAGCTCAGTCTAGAAGACGAAGAGGACCTGGGCCCCATACCCTTCCGCTTCTCCCCTCTATGGATTGAGAGAGAGGGCTTCTCAGAGACCGTGAAAGCAGCTTGGACCACTTCCTTCACAGGTTCTTCAAGCTACGTTTGGGAGCAAAAGCTGAAAACCACCAAAAAAGCTTTGAAGGACTGGATTAAGAAACCAGCACCTACCCCCATCAGTGAAAGAGTAGATGCAGTACAGGTTCTGCAAACCCTTCAAAATGATATGGAAAGCAAAAATATCACTGAAGATCTGTTGGATATGGAAACAAAAGCACAATGTGCTGCATTTCAATCCTTCAGAACTGAAGAAGAGTATTGGAGATTAAAATCCAGAAGTCTGTGTTTAAAAGCTGGGGACCGTAACACCTCCTTTTTCCATCGACAGTATCGAGCTAGATTGTCAAGGAATCATATAGCAGAAATCAAGACTTTGGAGGGCCAAATCTGCAAAGGATTTAAACAGGTCAAAGAAGCTGTTGAAACACACTTCAAAAACCTTTTCAGTGTGGAAACCCAAGGTGAAGAAGAGGAAGAAGTTGAATTTCTCACTCATATCCCTTCCCTCATCTCCCCAGAGGACAATCCTGATCTTTGCAAAACGGTAACTAAGGAAGAAATTATCAAAGTTATTTGGTCCATGGAGGCAGACAAGGCTCCTGGGCCTGATGGATTCACAATCCATTTCTTCAAGGCTTGTTGGGACATCATCAAATACGATCTTCAAAAAATGATACAGGTATTCTTGAAAAAAGCTAAAATAGGGGGTAGTACCAACTCTACCTATTTAGCTCTGATCCCCAAAGACACCAATCCGAAAACTTTCGCAAGATTTAGGCCCATATCGCTGTGTAATGCCTCTTACAAGATCCTGGCTAAACTTTTAGCTAACAGATTAAAGCCTTTGCTCTCAAGACTGATCTCTAGTCCTCAAGGAGGGTTCGTGGAAGGCAGGCATATCCTGGACAACGTCATTCAAGTGCAGGAGACTATCCATTCAAGCAAGCAGCGAAAAGAGAAAGGTATGCTGATAAAATTAGATATGGCGAATGCTTTTGACAGAGTCAATCGATCTTTTCTTAGCAAAGTCTTGTTTTCCTTTGGTTTTTCTCCCCACTTTGTCAATCTTATAAAAGCCTGCACGGATAATCCGTGGATTGCCCCTCTCATTAATGGCCGGCCAACAAATTTCTTTCAAGCTAGGAGAGGCATCAAGCAGGGATGCCCTCTCTCCCCCTTTCTTTATATCTTAATGGCTGAAACTCTAAGTCGAAAACTGGAAGTAGAAAGAATGACAGGCTCCCTCCCGGGCCTCAAACCCTCCAGTAGTGTCGATCCCCTGAATCATGCCCTCTTTGCTGATGACTCCCTTCTATTGGGAGGAGCATCAACCAGAATAGCGAAGGCCTTTGATTCTGTCCTCAGAAACTATTGCAGAGTCTCGCGAGCCTTAGTAAATGAAAGAAAAAGTGAAGTTTTCAGTTGGAATATTGACCAACAAACGCTCAACAATATAGCTAATCTTCTTGGATTCAAAGGGCACTCCCAATGGGACAGGATAAAATACCTCGGCTCCCCATCATTTCTGGAGTGAACAAGAGGTCGCTTTGGAGTGATATTACCAGCAAAATTAAAACTAAAATAGTTGCATGGGGAGGTCACTGGTTAACCAAAGGCGGTAAAGTCATATTGATAAAGTCTCAGCTGTCAGCCTTACCTATTTATCAAGCAGCATTCCTGCTCGCCCCAAGAAACATTATGGATCAGATCTCCTCTCTCCTCAGAGACTTCCTTTAGCAAGGAGGGAAGGACAACGATAAGAAAATGCATTTGGTAAACTGGGAGTTGGTCAAAAAACCCATAGCTGAGGGAGGTCTGCAAATTCGAGACCCCTCCCTGGTCAATATAGCTCTTGGAGGCAAAATCCTGTGGAAGATGGTTCAAGAGCCAATGCACCCTGTAAGTGCAATCTTGAGATCAAAATACACTAACAATGCCGCTTTTAGAAATCTCCATTTGGGCAACACTGCCAACAGCATGCTGTTGTGGAAACTCTGTTGCAAAAGCTGCAAATTCTTCAAACAACATGTGTACAGGATTCCAGGGAATGGTAAACACACTCGACTCTGGCACGACCGCATTATGGGGCGCGATCCATTAATTGACAAAGAGGAGATATCTGAACTGAGAACCTGGTTTGAAACAGCCGACATACACAGCATATTTGACCTCTCGACTTGGGATCATCGCGGCGAATGGGCCGGTTGGGTTTTCCACGGCGCCCCTGCCAGGCTTCTACCTCAACAAAACATTCAGATCGATCTGCTGGAGGAGGCCGCTCCGATCCATTGCTCCATGAAGGACCGTTGGGGATGGGGCCAAGCAGGGGAGTACTCAACAGCTGAAGGGTACAGGGCGCTTCAGGCAACAAGGATTAGCAAGCATAATTCGGCGTTCTGGAAAAATGTCTGGGAGCCATTAGCTCTCCCAAAAGTCAATTTCTTTTTCTGGACGTTGGTTCACAACAAGCTTTTAACCGGTGACAATCTGGTAAAAAGGAAATTTGCAGGTCCGCACAGGTGCGTTTTATGCAGGCGCAACGCTGAAACAGCTCAACACTTATTCGTTGATTGCCATTATGCCAAGGAAGTCTGGGACCTCATTCTACAGGATTTCCAAATGAATTCTCCCTCTCAGATCTCTGTTTCAGATCTTTTTGCTGATTGGAGTCACCTATACCCGTATCGAACTTCTCACAAGTCATTTTGGCGCAAAGTTTGGAATGCCCTCCCCAAGTTCGTTTGCTGGCAGATCTGGTTGGCTCGCAATCAGATGATTTTTAATGATCTGAATCACATGCCGATGCAAGTTGCAGCAAAAGCCAAATCATTCCTCCTGGAAGCGGCCCAACAGCAGTACTTTAAAGAGGATCCAACGCTCCTGCCGGTAGAGAAGAGGTGGCTCGGCCCTCTTGAACCTCAACATCGAAAGTATCTTCTCTCTCCCCAAATAGCGCATCCAGATTGGAGAAAGAGAGAACCAGATGCCATATTCCAGCGCTGGTGGCGTGCTCAAAAGATACACACAATTTTTTTCGACGGGGCGTCCAAAGGGAATCCCGGTGCCTCCGGCGCTGGAGGGATCATCTACACCCCAAATGGAGTTTCCCGGGACTCCTTCTATTGGGGCCTTGGTCTGAAGTCCAATAACCAAGCGGAGATTCTCGGCCTTCTTAAAGCCTGTCAAATTGCAAGAGAGAAAGGGATCAAAGACATCCAGGTATTTGGTGACTCAGAGATTCTCATTAAAAAGCTAAACACTGAAGAGCATTTCAGAAATGCAGGTCTCAACAGAATATTGGAAAGGCTGAAAAGAGTCTTACTAGCCTTTGCTTCCTATCAGTTTTATCACATCCTCAGAAGCTCAAATAGTGAAGCTGATATGATGGCCAACAAAGGGAGCGCAACGACAAAAGGGCTGCTATTCATAAACGAGGAAAGAACCTTTGAAATTCCTTGATAATGTCAAGTCTCAAAAACAGCTCTTGCTGGACAACTATGATGTAAATGGGGACGCTACGGCAAAGTCCCACTCTTTCTCTTTCTCATAAATAAAAAACATAACCGTTACAGTTAAAAAAAAAAGAACATAAAAATGGCCTACAACATTATTGTTTGTGCCTACAATTTATCTAGAAATGGTGAATCGTTTCAAGTGAGGGCCAAAGTATGAGACCAATGTTTCCAGACATTGAAATGACATTTCAAGAATATGGAAATAGCTTTGAAACATTTCTGCTTCCAAACCAATCTTCACAGAGGCAAGAGTGCAAGATGTTGATCACCACAATGCGTGCCAACAATCACAAATTGTAAATACAATGCAAAAGACTTACTGGAATACGAGAAAGATAATGCATTGATCGCTCAAAAGATATACAAGAGGTTTGTCAACCTAGAGCCCAGCAACAGTACACTCATCCTAGTGTAGGTCCATCAATTCTTTGTTCTATAAAAAATTAAAGCAAATGTTTCAACTAGATTTAGCAAAATATAGGCAGGTAAACATCCCTACTAACCATAGATTTGAAATAATATATTGTTAGAAATATGGGCAGGTAAACAGCCCAACTAACCACAGATATGATATAATATATTGTTAGAATGAAATATACATTAACGCTATTGATTTTTAAGATTATCCTATCTTAGGATTAAAGCTCATTCAACACACAACCTCAAAAATGACGAAATAATCACTAAATGTGATTACTATGCTAAACCAAGATTTTTACCCGACTAAATAAAAATTAAAAAAAATTAAAATAAAAAATAAAAATTTATGAAAATTTGGCACACTAGAATAAGAGAAAGATAATGCATTGACCGTTCAAGGGATATACAAGATCACTGACAACCCAAAGGCTAGTAACATTACACTCGTCATAGTGTAGGTTCACCAATTCTCTATTCCAAAGAAAGTTAAAACACACATTTCCCCTAGATTTAGGGAGATATGGGGAGGTAAACTACCCAACTAGCCAGATATCTCATATAAAAAATGTTACAATAAAATATGCATTAACATTAATATTTTTTTAAGATTATCCCATCCTAGGATTAAAGCTCATTCAACACACAACCTTTGAAATGATAAAAAAAACACCAACTATAATTACTATGCCCAACCTAGATTTTTAGTAACAATATCCAAACATATTATGAAATAACGGTTAGCTATGCTCATTGCTTGGTCCAGAATCACAGAAAAAGTGTGTTCCTATCTGAATAAAACATTCTGTTATAGTAATTATATCCTCTTCTACAATGAAAATCACCCTCTTGTTCTGAAAATGAGTCGTCCTCTCTACCTACTTTCTTGGGACTAGTTTCTTAGCTTTCTGTCACTTTGCTCTTAGATCTTATATCTTTTCTTGTTGCTGTTAGCTTAAATATAGGAGATGCTCTTGCACTCCCACTTTGTATACACTAAAGGTACTCTTTTAGTCCCACTGGCCTACCTTTTGTGGTCATTCGTTGGGCAATTTATTTTATTTAATTACTTTGAAATATGTGGAAATCAAATCACTGTTGTTCATTTACGTGGTTGTGGAAATCAAGTCCATGACAAATTCATACCACCATATTCATTTTAGATACAAAGTCAACATCAGGTCTTAATCCACAAAAAACCTTGTGAAACCACAAGGCTGTTGATTCCAATAACAGTGAACACAGAAGAAGTTGATGATGTTGGCTCCAAAAACAGTAAACACGGATAAGAATTAACTTGAACACATATAAGAAATTGATGATGTCGATTCCCATAACAATGAACACGGATAAGAAGTTAACTAACGATATATTAACACAAAGAACAGGCATCTTGATCATAAATAATGTGTCTTTCAGAACTATTATGATGCAAAAGAATTCAAGAGTAGTTCTAAAACTTCAGAAACACCAAAGAAGATATTATGTGTTGGAATTTAAAAGTAAAACAAAAAGTTGTAAGATCATAATAAAACAAACCTCAAGGCCTGGCCTTGGGACCAAAGATAACCAATTTTGTTAGAACGCTACAGAGCTTAAAAATATATATTCTATAACAAACCCTTGTTAGAAAATCAGAAAGGCAAAACGATTTTCTTATTCTTGATAATTACTTGTGATGTTTCTTGTTATTACGATTCTTTATATCTTCTTTCTTTTAGTTCATCAAGTAATTACCAAAGCAATAGCACATAAAACAATAGAATCCAGATGTAGGCACTATGCCAGGGCAAAACCTCCCGCGAGGGGAAAACCCAGTCAAGAAATTATTCCTTTCAATAGCATTCTTTGAGACTCTTCACCCTAGACAAAGACTAGACCTTCCATCCACACCAAGTCAGCCTCCAGAATTTCAACCCCTTTCCAACAACTTCGACTAGGCAGCAGCTTCCGACAAGAGGCGGCTTCCAGCAACAGTGAAACTTCGAAGACTTCGATCTCCCAATCTAGGGCACGAAATAGAGATAGAGAGGCACCAAAGTTTCGATTTTCTTCTTCTCCTTAGACTTTCCCAAACTCGCACTTCTTTTGGCTTCCTGGCAACAAACTTGACACTTTTCCCAGCTACAAGAGATATTGAACTTCTTGTGTGAGAATATATCCTGAATGAATTCAATTTGCTTGTATTTATAGGCTCGATGTGAGGTCGAATTAGGGTCCTTGGGCCGACTTGATTTCTTCTAGGCCAACTTGGTATGGAGGATACATAAATCATATTTGACTAAATACTAAACCTTTTTTCATGATTCAAAAGCCCAAGAAGGGTATCTTTAAAAGTACAATGACTCGATTGACTCAGAATAAATCCTAGAAGTCCTCAATGGGGACTTTGACCTAAAACATGGTGACCTAAGCATGAAACCCATGCTTTAATAAGTCACAATAATAATAATAATAATGATAAATTTCTTTATTCTTTTGACAAGTACATTACAAGATGACTCAAATAAATTAAATGAAGAACGAACCTAGTTACATTTTCCAACACTCCCTCTTAACTAGGGAGATATTCATCATATACAAATACAATGGAAGATCTCATATTATATGAACAATGAAGAACTTTAATGCCATGGACTAGATTCCTGACTAGGGAAATCTCTCAATTGGTCTCTCAACAATTTAGGCACTGCAATGCCACAGACTAGATTCCTGACAAGGGCAATCTATCCATGTGGGACTAAGATGGACGCAAGCTTTCAAGCTCTATATGTACCATCAGGCTTACTTGCTAACCATCAACCGAGGGATCCAAGTGTGTATCCAAACTCAAAGCTCTTTAATCAACACAACCTTTCCAACTTCGGGACCTAGACATCAACACAAAGTGTCGGCCAGATGTCCTCCCAGGCAATGCTTCACTCACAAAGCCCCAACACTCCTTGATCAAGCAGATCATGGATGACCAATCTCAAACTGATTGGTAACCAGCATGCTATCAAATCCTTCAAGAGATTTACCCATACAAACACAACCCCAATCAATAATATACTTCCACATGTACATAAACAAATAAAAACCTTCGAGGTCTTTCAGACAACTTGATGTTGCTTCTCAACTTTTCATAGCAGGACTATCAACCGAATCTTTGATAGGAGATTCCTTCATCATACACTTTCCTTCTCCTACTTCTCATGCAGCAACATATCCTCTGAATTCATTATTCAATCAAAACCAAGCTATGCCCTCCCTTTCAACCAGGGAGCATCTCTTTATCTAGACTCCCTCTTAATCCTAGGGAGATAAGCTTCTTCTTTTTGCCATCGGAAAATCTTTCGTGGCTTCCAACCATTTCATCAAAGTTATCATCATCCTTATCATGCTTATCTACCAACATCATATTGAATTTTGTGTACCTGCATAACCTAGATAGCAAGTACAACCAAATCTACAAAAGCATGAAGTTAGCCATATCAGAATCACAGAAGCATTTCAACTTTATACATAGCAGATACCCAAATTTAATTACAAACAAGAGACATATACTCTTCAACATCTTACTAGGGACTTGTTATCACTCCATAACTTTTGAGGTTGCAGAGTAAATCACAGAGGTAACCTTAGAACCACTTTGGAAACTGGGAATCTAGCCCTTCCAGTTTCAGAGAGGGATCTCTCTTTATAATTTAGCTTTGTTTGACTGAAGGTATTAGGCTAGCTGTTAAGTTCAGCTTTGGGTTTTTTGTGTTGTTGGGTTGAAACTAGGAAGATAAGCCATTGGGCAAATAGAGTCACGGGTTTTGATTGATCAAATACAACTTCTACAGGCTAAACTTACAGGGCAAGGTAGGAAAATTCACTGGATCCTTTAAGATCTGTGGTGTGGATGAGAGGAAAAGATTAAGAAATCCAATTCAAAACAGAGCAATTAAGAATTATGATGTTAATCTCTAGTAGAAAACATAAAAATTATTCTTAGGCCAGAGATAGAGTGTACACTTAAACAAATTTTGTTCTTTGTCTTCTTAGAATAATTCGAGTTTTAGAAAAACATATGATAACAAAAAGAAAACAAATTGACAAAGATAGAGGCACTTCACCATTAAAAATGACACAAGAATCCTGTAATGATTGCACTGTATTACTGAAAAATTTGATCAATGTTGGCTTTGTAAGCTGCTTTACAATACAAGTCTTTCTTCAAACAAGTCCCAACCTCTATTACTACAAATTATGAAGTATTTATACAAATCCTTCACAAAAAACCTTGATTGGAAATATCAAGATTCATTACAAATATCTCAAAATTGTGTTACAAAAATAGAACTAAAATATAGAACACCTAGAACTGTTAAAGTTGTTTGGCACTATCTTTGAGGATTTCTAGTGATAAAGAACAGCAATTCGAATTTGATAGCAAGTCTAATTTGATGAGGTGGCATCCAAGTCACTAACTATTCATGAGCTTTTTCCTCACGAAATTCTAAAAAATAATGTCCAATGATCCCTTTGAATATCTCAATCCATGATAGTTGTGTAAAAATTGAGAGAGGTTTTTGTAGATAAGTATGTTACCAACAAAAACCCCTTTTAGTTTTTGAAAATTCATTTCCAGCTGTTCGGAAACCGCATTTGAAAACAGTGACTAAAAATAGGAAAATTCTAGAAAATATGCCTTCAAAGATTCACTCGTATATCCCAGACCATAATAACTATTAGAAAACTGAGAGAGATTTTTTTAAGTGGGTCCGTTCCAGACAAAAACCTCTTTCGGTTTTGAAAAATTCATTCACATTTGTTTGTAAACCATACTTGAAATTACTGTGTTGTATAGCAAAAAACAAAGGTTTAACTGACCATTTTTCCAACTCGGTGCTGACTTTAATTGCCATTGTTCACTATTGATCTGGCGGGAGTGGGATGAAATGGATATATGACGTGGAGGCGGGAGATGTCATGGAGGCACATGGTTGGCGGAAATAATTGATGTGTGAGTGCAGAAGGAAGGCGCAAGAATGGAACGGTAAGCGAGAAAGGGTACATGGCAGTAGAGGAGTGGATGTGATGGAGAGACGTGGCGAGGGAAGAATGTCGGGTGGCAACATTTTATTGGAAGAGAAATGATGGCGGAGAATCATTTGACGAGAGGAAAATGGGGTCCGTAAAGGTGAGGTGGTAGACGAATAGTGGAGGAGGAGGAACTGTGGTGCAGGCGATGGTGGGGTCAAGAAGTCCCCGTGGTAGGATCTTATTGGCGTGGGAGAAAAGGAGTCGGTGGTCAACGGGATAGAGCTTTTCGGGGGGGGGAGATGAGAAGAAAAGGAGAGGGGGGTGCAAAGTCTCGTGGTGATGCCATGTTACCATGGTAGGTCTCGCCTTTTCAGACCCCCCCCCCCTAAATAAAGTGTGAAGGAGCTCGGGGGGGGCCCAAAAACAATCCCCTGTCGTTGATCCGAGCGAGGTAGATCGTGGTCATTGAAAATGATCCAATGTTATTACATACCATAAAACTTTATGCAGAAACCTTATTACAATTTATGATAATAGCACTTTAGAGGTTGCGATTAACTAATCTAAACTTACTTAATTATCCTCGAAACCTACTTAACTATCCTCTAGTGCTGCATTTTTATTTGCAAGCCTATTTTTTATTTCTTGGAAATAATTTGCAAAATAAAACATTATTTACAATATCATCATATGAAAATCAATAGTTATCAATTGATCCTATGAATCATAGGACCTTAACAGGGCCTTTTCATAACAACTTTCATTCCATCTAGGGGTTCAATGTTTCTTTCAAAGGTGTAACATACCCTACTACAACATATAACAAACCCTAGAAACAATAGGTCTACAAGGTATCTAACAACTTTCAGAATTCATATGTTAGGCTTTCCACTAGGGATTCATACAAATCCTAAAAACCAATCAAAGTCAATCACAGCGTAGTCATTAACATGACCAGCGTCCACCAGGATTAGTTGCAAACCCTAGATTTTTCAATCAACCAAATCCAACCAAAACTCGGATTTCAACAATCTTACACAAATTTCAAATCATCATATTGTCATTATTCATCAAAGATTTTTACTTCTATTAAGGTTCAACTTCAAAACCCTAGAATTTCATTTTCACAACCTCAACAATCATTATATAAATACTAAATAGATCTCAGATTGTTATATCACACATACTAGAGAATTTAACTACTACTAGGGTTTAGCTACAAAACCCTAGATTTCGAAATATCATCATCCTAGAATCTCAAACAATGACTTATATTAGATCCTAAGACTTATGACCATCAATAACTAGGTCAACACATGTATCTAGGAATTCATTACCATGCATATGTCCCACAACATTAATACATTAGACATACACTGACCTACACCAAGCTAGGGTTCCGACCAAAAAGGACATATCTATATATACCTAGGGTTTCATGCAAAGGTATTCCATATCATGTGTTAGTCAAACCCAACGTCACAAAAATATCAATAAGAGTTACACAACAAATTTGATTAGACTAGGGTTTGATCAGAAAACACACACATACCAAGGAAATCATTTCTAAGACATTATAAGGGTCTTGCTTACACATTCCACCAAACCTTAATGAGTTAGGATTTAAATATAGGAACATAGCAAACCCAAAATTATTAATGTTTCAAAGGTCCAAGACTTTAGACTTTATAATTCAACCCTAAAAGGTTAGGTTTTCCTAATCATACCAAAATCCTAAACATAACATCATCAATAAAAACTTCAAATAGCATTTCACAATAACCTTCAGCAAGCTAGGGTTTCACACATTGTCAGCATACCCTTAGGTTAGGGTTTTTCTAGAGAACCTGTCTAAGGTTCTTTATAACCAGTTAAGGATAGGAGTGGGGTAGATTTATCAAGTGATGAATCACCCAAAATAATAATCAATATGATTCACTATAGCTAGACACAACAATGTTAGTAATAGATTGTCAAACGAATAAACAATTGAAATCAATGTTTTAAAGCATACCTTTGTTCCTTGACAAACATTGTCTTGAGAGGTCCTCCTTCATACTCCTTGAGAATATAGCAGATATTTTCCTAATCAAGATAATAGAGGGAGAAAGGTGATTAGTATTAATATAGTCAATACTTAAATAAGTATATGAAACCAAAGACTGAAAGGAAATGAGATACTTATGTTTGGGAGTTGTTGAGGGCTCCCTCCAAAGCTTGAGGGATACCTATAGACTTATAAAAACAATAAATGTCTTTTCCAAAAATATGTTAAAAACCTATAAATTCTAAAACATCAAAAATATAAAATAAGATATCTAAGGCTACAAGAAAAGGACTTAGTAGTGTAAGTCCCTAATGTCAGATTCTTCGCGCTCTACTTTCTTTGGGTCTCCTTCTTCAACAATGTTGGCTTGATCTCTTTCTCTTCTTGTTTCTTGGATTGTCGGGACAGTCACTCCTATAGTGACCATTATTATGGCATTGATAGCATTCTACCTTAGACATGTCAACTTTCTTCCTTGGTCCTTTCAATTTCTTTCCTTTATGTTGAGCAATGTAGGCATTTGATACTCCTTCAGGATTGGTAGCTAATGAGATCCTTAATTCTTCCTGAGTGGAGGCAATCCATACTTCTTCAAAGTTGAGAGCTACCTTCCAACTGTTAAGTCTTGTCGAAAATGCACCCCAAGTAGGTGGCAATCCTAATAGGGCAGTGATCATGAGTTCTTTGTCTAGAACAATTTTGTCAATGGCCAAAAGATCATCCCTGATTCTTGCTATCTTCACAAAGGAGGCCACTATGTCTTCTTTAGTCATCTTTGTAGTCCTTAGCTCATTCTTCAAACTTGCTACTTGACCAATGTTCTCAATAGTGAATAAATTCGACAAGGCTTCATACATTTCCTGAGCATGGTCTATGTTGACTATAAATGGGACAAGGTTGTCCTTTATTCCTTCTACCATTACAGTCATGGCCACCAATTCTAGTTCCCTGCATTTCACTTTGTCAGCGTCACTAGAATCCTTTGTAGGGTAGGTGTAATATCCCAAATTGGGAATAAACAACAATATAAAGCACAAAAGACTAAAACTACAGCAAAACAAGAAATGTTATTAAAACATCATGATATGAGCTAAAATCATATGACCCATTTTATTAATTTTCTAGTGGGAAAGATACAATGAGGTGCTCAGAAAGATGGCACCTTGGCCTGCAGAAGACAGGTTGATATATCTCCTCAATCCCGAACATAAACTATGTTGCTCTGCATGGCTCCTCCTCTACGCTGCCAGTGCTGGAACTGTTGCTGCTGGATGGGAATGAACTGTGTATTTTGCCTAATTCGTTGCTCAGAAAATTCTGGGAATTGGACTCGGACTCCCCTCAACAAACCCACAAAAACCCACGAAGGGTTTCCAAAAATCTCGACCCCATAAATTTGCCCCCCTTGGGCTTGGCACACTACTCTACTGGGCAATCTGGTTCTCTGGCTGAACTGTTGGAAGATGCTATCGGAAATCTGCCCAAAAACCATGGTAGGAAGTGCCTAGCCTCCCCTCCAAACTCTAGACTGAAATCTGCTCTCTTTCCCTCTCTCCCAATGCTGCTCCTCAACTAGACTGTGTATTCCCTCTACTACCTATGTGGCCTCTGCATTGTCCTTGAGGGACTATGTATGCCTGGATGTTTACCTGCAAACCTTCTCTCAAAATCAGATGGAACATCTCTCTTGAGCAGGCACTCGAAGCCCCCCGAGGTAGAGGTTGAGATCTCCGCTCGGAAATATTTGTGTTAAACAGCACTCGCAGACTCAGCTAAACAGCTCAAGCATGCTACAGTCTATCAGACAGAAAATCAATGATTGAATCCATGAGGAATGAGTTGATCTCATCCTCTTTTACCTAGGTTGAGCCCCCAACGTTGCCTTTGGCCCACCTTGACTGTGTTGCCCCTCTGTCAGCCTATCCCTACGCTGTTGCCTCTCCCACGCTGCCACTAGGACGATGTCTCCTTCGAGTGGTTGGCCTCATGGGCCCCACTTCAGCTTTAATATCTGCCTTGGTGACTTTAGGAAAGTGAATTAACTATATAGTTTATTTATGGGTCCCCTCACCCACATTATTCCCGCTAAACATTAGAAAAGGAAAAAATTAACAAAATTTAATATTCCAATTAGTTGATTGCTAATTTGGAATATTGCAGTAGGCCTTTGACCAAGTCCAGTACCTTATTCTTTTCAAGGATGAGGTCAATTCTTTTCTTCTAAGACATGTAGTTTGAGGCTCCTTCAAGTTTGTTTTCTCCCTTGATTGTGTTAGACATCTTCCTAGAATGTAGTAGATTCCTTCCCTGAGATGATCCTTTGAATGGTTCCTTGATCAAGTGTTGAAGACTGCCTTTTTCTTCCTTCTTCACCAAAGCTCTGAAACAATGTTAGAAAATCAAAAAGGCAGAAATATTTTCTTATTCTTCATAATTCATTGTGATGTTTCTTGTTATTACGATTCTTTATATCTTCTTTCTTTTAGTTCATCAAGAAATTACCAAAGCAGCAGCACATAAAACAATAGACTCCAGATGTAGGCACTATGCCAAGGCAAAACCCCCCTCGAGGGGAAAACTCAATCAAGAAATTCTTCCTTTCAATAGTATTCTTTGAGACTCTTCACCCTAGACAAAGAACATACCTTCCCTCCACACCAAGTTAGCCTCCATAATTTTGACCCCTTTCTAGCAACTTCGACTAGGCAACAGCTTCCAGCAACAAGCAACCTCCAGCAATAGTGAAACTTGAAAGATTTCGATCTCCCAATCTAGGGCATGAAACAAAGAGAGAGAGGCACCAAAGTTCCAATTTTCTTCTTCTCCTTAGACTTTCCCAAACTCACACTTCTTTTGGCTTCTCGACAAAAGACCTCGCACTTTTCCCAGCTACAAGAGATATTGAACTTCTTGTGTGAGAGTATATTCCAAATGAATTTGATTTGCTAGTATTTATAGGCTCCATGTGAGATCGAATTAGGTTCCTTATGCCGACTTGATCTCTTCTAGGCCGACTTGGTGTGGACGATACATAAATCATATTTGACTCAATACTAAAACTTTTTACATGATTCAAAAGCCCAAGAAGGGTCTCTTTAAAAGTACAATGACTCTATTGACTCAAAATAAATCCTAAAAGTCTTCAATGGGGACTTTGACCTAAAACATGGTGACCCAAGCATGAAACACATGCTTTAATAAGTCACAATAATAATAATAATAATTTTCTTTATTCTTTTTCACAAGTATATTACAAGGGAGTTGTCTTTAGTGCGACTTTTTGGAGTTTCAGGTGCCGGAATCCGGTGAAAAAAATTGAGGTAAAATCTTGATTTATGTATTTAAACTGGTTTTTTTTACTGTATATATGGATTCAGCACCCTAAAAAACCTCTAGGGCACTTCGATTATGCAAAGTTACCCATCAAACTTCTATTTTCAATAAATTCCTACCGGAATTTAGAGAAAATAAACCAGAAAAAATTACCGTAAAAGCCTTCAAAAAGTCGCACTATATTCTACTCGTATTACAAGATGACTCAAATACATTAAATGAAGACCGAACCTAGTTACAATTTCCAACAATCCTTACAAAATAGACTTTTGCCTGGAACAAAGACTACAGAGAATAAACATAAACATTCTAAAAATAAATCAGTTCGGATTTCTTTCAAGTTCTTTCAAGCTATAAGCATCTCTTACATAAATAAGCATTCTTAATTCAAGAAGGTTTCTATCCTCAAACCTCAAACCTCAAAGCCTAATCTTGGGACTCAAGATAATTTGTTTTGGTAGAACACCATATAGATTAAAAATATATATTCTAGAACATATACTTGTGGAGTATACTTCTGCCTGGAAAAATGACTATAGAAATTAAACATAACTATTCTAAAACATATGAGTTTGAGTTTCATCGAGCATCTTTTAAGATATAAGCATCTCTTAGATAGATAAGGTTCTTGATTCAAGAAGCTTACTATCCTTGACTGCTAGCTTTTGGCTAGAAGTGAGATCTCTTCTAGAAGTCCCTAGAGACTTGTTAATTGCACCAAGAGAAATAAGGTGCTCTACATCCCTGGTGGGCTGGGACTTTCCTTACTTTGTGTGTGTCTATTTGTAACACTGTAAAATGTTGGACATTGGGTTCAACGCTCCCCGTGTGTTTCACGATATCGACTAACCGCCTCTCGTGGATCCTAACTTTGGCGATTGTAGCGAAGACTAATGCCTTCGGATTTTGGTCTAATGGCAATCGTGATTCCAACAAGTGGTATCAGAGCTACAGGTCTCGAGTTCGAAACTCACCCGGCTCGCGTTGGTGGAGAGATTGTTGGGCATTGGGTTCAACGCTCCCGGTGTGTTTCACGATATGGACTAACCGCCTCTCGTGGATCCTAACTATGGCAATTGTAGCGGAGACTAATGCCTGCGGGCTTTGGTCTAATGGTAATCGTGACTCCAACATAAAATAAAATAAAAAGGCCATTGTCTCTTTTTTCTTCATTTACATAACATCGGGAAAAAGAAACCAACAGTTTACTAATCTCGCCACAGTTTATTAACTATAAATAAGCTAACATAGATTCATCTTGAACCTAGAGCTTTTAAGATATGTGAGGTATCAAAAAGACTCATTAAAATTTTCACCTCAATTCTTTTGATCCCTCTTGAAGCTTAATAGATTCAGTTTTAAGATGGATCTATGCTGGTACAATAGTGTGGCACCAAATAACTTATATTTTAACAATGACATCAACAGAAATAAGATTGAACCTTACTTTGAATTGCTTGACGGTAAGCTTGAACAAAGGCCCTTGCCAAAACTCCAGAACCCATTATAATCAAATTTGCAAGTATTTTTCCAGCCTGCAATCATGCACAAGTATAAATTTAAATGTAAATTAAATTACCCATGTAAAACTTCATCAGCCCGGTTGAAGGTTTTCTACACATAAAAGCTAAATGATGCTCTATGGGAACTGCAAAGAAGAATTACAATAGCACAAAAGCAGGTATCTGAACAAAGTTACAATAGATCGTAGAAAGCAGGAGAAAATCATATAATTCAATCTCTTCATACTCGGGATTGCCCATAAGTGGGTGTTCTTGCAACAGGTTGTGAGGTTATCGAACTTGTATTAAAATTGAGACCAGAGTTCAAAACACCCCTCAGTGGTGTTGAAGAATGTAGCTATGGTTGGTATTCATAATCCTTGATGTATTTCTAATACTATGTAAAAACATGTAAGAAGAATAAATTTAAATTAGAAGAAATAAATTTAAAAGAAAGGAAATCAACAGAACCACCTAAAATTAAGATCTTTGAAAATAGCTCATACTCACGTAAATAACATATTTACCATCAGTTACTACCCACCATAATTTAAGCAAGTATTTGCATAAAAGACAGAATAGGAACAATATGTAAATAAATATACTTACAAGGAGTTACTGCCCACTATTATTTACGTGATCTTCAACACTTTAACAAATATGGGTAAAAATGTAAATGTGCAGACTTACTAGAATTTAATTTACAAAGAGACATGACTTAATTTAAGAAACATGTCTCTTAGGTATCTTGGGTATAAAACACACTTGAACTTTTTCATTTTACATACACACCTATCACTCACATATCTCTCTCTCACACACAATATGATATATACTTTTTTTTCATGGTTATTAGTTGAATTTATGAAGTATGATTGTTTGATGAAGATAAAAGAACTACAATATATATTCACAAGTAATTACTATGGTTCAGAAATAAAGTACTTGTATCAATTGTCCTGAAAATCAACAAGTGGGTGCATATGAGATCAGGTGCAAGTCCTGGGTGATATTGACAGCATACAGATACTGGTCATAGTGCATTCACTTAGCCAAAGGACTGCTATAAGCTACTATAAACAGCATTTCCCTAGGAGAAAACTACTACTCAGGATCGACAAGCAAGATTGATAGTTAAAAAACTCTAAACCAAATAATAGAAAAAAAAAATTAGAATCAAAACAGTATTTCATAACCCACATTTACAATGGCAAATGACAAAAGCAACCCAAATACTTTAAATTTGTGAACCTATGAATCATGTTGAAGACAAAAGGCAGAACAGATGACATAGTTCCATTGCTTCCAATTTCATCAGCAAAGAAAAGACCAGCTCAGTTAATGGACAATTTTAACTAATTTTCCTTGAATATTTTGAACAATATGTTTTATCGCATTCATGCCTCTATTCTGTTCACCATTCTGGATAAGAAGAATAAATTAAAAAAGGGAGAGGGTGTCCATACAAGTTTAGGCAAGGGAACTGTGCTTAATCTGCAATATAGGCATTTATGAGGACTAATTACCTCGATTATCTTCTCTCACTCAACATACAAACATTTAAGCTCACAACGTGGAATTAATCTTGCATTTGTATGAAAATAATGTACAAGTTCAACAATGATTTTCTAGAGCTATTAACAGTTATCAATACTATCAATATAGGCTAGATGTCCAGGACTTCGTTTACTGTGTTTAATGCTATCATGAGCACTTTTATGATCTGTTATATCCACAAGAGGATAAGTTTTAATGTTGCGCATTTTGGGTTGTAAACCCACCCAATCCATAGACACCTATGGTCTGTTATGTTCCCAAGAGACTAAATTTTGATGTTTGGCATTTTGGTGGACATGGCTACTTAAAATCTAAGTTGCGCGAAGTGCCGAAACGTTTTGGAGTTTCCGAAACGGGTATGTTTAGAAACGTCACCTCCCAAAAATAATTCAAAAAATCATGAAAAAATCGCCAAGATTTTTTCCAAAATGAAACAATCGCGATAAAAATCGTAAAAAATCGTGATAAAATCGTAAAAAATCGTCAAAATCGGGATGCTTTAGATACTTAAAAATTTGAAAAAAAATATATATTTTTTTAATGTTTCCGATCTTTTGCCGATTTTTACATTTTTTTCATTTTTTGGACCCGTGCCGATTTTTTCCCAATCACGATTTTCGCAACATTGATATATATATATATATATATAAAGAAATTTATAAATAAGTGAATAACACATTATCTTGCAAGAAAAAAGGGAATAAGACCCATAGATGACAATTTAGAAGAAAAACCAAATCTATATTAACTCTCACAGGTGATTACATGATGGTCAAGTTTCGGAGTTTCAGATACGGGTATGGCCCAAAACATCAGGTTCCTAGAAGTTTCGTGCAACATAGCTTAAAATGCTATCTACATCTACCAGTCATATTAACAATAACAAATAAAGGAATAAAAGAATACTATGAATATATTATAATATTAAATGTAGCATTGCTTCAGCTTTCCCTTCATCCAAAGAACCATTAAGCTGTGAGAAACAAAAAGCGATTTTGGGCATTGTATTCAGTTTCATTGTTACAGCCAACATTGTGAAACATGTGAGCAACATAATTCAGATCAATGTACCTCTTTGAGAAGATTGAAGTCTGAAAGCGAAATTGGAAGTAGTTTGAGTTTCTATGTTCAATTCTACAATACTAGAGAACTCTGAAATCACATATGCCTTTCAGTCTTCTACCAATGTAAGTAAATAATTGTGCATTCCAGCAGAACTGTATTAAATGGAGTCCAAAGAGCTGTAAATTAACTTTCAGGTCTCATGATGATATCTAGATTCTACACCAGCATGTGTAGCAGCATCCACATTTTACTCTCCATGTGAAATGTTCAAATCAGTTTTACAGGAATCGCCGAGTAATCGTGAGTAATCGCGAGTATTAATCAGCTCGGCCTCCAAAAGTCCCGATTCAATGCTCTGCGAGTCAAACTCGCGTTGACCGAGTTTGACTCGTGGTCAACCTGAGTTTGACTCGCGAGTCGGTGATGAAATCTGATTCCGGCGAGTTTCACGATTTCTTGGCGATTATCCAATTTCGATTTCGATGTAGGGTTACCACATTCGAAAACGTTAAGTCGCCCTTCCTAGTTTCATTTTCCAATGCTCACGATACGCGGATTTCTCACAGACCCCGGGAAGGACGGACGAAGGGCAACGGCCGACAGGCGACTGTTATTTTCAGCAGCCTACTTAACCTTCCTCCGTGTTAATCAGTCACCAATATTAGCTGGTATGTAGTCAGTGGTCACTAGTCACTATCAGGTGTTGTAACAAGTGTTCCTTGCAGCCCGCGGAAACATATCTGCCATATGCCTCACTCTGGAGTCTGCAGGAAATCCGAAATACATTTTATGAATCCCGTCAAACTCTATTTTGGATCCGAAATACATTTTTATGAATCCCATAACTGTAATTTTGAATCCTGTCAAACTCAAAACTCAAGGCCAGCCGCCAAATGCTCTTCTCTGCCCTCTAATTTAAGACTAACACTTGCTGGATGAGCTACAAAACCCTGAGTCTATAACTGTTATTTGAAACTTATACGATTTTGTGGGAAGGTCGGGGTTTTGTTGCTGTTTAAAATTTATACTATATAGCGTAAATACTAAATGGAAACGTCCCTTTTATACTTTTGACTCACTTTCAATCCTAATTGTATTTTCCCAAGGGTAAAGTTATCCATTACGATATTATACTCCTCTTGCATCCATGAATCTATTTATAAAAAAATTAATTTCACAGCTAGAAATTGGATTTTTCTTCAAAATTCATGGCATCAATCTGTCTTTTGTCTGTTAGTGATTACATGTTTGCACTGTAGACAAATGTGATCTATTCCAGCATATTTATTGCATTTGATTTGATGCTGAAAGATACTCTGGAGTCTGGAGTTTGTTGGAAGGGAAAGGAAACAAAACACCATTTTTTGTAGCTCAAGTGGCTAAGTCTTGGCAAAATTTATAGACAAGATGTGGTGCATGTGATCATGTTCTTTGGTTCTTGATTAATCTGCCTATTCTTTTTCATACCTGCAGAGTTGTCAAAATTTAATGCATTTTGTTGTAGGGTTTTTAGAGGGTTTCTTTGTGCCAACTGCCAATGTTTTTTACAACAATCTATATGCTTCCCAGCCTGCCCTAATCTAAATGTTGCCTCCAGTTCTTTAGCTCAATTCCCGCCTTAATTAACTAGTTAGATTAGGTACATAGTACAAAGTTCAAACTTCAAACATATGGCATTTTTAATTTTAATTTTTTATTGTCTTTTACAGGAGCCAAATTAAACAGAAGGCACGACTCCAAATCTTAACAGAAGCCACACTTTAAACACAAGTCCAAAACACAACAATGCCGAGGGAGAAGGACTGTGCTTGGGCTTATTTTGACAAGATTCCTGCAGAACCCAGGGTCCTTTGTAAATTTTGCAAATCGAAATGTAGTGGAGGAATTTATAGATTCAAGTACCACCTTGGACAGATACCTAGCCATGATATAGGTCTCTGTGACAAGGTTGACGAAAATGTCAAACACAAGCAACCTTGGCCCTTGATATGTTGAGTCAGCATAATGCCAAGAAAGCAAAGCAAAATAAAGAAATAGGAACTCTTGGAGTTGACGAATTTTCTTCCAATACCCCATTGTCATCTCCCTCTGTTGAATCCTCAATGTCGTTCCCAAGTTTCCCACACATGCCTCCAAGTCCAAGTCAAACTCAAGGCCAAATGAATCCTCCTGCATTCAACACTGGAGGTGGATACATCAACACTTGTTTTGCTCCCCGCACAAAACCCAGTTCCCAACCTACCTTAGATGCCGCTGGTTGGAAAAAAAAATGTCCATAGTCAGGCAAGGAAGGCCATTGCTAACTTTTGGTACTATTTTGACATACCTTTCCACTGTGCCAAAATTCCTTATTGGAAAGCTATGATTGATGCAGTTGTTGTTGCAGGTCCAAGGTTCAAAGCCCCTTCATCAGAGAGCCTTAGGACAAATTAGTTGGTAGAGAGTGTTGAAGATGTCATGTGTGTGCTATCTGAGTTTCGTTCATCATGGGTAGAAACAGGGTGCACCATCATGAGTGATGGATGGACAGATCAAAGGAATAGAACTTTAATAAATTTACTTGTATCTTGTCCAGCAGGCACAATGTTTCTCAAATCAATGTATGCATCAAACAAGGTTAAGACTGCCCAACTTATTTGTGAAATGATGGAGGAAGTCGTTCAAGAAGTGGGAGAACATTTTGTACAAATTGTCACTCACAATGCAGCTAATTATATGGTTGTTGGTAGACTTTTTGAGATTAGGCACCCAACTATTTTTTGGACCTCTTATGTTGCCCATTGCATAGATTTAATGCTTGAGGACATTGGTAAGCTTCATTGGATACATGAGGTTGTGGAAAAGGCAAAATCCATAACCAAATACCTATACAAACACCATGAGAAAATACACTGAAGGTAAAGAAATAAATCGACATGTGGTGACTCAACAAATTTCATATCTTTGCAATTTGTGGTTGAGCAAAAGATAAATCTGAAGAAGATGTACTTGGGACCTAAGTGGACGACATTTAAACATTCCAAGGCCCTTGAAGTCATTGAAATTTTTGCACTTATGTTTAATGACGGTTTTTGGAAAGATGTCGAAGAGATTATTGTTGTGATGGAGTCCCTTGTTGGAGTACCCAGGTACTTCAAGTCTTTTAACTTTTTCATTTTTTTAATTTCATTTCAAGCTTATTTTTATTTTTAGTGTTTCATATTTCTTTAAATTTGAAAACTTGAACTTTCAGGATGGTTGATAGTGACAAACCTACTATGGGTTACATTTATGAGGCAATGGTTCTCGCAAAGGAAGCCATCAAAAGAATATATGGGGATGAGGAGGCAAAGTATATGCCTCTTTGGGACATTATTATTGCACTTTGGGATAGGAAATTTTATTCCTCCTTACATGTTGTTGGTTACTTCGTAAACCCACAATATTTTTATGATAATAGCAAATTTAATGAGGATGGGAAGGTTGGCAAAGGACTTATGACATGCATTGAAAGGTGTCTTTGCCCAACTACAAGATTATAGGGTGCCAGCTAAATTATTTGCCTATACCAATGCTATATGAAAAAGGTCTAAGATGTTTCCAGGTACCCTTTAAGGCTTTAAAGCCTTCATCAATTCATTAAATTTGTTGAAACTTTATTTTGTATGTTAAATGTTTTATTAAATTTTGTTGTCTTTTTAAGTTTTTACTATTTAGTATTTAGTGCTTCTACTTGCAACCCCTTGCCACTTGCTAGGTCTTTGGTGGCAAAACTTTGGAAGTGATACTCCAAATTTGAAGAGATTTTCCATTCGACTCTTAAACCAAGTATGTAGTGCTTCAGGTTATGAGCATAGTTGGAGCATGTTTGAGAAAATACATTCTAAGAAGTGCAATCGATTGACACAAAAGCGCTTAAATGACCTTGTATTTGTCCATTACAATCTACGATTTTGCAAAAAGCAAATACTAGGTGAGAGCCTGAATTTGGAGGTTTCATAAGGTTTCATAATCTGATTTGCACTTTTAAGTTCAAACTTTAATTCACATTTCAATGTCTCATGATAATGACAGGTTTGGATCATTCACCAATCAACCTTGAAGAGAGAGATCTGCAAACTACAAATGCAACAGACTGGGTCCAATTAGAGGAGGCTCGTCTTTTAAGCCTACATGACTTGGAGAACTTTGAGGTTCAAGCAAGCAAAGGAGTGGGAGGAATCGCTTCTAGTTCTCACTCTTAAGAGTCTTAGACTCTTAGTTACTGATTTTTTACTGATTAGTATGCAATTTTTCGTAAACTTTTAGAAGCAGATGCTTCTGGTTCTATGCAATCACAGGTTAGAACTTAAGGGTCAAGACTCAGTAATTTGGATCATGTTTGGACTCATAACATATATGAGATACTTATTCATTCATGATATTTTGGACATCTATTGATATTATGCATTGTTTGGACATGGCTTTATTCAATATCAATGAAAAATGTTTTTTTTAATTCAATGTGTATATTTTTATTTATTGAATTTACCGATTTTTTCCCGATCCGATTAAAACTCTTCACTCTTTTGCCTCGCTGATTTATTGTCGATTCTGAGTCTGGTAACATTGACTCAAATTCCGATCATAGGCCCATTAAACTCGAGCTTTTGGCCCATTTGGACCAAGGCCCTATCCCTTTTAAATTCAGTCCTCAATGGATCAAGGAACAATCCTTCATGAAGCTAGTAAAAGAAAGCTGGAACCAGCCAGTTAAGGGTTCGGCTTTTTTTGTTTGGGAGGAAAAACTCGAAAGAGTGAAAGCTGCAATAAAAACTTGGGTAAAATCTCTTCCTCATCCTGCTGTGGAAAGGAAAAAGATCCAAGACTGTCTCGAGAATCATCATATGAGATTGGAAAATGAAGAGATCACTAAAGAAATCCTAGACAAGGAGGCTGACCTTCAGCAAAAGCTTCATAAGGCAAGCTTGGCAGAGGAAGAATTCTGGAGGGTCAAATCTCGTTGTCTTTGGCTTAAGGCGGGAGATAGGAATTCCTCCTTCTTTCACAAACAAGCCCAAGCTCGGAAGAGCTTCAACTCCATCTCTGAAATAAAGGATGAGACCACCAAGCATAGAGACATCCAAAGCATAAAAAGGGTTGCTTTCCTTCACTTTAAAAAACTGTATAGTGAAGAGGAGGGTCTGGGGTATAATCCAAACCTGGTGAATGAGGTTCCCTCTCTGATCTCCCCCAGAAAAAATAAGTACTTGGAAGCAGAAGCCACTAACTCTGAAATAAAAATTTAAAAATGCCCTCTTTGCAATGGAGCCAGATAAGGCGCCAGGTCCTGATGGATTTACGGCCAGATTCCTTCAGTCCTGTTGGCAGATTGTAGAAAAAGATTTATGCAGAATGGTACGGAAATCTCAAGACTGTCAAAAAATTGGGGGAAGCACAAACTCGGCGTTCCTTGCCCTCATCCCCAAGGAGAAAGGAGCCAACACCTTCAGCAGATTTAGGCCTATCTCCCTTTGTAATATTGGATACAAGCTGATAACTAAAGTGATTGCAAACAGATTGAAAATCATCCTTCCAGACATTATTCCGGAGAACCAGGGAGGTTTTATTCAGGGAAGACAGATTGTGGACAACTTCATTCTGGTTCAGGAGGCGATTCATTCTAGCCAGCTCCGAAAAGAGAAAGGAATGGTTGTCAAGTTAGATCTTGAAAATGCCTTTGACAGGGTGAGACATAGATTCCTGTTGGATGTTCTACTTACATTTGGCTTTGGTCCTAAATTTATTAAATGGATTCAGGCTTGTATCAGTGAACCTTGGATAGCTCCTCTGGTGAATGGGAGGGCAGCCGACTTCTTCAAAGCTTCTCGAGGACTGAGGCAAGGGTGTCCTCTTTCTCGCCTGCTCTTTGTCCTCCAAGCTTCTGTTCTCAGCTTCCTCTTGAATAAGAAGCAGCGGGATCAAGAGATAATGGGTCTGTGCATTGCAAGAGGGGTTAAAAGTATAAACCATGCATTATTCGCTGATGATTCCCTTTTGCTGGGAGTAGCCACTCTTCTCTCGGCAAATAATTTTAAAGAGGTGGTGGATGGTTATTGTGAAGGCTCAAGAAGCAAAATTAATAAAGGTAAATGCCATATATTCTGCTGGAACACTACAACCAGCACTCTCCAAGCCATCTCCTCCTGTTTTGGTATTGCTGCCTCCTCCTCATGGTCATCCTTCAAGTATTTGGGACTCCCCATATTCCAAAAAGGTGCCCTCAGCAGAGACTGGCTTCCTTTGCTGGAAAAATTCAAAGTCAAGATCCAATCCTGGGGTTACAATTGGCTAAATCTGGCAGGTAAGTATGTGCTCATAAAAGCTGTTTTAAATAGCCTCCCTATCTATCAGTCTACAGTTATGCTGGCTCCAATTGGCATTATGAGAAAAATGGAGGAACACATCAGGAAATTCTTCTGGAAAGGTGGAAAATCGAATGACAAGAAAATCCCCTTAATCAGCTGGGATAAAATCTCTTTGCCCAGAATGGAAGGAGGTTTGAACTTCAAGAGTATTAGCACACAAAATGTAGCGCTGGGTGCGAAGCTGTTATGGAGGATTATTGCTCCAAATCCGGGATGGGCGCAGCTTGCGCTGTGGAAAAAATACTTCCGAGGACAGAGAAAACGATGTCTTGATAACCCCATCTCAAACTCTGGCTCGATGATCCACAAACTCTGCGCAAAAGCATGCTCTTTAATCAATCTTCATGCACACTGGATCCCTGGTAATGGCAAACACATAAGAATTTGGGAGGATCGTATCATGGACTGCGACCCCCTTGCTGATGACATATCTCTGGTTTTGCTGAGAGACTGGATGAACAGGGCTGGTTACAAAACTCTGTGGGACATTTCTCAATGGGAGGGCGACGTTTGGCAAAACTGGGCTAAGTTAGAGGTCCCTCAAAACCTGTCCAATGAGAGCGCAATCCTGTTAGACCGATTAAATGGCAAAGCCCCTTTAAACAGCAGTAAGCCCGACACCCGTGGCTGGGGTTCGACCCTGGGGCGCTACACTGTCTCGCAGTGATACAAGCAGCTGCTAACTCACCCTCACGTCCCTCCTGATCCGGAGCCTTGGAAAGGGATCTGGTCACACACTACGATTCCTAAAATTGACATCTTCTGCTGGCTCCTTTGCCATAAGAATATTTTGACTGATGACAGTCTCCAGAAAAGAGGCTACCTGGGTCCTTCTAGATGCACGCTGTGTGGTGATAACGAAGAATCTGCCTCCCATTTGATGATTCACTGTAATTTTGCTGCAGAGCTTTGGCATGAGATATTAGGTCCCTGGAGTATCGATTTTGCCTTTCCCACTAATATCTCCGATCTGTTCTCAAACTGGATGTGTAAGTACCCTGGAATCTCTCCTAAGAACAATCATATCAAGGCTGCCTGGCTTGCATTCCCTAAAATAATATGCTGGCAAATATGGCTTGAAAGAAATCAGAGGATTTTCAGAGACAATAAGAATGAACTCAAGATAATTTTGGTCAAAATTAAATGTCAGTTAAAAGACTGTTTGGGAGATCAGCTGGACGGAGCAGATCTGAGTGAGCATGATTCTGAATGGATTGATAGGTTCAACCTCCATTTCAAAGACGTTGCTAGGCATCCCAAACCTCTCAAAGACTGGCAAATTCGGATCAATGCAACAGAATTTTTTGAGTATTGCACAAAGCTGGATTGTTTCGTCCTTTTCTTTGATGGAGCAGCAAAAGGAAATCCAAGAACTTCTGGAGCAGGTGGTATTGTCAGAAACGCTGAAGGTAGACCTATGCTCAGATATGCCTGGGGTGTGGGTTACAACACCAGCATTCAAGCCGAAGCGCTGGCCCTTCTCCAAGGTCTTAAACAACTCAAAACTCTTGGTATCACAGATGCAACTATCTTTGGCGACTCCCAGTCCATAATTAAAATCATAGTGGACAGATCTTCTCCTTCCGACCTAAGATTATCAAGATTGATGAGCAGAATTAGATCATTGGCGAAATACTTTTAGAGACTGAACTTTTTGCATGTAAAGAGAGAAAACAATAAAGACGCTGATGCTGAAGCCAATAAAGTTGTTCTCCTCTCCCTAGGAGTCCTCCTAAGAGATGGGGATGAAGGCTGGGATCCCATCCCCTAACATTCTAGGTTTTATGTTTTATTGTCTTATATTGGAGCAGTTCGTTTGTATCTTCAAATTTGGAAAGACAGCGGAGATTGGTCATATTATTGTTTGTAAAAAACGCTGGCTTATAAGTGAAAGGGCCATTTTGTTCCTGGCCGGAGAGAATATCTGGGCATTGCCCTTACACCTAGTAATCTGAATTAAGGCTTTCAGGCCAAGAATCAATATATCCCACTAACCGTTTCTGTAAAAAAAAAACATTAACTCAAATACCATTATCAAAAACTTTTTCTTAGGTCTCACAAAAATCTCTACAACAATATGTGTGGAAGCATCCATGCCTTACTCTCCATTTGAAATGTTCAAATTCATTATCCCAAATAGTTTTTTGTTATGAGATATCCTCAAAATTAATGTGATTTTCATCAGAAAAGGTAATGGAGAAGTATTGCAATTCACGTTCTGAAAACAGTTCATACATTGAGAGGTTACATGTAAATGTTTTATAGGTTTTGGACTTTGTTCCATTTGCTTTTATTTCTCAGTATTACTAACATTTTAAATCTGCTTTCAAACATACAACTTCCAAAAACTAATTTGATTGCAATCCGCTGAAGTAAAATCACTCAATGGTCTAGTGGATTAGGGACTTTTTCTATGTTCTCCGCGATGGCTAATAAGTAACTAAGAGAGTCGTTGGGTTGGGAAGAGGAATATGAGGTTCCATGGCTTACAAATTCCTGTATTGCTTTAAGTGTAGCATACTTTTAAAAACCATCCAGTTCAAACCCAAAATCGGCCAAACTAGACGGTTAGATAGGCAGAGCAAAAAACCCGATTGGTAGGTCGGTCAGGACCAGTTAGGTGCCAAAATAGTCGGTTTTTTATCAAACTGGCTGGTTTGGCACCTAACTGGTCGGTCTGATCCGCGCACAACTGGGCCACTGTATGGGGCCCACAAATGGTATTTTAGGGTGGTTTTGACCTAACCATAGGATGTTTTCCCACCAAATTTTCTCCCCTAAAATTATGAAAGAAAGCCCAAGCTCTCATTTTCCTCCCACATTTGATTTCTTGTGTTTGTGAGAGTTTAAGAGATTGGAGAGCACTGAAACAGCTTTGAGTTTTGGAGCAACAACAACGAGTTTGGAGGTTCTTTCTCATCTTGGAGGAGCTTTCTAGGGGAGTAGGCACCTTTGGGAGGAGGCTTCGTCAACTAGTTTTCATTTCCAACCTTCCAAATATGATTTTTCCCTAAAAAAATTCCAAATTTCATTGTTGTCTCTGTTTTTAATTTTTTTTTGCTTTCAAGATAAAAAGCATCAAGGAAGAAGGATAGTAGTTGATCACAGGTTTTGCATTTTCCCATTTTATTTGCAGATCTCTTTCCTTCAAAATCTAAAATTTCACCATCCATTATGGCCCCAAAAGCCAAAGATGTTGCATGGGTTCATTGTGATGTTGTTCATGGCAAAATGTTGTGCAAATATTGCAAGCACCCAATGAGAGGACGGGGTATTTATAGGTTGAAACAACACTTGGCTTGTATAAGAGGCCAAGTAACCCCATGTGATGTTGATGATCAAGTGATAGGGCCTATTAGGAAAGAATACCTTGAAAATTTTGAGAAGTCTCGGAAGGCAAAGGCTAGGGAAAAGGCTATACAAGATGAAATTTCAAATAAGAAGGAACTCGCAAAAGTTATGGCTAGGAGAGAAGCAAGTCGGTATGATGATATTGACCTTGAACACTCCTCCACCGATATCCATGACCCCTTCCGTTATGTTCCTCCCTCTCTTGGGTCTCACTCCCAGCCTCAAGGCCAAGCCAAAGGTAAAAAGAGAATGAACATTAAGAGTTTTTTACACCTTCCTCCACCTCTGCCTCTGTTATTGCTAGTGCCACTGCCTCCCAACCAAGTCTAAGTCAACCCACCTTGGATGCTCATTGGAAAAAACAAATGCATAGATTTTGCCTTTGAATATATTGCCAAATGGTGGTATGATGCAAATATCCCCTTTAATGTTGCACGTTCACCTTACTACCATATGTGGAATGCTGCTATTGCTACCAGATAGGGTTTCAAAGGCCTCGTTATGCATGACTTGAGGGGAACTCTTTTGCAAAGAGAGATTACATCCATTGTAGATTATTTGAATGAATTTAAAGAGTCATGGACCAAAATAGGTTGTTCCATCATGTCAAATGGATGGACTGATGGAAAAAACCGAACTATCATAAATTTCCTTGTCTCTTGCCCTCAAGGAACCATGTTTTTGAGATCAGTTGATGCATCTAATAGGGTGAAAAATGTAAACCTATTATTTGAGCTTTTGGGTGAGATCGATACAACAATGCGGGAACAAAATGTTGTGTAGGGAATCACTGATAATGCCTCAAACTATGTCCTTGCTGGAAAGATGCTAGAGGCCAAAAATAGGACCATATTTTGGACCCCATGTGCTGCACATTGCATAGACCTCATGTTTGAGGACACATGAAAAGTGGAGTGGGTGAAGAACATTGTAGAGTATACCAAGAGTATCACAAAATACATCTACAACCACTCATGGGTATTGAGCCTAATGAGGAAAAACATTGGGGGGCAAGGAGCTTGTTAGGCCCGCCATCACGAGATTTGCAACTCACTTCCTCACATTGCAATCTCTCACTTCCCAACAACAAAACTTGCAAAAAATGTTTTCCAGTGACAATTTCATCTCGGTGGACTCGCAGAGCAAATGGAAAAGACACCAAAAAGAAATTTTTTGACAACACTTTTTGGAAAAAAGCAGGAGAGGTTGTAAAAATTGGCGAGCCCCTTGTTAAGGTGTTATGGTTGGTAGATGGGGAAAAATTGGCCATGGGCTACATAAATGAGGCTATGGATCAGGCAAAGGAGCAGATACAAGCAGCCTACAAGGACAGAGTAGGTAAATATGGGCCTATTTGGAAGATCACTGATAACAGATTGAACAATCAACTCCATCGTCCTATACATGCAGCTGGGTATTTCCTGAACACAAAGTATCATTATAAAGCTAGGCTAGGAGAAGATCACACTGGGGAGGTCAGAGATGGGTTGTACAAGTGCTTGGAGTGCATGGTACCTGATGAGTCGCAACAGTTGGAAATACATCAACAACTCACTGCTTTCTCTAGGGCATAATCTAGCAAAGACTACAAGATATGTGGATCAACCAGGTAAGCAATTCCAATTTTTTTTTTTTGTAAAGTTCGATTGTTTAAAATTGAAGTTGTAATTTGTATTTTCTAAATTGTTCAAACCTATCATCTAAATTGTTGAACAATGAACTAACTATAGTCTTTGTCTTTGTAGCACATTTGTGGGAGTTGTTTGGAAGCCAATGCCCTCAAACTACAAAAGTTTGCAATTAGATTTCTCAGCCATACTTGTAGTGCTTCTGGGTGTGAGCGCAATTGGTCTATTTTTTAATAAAATCACACAAAGAAGAGAAGTCGTTTAAAACAAAAACAATTGAATGATCTTGTCTTCATGCAATACAACCTTCGACTAAGGCACAACCAGTTGTAGAACAAAAGACCTAATATAGATCCCATAGTGTTGGATGATATTGATCAAACTTCAGAATGGGTGGAGTAGACTCATCCAGTTGAGTTTGATGTTGATTTTGTTATTAGCATGGCGTTAGGGGGTGTTGATCCCAACACAAATTTGGTAGTTGAACCAACAGTTGTAGGAAGCGAACCACCAAGGGCAAGACCAAACATGGCACATGGTATTGGTGAGGGGAGCAGTAGTCGTGCAGCTCAGCTAACTTGTGCTTCTAATTATGCTAGGCCTAGTACTGCTATTGAGGTTGGAGAGGAGTGTGAGGAGTCCTCAGACTCTAACCCATATGATGTTTATGTAGCTCTTGCCGATGAGCCCATGTCTAGTAGTGGTGCTGACTTTGATGAGTGATCATGTTGATCAATGATTTGCAATTTTGTACTTTGTAGTAGGCTAGTTAGTAGCTTGCGTTTTAGCATTGTTTTTGGACTCTAAAGGCCATTTAGAGCCTCATTGGTTATATATTTGGTTGATGATATCATTGATATGTATTGCACTCGGTGCCATTTTGATATATGCACCCTTACATGGTATATAGATGAGAAGAATTTCCATAATTTGTTTCTAATGGTTTGGAATCGTGTTTGTAATCTTACAAATAAGTTTTTTCATCAAAAAATAAATATTTTATGTATTTTTTTTCAATTCCAGTTTATTGAATTCGGTTCGATCCAGTTTGATCCAGTTCTGGTCTGAATCATGGTTAAATAGGCGACCAGTTCGATGCCAGGTTCCAGTTTTTAAAACTATGGAGTGTAGTAAGGCGCTCTACAGCCCAGAATGGGGAGATCTTCCTCTCTGTCCATTTTTTTAATAGAATGCTTCACTTTCCATTAATAAGAACAGTAACAAATCATGATTACATGAATCTCATACAAAAAAGGGTCGTGCTTTTCACCAAATTAAAAAGAAAAGAATTGAAGTCAAGCAAAGCGAAAAGTAAATATGCCATTTATGTTGCACAAGATAATATATTAGAGCTCATCAACCAAAATAAACTGGCCAGTTGCCCAGTGCAAAGTGTCCTATAAAGCAGTTGTTGGGATAGTGCCCAGATGTGGAGCAAGGCCTTTATCCTCACGAGCTAGCCCCCAGTTGTCTACTGTGGACTCTGCATCATCCAGAATTTCCTCCCATCCATTATTTCCCTTCTTAGACTCCTCGGGTTGCTCTGGCTAGAAATGGCTAGGTAAACAATCAGAAACTTATCAAAGTGTGCGACTTCCAAAACTTGTTGCCCTGCTCCAACTCCTTAGGTTGTCTCTAGCTCAGATTTGGCCAGGTAAACACTCAAAAATTTATTTAATTGTAGGGCTTCAGGAACTTGAGGTGGTGGCTAGCGAGCTCTTGCGCTACTTCCAGCACTCGTGACCCACTCAGACAGCATCGTGCTGAGGGTGGCGGAGAGTAGATGGATGCTCGAGAACAACTGAATGGGCCAACTTGCCAACAAGTGCTCATCGACAGGAACATTGCTCGTTGTCCGTGGCATCATGGCCTAAAAGTTCAGTGACCAGTGCAAATGCGCCACCTCCTTCTCCACCTTCCTCAACTGCACTTGGATCTGCAAGTGAGGCACATGTTGGGGTATGACAGGGAAAAAATGTACAATAGTACGCATTTGTGAATAGGCATTTCTTCTTGTTTACGAACTAAGATACCAGACACCTGTTTAGAAATCTAGGGCATTAGCATTAGGTGACTTCTCCTTGATTAGTAACTACTTGTGAGTGATTTTTCATTTCTTTAGATTAGGATCTTCTTCTTACTTAGGTTATTATTATTCTTCTTCATGAAACAGCTACCAATGCAGAAAAAAAAATAGACAAGAAACACAAAATGTAGGCTATGAGCCAGGGCCAAAACCTCTCACTCTTTGAGAGGAAAACCCGCACAAACTCTTCTTATAGAGATTCCAATTGACGAATACCAAGACCAAGACCCTTGACCTATTAGCCACTCCAAGACCAAGACACTAGTTCTCTTGACTGTCTTATGCTCCTTTCTTCTTCTTGACTCCTCTTCCATTAATTTCATTACTGCCATCCTTGTCATTGTGTTGTTACCGCTGAGGTCTCATAACTGTCATGGCACTGAGGTCTTCTTATGACATCAAGATCTTATCTTTGAGATGACACCAAACCTTTAACTGTAGCAGCACCGAGAGTGTAACATAGTACCAAGATTGTAGAATCATCATGACTGAGATAGTCAGCAAACTGTGATATCAACGAACTGTGGCGACACCAAATTACACCGAGATCCTTACTATGATATCGTACCGAGACAATGAGCGAATGTCACTGTGGCATCACCGAAACTGTGGCTCTAGTCTGCACTGTAATCTCTACAGTTACACCGAGATTTTGTGTGCCCTTATCTAAGCCTCTTCCTGAAATGATATATGAACTGTTGACTGTAACTGTCCATCCGAATTTCGGAGTGTGTTCCAAATTCCTTGACTATATTCTCTGCAAAGTTCACACTAGTATATATAGTGGTTTGCCCTTCATAAATAAGCCGACATGACAACGTGAATCGTTTTGTCCATTTGAGGTGAGCCGACATGAGTTTATTCTATGTTTAGAGGCCAACTTGAAGAGGAGGGTTGTGCTTGTCTTTGGAGGGCTTCTAGACGCTTTAATAGACTCATATACATTTGACACATGCTCAAGAAGAGATCTTCATACATGACATTAACTCTTTTGACTTTAATGACAAATCCTAAGGCTCTCAATGGGAGCCATCTAAATAAAATCTCTTGCTCATGAAACCCATGGAGCAAGCTTTACAAAAATAATTTTATTTTCTTTTTTACATCATTTACAAAACCACAATTACATGTCATTATGAAGACCGAACCTAGTTGCACTTTTCAACAACACCCACTCTAATCATCTTCCATGTGTATGAAACTCAACTGCCCATAGAAGGTTTCCTAACAAGGCTAACTTCCAGGAAATCGCAGATAGAAGCAACTGACTGAAAAACTTGATAAGTCACAGACTCAAAGCAAATGTTTAATGGTCTCATTCTTTCCAAAAACATGGGCATTTAGGTTGTGCAACCCCTAGATACTTCAATGACAAGCCTACAGGAAGGCCGCCATGAATTAAAGATCAAGCAAAATAGGTTTCTTGTGTTCCATGGGGACTTTCCAAATAGCCTTGAATCTAGAGTATATAGACAAGTCTTTTGCTTGGATTTAGGCCTTCGATATTTTATTTGCCCTAGCATCGACAACTAGGTTACTTGACAATCATCTATAGCCATCAATCGAATATATCATGGAACCCTTCATTTTGTTCCATTTCCAGTCATGCCACCAGGCTCGTGGCGCTTGCAATTTGAGCATAAGAAAATGCTGTTAGGGATGAGATTCCATTTTTTTTCCAAAATGTGCTTGTCCGTTTGGTCAAGTTGAAATCATCTACGAGAGCCAACAAGCACTTCCAATCATTTTAATGGATACCAAATAGGTCTACACCAGCTTTAATGCCTTTCTTGAGGAATTTCTTGGTTTAAATGCAGGTTGATTATGCCAAACACCTACCTTCATAAAGCTCTATTTGTGACTACCAAAAGCTATCACCATCAGGGTATTTTGTAGGGCAGATTTCACCGATTAGCTATTTTTTGCCATTTTCTGAATAAATATTCACCAATTGGTTAAAAACTCACTTATTTTTCACATAATATGGTTAAATTTATAGTATTAGCCAAAAATTTACATGTTTGAACGGAAAATTATATGTTTTTCATTGAATGTTCAACGTCCCTTTCATAATGGCTAAAAACAGGCATCTCGGCTACAAACATCCCTTCCATGATGGCTACAACAGGCATTAGTAGAGTGTTTGTAGATTAAGGTTGCTCCAAATCCTTTGAACGAAAGGGGCACCAAAAGTGATGCATTTTCTCAAGAGGCTTTTCTACTCTTCATGAACCTCCACCCCCCTAATCACATATTTGTTACATAGTTGGGTCTACGTGCAAGTAGAAATAATTCCCACTCCTCCCCAATGTTTGGGTACACAACAAAGGTTCTTATTAACTCTATGGAATCACATTTCTCCTTTTGAATTGGTCCACAAAACCTTACTAAGGAACTTGGCCAACCAATAATAGTATTTCGTAAAGGGAACCTACCATGAGGAGACATAGGTTGGAGCTTGATAATCCACTTATCAATTTTCTTGTCAAGTCCTTGAAGACTAGCCTCCCATAACTCCTTGGGGGATGCATGAAAAGAAAAAAGGATCTTTAATAATTTGAAAACCCTAACACGATAACCATTCAAATGCTTGTTTCTTAATCAATCAACAAAGTGCCCATTGACTAGTTATATGGCATCATCCCCCAACAAAAAGATGCCTTTCATAATGCCACAGGCCATTCTAGTTTCCAGTGGATAGCCTAATGTTTTTGTGCCATCACATAAAGTGCAAGGGCTAAGGTGTGGCTCTATCTAATCAACCTAAAGAGACTAATTTATTCAAATCTGGTATGGTTAACAGACAAGCAAGTTGCAACCTCAGCAAAAAAAATTCAACAACGTTAATGAAAAAAGGCCAAAACCCTAGGGCCTTAAACATAGAAATGATGAACAACCTAGAAATAGCAATGATAAACAACCACTCCACCCTGTTATATTCCTTCTCAAAATTGATTTGATGAGCGTGGCATCCAATCCCAAACTTCTAGCCCATTCCAACCCTTCCTAGACAGCAATGACATTATTAATAGTATAGCGACCATTGTTGAAGCCTATTTGCTCATGCCTAATAATCTTTGACAGAAAATTAATTAATTGCAATGCCAAGGTTTTGGCCAATAACTTGTACAGCCCATTCAATAACATCATTAGAAGCTAGCTAGTAATCAACTCAATGTCTCAAAAGTTTGGAATAAACTTGACAAGCCCTTCGTTAAGGCAACTCCTAAATCATTGGTTCTCTACAACCTCCCTATACACCTAGACCAAGTTCAGGCCAACAAAATCCCTTGTGGCTTTGTAAAATTCACATGAGAAGGCATCTAAAACTTGGCAACTCATCAACTATTGTCTCTTTTAAGGTTAATGTTAACTCATGCAAAGTCAACCCCCATCCATAAGGTATTTGAAGTCGTGGTGACAAACAACATAGAAGTACATTGATGCAAGTATGTGCCACCCTTCATCCATCTATCAACCTCTGGCACTAAAAACACATCCTATAGTGGTTTGCAAATTCTCTTTCAACATTTTCTTGATTTGTTATGCACTACTTAGTAATTTTGTGAATTTGCATACATTTCATCACCCCTTTCATTGTTAGGGCTTTGACGAAGAGCTTGGACAGTTGCCCAACTTAAGCCAGTATAATCTAGATTATATTTTTGTCCCTCAAGCTCTCTAAAGTTTCTTCCACCTTCGAAACATGTATGCGCATGGTTGCTTCAACCTAGGGTTGTTCATTAAAAGGGCTAAGTTGTAGTTGTCAAGATTGTGGTCGCGGATGTTTTACCACAACCTTATGCTTCGTTCTTCTCACAATGGTGAGTTACTTCCCATGGCCCTAGAAAAATTAGTGACTCCACATATCGCATCCCCCCACCAAATTATCCATCCTCTTGGGCCTTGGGCCAAGGCATTAAGTCCAAAAGTGGTTGAAGGCTACAATTCACATTGGTTGCTTAAGATGAGAAACAATAAGCATAAATCTACTCCTAGAGGCCTTGATTTTTATGACGCACCCAGAGATGTAAACAACAATACGCTAGTGTTCTAATATTGTCAACTCTCCAAAAACTATACATGCTTTCTTCCATTGTAATCAACAAAGAAAAAATTATGCTTTATAAGCATGGATTGATCAAGCCACTTCAATTGTCTTTCACTACCTTTCAAAAATTGGACCAAGAAAACTACAAGTCAAGAGAATCCAATGGTGGAATTTGTTAGGGTCGTACAACTTGCCTAGGCTTCAGGTTGTTTTGAGTTGTTCTAGATCGTTTGCTCCCTTGGCAGCATTCAAACAAGTAATGATCCCTGTAACGAACAAAGTTCATATACGAAGCACTAATCTTCAGAATACTTCGAAGACAAAGACATCCATTATAGGACAAGTAATTGTATATTGAATATTATAAAAGAATTGATGAGATGATTACAAATGAGGTGAGGGGTAAATTTATATAGATGTTCTATGCTTGATGCAACTTTACTTGTTCTCCAATATCAGATAGCAATCACATAACCAATAAAGTAAAATGTTGATAGAACATACCAGTAGATCGACAGAAGACAAGCCAGAATATATAAGTGTGTTGGTGCGTTATGGCGGTCAACAGGATCCTTCAACAAGCAAAGTCTCAATATGGTCAGCCAACCAGCAATGTCACACAACCCTCTAGGACAACCAAACGGTCAGCTCAAAAGTCAACCCAAAAAGTCAACGTTGTTAGTCAATGGTCAACACAAACAACAGCAACAACAAGGTCAACGCAGCAAGTCAAAGTCAACATCCAGCATTAGGAATAGTGCCAAAAAATGCAGATTTGGAAAATCGAAATTTTGGGAAAGTTTCATGTCTGTTTGACCTTCGTTGACCAAAGTCAACAATGGTCAAAGTTGCTACAGAAACCCTAGCCGAAAACAGAAATCCAAAAACGGTTTTCTTCCTTGTTGCAGTTTCCCACGTGTGAAGACAAGAGACTCCAAGTGATCGAACCAATCATATGAGGAGAGAGAAATGTGTGAGGATGAGATGAGTGAAATGTCCTCCAACGTTGACCTTATTTATATCCATCAGTGAGGGTGTGTGACACAACTGCTGGGCCACAAAACCTTAAGGTCGACCTGCACATATCTTGAATAAATTCAAAATAAATGCTCTGCTCATTGGATCAAGATGATCTTTAGATCGATCTTGCACCTCTTCAAAAGAGGAATCCAATAAAAATATTTGTATCTTCATCTAAGCATCAAAACATGGAGTTTGGACCTAGTTATCCAAAATTAACACTCCCACTCAACTAGGGAGAACTCCATCCACCTGTGCAATCCAAACATTGTGCGTCATCCTGCCGTAACTTGCTTTGTTGGCTTCTTTATTTGACAACAGAAGTGGGTTAGTCACAAAGACATCATTCTCGGCTGACAGATTCAGCCCAGAGGTCTGAAACCTCTATTGGACTCACAAAGAGTCTCATACCAACCCGAAGTTGGTTTACCTGTCCCGAAGTCAGTTGGAGGTCCAAAACCTCACTATACTTGATCCCAGGTCAAGTGGTTGGATTGTGCCATCCTAGATAGAGAGTACAGCAATCTCTGATGCGTCCATCAGTCTTTGCTACTAGTCTCTAGCTTTTCCCACCTCAATCGCCAAATGAGACGTACTTCCCATGAGCCCTGAACTCAATGGGTAGGATGCATACGGGGCACAGATAATGAGAGGTGAACCAACTCAATCATCACAACAGTGGCACAAAAACACACCAACAAGGTTCGGCAAGCCTAGCCATGTGGTTGCTTATAGCTCCGAGAAGCTATCAGCAAAGCCCCCCAGAGCTCCCAGAGCTCATCGTCCAACAGGACCCTCAGCATAGGGTTGTTCCACAATACCAAGACTCTCACGGAACGTTAGGAACTTGACCTTCCCCAGGGGCTTTATGAGAATATCCGTGACCTACTCATCAGTTCGTATATGATTGAGCCTTACGGCGCCTCGTTGTACCATATCTCGGATAAAGTGGTACCTGATATCAATATGTTGGGATCGATCGTGGGACACAGCATTCTCGGACAACCAAATCCCACTCTGGTTATCACAGAGTATCACGGTGGTATCTAGCACATGCTCGAACAGCTCACTGAAGAGCTTTCACAACCAAACTGCTTCACAACAGGCCATACTCGCTGCAATGTATTCGGCCTCCGCGATGCTCAAAGCCACCGACTTATGCTTCCTACTCATCCATGATATTGAAGCATAACCAAGTGTGAAGCAGCGTCTCGATGTGTTCTTACGATCCACCACACTGTCAGCCCAATCGACATCAGTATATCCAAGGAGTGTCATGCTCCCAACAGTGTATCTTTGCCCATGGTTTATCGTGCCCCGAAGATATCTCAATAGATTCTCGGCACCAACCCAGTGAGTGTGATGAGGCTCAACCATATGTTGACTCTAAGTGTTCACTGCAAAACATATGTCCGAACTGGTGTTCATTAAGAACATCAGGGCCCTTACGAGTTGACGATACTCAGTAAGATTTGCTAACATAGGCCCAGCAGCGCTGCCACTCAACTTCTTAAAGTTGAGCTCCATCGGTGTCGACACGGACTTACAGTCCACCATACCAAATCTTTCCAGAAGCTTCACAATATATTTTCCTTGAGAAAGGAAAATCTCGCCAGGTCTCTGTCAGACCTCCAGGCCTAGGAAGTAATGCATCAGTCCTAGGTCCTTCATCTCGAACTCAGCAGCAAGCTCCCTCTTGCAGTGATGAATGAAAGGGTCAGCACTTGTCAGGGAGAGGTCGTCCACATACAGCACCAGAATGAGAGGCTTCTCTCTATCAACCTTGACGTAAAAGTTCGGATCAGCATTACTACAAGTGAAGCCCAGCTTCATCAAGTAGCTATTTATCCTCTCGTACTAAGCTCTGGGTGCTTGCTTCAACCCATAGAGGGCTTTCTTCAACCTGCAGACATGGGTGTCCCGATCCTAGACTTCGAACCCCAGAGGTTGCTCCACATACACCTCTTCCTTTATCGCACCATGCAAAAATGTGGTCTTCACATCCATCTGATGAAGACTCCATCCTTGCGTAGCAGCAAGGACTATGATAGATCGGATGGTGGTATATCGGGCCATAGGTGCAAATATGTCATCATAGTTTATGCCTTCCTTTTGAGAGAAGCCACAGGCAACGAATCTTGCCTTGAACTTTTCAGCACTTCCATCAGATCCATGCTTGATCTTGTAGAGCCATTTCGAGGTGACAACTTCTTTTTCCTCCAGTCTTGGAACCACATCCCAGACATCATTCTTCAATATGGACTCATACTCTTCGTGCATAGCATCCTTCCAGACTTGATGCTTTATGGCTTCCTCAAAAGATCCAGGCTCAAATTGTACAATAGTACTCATGACTGCTAGATACCCTTCGTATCTATTCACCTTCTTGCTTTCACGGAATATCCACCTTGGGGCCATATGTCCCTCGGCATCCTTGAGAGTGTCCCTGAGCCATGATGGTCTCTTCCCCAGTGAAGGAGGTGGATCAATCGGGTCCATCGGTCCTTCAGCATCGGTCATCGTCTCATCCTTTAGTTCTTCTTGATTTTCAGGCCTTGCTTCATGATCTTCCTCAGATCTCGAAAGATTGACTACTTTCCTCAGGGGAGCATCTTCATCAAAGGTGACATCGTGGCATATCTCCACTTCCCTTTGACCATGCACATACACTCTATAGGCCTTCGAAGTTTCACTGTAGCCCACAAACATTCCCTTCTTCCCAGAAGCATCCAGCTTGCTCCTCTTCTCTTTCGGCACATGAAAATAAACAGGACATCCAAAAACTCTAAAATGTGAGACGTCAAGTTTCTTACCAGTGAAAACCTCTTTGGGAGTTTTGGAGTCCAGAGCGGAATGCGGGTGTTGACCCTCTGTGTCAACGACCCTATAGCAGTACACCCCCATTTTTGCAAATGGGACTCATCATGTTCGAAGTGTACACGCCATTCAGATTTCATCGACAGTCGACAGTTTTATAAATGATGTAAACCCATTCTGCATGTTTATGATGTAAATGATCTAAGTAAGACCACCATGTATGTAACAACCTAGGTAAGCCTAGTATTTTGGTGATGGTTTCTATCCTAGGAGGTTTTTTGTCTCACTGATTCACTTGTGTTTCTTGACACAAGTGATCGGCAGAGTTTTCCCCTCCAACCTCACCCCAAGGCTACGGTGGATTTTGTCATCAAGATGCTAAGTGAGTCCTAGTGTTTTCTATCGAGTCTTTGTAAAAGTAGTTTGGGAATAATCCTAGCTAATTGGCTAGATTATTTTATTACAAGCTGTTTGGTCTACTAGATCATGTTCTGAGTCACAGAATTGGGTAGCTATTTTAGGGTCTATACGAATGGGCATTCCCCCTTTATGTGTCTAAATATATTTATCTTATGTAAAAAGGGTTGGAAAAATAATTAAATCCCCTCTCATTTAATTAATTAAATTTTCTGGCCAAATTAATTAAAAATCCTAAGCCAAAAATTTAATTAATTTTAAGTCCTAGGTGAGTTAAAATTCTTCAAAGGCAAAATTCGTGAGGTCCTTAAAAAATAAATTTTTAAAAGTCCCAAGCCAAGGGAATATTGAGAATTTCAAGAAATTTTGGACCCTTGGTCCTTGGTGGTTAAGTCAAAGTCAAAATTTTGAGGTAATCAACTCAAAAATATTATTTTTGAGTTAATTAAAATGGAATTAAATGATAAATTCGAATTTCCTCAAAATTATAATTTCGACGGTCCAGATTAAAAGATAATTAAATCTTTTCGACGGTCAAGATTATTTTGACAAGGATCAACCAAACTAGTCGTTGGAGATTTTATCTTATAAATTAGAGGTCTTTGCATGTTATTTGACCCGATCTTTGAATCGTGCACTTGTTCTTGGAAGCTCTTGTAATATTTTTTGGTGAATAAAGCATAAAGACTTTGGAGTTACAGACTTTGGTGTTTCTTTTCTAGATCTATGTGGTGATATTGTCTCTAAACTCTGCTACTTTTATTGGCATTTTGATGGTTGATGGTCTTTATGGATTGATCTGCGTACAGGTATCTTATGCAGTTTTCTGGGTTTCTAAAATTGCATTTTTAATTTGACAGAAATATTAGTTATCTATTTTTCTGAAAGGTCTCATGTTTATTTTTTAATCTCTATCAATCTAAGATTCAGACCTAAGTGTGCAGAGATCACTATTCACGATTTGAGCGTTTGGGGAAGTCTTCAGTTAGATCAGTCGACTCTCAGATTTCAGAAAATCTGAAAAAGCTCATTGTTTCCTAATTCCCAAAGTTATCTTACGGAATTTTGTTTTTACAGGGTCTTTTGGGTTTGTGCCTCTCTTAATTTCGTTTTTTATTAATTGTGCAAAATGGTTTTAAATCTGGCCATGAGCGTTCTTTATCTGTAAAATAGCACTGTAATTCTGCAAATATTTGCCAGGGTTTAAGGGTTTATTTTCTGTGCATATTTTATGGGTTTTTAGGTCTCTTGTTTTTGGTCTTGTGCAGGTTTTACAGGGAGATTCTCAGAAAAAATTTAGATCTGAGCCAGATCTAGGCCCTAGAGAGTAATATCTGGCCTCAGGATCATTTCTGCCTACAGATCTAAGTGTTATTTTGCCGCAAAAGTGTAAATCGCAGGTGCATTTAAATCAATATTTTTCAAATCTGAGTTATACTGGTAAAAATTTATTACTGGGTGAAGAAAAAGTTCCCTGTGCACTAGCTCTACCCGAGATAATTTTTACCGCGTGCATCTTTCTCCTTACTGGCTGCCATAATCTGCGATTTTCCTTGTTCACTCTGCCCCAGATCTTTGCCGCATCCTCAGCTCTCATCCATTTCTCCTCTGCGTATTTTCATGTCCTTATCTGTACGCTGCCTCTTTGGCATTTCCCTGCGGGTTTTCCCTACGCCTGCTCCTTCACACTGTCCGTACGCCGTCTATACATCCGCACTTAGCCATCCTCCTTGTCGTCTGTACGCTGTCCCTACACCTGCACAAGCAAAACAATTACGCAAATCCAAATTTTTATTTTTTGATTTCAGACTTTAGATTTTAGATTTTTTGACTTTAGCTTTAGTTTTAATTTTAGATTTTAATTTTTTTCAAAATTTTGGGCTATAGTTTTAGTTTTAAATCTTTGATTTTGCCGAGTGTGTTTAGTTAACATTTATGTTCAATTTTATTTTTTTTAAGCTTTGATATAGTTTAGCTTTCCTTAAGTTTTAATCTTTGGGTTTTAAAAAAAAACTTCAAAAAATTTAAAAAAAAATACTAACACTTTTCAACTCTTTCATTTAAAATTTTTTTTTTTTTTTTTAGATTTCTAGAGTTAAGTTTTAGATTTAGTATTTTTAGAATTTTAGATTTATTAACTTTAGACAAGAAAATTTAAAAAGACCAAAAATTTTAAATTTTTTTTAACGATGGAAATTTTCTCAAAAAATTTAAAAATTTTTACATAGTCAAGGTGAGCTTTAAAGTTCTTTCTATCTAAAGTTTGACTATAGATTTTTTTTGAATTGGAATTTTTTTAGAATATCATTTTAATTCGGAAATGTCTAACATTTAAATTCGATGGTTCTCTCATGATAATATTTTCATTTTGAAGTTTAAATTGTTGGTTCGAAGTATTTTCATGCTTAGCTATGGTTGATGATCATTTAACTATCTTTAATTGTGGTTTTAAGTTGCTTGAAATTGGTGATGAATTGCTTTAGTCAACTTTGAGAATATTTCAAGTTATGATAAATTGCATGTCTTTATCAGACATTGTTAATGCATAATTGTGAGGGTGTTTTATCGAATATCATCGTGGTGGATTGATTTTCCATAGCAGCAGTTACCTATCAATTACTTGATTTTAATTTCATAACGGGATATTTTGACCCCACAAGGCACTGATTTTAAGGCTTCAAGTCTAATTAGATATGTAAAATCTCGTTAATCTTAACAAGTACTTGGTCATTTAACTGTGTCTCTTGAATTGGTTAGCTTTCAACCAATTCTCCTTCATTTTTGTTAGGGTATACCTCCCTTAGTCTGCAAGGAGACAGCTTAGATAGAGAGATTGGGGATCAGGGTGACAGCGCCCGATCTGAGCCGTTGTCGTGGTGCCTAGACATTCTGTGCAACAACAGCAGGCATCAGTTTGTATGTACACAGTAGTGTTCGCAGCTTCTCCCCACAGAAACTTCGGTAGACCCTAGTCACATAGCATGGCACGGGCAGCTTCCATAATGGTCCTGTTCTTTCGTTCAACAACGCCATTCTGCTCAAGAGTATAGACATTTGTGGTCTCCCTCTTGATGCCATCTTCTATGCAAAAGTTCTTGAACTCGTTCGTCTCATATTCAATGCCATTATCGGTCCTCAATATCTTGATCTTCTTCCCTGTCAGATTTTCCACCAAGGCTTTGAAGGTACAGAACCACATGAAAGCCTCATCCTTCTTCTTCAAGAAGTATATCCAGGTTTTGCTAGTGAAGTCATCTATGAATGTCATATAATAAGAACATCCTCCCAAAGATGTCACAGGCAGCATCCCAGACAGATCAGAATGTATCAATTGAAAGACATCAGATGTCTTTGTGACACTTGAGGGTAAAGGTCCCCTTGTATGCTTTCCTTCGGCACAACCCTGACATACACCTTCATGATTATTCGAAAACTCGGGCATCCCCGTCACCACATTCCTTGCTTCGGGAAGGGCTTTGTAGTGAAGGTGTCCAAACCTCTGATGCCATAGTTTCGTCTGTCGGATAGTATCACAAGTCATCGCTCCCAGTGGACTTCCTCCAACCTGGTAGAGTGTATCAACTCTAAACCCAATCGTGATAGCTTCCTTGAAGATCTTCTTCCAAATGCGCACCTTTCCATCACTAAATGCCACATTGAAACCTTTTTCTTCCATGGCCAATATAGACACAAGGTCCTTCTTCAAATTAGGTACATAAAGTACATCCTGCAAGTGGAGGACTTGACCTTGAGACAAGTGGAGGGTCACAGTCCCCGTCCCTTTCACGGGATATGTGGCATTATCTCCAAGGATAATTTCTAGATTAGTATCATTCTCAACCATATCAGAAAGTGCTTCCTTGAACCCAATGATGTGCCTTGAGGCACCACTATCTATCAACCAGACATCCATAGTGTCGAGTGGAGATGCAGCAGAGAGGGCAGATACAAGAATGAATTCATTTCTTTTATCAACAACATTTGATTCCTTTTGAAAGGTTGACCATTTCCGCCGAAGGGAGCTTTCCTCTTTCCCTTGAACCCGTTGTTCCTTTGATTGCCATTCCTCCAATTGTTGTTGTTGTTGTCATCAGCATCAGGAGGATCCTTCTTGAAAGGGCATTCTCTAGCATAGTGACTTGGCCTATGACAAGTGTAACACTTGCCCTTCTTTCCTTGGGCCCCTACTCTTCCTTTGATCTTTGGACCACCAAAGTTCTTCTTTCTAGAATGAGCAGCGTAGGCAGCATTTCCTTCATTTTCATACTCCTTCATTCTTGTCTCTTCTTGTACGCATCTCGATAGTACTTCATCAAAGTCAGGTATCACATTGTTATTGAGAATGGTAGTGTTGAACACATGCCAAACGGATGAGAGCCCTCCAAGTGCGGTGAGTACCATCTCTCGATCAGCTATTGTCTCCCCAATAGCCAGCAGATTGTTCTTGATCTCAGTCAGCTTCAGAAAATATGATTGAACAGACTCATCCCTGCCTTTCTTCAGATTCTTCAATTGATTCTTGAAGAATAGGACTTGATTCACATTGTTGGCCTTGAACATGTGGACCAACTTATCATACATCTCTTTGGATGTGCCCAGCTCAGAGATGTAGGCAACAAGACTCTTGTGAATTGAGTCCCTAATCATCAACTTTGCTTTGATCTCCCCCTTCTTATACTTTGTTTTGGCAACAACAGTAGCAATGGATGGAGTTTTACCCTGCACAGTCCATGACATCTTGGTCTTCCAAGTTAAGATCCAATGTCATCTTCCAAGCATGAAAGTCATCCTTCCCAGTGAATTTGTCATCAGCCTTAAAGCCATTGTAGTTTGAGGAACCCATCCTCTTCTTCAATGATTGCTAAAAATTAGGGCTTTGTCTTTACCTCACCTCTGATACCATGTAAATTTATGTAGATGTTCTATGCTTGATGCAACTTTACTTTTTCTCCAATATCAGATAGAAATCACATAAACAATAAAGTAAAATGTTGATAAAACATACCAGTAGATTGACAGAAGACAAGCCAGAAATATATAAGTGCGTTGGTGCGTTACAACGGTCAACAGGATGCTTCAACCAGCAAAGTCTAAATATGGTCAGCCAACCAGCAATGTCACACAACCCTTTAGGACAGCCAAATGGTCAACTCAAAAGTCAACAGTGTAAGTCAACAGTCAACGCAAACAGCAGCAGCAGCAAGGTCAACGCAGCAAGTCAAAATCAACGTCCAGCCTTGAGAATAGTGCCAAAAAATGCATATTTGGAAAATCGAAATTTTGGGAAAATTTCATGTCTGTTTGACCTTGCGTTGACCAAAGTCAACGTTGGTCAAAGTTGCTACAGAAACCCTAGCAGAAAATAGAAATCCAAAAACAGTTTTCTTCCTTGCTGCACTTTCCCACGTGTGAAGAGAAGAGACTCCAAGTGATTGAACCAATCAGATGAGGAGAGAGAAATGTGTGAGGATGAGATGAGTGAAATGTCCTCCAAAGTTGACCTTATTTATATCCATCAGTGAGGGTGTGTGACACAACTGCTGGGGCACAAAACCTTAAGGCTAACCTGCACATATCCTAAATAAATTCAAAATAAATGTTTTTCTCATCAGATCAAAATGATCTTTAGATCAATCTTGCACCTCTCTTAAAGAGGAATCCAATAAAAATATTGGTATCTTCATCTGAGCATCACAACATGGAGTTTGGACCTAGTTGTCCAAAATTAACAGTCTGCTTATATACTTGGGCACATACCTCTTCACCAACAATCATGTCCTTAGGGACATACCTCTTTATTAGATAATTACTAGCTAATTCATCATTAATTATGATTATTATTGTTTACATTAATTTTAATATTTTTATATAAATTATATTCATAACATTTCCTTCCTCTTCAAAAAACTTTGTCCTCGAAGCTTATTGTTGACAAGGCGTGTCATCTTTTTTCTTTGTCTTGTAAACTATTTGCATCTTTCGATATTCTTCGAGTTGTCATCTTCGTTGACATGAGATGATAAGATCCTTGCAGTGATAAATAAAATTGTTGGACTGAGAATGGATCTAACCATCCTAGATTAATCTTTTGTGGAATCTTCCGATCACTAGAAATTTGTAATGAGTTGTTATCATAGGACTGGATTATGCAAACTTTGGTATTCCTTGGAACATAAATCAGTTGTTTTCGTTCTGAATGATTCAAATATGTAGACTGACTTAGTTATTTGCTCTTGTGATTCGGATGTCGATAAGGAGTTCTTCTGGTTGGACCTTTCCTTATCATGTGTGTGGCAATTTCCTTATTTACTTCAAGTACTGTTGTTGTTGAGTTGGCTATTGAATCATCACTTGGAATTTCCATTGTTTGAACTGCAACATTTGAATATTTTTTAACTTCTAGTGGTTTCTCATCTTCTTGAGTTGTGATATTGACTAGATTAGTATTTGTTCCTTTATCTTCAACTTGGATTGTTACAAATGGAGACTTCAATACTTATTTTTGAGTAAGTTGTTCTAACTTGTCATTTAGTGACTTCTTGTCACTTTTAAGCTTCTTTATTTGTGTAAGAAGGTTTTGGTTATGATTTCTTAGACGTAAAATCTCTTTGCTTTCTGGATTGTTGACTCTAATCTTAGTACCCTCCTCATCTTTTAAATTTTTGATTTGTTCTAATAACCTTTGATTAAGGGTTTTTAAACGCAAATTTTCTTCTTCCTTTTATGATAGATTCTCTTTGAATTTCTTCTCTAGACGTTCCTTTTCTTCTTCTAATTTTTCCTTTGTAGCTTAACACTTCTTAACTTTCTCAAGTAATTTTTTATTATGGTCCCTTAGATGCCAAATTTCTCTGTTTACTTTTTGTCGATTCTTCGTAAAATCGATCTTCGAGATCTTTATATTTCTTTTGTGATGCTTCATTTTTTCGTTGAAGTTCAGTGAGTTCTTCCTTTAATCTTTTAATTTGCATTTGTTCTTCACCTAGATGTTCTTTTGTATTAACTAATTCCCCACGTGTTGGACAACATAATTCACAACTTTTATGAATCCACCGATACCCAATTTCTGTTTTACAAAACGGGCATCGAGTCCAAAATATTGATTTGTTTATGAAACTCATATTTTCTTCCTACATCATTTTCGAATTAGGCTCCATTTTTTCTTTGCCAAGATGAACTTATAGTTAATGGAAATATTCTTCAAATTCACCTTTTTATATCTTTGTAACTTTAATAATGGTCCCTTTTAAATGAATTCCCTTTAATTTACCCTTCAAGGTTTTAATTAACTTCAAATTTTAAAAGGTATTCCCCCCCTTTTTTTTTTATCCTTTAATTCTTCTTGCCTTCACCTCTTCAAATTCTTTCAATATATAATAATATTTTTTTTATTATACTATTAAAAAGTTTTTTTTCAAATCAATATAATATATAAAAATAATTAATATAACATATGTCTATACATACTATTATATAATTATTATTTATATATATTATATCCTTCCTAATAAAAGACACGATTAACGTCACAACTATTTATGAAGTGTTGTAGAAAAATTTGCCCAACGAATATGAGGAAAAAAAAACAAGTGCGTGTGTTGGCAGAGACTGGCAACAGACAGACTGAGTGACAGTTGCTATGGAGCGTTGGTTCTGATACGTTTGCAGTGGAGAATGCGACTCGACGTTTGTTTGTTGTGCGACGAAGTCGAATGGCAAGATTACTTTGCGACTGCGTTGCAGGAAGTGGCAGTAGCAGCAGGGGTTTTGTTGTACAGTGGGGGGCAAGGAAAGTTTGTGGTAGGTACAACGACAGAAGTGGTGGCTCGTTCGGCAACGGCCTATAGCGACCAAGGGCTGTGGATGGCAGCACAGCAAGGGTGATGTTACCACTGTAATGGTAACGTTGTGGACTACAATTGTTGGATGATGTATTTGACAGCGGTTTGGACTCTCCTCATTTGGGCGGTCGATAGGGACGACAATTGGCGATCGCAGGTAAGTTTTTTTTTTGTGGTTTTTTTCAATTATATATATAACTCTCTTTTTTTAATTTTTTTTTTTCCTTTGTCTTTTCAATTTTTATTATATATATATATAAACCAGATTCGTCCTTAGGCCCCCACGTATCTTGAATTCGGCGAATCGGACACGATCGTGTCCCGATTTGCCAGACACAAGTCACGGAAAAGTGACCTCCACACGGCGTTAAAAGGCCGATTTGGCCATTATATTTGCACATTGACATTTCTTCTTGGTTGTGGATTTGTTTTGGGTGTGTGAGAGCAAGGAGCAAAGGGTGTGGGAGCATTTTCAAGGAGATTCAAGCAACAGGGAAGTGCATTTTCTCTCTTTTTCTTTTGCATTTTTATTATAGCAATTCGCATGTGCGTTTATTTTACAAATTTGTGCATTTTTTGTTTATTTTTTTACAACATTGATGGCTCAATCAAGGGCAGCAGGGAAGAGGCAAAGGAAGGGGAATAATGTCCCCATTGGAGATGCCCCTCCTATTCCAATTTCATCAGGGTCTGCAAGTGTTCCCTCTATTGGAAGTGGGGTTGCAACAGCAGCTTCAAATGTTGAGGGAAGACAACAACCCCAACATAACAAATATCCATTGTGGAAATATGTCACAAGAGAGCAAGGGCCAGGCAGCAAGATGAAGGGAGGAGGCAATGTTGCTTGGAAATGCAATTATTGCAAAAATCATTTCATGAGCACATATTACCATGTGAAAGCTCATTTGTTGGCTTTACCCAGTTGTGGAATTGCAGCTTGTACACAGGGATCTTTAGCAAAGAAGAAAGAAATGGAAAGAGAGACCAATGTTGGTTTGGAAAATGTGGCCCTAAAATCTAAAAAAAACAAGAATGATGACCCCTTCCATTCTTGAGGAAAACCAGCAAAAAATTCCCATTTGAGAGTTCTTGTGGGGGACAAGCAGCAAAAAGAAAGGCAATTGCACTTGGCCCAATGGACAAGATTTTTCAGAAAGAGAAACGAGAAGAGTTTGATCTCACCGTTGCCTTTATTCTCTATCAAAACTTCATATCCTTTAATGTTGCATGCTCACCTCTATTTATTTAGAAGTGTCGAGCTCTAACTCAAGGCACTGCATCAGGGTATGTGTCTCCTAGGTCAAAGAAGCTTAGAACCACATTGTTGAAGAAGGCAAAGAAAGAGGTGGACAAAAAGCTTGAGCCTATTAAATCAGCATGGCCAACATTTGGGGTTAGCATTATTTTTGATGGATGGACAGATCCAGCACGACACCCACTCATCAACTTCATGGTGTCCTCCTTGAATGGTCCAGTTTTCCTGAAATCAGAGGATGCACTTGACGATACAAGGATGCACAATATGTTTAATAAAGTTATTGAAGATGTGGGTGTTGATTCTTGTGTGCAAATCATTACAGATAATGCACTTGTTTGCAAGGTTGTTGGCATGATTGTGGAAACTAAATAACCACAAGTATTTTGGACACCTTGCATTGTCCACTCATTGAACTTAGCACTTAAATCTATTGCTTCTAATGGGCTCTGGATTGGAAGCATTATTGAGGATGCACGGCATACCCGCAACTTTGTACAAAATCATACAAATGCCCTCACTATCTACAAGGAGTACACCAATCTATCATTGTTGAACATTGCGAATACACGATTTTCCTCTTCATTCATCATGTTAAAGAGGTTGAAACTTGAGGGAGGTCAAGACCGCTCTTGGGGCCATGGTTATTTTAGAGTTTTGGTGTTTTTGGAGAAAGACAGATCAGGAAACCTCAAAAAGAGTGAAGGGCACAGTGTTAGATGATGCCTGGTGGGAGAGGGTAGATCTACTTATTCAGATCATGGACCCTATCATTTCTTTGCTTCGATTTGCAAATACAAACCAACCCATCCTAGGAGAGGTTTATGAGGGATGGGATTTCATGATTGAGTTTGTGGGGAGCATTATTTTATAGAGTGAGTGCCCCGAGTATGAGACATCACCAGAGGCCTTCTTCACCACCATACAAGATATTCTTGTCAGCAGATGGGACAAGAATTGCACACCTTTACATTGTTTGGCTCACTCCTTGAACCCAAAATACTACAGCCATGAGTGGCTAAATGGCGAACCTTCCAACAGATTCCCTCTTCACATGGATGGTGAAATTTAACAGGGGAGGAAAGATGCATTCAAGCGAATTTTTCAAGATAGAGCATCTCTTGATGAGGTGGAGGATGCCTCTGCAGAGTTTTCCACTGGCACTAGTCGATTTGCAGGATATGATGTGATTACAGACATGGGGGCTAAGAAGCCCTATTCTTGGTGGGCAACTCATGGGGCAACAAGCCCTCTTATACAACAGTTAGCCATGAGGCTCCTCTCTCAGGTGACTTCATCCTCTTGTTGCGAGAGGAATTGGAGCACATATGGGAATTTATATAGTGTCAAGAAGAGCAGGTTTGAGCAGTCTAGGGCATAAACAATGGTGTATGTGCACACCAACCTTCGTCTTATTTACAGGCATAGGGATGACTGGTTGAAGGGAAAGACAAAGATGTGGGATGTCTTTCCTGATGATATGTGTATGGATAGCAGAGTTGAGTTGGCATTGGCCAACTTGGATCTCAATGAGCTAGTGCTAGAGCCTGTCACAGTTGATGATGGTAATACTCTAGAGGGGTCATCCTCCACACCAGCAGATGCAGAGATGACTTTGGATACAGAGGAGGAGGAGGAGGATGCAACAGAGGAGAGAAGTGGTGACCATGATGATGAGTACAGTGATGTTGATTTTGATGATGAGGATTGATGACTCATGACCCATGAGCTACCTACTGCCTTGAGGCTAGTAGACTTGTAGTTGTTTTGTATTTGCTATTTCTATTTGCCATTGGCATTGTACTACCTATGTAACACATTTTGATTTTGATGACTTAATGAGAAAACTACAGTATCTTGCCTTTCTCCTATTGGATCATTGATGAATATGTCACAATTGTATTTGTATGCATAATGTTACTTTGAATCTTTGTAAAACTTATATCTAGTTGAAGATCTATGTTTGAACCAATGAATTTGTATGAATTTGTGTAAGAAATATCTAACTTTTTCATGTATGAATTTGTGTAAGAAATATCTAATTTTTAATTAATATATATATATATATATATATATATATATATATATATATATATATATAGATATATATAACGTGTCATGTTCCGAGGGGTCAACGTATCCGTGTCCGACACTCGAATCCTTGAGTTTCGTGTCCCGTGTCAGGTGTTATATATATATATATATATATATATATATATATATATATATATAATAGAATTTTTTTTTCAAAATATTTATTTATATTATTTTCCCTTCTTTTCACTTTTTTTAACTCTATATCTACTTTTTTTTTCAATGGCCAAAGGTCTGATGGCGAATCTGGCAAAACCGAGAATCTCCAACTATATAGTGAAATGCTTGATTGCGACAACAACTACGTTGGCGAAGACTTTAATGGCCAATGGTCGTGATCGAAGAACGTGGCTCTGATACCAATGTAACGAACAAGGTTCATATACACAGCACTAATCTTCAGAATACTTCGAAGACAAAGACATCCATTGTATAACAAGTAATTGTACATTGAATATTATAAAAGAGTTGATGAGATGATTACAAATGAGGGAGAGGGTCTACTTATATACCCGGGCAGATACCTCTTCACCAACAATCATGTCCTTAGGGATATCTCCCTTTATTAACTAATTACTAGCTAATTAATCATTAATTATGATTATTATTATTTACATTAATATTATTATTTTTATATAAATTATATTCATAACAATCCCTTTTATCTTCTTGGATCTCAGCATTGTTAAAATCCCTACACAACAACCACGTGGCTTAAAAGAGCTCATCAACTAGTGAATCCCACATGGTCCCCTCTCATATACATTGTTTAATGGCTATGTGTTGGCTAATCCCAATACTTGGCCATCCAAATCAAACAACATCTAGACCATGGTGGCAACCCCTTGTTCATCTTTGACATGGCTCGTAAACAAAACAAAAAAGTAACAACATTAGGCCATATTACCCAAGGGCCATTTTCAGAATTAGACCAACTACTTTAGTTTCTTGCAAACACAAAATACCTAACTTGGAAACAATATCAAGTACTCTTCAAACATCCATTTGTGGCACAATCAATAAAGCCTTGAGAATTCCACTATCATCATTGGAAAATTATAACATGAATACCAATTGTATCTTTATCTCCCACCCCTACAAGGGAGTCGAAAACATTTGGAGAGGTCACATTCTACAACTAGCACAAGGACCAATCATTTAGGGTTTGGTTTCTTCTTAGTGTCTTCCACATTAGGAGTCAGTTGAGAGTTCAACCATGGGCTTCACGATTGCAACATGAAAATCCATTGTTTCCTCATATCCAGAGCCCTCAAGGAAATCTAAAGCATTTAGAGAAGTCACAGTCTACAATAGAAGCAAGAACCAATCGTTTAGGGTTTTGCTATTTGATTTCCTCTAGAGGATTCCACGTTAAGAAACGACTAAGCATTAAGGCAATCAGTTGGAGACCAAGCCCTACAACACCCGCCTCCTAGAGAAAAGATGCATTGGGAGGCCCAACTAGCTCTTTTCCTGCAATCAATTAAGCTAGCAAACTTCTTATGATTCAAGCCAAAGACAACAATTGGGCTCCACTGAGCCTTTTAGACTTAAGGAGCTTTCCCTTTTAACAATCTTCAACCAACCTTTACTGTCTATTGACGATGAGGTCAAACCTTGAATATTCTCAACAACTTTGTTTCAAAAAAATTCACCTTGGCCATTAGAGGGCAATGCTTGGTTTCAAGGTCTCAACTTTGCACCTCAAACATGTCTTTGTGAAGTTGATGTCCCAAACTAGCTAGCAAACAACTTTGGCACCCTCCCAACCTAGTGTTGAAAATTTATGTAACTTCGGTCGTCATTTTTCATTGGCAAATATGAAGGAAAGTTTATTTTTTGTCACCTTACAAGTCAGCCTCATTAAATTCTTCAAGTCGGCTCCATTAGGGCTAATTAGCCCACCTGAAACTAATATAAAAAGGGCATTGTTCGCATCTATTTAGACGTTGAATCATCACAATTTCGGTCTACAATTTCAGACAGCATCTCCACACGTGCGAAGGATAGATATAAGACTTTTTAGCTGCGTTGACTGTGTTTTTTTACTAGGGTAATTGACATTTGTTTTACCTCTGATCAGAGCTCCTTGGAAGACCGAATACCTAAGAAGTTCATTGATTCTTTGAGACTGAAATTTCACTCCAACATTGTGACATTGACCTGAGTTGACCACATTACTTGACTAAGGATTTGACCGAGATTCTTTGACTGGTACGTTGACTTGTCTATGGTGGATATAGGACAAAATTTCGGCCTCTCGTTACAACAACCTCAAGGCCGAATTTCGGCCTCATTGTGCAAACTTCATTCATTGGATAGAAGTTAACTTTTTCTCTCTTTGTTTCCCTACTTTGACCAGTACTTTGTTGAGGTCAGATTTGGATTTATTGGAATATTCTTGATGTACCTTTGATGGACAGAATCTCTCTCTCATAAGGAAATAATTTTGGTTGGGTTTCCCCTTATGGGTTTTTCCCTAGTTGTGAGCCTAATCCTAGTGTCTCTTGTTTATTGCTTATTGTTCATTGTCTACTATGATCTCTATTTACTGCTTTTATTGAAGAATTGAATGGTTGAAGTTTATCATGTATGTTGAAATGACACCCCAAGGGGACTTCTGATTTAATTTTCTCATAATTAAAATGGAAGAGATATTGCAATTTCATCTCATTACAGGTTGTATTAGTTAACTAAGTCAGAATGACTAGTTAGCTTAGGAAATTTGAGTTGAGCGCCAGAGAGTAGGCATGTAGAGCTCTCCCATGATTTAAGGGGGTCCCAGTTACAGTTATTTGTTAGTTGTAATTAGTTAACTCAAGAAATTGAGTTGATAGGTCAAATGAATTAAATATGTTTTAATTCACGAGTAGTGATCAATTAGTTAATTGATAATTCGCTATAAATAATTGTGCATGTCAGTTCTAAGGAAGGCCCAGTTGACACTGAGGTTAAAGGGATGATAACTATTAGTTGTATAATTAGAAAATTGTACAAGTCGATTATAGAGTCAGATGGAGGCCAAGGAAGCACTAGGCAATCAATTAGAAGGATTTTCCTATTTAATAGGGATTTAATTCCTGAAGGAATGCGTGAGCAAGGCAAGTTGAGCAGAGGCAAAGAATTGGCTAAGTATTTGTCCGATTTTTCCTAGATCAAAGTGAGAGAGTTGGCAGAGTGCAAAAAATTCTCTGAAAGAGAAAGCATTGTATTGTTTCATGATCCTTGACTTTATACAATATACAGATAGTGGGGTTTTAGGCAGTGTGCTTTCCCCAGATACATCTTGTGTTGTGCAATTGATTGTCTCTTTCTCTTACTTTTTATGTGACTGCGTGATCGTGTTTTGTTTAGGAAAATTGTAGAAGGATTCAATATATTGTTTTAGTGCATTATAAGATCAGATTGAATCCTGTTGTTAGATTTTCTACATGGTATCAGAGCACCAGGAATCACAATAAGAAGAGAAGAACAGAGTTTGTTTTGATCAGGTTCAAATTTAAAAATTTATTCTTCAGTATCCAACAACAGATCGAGATATGTTTCAATGGTTTGAGACTCAAATATGCACTCGAGGGCAATTCGAATTATATTGCATGGAAAGACAAGATGCAGGCAGTGCTTGAGGACAACAGACTGGAGGCTTTCATAGATACTGATGTCCCAGAACCCACGGCAGCAAACGCTCAACTTCTTAATGCAAGGAAGAAGAATGTAGCAAAGGCGAGAAGGATCTTGTTAGAGGGAGTTCGAGATCATATTGTCTCGAGTCTCCACGAGAAGGCGACTCCATATGCGATGTGGAAGGCCTTGACAAATCTGTATTAGAATAGCAATGACCACAGGAAGCTAGCGTTGAAAGACAAGCTCAGGAAGATCAAAATGGAGAAGGGCAACACGATCCAAAAATATTTGACAAAGTTCACTCAGTGTCGAGATGAGCTTAGAAGCGTTGGGATCACTATTGCCTCGAATGATTTGGTGAGCCTAGCTCTTCTAGGCCTTCCCAAGAGCTGGCATAGCTACCAGGACTCTGTTAGTGGGAGGGAGAAGCTGCCAGATTGGGAGCGACTATGGTCCGATTTGGCACAAGAAGAAATTCGACAGAGCACCGGAGATGGATACTCATAAAAACTGATGATGCGGAGAATTGTGGCTTGGCTTGCAAGGCAAAGAAAGAAAAAGAGAAGGCATCCCATTCCAAATCCGCGACCAACAAGGCAAGCTATAAGCGAGACTTGTCAAAGGTGAAATGTTTCAATTGTCATCAGCATGGACACCATGCCACAAATTGTCCACAAAAGAATAACAGCAAGAAGGCCTCGGGAGGAGCAACAGGTGAAGCATTGGCTTCACATTTCGAGTTGGACTTCACCCTCATCGCATGCATGGGTGTCATCGGTGTTGGGATTTGCTTGGTACTTGGATAGTGGAGCTTCATTCCACATGACCGGCAACAAAGAACTCTTCAGTAGCTTGGAGGAGAAGGATCTCCAGATGCACATCGAGATGGGTGATGACAAAAGGTATAGCATTACCGGTATTGGTATAGTTAGCTTTCAGAGAGAGTTAGGTAAACCCCTCATACTAAAAGATGTCATGCATGTACCTAGTTTAAAGAAGAAATTAGTTTGTGTTGCTATGTTGGAAGATCGTGGATATGATGTGATTTTCAGTGAAGGAGAGGCGCTCCTTTGTCACAAAGTCGCAGGACAAGTGAAAAAGATTGGGGTTCGAGTGAAGAACCTCTAGAAACTTGATGTAGATGATTGGGCAGCATTGAGCAGTAACGCAGAGAAGGTGGAGAGTCGAGACATCGGTGAGTTATGGCACAAGAGGTTGGGCCATCTACACCACAATGCTTTGAGGATCATGCAGCAGATTTCTACATGACTTCCAAAGGGTGCACTTGCGCAGAGAGAAACATGCAAAGGGTGTACAATGGGGAAGTATACCAAAGGCACCTTTCACGATAAAGAAAGCCGAGCAACGGCGATCCTTGAGAGAGTTCACTCAGACGTGTGTGGACCGTTCTCAACAACTTCCACAGCAAAGCACAGGTATTATGTGATTTTTGCTGATGACTTTTCAAGAAAGTGTTAGATTTTCTTCATGCAGAAGAAAGATCAAACGTTCTCCAAGTTTTGTGAGCTCGAGGCACTTGTCGAGAAAGATATAGGGAAGAAGGTGAAAGCTCTCAGGAGCGACAATGGTGGAGAATACATCTCTAATGAATTCAAGAACTTTTGTGCCTTAGAAGGAATTCGCAGAGAATTGATGGAACCTCATAACCCACAAAAGAATGGGGTTGTAGAAAGAAAGAACAGAACGATTGTGGGAACAGCACGAGCTATGTTGCATGATTAGGGCCTACCGTTGCATCTATGGGCAGAAGCATGCAATATAGCAGTATTTGTGCAGAACAAAATTCCTCATCGCATACTTGGGATGAGTACACAAGAGGAGGCTTTTTTCAGTTAAGAGACCAGAAGTGTCATATTTTAAAAAATTTGGTTCATCTATTTATTACCATGTGACCAAAGATGCCAGGAAGAAGCTAGATCCAGCAACTGAGTTGGGGATATTTGTGGGGTACACTGATACACCTCATAACTATCAAGTGTACTTGCCAGCACACAGGATTACAATGGTCAGAAGAGATGAGAAATTTGATGAAGACAAAGCCATGTGATTGTCCCTTCAGAGGGAGCTTGAGTTGCATGCAATTGAGGAGCTCTTAGCTCCAAAGGATGAACCTCGGGATGTGGAGCAACCACAAGCAAAGGAACAGAGAGTGGTAGAAACCACTCATGCACAGCCATCCACCACATATGGAAGGAAGCGCACTAGAGAGGCTGACAGATTATCATTGGATGCGAGATATAATGTGGGAGTTCCCACATCACAACACAGGCAGAGAAGGTCCCCAGAGCAGTATACTGGATACATGGCTCTTATGAGTGAAGGTATTGAGATAGAACCATCATTTTTTGAGGAAGTAGTGCAGCAGCCAATGTGGGTTGATGCCATGGTTGAGAACGACTCCATCATCAAAAACAGAGCATGGGAAGTTATCCCAAGACTAGTGGGGAAGTCAGTTGTAGGATCCAGGTGGGTCTACAAGGTGAAGCAGGCAACAGATGGGAGTGTGGAGAAGCAAAAGGCTAGATTTGTGGCCAGAGGGATCTCTCAGGTGGAGGGGATTGACTATGATGAGACTTTTGCACCAGTGGCAAGGTACTCATCTATTAGATCCATCCTTTCACTCAGTGTAGATGGGTTGGCAGATACATCAGATGGATGTACAAACAACCTTTCTCAATGGAGTTATTGAGGAAGAAGTGTACATTGAGCAGTCGGAAGGTTTTGAGACCTTAGGCAGGGAGTCGCATGTGTGCAAACTGCAAACTCAAGAGAGCATTTTATGGGCTAAAGCAAGCTCCTCGTGCTTGGTACACCGAGATTGATAGTTATTTCAATTTTCACCAGGTTGGGCTTGACCAAGAGTGAAACAGATGCGAACCTATATCATATTGTGGTTGATGGTAAGCTTTTGATTATTGTACTTTATGTCGATGATCTCGTACTAACAGGTGATGAGCAACTCATAAAGTCTTGCAAAGATGATCTTGCAAGAGAATTTGAGATGAAGGACATGGCGCTCTTGCACTATTTCCTTGGATTGGAAATATGGCAAAGGGATGGGGAGCTATTTGTATCTCAGGGAAAGTATGCCAAGGAGATTCTGAGGAAGTTCGACATGGAGGGCAGCAAACCCATGGAGACTCCTCTTGCAGGAAACTGGAGGAAGGAGGATGTTACTTCGGGCAAAGTAGTGGATGCTACTGTTTACAAGCAGCTGGTGAGTTCACTCATGTATTTGGTGAACACACGACCCGACATATGCTACGTAGTTAACTAGCTGAGCCAAGCTATGGTTAAGCCGACCAAGCTCTTTTGGAAGGCAGGGAAGCATGCATTGTGATATCTCAGAGGCACTACAAAGTATGGATTATGGTACAGACGGACAAAGGGAGTGAAGCTTCAAGACTTCACCGATGCAGATTGAGCAGGGAGTCCATCCGACAGTAGGAGCACATCAGGAGGCATCTTCAGTATAGGATCAGCAGCAGTTTCTTGGTACAACAGGAAAAAGAGATCAGTTGCACTCAGTTCAGCAGAGGCAGAGTACATAGTGGCCAGTCAGTCAGCATGCAAGGCCACATTGATGAGGAAGATACTTGTTGGTTTGTTTGGTCAACAGATGGATCTGACAGTGATACTTTGTGATAACCAAAGTTGCATCAAACTCTCGGTTAATCCAGTATTCCATGACAGGGCCAAGCATATTGATATATGGCGTCACCATCTCAGAGATTGTGTTCAAAAGCGGATTATGTCATTAGAGTACATTCCCACGAAGGAGCAAGATGCAGACATCTTAAGGCACTAGCAAGAAGCAAATTCGAATTCCACAGAAACATGATCGGGGTAGCAAATAATCCCTTTCTTGTTGAGAGGGAGTGTTGAAATGACACCAAGAAATGGCACCCCAAGGGGGCTTCTGATTTAATTTTCCCTTAATTAAATTGGAAGAGAAATTGTAATTTCATCTCATGAAAGCTTGTATTAGTTAACTAAGTCAAAATGACCGAGTTAGCTTAGGAAATTCGAGTTGAGGGTCAGAGAGTAGGCATGTAGAGTTATCCCATGATTTAAGGGGGTCTAGTTACAGTTATTTGTGAGTTGTAATTAGTTAACTCAAGAAATTGAGTTAAAATCAATTTAACTAGTTTAACTAAGTGATTAGCTAGTGATAGGTCAAGTGAATTAAATTTGATTTAATTCAATCAGTTAACTGATAATTCGCTATAAATAATTGTTGCATGTCAATTCTAAGGAAGGCCCAGTTGAGACTGAGGTTAAAGGGATGATAACTATCAGTTGTATAATTAGAAAATTGTACAGGTCAGTTATAGAGTCAGATGGAGGCCAAGGAAGCATTGCGCAATCAATTAGAAGGATTTTCCTATTTAATAGGGATTTAATTCCTCAATGGATGTGTAAGCAAGGCAGGCTGAGCAGAGGCAGAGAATTGGCTAAGTATTTGTCTGATTTTCCCTAGATCAGAGTGTGACAGTTGGCAGAGTGCAGGAATTTCTCTAAAAGAGAAAGCATTGTATTGTTTCATGATCCTTGACTTTATACATTATATAGATAGCGGGGTTTTTGGCAAAGTGCTTTCCCCATATACATCTTGTGTTGTGCGATTGATTGTCTCTCTCTCTTACTTGTTATGTGATTGTGCAATCGTGTTTTGTTTCCTCAAATTGTAGAAGGATTCAGTATCTTGTTTTAGTGCATTATAAGATCAAATTGAATCTCGTTGTTTGATTTTCTACGATGTATAGCTACTTGATGATTGAAATATAAAGAAAGAATTGATTACATCATTAGAAGTAGTTATTAACTGTGAAAAACTATTCTAGTCCTTGCTACACTAGAATTTCAACATGGTATAAATGTAGAAATTTCTGAATCTTATACTTTATGCAGAAATTATTACTGTTATTTCGGTTATGCTCCTCCTACTTATGCAAGTTATTAACTGAATAAATTCAAGTTCAAATCGAAGCAAAACACATAACAGATCTCTACCAATCCAAATCTAGAATAAGCACATGCACACATTGACAAAGTGACATAGTTATTTCTGCACAATAGTCCCGGAAAAACCCAATACGGGAAAACCGGTCTCTGGTTGTTGGAGGGTTCTATTCTTAAGAATATTTCTGAATACACAAATCTGGGTTCCAGATCTGGACAACCCGACAGAGAAAATACTATAGATCTACAGCTCACTGGCTGAACTAGGGCTAAAATAATGACCAATTCACACCTTCAAGCGGGATTTACAAAATGCAGCCAAGATTAGGGCCTACAAACCCCAGCGATGTCCCTGAAAGGCTCTGCGTCAGTCTCTGAAGCCCCTAAAAGCCTCTGTGTCAGCCTTGGAAGTCCTCCAAACCCTCAGCGCTGCTACGGAAGGGATTGCGTTACCCCAGACTAGGTGACGCAGTCACTACACTGCCCCTGAAGGGTCTCTGCATAACCACTGGGGGTTTCCTGAAAATTACGTTGTCCTTGTTGTTGTTGTTGCCTTCCTCTATGTTGTCCTTGAGCTGATCTCTGCCTCTTGTGTATTCTAGACCCTGGGATCATATCATCCCCTTGGTCTAAATTCCCCTCTCTGCAGCTGAAACATTCCCCTCTCTGCAGCTGAAACACTTCTAAGTATTCTTAGCAAACCTTGCCCTAGAATCACAGCTTAGCTTTAGTGATCTGCCTCTGTGTATCTTTACAAATGACCTCAAGCCTTTTCTTTATACTTTTCTCGTTGACAAATCAACGGCCAAGATTAAATCTTTAATCAATGGTTAAGATTAAAATAATGCTTGATTTGTGTGACTTAAGACAATTTCATCACATGTTTAATTAAATTCACATTTTATTTTCCTAAGTCTTAACTTAGAAAATACATTAAAATAATTAATTAATTTAATATCTCCTACACCAGATGAAATTTCCCAAATCCATTTCTGGGTCTTGTAGATCAGGTGAACTCTAGTCCTCCCTCAAAATTTGGGACCTAGAGCACAACTGATGCTACCCCAAATACACAAAATCTCAACAATAAAAGCCTTCGTGAAGAAGAAAGAGCATAGAGATTATCTTGAAGAGCACTTGAAGGGCATCTAAAAGGTACTTTAAAGAGTTTTGGGTTTTGTCCTCTATTGTGACCAGCAACCTTCATCATGAATTCCCTCATGAAGAAGGAAAGCAAGCTTGAAGGAGCTACTAACTCCAAGGCATGCAAGGCTAGAGTTGAAATAATCCTTGAAAGAAACAAAGTTTTGGGAATTGTTACAGAAAAATTTACTGAACCATATGACCAAGTAGGAAAGGAGAAGTTTCATGAAGATGATATTTTGGCAAGGAGCATCATATTGGATTCTATTAGGGATCATTTGATTCCCTATATTCTTGAACATAAGACTACTAAGGCTATGTATGATGTTATTATTGGATTGTATAACATTAATAATGTGAATCAATCCATCAATCTAAGAGGACAACTTCGTAATATCAAGATGACAAAGAATGACACAGTGGCGTCATATTTTATCAAGATATCTCAAATAAGAGACAAACTCAAAGCTATTGAATAAGAAGTTTATGATAAGCAATTGGTAGCTATAGCCTTGGGTGGTCTTCCTAGATCTTGGATTCGTTTACATTAGGTATTAGTGCAAGAGAAAATGCTCCAACCTTTGACAAGTTATGGGCAGTATGTACTCAAGAAGAATCAAGACTCTTTTTGAGAGGAGACGTTGAAGATCCAAGTATAGAAGCATTTGCAGTCCATGCTAAAGAAAATAAGAAGAAACCAAATTTTCGCAAGTTTTTAAGTGTTGGTAAAAGACAAGGTCCTAGATCCGCTCCAAAGAAGGGATATACTTCACAAAGAAGACCTCCTCGTCCCCCCCCCCCCCCTTAAGAAAGAAGAGATAAAATAGAAAGAAACGATCTATCAAGTGTTCAATGCTTTCATCGTCAAGCCTATGGCCACTATCAAGCTCATTATCCTCAAAGGAATCAAAGAGATGACTATGAAAGGAATGATGATCGTAAAAGAAGAGGAGGAAGGCACCATGCATCTGTTGTTGATCTAAATGAGCCAACTTCAAAAAGGAGGCATAGGAGAAATGATTCTTAATCTGAATACTCATTTATTTCTGCTCTTATAGGTTCCATTCATGATGAATTTTGACTTGTGGATAGTGGTTCCTCCAGGCACATGACTGGAAGTCATGATAATCTATCTGAATTGTCTGAAAAAAAGTTTACTCAAAAGGTTGAGCTTGGAGATAATGGAAAATGTGAAGTCAAGGGCATTGGTACGTCATCCTTTACAATTAGAATATGGAGGTAATGTATCTATTAACAATATTTTATATGTTCCTTGTTTGAAGAAAAATTTGTTGCCCATATCATCTCTTGAAAACAAAGGATATAGAGTTCCTTTTGTTGATGTACAAGTCTTAGTATGGAAGAAAAATGCATCTTTTGAAGATGCTAAAGTGTTAATTTTTGAACATGTTCTATGCCATTTCAAATTAGAGCACAATACTGAAGCAGATAGAACATACTAATAGATCGATAGAAGACAAGCCAAAACAGAGATGATGAATGGTGGCGTTACAGCGAACAACAGGATGCTTCTACCAGCAAAGTCTCCAATAGGTCATTCAGCCAAGCGTGTCACACATAACCCCAGTACAACCCAAACAGAGAATACTCCACAAATACGCAGCTCCAACGCCATCAAGAGAGAAGAAAATGCCTCCACACATTGTGTGTGTAAAATGAACTCCAAGACTCTACACTATATAGGCATATTTGGGGGTGTGTGACACGTCCTTTCAGACATTTAAGTCTATATTATATTCCAGGCCGACCTAGCACATATGTGGAATAAATTCAAAGTATATGTTCTGCTCATCCGATCAAGATGATCTTTAGATCAATCTTACACCTCTCTGAAAGAGGAATCCAATAAAAATATTGGGATCGTCATCTGAGCAACACAACCCGAAGTTTGGACCTAGTTGTCCAATTTTAACACTCCCTCTCAACTAGGGAGAACTCTGTCCACTAGTGCAATCCAAACATCGTGCGTCATCCCGTCGTAACTTACTTTGCTGGCCTCTTTATTTCAGAACAGAAGTGGGTCAGTCACAAAGACATCATACCCGGCTAACAGATTCAGCCCAGAGGTCTGAAACCTCTATAGGACTCACAAAGAGTCTCATACCAACCCGAAGTTGGTTCACCTAACCCGAAGTCAATTAGAGGTTCGAAACCTCACTAGGACTCAAGAGAGTCATATACTAACCCGAAGTTAGTTTCACTGACCCGAAGTCAGTTGGAGGTCCAAAACCTCACATGGACTCAAGAGTCATATACTAACCCGAAGTTAGTTTCATTGACCCAAAGTCAGTTGGAGGTCTGAAACCTCACTAGGACTCAAGAGAGTCATATACTAACCTGAAGTTAGTTTCACTGACCTGAAGTAAGTTGGAGGTCCGAAACCTTGCTAAACTTGATCCCAGATCAAGTGGTTGGATACGTGCCATCCTAGACATAGAGAGTACGGCAATCTCCGATGCATCCATCACATTTCCCACCTCATTGGCCAAATGAGAGGTACTTCCCATGAGTCTGAAACTCCATGGGTAGGATGCATACGGGGCACAGATCAGAGAGAGGTAAACCATCTCAATATCATCTTGGTGGGGTAGGAGCACACCAACTAGGTACAGCAAGCCTAGCCCTGTGGTTGCTTATAGCACCAAAGCTATCCCCAAAGCCCCCTTGGAGCTCCCAGAGCTCATCATCCAACATGATCCTCAGAATAGGGTCGTTCCATGATTCCAAGATTCTCACGAAAGGTTAGGAACATGACCTTCCCCAAGGGCATTGTGAGAATATCCGCGACCTGCTCATCAGTTCCTATATGATCGATCCTTACGGCGCCTCGTTGTACCATATCCCGGATAAAGCGGTACTAGCCATCAACATGCTTGGATCAATCGTGGAACCCAAGATTCTATGACAAATGAATCCCCCTCTGGTTATCACAAAGGATAACGGTGGCATCTAGCACGTGCTCGAAACAACTCACTGAAGAGCTTTCACAACCAAGTGACTTCACAACGAGTCATACATACTACAATGTATTCGACCTCAGCGGTGCTCAAGGTTACCGACTTTCGTTTCCTGCCCGAAGCAGATCTACTTGTGAAGTAGCATCCAGATGTGCTCTTACGATCCACCACACTGCCAGCCCAATCGGCATCAGTATATCCAAGGAGTGTCATGCTCCCGGTAGTGTAACTCAACCCATGGTCTATCGTGCCACAGAGATATCTCAAGAGTTTCTTGGCACCAACCCAGTGAATGTTATGATCAACCCTGTGTTGACTCAAAGTGTTCACGGCACAACATATGTCCAGACGGGTGTTCACTAAGAACACCAGAGCCCCTACGAGTTGACGATACTCAGTAGGATTTGCTAACACGGGCCCAGCAACGCTGCCACTCAACTTCTTAAAGTTGAGTTCCATCGGTGTCGACACGGACTTACAGTCCACCATACCAGAAGCTTCATAGTGTATTTTCCTTGAGAAAGGAAAATCTCGCCAGGTCTCTGCCAGACCTCTAGGCCTATGCATCAGTCCTAGGTCTTTCATCTCAAACTCACCAGCGAGCTCCCTCTTACACTGATGAATGAGAGGTTAAGCACCTATCAGGAAGAGGTCATCCACATACAGCACCAGAATGAGAGGCTTCTCTCTATCAACCTTGAAGTAAAGGTTAGGATTAGCATTACTACGAGTGAAGCCCAGCTTCATCAGGTATATATCTATCCTCTCGTACCAATCTCTGGGTGCTTGCTTCAGCCCATAGAAGGCTTTCTTCAACCTACAGACATGGGTGTCCCGATCCTGGAGTTTGATCCCCAGAGGTTGCTCTACATACACCTCTTCCTTTACCGCACCATGTCAAAAAGCGGTCTTTCCATCCATCTGATGAAGCTTCCGTCATTGCGTATCAGCAAGGGAAATAATAGATTATAGGTGTTGTAATAATCAGTGCCTTCCTAGAGAAGTCTCAGGCAACACATATTCCCATCAGATCCATGCTTGATCTTATATCGAGGTGACAACAGCGATGTTCTATGGTCTAGGAACCATATCCCAGACATCACCCTCGCATCCTTGCAGATTTGATGCTTTACAGCTTCTTCAAATGATCCAGGCTCATATTGTACTCATGGCAGCTAGATACCCCTGGTATTTATATGGCTTCTTGGTTTTCTTTCGGAATTTCCCCCTCTGAAGCCATATGTCTTTGAGCCATGAGGATCTTCTTTCGTTCAGCAATGATATTAGCTCAGGAGCATATACAGATGTATTCTCCCTCTTAATGCCAGCTTCTCTCGAGAGAGAAGACATCTACTTTAAATGAGGGCATCCCAGACACCAACTTGGAAAAGGGGTCTTATTATCCCACAGTCAAAGCCATCCAAACAGGCTTTGCTGATCATGGTTCAAGACTCCAACGACGTGACTGAAAGCTGCAAGGACTTCTCAGTTCACACTTCAAGTTTATCATTACGATGTAATGTAAGACTGATACTGTCACAAGCTTACTACTATTATGAATTTCGTAAACATGGGTGACTGTCTATGACAGTGTCATGATGACAGTGACATAGAATGACAAATTTAACTCCTCAAGATTGCGCCTACAGAACCGTCATCACTGTCATTACGATGTTGCCATAATTTTATCGTACCCATCACTATCTTCTTCATCATGGTCATACTGCCATATAGTATTGAAGATTTCAAATTTCATGGTCATACATATTCTGCCATATGTCACTGTCAAACAGAGAGAATATATCACGATTCCTCCTCTCATGATCCTGCACTGCTTCTTATTTCCAGATCTGTCCATTTGTCATTCTTTTGGTCATTTTCGAAGACTGCTCCTAAGGCTACAAAAAAAATTTGCCTAACCCAATGACAAATCTACTTCTCTTGTCACTCTCCCTAGGGCTTACACAGATTGGCCCATCTTGACAACAGTTTGACCGTTTCATAATCTTGCACCAAATGCTTCTACAGTCAACCTTCTAAAAATCCTTCCAATTCCAAATTTGCACAGATCTAGGAACTAATCATACAGATGTTGCAAACACTGAATTGACCTTTCTACATGTCAGTCCATACCTTATGTGGTACCTTTATGTTCGCAGATCTAGCACAGCCATAAGTGCATATCAATCATTGTTATTCATCAACTATGAACAAGGTGACCTGTACATATCTGCCCTCTTGGCCCCTCTGATTTCAGTGCACAGCTCCTAAACATGTGGTCTTAAATGCCACAGTGTGTCATCTTCTAAAAATCACTGAATTGCATCAGGACTAGGAAAGCTTGGTTCCTAGTGATCTGCCTTGCAGCTTTTTCTTGAATTGACCTCTACCTCCTAGAGATCCCTTCTCGGCCCTTCTTCGTACACACTTGAAGCACAATTTCAAGGTTTCTTTCTTACTGCGGAAACCTTCCTTCACACTGTTTATTTTTTGTCTCTTTCTGAAAACATCTGAGATCAAGACAGAGACTAGTTTAGTCTTTCTTTTGCACACTTGGCAATTTCTTACTCTTGCGGTATGGTCCCTTCCACCCTAGATAGCAGACCCTTATATGATTGTTCTTTTCATGAACTATCTCCGGCCTACTTCAAAGATGCTAGGCCCAAAACAGAGAACCTTTATTACTGCGTTATACTCATGTCTACGTTGAAGAGAGTTAATAATTGCGGCCAAACTTGAGCGTCCTTTTTAGACTTTACGATATACCCAAACAGATATTCGTCCTAGAGAGAAAGGTTTATTCAAGGCCTTACGTCTTCAAACTGATATCCCATACTGCTGCTGTAGCAGCCTTCTTTCTGCAACCCGTTATAGAGAATTTTCATGCAAAAAATAGCACAGAGGACATACCTTGATTGCTCGTTGTTTGGTTGGCTCCTCTGCTGTTGATTTCAGACTCGTTAGGGCACACATCCCAGTCCTCAAATCTAGCCCATTATGCTTCCTTTTGCTACGATTGTTTTCCAAGTAGTCAACCCTTTATCTATTTACAAGACCCAAACATTCTTACACCCAAACATTCATGATGCCTGCGGTGAACTTCGAACCTGCAATAGAAAGTGAAATAGGCCCAGAATTCCTCCTAAAATGCTCGGCCTCTTGTCCAAGGGACTCGGCCCACCAAAACAGACTTTAACCAACCTTCCTTAATTCTCTGCGGCAAGCTTTAGTGAGGCTTCAAAGGCCTACATTATTTTCTTTTAGGGACAGAGCACCCATAAAACAGCCCTTAAACACCTGTCCAAACTAGGACGTTTTCCATCTGCATTAAATCAACTTAAAAAACACTGCCAAACATACATACTTTGCATTCCAACAAAAAAAAAACTGGTGCAAATTGCTGAAGATCTGAAGTTTGATTAGGGCTTGTTAGCAAGCTGCTACAGCCCACCTTGCATGCCTTCGAGACCTCCCTTTGATTGCAGCTGCCCCTCCATGCTGCTCTTTTAGGGAAGATACAAGCCCTTATACACAGCGACAACCTACAGGTATATAACCAGTCCTGCAACAGCCTCTTATGAGGGTTATCTACCCATCTTAAAACAGCTCCAATGACTACGGTCTTTCCTTCATTTGTTGCGTCCTTCCTTTGGAGGAATCCTCACCTTCTTTGATGTTTTTCTCGGCATAGAACAGCCCTCAACCTTCCCTACGCTCCTCTGTTACAGGCTGGTAAAGGGTGCGACCTACCCATAGTAGCCTCCAAGGCAGCGGCTGCCTCTTCCAAGTGTTCTCCACCCACAAATACCTTCAATACAGACCTGCGTCTCTTTTACTCATACTCGGCCCTCCTACAAGCATAAAACAATCCCTCAACAATCACAAGAAGCCTCCTACATAGCCTCTTCTCCTTGCTGAAATACCCTTCTACTACCTGCTGCTCAAAAATAGAGGTCTCTCTCTTCCTTGAACGAGCTAATCCACTCCTACTTTGCTACCATTGTTGCACCAATGGATTAACAGATCGGAGATTGCTTTTCAACATAAATTGGGCTTTGTCTCCACTCCAGCTCTGATACCATGTTAATTTCTGAACATGTTCTGTGCCATTTCAGATTAGGTCACAACACTGAAGCAAATAGAACATACTAATAGATCGATAGAAGACAAGCCAAAACAGAGATGATGAATGGTGGCGTTACAGCGATTAGCAAGATGCTTCTACCAGCAAAGTCTCCAATAGGTCATTCAGCCAAGCATGTCACACATAACCCCTGTACAACCCAAACAGAGAATACTCCACAAATACGCAACACCAAGAACGCAACTCCAACGCCGTCAAGAGAGAAGAAAATGCCTCCACACATTGTGTGTGTAAAATGAACTCCAAGTCTCTCCAATATATAGGCATCTTTGGGGGTGTGTGACACGTCCTTTAAGACATTTAAGTCTATATTATAGACCAGGCCAACCTAGCACATAAGTGGAATAAATTCAAAGTATATGTTTTTCTCATCCGATCGAGATGATCTTTAGATCAATCTTACACCTCTCCAAAAGAGGAATCCAATAAAAATATTGGAATCATCATCTGAGCAGCACAACCCGGAGTTTGGACCTAGTTGTCCAATTTTAACATAAAGTCAATGGAGTATGAACTGGAGGACTACATCTCCTTGGTCACTCAATCCAAGCTCTTATTCACAACACTACTGAACTTGGTAATATTTAGCATCAAAGGTGCACTCATATGCACTACAAAGCTTTGGGAAGATTGAAAGATTTTGTTAAAGGTGTACCTGAACTTAAAATAGACCATGATGGAGTATGCAAAGGATGTACTCTTGGGAAAATTGTTAAAAGAAGATGCACTAGCAGTAATAGTAGATCCAAAGTAATATTGGTTCTTGTACATTCTGATGTTTGTGAGCCCATACCTGATAAAACCTTGGGTAGATGCTTGTACTATGTATCTTTTATTGATGATTATTCTCGCAAAGCTTGGATATATCTCCTCAAGACCAAGGATCAAGTGCTTGTAAAGTTTTGTGAATTGAAAGCATAGGTTGAAAATGCTACAAGAAGAAGAATCAACACTCTAAGGTCTAATAATTGCGGGGAATATGTATCAAATGAACTGATTGGTTTATGTCGGGATGTTGGAATTAAGAGGGAGTTGATAGTTCCCTACTAACCCAAACAAAATGGAATTGCTAAAAGAAAGAATAGAACTACAGTAGAAGTTGTCAAAGCTATGCTTTATGGTCAAGAGTTGTTTATGTTTCTTCGGGGAGAAGCTGCAAGAACTGTTGTCTACATTCAAAACCGATGCCCACATCAAATTTTGGATTACAAGACTTCTGAAGAAATCTTTACACGTGTGAGACCAAACGTTGAACATTTAAGTGTCTTTGGTTATCATGTTTTTGTTAATGTTCCCAAAGAGAAAAGGACAAAGTTGGAACCATCCAAAAAGAAGGGTATCTTTGTTGGCTACAATGAGAATTCAAAGACCTTTAGGGTCTATATTCCAGGGCAAAGATATATTGAGACTTATAGGGATGCTATTTTTGATGAGGATGTTGCATTTTGGAAGTCCAAGGGTTCACACTTGGACTTTGATGATGAAGTACAAATGGCTCCAAAGAATGTGGAATCAAGATCTAAAGAACCTAAAATTATGAATAAAGCCCCACATGAAGAAGACATTGATCATGAACTTGTTGAATCTACAAAAGCTCATGTAGCTAAGACAAGAAAGAGACCTACATGGTTAAAGAAAACATTAAAGGAAGTTGAAGGTCATGTTGTTGCTCGTGGAACTTTCAAGGAGGTCATGAAGCCAAAGAAGTATTCTAATTATACAGCCTTGATGTGTAAGATCATTGAGTCTGAACAATCTTCCTATGAAGAAGTTGTTGCAGAACAAGTATGAAAAGAAGCAATGACTAAAGAATATCAACCCATATTGAAAAACGATGTTTGGGAAATCGTGCCTAGACCTGAGGGGAAATTTGTTGTGTCTTCAAAATGGATCTACAAGATAAAACATGTTGTTGATGGAAGTGCTGAAAAATGGAGAAGATTATGACAACATCTTTGCTCTCGTTGCCAGGTATGCATCTATTAGATCTATTATTGCTCTTGCGTCTACTGCGAGTTGGAAGTTGCATCAAATGGATGTCAAAACAACTTTTTTGAATGGGGTCATTGAAGAAGAAGTCGATATTGAACAACCTCAAGGATTTGAAGTCCATGATAGAGAGACACGTGTTTGTAAGTTGAAGAAGGCCTTGTATGGCCTAAAGCAAGCCCCTCGTCATGGTACTCCCGCATTAATGGTTATCTGTTGAGTCTTGGCTTCAACAAGAGTGATGTTGATCCAAATCTATATTTCAAGGTGGTTGAAGGTGAACCCATGATATTGCTATTGTATGTAGACGATTTGTTTCTAACAGGAGCTGAAGTACTAATTGTCTAGTGCAAGAGGGAGTTTGTTTCCGAATTTGAAATGAAGAATCTTGGCCTCATGCATTACTATTTGGGATCATAAATTTGGCAAAAACCTGATGGGATCTTTGTAGGCCAAGGCAAGTACATTGTTACTATTCTTCATAGATTTGGCATGATGGACTGCAAGTCCATGGACACTCCTATGGTGACAAATTTGAAGAAGATCCGGGATAGCGATTTTGATTTGATTGACCCAAAACTATATATCGCAAATTGATTGGCTCGCTGAATTATCTTATGAAAACCAGGCCTGATATTTGTGATGCAGTGAATACATTGAGCCAATTCTTGGTTGAGCCTCAATGTGTACATTGGGTTGCAGCTAAACTGTTAAATTTGGACAACTAGGTCCAAACTCCATGTTATGATGCTCAGATTAAGAGACTAATATTTTTGTTGGAATCCTCTTTCGGAGAGGTGTAAAATCCATATATAATATGTCTTAATCCGATGAGCAGAACATTTATTTTGAATTTATTATTCTTAATAAATTATATGTGCAGGTCGGCCTTAAGGTTGCACGCCCCCAACAGATGTGTCACACGCCCCAATGATGGATATAAATACAGGAAAAGTTGGAGAGCATTTCATCACAACACAACTCACATCTTCCTCTCTCATCTGAAATAGTACGAGCTACCTGGAGGACGAGTTTCAGCCACACGTGGGAAAGAGGAGGAGGACAAACCGTACGGCTGAGTTGAAGTACGATTTTTCTGCAGCTAGGGTTTCACAGAAAGTTTGACCAGCGTTGACTTTGGTCAATGCATGGTCCAATCAAGCTGAAAACTTGTGGGAAGTTCGATTTTGGAAGGCCGTACTACTTGGCACAGAAATCGAGGTCAAAGGGTTGACCAATTTGCTGCTGCGTTGACTTTTAGCTTGCTGCCCTGCGTTGACTTTTTCAGGACAGCGTTGACTTTTGGGGAGTTGACTTGGGTTGACTCATTTGCTGATTGGAGGTCTGTTGTGACACATGCTGGGCTGGCTGACCAAGGAGACTTCGCTGGTTGAAGCATCCTGTTGACCGCCGTAACGAACACACACATTTTCCTGTTTCTGATTTGTCTTCTGTAAGATCTACTTATATGTTCTATCTGCATTTTGCTTAACTATTTGTATGATTGCTGTGAGAAAAGTAAAACTGCTCTTAGCATAGAACATCTACAAAAACTTACATGGTATCGGAGCTGAGGTGAAGACAAACTCTATCTTTAGCAATCATCACCGGAAGAAATGGGTTCCACTAGTCTTGAATTCAAAGAGAATGACAAGCTGACCGGAAGTAATGACTTCCATGCCTGGAAGATGATATTAGATCTCAAATTGGAAGATCATGATCTCTTGGATCATGTGACGGGGAAGATTCAAGAACCTCCATCCAATGCCTCTGCTGCTGTTAGAAACAAGTATAAGAAGGGAGAAATCAGAGCAAAGCTGCTGATCAGGGAATCCATAAATAAGAGTCCGGTTGCCTACATATCTGAACTAGGCACATCCAAGGAGATGTATGACAAATTGATACTTATGTTCCAAGTAAACAATGTGAACCAAGTGCTATTCCTCAAGAACAAGTTGAAGAATATGAAGAAGGGCCGAGATGAGTCTGTTCAAACTTTCTTTCTGAAGTTGACCGAAACCAGGAACAATCTGCTAGCTATTGGGGAGATAATAGCTGATCATGAGATGGTTCTCACCGCACTTGGAGGACTTCCATATGAATGGCAAGTATTCACAACTACCATTCTCAACAATAATACCATTCCTAACTTTGATGAGCTTCAGTCTAGATGTATGCAAGAAGAAACAAGGATGAAGGAATTCGATAATGAAAGAAATGCTGCCTATGGTGCTCATTCCCGAAAGAAGAACTCTGGTGGTTCTAAGGACAAAGGAAGGACAAAGACTCAAGAGAAGAAGGGTAAATGTTTCACCTATCATAGGCCTGGACAATATGCTAGAGAATGCCCCTTCAAGAAGGATTCTCCCGATGGTGACGATAACAACAACAACCGAAGGAATGGGAATCGAAGAAATGACAAATCCAAAGGAAAGAGGAAGGCTCACTTTGGTGGAAACAATCAACCTTCTAAAAGGTCCAGAAATACCAGGTATGAGGAGTCTAATGTTATTGATAAAAGAAATGAGTATATTCTAGTATCTGCTCTCTCAGCTGCATCTCCGCCCGACACTATGGATGTCTGGCTAATCGATAGTGGTGCCTCAAGACACATCACCTGATTCAAGGAAGCACTTTCTGACATGGTTGAAAGGGATACTAATCTCGAAATTATCCTTGGGGATAATGCCACTTATCCTGTGAAAGGGACAGGGACTGTTACCCTCCACTTGTCTCAAGGACAAGTCCTTCGTTTGCAAGATGTACTCTATGTACCTAAATTGAAGAAGAACCTTGTGTCTGTATCTGCCATGGAAGACAAAGGATTCAATGTAACTTTCTCTGATGGAAAGGTGCTCATGTGGAAGGAGAGCTTCAAGGAAGCTATCTCAATTGGTTTTAGAGTTGGTACACCCTACCAGGTTGGAGGGAGTCCGTTGAGAGCTATGACTTGTGATACTATCCGTCAAACCGAACTATGGCACCGAAGATTTGGACACCTTCATTACAAAGCCCTTCCCGAAGCAAGGAAGGTGGTGACAGGGATGCCTGATTTTGGAAATAATCATGAAGGTGTATGTAAGGGCTGTGCTGAAGGAAAACATACAAGGGGACCTTTTCCCCCAAGTGTCACAAAGACATCTGAGATATTGCAACTGGTTCATTCTGATCTTTCTGGTATGTTGCCTGTAACATCCCTGGGGGGATGTTCTTACTATATGACATTTACTGATGACTTCTCTCGCAAAACCTGGATATACTTCTTGAAGAAGAATGATGAGGCTTTCATGTGGTTCCGTACCTTCAAAGCCTTGGTGGAAAATATGACCGGAAAGAAGATCAAGATTTTGAGGACTGACAATGGCACTGAATATGAGTCAAATGAGTTCAAAGACTTTTGCAGAGAAGCTGGCATTAAGATGGAGACTACCACTGCATATACTCCTGAGCAGAATGGTGTTGCTGAACGCAAGAATAGGACTATTGTGGAAGCTGCTCGTGCCATGCTATGTGACCAGGGTCTACCAAAGTTTCTGTGGGGAGAAGCTGCAAATACTGCTGTGTACATTCAAAACCGATGCCCTCATTCCGCTTTTGACTCCAAAACTCCCGAAGAGGTTTTCTCTGGTAAGAAACCTGATGTCTCACATTTTAGAATTTTTGGATGTCCTGTCTATTTTCATGTGCCGAAAGAAAAGAGAAGTAAGCTGGATGCTACTGGGAAGAAAGGAATGTTTGTGGGCTACAGTGAGACTTCTAAGGCATATGAGTCTATGTACCTGGTCAAAGGGAAGTAGAGATAAGCCATGATGTCACTTTTGACGAAGATGCTTCCCTGAAGAAAGTAGTAGATCTTCCTAGATCTGAAGAAAATCATGAAGAAAGACCTGGAACTCTGGAAGAACCCCAGGATGAGACTATGCCTGATATTGAAGGGCCAATGGACCCTATTGATCCACCCCCTTCACTAGGAAAGAGACCATCATGGCTCAGGGACACCCTCGAAGATGCTGAGGGTCATGCTGCCCCAAGGGGGACATTCCGAGAAAGCAAGAAGCCGTGTAGATACCAAGGGCATCTAGCTGCCATGAGTACTATTGTACAATCTGAACCTGGATCTTTTGAGGAAGCCGTAAAGCATCAAGTCTGGAAGGATGCTATGCACGAAGAATATGAGTCCATAATGAAGAATGATGTCCGGGATGTGGTCCCGAGACCGAAGGACAAATCTGTTGTCACCGCAAAATGGCTCTACAAGATCAAACATGGATCTGATGGGAGTGCTGAAAAGTTCAAGGCAAGGTTTGTTGCCCGTGGCTTCTCTCAAAAAGAAGGAATTGACTATGATGACATATTTGCACCTGTGGCACGATATACTACCATTCGATCAATCATAGCCCTTGCTGCTACGCAAGGATGGAGTCTTCATCAGATGGATGTCAAGACCGCTTTTCTGCATGGGGCAATAAAGGAAGAGGTGTATGTGGAACAACCTCTGGGATTTGAAGTTCAGGATCGAGACACTCATGTCTGCAGGTTGGAGAAAGCCCTCTATGGGTTAAAGCAAGCACCCAGAGCTTGGTACGAGAGGATGGATAGTTACTTGATGAAGCCGGGCTTCACTCGAAGTAATGCTGATCCGAACCTTTACTTCAAGGTTGTGCAGGGGAAGCCTCTCATTCTAGTGCTGTATGTGGACGACCTCTTCCTGACAGGTGCTGACCCTCTCATTCATCAATGTAAGAGGGAGCTCGCTGCTGAGTTCGAGATGAAGGACCTAGGACCGATGCACTATTTTCTAGGCCTGGAGGTCTGGCAGAGACCTGGAGAGATTTTCCTTTCTCAAGGAAAATACATTGTGAAGCTTCTGGAAAGATTTGGGATGGTGGACTGTAAGTCCGTGTCGACACCGATGGAACTCAACTTTAAGAAGTTGAGTGGCAGCGCTGCTGGGCCTATCTTGGCAAATCCTACTGAGTATCGTCAACTCATAGGAGCTTTGATGTTCTTAGTGAACACCCGTCCAGACATATGTTTTGCAGTGAACACTTTGAGTCAACAGATGGTTGAGCCTCATCATTTTCACTGGGTTGGTGCCAAGAATCTTTTGAGATATCTTCGGGGCACGATAAACCATGGGCTGAGATACACTGCCGGGAGTGTGATACTCCGTGGATATATTGATGCCGATTGGGCTGGCAGTGTGGTGGATCGTAAGAGCACATCGGGATGCTGCTTCAATCTTGGTTCTGCTTCGATCTCATGGATGAGCAGAAAGCAGAAGTCGGTGGCTTTGAGCACCGCGGAGGCCGAATACATTGCTGCTAGTATGGCCTGTTGTGAAGCGCTTTACAAGGGCTCTTTAGTGAGCTGCTTGGACATGTGCTAGATACCACTGTGATACTCTGTGATAATCAGAGTGGGATTCGTATGACTGAGAATCCTGTGTTCCACGACCGATCCAAGCATATTGATATCAGGTACCACTTTATCCCGGATATGGTACAGCGAGGCGCCGTAAGGCTCGATCATATAGGAACTGATGAGCAGGTCGCGGATATTCTCACTAAGCCCCTGGGGAAGGTCAAGTTCCTAACCTTCCGTGAGAGTCTTGGTGTCGTGGAAAGACCCTATGATGTGGGTCCCGTTGGACGATGAGCTCTGGGAGCTCTGGGGGGCTTTGGGGATAGCTTCTCGGAGCTATAAGCACTCATAATGCTTCTGCCCCACCCTTGTGATTATTGAGCTGGTTCGCCTCTCATTTATCTGTGCCCCGTATGCATCCTACCCATTGAGTTCATGGCTCATGGGAAGTACCTCTCATTTGGCCAATGAGGTGGGAAAAGCTAGAGACTATTAGCAAAGACTGATGGACGCATCAGAGATTGCCGTACTCTCTATCTAGGATGGCACCGTCCAACCACTTGATCTGGGATCAAGTTTTGTGAGGTCTGGGACCTCTGCCTGACTTCGGGTCAGATGAACCAACTTTGGGTTGTTTGGATACTCTTCATGAGTTTGATAGAGGTTTGGAACCTCTGGACTGATTATGTCAGTCGGGGGATGATGTCTTTGTGACTGACCCACTTCTGTTCTGAAATAAAGAGGCCAGCAAAGCAAGTTACGGCGGGATGACGCACGATGTTTGATTGCACCGATGGATGGAGTTCTCCCTAGTTGAGAGGGAGTGTTAAATTTGGACAACTAGGTCCAAACTCCATGTTATGATGCTCAGATTAAGAGGCTAATATTTTTGTTGGAATCCTCTTTCGGAGAGGTGTAAAATCCATATATAATATATCTTAATCCGATGAGCAGAACATTTATTTTGAATTTATTATTCTTAATAAATTATATGTGCAGGTCGGCCTTAAGGTTGCACGCCCCCAGCAGATGTGTCACACGCCCCAATGATGGATATAAATACAGGAAAAGTTGGAGAGCATTTCATCACAAAAAAACAACTCACATCTTCCTCTCTCATCTGAAATAGTACGAGCTACCTGGAGGACGAGTTTCAGCCACACGTGGGAAGGAGAAGGAGGACAAACCGTACGGCTGAGTTGAAGTACGATTTTTCTGCAGCTAGGGTTTCGCAGAAAGTTTGACCAACGTTGACTTTGGTCAACGCATGGTCCAATCAAGCCGAAAACTTGTGGGAAGTTCGATTTTGGAAGGCCGTACTACTTGGCACAGAAATCGAGGTCAAAGGGTTGACCAATTTGCTGCTGCGTTGACTTTTAGCTTGCTGCCCTGCGTTGACTTTTTCAGGACAACGTTGACTTTTTGGGAGTTGACTTGGGTTGAATAATTTGCTGATTGGAGGTCTGTTGTGACACATGCTGGGCTGGCTGACCAAGGAGACTTTGCTGGTTGAAGCATCCTGTTGACCGCCGTAACGAACACACACATTTTCCTGTTTCTGATTTGTCTTCTGTAAGATCTACTTATATGTTCTATCTGCATTTTGCTTAACTATTTGTATGATTGCTGTGAGAAAAGTAAAACTGCTCTTAGCATAGAACATCTACAAAAACTTACATAAACACATATTGAGATACTTGCGAGGTACCATTGAGTATGGTTTGATGTATGCTTCTAATAGAGATTAGCAACTGTATGGTTTCTCTGATGTTGATTGGGCTAGTAGCTCTAGTGATAGAAAGAGCACCTTTAGATATTGTTTTAGCCTCTGTTATGGCTTCTTGGTCTAGTAGAAAACATACCTTTATTGCTCTAAGTACAGTTGAAGTTGCATAAATTGTTGTTAGTGCTGCCTGTTGTGAGGCTATATGGTTTCGAAAATTGTTCTTTGATTTGCTTGATCAAATGTTGGAGTTGACTATTATATATTGTGATAATCAAAGTTGTGTAAAGTTATCTAAGAACTTGATGTTCCATGACAGATCAAAGCACATTGAAATCAAATATCACTACATCCGGAATATTGTCTAGAGAGGAGTTGTGAGGCTCGAATATGTTCGTACTGGTGAGCAGGTTGTTGGTCTGTTGACAAAGTCATTGTCCCAGATGAAGTTTGGTTATTTCAGAGAACAACTTGGAATTGTTGAGAACCCCTCTCTGAGAGAGAGGGAGCACTAATTACATAGCATCATATTATGGACCATCTCCCATAAGTTGTGTGTTAAGAGACCTTGTGGTCCGAGAGATGTATTGTGGATCCCTCCTGTAGCCTATGTGTTGTGAGACCCTGTGGTGTCGTAAGCTGTGTTGTGAGACCCTGTGGTCCAAGAGATGTAGTGTTGATTCCTCCTGTAGGTTGTGTGTTGTGAGACCTTGTGGTTCAGGAGATGTATTATTGATTCCTCCTGTAGGTTGTGTGTTGTTAGACCTTGTGGTCTGAAAGACGTATTGTTGATCCTCTTGTAGGTTGTGTGTTGTGAGACCTTGTGGTCCGAGAGATGTATTGTTGATTCTTCCTGTAGGTTGTGTGCTGTGAGGCCTTGTGGTCCGAAAGATATTCTGATTTGATGATTCCTACCTTAGGTTGTGTGTTGTGAGACCTTGTGGTCGAGGAGATGCTTTGAGAAGGATGTTATGTATCTTTCCTTATGATGAGATTGAGAGAGAGAGAGAGAGACTTGGATTGTGATCTCTTCCTTAAGTTGTGGGCTATGAGACCTATGAACTGGTCGAAAAGTTTGACCTTGAGAGAGAATGAAAAACTACCTCCCTAGCTAAGAGGGAGTTGAAAATTTATGTAGCTATAATCAGCATTTTTCATTCGCAAATATGAGGGAAAAAAAAAAATTGACACCCTACAAGTCGGCCTCATTAACTTCTTCAAGTCAGTTCCATTAGGGCTAATTAGCCCACATGAAACTAATATAAAAAGGGTATCGTTGGCATTCATTTGGACATTGAATCATCCAGAGAAAATTTTAAGGATGAAAATTTATCTTAAAGTTTGGAAGCTTTGGTGAATCTTAATAGTCCCTAATATGCAAATTTCACAATGTTTGGGGATATTTTTTGTAAAAATACTTAGATATATAATAATTTTATAGTATTCTATATAAAATTTTGGCGATTTTTTAGGTAAAATAATTTTATACTATATAATTTGGGCAAATAAATTTTAGAAAAAACTAGAAATTGGCGAATCTTTTTTTTGAAAAAAACATGGAAAATTAGCCCGCTTGCGAATATTAGCCCCTAAAATTTTCCCTGGAATCATCACAAGTTCGGTCTGCAATTCCAAAAAGCATCTCCACATGTGCAATGGACAGATAGAAGACTTTTCAGCTGCGTTGACTTTATCTTTGAGGCTACGTTGACTGTGTTTTTTACTTAGACAATTTGCATTTGTTTTACCTCTCATCAAATATCCTTGGAAGATCAAATACCTCAAAATTTTGTTGATTCTTTAACACTGAAATTTCGCTCCAACATTGTGACGTTGACCTGAGTTGATCGCATTACTTGGGTCTTGACTAAGGACTTTATTGAGATTCTTTGACTGGTATGTTGAATTTTTTGTGGTGGATTCAGGACAGAATTTTGGCCTCTCATTATACTGACCTCAAGGCCGAATTTCGGCCTCATTGTGTCATCTTCATTCATAGAACAAAAGTTGACTTTTTCTCTCTCTATTGACCGACTTTGACTGGTACTTTGTTGAAATCAGATTTGGATTTATTGGAATATTCTTGATGTACTTTTGATGGACAGAATCTCTCTCTCATGAGGAAATAATTTTGGTTGGGTTTTCCCTTTGTGGGTTTTCCCCTGGCTGTGAGCCTAATCCTGGTGTCTCTTGTCTATTGCTTATTCTTCAGTGTCTACTGTGATCTTTATTTATTGCTCGTATTGAAGAATTGAATGGTTGCAGTTTTTCGTGTATAGCTACTTTATGACTGAAGTATAAATAAATAATTGATTGCATCATTAGAAGTAGTTATTAATTGTGAAAAACTATTCTAGTCCTTGCTACACTAGAATTTAAACACCTAGATGTACACAAATACCTTCAATTCTTTAGTTAATCTGGCTTTGAGGCAAACCCCCTTCTGACACAGCATTCTCACAAGCTTGCCAAAATATGTTCTAGGAAATGCCACAGCTATATGGGTAGACTTGGAAACTCCAACTTCACTAGACAACACAATTTGGTGGCTTCATCTGTTACGAAGCTTTCATGCCATTCGACAAGGAAAACCAAGCTATGTATAACATACATGGACCACAAGAGGCCACTTTATAGAAATGACTTTCTTCCTTAAAATAAAATTGAAAAATGCCTTGTTCATAGACTCATGTGCGATACAACCAACAAAATACCCTAACAACATATATATTTCAAAATCTCGCAAACAACATCATATGCATAAGTGCAATACCAATACAAAATTCATTAGGCGATATTTCATTATGTCGTGGACAACCCTCAAGATGAACTTTTGTGGATCCTTCGGTGGCACCATGGTTGCCAGCTTTTCCTACATGCAAAAGCATTCCTTGAGAAGTCATTGTAATGTCACTAACCATGGGGTGACCATTATAATTTATAACAAATCCATGCATGCCTTGTGGCGGGCTAGGAGAGTCATAATTCCACTAGTGTAACGACCATGCTATCAAAATTCAGTAAATGTTAAAAGAGAGCCAATAAATTCGACCTTGACAAAGGTCACGCGCCCTCACACCCCATGACATCAGGAAATCCAAAACTAGCAAAGCATCTGAAGCCTCTCCTTGGCAGATCATTCCTTCATATGTCTAGTTGTCCCATCATAATGTTCAGGAAAAAATCAATATATTGTGCATTGAAAATTAATGTTCAGGAAAAAAAAAATCAATGTATTATGTATTAAAAACGAAAAAAAAAACATTGGCACTTTGCATCTAGAGTTCTTTGTTACCCTTTCAACCCTTAATAGATGGGGTTGAGATGTCTCTATCCTAATTACTAAGAACATACAAAGAAACAAAGGAATTAGTGGTATAAAACGTAACCCTGAATATTATCGACAAGCGTTTCCACGGCTAAGAAAACAGAGGAAAACAGTTTTAGTAAATATTGTATTAATCTCCAGCGATCAGCTTAGTTACAGTGTGAGTAATTTTTCTAGATTATGCTGTGCAATGTGTTTTATCAAATTCGTGAGTTAGTCTGTTCGCTTGCATGGATAAACATAATAAATAAACAAAGACGAAACAAAGCCCACTTGGAAAACTTTAGGCAAGGAGACTGTGGTTAATCTGCAAGGTAGACATTTATCTGTGGTTCCATTCAAAAATGATTAGCATTTTATCATGGAAATCTTTAAAAGCAGAAATCACGTGACAGAATGAGTATAAATTGTTCTCCAGGGCCAGGGAATGGGCACACGCTAATGGGTATGATGGGCTTCGACCTTGTGACCTGAAAATTGCAGTAACACAAACAAACCACTTTGCAATATGAGGCGAGTGAAAATCTTACCATGATCGGTGGGACAGCAGATGTCTCAGGCTGTGCAGCGCCCTCAAAAGCTGAATGAGGCCTTCTCCCTCGAACAGTTTTCAATCCCACGAAAAACCCTTAATGACAGAAAACCCCAAAAAATCGACGGATTGTAATAATAAAAACCCAAATCGATTTGTAAGTTTTGTATTGGGCGACTATGGCGGCCTCTGAATCACCCTACTCAGCTCCAATAAAATGCAGCTCCGAAAAACTCAAATCAATTTGCAAGTGCTGTATTGGGCAACGTTGACGGTCTGGGAAAAGGAAAGGATAAATGGGTAGCAATGAATTCATCTGGTGGTTTTTTTTCAAAATGCATACTTCAATTCTTTGGTGTAATTCTTATACGGAAGCGAGTGATTGGGCATGGTGTGGGCAACACGTTTCGTATTTTTGGGGAAAAATTGCTACCGGTTTATGAAAAATGTAGGGCACAGTTGTGTTTATTATTGCAATAATTTAATTTAAGGTTATAATTTAATTAATTAAATTAGCTTGTACAATTAAAAATATTAATATAGTTAATTAAATATAAATAAAAATAGATAAAAGTTCATTAAAATTATTTTATATAATGTAAAATTAGATTAAAATTATTTAAAAATAAGAATTATGTTTTATAAACGTTATAGTCTAACTAGATTGTTTTTTTGCCATGAAAATCATGGAAATTCCGGTAAGATTTTAAGAAAATCTGGTAGGGATTTTCCTAAATCCGGTAGGGATTTTCGTAAATCCATGTTATAACTGTCAAACTCTAATATTTTGGGTGCTCTAGAAGTTTTTGATGGCGCTGAATTCATTTCCACTATCAAAATCATGATTCAAACACTATTACTGTAAGATTTCTTTAAAAAAATTGGCCCGAATTCCGGCCAATTTTGACCGTCCCAGCAATTCCTCGGTCTCGTTAGACAACTCCATTATAAAAGGATTTGTGAGTGTGGCCTTTCATATGGGTGATATTAAATAAACAATTTTTAGTAAGTGTTGAACATTTATTCATAAATAAAGGGTGTTTGATTTCTTTAATATTTAAAATTAAAATTAATTTAACTATATAATATTTCTGTATTGGGGCACATCAAAGTAGATTTAAATATATGGTGGAAAAGAAATTCAAAATATAACATAACATAATGTTATATGTTATGTATATAGAAAACATATTCGCAAGGGTAATGGTCAAGATAAAGGAGTTTGCTTTAGGGGATTAGGTATTGTGTCATTATATGGAAATTAAGGAGGTTAAATTCAAGGGAATAAGCCAGGACAATGTGGGGCAGATTAAGTGTTGAAGTTTTTTTATCACTTTAAACTTGTTTTGATTAATTTGTCAAATTTAAATAGGTTTGTTTAGACATTTTCCTAGTAAAAAGGTTTTCATATATATGTTGATTTTATTGATTTATGATGTTGTAACTTAGTGAATGTAATAAATCATGTGTAAGTAAAAAGTTCATCAATGACCCCTGGACGCAGGTGTTAGAAGGCACGACGAAGTGCATGCGAGGGGACATATGACTCCCATAAGCGAGCCATTTACCTCATTTTCTCCCACCCCCCCCCTCCCTGTCTTAATGTAGAAGCGTGTGAGGAGTATTTTCTCGGGTTAGAAAATGGTCGACGAGCTGATGGGAATGTTGAGAGTTATTGATATGTAGGAGGGACGTCACATAGAGCACGGAGATGAGGTCAGATACTAAAGGACGCATGCGCGAGAAGCTTCCCTCCTCACGAGGCTTACCCTTAAAGTCACCTTCAATCATGATTTTCATCCCATTGTGTTGAGTGTCCTGGTGAGCTTCCATAGAAGGGTCTCTTGCAGTGAGGTCTGGAAGAGGAGGACCCTCTGGTCTCTTTCCTACATCTGTCCAACCCTCATGTCGAGGCAAAAAATGTGATGTATGCATGGGGGATGCTTGGGTGTGCAGGTCCCTAATGATGATGACGAGGTCCCTTAAAAGTGGGAAGCTTTCGACTAAGCGCCTGATATCCCTATGCACATTCGTTGCCAATTTGATGTGTTGGAGTTGGAAGCCCTGACTGGTGCTATGAAATCCTAAAGTACATTAGTGAGGTGTTATTGGCTCGTGAAGATTTTTGTTGCCGCCTCACTGGTTCATCATCAACTCTCGGCGAACAGGATAAATCACCAAATCATCCAAGGTAACCATGCATTGGACAAAGCTCACGAGGCCATGGACCTTATCTTCTATGACCGTGAGCTCCGTTTCCAGGTGGGAAGGCAGCGGGCGGTGGATATCTTCCACCCCCTGCCTTTCGCTGCCCTCAAACCTCTGAGTCCTACGGCGCCTGTGAGACCCAAGCCGAGGAGAACCAGATTGGGGCCAAGGGCGCATGTTAACAAGTTCCAGACAGATGGGAGAGATGCAGATGCCTCCACCTCCTCTGCGAGTAGGCTGGTTGCGAAAGGTGATGGCAATGCTGGAAAGGGCACGGTAGATGAAAGGGTGCCAACAATGCTCGCAAGTGATGGCGCTCCCTCTAGCAGCAAAATAGATTGCAAAGAAAGACTTTACAGCCTGCATGTCGAGCGGGAGGCTAGTCACATGGCCGAACCCAAGGATTCCGAGTGTACACCCTCCAACCCCTATGCCTATTGGATTCTAGAGGAATTACATCCCTAGTTTTTATGCTTTCTAGTGTCTGTCTGTCAATTTTGCAGGATCCCATGTCTGTATTTTTTTCTAATAAACAAGACTTTATATATGTTTATCTAGTTTCTAGTTATGCTTTTGAACTTACTGCGACTGGTGGGTGGGTTTCCCTCTGTTGGGCAGCCCACCAGCGCCACTTAAACTCTGATTTTGATTGCGTCAGGGGTTGACCGTCGTCAACTCCCCTTAATGCTCTTGTCACCTAGCCTATAATATATTTTTGTATAATAATAGAATAGCTGGAACTTTACAACAACAACAAAAATCATTAATGACAAATTGAGTTATACAAATAACTATCTAAATTTATGAAGCAACAAAGAGGATCAAAAAGAAATTAAGGTTCAAATTTCTTCGTGTTTAAAAGTATGAAGTTAAGATGAATATAAGTTGATATGTTTTCTTGTTTTGTTAATTTGTATGCCATTGATGGCTTTTTTTTCATACTTGTTCTATGATGATGTGGAATACCATCCATTGGAACTAGCATTGATATATGAAACCTTTAGAAATTTGATGATTAATTGATTTGCCTTAACATTTTGTTTTTGTGATCAAAATATTGTTGAGGGACTTTCTAGTCTCTCTCTATTTTTCATGAGATAACAAGTTTCTTTTAACCAAAACATAAAATGATTTTATATCAAAATGTGCACTTGGAGGTGCATCAATATAGCAGGAATACAAAATTCATGAAATCGTACAGTCTTTTCTTCCACCGTGATATCTAACCAAAAACCATTAAAGAATTTTATTATATTATGAGTTATGTGAGTATAGAGCCTCCAATACAGGCCTAAAATCAAACAAAATATAACTTCCATGCAAAGAAGTTATTAAATTGTTGTTGATCTACCTTGTGCCCTACTTTAGCTCCAGAGAGGGAGCATTTACATTCAAATCAAGAACCATGAAATTTCCAAAACTAACAGAGTTATCAAAAATAAAAAGAGATTAGCTTGGTTTGATCCACACCTTGTTGTAGCTCCATAGTTTGATTTCGAAGAGTGCTTGTTTCATCTTCAACCTTTCACAAATTTACCCTTTATTCAACCAAAATTTTCACTGTTTATGTTAGGCTAGTTACTAAGTAATTATACCTTAGCTACATTTGAAGGAATTCCTCCTGCAAGGACTCGATCTCCTACTTCCTCTTCCACTTCCATTGTTTCCACGTGCAATTAATCCACATCACTGAAGCATTTGTAGATTGAACCACCTTAATGTGGATAATTTACACCTCACATGACCAACAAAATTCCCACACAACATTAGGCTTGTCAATGGTGCAAGCAAACTCCAGGGAGCATAGAGATACATCGTAACGTCTCCATTAAAGACAAAATCTAGCCACATAAAGGCCCTTACCTTCGCCTAATATAGATGGAGGCATGTGGCTCACATGCTTACCATTACAACAATCTAATGCTACCAACTAAGCCATCAAGTCAATTAAAACTCCACATGAATAACAATGTACCATTTATTGGGTGAGAGATTCACTACCTCCAAGAGGAGCTTAGGGCCTTTATGAAAATGCATGGTTGTTTATCCAAGAGACATTCAATCCTCCACGTGACCATCTATACCATGGGACAAATGTGTTCCCATCCATCCGCATCTTTTTCAATGGAGCGTGAGAATTAGGAAATATAGTGAGGACCAACCCTTTCCTTTAAAATGGCATTGTTAAGTTTCAATGTTGTTCACTTGTTTACGAGGTAATTTGTGTAATGACACACCTACCCTCACATCTACCCAATTAACCAGCCAACCGGGGTAAACATGAGATAAGGGACAGTTATTACAAGACCCAACCTCCTAGGTAACCTTAAGGAAATGGAGTCAATAAGCAACCCTTGTTGACTTCCCTTAGGAGCCACAGGACCCTCTAGGAGAAACCCAACCCCTCCAGGTGTCCCTCCCCTAATCCAACCTAACCTTTAACTATATTTTACCCCCATTCACAACCTTGAAAAGGCATTAGTGTGACTGGAACTTCCCGATCACTCCCACAGGTCTGCATGAGTGCGACCAGGGACTAAAACACTCAGTGTTGTGCCTGCGACTATGGATTTTAAGGCTGAATTCTAGGGTTGGGGATAAAACTTTGTCCAAACACCCCTGTAACTTTCATAAATCATAAATTACACAAGGAAAATTCTTATAAACCAAAAATTGACACCAGGACTAGGCCTGACAATCCTCAACCAAGACTGACATTCTCTCAAACACTTGGAAACAATGCAATTTTACAAGTCATGAATACAAGGCTGAACATAAGGGAATAAATTTCATATGAAACTTGTAAATAAGGCTCACCACCCTCTCCCATTAGTTTTCTTATCATTAATTAGGTCTTGCATCAATTGTTCTTTCAGTTACAAATAATAACATGAAATGAACCATGACTAGAACCAGTCACATAACAATGCTTATAACCAACATATAACCATAGAAATAACCATAAGATAACAACCATTGACGCCACATAGATACAAGTACAAAAGCAAGTGTTACAGGTCAATTTGGGCATCATCCCCCAAGACCTGATCAAATTGGGCATCGTCCCCCAAGACCAATGAATAGGGTCTATCATCCCCTAATTCAGTTGTTATATGCCCTAAGTGAAGACCTTCCATTGATGGCTTCAATTATGAGATTTCCAAGGTTTGAAGTATAGATTATATGACCCATCAACTCATCAACACTCCTTTGCATGGGCCTAACTGCATTATAGTGCACTTACCTCCATGCAAAGTTGCACTGCAGTGCACTTCCTGACAGTCAAGGGTGCGTTGGTCTCTTGGGAGCGAAATCATCATTGTTCCAGGAATCTCCACATGTCCGGTGTCTTTTAGAAGAGCTCATAGGTGTCGTACTTTGAATACAAGTGTTCATCCATCACCTCTGAACTTGGAAACATGTATCACCTATTATCATAAATTCATTCAATTCCATTTATTAAGAAACTACCTTCAATTTCCCTATAAATTGAGCACTCGTCTAAGTGCTAGGGAGGGAGAAATTTGTGTAATGTTATGTTGTTGGATTCTAAATTGATGAGAGTTGGAAGTATTGTTGTGCTACTGAGATGATGCTTGGTGTGATGAAGATGGAATGAAGTTGGAGCAGGTTGATGATGAATCTATCTATTGGTTGTAATCTTCTCCTCCTACTTGCTTAATAAAGATTTATGTTCATTCTCTCATATGTATGCTTATATCTTGTGAATTGCATTTTCAATTGTGTATGTATTCTCAAATCTAATCGGTTTGATTTGGTCAATATAAGTAGATATTTGTATGTTTGTATGTTGTTTATTGTCCTATGCCTTTGATTGCAGGAATCGATCTAGCGACTTTAGTTGGTTTGAGAGCAACGACAACAACGAAAGAAGGAGAAGGAGAGTGAAAGGATCACAAGTAGGCTTCTTTCCTTTCTATCTATCTATTTGTCTTAGAGAAAATAATAGTTGTCTTTCTTATGTTGTTTTGAGTGAAGGAACACCACACTTAGGGAATCTAGTTTATCCGTAGATTAGAATTCCGTATAACAAATTGATGACTCCGCTGGGGAGAAATCCATCATTCTTGGTGTTTTTGTCTCTGTTTACCATCATCAGTAGACTCTACTTTATTTTATCAGTCATTTGAATGAAAATTTTTCCTTAGAAGTGTGTTTAGCTGCTTGTTTCCCAAACTTAGCTGCGCCCAATGCATGTTGGTCAGGGTACAGTGCATTGCAGTGCACTGCAATGCACTGTCTGCCCTTACAGGGTGCGTTGCCCCCTCAGCCAACCAAAATCCATCAAAATTTGTCTTTGCATTCAGTTTCAGCCAGTTGTCTATTATATTCTCGTATGTTGGATTGCTCTTAGAGATTACTAAACATTACCTCTTCTTCCTCCTTTTAAAAGTTGTTTGTTCAATGTTTCATTAGTTGTTTTCTTTATCATTGGAAAATCAAATTCAAAGTAGTTAAATTTTGCATTAGATCAATTATGTTTTCGAAAGGAAATTGTTGTTTCATTCCTCATTTCCTACAGGAAAATTGTAGTTTCATTCTTCATTTTCCTGAGAGAAATTGTTGTTTCACTCCTTGTTTCTCAATAGAAAACATTTGTTTGATTTATTCGTGCATTCGGTTTCTTTTTACTCATTCACATTAAAGGAAACTAAAAAGAAAAACTTGCATGTGCATTTAGAGATTGTGTGTGTTGCATAGGAACAAGTTAGAGAAATTTGCATTTAGTTTTCGCTCCTTATTGTATGCTCAAAATCTGATTGCTCTTTCCCCTTAGTAGCTAGGATTTTCATTGAAAATATGAATTGAAAAGTTTTGCTTCTCATTTAGTTTTCATTTTAGGAATTTCAAATTACATCACGCAGTGAACCTCAAAGATAAAATTTTAAACAATATCAACATAAAATTTACCTCAATCAACCTAAGAAAGCATTGTAACATTAACGATAACATTTAGAAGGTGTAAGCTAGAGACATGTTCCGGTGTCGTTAAACATAGCAGTTGTCGCTAACTTGTCAGCTATACATTCCGAGTGTGAAATCCCACTCCACGTACATAAGTATGTAGGAGCTCGTCCATGTACCTTTGAGTATATAGGGCGATGTTCTAGTATGAAAAGTATAAGGGGGTGCTCTCACTGTGCGGTTTCACATTAGACAACGCTAATACAGACTTGGGCCTCTACGTACCTTTGGGTATATTTTGGAGGACAACTTTAGGTTGCTTACCATCCACAGGTAACTGAGTCGGCAACCTTGTAACTTGTGATACACCGAACACAACATTCGGGGAGATTGCATGCCCGTACTTCTTGGTTCGCCAAGAGGTATTATGCAGTTCACAATTACTTGGTAAACCTTTTACCTAGTATCACCCTTTTGTTTGTTTTTGTAATAAAATCAATCAATCATCGTGGAAGAAGAACATCCCTTGCCTGTAATTCGTGTATAATAATGCTTAAACCACCTTTACCATAGGAAGCCATTTTTGGTTAGAGAAGGCGATCCCGTTCTACCGAAACCAGTACCATCAATACCTCTGGTGCGTCATCTTCATCACATCTACCAGAGTCGTCTCGAGTCGTTTCTACACATCCTGGTTTATCTCCTGTTGTCGAAAAGAAGTCCTCACAGCTACCTGTGGACACTGCACATCCAATCAATGAGACCATACCTCCAGAACCCGACGTTGATCAACTGGAAGTTGATCCAGATCTCATCATTATTTTACCAGAACATCTAGATCCTGAAGTCAAACAACTAGAATTTGTTCCTGTATCAGTCGCTCCTCAGTTGATCGTAGCCATTGAATCTTCCCTTTCGCGCAGTCAACCACCTGAAATATAACTCGAGCCTGATGGGGAAATCTTTCCAGCTGGTTTGATTTTGATTGAGGAAGAACCTCAACAAGAAACATGCCCCTCAACTCCAACTCATTTTGGGTTAGGGCTTTATCTTTACGAGTATATTCCTCGGTTGACTTACTATACTTCTTTTGATCCTGTTTCAATTTGAGTTCTCGTAGATCGTATAGGGTATACACTGGGTCGCTTGAACATGGCTGAGTCAACATCTTCGGTTGTATCATCTATTATAGTTACGACATCATCTATTTTTGCTACTCTGTCGATGTTTACCACGTCACCCGAGTCACATCTTTATGGTGGTCCTTCTGTCCCACCGGGTTACCAGTCATTATCTGGAACCTACTCTAGTGCGTCCTCAAATCCATGGACTTCACCCATGTTACATCTCTAATGAGTACTGAACAACTTGATCCTTTATACATATTTGTAATGCAACATCGAGTTGGTCTGTCTAGGTACATTCCATCCAATGTAATCTCGACTGGACTCCCGCGATTTGGAGAACAATATATTCCATATTATTATACTCCCCATGATGGGGGGCAACCTATGGTCACCCATTTTTACAGTACTCTGTCGTTTTACGGTCACCCAAATGTTGGAATGACTATTTGTCAATGGCAACCTATCCTACCCATTCAACCACAAATGGATGTGCATTCATATCAACCGGTTCAACCTGTTTCACCCACATCTACTCCACTTAATACTTCATTACCCATATTACAGGCTCAGTTGGTTGTACCTAAATTGTCTCAGGCAGATCCTTCAACCCATTACCCTCAAGTTTTGGACCTCCAAACTCCAACTCCTTTGGCTGGTTTACAACAACCACCTGTATCTGAAATCTTTCATTCATAGGCTAGATTACCCATTTATGGGATGTCACAGGCTCCTACCAATCTTGCCTATTCACAACCGAGTCCAAGCTATTCTGGTTTGGGCTATAATATTGGTGGGAAGTCTCCTTTGTAGCCACAACAACAATTCCAACAACAAGAAGCTTACCCAGGTCTTGGTCAACATATCCCTCAAGCGTTTGGTCATCAAAACAACCCCTATCTAGGTTACCAGCAGCAAATGCCTTATTTTGGTGCTCAAAGGGCTGTTGCCCAAGCAATTCCATCATATCCTAGTTATGCTCAACCTCACTTGAATTGACAGTTTCCCTTTGTTGCAACTTTATAATTACCTAATTTAAACTGGCTTACTAATGATCCCATCAGCTATTCTCCTTGGTGGCCGGTGATACCACATAAATTACCCTATGACATTTCTAAATTCAATGGAAACCCTGGAGAAGACCCGTCAACGCATGTTATGACTTATCATTTGTGGTTCTCATCCAACTCCTTAAATGATGACCCCGTTCGACTACGTCTTTTCCAGCGTATGCTCACTAGACTAGCCGCGAAGTGGTACATTGAACTACCACAAGCTTCATTTGATAATTTCACTACCTTAGCCACTACCTTTTTAACCCACTTCCAGTTACCCATACGATATGAAATTGGAACGAAACTGTTGACCAATTTTAAACAGACAGCTGCTACTCACATTTCTAATCATATTCATGAGTGGTGTCATCGTCGTAGAATGGTCAAAACATTTGTTCCTGATCAACTCCTCGCTGAGTGGTTTATTAAGTCCTTGCTGCCATATATCACCAAGGATGTAGCTAAAGGTGGCGTCGTTACTGAAGAGCAGGTCATTGATCATGCCCAATACTTAGAGTCGATTTATACTCAATCTGGAAAACTCTATGAGAAAATTCCAAACGCACCGCGATCAAATTTTATTGTTCCTCCTCCATTTGGTAAGGACTCTCATGCCGACGACGGTATGATCGGTTGTGCAAGCACTCACACCTCTACTGCACTTGATCCTGCACCTTCTTCCTAAATTCATGCCATGTAATATGACAAAGGCAAAAGTGACAGGCAACCTGGAAGCAAGAAAAAGGGGAAAGTAAAGAAAAAGAAAAATTCAACCCCATAGGAACGATCATCTAATCAATAATATTGAAATAATTGGAAACCTCGTTGCCCTTGCTTGATATGTAATGAGGAGCACTTTGTTTGAGACTGTCCTCACTGCACCGAAGTTTCAAAATTTCTTAAGACCTCGACTGCATCTACTGCGTTTATAGGTCCTTTTCCAAATCCAAACACAAACATGGTTGCTACAGATCCCACTTCCAGTTCCCAAGTGCTTATGTTATCCGTCACAAAGCCAAAAACTTAAGTTTTGGTGTCTACGCGAAATAAATATTATGGTAGTCAGGCTACTGATCAACCTACTACCTTGACCACGAATCCGTCCACTGAATCAACTCCACCAACTTCTATTATAGAGTTAACAATAACGCCATTGACGGGAGTTGTTCATAAATCGACATTCAATCCTCGAGCCCGAGCAACTAAAAATTATAATATAGTTGAATATTTAGCTCAGTCACCTTCAGCTATGTCGACGCTTGAGTACTTCAAAATTGTCCCTCCCAGAAACAGGCTTTTTTGTCGGCAATTGGTGGAATCAACCCGACAGATTCCAATCTTGTAGTCTTTACTCATATGGGCTATGTGCCACAATTACTAGCATAATTAGCATTCTCCATCAAAGTAAATGTTCTAAATCACCTCATTCATCGTACTATTATTGATGAGGGAGCATCTACTTGTATTATGTCTCTAAATTTCTAGAAGTCACTTGGCTCGCCTCGCTTATCTCAATCGCCTACGACGTTGAAAGTTTTTTTTATGGTCGTACATATAAGCCTTGCAGTATCATCAATAACTTGCATGTCAAACTAGGGGGGGGGGGGGGGGGAAACTGTAACTATTTAATTTGAGGTCGTTGATGGACCCCTTGACTACAACATTTTACTTGGAAGGCCATGGGTTTACGTTATGATTGCGATCGTCTCTACTTACTTTAGAATGATTGCCTTCCCCCATAAAGGCGTTATCACAATCATCAATCAACTCTCCTTCTTTGCCTCTAATTCTCGGGTAACTAGAAGCATTTCATTAGTTCACGCACCCTAGCTAGCACTTCAAAACATTGGTGTAGGGCTCTTAAAGGATTCTTCCCTAATGGGCACCTTTGCATTATCGCCGCCTATGACGTCGGCATAAATTGCAAGAATAGAGACATGCTGCATGATATATTCCACTTCATTTGACTTAAGGAAGATTACCAATGATTATGAAGTTGATACGCTGGATGAATTTCTGCTGCCAAGCCCAATTGAGTTGGCATAGCAATCAATCTACTTGGCTTGGGAGGTGCATCCTGAATTATTGTTGTTGATCCTTTAGGTCGATCGTTCATTAGATTTTAGTAATATATCTGATCCTTTTTCATCCACTTTCTTGACTGATGAGAGCATTGTGGAATCCATGATTCAAGAAGGAGAACCATGGGAAGATCATCATCATCGTTCCCATCTTCAGGATTACGAAGAAGATAACCTTATTGAACTATATCACCCTTCGATCTCTACTTTATTTTTGAATTCTATTCCAATAAATGCCATCGAATCCGAGCGAAACTTATCAAATATTGAAGAAACCATTTCTATCGATATTTTGACCAAACCCGACGTTGTAGAAAACATTCATGTCAGCGTGTCTTGTTCTCCATCCAAACTTGAAACTTATCACTCTCTTTTTTGTGAATTCCGAAATATATTTTCTTGGTATTATGAGGAAATGCCAGGCTTAGATACTAGTATCGTTGAACACATAATTAAAATGTACCCTAATGTCAGACCGGTACATCAATGCCTTCGTCCTATTCATCCGAAGAAGGCTGCTGCCATTAAAGCAGAAGTTGAAAAACTTTTGCATGTTGGTTTCATTTACCATGTTCCTCTTATTGATTGGGTTTCCAACATTGTTCTTGTCATGAAGAAACAAGGAACAATTAGAGTGCACGTCGATTATCGCGATGTCAATCTTGCTTGCCCAAAAGACAACTATCCTACTCCCTTTATTGACTAGATTATTGACGAATGGGTCGGGTGTGAAATATTTTCGTTCATGGATGGATTCTCCAGTTACAATCAAATCAATATCTGCCCAAAGGACTAATATAAGACAACATTCATATGTCCTTGGGGCACATTCGCTTATCGCAAACTCCCATTCGGTTTAAATAACGTTGAGGCAACATTTCAGAGAGAAATGGATTATGCTTTCAATGACATCAAGCACATTGTTCAACCTTATCTAGACGATTTACCTGCACATTCACGGAAACATATTGATCACTCAACACATTTGAGAGCTATATTTTTACGTTGCCGACAGTACAAGATACGCCTCAATGTTCACAAATGTGTGTTTTATGTTGAATCTGGTCGTTTGATTGGATTCATCGTTTCAAAATATGGAATTCAAATCAACCCACTGAAGGTCCAGGGCATTATTTATTTGCCTTCACCATCAAATTTACTTCAGTTAAAGAAACTTCAAGGAAAGGATAACTTCCTAAGGAGGTTCATACCCAACTACTAGTCTCTTGAAAAAGGGGATTCCCTTCCATTGGGATAAGGTTGCACAAACTTCTTTTGATGCTCTTATAGATACCCTGATATGAGTGTCATTAATGTATCCCCCCAATTATCAGAGTGATTATTTCCTATATATCGCCGCGACAGATACGGCCATTGCTATGGTTTTTGTCCAACAAGAAGATGGGATAGAACATCTGATATATTATTTGAGTCATAATCTCAATGATACAAAAGTTAAGTATTCATATGTCGAAAAGCTCGCCTTAGCGGCTGTCCAAGATGTCCAAATATTTCGCCATTATATCCTGCTCCGGAAGACCACTATCATTTCAGATTGCGACCCCATGACATACATTCTGTCACGTCAATTGTTGGGGGGAAATATTCAAAATGCGTAGTCATTTTGTAGGAATTTGATTTGGAATTCATCAAATCCAAGTCAAAGAAATCTTTAGTTTTGGCTAAGCTTCTTTGCGACCTTCCCTTTGTTAGTACTGAAACTACATCGGAACTATTGATTCCAAATGATTCTATGTTTTTGATTGGGTCATCTGACCCTTGGTACGGGGCTTTTATCATTTATCTCCAAACCCAAACTTTTCGGCTCGATACCTCTCACTCACAACAACGACGTATTCGATACCAAGCCAAATATTATCTAACTGTCGACGATACACTTTATCGTCATGGTGTCTATACGATTTTAAGGAGGTGCCTCTCTCATGAGGAGGCCGAGAAAGTTCTAAATGATTTTCATGCTGGTGCTTGTGGTGGACACTTGTCTGGATACGCTACCGTGCAGAAGATTCTCCGCGCTAGTTACTTTTGGCCAACCATATTTCGCGATTACATCCTCACGGTCATAAGTTTTCATGCGTGCCAGATATTTGATTGTAAAATATTCATGCCAACAGCATCAATGCATCCTGTCATCGCTGTGGGACCATTTGAAAAATGGGGCATTGACTTCATGACCTGCAACCCTCGTTTGGCTGGGGGGCACGGTTATATTATTGTCGCAGTCGACTAATTTACCAAGTGTGCCGAAGCGATGCCTACAATCAATAACACAGATGAAACAACTAAATTGTTATTTTTCAATCATGTTGTCTCACAGTTTGGTGTACCATAAGCTATAGTTACAGATCATGGTAAACATTTTTGCAATCACATGATGAATGAGTTGACTTCCAAATGAGGACTGTTGCATGATAGTTCTACCCCTTATTATCCACAATCCAATGGACAAGTTGAAGCCATTAACAATATCCTTAAGCGAATGCTTCAATGAATGATAGGGGTTCACAAATGAAATTGACATTTAATCTTGTACTCGTATTTGTGGGCATATCGAACCTCTGTGAGAAATGCAACCGGATTTACCCCCTTTAAATTGGTGTATGATCTGGAAGTTATCTTGCCAATCCAATGTGAAATTATGTCATTAAAACTCGCTATTGACCTGCTACCTGACACCTCTAATGAATAAGTGCGTCTTTTTAACCTCATTCATCTAGATGAAATGCATCGTGAAGCCGCAATGGCCAGCGAAGCGCATAAGAGACGAATCAAGGCGCAATATTATCGACATGTCAAGCCTCACATCTTCTCATAGGGATACCTGGTCTTGCTTTATGATCAGGAAGCTGATTTGATAGGAACAGAAAAATTTGAGTCACTATGGCATAGCCCCTACATTGTCAAAAGAGTTTTGGCTAAGGGCGCCTACGAGTTAGTGGATTATGATGGAATTCCATTGGCACAGCCTCAAAATGGGTTGTATCTTAAATGTTAATATGCTTAATTAAGCGTAGTAAACTTTTGTATCATATTGTATATATGCTTTGATTTTCATTTACTATCTTAGTTTGTTTTTCTAAAGTTTTCTTGAAGTTAGTAATCCACTTTACATTTCATCGCAAATGACTAAATCTTTGGAACCATTCGTTGGATACGCCGATGGTGCTAGTCGTAGTACGCAGAACCTATCCTTTGCAGCATGGGCCATTTTTGCTCCAGGTGGCGAGTTAGTGAGTTTTCAAGGGATTTTTATCAGTCAATCCACAAACAATATCGATGAGTATAACAAGTTGATCGAACTTCTCTATGATGCCATTTCATTTGGAATTAACCGCATCATCATTAGGTTAGACTCACAACTTGTCATACTGAAACTTACTAGCATCTATATTGTCTGAAAACCAACACTTCATCGCATGTTCCTTAGAGTTCAACTTTTGGAAAGACATTTTGATTATGTTCAATATCAACACATTTCTATAAATTTGAACACATTAATTGATTCCTTAGTGAATTATGTTTTAAACAGACATTTGTAACACATGTAAAGACAAATTTTCAATTCACATCACATAATTGAATAGGATTGCACATTAAACATAGGAAAACACTGAAAAAAATAGATATATAGTTTATGTTTTTACAAAAATTTTGCCCAAGACACATTGGTCATCTGACCTCAAAATGTATGCAAAAATGTCAAAAGTAAACTAGTGATGCTCGTGATAGCAAGCAACTGATCTAGCTATCCTATGCAATAACCGCATCCAATGGTTAGGAATGCCAATAGTATGGCATTGCAGTCTCATAAGTAACTCTTCGATCCGAAAATCCGGAATCCCAAGATTTAATCCCTCCATGTGCTGCTGCAGCTCAGCAAGAGTCTCGGTAAAATCTAAATCCTGAAGGAATTCTCTCCTGATATTCCTCTATGCTGGCTCATCTGCTCCCTACTCTGGTTGACCCACATCTGTGTACATCAAAACTTTAGTTTAGTATTGGGAAACATCAAAATACAAAAACATGTAGAAACCTCCAAAAAAAAACATGGTCAAAGCATTCATACCTATTGCACCCCATTGAACGCCATCTGGTAGAATCAAGTCTTGATCTCTGCGGAAATCTACTCCTGCATATGGATACTCATATATGGTGACCATATGTCCTCTGAACCAGGAAAATAATGCAGTAGAGAATATGATGGTCGATTGACCAACATGTCTAGACATTAATTCAAATCATCTTTGTATCTAAGGATCTCTAGGACCATATATACTTAGTGTAACATGTTGCGGCTGCATCAATGGAACCCGCTCTAAAATGAAGGAAATCAGGATCGAGCCATAGTTGAAATTATTCTTTCTGCCACCCTTTTTTTTAGTCATATTTTCTTTCATCTGAAAGAGTACTACTTCAGCCCAGTTGAATATTGTTGGTTCTAAACACTTAAGAGCATACTGCATGTATGATCGGTTTGCAACATGTAGTGTCGCGAAACCATCAAGCTTTGCAATAGTAAAAAGGATGGCTCTCAATGGAAAATCACACACATCACATATATTTATTTTCCCATGTTTACTTGGTTCAGTACATGGCTGGCAATGTTGGTGTATGTAATCCCTCACTGTCTCTCCTCTAAGGGAAGATCTTGTAGGGGAAATAGGAGAACCTCGTCTCAATAATCCAGTGAGAAAGTAAATATCCTCAACTAATATTGGGAGAGCACTTTGTACCCAATGTGAAAAGCCTACAATATTGTATCCCATGAATGACCTAGGAACTCCAATAGTTCCATATGATGCCTCATCCCTGATAATCTGAAGTATTTAAGCAACCTGCAATCCATGAGGGCTCTTGCTGTACCCGGATCATTTAGGGCAATCATATGTTGTTCTTCATTTCCTCTTTCTCGCCACGTAATCTTCATAAACCTTCATTTTCATGACAGTCATCCCTGAACATTGCTACATCAAGTTACATTTTGTCTCCAAAATCATTACTCTCGTTTCGCGATAAAGTTGTTTCCCATCGACATTAACTCGTCATCCAGGAAGTTAACATAGAAACATCTTTCCAGTACCTTGGAGCTTGCTACATCATTGGCAGGTTTCTTGCTTCCGAAACTTCAACCGAAATATTTCGTTTGGTGTTCGACATCAAATCATCTATTCACGCCTTGCAAATTGTGATACAGTGCCTTGAGAACCATTAACATCAAAGGTGGTTTCTCTCGCGTTTGTTAACAACTTACATCATTGGCTGGTAATCAAACGATGTCTTCACATGTTCGACTTCAGATTATATATTAGCATGGTTAGAATTGTACTTGAATGATCGAGTGAACGAGATAAGAAGACCCCAGATCTAGTTTCATCCATCTGGGCTGCGATTTCAGGAATTGTACACATCATCGGTATGATGGCTTTACATACAGATCGTCATCCGAACATGGGCCTATATCTATAGGTATGTCTATATCGGGAAACATTACGACGTAGATGAGTTTCTAAATTATGTACATGTTAAGATAGTTTATGTGCTGAGCATGGGTATGCCTCCCTCAGCAATTCATGTCTAAGATGTAAGATATCATGATGTAATGTATTGCAAATTGATGCAGGTCACCGTCCGCTTCAGATCCTACTTATCACATCGTAAAGAATCTCATCCAAAAATTATCATTATTTTGACTTCATGCTTTAGGGGGCAACTGTTACAGGTCAATTTGGGCATCATCCCCCAAGACCTGGTCAAATTGGGCATCATCCCCCAAGATCGATGAATAGGGTCTATCATCCCCAAATTGAGTTTCAATATGCCCTAAGTGAAGACATTCCATTGATGGCTTCAATTGTGAGATTTCCAAGGTTTGAAGTATATATTATATGACCCATTGACTCATCAACGTTCCTTTTCATGGGTCTAACTGCGTTGCAATGCACTTACCTCCATGCAAAGGTGCACTGCAATGCACTTCCCGACACTCAAGGGTGCGTTGGTCTCCTGGGAGCGAAATCATCATTGTTCCGGGAATCTCCACATGTCCAGTGTCCAGTGCCTACTAGAACAACTCATAGGTTTCATACTTCAAATACAAGTGTTCATCCATCACCTCTGAACTTGGAAACATGTTTCACCTATTATTAGAAATCCATTCAATTCCATTTATTAAGAAACTACCTTCAATTTCCCTATAAATTGAGCACTCATCTAAGTGTTAGGGAGGGAGAAATTTGTGTAATGTTATGTTGTTAGATTCTCAATTGATGAGAGCTGGAAGTACTATTGTGCTATTGAGATGATGCTTGTGATGAATACGGAATGAAGTTGGAGCAGGTTGACGATGAATCTATCTATTGGTTGTAATCTTCTCCTCCTACTTTCTTAATAAACATTTATGTTCATTTTCTCATATGTATGCTTATATCTTGTGAATTTCATTCTCAATTGTGTATGTATTCTCAGATCTAATAGGTTCGATTTGGTTAAGATAAGTAGATACTTGTATGTTTGTATGTTGTTTGTTGTTATCTGTCTTTGATTGCAGGAATCGATCTAGCAGATTTAGTTGGATTGAGAGCGACGACAACAATGACAGAAGGAGAAAGAGAGCGAAAGGATCACAAGTAGGTTTCTTTCCTTCCTGTCTATCTATTTTTCTTAGAGAAAATAATAGTTGTCTTTCTTCTATTGTTATGAGTGAAGGAACACCACACTCAGGGAATCTAGTTTATCTGTAGATTAGAATTTCGCGTAACAGCAAGAGAACTTAGCTTTCATTAAACATAGGCAAGATCCGACTAGGTTCGGGAGTTCCATGTATCACCTGACCATAGACATGGTTGAACCAAATATTTCTTTCAGCTAGTCACCCTCGTTCCATATTCTAAGCATGAATGTCGGATCTCATGGATAAACCAATCCAAAAACAATAAAGGGAATCCAAAGGTTAAACCACCTCCACCCTCACCATACCATGAGCTCACTTAAAACGGCACTAAGATCACAAAATCAAACCGAGATTGGAATACCTCTGTATCTCATCACCATCCTTGAGGAATTTTTTGTCTCCTTGTCTCTAGGCTTTACAATAATCCAAATCGGATCACTAAGCCCTTATCGAGACACTACCCTCAGGCTTTATCGTGTATCCCACCAAAACCAGTCAAGGGATTCCCAGGCCTTTGGGAATGAACCTGAGACCACCTTTGCCTTGGATTCTGAAACCATTTGGCAATTCCAAAGCTCAAAACTGAGAACAATCTCATCACACCATGGCTATCCTCAAAAGGCAAGCTAAGGTTGAAAACTACTGTCAAAACCCGACAAAACCATGTCATTGACAACAAAATAACCGAATACCAACATGCATATACCATGCATGTCAAAACCAGCTAGGAAATCATACATGTAAACTGTTACATGTAAGTATCATTATTGAAGTTGCTTGATCCTACTCTTCCTTGCATGATATTTATTTTCCTTTCCTTTCCTTATCATTCCTTTGCTTGCTTTTCCTTTTCTTGGTCCAATGTTGAAATGCTCCAAGAAATTTCTAAGTGTCTGAGAGTGTGAGAGAGAGAGAATAGAGAGAGAGAGAGAGCTCCAAAACTGAATTGACCAAAATCCGAACTAAAAAAAGGTTACCAACTGATCCTCAGAAGAATTTTGATCAATTAGACCTCTATTTTATTCATTTTCCATTATTTTCCTTCAATTTCCTCCTCACATGCAACTTGTGACCTTTCGCTTTCCTTTTCTCCTAATTTCCTTTATTTTCATAAATAAATGTGCCAAAAATACTTTTTGCCTTTTTAATGCCTTATCCATTGCCTTAGCCAATTTCCCTTTAGCCATAAACACATCCATTGATGCCCACTAAGATATCTTCTCCCAAAATTTAGCTTGGAATAAGTGTCCCTTAACCGTGGTCTTATTTTGCCTTTATTAACTTTTATTACATGAACTTTTAAGCAGAGCTTATTGCAATTTTCTTTCTTGTTTATATGTCTAAGGGCACGACATATTAAATAATTGCTAATATATTTTAATAGAGAATGAATCCTCACGAGGGTGATAATTAGATTTATGTCCTTAGGAGAAGAACCCAAGTAAAGATGTTGAATTATATAGTGAGAATCTTCTACAATTATTATTTTGCTCAGAGTAAGAGAGAAAACTTATTCAAGCCCTTAGACAACATTTCCACATTTTATTTTCGCTCTACAAAATCCGCTTCTAGGGTTTGTGCCTCACCCTCGAATGCCTTGCCTTCCAATGGCTCTCTCACAGGGGCGTGTAGGAGGCCTCTCCTACGTAGAGACAGTCACTTCCAAATCCAATCATGCTACCTCACACAAATTCAACAATTCCTCAACAGACAAACCACAACCAGAGGTGAACCCATCTAATATGATTAACAATGAAGTTTCAACTACTACCTCTGCTACTCTAGCAACAGATAATCCAAAAGATAATGGTTCCTGCCTTCCTTAGATAATCAAAGCTCCCCCCTAAAAAACCCATAAAAAAATAGGAGCAAAAATCAGATATGTGATAATTGATGTAGTAATATGCAAATTTATAGGTCTTTGGCCCTTAAAAAACCCTACTCAATTGGATCCAAAAGAATTGGACACTTAAAGTGGATCTCAACCTCGAGTTGGGGTCCAAGAGTTTCTTCATGACCATATTTAATAATATAGAGGATAGAGATCACATATTTCAGGGAGGACCATATTTCATGAATTCAGTTAGCTTATTCATGAAGTCATGGGTTCAAAGATTATACCCCAACAAAGAAGACTATTTCATGGCCCCAGTCTAGATCCGTATTTATTCTCTCTGTGACGATATTTGGGACATTGAAATATTACAAAGAATTGGTAATGGCACAAGGGATTTTGTCATGATCTTGGCTATCATAAAGCATGGTCAATACACTTCCTATGCTCGCCTTTGTACTCATATATACATATCAAAGCCCCTACCAACAAGTATTTAGTTGAGAAATGAAGATGAAACATGGGAACAACTAATAGATTATTAGAAAATCCCCTTTAGATGTAAAAGTTCCATGAATATGGATATCTATTCTGATAATTCCCAACAAAATACACAAGTAAATATGTCCTCAGATCAAGATGGGTCTATTAGGGTCACTAATAAAAGGAAGAAAATAAAAAAGGAACATATAATCTAACCTTGAAAAAATCACTGAGCCATAACTGGTACATATTCCTTTGGCAGTTGGAAGGAAATGAAAAAACTACTAAAGAAGAAAATCCAAAAATGGAAGAGATTTGGAAAAACGGTCAATGACCACCCCGACCAACAAAACATGCACATGCACACCTACTAACAAAGATTACTAGGAGGATCTAAAAATAACAGATAACACCCAAGACTTTTCTAATGCATAAGATTTCAAGGCAATGGACGTTCAAAATACTAACTTGCAATCTCTTGTAGAGGAATGAATAACACAAACCCAACAAACATTAATGGGGAGAAAGTTCAAATAATCAACAGAGCATACATATCAAATCAAAATCTAACTCTATATTAAGCTCATGAACCAAGGAATACCCCTACCGACAACTCCTCTTTTTCCTCTCATGGAATCAAAAGAAACACTCCCACGTATCAATTGAGTATTCAGAAAGAACCAAAGAAAAAAGGCAGAAAAGTAGTGGTCAATTATTATAAGACCTAGGGGAGGCAAGAGTGATAGGGGTTCTATATAACCTCGATGGAACAACTGAATCAAGTTTCACCTGGGGAGAGCAACGAACAATCAAGCTAAAGCTTTATCGCTTTGGCAAGGTTTGAATATCGTTGTCTCTAAAGGCATAAGTCATTTGATCATCATTGGTGATTCAATGGTTGTCATCTAAAAGTGTTAAAGGTTCTCCAGGAACAAACACCTCATAAACTCTGAAACTTATCCTATGCTTATAAGGATTATGACTCTCCTTAGCAAATTAGATGAATTTAAATTCTATCATGTAAAACAGGAGAATAACCATGAGGAAAAATTTCAATCCAATATTGGCGCTATATTGGAACAAGGAATATTGATCATCGATAATTCTAATCACATATGTCATCTCTCGTAAATGATCGTATTAATAAACCACCATTGGATAGTTGGAGTAAGGCAAGTATTAAAGAGCATCTATAAAACATGACTGAGATATGTCTCGGGGAAGGGCAGGAATTTATTGGGAGGTGGAGTAGGGAGCTGAGTGGTATTAACTACAATTGTAGGCTCATGAATCTACAAACCATGTTGAAGACCATGTGGAAGTCTTTCTGGATGGTATTAAATGTGAAGGCGGTATCGGTACACTCCCGCATCAGATTCGAGTGGTTTCATTTCATTTCGAATGTAATATGGCGTTGGCGGGGATAAATGATTGTGCCTTGTCTAATCTGCAAACGGGGAAGGATATTAAATGTGATAGGATATGTTGATCGACAAGAAACAAGGAATTATATTAAGGAATTGGGTGATGCAAATAAACCAAAGAATAATTCGGGTGTAGGGAAGGATAGCTCACAAAATGGCTTCTGAAAACCTTAATGGAAGTGGCGATAGTGCAGAGGAACAAGGAAACTCGAGTAATGAAAATGCGATGGCCATGGTAGAAAAGACAGGAAAGAATCACCTTGTAGGATTGGAAAGGATCTAGAGCTACTTCAGAAAGCCATAGAGCATCTGAACATTGGTATGATTAACTTGAAATATAAGGTGTATAGTATGGAGATAAAAGTGGAAACAACTATTGTTGGTGTGCTCAAGGAGGTCTTCGGGTTGGGTGAAATGCCCACTTCCATTTCTCAAGCTGAAGGGGAGGAATAAAAGGAGCGGCGCGAGTCAGAGCTGAACTTGGTTCCTGGACAATCTGTTGAAGTGGCCCAGGAGGACAAACCTATGGAAAATATGGAAATAAATGAGTAGTCATTCACTCCACAGTTTATATGTTTTGTTAAATTTTGTGGTGTCTTTTGGAGAAGATGTAGTATAAATGGTGTAAGTAGTGTAGTTATAAATAATAGGGGTAGTATCAAATACTCTTTGGATATTTGTTTTAAAATGTTTGAAATAGATAAGATTTTGAATGTAAGGGACCTAGCGTGTTACCATTTTTGATATATAAAAATGCTACATGTTTCCTTGAAAAAAAAATTACTAGAAGACCTAGGGGATTACTTGGTGAATACTGGTGGAACATCACTAATGGATGCCATCTTTCAATCCTCCTCTCAACATCATCAATAAAAGTCATCTCTTGGAATGCTAGGAGTCTTAATCGGAAATCCAATCAAATATTCCTAAAAAACAAAATCCACCAAGAACACCTTCACATCATGATGATTTAGGAAATGATGTGCTTTTTGAATCTTTGAACAAACTTTTAAAGAATGTTTGGATAAACTGTGATTATCTAGCCCATAATGCCTAACGAACATTAAGAGGTATTATTATAGCATGGAACCCTTCCTTGGTCACTCTTCAGGATTCCTTTTCTCTATTTGGAATCCTAACCTTCAAGCCATTGGTTTAGCTAGTTCAAGTTTCATAACCAATGTTCATGGCCCTAGTATGACTAATGGAAAAAATTATTCCTTCAAAAACTCGAAGAAGCCTCAAAGCTTATAGGGGAAAAGTTATAAATTATTGGTGGGGATCTTAACATGATAAAAAAATTCAATGAAAAGAAAGGTGGGACTCATAGACTTGATGAATAATTCCCCCTCTTTGTTGAATTTACTAGTAAGTCCAAACTTATAGATCTAAGCACGTGCAATGAATTTTTTTCAAAGGAAATTTTTTTCATTTCATTTCAAATTTTGAAAGAGGAACAAAATTACATTTTTTAGATGTTATCTGCATTCAGTAAGAGTAGTCTCTTGTCTTATATGCTTATGAAATTTTGAAAATATAAAAGAATCCTGAGAAGTAGAGTTGGCAGTAATCACTTAAATTGTCTTTCTTTCCTTTCTTTCTCCGAACCTTCTGCCACCCCCCTAGGTTTGGGCCAACAAGAACCATTGCCAAATCACTCATAGTTATCTCTAGTGGTTGTTCTTTATCTGAATCTGAACTTTCTAAAACATGAACTCTCTTTGTGCCCACTGCCCCACGCTCTTTTTGTGCCACATTTTTATTTGTTCTTGTTCATGGATCACTTTTGATTATGTACCATTATGCTTGTGGGTTGCATTGTCATTATTACCTCGTTCTTCTTGGTTTGGAGGGTTCTTTATGATTTTCCATTCTTCTTCCTCCATGAGGTAGGGATCAAAAGGTTGTCATCCATTTGTTTTGTGAGCTTGCCCCTTTTTGTTTTATGGGTGTTTAACACACATGATGACTTATACACCTAGAACAATAATCGAGGAGGCACATCTCAAATAGCTTCCAAGAATCGATAGATTCCTCGTAGTAGAGTCTCTCTATATTTTAGGCATCAAATTCAAGGCTTTATTCTCCCTTGCCATGGTTCGAATCACTAGCCCATAAAACTCTCTATGGATTGAATTGGCAGTCACAAGAACAAGCCCTTCAAATTCAAGGTTGTTTGGTTACGACACCTTGTTTTTCTCTCTAATGTAGAAAAATGGTGGAAATAATCATATCATTTTCCCATGACACTTATGTATTGATTCCAACAACAATTATGAAAATCAAGAATTGGAATATTGCATATTTTGGTAACATCCACAAAGAAAAACTAAGTTAGAACAAGAGATGGCTACCATCCAACAAGAAATAATATCAGATGGAAGATTTGAGAATTTGGAACATCAAGAAGCAGTCACTCACCTCTAGCTAGAGGAAATATTAAAGCAAGAGGAAATCCTCTAGAGACAAAAATCCCAAGTACAATGGCTTAGAGAGGGAGAAAAAACACTTCAATTCTTCCACAAATTTATGATAAACCATGGGAAAAGTAATATTATATCAAGCATAAAAAAATCCAATACCAAAAAGTGGAAAACCATGATGTAATAGCCTAGGAACTCATAAATCATTTCCAAGCCACACTCACATAAATAGTTCCAGACAAAAGGCATGTTATCGAGAAAATAATAGAGGACATGTCCAAACTTGTAATAGGGGAACAAAATGATATCCTTTTGAAGAACATCACCATGCAAGAAGTGGAAGTGGCTATTATGGAATGCCTAAATAAAATTCCCTAGGTATTGACGACTTTACCACTGATTTCTATAGGGATTGCTAGAAAATTCCATGGTATGATGTTTAGCAAGTAGTAGAAGACTCTAACCACTTCTCCTTTATCTTAATAGCCCTTGATGTTACCTTTATATATATATTATTCCTAAAAAAACATTGTGTTGATTCTCCTTTATATTCCAGGCCTATTTCCCTAGGTAATGTTATCTATAAATCATCTCCAAAATTATCACAAACCGACTAAAACTCGTTCTCCCCTCACTTATCTCTCTTGAGAAAATTTTTTATGTGTTGGACAAACCAATTATGGACAACATAATACTATCCCATGAACACATTCACTCACTTAATTCCATTAAGCTTCCAAGTATGCTCATCAAACTTGATATGTAAAAATCATTTTTCAAATTGAGCAGCTAATTTATTTTTCACATGCTCACTGCTTTTGGGTTTGCAGAAAGATGGATTCACTGGGTTGTTTCCCTAATTTGCAAAAATTTCTTGTCCATCCTAATTAATGGGTCTCCCTCTCCCATTTTTGTCCCCTCTAGGGGTATTAGGCAGGGAGACCCCATATCCCCTTATATCTTTCTCCTCGTGTTTGAAGGGCTGGGTAGATATATCAACTCATCCATATAGCTTGCTAAGCTAAAAGCTCTTCCTCTTGGTTCCCATGATCTCTCTTATTTGCACCAGTATTTTATGGATGATACTTTTATCTTGGGCTTCCCGTTTGTCAAAGAAGCCACTACCCTTAAAAATATCCTTCAATACTTCTATGATGATTTGGGAATTCCATTAACATGGAAAATTCTCAAATCTTCTTTTTTAATACCCTACTAGTTGTCCAAATTCATATATATTTTTTTCTTGGTTTCCAAAGTATCTCTCTTCCATCCAAATACATGGGATGTTGATTTTCTTAGTGCAGTAGAAATTAACACAACATTTCTGAAATTCTGATAATTTTTTTTTGGTAATTGAGGCTAAACTATATTAATTCGAAAATAAAACATTACATATGCTACAGGCTGAGTTGGTAAGCTGCGCTTAACCAATCCCAACATTTTTTGCTTTCATAGTTGCGCATGTATGGGGCTTCCTCCTTGGAGGAAACTAGCCCTGAAATAACATCTGACAGAAAATTACAAAATGTGCCATGGCACTTCTGTAAGTAGAGGTTCTATGATAATAACTGGCATAACAAAAAACTAAAAAAAACTTAGCTACCACACATTCATGGGGCTTTTGCATCATCCTCGGTGTCTGGGTCTTCCTCCTCGATACGGCAGGCATACTCCTGCGCTATGGCCTCCTCTTTAGCAGTAGGACGACACAGAGGCCTAGAAGCAGGTGTGCAGAGGATGGGAGCGACTGGGTACTTAACATCTGATACACGCTTCTAGGTGCCTTCCTAGTCCATTATCCATACATCGGTGTCTTCCCCTTCTACCTCCTGTGTCGGAAGAGGCTCGGTTTTGCGGTGCCTGGGGTGCTCTTGGTGCACATTGGTGGATTTCCTTGGTCCGCTTCTACCTATCTGCACTTCATGAGTAGGGGATTCCTCCTCCTGGTCGTGCGCAGGGCTCTGGGGGGCATCCCTGGCATGATTGTTGGTAAAGAAGCCCTCAAAGGGATCTGAACGGCTGTCGGGCCCTTGTTGGTAGCGTCCAGGGAATGCACCTCTTTGGCCTCCTCTGTTTGTTATTTGGCGCAGTCTCGAAGCCATGGAATAGTAAAGCAGAGGGTAGATGGGGGTCTGAGAGGTATGGAGAAGAGGCTCAGACTAGAGACAGGGAGTGCGCAGCGTGGTTTTATTAGACAAGGTGGTGCGCTGGTGAAGGTTGCGCAACTGGGGGAGATTAGTGATGAGAGCACACATTATGGAGAAACTAGCAGGGCAGAGGGAGTCGAGGTGAGGCACACGTTCAGGGAGGTGTGCAGTTGAGAGGATTCTTCGCAGTGCAGCTTCGGGGGAGAGGTTGTGCAACGGGCGAGGTGAATAGGAGGGCTGAAACAGAAACAGAGAAGCCAGAAGGAGCAAACTTTGAGTAACAATATGAGGAAGGGCCTCCCCTTTTGTAGGACTTTGGCACAATATTACATGTTGTGCATTATTATGACACGCTCGTAGATGCAAGCTGCGACATTTTTCATGTGGAAGCATGTGCTTTGAGTTATGGAAGAGTGTCATATCTGGTGAGCCCTGGTATTGCACCAAGAGTGCTGCAACTCCTAGGGGCTGCCCTATTTTAATTTATCAACCCAGGGTTTGTACAAAATTTGAGGTGACAGTGCTATATACACAATAGATGCATTATGTTCATGTCATCCTCTTCTGCTTTGTGAAAGGGTGTTATTTCTTAAATTATGAGAACAATTGGTAAGTAAATTGCTGGAAGGAAATGAAAGAAAGGAAATTAAACTAAAGTGCTGAAAAGAAATGACCAGATGAAACTAATTTAACTGGCAGAAAGGGAAATGAATGAAAAGAAACTAATCTAACTTGCTGAAAATAAATGGCAGAAAGGAAACTAATTCTAAACCACACTTAACTTGGAAAATTAGCTAAATGCATTCTACTTATCCTATAGTCTATCTAACATGCTTCTATCCATGCAACTAAGCTATCCACGACTTGATTCTACTTGAAAAGGGGTTGATTTGTAGCTTAAAGGGAAGAAAAGGGCTAAAGTGGCAAATTGAGGGCTTAGCGCATGAAAAAGGGCTTAGAAGTGGACAAAGAGGGTTAAAATCTTATAATATGGTAGAAATGGCTTTGGAGTAGACATAACTCAAAATTGCGATGGCAGAGTGCGATGGAGGGAAAAGTTGTGATGCGTGATGTCGCAATCGCAACTTCACAAGTTTAAAGGGATAGTGGTAAAGGTTAACGGAATGAACTAAAATGTGCGAAGTGCGATTTGTGACGCATGACGTGGCGGTGGGACTGACGGTTGGTTGTGATTTCGAAATATCGCAATCGCAAGAAAAAGCAGTACATGATTAAAGGTAAAAGCTAAAAGTTGTGGGTTGAGATCTGCGATGTGGTAAGTTCAACAAAGTGCCACGTGCGACGAGTGACATGGCAGAGTCATCGCATCGATGGAATAAGCGATAAGGCTTATGCGAAAAAGGTAAATGATGCAATTTAGGATTTCACAATATCGCAATCACAAGAATTGAGTGGTAAGCGTTAAAGGTAAAAGGTAGAGGTTGTGAGCTGCGAAGTGTGATTGCGATGTACGGTGGTGGGAGACTCGAGGAGCAAAGGCGGAGGTTGGTTTTTTTAGTAGTCTTGAATGATTTTTCACGTGTTTTGCATAAAAAAAAAGGTAAGGCGGGCATGAACGAAAAAAATAGAGAAATAAGGCTTCGAAGGGATTAAGTGCATTAGGCAAAGAAGAGGTAAGTACATTGTTAAGATGAGAAGAAAAGGAGGGGAATGGAGGCATAAGAGCAGTGCTCAAAAGTGAGACACACCTGTGGGTTCATGCACAGGAAACAGAAAGAAATGCAGGATGAAACAATGAAATAAAGACTTGGAATTGGTAATACAAATTCCTACCAAAACTTCAAACATAAAGCAATTTTGGCCTGTGGGAAGGTCTACCCTGCTCGAACCCTATTGACAGAGATGAGAGGGGGAGACTTGACCACAGTTTTTGGAGTTTTCACTCTATTTCACTATGCATAAGAAATTAAAACTACAGCAACACAAAAACTAAACATTAATGAAACTTATTAGAAGCATATCTAACTTAAATGGCAGAAGCAAAACTAGCTAAATGACAGAAAGAAAATGATAGGAATAGAAGAGAAGCTGAGGCAAATGGATTGGGCCCTAACCCACGAGCCTAGCCCTCTTAAACTTAAATCAGTCGAATGAAACCAGTCTGCTCATTTCATAAAAGAATAATTGCATACATCTCTGAAAGTTTGATCCCTGAATAAAACAAAAAGCTCAATAGCTCATAACAATATTTTTGAATGGAATCGAGACTAGAATAGACTAACTGACTAACTCTTCCTAGCTTTATCTCTGCTCTATTTATTCTATAGGGAAGCTACCAACAGCTCCCTAGAAAATGGTGATTGAGTATACTTGACTCCCAGTGAACAAGGATTCGGTGCACTCTTCTTTGAGTAGCTTGGATGCCTTTGGAATTCGAATTGCTGGAGGGAATCCTTGGGGATCCTTTGGATGCTTTTGGAATTCGAATTTCCGAAGAGAATCTTTGGGATCCTTCGGCTGCCTTTAAGGGTGGACAATCCTCCTATAATTCCTCTTTGTTGTCCCCTCTGAGTCTCTATGATAAAATCCTTATAAAAGTGATTAATAATTCCTGATTTTCTGTACTCAACCTTATATTAGGCACTCAGAGTATGTTAGCCTAAATCACCACTTATACTATCATCATAAAGCCAAATAATAATAAAAATGCAAGAAAAAGAGATCTAAGAAGGAAAAAAGGTGACTATTAATCCCTCCAAATATGTCTAATGGTGGAGCTCATCAATATCCATCTGGGAGCTCATTCAAATGATTACAGCTGAGAGGTACCACCGAGGGTGGTTGCTGGCTTTGCGTATCTGCATGATGCCTTGCCTCTGTCACCTCATGCAAATTATTGTAGATAGGTGGATCCACTTCAAGTGAAGGCCTACGTTGCAAATCTTCATCATCTCGAATGTGGGAGAGTCTGTTCTCAAACGTGCGTCCAATGTCACCTACATCCGGGGCTAAAATTCTGATAATTACTTTTGATGTAGATCTTCTTTTAAATTATTATAATATACCATTCAACAATTATACTTAAGAAATTCAACCATAAAGAACAATAAAATAGTAGAGATGAAAATGCACAAAAGAAGGCAATATTTACTCTAGAAAAACCCACCAAGGGGAAAAACCTAGCAACCTTTTTCAAGAGAGGAATTATTCTTATTCAATGAGAGACACACATAGACCTATGGTCGAACCTGGTCTTCCCCTCCAAGTCAAGCCACCCAATATTCCCTATAACTCGACTTGATTTGAGCTACCCTGGGTCAAATTTGGGCCTCTCAAAATATGTCCATAAACATCTACCTAGATTTTCGGTTTTGCACTACATATTTGTCCTGCATTATTGATTCATCTGGTACCATAGTTTTTCAGATACTATCGATTCATTCTGCACTACAAATTCGTCTGATACCATAGATTTATCCAATACTACCGATTTTTCCTAGAGTCCCAATTCATCATGCTCTATTGATTCGTGTGACACTACAGATTCGTCTTATACTTCTTCGTTGAGATGCATAGAATGCACGAGAGATTGAATGCCTGAGAGGAATAGGTTGAATTGATTTTATATAGTAATCTATCTAGGCCAAAGGGGTGTGACTTTAGTTAGGGTTGACTTGACTTGGAGGGAGGTCGACTTGAAAATTTTTGGAGCAAATAATTACATTTCAAAAATTAAAATTTTCATCTTTAAAAATCACAATGGGACTTTGACTCTCTTTTCTTTTTACTCTATAATTTATAAATACAAATACATCAAGTGACCAAATATACATTATGAAGACCGACCATGGTTACAAATTCAACACTCCCTCTTAACTTGGAAGGTATTCATAATCACTATCATTGGTGTTCTCAAGTTGACAAAATTCTCCAAAGAAAAGGTTGCACATCATCACCAACATCATCATTTACCATTAACATATTCTAGTGGCCATATTCGGGGCGGTACCAAACCCATGGCAATGTCATAAACATATTAAGCCTCACTCCTCTAGGGTGATTTGGTCCTCAAATTCCATGGCCTCTTCCTAGGCCAAAATGTTGAGATCCTCAATTAGCAAGCACTCACTCACCCTTCCTAGTGAGCACTTTGGACCAAGACCTCACTCCAACCTACCTGATGTGCGACCATGGTCTAGATGTAAAAAAGACCTCACTCCACCCTACCCAATGTCTGATCAGGGTCCAGATGCTGAAAGGAGTCACTCCACCCTATTAAGTGTGTGACTGGGGTCCATGACCTCACTCCACCACTCTCGGTGTGTGAGAAGGTTCCATGACCTTACTCCACCATTACTGGTGTATGATCAAGTTATAGATGTTGAAAGGACCTCATTCCATTCCTAGTGTGTGATCAGGGTCCATGACATCACTCCACCATTCTTCGTGTGTTATTAGGTGCTAAATGTTAAAGGACCTCACTTCACCCTAATGGGTTTGTGATCAAGGTCCATATGTTGAAGGACATCACTCCACCATTCTTGTTGTGTGATCAAGGTTCTCCTCTGAGAGGCACTCACTCAACCCTGCACGCTGAGCACTCTGGACCTCATGGACCGATTCTCCCTAATGAGAGACTATTCATTCATGCTACATACATATCAACACTCCCTCTCAACGAGAGGTGTAATCTCCATGAGCCCCAACTTGTCTTTGAAGTATACGTACTTATCTCTAAGCAGCGACTTCATCAAAACATCAGTTGTATGACCATCGATCAAGATGTACTCGAGCCTTATCGCTCTCCTCTTCACTATGTCACAAATGTAGTGGTACTTGATCTCAATATGCTTCGACTTGTCATGGAACACATGATTCTTTGAAATATTCACACAACTTTTATTATCATAGTGTATCACTGTTGGTTCCAACTCTTGGTAGAACAGTCTAGCAAAGAACTTTCAGAGCCATATTGTTTCGGTGCAAGCATCACAAGTTGTAATGTACTCTACTTCAGCAGTGCTAAGTGCAATCAACCTATACTTCTTGTTCATCCACAATACCATAGTGGATCCCAAACAAAACCATATTCTTGAGGTACTCTTCCTATCATCAACACTTATATCCCAATCAAAATCCATATATCCTTGAAGTTGTACATCCTTGTTTGCAACATATCTCAATCCATAGTTCACTGTACCACATAAATATCTCAAGATGTGCTTTGTTGCAATCCAATGATCATGCCTTGGTTTTACATGGAGATGGATCAAAGTATTAACAATAAAGCATATGTCTGGCCTAGTGTTAACCAAATACACCAATGAACCAATCAGTCGTCGATAATTAGATGGATCTACAAATTCAAAGTCAGAGCCTCTTGACTTCTTCAAGTTAGTCACCATGGGTGTTGCCGTGGATTTGAAATCAATCATTATGAAATTATGAAGGATCTTATTCACATAATTTCCTTGACTAAGGAAAAACTCACCAGGTTTCAACCAAAATTCCAATCCCAAGTAATAGTGCACCAACCCAAGATCCTTCATATTAAACTCGAAAGCCAATTTCTTCTTGCATTGAGTGAAAAGAGGCTGAACACCTGTCAGAAACAAGTCATAAAAATAGAATAATAAAATCACAGGTGCATTCTTCACAACCCTAAAGTAAAGGTCTAGATCATCATCGCTCTTGGTAAATCCCAATCTCATCAAATAACCTTCAATGCGAGCATACCAAGCTCTTAGAGCTTACTTGAGTCCATACATGGGCTTCTTTCACCTGTAAACATGAGATTCCTTTCCATGTACCTCAAATCCTCGAGGTTTCTCTATGTACACCTATTCCTTAGTCACGCCATTGAGGAAACCAATTTTCACATCCATCTGGTGTAATTTCCATCCCAAAAAAGCAACAAGAGAAATGATGGATCAAATGGTGGTGTACTTGATAATTGGAGCAAAGGTCTCATCATAGTTTTCTACCTCTTTCTAGGACAACTCTCTAGCCACGAACTACGCCTTGTATTTGTAAATGATTCCATATACAACATGCTTGATCTTGTATATTCACTTGGAAGTCACCACTGACTTCCCTCGAGGTCTTCGAAAAATATCCCAGACATCATTTTTCATAATGGATTGATGCTCTTCATTCATAGCCTCCTTCTATAATTTTTGGCTAGCTACTTCTTCGTAAGTGTAAGGTTCTACATCTACAAGGTTAGTCATAAAAATCACATAACTAGAGTACATTTTAGGTTTCTTTTCTAGATGTGCCATCAAGAGCTGCATGTCTTTTTTATTCTTCCAATGTAGATCTAAGCCATACTAGTCTCTTCCTAATTTCTTGTAATAACTGGTTATATTGATTCACAAGGCCCTTCTAGCTACTTATAACATTCTGTAGAACTCAAACTTTCTCCTTTCATAGCCTCATGCTTTACTTCATAGGATTCCATGGAAACTTCCTTATACCTCCAAAATGCGACCTTCTCAACAAAGGTGACATCTTGGTTGACCTCAATCCATCATTGCTTTGGAATATAAATTGTATAGGCCTTTGATGATTCATTGTAACTAGGTTGCTCCCTATGTCAGTGATGCTATCAACTATCAAGCCAAGATCTGTCATCTTCAATTGTGAGGTCTACTCCCTTTGAAGCCAGAAACAAGGGTTCTTGGGAAAGTCTTGAATTCTTCCTCTAGAGTAAATCCTTTGATCAATTCAACTCCCTCTATTACATAAGCTCCTTTTATTTTGCTAGAAAAACAAGAAATATAGGATCGACCTTGATCCATCAATCCCAGAAGAGTCTGAAAATGCCTCGTATAATACTTCTTCATGTACCTCACCAGCTTGAGGTAACCCTTATGCATACTTATTTCATCGAGGAAGATGATATTTAGATCCATCTAATGTAGTTTTTAACAAAATTCATAAATAAATATCAACATAATTGTACGAGACAAGATGTCCCTTCATCGACTTCTTCCTGAGCTAATCCTTTTCTCTGCACTTCTTAATCTTACTTTGTTTTGGAAGTCATCACTTAGTTATTTTCATCATTCCTCATTCAGGTTGATTTGTCTCCTCCATTTGAGCTTAGATCCAAGTGGGATAATATCTCTCAATATAAGTCCTCTTGTCACAAGCTTTGTTCTTCCATCCATTTTATCTACTTATGGAGCTTTGGCAGTCTTCATTATGTACATACAATCCTCACTAGGAGGCCAAGGAAGAACAATCACAACCAAGCAAAGAATTCAAGGATAAGAGATTATCTAATCAATAATGACAATAATAATAATCATAAAGGTGAGATATAATATACTTAACTTTTGAGAAATATAGTGGAATGTCAACTTCCTCTTTATTTTAGCTTCCTTGCATCCATTGCCACCTTTATCATCCTTGCCCTTATCATGATTTTATTCTTTCATTGTTAGGGTCAGGGTTTCTTCTTTTAGCATAAATGTCTATTCATAAGGTTTTGTCCATGAACTCTAGGCTTTCTTCTCTTTCCCTGCAACATTACTCGTTCTACAACCTTCCCTGTTACAATATCTAAGATTAATTTTCTAATATCTGAAGTTTGACACCCCTTCCAACTTGTTCTCAAATTTCATAGAAGAAGCCATGGATGCAAATAAACAAGAAGGACTTCAATAGGGTGACCTTATAGGGTTTCTTCAAAGGTGATCTCAATGTTCCTTTCTTCACCAAAGCTCTGGTACCATGTTGATTTTCTCAGTGCAATATAAATTAGCACAATATTTGTGAAATTATAATAATTAATTTTGATGTAGATCTTCTTTTAAATTATTTAAATATATTATTCAACAATTATACTTCAAAAATTAAACTATGAAGAACATAAACAATAGTGATTACAAGGCACAAAAGAATGCAAGATTTACCCTAGGAAAACCCACGAAGGGAAAAAACCCAATGACCTTTTCAATAGAGAAATTGTTATTGTTCAAAGAGACACACACCTAGACCTATAGTCAAACTTGGTCTTCCCCTAAAATTCAAGCCACCCAATCTTCCCTACAACTTGACCTGATCTGATTTGCCTTAAGCCGAATTTTGACCTCTCAAAATATGCCCACAAACTTGACACTACTACCTAGAACAATCTACTTATAATTTTGTGTCTACAATATAGATTCATCCTGCACTACTGATTCATCTTGCATTATCGATTCGTCTGGAGCTACAATTTTTTTTTGGTACATCAGATTCGCCTGGTACCATAGATTCATCTAGTACCACATATTCTTCTGGTACCACAGATTCATCATGCACTACTAATTTTTCCCGAACAACCAATTCGTCTAACATTATATATTCGTCTAATACCTCAAATTCATCTGATACCATAGATTCATCCAGTGCCACAAATTTGTCTCGTACCACAGATTCATCCTTTACTATCGATTCATCTTGCACTATAGATTCATCATGCACTACAAATTCATCCAGGTCTATTGATTCATCTCGCACTACAAATTCTTCCAATACCACAAATTCATGTGGTACTACCAATTCATCCTGCACTACTGATTCATCCGACACGACAAATTCGTCGTGCACTTTTTCGCTAAGATGCTCAAAATGTGTGAGAGATAAAATGACCAAGAGGAGGAGGTTGAATTACCTTTATATACTGACCTGTCTAGGCATAATAGGTGTGAATTTAGCCAAAGTTGAATTGAATTGGAGGGAGGTCGACTTGACAACTTTGCAGCCAAAAATTACATTTCAAAAATTCATATTTTCATCTTTAAAGTCGTATTGGGACTTTGACTCAAACTAAATTTTCTTTCGACTCTATAATTTATAAATACAAATACATCAAGTGACCAAATATACATTATGAAGACCAACCATGGCTACAAATTCAACATGGGAGCTCCTTTAACCATAAATACTCTCAGACAAAAAGTATGGGAAAATATTCTTCTTAAATTTGAAGCCAAACTTTCTTGTTAGATTTTGAAATCGTTCAATCTAGCCAGTCACTTGATCTTGCTCAAATAATTCCTTCAATCCCTCCTCGCCTATTTTCTTTTGAAAATGGCAACCCTCAAAGCCATCCTAAATACAATCATAAATATTCAACAGATCTTCCTTTGGTGGGGTGCCAAAATAGACCGAAAATGGGCTCTAGTTGCATGGGACAAAACATTTCCTCTTAAAAAAGGAGGAGGTATTGGTATCTGCAATCCAAATGTACTCAATAAAGCCTTTAGTGTTAAAACATAATGGAGATGGATAAAAAATCCGAAGGATTTATGGAGCAAGATGTGGAAACATAAGTATGCCCCTAATACCTAGGAATCTCATCTCATAAAAATATCAGACAACAATAGGGGTTCTCATATCTAAAATTTTGCTTGGATTAACAAAGATCTTGTCTAGGAGCATATTTTTGGGAAATCATAAACAAGAACAATGCATTGTTTTAGGATGGGGCATTGGTGCCCAATATTTGCTCAGAATGAACAACTTTTCCCAATCAAGGACTCCCTCATCTCCAAAGGCCAAATATTAGTTACACATTATTGAGAGTCATCCCCATACAATTCCAACTGTTATAATTGGATGTAATGTGAAGAATGGATTAAGCCTCCCTGCCAAAACAAAAGCATTATTGTCAAGCAATAATTAAAAAATAAAATAATTTTGGTTCAAGAGGGCACAATATTCTTCATTGAGGTTATCATTCTTCATGAAATTTTTACCTCTTAGAAGCTTGGAGTCTTCTCACAAGAAATAACAATGAGGATGATCAACAAAAATGGCATTAAATATGGAATCTCAAACATTGGCCCAAAATCACTCTTTTTATGTGGCTTCTTGTATGGAATAAAACATTGACATGGGACAAACTTCTAAGTCGTAGTTTTCAGAGCCCCTCAATATGTCTTTGTTTCTTCATAAAATGTAAACCATATTCTTAATAGTTGTAGCTTATATGCTTCAATCTAGGACCAACTTGTTATGTTATTTCTATAGACTTACATAATACAAAATAATGTCCTCTCCACTTTACAAATTTTGCGCGACTTTCCTTTTACTAATCCCATCGTCAATAGAACATGGAAACTCATCCTAAGATTCGTCCTATCAGAGATTTGGAAGGTGTGTAACATATGAGCATTTAATAATAGCGGGGCCTTCATAGACTCTATTTTACAATTTATCCTTAATAAAACAAGGGAAACAATTTATTCTCTTCCTTGGTGACCCAGGTGGATATTGGTGGCCAATCGCCTATTCCACCTAGACCTCCAGTTGGTTTCATCAGTTTCCTTAATTATAGCACAATTTACTATTTTTAGTAGTATTTCGGGTCGTGCACTTCCATAACTATTTCCCCCCCCTAAATAGTGTTTTTTGAGGTCCATAGCAGGCCCATAGCCATAGGAAATAGCCTACCACAAATCCTATAGTACTCGGATATATATTTCTAATGAGGTATCATACACGCCAAACATAGATCATATTACCAAGTTATGACCCTGGGAAGTTGGTTTCCCAACTAACCCCAATGGGGCCCACAAACTCTTGGAGTTCCATCTCGTAGGGTTAGGTTTTTTTTGGTTGTTTAGGGTTTCCCCTTATTGCTCAATAATAAAAAGGCCCTTGAGCCTCATTATAACACATTTCAGAGGCATGTAGTCGCCACATCTCTTCTCAGAGATAAGCTACCATCACCTGATCTAGTTTATTTCCATTCTGCATGTAAGCATCTTTCAGTTCTTTGATATTAATGAAATGAAGATTTATTTCTACTGCATCTTTGTGTTTATGTTTATATTTGTATTTTGTTGGGTTGCTGCATAAGTTTGTATCACTTGGTCCTCGAAATATCGGGAATGCAATCAACCTGAAAAATTAATTCTAACCAAAACAGGTATCTCCCTCTATTCCTTATGGCATACTCCCTCTATTCACAATTTCTAACCTTCCTCCTGGTCCCCTCCCTTCAGAGGACTTCATTATAATCAACTTCAACGGGGCCTCGAAAGGAAATCTAGGCCAAACTAGTCATGGTGCAATCTTTCGTAACAATAATGAGAATATTATACATATTTATGTAGGTGCCATAGCCCTCAACACTAATCATGTTGTTGAAATATGGGCACTAAAGTAAAGTATCTCAATTTCTATCTGCAAATAATTTCACAAGATTTTTATTGAAGGATATTCCAAGACCATTATCAATATCTTCAGCAAAATCCAATGTGGATGATATCCTTCCAAAGTCTTTGAGAGTTGGAGGTTGGAAGCTTGAATAGGTAATACTGCAAAACTCTTAGCAAAAATTATAGCTCCCCTCCTCTACCATGCTTGCAAAGAAGGAAATAAACGTGTTGACAAGCTAGCCAATTTCGGTCTCGGTATAACAACTCATCCCCTCAACTTGGATAAGAGTGAGGACATTCCAGAATCCGTTCAAACTCACTATCATTATCTAGCTCTACGAAGGACCTTATCCCCCGAGGAGGGTGCTTAGAAGAATATGATTCCATTCACATGAAAAGGGGTTGTGAATCCCACTATACTTTGGCATATTGCATGTGCTTCCCTCACTTCATCGATCATGGCACAAAGTCAACATAAGGTGAAATGTCATTTGAATATTGCAGACCGCATAGGGAGGTGAAAGATGAATCAGTAGGATAATTCTATCAGATTGGAAAAGCTGCAGGAAAAATTGACAGTATAAACTACAAGTTGAAAATTCTATCCAGGAAATCAACCAACATATCCTTCTCCTTAGATGAGGATATTGACCAACTTGTGAGGATGCCAAGAGATTTTGCACAATAGTTTTTATGACTCGCTAGTTTTTTGCTTGTAGCACTAGTAGTATTTTTTTATCTTTTCATGTTAATGTATGTGAAGGTATGTCACAAACGACTTGTTTTTATAAGTTTTTATTTACAAGATTCTCTATTTGGATGAGATCTTAGCAGGCTCAAGATTCTTAACTTATATTACTAGTCTAGATTCCCTTTTGGCAAACCGATAGCAAAATTTTTTGGTCTATGTAATCCTCATTTGACGTATTGTAAAGTGCCTACTAAAAAAAAATATGTTGATGCCCTTGGAGAAGAGCATAACCCTTGAGTAATTATTTGAATCACACTATAGACTCTGAGAATATGATGATTCTACTTGTCCTCTGGGGCGAATGATCACCCCCCTCCCCATGGTCCTGCTACCTTTTTTCTTGACTTAACATGTTATGAAGATTGTTAGTGTTACAAATATTGTATAATTGAAACTTGTCTTGCACATACAAAAGGTGTTTTAAGAGAAATCAATTTTATCCCTACTTTATTGGCATCACAATTATTTTTTCCTATGGTGTTTTTGTCCAACACCCAATTTCACTATGAAACTTGTGAGAGTTCATTTTCATTTTAGCAATGATATTTCTTCTCTAAGCTAACAATATAAGAAATATCATTTTGATCTTATAACTTGGGTTAATGATCTTTTTATAATACACCAACTTTATCTTATCCTCTATTTCTTCATCACACCATATATTTTCTTTAAATCTATTTGTGATAGTGCTTTTAATAATATTGGCATTTTAAAGGATTTCCCCCTCTTGAACATTCTTATAGTGGTTTAGCAAGTAAATAACATTTTGATGCTATCTTATCTTAAGCCTTGAGTGATTTTTCTTGGATTTCAAAGCAATGATAAGAATGTTTATATCATTCATGTTAAGTATCTGATGCTTATATATAAGTCACCTAATCATGATCTTATTCTCAATGGTGAAGCGCAACCTCTGACAACAATATATACCCAAGGCTACCAACTTTAATTATCAACCCAGGGTTCATACAAACTTAACAGGTGACAGTTATATATGCACAGTAGGTCAAATTCTACTCATGCCACCTTCAAACAATGAATTGGGTCTAGGCATACAAAGACCACTTTTTCAGATAGCTCAAGGAAGGGAATTGCATGAAAATAGAAAGAGTTATATTCCAACTGCAGGAATAAAACCACTATTCTACTTGAAAAAATGAAAATGCTATTCATCCAAATATAAAGTCTAACTCTAGTTGCGGGAATGTAAAGACCGTGCTAATTGAAAAAATGAAAAATAATAATCTACTTGTAGAATGTAAGCTCTATGCTACTTAAAAAAATGTGAATCAATAGTCTAATTGCAGAATGTAAAAAGTTGCTTTGAAAAGGAAATTAACTTGTGCAAATACAACACTTGTAACTAAAACCCTGAGAAAGCATGATTTCAAGAATCGATCCTACTTTAATTTGCATCTATGAATCACTCTTTTTATCATTGTTTTCAAAGAAACTTAACTTTAGTGGCCGAGTCCATGTGCATTTCATAAGAAAACCATCATTACCATTCCAATTTGGAAATCTATCCTCTAATCCTAATTGCATAATTGTACTTGCCGCGAAGAAAAGCCAAGCCTCAAGTGGTCTTTGGTCCTCCTCAATCTTGGATTCAAATCCTGGGGGTCATTATTCAAGCCTAAGAGGCAAAAAAAAAACTTTTAGAGAAAATATGGTCAAGTTTGGACAATGCTACATGATTGCTACATGATGCCACATGATTGCCTTGTTTTGCTAGAGTATTGGATATGTGAGCATCCTGAGGGTGGAAAAGGTGTTTTGAAGGTGGGAAAGGGTAGATGAGAGTGTATGAAGGCTATATGAGGCCTTTTCCAAGCCTAGCACATATCATAGGCCCATATTTCACAAAACAAAATACACTCAATGTACTTCAATGACCTAGAAATACTGTTTCGGTGTCAAAGTTTGAAGAGCAATGTGAGATGTAAAAGAAGAGGTTTGTGATGACAAGAGAGATGTAGGATGAGTTGTTAAACCCTACAAGACACTGATAGTATCTACATACGAACAAAAAATTCCTTTTTGTACTTGAAAATAATGCCAAACTAATGATCAAACTGCAGCCAAATGAAACATACAAGAAAGGATGAGTTGAATTTTATTTCATCAAAAGTCAATCTATCTTGTAGCACACATCTAACCTGCACACATGAAATCTTGAATAAGAATGCGATTTAACTCCTAGATATGTATAAATTGAGTATGTAAAATAGTAATGATCTAAAGTCTAGCAATCTGCAAAGGAAAGAACCACATATTGTTGGCTTACTATTGTAGAATCTTTAACAACACTTCCCACAAGAGAGGTGATAACCATAACTGCAATAACAATTTTTGTGTGTAAACTTCTACTAAGAAAGAAAGAGATGATGCTACTAAAATTAATTCATAGATAAGATACACGAAGAGAGACTAGAGCCTTTAGGTTGGGCCCTAACCCAAGGGGACTTATCCCTCTAAAACAAACTCAGACGTAAGAGAACAATAAACTTTTCATTGACATAAAATAAAGTTCAAGTACATCATGCAAAGGAAAATGAAAATGAGAGCACCAAGCTCTTAGCTTTTAGTAGCTCCTCCTTGTTCAAAAAAATTGTGTCCTGTTGAGGCCTTAACCTTGTTTATTTATACAAATATGGCCGAGGGGAAACCTCCTTGGAAAGAGGATTGCTTCCCTCCAAAATATTGAAAAAAGTGGATCTAGTTCCCTTAGATCCTCGCAACTACTTGAGTGCATTGGATGTTAGTAGATTTTGAGTTGTAGATGAGTGATTTTAGGGATCAAGTTGAGTTGAAGGAGCGTAAATGCAGGGGGAAAGCCTCCTAAATCCCCTCCAGCTGCCTCCAATGTGCCTCTGCATAGTAAATGCACTCAAGAGCTCTCTTTTTCCTACACATTAACCAAATTATGCAAAAAGTATGACAGACATCCTTTATTATTCCTATTAAGCACATTATAGTCGAAAAAGATGTTAATTAATGTGAGTAAAGAAGAAATTATAGGTTGGAGGATAGAAAAATGGGCCTTTTAATATACCCATTGATGGGGCTAATCGGTATTAACCACGTTATGCAACCCACATATATTTTTTGTATTGGGGGCCTTTATGTTGTTATGCGAAGGTCCCGAGGTCAAGCCTATGGGCCTCCCATTTTTGATATAAAAAATTTTAATAGATATTTAGTATAAAAATTCTCAATTTTTTTCAAAACTATCTGTCCTTGGTCCAATTGTCAAGTCATTGGCTGATCTCTGCCAAGGTCAGGGGTTCAAGCCTTAGGGCCTACAACAAATTTTTACCATGAACCCTTATGTACTATTTCGAGGTGCCATATGACACCCTTTGATTGGATCACATGGTACGCTCCCATTGGCCACTAGCATACCCAGTAAATGCCTAGCTCAGTGCCACGTCAACCACTGCTTACTTGCCACGTGTCCTCAACCTACCACATCAACTTGTGGGCTTTCCATGTTACTGTACGGATTTCCACATCAAATTCCTATAGTTCCACATGGTGCTTCCCGGTGCTGCCATGTGGAAACCTTGAATATTCTCTTTTTATTGTTTGGTATAAACTTTAGAACCTCATATCTTTCACATACACACTATGTTAGACACAATTCAAGTTGAGTCGGAATTGTCTCGTCGAGCTCTTTCACATGGAAATATTTCCATAAAATTTTGAGCACTTTGATTTTTGAGGTTTCCTAGAGTATTTTGGATCAGTTACTTGTATCTATGAATGTTCATAATGTATTTCACATTTCATTATCTAAAAATTATGTACGTGCCTTTAACCATGTTATTGATTAGAATAAGATCTACATTGAGCTCGAAGGTGACTTTAAGGTAGATTTTGTGTTGCATCTTTCACCCAAAAAGTCAAGGAGATCTAGAACAAATTCATAGGCTCGATAAAGGTCCAGTGGAGCTATTATAGTCGTGAAGATGATGATTCTATAAGGAACGAATATAGTTAGTTGTTTTGAAATTTTGTTGTATATATTATAAAAATGTGTGTTACTGTTGTATAGTTTTTTCATTTATGATAGTGCAAAAATAAGGGTGAGGGGAATGTAATACCCTTGATGTTGTAAGGTACTTGTACATATCAGTTATATAGGCTAGTGAGCCTAAAGGTATGGTAAAGGGACAATGTATGTAATTTAATTGATGTAACTCATATTATTAATTAAATACATGGTTGGTTGTGTGACAAAGGGATGAAAAAGAGTGTGACAACACAAGAGAGGGAATGAGAGGAGGCTAAGGGGGCCCAAAGGGGCTCAAAACAAAGTCATGAGATAAGATCATATTTTATTATATTCCAAAGTACCTTAACCTTATAGAATATAATCCATGGGAATTGTGCAAGTAATTGGAAAATACTTCCCCGGTGTTAAGTTAGAGGCACACATACAGAAGTGTTGCCTTTGTTTGTCGGGGACACATCCATCCATTATTCCATTCTAAGCTACCAAAATTTATATGGACATCTATATTAGATTGTCAGTCCTTAGACAATCACAAAGTCCAATACCAAAGACATGAGTTGTAAACATTATCCTTGATGATGTGTACAAGAGAATGGCAGTGAGTCTTTTTCGCCATTTTCATATCTTGTCTCACCTACTTAATTTTCAACATGGTATCAAAGCCATGACTAACGAGCTTATGAGAGGTTCATTGTGAGTATTTGAATTGTTGTTCTTGATGTTTGATGATGATGCTAGTGGCATCATGATGTCTAGGATGTCATTTGTGCCTTGGTACTCAATTCTGTTCATGTTATTGTTGTTTCCACTAAGTAATTGCTCAATGCAGGCCTCATCTTGGTTCATGGGTTCTTACTTGCTTGCACTATTGAATACATTTTCTTTGTATAATTTCTACAATTCATGGAAATAAGGGAATGTATTTGCATCTTCTAATTGTTTTTTGTTTCTTTAACTTTATTGTAGTACTTGTTAACATTTTCCCAGTTCTCTTTGCAACTCTTGGCACTATCACTATAGTCGGGGAGGGCCATTCCAACAAATATTTCTTACCACAATGAATTTAGGGGAGTCAAATTTTGTATAGATTTACAATTTTGTGTGCATATTAGGAACTCATACAAAGAAGAACTTAGAAATCCAATTGTGGTGATAAGATCAGAGCCAACATAATTTCAAAGGAGCTAGAAAGATGAGAATAATATTGCAATGTTTTCAAGAATATATCTAGATAAAAAGAAAGGGATTTGGATACCCAATATAACTCCAAGAAGATTCAAACCACACCATGAAGCTTCTAGCCATAGATCTTGATGAGAATAGATATGCAATTGTGGAGATGACTGGCCACGTGCTAATAAAAAAACTTCGTAGGTCACACACATTGAAGTGGGGTTCATTTGCAAATTTTCCCCATCTACACTTTCATGTTCAAGTTTTCACACTGTCACTAAACTGATTTGAATTTTAATATCCCACACAAGATAACTAGAAGAGGAGCCCACACAAAATGAGTTGCACCTATGGCCCATGCATTGCTAGAATGCACTAGAAATAAGCCCATTATTCTACTATATGAGAAATATATATATATTTTTATTGCCAATAGGTGATCTAGCATGCCCACATGTTTTATATATAGTTGGAAAATTTAAAAAAGATTGCCACTAAGAAGATTTGAATATGGACAAAGAAAATTCATCTAACATGCTTAATCACTTCCATTGGCAAATCCTAGGTTCGTGGTTTGATTCCAAAATGTCAACAAAATATATGGGTGTATAATAAAGTGAAGAGTTAGATTAGTATATTAAAAGTTTTTTTAATATTATGTCATTGAATAAAAACATTTTTGGGAGTTGAAGAGCTGGTAAAATCTTGGTAGCCATGAAAAAATTGAAGACTTGTCAAAGTGTTTCCAAGGAGAAAGTATGTTGTAATTTTCTTTCTCAATATTGTTGTACTCTCAAGAAAGAAATCCATAATAAAATCACAACTTTTTCTCCCTATCCTAGGCCACCTAAAACTGGAATAAGGGGGTCAAGGTACTATATGTGAGTGTTATTTTGATGCTTATGCCACTACACTTCTAAAATTCTAGACATTGTAATCATACTTTACGGTGAATGATTGGTAGTACCCAACACGCTAAAGTGACATAAAATCAAGCAAGCATGATGAATATACATAAATAAAGTGAGAGTGACACATAAGCCTATAATTAAGTGAGAAAGTACAAGCAAACATATTAACAAAAAAATTGTTAAACGAGGAAAACATTTACAAATATATCTCAGTAAATCAAGGATTTACAATAATACAACCATGAATTACAAGATCATATTAAAGTATTTGAGTGGAACTTACATAACAAACAAATAATAATTGATCAAATGGCTTATACACTACATCCAAAGAATCATATTCAAAGTGTTTTAGATATGAATGATCCATTGATTGATGCACTTCACCTAAAATTAAGAGAAAAATAGATCAAGTTGATGATATGCTTGATGCAAAATATATAGCAATGCTAGATGCAATTTGTGACATAAAAGATCTCATCCAAATAATAAATGTAATATGTGATACAAATGAACTCATCTAGAAGGTTGATGAAAGTTGTGACAAAATGGAGCTAGACTAGAGAAAATTGATGCATCTCTACCTTATCCAAAACTTTGATGTAGCATGTTACATATATGAAATAATGACAAAATTTGATGCAAAGTTATGATACCCAAGACATAATATAAGTTATTGATGCTCAGTGTGACACATAATACTTGATGTAATCAATGAATAAACCACAAAATAACACCAACAAAAATAGAAAAAAACTACTATGAAGAAGAAAAGAACAACAAAATTGCCTTTCTATGATGTTTTTTGACCTTGGGAAGAGATATCATTAAAAAAAAAACTGATGTGGCTTGGGCTATGAAAAATGAAACAACTTGAATATTCTGGATTACTCCAAAATATTTAAAACAAATACCATCATTGTCAAAGAGTTAATCACATGGAGACTTAGTGTTTTGATCTCCATCTTGTCTTCATTGTGGGAAGACCAATCACTTATTAGAAAAATGTCAAAAGCAGGTAGGCTAAAAAGAAAATCAATCATGTGTGGATAAATTATTGGAGATTGAATCTACAAGTTAAATAACTACATTTGTCTTATTACCTAGTAAAAAATAGGTCAATACCTAAATAAAATAATAATCAAATATGCTACTCTTCACACCTAAAGAGGTGGAGCACAATGATAACATAAACTCTCCTACACCTTTAATGGGGGGAATAAATTGATGAAATGAAGATGGTTAGTGGTAAGCCAATAACCACCACATTATTCAAATTAAGTTGAATTGGTTAGTGGTAAACCATAAACCAGGAGTTTTCATGGAAGGTGGTCAGTGGTTAACCAATGAAATACCACCTAAATAATCCAAATCCCTAGCTTGGATACTTTCCAAAATGAACTATTAAAAAACTTCTCACCATACACTTGACATGGGAGAATATTAGATATCAGGCTTCAAGATTTGAAGTAAATCATTCATTATTCAGGAATTCCAACATAGCATCTAGTCTCCTTAACAAAAATAATTTCAATTATTCACTGGGAATGGTTAGACATAATAATTGTTCACTTCCAGACATCTATAAATTGACCTTTTTTTTTCTTTTTTCTTTTTCATATATTATCGAAAGTTTCAAATAGATGATAACAAAAGTTATTGATAAAGCCATTCATACTTATGTTTGTGTGTGTGTGTGGAGAGGGGGGGGTGTTAGACTATGAGTCCCTAGATAATAAAAAAAATTCGAGACCTCATAGACATGAGTTGTAAACATTATCTGTCATGAGGTGTTGTCATGATCCATTGATGAGTTGTCAATGAGATCTAGATCTAGAATGATCCAATTGATGCACTATAAATTCATATCATAAATCAATACAATGCGTAAGAGTGAACAGCATTAATCCTTTTTTGATATTTTCTTGTCTTCTATCACCCACCTAATTCTTAGCACTTAGTAGCAAAACATGAAAGACAAATGAAATACATATGTAACTAATGTAAAATTTCCATAGAAGCATCTTGGTATAAATATTTTCCTAGCCTTATTTCACTTTAGCCTTGGTATAAGGATTTAATATGAGGGAATGTAGTGGCAGACAAAGGGGAACCATTCTTTGGTTGTGAGGGACGAGGGGGATGATAGATATAATAATTATAATGGTTGGTTGAGTGATAAACTTGAGTATCAGTGGGATTTTAGTCTAAGAGAAGATGCATAATTTTAAATTTTGATGTCATAACCCTAGATTAGGATGGGCTATCAAGAGACCTAGAACAATAGTTCCTAAGATTGGGAGGAATGTCCTTATTCAAGAAACAATTTATGCTTTTCTTAAAAATAAGAGTGTTCTCTTATGCATTGTTCAATGTGATTAACTATGTGTAATTTCTATTTAAACATGTTTCTTTTATCATAATGTGTACGATGCATTATTTATCTCTGTTAATTATACTTAAATTATGGATGGTAGTATATTTTTTTAGGTTTGCATTATGGTTCATATGTAAGGAATAGCTAAGAAATGATATCAAAATTATAATTATGGAAATTGAAAGCTAGATTACATTAAGGAATTTGTAATTTATTGTATTAGAGTTAGTTTTTGGTAGTGTAACCCAAAACAAGGATGTTTGGTTACATTACAGAGCAATAATGTGCTTCAGGTGGGTACATGGGAACATTACATATGTCATATCATTGCACCATGCATCCTAAATTTTCCAATAATTCAAACATGGTACTTTTATCATATGTTGGAAATGGGAATTATTGGCTTGGTGTGTCTTTCTATCGATAGAATTATCCTCTCACGAGTTCATGTTATCCAGTAGAATAATAACCCAAAAAACAAATTTTGTGAGTTTATATCAAACACGTGACATTTAAATCTTTGGTATAAAACTATTGCAATTAAGTTATTCTTGCTGTTTTAAATTGATAGGTATGATGATCACTATTTCGTACTTAATTAATTAAATAAAATGGATTTGCATTGATCTCATTTCTAAATTTAGTTAAATATTAGTTTTTATCTATCTTAGAACTATATCTATTAATTACCAAGAGGGATCAAAACCTTTGTGAGGGTGTAAGACTTGAAGTTTTCATCTTGATAGATTTTATTCCTCTTTTCATTTGTGAGATGAATATAAGTTTATTTATCTATAATCTATAATTTTAACTTGCGTTATTAATTACTTTTATTTTTATTTTGTGGCACATGTTATTGCCATTAACCATTTTTGTGGAATGTGCTCGTTATGATAAAGAAATATAATATCATGAAATGAAATGTATTCATTTATCAAGTTAGTTGAGAAACTAATGTGACATCAATCTCTATATATCATGCATGTATCATTGTTGATTGGAGTTTCAATTAATTTACTTGTCTTCGACATTTTCATTCTATCATTTCAATATTGTGATTCAAACCCCCTTATATTTCTTTTTGTTTTGAAGATACGATTTACCATTGTAATTCTCCAACATTTTGTTTTTTTCACTCTTGACAAGAAAGGGGTTCATTGAGGTAGCTCCACCTACTAAAATAATGGTTGGATGGTTGCGGGGTAATTATGCTCACTTACTCAATATTATTGTCCCTCATTCTATTTTTGTATTTGATAATAGGGATAATAATAGTAGAATGTACCCACCTCATGGAACTCATAATATATTTATGACTATAAGATCTCCTTCCTTCCTCTACCTTCCATTTCATGTTTATTTCCTTTTCTCTCACATTTTCCAAGCACTGCATTGCCAGTTAGACTTTTATTTATTATTATTATTATTATTATTTTGGTCTCTAAGAGCATTGTTATTTTTAAAATATTTTGACCTTTAGTCCTCTCACTACCAATCATCATAATCCATTTCCATATTCCTCTAATTTAATGCTTCTTTTCTCTCATTAATACATAAAGATGATTTTTTTTTTCATTGACATCTACATTTTGATTCAATCCATTTCGCGTGAGCTGCCCGCACTGCGCCTGACCTAGAGTCTCTCCGACTTCACAGCACCTAGGCCTTCCGCCGCTATGGCTCACCCAGAGCCAGATCCATGCGGGTTTCCTTCCAGCAGCGCCTCTGACTCTAACCATCATCCCCAACCCGATGAGGCTGCTTCTTCATTTGCCTCTTTGATCGCTTCAATGGGCCCTCAGAGAAATCGTCTGGCAATCTCCAAGTTCGTCAAAAAACTCGATGCAATCCTTGAGATCAACCTACCTCCCAATATGCCACACAGAGCAACGCTATCCCTGTCTAAAAAAAGGTCTTGTCGGGCAATTTACAGGTCTATGGCCTTCCCCAAAACTATCCAAAAATGGGTGGAACGAAACTTGGCACAAGTTACTTAGGGTAAGATCTCCATTCGGTTCTATGGCAGATGAAATTTCACTTTCCACTTCGAATCTAAGGACGATCGAGACTTAATATTCATAAGCGGTCCTTACTTTATGGATACCATAGGTTTATATTTGAACAGATGGATGCCAGACTTCGATCCAGAACTAGATGTCCCTAATGCAGTTCCAATCTGGATCAGGCTTCCCCATATTCCACTGCATTGCTAGGGAGATGATTCTGTAAGAGCAATAGGGAATTTCCTTGGAAAGTATATCGACAAATGCGAACCAAAAGACAATATGTAAGCATGCACTAGGATCTGTGTTGAAGTTGATCTAGGAGAAGGAATCCCGGAAGCCATCAAGCTCAAAGTCGAAAACTGGATGCACATTCAACCACTGGACTACGAAAAAATACCCTTCAAGTGCAAGGTATGTTACGAATATGGGAATTTCACTAATAGATGTAACAAAAAAGATGACTATGAAAAGAAATTTTTATAAAACCAAGATCCAAAATGGGAACAAGTGAAAAAGAAAAAGGCTGCAAACAAATCTCAGCTTGCCCCTGCCCCCCTCCTCCATCTGGCCTACCCTCCCCTTCTCACAAATCTACTGTCCATACTGCCCCTCCCTTCCCTGAATCCTCCCCCATCATGGGCTCAAACCCTTTTGAACCTCTCTCCATTCATTCAGATCCCCTCAACCCCTCCCTCTCCCTCCCTCTCATCCCTAAAAATACCATTGAACTCTCCTCTCCTCCCCCTAGCTCCCCTCCCCCTTTGGGCCTTTTCCATTATGATCCCCCCTCCTAGAGCCCCCCCCCCCCTCCCTCTTCCGACTGGATCCTAACAAGAAATCAATCCAAGGAGTCCTTAATATCCGTTGATCATTCCAAGAAAGTAGGAAGGAAGTCAAATAAAGAGCTAAGAGATGAGGCAAAAGTGAAGGACCTCACCCTAGGAACACAAAAACCAATGGATAGCTACCTTGATTAAGGCAACAAAAGCAAAGAGAAAAACCATCAGATCCACAGAGGGAAAGGTCCCTCATCCTCAATCCCCAATAAATAATGATAATAGTCTCTTGGAATTGCAGGGGATTATGTCACCCCTCCAAACTAAATATCATCAAAGATCTCATCAACAAGGAAAAATTATACATCCTTCTTATCCAAGAGACAAAATCAACGGTCAAGAGATGGAGAGCATCACAACAAAAATAAAAAACTATGAAGGAATAACTATTTCAACCAATGGTGCATCTGGTGGGATTTGCACTCTTTGGCATAAAGGAAAGTGGAAAATGCAGAATCCAAAAATGGAAGCTCAATGGATTAAAACAAATATTAAAAGTTCAGCCTTGGAAAATAAAATCAACTTATACAACATCTATTCCCCAAACCAATACAAAGACAAGGAAATCTGTCGCAAAACCTTAAAATAAACGACAATGGCAGATCAAGAAGAAAATCTAATCCTTGGAGGAGACTTAAATCTAATCCTGAAAGCAGAATAAAAAAAAAGGTGGCCTCTTTAAGCCAAATCCATCTAAGGAAGCTCTTGAAGAAATCATAGAGTAATGCAACCTTTTGGACATCCCTCCTAAAAATGGGGAATTCACTTGGGACAACAAGAGATTGAGTAAGGCCAACATCAAAGAAAGGCTGGACATAATCCTCATTAGGGACAGAATGGTGGCCAACTTTAGCAAAGTCTCTTCCAATATCATCCCATCAGCAACTTCAGACCACAAACCTGTATCTATCGAGCTTGGCTCAATAGAAAGTCATGGGCCTCTTCCCTTCAAGTATAATCAGTCGTAGAGCAGCCATGAAGAGGTCAAGCAAGAAGTTGCAAAAATATGAAAATAGAAAATCAATGGATCTCCCAGCTATATATGGGAAACAAAGGTAAAGAGCATCAGAGCAAGATTAAAAGACTGGGCAAAAACAAGCTATAAGGAACCGTAGAAAGAAAAATAAGAGTTTCAACAAGAGCTAGAAAAATACAAGAGAAAATGGAAAACAAGGACAATACAACATAAAATCAGATTAAGGAGAAGGAGATACATTGGAAAATATACAGAAGTAATAGGCAAGAGGAGAAAACTTGGAGGCTAAGGTCTAGACAGCTTTAGATCCAAGCAGGGGATAAAAATACTACCTTCTTCCACAATTCAACCAAAACTAGAATGATAAAAGTTAATATAGAAAAAATCATGGGAGAAGGAGGGCTTGAGATAAAGGGTCAAGAAGATATCAAGAAAGAATTTTTCTAGCATTTCAAAACTCTTCTAACAACTGTCGATAGCCACGCAAATTCAGAGGAGTTTTTAATGCACATCCCAAAAATAATTGATGAGGAAGAAAATAAAGATCTCTCCAAAGAAGTAACAGAAAAAGAAGTTATGTAGCAGTATATAGCCACCACCCGGAAAAGGCACCAGGCTCGGATGGCTTCCCCATCTCCTTCTATCACACCTTCTGGAAAATAATAAAGAAGGAATTTCTAAAAATGATAAGATATGTCATCAAAAAGAAAAAAGTGGGAGGATTCACAAATTCCACTTTTCTTGCCCTCATTCCAAAATACCACCACCCCTCATCCCTTAACAGATTCTGCCTCGTATTCCTATGCAATGCTTCCTACAAAATCATTTCTAAAATCTTAGCTGGAAGACTAAAACCTCTCCTTCACTCTCTCATCTCTGAAAACCAAGGATGCTTCGTCCCGAACCGTCAAATTGTTGGCAACATCATTCTTGTCCAAGAGGTCCTCCACTCAAGATTTTCTCGAAATGAATAAGGCTTCATTTTAAAAATGGACATGGCAAATGCTTTTGACAGAGTTAATCTGTCCTACCTCTCTGCTGTCCTTAATAGATTTGGTTTCTCTGATGATTTTATAGACACTATTAAGCCATGTACCAATGGACCCTAGATTGCTGCTCTTGTAAATGGAAGAACATGTGACTATTTTCAGAGCTCGAGAGGGTTTATGAAAGGCCGGCCCCTGTCTCCTTTCCTCTACATTCTCATGGCTGAATCATTAAGTAGAAAGCTGGAACATTGCTGTAGAAACTCCTCCTTGACTGGCCTGATTATAAGCAGGGGTGCCGAAAGCATCAACCATTCCTTGTTTGCATATGACACCCTTCTCATGGGGGGAGCATCCTGTATTGTCGCTAGAAGATTTAAATTTGTTTTGGACAACTTCATGGATCTTTCGGGAGGGCTGGTAAATAATGGAAAAAGTTGTTTATATGGTTGGAACATTTTGCCCCCCCCCCCCCCCCCCCCCACAAGAACTCTTCAAAGAATGTCACAATTTCTGGAAATTCCCTTCCAAACAAATTGGAGTCACTTTAAATATCTCGGGCTGCCTATCACCAAGAAAAATTTAAAGACCGAGATCTGGAATAAGTATGCAGAAAAAATGAAAAGAAAAATCCATTCTTGGGGGATGGCATGGTTAAATTAGACAGGAAGAGTCACTCTCATTAAATCAATCCTTTTAGCTTTGCCCCTATATCAATTTTCTCTAATAGCAGCTCCTGCCAACATCCATAAAAAAATGAAATCATTATCAGAGGCTTATTATGGCAAGGAGGAAAAACTGAAACAAAATAACCCTGTCAATTGGAACCATGTCACTGCCCACTACGAGAATGGAGGACTATCTATCAGAACCTTTGGGCTTATGAATTGGCCCTCAGAACTAAGATTGCTAGGAGGTTTCTTACAAGAGAAAGATGCTGGTGGAAAATTTCTTTAGAAGAAAAATATCTTAACGCTCCAAGGATCTCATTCTTGGAAAGGAATCCTCCCGTAAGACCACGCTCCCAAATATGGAAGTTCATTTCCAATGCAATTATGGTGACACGGAAAAATATCTCCACAAGGCCTGGAAATGGAAAAAAAATCAATTTACGGACTGATAACATCATGGGGAATCCTCCCTTGGGCAACATCCCAGATATTCATAGCCTAAAGATCTGGATGACAGTGGAAGGTTACACAAAATTGGGGGAAATCTCGAAATGGGAGGAATATGGCACTTGGAAGCAATGGGATAGACCCAACTTGCCAATCGATCTCATGGAACAATGGAACTCCATGACCTAACGAATGATTGGAGCTGCCCCCTTAGCTCAGAATATCCACGATGCTCATTTCTGGATCCCCGGGTGGAGACTACACAGTCAAGTCTGGCTATGTCACGATTCAAGATCAGCAAAGGTTGCAAGATTGACAATATGGGAAATGTGTCCGGAAAGGGGAAACTCTCCCAAAGATCAAAATATTTTTATGGACTCTTCTCCATAGTAAAACTCTCACTGCTGAAATCTGATTAAAAAAGAAAAAGAAAAAGAAAATAGAGGAATCCATGGGCCTTCTCAATGGTCCCTTTTCCTGTAGGAGGAAGAAAATATTCAACATCTCTTCTTAGTCTGCTCTTTCTCCATAGAGTGTTGTAAGAGAATCATGTTCCCAATTGAAGCAAATCTGAATTATAAGATCTCTTTCAACCAATTCCGAATCAAATGGAAGAGCAGTTACCGCTCCTCTCTAAAAAGCAAAGTCACTCTGTAAAGATTTTGGTCCAGCATTCCCCCCTTCCTCTGCTGGCATATTTGGATTGCAAGGAATGGAAATGTGTTTAAAAACAAAAAGGCAACTGTGGAAAGAGTGACATCAAATATATGGGGCCAAATTACTGAGTTCCTATCAGTGAAAGGGATCACTGGAATCAACACGAATCAACTACAAAATGAGGAAAAAAGCTGGATTAGGTTCGCCTACAATAATATTTCTATCCAACAGATTACAAAAACCACAAAGGAACAACCAATCTGGAAAGTTAGAAAAGAGGAAGAAGAATTCCAAAATTGGATCAAACCTCTCAACAGGCCTTGTCCTTTATTTGACGAGGCTTCCAAAAGAAATTCGGGCAAAGCCGAAGCTAATGGAGTTATATTACACATGAATAAATATAGCCCCATCCAGTTTAGTTGGGGCATGGGCATAATGGCCAACAATAAAACATAAGCATATGGTCTCCTTCTGGGCATAAATTTTTTAAAAGACAGAGACATGCACAATCCAATTATTTTTTGGGACTCTTCTATCATCATCCATGTAATGGTAAGTGGTAACATCCCAAAGAATGAAACTCTTCGTCAAATTCTTAGTAGAGTGGATCAATACGCAAACCAGGATGGGGAGATTGAGTATCATCACATTCTAAGAAAAAACAACAAATTGGCAGACTTCCAGGCAAACGAGGCAGTTAGCAGAGAAATTGGACATGCCAGCATCAACAGACATATCATAATGATTCCCATCCCATGATGTCTTAGCTCATGCCTCTCTCCATTATTGATTTTCGCTCCCTCAAAGGACATAATCCTCCTATCTCTAGTCTGACTCGATTCTCTGAGCGTACTTATATGCAAATCCACAAAATTCAGAATTGGATCTCATCAAATCCTCTTAGGATCTCCTGCAACATTTTCCAGCGATTCCTCTCTCAAAATATTATTCTTCATCCCGTGAACTCTCTATGCATTGACACTCTTCACTTTATATATGCACCAACCATCTCTCTAATCTATCCACCTGCGAATTTTGATTCATCCCTTTGTATGCTTTTGCTCTCATTCGGTTGGCTCAATCTTCTGCAACCCGATCCCAATCCTCCCCTCTCTTTCATTGAAGTCCCCCTCTGTTTTGTTTTTCATGCCTGGTCCATTCACAGTTGCAACTCTCTACCCCCGATTTGGGTAGTCGATCTTCGCCCTCCTCTCCATCTCTTTCATCGCAGTCTCTACACCTTTTTCTTCAAAAAACTTCGCCTTCCTTCTCTCCCTTATCCACCTCTCGCACCATTCTCCATCTTCATCTCCTGTACACTATATCTACTATCTCTCAGGCCCTTCCTTCTACCATCTGAAACGTTGGTTGTCTTCTCTAAATTTGCGACCTTCGCACCACAAAATAAAGGCAGCAAAAAATTCACCTTCCCTCATTATATGAATATGAATTCCACTGATGAGAAGAGCCATCTTTGTGCCTTCTACAGATATCACAAAGTATTCATTAAGTAGCTGAAGAATTAAATGACCCAGAACAATATTCATACCAAAGAAAAAATAGCATTCCTTCGTCAACAATGGTCTTCAAACAACAAGGACCCGATGGATGTCAAAAATCATTGTACTCACCTGGAAGGAACCATTCTCTATCTGTAGGATCTTCTCAATGAAAAGTTTGAGCCAGGCTCCAACTCCCTGGACCAAGGAAGTGGCCACATGGAGAGTGAAAATGCTATCAACAAGTGAAAACTCTCCACTTGTTGGTTCTCACAACTCAATTCTCTGCTGATTATGATTCAGTATAGTTTATCATGAAAACAAAATGTATCTTTTTGCTTAATCAGTTTGTTAGAATCTATAGTCTAAATTCAATAGCCTCTATAACTGAAGGGCATATAAGAAGTAGCAACAGTTGCAATGTAACAACATTCAATCACTCCCAACAATTAGACCTGTTTTGTAAGTTGAGAGGAGTGAGCATGGATCGAGGAAGACCTCTTTCTCCCTTTTCTTATAAATATATCATAACTGACGTTGTATGGAAAAGAAATACATAAAGATGATTTAATAAAGTTTTATTCTATTTTTTTTTCATTCATTTCAATTCACATGCCTCCAAGATAATGTGATAACATCCTTTCTAACACCGTTACTAACATCATCAATAATTTTAGTGTCATACATTATGTGCTTTCCATGAATTGTGGTTTTTATCCACGCAATGTATACATGCTATTATTATGGTGGCACAATTGTGTGTTGTATTCCTTTCAAAATTAATAAATATTGTATACTCTTCTCTTAATACATTTGTTATATCCAATCCATGCTCTATCAATAAGACAATTAAAACAATAAAATTGATCTGACCAAGAGATAAATAAAAAAAATGCCACAACTGAAGGTGTAAACATATGGCGCTATATGAATAGAAGCAACACAAATGAATGGGTGTTGTGAGAAAAAAATGGTTTACAACTAGGAGTTGAAGAGAGGAGAGGATACTGATGGTCATGGAAGCAATTCCATTATACCCCATATGGACATATACAACAATTATTAGTATACACATACACATTTGCCACATAAAAGATGGAAGGGAAGGATAAGAGCGTTAGCATATCTATCCCACAACCAATCAACTATGATGTTGAGACATCCTTGTGAATTGAATAAATACATGTTTTTTATGACAATAATTTTAAGGTATGCAAGGAAGACCAAAGGGTGTTCATATATAATGTTGAAATGAATTTGTGAGTCTAATTAAAAACGACTTCTAAATTGTCAGAAATAGAGAAAATAAATTTTTTGTTGCACTTTAACAATATGATTGCTTTGGACAATTGGTCAGACATAAAATACCTTCAAATCCTATATAATAAATCCATTGAGGAGTCCACCCATGAAGTTAATGTAATATATGTGTGTGTGTGTGTGTGTGTATGTATATGTATATGTATTCGTATATGTATATGTATATGTACCTATACATATAAAGTTTAATTCACTATACACATTTTTTTATGAATATGGCATGACACATAGGAGCTGAGGAAAGGATAGGATACTGATGGTCATGGAAGCAATTCCATTATACCCCATATGGACATATACAAAAATTATTAGTATACACATACACATAGGCCACATAAAAGATGGAAGGGAAGGATAAGAGCATTAGCATATCTATCCCACAACCAATCAACTATGACGTTGAGACATCCTTGTGAATTGAATAAATACATGTTTTTTAAAATAATAATTTTAAGGTATGCAAGGAAGACCAATGGGTGTTCATATATAACGTTGAAATGAATTTGTGAGTCTAATTAAGAAACCATGATGACTTCTAAATTGTCAAAGGTAGAGAAAATAAATTTTTTGTTGCACTTTAACAATATGATTGCTTTGGACAATTGGTGAGGCATAGAATACCTTCAATATATATATATATATATATATATTTTTTTTTTTTTTTTTTTTTATTTTTTTTTTATTTTTTATTTTTTAATTTTTATTTAATTTTTATTTTTATTTTTTTATTTTTTTTTTATTTTTTTTTTTATTTATTTTATTTTTTTATTTTTATTTTTTATTTTTTTAATTTTTTAATTTTTTAATTTTTTATTTTTATTTTTATTTTTATTTTAATTTCATTATTATTATTATTATTTTTTTTCTGAGGAATAAACTCGCGGAGAACCCGGGCGCACTTCCCCAGAATATCTGGATGGTACGCGCGATAAACCGTTAGCGCTGATTACGGCGCCTGACCCCAAGGGACTCAAATTCATAATCGAACCCGTGACCTCCCTGATTACGGAGAGGACCCACGTCTGGCTCAGACCAGTTGAGCTATCCCTTGGGGCTATATATATATATATATATATATATATATATATATATATATAAACTCACTATACACATTCTTTTATGAATATGGCATGACACATTCATTTGATAACATAAACACAACATTGCATAACCTAAATATTGTGTGAATAATTTTGCAGTTCATCAACTTCAAATTATATTAAGAAAGTCACTGCATAGTAATAATACGAACAACATGAAACTTCAACAACCAAGCAATCCAAATAACCAACTCATTGACCAATCAAACTCATGAAGAGGTATAAATAATTTTGCCTAATGAATGACATAGCACTCCATTCCCCTTTTATCTATATTTTGTATAATATTAATAATTCATATAACCTAAATAATCAACTCATTCACTAATCAAACTCATGACAAGGTATAAATAATTTTTCCTAAGGAAGGACATAACACTTAATCTAGGAAGATGAAGAGACTTAGTTGTAGAAGATGATTCAATGTTAATATTCTTATTCCACATGCAAATTGTTGAGTTGTTTAACTATGACAACATACCTCAATATTTATTATTACTTGAAATAAGAAAATATGTGATGGGACATGGAGTTTGTATAGAGTTTTACATTCATTTTGGAGTGTAATATAGTGAAGGAAAAACAAGATCATGAATTGACTAAGTAAAGAAGCGTTAATGTTGGTCAAAATGATGTATTCATGATTATATTCATATAAAACATGGACATTTTTTAGCAAAACCAGTTGCTTTCATAGGTTGATGAGATGTGTAGCAACCTCACAATGATGATGAGAACTACATCGCGGGATTACATTTTGTAGGATGCTTATATTTTTATGGAAATAAAGTATGCACCCTTAAAGGATCTGTTAATGTCCGTCAGTCTTGTTAGTCACCAGTGATCAAATTATGCTCTTTCATATGGTTGATAGGGTCCTAGGGAATTTTTTTATAGTTTCAATAGGTTTTCAAATAAAAATTTGATTATTGGCTAGTATAGCTAGGTCATTACTACTCCTTTCATCTTCATGGTCAATAAACATCATCATGGCCAGGATGATTATTATTTGAAAGAGTGTCTTGGTCATTTTGGTCATCATTCTGCTTATCTTTCCATATAGTGCCATCATCAGGTCATATTGTCAAAAGTCATGTAAATAGGTCATGTAATCATCAAAGTCACCATTAGAGGGAGTATTAATAGGGAAAAGTGTTCTATTATGATCTCTAAAAAACATTTTGATCTTTATTAAGATGTAAATATGTGTAATAAGGTTTGAAAGTTGTAGTACATAAGTTTACCAAGTCATTTTGTGAAAAGACAAGGTGGGGCCACATCACCACCTATGAAAAAATTGACTTTTTAGCCTATAAAAAGACCAAAGGAGAAAATCATTAGCTCATTCCACCCTCATGAGACACCATTTTATCAGCAAGGAGCATTTCCACCATCTGAAACTCAATTTCTTGCTCAAAGGTGCCAAGTTTCTTAGTTGCGCTGCGCTTTTCTCTATTGCGCTGTGTTTTTCTTCAGGAAGCACAATATTTAGTTTCCAAGGGTTTATTAATCAACTTCAGGTTCCATCTCATCAGCTACAAGTAAGTGGGTCCCTCATCTACCTCTTTTTAACTTCATTTCATGCTTGGAAGCTCAAAAACTCACCCTCTCCTAGGGTTTACTGCGTTTTTGGTCACATAGTATCTTTGGTCTATTTGCTATGAAGAACCCAAAAATTCATGCTCATACACCCTCCCTCAACTTCCATATACCTTCCTTGACACTTCCCCTCATCCCTTCCCCTCATTTTATTCATTTCTCTACAAATCCTAGCCTACACTACACTTTCCTAGGCTAGCACCGTGTTTTGCATTTTTATACCCTTTCCCCTCACTCATTTCCCAAATTTTCACCTCGATACACTCCCTAACATCAATCCCTACCCCCCTAAATTTTCCCAAGAATTTAGACACCCTCAAACCCCTTCATCTTCCTCCATTCCTAAAACTGCCCCAAATACCCTGTTTTCCTAAATTAAAACCCTAATTTCCCTTCCTAGTGAGCTAGGGTTCCACATGGATTCGAAGACCATTAAATAGAGGAAGCATAAGGGAGGTCAGATCATCAGATATGAACCCACCAGAGTACAGGATATCATGGCTTCAAATTTCTCAAGAAGTCATTCTAGGATGTAGGTTGCCTTGTTTTTTGCCAAAAGATTGAAGAACTAGGTTTTGTTGATAAATTAACAAGCACCTTTGATACCAGTCTAAGGAGGGATAAGGTAACCATTGTAGGATTTTTTTTTACTATTTCAGGAGAGGCCATTGCTATAGCCACTATGATCCCTAGCCATGGAGAGCTCTGGTTCAAAAGGAAGGATCTAGATATTGAAAAATACGAGATGTTTTTGAAGCCTCCTTACAAAGTTGCCCCAAAGCACATTTTTCCTTTCAGACATTTTCTTGATAAGTATGCCCCTCTCATGAAGATGATCATGAAATATTTCACACGTGAGGATAGTTTTTCAAGGATATATCAGTACCATGTTAGATTACTGATGCATTTCACTGGTGTTAAAGCTCTTAACCTACCTCACTATCTCTACAGAAGCTTGGTCAAAATGGCAGAGAAGGTACATAGCAAAGAGAAAGATCACCAAGCACGCTTATTCCATCATTTCTTGGTGAAAATTATTGTTTTCCATTATCTTACACAGGTCAACTTGTCTTGGGAGGCATTCGTGCAACCAACCTCACTTTTACCTACTCCAATTCAATGAAGTAGTCAGTCTACACATTTGACATCACCTAGACAACAAGAAGTGGGTTCCACAAACAAACCTGTAACAAGAAAACCCAGGGCTGAGGTGAATAAAACTTATATCATAGGTAATAGGTTGGTGTTTTCTCCTGGCAGTGTGGAAATGGCTGAGCCTACATCAGTGGAAAAAGAGACATCAACACATCAGCATGAGGCACTATTGCAAGAGAAAGAACATGTACATTTTGATAATGACATGGAAGACCTAGAGATGCATGAGGAGGAAGAGTCACCAGAGCAAATTATCAAGGAGAAAGAAGTTGAAATCAGAGACCTCAAGAACAAACTATCAAAGGCAAAATCCGTGATTACATTTCTTCAATAGGAGAACATGCAGCTCCAAATAAAACAACTCTTGCTTAGTAAACCAAAGCTAGAATTGGAGAAGGAGGATGGAAAAGTTAAATCAATGATTTATGTTGATGATATTTAAGACCAAGAAGTACAAATCTAACCAAGGTGGCCAAGAACAAGAGGTCTCAAGAGGTAGCAAGAACAATAAATTGAACCATCTCCATCACTAGGTCAAGAGGATTTTGATGATTTGATTGCTGCAGAAATTGAGCAAGATAAATAATTTTGGCTTGTGTAATATCCCTGTTTAGGGATATCTCTCAAACACAAGCAAAATCCAACCAGAGATGGACTGGGAGGGCATTTACCAGATATTTCACCTCTGAAAAGAGGGTGATATCTGGAGGCTACCTGGCCCTTTCCAGACTCTGTCTAAGAGTATGGGGAAAAACACACCAAGTGGTATAGTAACTGGAATGCTTGAAGAGAAAACAAACAGTAGTGCAAGCATACAATAACATATATAGAAAATGTAACAGATACTCAAGAAATGTAGAGAGAATGCTGAGCCATTTTATTATACTGAGAAATAATAATGAGTGGAAGAGGTGATCAGAGTGATGGAACCTCGACTTGCACCAGGCAAGTGAAGAAATACTCTCAGGATGACAAAGAAATGGCTGCTCTCTGATCTGCATCCAAGCTGCTGGAAAACTGCCGTGTAGCTGCTGTTGCTGGAACAAGCTGAGTATCTGGGGCTGCTCCCCTACTCGGAATAAGATGAAACTCTGGAATCAACATCTACTCACGAAACCCAGAAAAGCCCAGAGAGCGTTTCTGGAATGGCTGACCCCCGAAAATCATCCCCTTGAGGATCTATGCTATCCTCCAAGGCTCTGCGCTGAAACTGAAGGGAATCCACCAAAATACAGCCTCAAACTCTGCCAAAATCATCCAATAGGCAAGGGCTGGCCCCTTGCTCAATCTCAAAGCTCGAAACCTCCAAAAGAAACCCAATCTGGAGCTCCCAAGAAATGGACTACATCCTCCCTCTCAAGACTGCGCAGTCTATGGATGCCCTTCTCCTCCACAAAATCCAAACACCAATCCTCCTGAAAAATACTGATGGGACAAATTCACCCGAGAAGGCACTCGAAGTCCCTCGGGGCTAAGGGTGAGATCTCCGAACGGAGACACTCGGTGCACTAAACAGTGCTGCAGACTAGCTAAACAACTAGCGTGCTCAAGAAGTCGAAGTGACCAGCTCAATATCATAAACATCGAATGAGGAAATGAGGAGGCTCTCCTCATTTTTATAGCAATGGGGCTCTCTCAACCCTAGGCCCCACCATCTCCAACGTATCCTCCATTTGGCCCACGTAGCCAACTAGACTGCGCTGCCATGGCCCACGTGGTCTAAGTGGGTCCCGCTCTACGTGGTCCCTTGGCCCCCCTTGGATCACTTAAGTCACAACGTTGAGTCTACTAGGGAGTGCACTTTATTTTTGTGAGTTATGTCCCCCTCTCACTCACTTTATTTATATTTCGAACTATAGTAGGCAAAATTGATCAAAATTAATATTTCCAATTAGCTATCGCTAATTGGGAATATTACAGCTTGACAAGGTGAACTGTCACTTAGAGAAACTTCTTGAGAAGGAAAACATGAACAACAAGCTCCAAATTCACATGGGCATGCACTATTGCACAAGAAACAAGATTTGTAAAATCAGGATCACTAGTTTGAAGAAGAAATTGAGGAAAACCCTAATTAGGAAAAAGAAGAAGGATAAACTTGATTTTTTGGTTGATGCCTCTCTCATTTCCTAAAACATCATTTTCAAACTTCAAGGGGCAAGTATGGACTATTTTTTAGCAAAGTTTTGAAAATTTTGAAATTTTGGCGACTTTTGGCTAAAACAGGAAAACACGTTCAACCAAAAGCACAGTGCCTTGGCACTGCGCTTTTCCCTCGAGGCTTCAAATAAAAAAAATGTTTAAATGAATGGATAGCTTATGACCTGAACATGTTATTTATCTGGTTTTTGTGCCATGTCAGCATTTTGGTTGGAAGAAAATTGCAAAAAACATGCTAAAAAACCACTTTCTGCCACTGTTTTCACCCTAGCGCTACGCTTTTGGAGTAACCTTTGGAGAATCCATTTTTTTTTCATCCTTGGAGAGGCCATTTTGTTTGCTTAAATAATCTATGGACAACTAGAAATCCTAAGATTTCCAATGGTACCTTCAGATCAACATTTGGAACACATGAAGTCAGTCAAAATTTCTCTGCAAGTTGGCACTGCGCTTTTCCCTAATGGCACTGCGCTTTGCTTTGGATGTCAATTTTTTTGAGTTTTTTCAGTCAAAATCGGTTCCCAATGATGTAATTTCTCTTGTTTTTAGTTGACGTGATGTAAATGAATGTAATTAAGCTTGTTAATGTAAATATGATATAATTATGAAGGTCATTAATGATGGATAGGCCAGTCAAAGGCTAAAAGGAGAGTTTGTTTTAACCTCCTTAGTCTTAGGTTTGGTTAGAGAATTTTTTGTAAACTGTTCCTATCAAGAGGGATTCGACCCTTGAGAGAGGGGAAGATGGTTTTGGTCTATATGTATCTAATTTCAGTCAAATTCAAGGTTGGACATCAGAGAGTAGAAGGCTTGGAGCTTTGTGTACAATTTACTTTTGCAGAAATACAAGGCCAATTGAAGCTTTATATAGGGATTCATGTGGTATGATTTTGTGGCAGTGTTTTTTTATTTTGTAATTCACTTTTATGAATGAGTAGTTCCTCTTCTTTCCATATCTTTGCTTTAAGTGATTTTCCTATAAGATGTTAAACAAAATTCTTAAAGCGTATGCTCTGTTTTGGTAGGAATTTCATGTTTTTGTTATTCATCTTGTGATAAAGGAACTCATGCTTTCCATGCTCATGTTGAACCTTTTATTTTCCACTCTACACTACAATTGACAACCTCAAAGTGTCACTAAACATAACTGCCATGCCCCTTTGTATCCCCGCAACTGAAATCTTGTAGATCTGACCTAGTTTCCTTGGCCTCTCCTCCTAATCCAATAAAAACCTTAAATTTCAAAACCCTAGAGCTCAATACCTAGCCTAATATATTTTACCCTCTTTAGTCATCTTTTGGCTGTAAGATCACAGTGAGAGCACTCTCTTATTTGGTAGGGCTAGCTACCAAATCCTAAGTGGTTCGAGGTTACCTCCATCGGTTTCCATTCGCAGCCTTGGGACACCGTGGAGGATAACATTTTTGGTGCCATTTCTGGGGAATGAAAGATCACATATTCCCTAAGATTTCATGACAAATTCATTGAGATGTAGGCCTGTGGGTGATAGGACCTAGTTTTCAAGAAGGTTGACTCAAATTTGCAGAGCCAAAGTGGAGTTTTCAGAACTGGCTCCTAAGAATTTTATAAGAGAAAACCCTGATCCTAATCCACCATCTCCAGTTAAAGACACAGAGAGGATATTGAAGAAACAAATATCATAAATGCAACAAGTTGACTCAAGTTCACCATCACTGGTAAGATCTATTTCGCTTCCAGCTGATTTGACTACTCTACAAGATTTACCTTTCGACATCAAGTTTGAGCTTTCATTGTTCATAACTAAATCTGAAACTTCACTTTCAGAAATAGTATATGATCCTGTAAAAATTGAATTGAGTCCACCATATTTAGAGTCTGCATCTGAAACTGATAGGAAGGTTTGGTCCCAATTCCACAAGCTTAAAAAATTAGCCAATAACTTTAATACATCTCCGAGAAAGCCTATATTCAGTATCAATAAGAAAACTTGTTTTCTGCTACATCCTTACCTTCATCATCTCATTCAGCTACTGCAACATCTTCAACGCATTATTCTTCACTTCCTCTGGAAACACCTCCTCAAACAACACCTCGTATTGTTACTCTTGCACAACCTTTCGCAACATTCATAGCGAGATTTGGCCCTTTAATCCTACCTACCTAGCTCACTACTTTACCTCAAGGGTATTGTCAAAGGCTTCCTCTGTTTGATAGGAAAAAAGAGGTTACAACCCTGCAACATATGGTGAAGGTCATTGATTTCATCAATCTTGAAGAGATCGATAATGATGATGCAAAGATGAGGATAATTGCCCAAATTTTTTCAAGAGATGTGAAGACATGGTTTTGTAATCTAACTCCAAATTCAGTTGCAAATTTTCAGCAATTGACTTATTTGTTTTTAGCCAAATGGGAAGAAAATAAGAATCCACTTCATATTCTTGCTGAATATTATGCTTTGAGAAGACATCCTAATGAGTTTGTGCAAGATTTCACTGCTTAATTCAACAAGATCTACAATTCAATTCCAAATGACGTCAAACCTCCTCCTGGCTTGGATTTTCTATATTATCCAGATGCTTTCGATCCCGACATGGCCTATTAGCTGAGGGAAAGAAGTCCTACAACTCTCGAAGAGATGCAGAGAAATGCAGTGAGTGTGGGGGAAAATTTGATGATTAAGAAATAAAAATGAAAACAGAAAGAAGGGTAACAATTAAAGAGGAGCCATCTACTTATTTAGATGGTAAGTTGGACTCTTTGATCATAAATATGGAGAAAATGATGGATAGGATGATAGTATCAAACAGGAAAGTAGAAAATCAGATCAAGAATCCCAATTTCCAAGGACAACAACAATAACAACCTCAGGTCATAATCAAGCAAAGAGAGAAAATAAGTCAGGATCAACAAGCACAATAGCAAATTAGAACACCACTTCAACAAAACTATGTTCAGAAAGTTGAGGAAGGAGAGATTCTTGAAGAGAATCATCTTTTCGATACTGATGGGCAACCTATTTTCATAACCGAAGATGAAGAATACACTCAAGAACTTGAGGCTGATCAATCTGATGATCATAAATTTGTTTCTTCAAATGACGATATGATAGTAGTAGACACGGAATATTATCAGAGAAGTTTCCAAAACGCCCTTAGCTCTATGTAAAGGCAATATACTTTGAGGAATGGTAACGTGCCTATCACTTCAAATCAGAAGAGACACACTTCTCCAAAGGATACTTAACCCCAAAAACCGACCTCTACAATCAGCAAAAAGACAAGGAGTCTGCTGCTACCAACTAGAAGAAGAACAATGAGGCATCAACCATCAATCCAAAGAAAGATAAGGAAACACAAACTGCAGGTCAAAGAAAGGAGATTCCCACCAAAGAAAAATCCGAAAGGAAGGATGTTAATTCCAAAGAGGTAGAAAAATATCCCAGTCTGTTTAGTTTAGAGAATGAAATTTCCAAGTTGAAAGTTTCCATTCCTTTAACTAAACTTGTAAAGAATGATCAGTATAAGTTTCATGTTGCTAAGATGCTCAAAGTAGACCAAAAATTTGATATGGTAAATGTTAGCGATGATCACCCTGAGTTGTTTTTTGACCCTGTTGAGATTCAACAAGGAATTTAAGCACCCACGCCTAGTGAATTAAGCACCTACACAAGGGTGGGGCCCATAGGTTCTAAATTTGGTGCATGTCTATTTTAGTTATCCCTTAATTAAGATGGACAATAAAATGTAATCTAGTCTCAAAATAACTTGTAATAGTTAACTGAGAGTGATAAAATCAGTTAGCTCATGAATTTCGAGTTAGAGGTAGTTGGTGAGGCATGCAGAGTAATTCTAGTTGTAACAGAGTTCAAAGTGCAGTGGTGCATTAGTTAATGCATGTTGTAATCAGTTTAACTCAGTTATAACTGCATGATACACTAGTGAGGGATCAAGTGAATTAAATATTAATTAATTCACAATCAGTGATCTCACATGCAACTGAGGATTTACTATTATTAGCTGCATGGATGTCAGATCCAGTGGATACGCAATTGAGATCTAGGTGAAAGGGAAGTTGACTATCAATCGTAGGATTATTGGGTTGCACCCATGCAACCAAACACCAATTGGAGTGCCCATGATACTTGCGCCATCAAGGAAGGCCAAAATTCCTATTCTTTAGGGATTGCTTTCATCAGGGATCGCGCAAGGTAGGCAGGCTGTCTGGAGGCAGTAAATTGGCTAAGTATTAGTCAGTTTTATGTATGACAACGTGAGACAATTAGCTGAGTACAGAAGGGCTCTTGTGAGAATATGTGTATGTAATTGTTTCATGATTCTATGTTGAATATACAATAGAATAAAGTGGGGTTTTGAGCAGCAAGCTTTCCTCGGGAAATTATCTGTGTTGTGGTTGATTTTATTATTCTTTGCTTCATGTGATTGGAAATTGTGTTTTTAATTCCGCAAAATATTTATAGAAGCGATCCAGTATTTAACTTTAGTACATTTTTAGATAGGATTGAATCCAAGATATACATGCTTGTTGTATAATTTCTACGGGCCCAACCGTAGATGGAAACTTACCTGATAGTGAAGTCCCACCATTCTACCTCAGTCTTAGAGTCGATTATTTCATCCTTCACAATGCCATGTTAGATTCCGAAGCATCTCATAATCTCATGAAGAAAGCCATAACAGACAAGTTGGGATTAGACATTACCTGCCCATATCACGACCTTTATTCCTTTGATTCTGGCAGAGTGAGGTGTCTCAGTCTCATTAAATACTTGGTAGTGTCTGTTGATTAGGCTCCTTAGAAGAATGTCTTGATGGATGTGGTTGTGGCTGATATTCCTCCAAGGTACGGGATGTTGCTCTCACGATCTTGGGGAGCAAAGTTGAAAGGTACTTTGCAGCTCAATTTCTCTTATGCTACTACACCGATGTTCGGTTAGCTAAGAAAATTATACCGGGAAACCAAGATGAAATACATGATTAGCAACAAAGAGAAACCTAATCATCACCCTATACACTCTGTACTTACCGACTTAGAGTATTTTATTTTGTTAAATGGTGATATTCCATTTGATATAGATATTCAGCTAGTAGAGAATGAGGAAATTTCAAAGATTTCATGTAGTTTTGGAGAAGTTTTCAATGCAGAAAAGATGAAACAGAAAGTGAATGATTTACAACCTAGTACATCAGCGGAGCAGCCAATAGAATTAGTGAAAGAAATAGAGCATGTTGAGACACTGGATCAACAAACAGAAAATAAAGATCAACCATCTGAATTTGAGCTTCTGGATGAAGAAAAGAGTCTTTGGACTATGGATTTTGATGGAGTAGTGGGAAAAGAAGGAGCTGAAACAGTAATTTGGATTCATATCCCAATGAATCAGTTGTGCAATATTCCTCCAAATGTTAGGTGTTGTTCACATAAACTTGCTTTTAATTGTTCAAATAATGAAGACAAATACGAAGCTTTAATTTTCGGGCTTAAGATGCTTAAGAAGGTAGGGTCTCAAAAGATTTTAGTTTATGGTGACTTCGAATTGATTATCAAATAGCTAAAAGGGGAATACCAAGCTAAAACTTCAAGGATGCGAGCATATCGCAATGTTATCTTAGATATTCTCAATTTTTTTTTTTGAATATACTTTATCTGTGATTCCTAGAAACCAGAATTGTATTGCTGACTCTCTTGCTACTGTAACAAGCATGTTTAGAATTTCGATACATCACAACAGGACCAAAATTGTATTGCTGACTCTCTTGCTACTGTAACAAGCATGTTTAGAATTTCGATACATCACAACAGGAAATATGAAATTAATGTTAAGTGAATTGTATTGCTGATTCTCTTGCTACTGTAACAAGCATGTTTAGAATTCTGATACCTCACAACAAGAAATATGAAATTAATGTTAAGCATCGCCTCACTGTTCCAAACTCTCTTTCTACTGTAACAAGCATGTTTAGAATTCCGATACATCACAACAGGAAATATGAAATTAATGTTAAGCATCACCCCGCTCTTCCAAATAACCTTCGACATTCCCAACAGGAAATATGAAATTAATGTTAAGCATCGCCCCTTTGTTCCAGATAACCTTCGTCCATCGGGAAATATGAAATTAATTTTAACCTTCGGCCATCAGGAAATATGAAATTAATGTTAAGCATCTTGTTAAGCATCGCCCCACTATTTGAAATTAATGTTAAGCATCCCCGCTGTTCCAGATTACCTTCGACATTCCCAGCAGAAAATATGAAATTATGAAATATGAAATTAACGTTAAGAATCGCCCCTCTGTTCCAGATAAATTTTGCATTGGCAAGTGTTTCAAGATGATAAGCAAAATAAAATATTCTGCAAACGGAGGAGGAAACCATTGTGCGCAATGCGTCAAAATAATTTCCATAGACGCACAAATATAAACTCTAAAGGATTACTTTCCCTCGTGCATGTGGGATAAGTCCCACTGCAAATAGTGAAAAAGGGTGTCACAACAAAAACACAGTTAACTTAAAATTAATTTTCTAGCCAAATGAAGGCAAATCTCGAAAATCTCGCACATGGGTTTTTTTGTAGAATAGGGTCAATTAGCTTACTTGCGATTTTTTTTTGCAAAATTTTGAGTACATTGGGAGATGTGATTGAAACAAAATAAATACTACGCAAATTTTGCACCAAATCTCGACGTATTTACAGTGGAATTTATCCGAGTTTCATGGACGTCGCGCCATCAACGTCCTTCATTATTTAAAACTCATGTCTCCGTTTCATCAGCAACATCTCGGGTATATGAAAATCGACGAGCAACTTTGAAGGTATTGCGCAAACTTGATATAATTAACGCAAAGGACATGTTTGAGTCTTTGGTTTTCAAGGTTTGATGTCATAGAGGATGGCTTGTTTGCAATAGTGAGGCTTAGTTGCGGTGACATGAGAAAGGCTCTTAATATTTTGCAGTCTACACAAATGGCTTTTCCTCATGTAACTGAAGAAGCTATCTACCTGTGCACCAGGAACCCAATGCTTAAGGATATTGAACAAATATCATTATGGTTTCTAAATGAGTCACTTGCAAATTCTTATCACTACATATCAAAAATGAAGACTAGTAAGGGGCTGGATCTTGTTGATGTTATAAGAGAAATTCCATTGTTTATTTTTAATATCAAAATGCCTGCAACCATTCGTGTCCAATTGATTAATGCTTTGGATGACATTGAGTATAGGTTGGCATTTGGTACAAATGAGAAACTATAACTTGGATCACTTGTTAGTGCTTTTACACATGCTCGTTGTGCATTGGTTTCAGCTACCAAGTGACTTTTAAAGAATTTCATTTCTAGGTAGAAAGGGGGGTAAATATGCAATAAAGGTTTTTTGTTTTTTGTTTTTTGTTTTTTGTGTGAGTGCTTGTTTCTTTTAATATTTATGGAAATTATTCATTGAAAGTGAAGGGATGAGCAATAAGGAGCAACACAGACAGAGGCTTGCGAAAAATATGGTTTATCTTCTTGAATGGACCTGATAGATTTATGCGCAAGAGTGGATGCTGGAGTTGACAACAAGGTTTCAAAATGATCTCATAAATTCATATTTTGCTGATTCTCAGAGTCAAGCAATGATCGGGTTTTCTTCTGCAACTTTCAACACTATAACTTCTATGGTTAGCATGCTAATTTATTTGTGTATACCTGGTGTTGGATTGGCTAGGTCAGTTCATAAAAAACATTGATTTGTTGTTTATTGGTGGCCATGGAAAAACTAATCCTCCTAGTGTTATTGGAAGAAAAAAAAGTAGACACAGTGAAAAGTTAAGAAGATGGACATGAAATCACTTTCATTTTACGACTTTGTTATTAAACTATGGAAATATACCAATTGTGAAAGAAGATGATCCATTTTCCAAGTGGCAAAGGGTCAACTATTGAATTTATCATCTCCAGATTTAGAAAGATCAAATCCCAATATTTTAGGAGCATAACCAGCATTGGATCTTTCGAAAAGCAGATGGCAGAATATCTCTCAAGTTGATACTTTTGGCTAAATAATTGAGCATGCCCATATTTGAAGACTCAATTACAATAACTTGTCAATCATTAGATCAATCCTATTTTGATGGATATTACCAATCCAAGGAGTCTCCAAATATCCTGCAAATCAATGCTTAAAATTCATATTTTCCAAGATAGAAGATTCAACATCTATCAATTAAAGTTTTGTTGGCAGTTTCCAGAAGAAGGCTCGAGGTGGAATTTTCAATTTCCATAGGTGGCAGCTTGCAAAGTCCTCCTCCCTGCAATTTGAGATATTTGCAACTAGTTGTAATAATTAATTGCTATTTTATGATTTTTAATAGATTTCATTCCAAGCAAATTAGATAGCAGTTTCAATTTTCCTAAATTTTTGTATCAGTTAGATTCGACTCCCTGAGCTTGGGGGATGGTTGTACTTATATATTTCTTGTAAGTTCAATGTAAGGGGGTTTGACTTTCAACGAGAGAGGCTATTAGATTGTGTATCTTTTCTTGATATCTTTATGAGCTTAATGCATAAGTGTATTTCTTCTAAAATTTGAGATTCATCACGGTGTTTATGTTTGGTATGTGTTTCCTGTATATCATTTCCATGATTATGTTTTTCTGCTGGTATTGTAAGATTAAGTGGTAGGAATTTATCCATGTTTGATACTCCTTTCACACTGATGATGCTTGTTATGTGTTAATGATTACCTTTACAAAATTCATCTTCATTTGATGCTCTGTTTAGTAATTTATCTTTGTGTCCTTTCTTCTTAAGCTGCACTGGAGATTCATCCATTGATTGATGCTTGTAGTGTAGTGGGATTTCTTCTCCTTTCCATCTATCATTTCATATCATTTATCTGCTGAGTATAGCACCTATTTTACCTTAAATCTACAGAATGAAACCAATCAACTGTTGACTATATAAATATTAGAATTTTAAGGCCTTGAGTCCATCGCCCAATGGTACTTTTTGTCTTGCTGTTCCAACCCAAAAATTCAAAAACCAAACCCTGAACTATCACAACTAGCCTAATATAAATCTTACAAAGATAACCCTCTTTGATTTGGTAGGGCTACCTACCAAATGAAAAGTGGTTTTGTGGTTACCTGTGCGATTTCTCCCCTCAACCTGGAGAAATTACAAAGTGCTTACAGGATCAATATGAAAATATGATTCAATATATACACAATGATGGATTAGGAGGTTATTGAAGCATTCCAAGGAACAAGCTTTATTGAAGGACATATAATATTTTTTTAGTATGAAGAAGGAGGTCAAAAACTTTTTGGAGAAATGGAAACTTTACTATATGGCTAAGGGAGTGAGTCAAAATATGGGATTGCAAAGATGCCTTGGGATGATGTATTAATGTTGTTTATAGTTAATCTATTGAGAACACAATGTGCATTTGATGTAATTTTTGTTGTGGTTTTCAAGTTTTTTCAAGATGATATAATTTTTATCTTTTAAGAAGACCAATGGTGTGAGATACTACATATAGATTTCTTTCAAGAAGATGGCTTAATTTCGTGAATTGTTGAAGAAAATCACATTACACAAGGATATTAGATTTTAAAGTCATTTTAAAAGAAAGGTTATGAAAGAAAATGTGTTAAAGTCCTATCCATAATTCATTATTAGTGTATTAGTTATGGTTAGGTTGGCTTAGTGGTAGGTTAGATCATGTTTTCTTTATCTATTGTTTATAATAAAGGGAATTCACTTGCATATGCATCTTATATTGTGCATTGGATATATTGTAAAGGTAGGTTGTCCTCTCGAAGTAATTTCTTATTTCATTGATTTTGTATCATTTTAAAGGTGTGGAGTTACTTCTCCCTTCTATTTTTATTCTATTTGATTGACATGATTTGGTATTAGAGCACGAAATCCTTTGTTGACTCGTAAAAAATGAGCCATCCTACCATTTTCGATATCAATTTTTATTGGGGATGTTTAAAATCTTGAAATTTTCGTCCCACTAAGATTACACATCATATTATATGTGGTAAAAGTTTCAGATTTTGGTTTGCTATACTTTTAAATTTAAAGTATGTGGAAATTATAGCCTGTAAATAGTCCTAAAACTAGTCTCAAATAGGTGTTTTAGATAAAAATAATAATATTTGATTCTAGAAATATCCAAATTAAGTGCCATAAGTTTCATTCAAAAGAGGATATATCATATTGTTTTAGATACAAATTTTAGAATCATATCAACAAAAAATAGACACATGGTATTATGTACAATTTCACTCTCGTAGAAGGACCAAAAAAAAGTCTTTGGAAAGTTACCATAAATTTCCATTGGCACTTCAGAAATTATTCAACCTATGGAATTTTGGATATTACATACTAGGATAATACAATAGAAAATTTTAGGGGGATGTAATTTGAGAATTACCTTTGGTGGAATGTCAACAAGCAATATAATATCCAAATTAGGATATTAAAGGATGAAAATAAGGTCTCAGTACAATTCAACGCATCACCCTCAAATGGATAGACAAACAAAGTGTGTGAATAAAGACTTGAAAATATTTATTTATTTATTTATTATTATTATTATTATTTTTAATTTTATTTATTTATATTTTTTAAATTGAGATATTTTAAAAAATGGGATCAAGTTTTGGCATAAGCTAACTTTTCTATATTAATATATTTATCATTAGGTCAATAGGAAATTTTCCATTTATTATTTCTTATGAAAAAATTCCAAGAGGATATACAAACTTGATCAAGTTTCTAGTTGATATGAAGAGAAGATGATGAATATTTTGAAGATTATATGGAACACGTGTATGCATAGGTACACAAAAAAGTTGAAGGAGAAAATAGTAGAGTATAAAGACCATATAGGTTCATGATGAAAAAGTATTTTGAAGTTTTAGATTTAGTTATGGTGCATTTGAGGAAATAATAATATATGCTAAGCATGAAAAGTGAAGAAAATGTGAATAATATCAAACCTTATAAGATTAGAAAGAAAATTCAAGATACTATTTATTAAGTTGAGTCTCCATAAGGTTTTGGTGTATTTCTCATATTCTATGTCGTAGTGTTGTATGCGTATAATGAAGGAGAGTCCTACATTGAAGATGATGATGAAGCAAAAGAAGAAACTAGAGAGGTTTATTGGTGAAATTAGATGCCAAAGAAGAAGTTGGAGGATGTTGAGAGAGTTTTGAATAAGGAAGTAATCAATACAACAAGTGTGGAGTATGAAAAATACTCAGTGAAAATGGAAGAACATGTTTTGTTAGTGCTCAAAATTATATTTTAAGGTCCAAGGGCTTTCCAAATCCAAAGTTGATGAAAACAATTCTTTATGCTAATAGATTTTTCAAGAAATCACTATTTTGTCATATAGATTCAATGTTCAAAGGATATATTGTTGAAAATTGGTAGCTAAGGGAGAAATTCCCTCCTTGGAGAAGTCCCAAAAACCCTAAGGAGACCCCATTTACCCTTGGAAAAAAATAAATTTGCACATGAGAAAAATATTATTTTATAGTTGGTCCGAGACAACATAAAAAGTACAAGTCAGTGTAAAGAAGAAATTCGGCCTCCCAAACCACATATAAATACACCTAATGTGCCATCACGTGAAGGAATCACATCACACATTCATTGTTCTCCATTTCGTTTGATCTGTTCTGAAATTGGAGTGTTTGAGCTCACATGTGCAAAGAAGAGAGAGAGACCGAGTTTGACTTCTGTTTTGGCATCTTTGACCAACGTTGGATTTGGATGGTTTGACTTGATTTTTGGGTGTGTTCTTGGAGGTCAAAATCAGGAGAGATAAGACCAACATTTTATGGGAACTTTGACTTGCGTTGATTACATATTTGAATTTAGGGTTTCCACATGGTTGACTTTGACTTTTAATGATATTTGAGGTATATTTGTGGAATGTTTTGATTGGATTTGACCAAGAAAGGAAGGAAGAGTTTTTTTATGCTTTGAATGAACTATTTAGAGTGGATTTGACCTTTGAATTTTAACTTGTACGGTTGTGTTGACTATTATTGACTTTGACTTGGAACATGGCTGAAAATTGCAGACTAGTGCTTTGACCAAATTTGAATTTCTCTCTCATCTTTGATTGGATATTGGATTGGTTGAATTAAAAGTCAAGGCTTTTACCCTTGAATGATTGTTGATGTACTTGGACTATGTATCTCTGCTGAACTTTTGATGAACATATAATAGAATAATAATCTGGTTAGGGTTCTCCCCCTTGTGGGTTTTTCCCTGATATTTGACCAAAAATATTTGTGTCTCTATTAATCTTGGATGTCTTCTAGTGTGCATATTTTTTATTGTTCAATCTAGAATTACTTATTGTTATTGGGTGATTGAAATTAATTGGGAAAAATGGTTGCTACTAAAATGATAAATTTTTAAAGTGATTTTTATAGCATAAAACATTGAAAAATTAACATGGGATCAGAGCCAAGGTGAAGACAATCTCAAGGAGATAAGAGAAATCACTCCTTTGAATAAATATTAGCTACTACTGAAGCTTATTTAACTTGGTCAATATGTCTACCTCATACTTCAATATTGAGGAGAAGCTGAATGACTCATCAATCTTTTCTCAATGTAGGGTCAAGCTCTATTTAACATTGGAAGAAAATGATGTCATGGAATATGTTGAAGGGAATGTGCCCGACCCTCTAGAAAGTGCTTCTACTACTATCAAGTCCATGTACAAGAAAGGTGATATCAAAGCTAATAAAATTATTGTTGATTCTTTGAAAGACCATTTGATCACTTATGTTTCGAAGTTGAAGAAGTCTAAGGAAATGTATGATAAGATGGTTGGCATGAATTAAGTCAAACGCATGAGTCAAATTATTTATTTGAAGGATAAACTCAAGGACATCAAGATGAATAAGGGTGATACCATTCAGGATTAATTCATGAGGATATCCCAACTCAAAGACCAACTTTTGATTACTGGAGAGATTGTATCTGATAGAGAGTTGGTGCTAATTTCCCTTGGAGGTATTCCTATGATTTAGGAGACATTTATCATAAACATTAGCAACAATGACAAGTTTTTATCATTTGATGAGATATTATGAAAGTGAACTCAAGAAGAGACCAAGATCATCTCTAAAGGAAGAATTCAAAATCATGAATAAGGAGAACCTACTACATTTTTTTCTTAAGCCAAGAAGAAGAAGGAGAAAGGAAGGCCCTCGAATTGGAAGCCAATGAAGCAAGGTTAATGATCCAATAAGGAGGACCCCTTGCTCATGTAGATCATCCTCAAAAGAGATCAAGAAATCCAAGGTATGGTAATAATGCGGTTGAAACTCAATCTGAATACTTTCTTGTTTCTTCTATTTTCAATTCCTTTTCTCTAGATTCATTGAATATCTGGATGGTAGGTAGTGGGGCTTCTAGACATTTCACTAGCTATAGAGAAGTCCTCTCAAATTTGGCTGAGAGGGAAGAGAGTCTGATTTGAAAATAATTCTTGGGGACAATTCTATGTATCCTGTGAGGGGGTTTGGATTTTTTCCTTTGTATTTGAACTATGGTTAAATTATACATCTACATGATTTATTATATGTACAGAGATTGGAGAAGAAACTTGTCTCAATTTATTCTATGGAAGACAAGGGATTCAAGGTTGCATTCATTAGTGGGAACACCCTTGCTTAGCCAATGACAACTAGCATGAGAGATGCCTTCACTCTTGGAACCTGAAATGAAGGCCTATATAAAGTTTGTGGGAGTCATATGTGAGCCTTTGTTAATGTTAGTTTTTGTAGCATTAGATGTGTTCTAGCCACAAAATTTTGTGGAGAGGCTAGAATACACAAGTTATCCAAAACCTATAAATCGTTTATGGAAATTCCACCTAGAAATGAATTAATTAGATTACTAGTCAGTTTTTAATTATTTCCTAAGTCTAAACTTAGGGAATATGACTAATTAATCAGAATTAATTAAGTCATGGTGTGAATGTTCTAGAAACTCATACATACCAACTTCAAGTTAATCCTAGCCATTGATTATGTTTTAATGTTGTTTGTTGGTGCTCCAATAGAAGGTTATAAGAAGAAGTCGATGGGTAGATGGAAAAAACACTAGTGCAGTTACTTAGTTGCCCAGGAAGTTCAATTTTATCAGTGGTTGTGATTCAACAAAGAAGATAGAGCCTGAGGGTGAGTAGCAGGTGAGAGAGGAGAGTAGTAGAATTCCAAGAGGAATATTTTTGAGCTTATGGAAGAGGCAAAGCGAGGAAGGGCGAATTCCACGGTAGCTCTGAGCAGAGAGTGATGCAGATGCTCCAGCATGAGGATAGAGGGTCCATCTCGAGGGCAAAAATTTGCAGTGGAGTGTGAGATAATTCTCACAAAAAATTTCTCAGTATTTTCCTCATAATAGATTGCGATTAAAGCATCTAATATTTGTTGTACTCAGATTTTCTGCTGAAGAATAATAAGAAAACCCTCATTTCCTGCACCAGTTTTCCCAAGTTGGGTTTCTCCAGGGACATTTTTCCAAAAATAACAGTGTTAATATCAATGTGTGTGTGCCAGAATTTCTCCGTTTCCGGTATTTTATTTTCCGCATTAATTTTATTGTGAAAATTGTAGTTGTGATTTTATTTGTTGTTTGCCATAGAAAATAAATTGTATAATTTAATTTAGAGTTAGTACAATAGATGAAATTTTCACATGGTATTAGAGCACAGATGATCAACCAGAGAGCTGAGTAGTGAAGACATAAGTTGTTTCACTAGTTAGTGAGGGCAACAGATCAAAACCCCAGGGGGCAGTGCAATCACTTTGCAAAGGGGCTGAGTCACTTGAGGAGAATCAATTTTTGTGAGAGAGAGACAAAAAAAATTGATCTCTCCATATTGAGTAGCTCTAGAGGTAGAGGGAGCAACCCAATATTTTTTTCGCAGAGCAGATCTCTAGTGGGACACAATAGTTTTGTAGTATTTTTCTAGAGCAAAATCAATTTGGGGAGGAAAGAGGAATAACACACTAAATTCTTCAACATGACCATGGATAAAATTAAGAGTCAGGAAGCCCATATTTGTCTTCTAGGTTGGAGGACAAATTTTTTGGCTTGTCAGGATCAACTTCACCAGGTGTCTGGTATATAGATAGTGGAGAATCATCTCATATGACAGGGGTTAGATAATATTTCTTTAGCTACAATGAGAATCATATGGACTTCCAGATGACTATGGGCAAAAAAACCGAATGTAATCCAATTGGGAGAGGTACCATAGATTTTTAGAGGGAGTCAGGAGCTAGCACCAGTGCTACAAATGTATTACATGTGCTAGGATTGGGTATGAACCTGATTTCAGTATCCCATTTGGAGGATAAGGGGTGTGATGTCCACTTCGTAGGGAACAAAGTATATTTCAAACACTCAAGATGGAAGAAGGTCATTAGGGGAATTTCGAGGTCTGAAATGGGCCTCCTAAGAAAAATTTACAACCAAAATAAACTTTATAAGAACCAATAGGATTCAAGATGATGATGTCAACCATGGGGGGTTATTCACCATTTTTTGAGTAAAAGGGTAAAAAGATTAAAAAATAATTAAATAATATAACTACATTTTCAACTCATATTTTTAACTTATCTCCCCACTCGTTGGATGCAAAATTTAATTCCTCATCCAAAGAGTACCCATGTTGCATACTTTTGATGGACCCTGCTACGTGAAAAATGAAAAATACATGAAAAAACGTGATTGCAATCACGTTTTTCATGTATTTCTAATTTTTCATGTAGCAGGGTCCATAGAAAGTATGCAACATGGGTACTCCTTGGATGAGGAATTAAAATTTTCATCCAATGAGTACTCCCGCTCGAAATTTGAGTAAAAAATTTGGGAGATAAGTTGAAAATATGAGTTGAAAAAGTAGTTTTTTTCTTTTTTCCCTCTAAAATTTGATGATGTCATCAAATCTTATTTTATTATTTCCACTATTATTTTAGAATTTCCTTAGGAGGCCCATTTTAGACCTCAAAATTCCCCTACTAAGCTACAATGAGAAGCATATGGACTTCCAGATTACTATGGGCAAAAAAAACGAATGTAATCCAATTGGGAGAGGTACCATAGGTTTTCAGAGGGAGTCAGGAGCTAGCACCAGTGCTACAAATGTATTAAATGTGCTAGGATTGGGTATGAACCTGATTTCAGTATCCCATTTAGAGGATAAGGGGTATGATGTCCACTTCGTAGGGAACAAAGTATATGTCAAACACTCAAGCTGGAAGAAGGTAAAACAAGTTGGAGCTCGAAGCAACATATTGTGCAGGTTGCAGCTCGACTCTCCAATGGCACTAATAGGGAGTAACAATAGCAGTGGGAAGGAGATGAATGAGTAATGGCATAGGAGAATCATACATCTACACCATGGAGAACTCAATATGCTCAGAGAAATTGTAACAAGAGTTCCATAACTTTGTACGGAACACGATGATGTGTGCAGAGGATGCATACTTGGGGAGTATGCTAAGGCAACATGCCCAAGAAGCAACAACAAAGAAGATGGTGTGTTAGGAATTATACATTGAGATGTTTGTGGCCCAATTTCCACTATATATCTTAGTGATGTCGGATACTCCATCACCTTTATCGATGATCATTCTAGAAAAACCTAGATCTACTTTTTAAAGACCAAAGATGAGGTCTTTGATCGGTTCAAAGAGTTTAAAGCTCTTGTGGATAATGCATCAAGGAAGAAGATCAAGGTACTTCACTAAGATAATGGTGAATAATACATTGATAAAAGCTTCAGAGACTTTTGCGCGAAGGAAGGCATCAAAAGAGAACGGAAAATTCCATATAATCCTCAACATAATGGGGTAGCGGAGCGAAAAAACAAAACTATAGTAGGGGTTGAAAAGGGCCATGTTATATGACCAAGATTTACCCATGTAACACAATGATGTATATTTATAATAGAACTCCTCATAGAGCATTGGGGAAGAAAACGCCAGAAGGAGCCTTCACAGGGAGGAAGGTGGAAGTTAGTCACTTGATGTTTTTTGGTAGTGTGGCTTATTGCCACATGCTAGATGGACAACACTCCAAATTGGATTAAACTGTAGAGAAGGGTTTTATCGTCAGGTATAGCAAGAACTTAAAGGAATACCTGATTTACATTCCTAGCGGTAGGAAGATTGTAGTGAGACGAGACGTAAAGTTCATGGAGGACTGAGCTTTCAAGAGATCTCAAGATATGCCCGCAAGTGATTAGAATCAATCAGGAGAAGCTCCTTTAGTCTAGTAGCAGGGGCAGCCAGTGGGACCAATAGGAGGAAAGTCACAGGGATCAAGTACAATGAATAGTACCAATATTTCCTTAGGGGTAGGAGATCTCGAGAGTTCTCAGTAGACAAAGCAACAGGGACAGGAGGAGGAGTTGGTTGAACCTCCCACTATCAGTGGAAGTGTCAGCAGAGAAGTTTTTTAGACATAAAGATATGTAGAGGACTTTATTGGAACTCTTAGGACATACAAAAGACAACGCAAAAAACTTGACAGGTATCAAGCTTTGGTAGCTCAGGTTACATAACCTTCCAACTTTCAGGAAGCCACACAACATCAGGTGTGGGTAGATGCCATGGTAGAAGAGTATAGCTCTATGATGACAAATGATGTTTCAGAGGTAGTGCCAAGGCCAGAAGACAGATCAGTTGTAGTTTCTAGATAGATCTACAAGAAAAATTACGCTGCAGATGGCAGTGTGGAGAAGTACAAGGCTAGGTTCGTGGCAAAGGGGTATGCACAAAAAGAAGGAATATTATGAGGAGACTTTCACCCCATTTTCTATATACACTTCTATCAGGTGAGTTATATCCCTAACAGCTCAAATTGGATGGAAAATTCACTAGATGGACGCCAAGACAACATTCTTGAACGAGGTGATAGAGGAAGAGGTGTACATAAAAGAGCCAAAGGAATTTGAAACTCATGAGAGGTGCACTTGTGTGTGAAAACTGAAGAAAGCTCTATACGGGATCAAGCAGGCTTCCAAAGCTTGGTATGGTCGGATTTACAGTCACTTGCAGTAGATGGGATTCTTCAAGAGTTTTGCAGATCCCAACCTCTACTATTTGATGGTAGAAGGTGATTAACTCATTCTAGTTTTGTAAGTGGATGATCTCTTTTTGACAGGATCATTAGGCTCATAGAAAACTGTAAGAGGAACTTCACAAGAGAGTTAGACATGAAGGATCTAGGGTTGATGCACTATTTTCTAGGAATGGAAGTATGGTAGGAGAATGGGGAGATCTTCCTTGGACAAAGAAGATACACTACATATATTCTAAAGAGGTTCAAAATGCAGGATTGCAGACCCATGACTATGCCCATGATCACAAATTGGAATAAGATAGATGCATCAAATGACAAGGATGTCGAACCCACATAGTATAGATAACTCATTGGGTCTTTCATGTATCTGGTCAACACTAGGCCAAACATTTGCTTCTTAGTTAATACCCTAATCTAGTTCATGGTAGAGACAAAGAGGGTACATTGGGTAGCAAAAAGGCACATTCTGAGGTATGTGCATGACACAATTGAGTATGGGTTGAGATCTACTTGAGGGGATGACATCAGACTATGTGGGTTCACAGATGCAAATTGGGCAGGAAGTTTAGTGGACAAGAAAAGTACCTTTGGGTACTACTTCAGTGTTGGATTAGGGATGGTTTCTTGGTGTAGCAGGAAGCAGAAGTGAGTAGCACTAAGCTCTGCGAAAGCATAGTATATGGAAGCCAACACAACTACGTTCGAAGCTATATGGATTAGGAAGCTACTGATAAGCTTATTCATGCAAAGGATGGAAGCGACCAACATCTACTATGATAATAAGAGTTGCATAAATATCTACGAGAATCCAGTGTTTCATGATAGGTCGAAGCACATAGATATTATATGCCATTTCATCATAGATTGTGTATAGCGTGGGGCATTCCAGCGACAATATGTTCCCACAGGAGAGCAGGTGGAAGACACACTCACGAAAGCTCTAGGGAGAGTTAAGTTCATCCAATTCAGGGAACAAATGGGTATGGTGGAGAACCCATTTCAGTAGCAGAGACATGTTACTTTGGACGATTCTTAGTTGCAAATATTTCAGTTGCAACAACAGCAAATGAGAGGAAGTTATAGTGCAGATGCAGTGTTGGAAGTAGTTCAACAGGGTCAACAACAACACATATGCAACTCATATCAGAGTTACGCAATGGTTGGTGGGAAATAGTAGCTAGACATCAGTAGCCTGAAAAGAGATGATACAAAGACAGGGTGTTGTGGCAATAGGTGTAGCACAAGAACACATTCCTCGCTAAGAGGTAGTGTTAGTTTTTGTAGCATCAGATGTGTTATAGCCACAAAATTTTGTGGAGAGACTAGAATACATGAGTTCTCCAAAACCCATAAATTGTTTATGGAAATTCTGCCTTGAAATGAATTAATTATATTATTAGTAAGTTTTTAAATATTTCCCAAGTCTAAAATTAGGGAATATGACTAATTAATCATAATTAATTAAGTCAAGGTCTGAATGTTCTAGAAACTCAGATGGATCGACTTCAAGTTAATCCTAGCCATCAATTATGTTTTAATCTTCGTCGTTGGTGATCCAACAGAAAATTATAAGAAGAAGTCGATGTGTAGATGGAAAACACACCAGTGCAGTTACTAAGCTGCCCAGGAAGTTGGATTTTCTTAGTGGCTATGATTCAACATAGAAGATAGAGCCAAAGGGCGAGTAGCAAATGAGAGAGGAGAGTAGAAAAATTCTAGGAGGAGGATTTCTAGCTTATGGAAGAGTCAGAGCGAGGAAGGGAGAATTCCACGGTAGCTTTGTGCAGTCACCGTGTAGAGGCTCCAGCGTGAGGATAGAGGGTCCATCTCGGGGGTAGAAATTTGCAGTGGAGTGTGAGAAAATTCTCAGAAAAATTACCTCATTATTTTCCTCAGGTTAGATTGCCAATAGAGCTTCTAAAATATTTTGTACTCATATTTTCTACTGAAGAATAATAAGAAAACCCTCATATGTTGCACCGGTTTTCCCAAGTTGGGTTTTTTCGGGGACATTTTTCCAAAAATAACTGTGTTAATATTCTTGTGCGTGTGCTATAATTTCTCAGTTTCCAGTATTTTATTTTCTGCGGTAATTTTATTATTAAAATTACAGTTGTTATTTTTTGTTGTTGTTTGTCTTAGCAAATAAACTACATAATTAAATTTATAATTAAAGAATAATTTCCAGTTACTACAATAGAAAAAAATTTCACAGTTCATGATTCTTCTCATCAATGTGACCTATGGCACCGAAGATTCACTCACCTTCAATATGAAGCATTTCCTTACGTGAGAAATATGGTTTTTGGAATTCTCGAGGTTCGAGTAAATCATGCTGGAGTTTTTCAAGGATGTGCAAGTGGTAAGAAGGTGAAGGGACCATTCCCTTCAAGGAGGAGTAGGACCGGTTGAATAATTCAACTCATTCATTTTGATCTATGTGGACCCATGCCAATGAATTCTCTTTGTGGATACTTGTACTATATAGTATTTGTGGATTAATTCTCCCAAAAGACATGGATTTTCTTCTTGAAGCACAAGGATCAAGAATTTGACATGTTTAGGGGCTTCAAGGCCCTAGTAGAAAATCAAACATGGAATAATATCAAAATATATAGGTTTGATAATGGAGGAGAATTCACTTCAAATTTTTAGGTGTTTTTTATATTCTTTCCACGACTATTCGCCCAGGGGGGGGGGATAGCCCCCCATGTTTGTTGCGCCGGGCGCAACAACCCCCCTTATAGGGTGTTTTGCAGGGGGCGGTAGCTCCCATGCATGGAGTCTGGGGCAATTCCTTGAGAAAGTTCTTTTTAGAGCCTATAATAGGTGGGCAGACCTACCTATGGTTTTGTGCATGGGTTTTGCACATGGTTTTGGGCACGATGGTTTTCTATCCATGGTATTTTGTAGATCCGGTCAAGGGAACTACGATTATGTTCTAGTCCAGGGTTAATGGATTGGGGTTTATGAATTGTTCGACATGTATATATATGTATTGTAACATTGAAAGTAACATAATTAAAAATCAATTTGGTTGTCCCGATTTTGGGATGTAGGGGAAAATATCTGTGTGTATTTGTTTTATGCTGTCACCATTGCTTATTTTCTATTTTAATAATTCGTTTGGAGGTAATTTATGAATAGGTTTAAAACCTACATTTGGTATTAGAGCAGTTTTGGCTTCAAGGGGACACCTTTGCAGCTGAGGGGTTTTACTCGGGCCTATGGTAGACCTTGTTCAGTGGGAGATCTGCGGGATCGTTTCTTGTGGTGAAAGAAGATGGCGAGCACTGAAAATATATAGATCGATAAATTTAATGGTCAGATTTTTTCATTGTGGAAGCTCAAGATGGAGGATCTGTTGGTGGATAAATATCAATAGATCATAGTAGATCCGAGTATTAAACCAACGACAATGTCATATGAAGATTAGGCGAAGTTGGATCGGAAGGAAAAGAGCAAAATACAGTTGTGTATCTTAGATTCAATATTGTTGAATGTATCAGGGGAAGATATGACGAAGGCTTTGTGGGACAAGTTACAGAATTTATACCAATCTATGTTTCTGGTGAAAAAATTGTTCCCACAAAAAAAGTTGTATAACCTGAGGATGAAGGATGGAGACTCGGTGATAGAGAATATGGACACCTTTAATACTGTGGTAAGCCAATTATTATCTATTGATATTAAAATCTTAGATGAATATAAGTGCATCAGTTTGTTGTGTTTTATACTATATTCGTGGGACAGTCTTGTTGTTGTAAAAGGTAGTAATACAACTACCTTGAAGTTTGATGAAATAGTCTCATCCTTGTTGTCAGAGGAGATGAGACGGAAAAATATGGAGGGCCATAATGGATATGACTTGTATGTACAAGGAGGATCTGAGAACATAAACAAAAATAAGTCCTTGAGTGGGAGATCTAAATCTAGAGGGAGATAAAAATATCCAAGTAAACCTATAAAGGTGTGCTAGATATACAGAAAGGAAGGGCACTTCAAAAAGGACTGTAGATCTAAATCTCTTGAGAAAGGAAAGGGATATGATGATGGTCCTTTTGCAGAGGTGAAAACAATGTCAGATGAAGGTGGGGATGTGTATTTGGATTTTTCTTCAAGTACACATGCATATCATGAGGCATGGTTGATTGACTTAGGTGCATCCTTTCACTTCACTCCCCATAGGGAGTGGTTCTGCGAGTATGAGAAATAAGATGGTGGTTATGTCATCCTAGGGAATGAAAATAAGGAAAAAATAGTTGGACGTGGAAAATTCAAGTTGAATTTTCAAGGTGGAAGGATTAGAACACTTCTCGGTGTTCTGCATATTCCTGCATTGGCCATAAATCTGATTTCCGTTAGAAACATGGATGATGCAGGTGTAAAAAAAATGTTTGAGAAGGATACCTGCAAGATGGTTCGGGGAGAATTGGTATTGATGCAGGGAGTTCGAATTGGAACTCTATACAAGATTCTGGGTAGCACTGTTATTGATAGGTGCAACAATTCTATGGTTCCTGAAAGTGGAGTCGAAAACCTTGTGGTCTCTGGAGAAAAGACCATGTTGTGGCATCAAAGGCTTGGACATATTGGAGAGAAGGGCCTTAAAATACTTCATCGTAATGGTATGGTAGAAGGTATGTATAATTTCTCTTTGGATTTTGATTTCTGTAAACATTGTGTATATGGGAAGCAAAATTGGGTGAATTTTCCCTCTGGTGCTAATAGGGCGAAAGGGATATTAGAGCTTTTGCATAGTGATGTGTTTGGAGCAATATTGGTTCCATCACTGGGTAAGTCTATGTAATGCATGTCATTTATAGATGAATTCTCAAGGAATACATGGATATATTTCCTTAGGAAGAAATATAAAGTCTTTGACAGATTTAAAGAATTTAAGGCTTTGGTGGAAAACAAGAGAAATAAGAAGATAAAGGTGCTGAGGACAAATAATGGTGGAGAGTTATGCAAGAAGGAATTTGAAGAGTTTTGTAAGAAATGTAGTATAGCATGGAAAAATACTACTCCAAAAACACCTAAAAAAAATAGAGTTTCAAAAAGAATGAACAAGACATTAATGGAAAAGGATAGAAGCATGTTTAGTGGTGTCGAGTTTGGACAGGAATTTTAGGCAGAGGTAATGGAGACTGCATGTTACCTGGTTAACAAATCACCTTCATTAGCGTTGGAGGATAAGACTCCACATGAGGTATGGATTGGTAATAAACCCTCTCTTTCACATTTGAGGGTATTAGGTTGTGATGCATATGTGCATGTTCCAAAGGAAAAACGAACCATGTTGGATAGTAAATCTGAAAGGTGCATCTTTATTGGGTACAAGGATGGTTTAAAAGGTTATAAGATTTGGAACCCAAAAACTTAGGAAGGTTGTGTACAACCGAGATATGGTGTTTAGAGAGGTGAAATATGTTATTAAACATGAAGTCCTACCAAAGGAACCTGTGAAGATAGAGTTTGATCTAAAGGAGAAAGAATTACACTCTACAACAAAACAAGATTCAGAAGAGGAAGAGTCACAAAATCCAGCTTTAAGAAGACCAGTTTGAGAAAGAAGAAAACCATAAAGGTATAGTCCATCTGCTTTATGTTAAAATTTTTCTTTATCTATTACTGATGATGATCCCAAAATTGTTAGAGAGAAAGTAGATTCAGAGGATGGAAAACTCTCGAAACAGGCCATGGTTAATGAAATGGAATCTTTGGAAAAAAATGAGGCTTGGGATCTAGTGGAGTTGTCGGTTGGAAGGAAACCCATTGGCAGAAAATGGGTGTTTAAGAAGAAGATTAATGTAGAAGGAAAGGTGGAGAAATACAAAGCTCGGTTGGTAGAAAAAGGTTATTCCCAGGTGTCGGGAATTGATTTTGGTGATATTTTTTATCCTGTTGCTAATGTAGCTTCTATTATATTATTTTTATCAGTCCCTGTTGCTTTTTATTTTGAGTTATAATAGATGGATGTGAAGACAACATTTATTCATGGGAATCTGGAAGAAGAGATATACATGAAGCAACCTAAAGGATTTGCGGTGAAGTGTAAGAAAGAACTAGTATGCAGATTAAAAAAGTCTATGTATGTGTTAAAATAATTACCAAGGATGTGGTATCAGAAATTTGATACATATATATAGGGAATTGGCTTCACCAGAAGAAAATTAGATCACTGTTTGTATTTTAAATTAATTGGTGACCATATCATTTATTTGGTCTTTTATGTGGATGATATGTTGCTGATTGGAAATGACAACAAAATTATCCAGGATTTGGAGATCCAATTGTTGCCCAAGTTTGACATGAAGGATATTGGCGATTCAAACAATATTTTGTGCATGGAAATTAAATGAGATCAGGAAAAGAGGAATCTTTGGTTAAACCAGAGGAATTAAGTCGAGACAATACTGTAGAGTTTTAATATTAAGGACAGTAAACTGGTGAAGGTTCCTATTCCCGTAGGTGTAAATTTATCTGCTGAACAATGTCCCAAGACATAAGAAGAGGAAGAGGACATGTCCCGTATTCCATATGAAACTGCAGTTAGTATCTTGATGTATGCAATGGTCTATACTAGACCAGACATTGCACATGTAGTGGGAATATTGAGCAGGTTTATGTCCAAACTAGGGAAGGAGCATTGGACAACAGTAAAGCGGGTTTTAAGGTATTTGTGGGGCTCTAGTGACTATGGTCTATGCTACCAAGGAAGACAAATAATAGACAAAGTTTTGGACATCCGTGGCTTTGTTGATGTAAACTGGGCTCAAGATCTAGATCATATAAGTTCTACAAGTGGGTATGTGTTTAACCTATTTGGAGAAGCAGTCAGTTGGATGAGAAAAAGATAGTTTGAAATGGATCTTTCAACTACAGAGGCTGAATACATGGTAGCCACTCATGCAAGCAAGGAGGCTGTTTGGTTGCAGAGATTGTGTTCTAGTATGGGGTTTATACAATGAGCTATAAGGATAAACTGTGACAACCAAAGTGCAATTTTATTGGTGAATAACCCTTCTTATCATTCAGAGACAAATCAAATTGATGTTTAGTATCACTTTGTGAGGGATATGGTTGAGGACAAAAAGGTGTTACTAGTAAAGGTGGACCCTTCGAAGAATGTTGTAGATGCATTGAAAAAATCTGTGAGCACTGAGAATTCTTCTTGGTGTAGAGAATTAATGGCCATTGTAGAGTTGGAACCATGACTAAGCTCTCTTGTGAACCCCTGGGTGGAAAATAAAAAAAACAAGTTGGATAATGTTGGGTGTGTGTTATGTTATTTCCATGACTAGTCGCACGAACCGGGGGGCAATGGCCCCCCCTGTTCGTTGCGCTGGGAGTAGCAGGGGGGTCACAAGGGGGCGATAGCTCCCCCTGTCGGGGGGTTTGTGGGGGGGCCGTAGCCCCCATGCAGAGGGTCCAAGGTAGCACCTCAAGAAATTTTTTTGGACCCTATAATAGGTGGGCGAACCTACCTATGGTTTTTTGCATGGGTTTTGCACATTATTTTGTGCATGCTGATTTTTTGTCCATGGTATTTTGTAGATCTGGCCGAGGGAACTATAATTATGTTCTAATCTAGTGTTTATGGATTAGGGTTTATGAATGCTTTGACATGTATATATATGTATTGTAACATTGAAAGGAACATAATGAAAAATAAATATGGTAGTCCCGATTTTAGGATCCAGGGGAAAATCTCTGTGTGTATTTGTTTTAAGTTGTCACCATTGTTTATTTTCTATTTTAAGAATTCATTTGTAGGTAATTTATGTACAGTGTTAAAATCTACACAAATGAATTCATTGAATTTTGAAATAAATTTAGAATCAAGAAGGATACCCTCGTACCTTACAACCCTAAACAAAATGGCATATCTGAAAGGAAGAATAAGACTATCGTGGTGATCTGGGTAGATCCTTGATACCCTTAATCAAGACCTTTTACTTCGGCTGATGTGTTAGAATTGCATTTAATTAAACCGTTAATGAACATAAAGGAACATCTGCATGATGTAAAGAAGAGGAACATAACAAGCATGAGCAACATAAGACATTGATAACGGAGTTCGTTCAGGAGGGACTACGTCTCCAGGCCTTGGTGTCAAAAGGGTGTAGGTTGCTGCATTAAGTGCTATAAGGAGTGAAGATGTACATGGACGGTGTTTTCTCTGTCATACAAGGAAAATTACCTCAGCGGCAGGACTGGCTGGACCTCTCCACGAGATGTTCCACTATAGGAACTCTCATTCACAAAAAGGACTCCTATCAGTATGACAATAACTCACACATAATGATTATGAGTATCCCGCCAACATGGAAACAAAGGGATCTCAATCAAACATACATGTGAAAATGAGTATCCCGCCAACATGGAAGCAAAGGGATCTCAAACATAATAACAAATCCATGACAGAAAGTACATCTCACATAAAGAACAAAACAAGATCCCACATCAAACATCAACAGGGATCTGTACAACACAATGCATCTCATAGCAAAGAGACAAATATGTACATGAAATCAACTCATCATATACCTCACACTGAAGATGACTGAATGATGGGCTGCTCTGTGGCTGGATCTGAAATCACCATCACAATCGTGGTATCTAAAGGTGTGAAATCGACTGCTCACTCATTGAATGTTGATACCTACAAATCCACTTTGAAAGGTGGCCGAAAAATATAAAGCTCAGATGGAAAATTTGAACACACCATCAGATTCATGTCGTCGAATAGTGAAAAATCGACTAGAAAATTTTTGAATTTTGAGAAAGTGAAAATCTGGGGCAAATGGAATCTTTTAGATTGCCCTTAGATTCCTCAAAGATGCTACTCCATGGGTGGCCCAGAAATCTGCAACTCAAAAGGTGAATTCGACCTCGCCATTGTGTTCCCTGTGAAAAATCGTGAAAAATGAATGTAATATTGACCATATTCCGACATGGAGAAAAATTACCTCCTTAGGAAAATTTAAAGGATCATGGTTCCGCTCCCTGTTTCTGGGCCTACTCATGGTTCCACCCACATTAAAAAAATGGTTGTCTCAAAATCCATGCGCGCTCTCGCTCTGCCTTGGCTTAGGCGCACTGTGTGAATGAGGGTTTATACGTAAACATTTAGGCGGAGCTATCAACACTGAGCCCATTGGTGTAGTGGTTAAATTTACAAGTTTCTTGGAGGGAGGTTGGGTGGTCAAATCCCGCCCCCCTCAAAAACTAGTGGCATATGGTTTTAAAACCAACAAATATAAATTTTTAAAAACTTGTCATTTGGATTTAACTGTTGGAGGGGCTGGGCCCGCATCGGGCGGCCTGCCCCTTATCCCCGTCGCATGCATATATGGTAGGATATGGTTTAGTGCAGTGGGCAGGTCCACATCCCACGGCCCGTCCCAACCGTTGTATTTTATGGTGAGTTGTGTGGTGGTGCAGCCTGATAGGGAGCCGACCACATGGTTGGGCAGGTTTGACCTCCGTCGGTACTAGATTTTAATATAACATATATGTTATATATGCCGTGGAACATTGACCGGGGGTGGTGGGGTTGGTGGCTCGCCACACGTTTTTTATTTTATTTTTATTTTTTATTTTTTATTTTTATTTTTATTTTTGTCTTATTTAAAACCAATAGTCGTTTTTTAATTTTTTTTTGAAAAAAGGCGTTAATGGGAATTTTAAGTGTCCCACAATTTCGCGGAGAATCCGGTGCCGAATTTCGTTGAAATTGGACCTTCCTTAAGCCTGCCACATGGGCCAAGTCAACCCATAACTTTGAATGCTCCTAACTTTCACATACGAGCTTGGTTTGACAAACTGTTCACACTGTTGCGATCAGGACGATGATATCTTCAACCTGAACCTAGTTCGATAGAAATCCAAACACTTTGATTTTTGAGCTTCTATAAGCCCTCTTTGTCCTACGTGTGTCTTTGGAGCCACCTAGAGAAATCCTCTCGACTGAGGAGCTTTTGGTCCTCCAAAAGCATCAACAAGAATCTACAACTGCTATGTACTATGACGACACCACAAGTGTCCTGAAAAAGGTCACCCTTCCATCTCCTTCACCTTTGTTCTTCGGAGCCTTAAGCGATGAACTGACACTTGCGTCCTTTGCAAACCTGTAGTACAATCTCCTGCAAATACATGCTCAAATTATGACCAACTATGAATCAAAACATCTCGTATAGTTTCCACGAGATTATAACATGTACTCGGTGGTCAAGCTTACATCAAAATGGAAAACACACCCCAGTGATCATTACAAAACCAACAACATCATTGTCGCATTTTGAGGTGATGGAAAATACCTCATCACTTTTACATGAAAGAAATGCATCATATGATTTATATAACAAGGCAAAAATATCATTGTTACTTAAACAAGTGATAGAAAAACACATCATCACTTTTACAGTTAAAAATGAAACATATAATTTACAAGCATGGCCATGACAAGCTAACATATCTAGAAAAATAATCTAAAAAAACCAACTCTCACTTATCAAAGTGAATGAATCATATTCCTGTGGCACGTTTTCTTGTCGAACAATCGTTTCAATCGGTTCACGCACCGATGCTTCATCCTTAAGGTGCTGCTCTGGATGGAGCCTCCAACACGTGGCTCTTTGATGGCCACTTCGGTCGCAATGGATGCAAAAGGTATTTTTCCTCTAAACCTGCTTAACTGATTTCTTTCCCTGTTGTGGAGAAGGCTTTCCACGCCTCATCCTCCTTTGTGCTTCCATCCTTTTCCAACACTTAGAAAATGCACGGTTATGTAAATCACAAAAATGACACGTGTTTCGATGCCATGATTTATGGCCATGGTTATCAACATTCTTATAATCAAAATGCACTCTGGAATAATGAGATTTATTATACCTTCTCTGGTGGTCTCTAGTGCGATCTGGTGATGAGATATTTCCTCAGCTATTTCACTGCAACATGCATTGCCATGGGGTGATGGTGAAGTGTTCCCATCAATCTTCTTCATGAGTTTAACAATGTCTGTTTGCCGTTGATGTCCTTTGAACATCCTCCTTTAGTTTACCCTAAACCTGCATAGCGAGGTCTCTCCACAACCTCCAATCGTTGAGTTATGCCTTGGCCACGAATGCCAAGTCCTCCTCCTTTGTACCCCATCTTGGTGAGGAGTCTCATGTCGGTTCTTGTAATGGGTATCTCCACACTTCCAACATAAATGATATCAGGTGAAGATGAAACTGAAGAGAAATCAACACTGTTTACCTCAGCTGTCGATTTTCACATAGGTGAAGAAGGCTTCTCTAAGCCTTCGTTGTGCTTCACTTCCTCCAAGGCCTCTGTCGCGGCTTGTAGCTAAAGCTGCAATCACTATTTGTCCCCCTCCTTTTCTTGTAGGAGTTCCTTCAAGGCATCATGATCTGCTTGAATACTTTCGTTGTTGCGCTTCAATTCTTCCAACGCCTCGGTCGTGGCTTGCAACTGAAGCTACAATCGATGTTTGTCCTCCTTCTCTTCTTGTAGGAGTGTTTTCAATTCAACGTTCTATGCTGATTATTTTTCATAAGCTTTGTACAACATGTCTGATTTCTCGGACACCATGAGCATGGTCTCGTACATGTATTTGACATTCTCCATTGCTCAACTTAGCGAACGTTTAATAGTTCACGCTTGCAATCAAATCAGTAAGAAGACCTACTTTGATACCACTTGATCCGAGTAATTTCCTAATACCCTTAACCAAGACCTTTACTTCGGCTGATGTGTTGGAATTGCATTTAATTAAAGTGCTAATGAACATAAAGGAGCATCTGCATGATGTAAATAAGAGGAACATAACAAGCATGAGCAACATAAGACATTGATAATGGATTTTGTCCAGGAGGGACTACGTCTCCCGGCCTCGGTGTCAAAATGGTGTAGGCTGCTGCATTAAGTGCTCTAAGGGGTGCAGATGTACATGGATGGTGTTTTCTCTATCATACAAGGAAAATTCCATCACGTAGGAGTGGTTGGACCTCTCCACGAGATGTTTCACTATAGGAACTCTCATTCACAAAAAAGACTCCTATCAGTATGACAATAACTCACACATAATGACTATTTGTATCCCGCCAACATGGCAACAAAGGGATCTCAATCAAACATACATGTGACAATGAGTATCCCGCCAACATGGAAACAAAGGGATCTCAAACATAATAACAAATCCATGATAGAAAGTACATCTCACATCAAGAACAAAACAAGATCCCACATCAAACATCAACGAGGATCTGTACAACACAATGCATCTCATAGCAAAGAGACAAACAAGTACATGAAATCAACTCATCATATACCTCACACTCAAGATGACTGAAGGATGGGTTGCTCTACTGCTGGATCTGAAATCACCATCACAATCGTGGCATCGAAAGGTGTGAAATCGACTGCTCACTCACTGAATGATGACACCTGCAACTCCTCTTTGAAAAGTGGCTGAAAATATAAAGCTCAGATGGAAAATATGAACACACCATTAGATTCGTGTCGTTAAATAGTGCAAAATCGACAGGAAAATTTCTGAATTCTAACAAAGTGAAAATCTGGGGCAAAAAGGAATCTTTTAGATATTCCCTAGATTCCTTAAAGATTTTGCTCCATGGGCGGCCTGGAAATATGCAAATCAAAAGGAAAATCCGACCTCGCCATTGCGTTCCTTGCGAAAACTGAGAAAAATGACTGTAATCTTGACTATTTTCCGACATGGAAAAAAATTACCTCCTTGGGAAAATTTCAAGGATCATGGTTCCGCTCCCTGTTTCTGGGCATGCTCATGGTTCTGCCTGCATTAAAAAAATGATTGTCTCGAAATCCGTGCACGCTCCCGCTTTGCCTTTTCCTGGGCACACTATGTGAATGAGGGTTTATATGTAAACATTGGGTCGGAGTTATCAATGCTGAGCTAGTTGGTGTAGTGGTTAAATTTGCAAGTTTGTTGGAGGGAGGTTGGGTGGTCAAACCCCGCCCCCCTCCAAAACTGGTGGCATATGGTTTTTAAACCCAACAAATATCAATTTTTAAAAACCCGCTATTTGGATTTAACTGTTGGAGGGGCCGGGCCTGCATCGGGCGGCCTGCCCCTTATCCCCATCGCATGCATATATGGTAGGATATGGTTTAATGCGGTGGGCGTGTCTGCATCCCACAACCCGACCCAACCGTTGTCTTTTATGGTGATTTGTGTGGTGGTGCCACCCGCTCCAGGGCCGACCACGTGGTCGGGTGGGTTCGACGCCCGCCGACACTATATTTTAATATAACATATATATGTTATATATGCCATGGAACATTGACTGGGGGTGGCGGGGTTAGTGGCCTACCACCCAAAAAAAAAAAAAAAAAAAAATTGTCTTATTTAAAACCAATAGTCGTTTTTAAAAAAAATTCAAAAATAGGCGTTAGTGGGCATTTTAAGTGTCCCACAAATTTTCCCGGAATTTGACCGGAGCTGGCCAGAATCCGGTGGCCGGATTTCAGCGAAATTGCACCTTCGTTAAGCCTACCACATGGGCCAAGTCAACCCAAAAATTTGACTGCTCCTAACTTTCGCATACAAGCTCAGTTTGACGAACCATTTGCACCATTCCGACCAGGACGACGAGGTATTCATCCTGAACCTGGTTTGAGAGCAATCTAAACACTTTGATTTTTGAGCTTCCATAAGCCCTCTTTTTCCTGTGTGTGTCTTTAGAGTCACCTGGATCACATGGAAGTTTCTAGAGCCATGTTGCATGATCAAAAGTTGCTAATGTTTGTATGGGGAGACGCTGCTAACACCGATGTCTATGTTTAAAATAGGACTCCTCATGAAGCCATGGGTGACATGATTCCTAAAGAAGCTTTCATAGGTGTAAAGCCCAAAGTTTGACATTTGAGTATCTTTGGTCTCCCTATCTAGTTTCATGTTTCAAAGGAGAAGAGGACCAAGTTATAAGCTTCAAGAAAGAAAGGTATTTTTTTTGTTACTGTGAAAATTCTAAAGCGTATAAAATATATGTACACGGTTAAAGAAATATAGAGTTTATAAGGGATATCACATTTGATGAAGATGCTTCCATTGGGAAAGCAAGGGACTCCTCCTCCTATCAATGTTGGAAGAAGGGATGATTCCATGCACAAACAAGAAGAATCTCCTATTTATAAGCCACAACCTATTCTTGTGGATGATCCCATGGAACTGATTGACTCCTTGGATTCCCCTCCATGTGATCCCCCACCAGGAAGAGAGCACTATGGCTTCATGAATATTTATAGGATGCTGAGAGACATGCTGGTGCAAGAGGAAATTTTTGTGAACACAAGAAGCCATGTCAATGTCAGGTATATGTTGTGGCTATGAACAACATCATACAAGATGAATTATGCACTTTTAAACAAGTAGTGAAAGAAGAAGTATGGAAGGATTTTATGGATGAGGAATATTAGTCCATCATGAAGAACTATGTTTAGGAAGTGGTTCTGAGACCTGAAGGGAAGTCTATCGTGAATTCTAAATGGATATACAAAATTAAGCATGGTGACTATGGAAATGTTGAAAATTACAAGGTGAGGTTAACGACTAGAGTATTCTCCGAGAAAGAGGGAGAGGACTATGATGAGGTCTTTGCATTGGTTTCCCGATATACTACCATACAATCTATCATTGCTCTTGCTACTAGTTAGGGATGTACACTTCACCAGATAGATGTAAAGATTGCATTTCTTCATGGGATTCTTAAGGAAGAGGTATACTTGGAGCAACCACAGGGTTTTGAGGAGCATGATAGGAAGACTCATGAAGGGAGCAATCCTTATATTTTGAGATGAAAGACCTTGGTTTGATGCACTACTTCCTAGGCTTACATGGGTGGAAAAGGCCTGGTGATATTTTCCTTTATTAAGGGAAATACGTTGTCAAGTTTTTGGAGAGATTTGGAATGGTGGAATGTAAGTCCATGGCCACATTAATGGAGATGAATTTTAAGAAGTTATGTGGTGAAGCCACAGGACATGATTTGGTAAATCATTTTGAGTACCGACCACTGATTAGGGCATTGATGTTCTTAGTTGTTAGAAATTAAATAAAAAAGCAATGGAAAACATAAAATGTTGTGGAAAAATAAACACAAAACAACATACAAAAAGAGAGACACAAATATATGTGGTTCACCCAATTTGGGATACATCCACGAAGAAACAATTGGTCCTTATTTTATATTATCTAGAAAATTGAATGGATACAACCTACAACAAATATTTTGTAACTTCTTCTTCGCTCTCACATAGTCTCCTCTCTTTTTCTCACAGAGAATAATACATAGCCACAACATAATTCCCTCATATAAATCTAGGGTTTCCTTCTAGGGAAAATATCCCTAAATTAACATAACTTCAACCCTAAGATCTTCCATCTAATGAAAAAATCAAATTGAATACAAAATTACAATATTTTACAAGGCAATTTTTATCTAAATTTTGGTTTCGAGGGGCACTGCCCTTGAACCCTTGCTGGGGGGGGGGGATCCAAAGAATTGTTTCCGCCCTCGGACCCCCCTAGCGGCGTTATTGGGGGGAAATCCCCCCCAAATCCCCTTGTTAGGGATTGCGATCTAAACATAACTAAAATAATACCTTGGAATCAGGAAGATAATCATGCTCCACACCCAACATTGGTAAACACTAGACCAGATAAATGTTTTGATGTCAAAACTCTGAGTTAATTTATGGTTGAGCCACTACATGCACACTAGGTTGCTGTTAAGATTGTGTTGAGACACCTGCATGTTATTTACAGAGTTGAGATACATTGTCAAAGACGTGAGACTTCATGGATACACTGACGTTGTTTCGATTGGAAATGTTGTTGACAGGAAGAGCATATCATGGTGCTATTTTAGCCCGGGGTCTGCCATGGTATCTTTGATGAGAAGGAATAAAAAGTATATTTCCATTAGTATGACTGAAGCTGAGTATATTGCTGCTAGCATGGTTAAATTTGAGGCAGTATAGTTGAGTAAGCTGTTTGGATATTTGTTTGAGTAGGTACTAGATACAACTGGGATATATTGCAACAACAAGAGTGGGATCCGAATTTTAGAGAATCCCACGTTCCATTAAAAGGTCAAAGCATATTGACATCAAATATCAGTATATTTGGGATATGTTATAGAGAGGAGATGCGAGACTCCATCACATTTCGACCGATGAGCATATAAACAACATTATTACCAAGTTTTTTTTTTCCAAAATTGATGTTCTTGGTCTTGAGACAAAAACTTGGACTGGTGGAGGTGACCCTTCCGGGAAGGGGTCAAAGATGATAAAAAACATTGAGCTATGGGAGCTCTTGGGGGCATGGGGTAATAATTTGGAGATATAGGGTTAGAGGATCCTTGTATTTTTGATAATTTGATCTCTGCTAGTCAAGTATGAGACTTGAACGAGTATATACCCTAACATACATCCTACCAAAAAACTGGGCTTGTTGGGATTTCCACTCATCTGGCTTACCCTAGTGGTAAATTGATCTCCCATATTATCATTGGATATAGGGTTTTGAGGATATTTACCCGAGTTGTAAATTGCTCTCCCCTACGATGATTCTTTTTCTTTATATTGAGACATCATTATTATGAGAAGAGAAAAGATGAGAAAATATGAGCATGATGAGATGAGATAAATGATGCAATTCGAAATTCTTCTCTAGCTGAGAGGTAGTGTTGAAAATTGGAAGCTGAGGGAGAAATTCCCTCCTTGGAGAAGTCTAAGAAATGCTAAGGAGACCCCACTTTCCCTTGGAAAAAATTAAATTTTCACTTGGAAAAAATATTATTTCATTGTTGGTCTAAGTCAACACAAAAAGTACAAGTCGACCTAAAAGAGAAATTTGGCCTCCTAAACCACATATAAATACACCTAATGTGGCCATTACATCAATAATTCTTCTTCATTTTTATTTTATTTTATTTTAATTTTTATTAATTTTTTAATTTTTATTTTATTTTATTTTTATTTTTTTAATTTTTTTTTTTTTTTTTTCGATCTGGTATGAAATTGCAGAGTTCGAGCTCACGTGTGCGAAGAGGAGAGATAGAAATATGTTGACCAGGTTTGACTTCTGTTGTGGAATCTTTGACCAACATTGAACTTGGGTGGTTTGACTTGGTTTTTGGGTCTGTTCTTGGAGGCTAAATTTAGGAGATATAAGAGAAAATTTTTCTGGTCATTTTGACCAACATTAACTATAGATCTAAAGTTAGGGTTTCAGTAGGGTTGACTTTAACTTTGACTAATTTTTGAGGTCGATTTGTGGACTATTTTGATTTGAATTAACCAAGCAAGGAAAGCCAAGTTTGTTGATTTTTTGACTAAATTGTTTAGAGCTGATTTGACCTTTGAGTTTGGACTAGTGAGGGATGCATTGACTATTGTTGACTTTGAATTGGAACAAGGCTGAAAATTATAGATTGGTGCTTTGATCAAATTTAACTTTCTCTCTCATATTTGTTTGGTTGACTTGAAATTCAAGGCTTTGACCTTTGACTATTTGTTGATGTACTTGGGATATGTATCTTTGTTGAACATTTGATGAACATCTAATAGAAGAAGAATATAGTTAGGGTTTTCCCCCTTGTGGGGTTTTTTCCTAGTCTTTGACCAAAAATATCCATCTCTCTATTGATCTTACCTGTCTTCTATTATGTATATTATTTACTGTTCTATCTACAATGGCTTAATGTTATTGGGTGATTGAAGTTAATTGGAAAAACTGATTGGTACTAAAAGAATAATTTGTTAAAGTTATCGTTACAACATATAACATTGAAAAATTAAAATCTATTGATGTGATTTCAATATTATAGGTTTTAACCCTACACTAATAATTCATGAAAATATATTCTCAATCAATCAAAAAAGGTTCAATGCCAAACACACACATTAACATAGATATTTTATATTGGAAACCAAAAACTGAGAAAACCAACAATATATTTTCAATGTATTATCTTCATAATGTTATGATACAATATGCATATGTTGTAGAATTATTAAGCCTCCAATCCATTAACCATGAATTAAAATACACTAATAACTCCGGTGACTAGATCTACAAAACCATGGGAAAAACGACCATGTACCTAAAATTTACTAAAAGTGAAAACCACCAAAAATAGACTAAAAAACCACCCAAATTGTTGTTTTTTGGGAATTATCTCGAACCCCTTGTAAGGGGGCTACCCCCCCCCCCCCCCCCCATTATACCCACCAAATAGGGGGGGATATTATCCCCCTCTGTGCATGAGGGCTTCACTCAATGAATCTCTAACATATCACGTGAGTTCATGGCATACTAAACAATACCCTTAATTTGACTACATATTGGAAACTACCTATAAAAATCACATTATCTAATTCCCTACCAATACGAACCCAATACACCTTCCCAATTTAAAAAACCCCTACTTTCACTAGATATGGTAGGTATCTGTTTTTTCATTAACATTTTTTACACCCCTTTGTATTTTTTCATTAATTTTGAGCTCCATTTTTTATACTTGCCAATATAAAATCCCTTTATCCCCTATTATATGCTCAATATATTATGTCATTTTTTTCTCCATATATATCCCCCAATATGAATGCACGTGGTATGGTATTTCTCCCCCAGTGAAGCCCCTGTGACACTGTGACCCCCCTATGTGTGGTGCATATAAATTGTGCAAAGAATATAACACACACTCAACATTCTCCAAATTCTCGTTTTCTTTTCATATAGAGGGCCAAAGGAGTACACAGTTAACAATCCAAGAAAGTTATGCCCATTGTTTCTCTACACCAAAAGAACTTCTTAGTGATTATATATTTTGTTAATTCATTTGAAACATTCTTCCAAGTGTCTACCTTTACCAACAACACCTTCCTATCTCCAATAATATCCCTCACAGGGTGATATTAAACATTAATATTCTTTGTCTTAGAATGATAAGAAGGGTTATTCACTAATAAAATTGCACTTTGGTCGTCAAATTCTATCCTTATAGCATGTTTTATTATCCCCACACATGAACACAATATATATAACCAAACTGATTCCTTACTTGCATGAGTGGTTGTCATGTATTCAACTTATTTAGTTGAAAGTGCCACTATAGACCATCTCTTGCTTCTCCATATTATTTCTCCTCCAAATAGGTTCAATACATACCCACTTCTAGATCTTCTACAATCAAGATCTCTAGTACAATCTACATCAACAGGGCTATGTATGTCCAACATTGTTCCCAGTTCTGGTCTTCCTTGGTAGCATGATCCATAATCAGTAGAGCCATGTAGATGATTGACTATTGTGAATTACCCCTTTCCTAGTTTTGAAATTTTTGGCGAGAAAAGTTCCCTAAGGTCAGGGTTGAAAACCTCAACAAACCATAACAAGATAATCAACAAGAAACACTCATCCAAGCATGCTAAACATGTGAATTACTAAAGTTGGGTTTAGAAATATACGCAAAGGTCATACTTTTGACGTTGATCCCGTAGGGTCCAAACCCTCTGATTCCTCCAGAATAAACATACCCGCAAGTCAATTAATAGAAGAATACATATCACAAACAATTCATTGTGCATACATAAAATACATGTTATATCATCGCATATAAACATATAAACAATGAGTTATGAGACAATAACATACCAGAAACAAGACCATGAACTTATTTATTGATTAACATCAATAGATACAGGAAATGTACAACCTGATGCACTCCACGACACCAACAAAATCTTCCTCCGGATCCGTCCAACCCAAGCCTCAAAGACTACCTCTCAAAAAAGTGCAAAATGATTACATATAAGGATGATGAGCATCTATGCAAGGAAACCAAGGTTTCCTATCAACTGGGAGTGTAGGAGGCACAAGGAAAATCAAACTTGATATGGGGAGAAAAATGGGTATAATGCCGATATCTAGTCTATTTTTCTCATTAGGCCTACCCACCTAAATTTGGTTAATTCCATTAGTGCATAGGCTCATGTAGGTGGGATTTTGGTAAAAATTGTAAACGCCACCCGAAAATAGGATTTTTTTTTTTTTTTTTTTTTTTTTTTTTTTGCATATTTTAAAGGTATACGCAGGTTCAATGTTATAGGACTCGTGTATGTATGCACTTTTGTTGTGTGTAGAGTCGCCTATGGAATTTGAAATATTGTTTTTTAATATAAGATCAAGTCTGTATGGGAAAAGGGTTTCCCAAGGCCACAAAAGAGAATCAGATCTACAAGGGTGTTGAATGATGCTATAACAATTCCCCCTTAATATATGAGGTCAGAAGGGGTACATGATGGTCAAAATTTATTAAGTATAGAGAGAGGAATCATTTGAGAACCTGGGAGGATATAACCATATTACATCCCATCGAATACCTATGGAAGGAGTTAAAATGAATACTCATGTCTGGGGCAGGCATACACATGCTCAGAAATAGTAAATGTCTGTTGATCAAGTATAAAGTGAATCCAAAATGTATACATAAGTGTAAAAAAAGAGCCGAATAATAAATAATGTATCATGAGATCATAGCCACAAAGGAACACAACGAAGCTATGTCTCAATATCACATATATAAGAATGTCCGATGAATGATGCTAAAATACTGTCTGATCAAAGATGCTGCATAAATGATCCTCAAAAAATACCAATTCGTATAGTTGTAATATTGGTACTACATAAAACTCAGGTGCCAACATATAAGCTGTTGTCGTGATGAACTGCAACATATAAAGGTGGGAGGTGTCACTGGTAGAAAATTGAAGGAGCTGTCAAGTGAACCATGATGTTGACACAACCCGAGGTCTTCACAGACCACAAATGGTACATTTCTACACTATGGGAATAAATGAGATGAAGTCGACCATGTGATAAATCATTTGATTACTGGTCATCGATGTATACCATTAACAAAAGAGAGACAACTCACCAATAATGACAATGAGTTTCAAGTTACCCCAGTACAATCTAACAAGTTCAGATAAATGTGTTGAAGTCAAACACTTGAAAGAATGTACCAATCAGGAGATATTAATGTATTATCAATGTCGATAGCGAAAGAGTCTGACATTGATGGTTGCAAACCCTAAGGTAATGGAAAAATACTCTACACGTGATTCCTAGATCAATGAGTTAGAGTTGATTGGAAAGGATCCGCTAGAAGGAGGGTATTAAGAAATCCCACATCAACCAATGTGAGTGTAACCCGAAGGCCAATAATTTGGAAGAACTCGGATGAAAAGAGACAAAGTAACCATTCCGAAGTACATTTATGGTGTACACAAGGTGTAGCTAGTGCACTACAAAAATCCTCTGATCCAACCAATAATGAAAGATGACAGAGAGGAGGGGAATCCACCAATAGGGCCAAATGGAAACCAAGGTACTACACAAATCCCAATTTGTGATAATGTAAGTTGACGTCAAACACAAGGGAAACCACTCAGTTAAAAACCCATCATACTGATCGATGTTGAGCACAAGGTCACCTATTAATGATGTAAATAGGGCCAGGGTTCTCCTCTAGGTCTAATCTCAAAGAAATTTGTTGGAGTCGATAAGATCAAACCCACCAATAAGAAGTCAATGGAGACCTTCTTAACCAACATGAGTGTAGGACCAAATAGCTAATGCGATACTGAAGATAACTTGACAGACTGGGTATGGCTGACAAAAATGAGTAAAGATACACCGTAGAATGGCCGACAAAGGTTTACTTCCCTTGAACAAAAGCACGACTTGCTGTGACTCTTTGGAAGCATAAAATAACTTTGTATAAGTTTGCAATGTAGGAGGCATTAACAAACTCTCTATATGATTGGAAGATATAACCAAATAGAGGAGGACTAACTCAAGAACAAGGTTATAACTTCCCTAAAGTCAAACTAAGTCCCATCCCAAATCAACGAAAGACTCATTTTAAGTGCTTTGTTCAAGGGAAACACAAATGAATCTTGCTTCCATCAAATAATGAAGAAAATATCCCATTCCTGCTCCTTTTTTGGAATATATAATTTTTTTTTGTCTTTTTCATATTTAAAGCCTAGAAAAGAACAAAATAATTCCTATAGTACGGTGGAAAGAACGAGTGTGAAGGAAAAGTGCACTAGTTCCTAAGACTCGAACATTCCTATGCTCAATGCAAGGCAACGGATAATGGTCATCGAAACTAAGAGGATATTTTTTTGGCAGATAAAAGTTGTCAAGTCGCAAAAGCTTGTGAATGCATGGTTTGAACTTGCAGAAAATTCATGGTAAAAAGTGGCTTATACACGAGTCCAAATGAAGCTATATTAAGGCAAAAAAGTACAAGTAGTCAATATGCAATGCAATAGTACAACTCCACACATGGGAGCCTCTAAGGTATAAATCCAGAAAGACATCGAAGAAGAAGAATTAGGCTTCAACGCAAAGTCATGGAGGGACTAAAGAGGACTCCTGATCCTACACATTAGTTGCAGCATGGGCGACATGTGCTAGCGAGGATCTAACTAAGAAGCCCATGGAAGGAGAGGATCTACCAGTATGTTACAACTTTATAAGATGACGAGTGAGAGTGGTTAAAAATCGTAATATTGTGGTCGACCCTATGGAAAAATATCATAGTATGAGGTCAAGATGCATAATGCAATGGAAAAATTATATGTCTTAACCTATATGCCAGTTTAGAAAATAATACCTGCTATTATAGGTTAGCGATAGAAGGGTTGAAGCGACGAAAAATATCACAAAGTCTTTATTTACCCTAAAAATCTACCTCTCCCAACACTTCAAGCAAAAAGTCAAAAGTTCATAAAATTATAAATTTTAAAATAATGAACTTTAGAAAAATGGGTTTTCAAAATTTAGATTATAAAAAGGAATTTTAGACTCACACTAATTCATTTTCACCTTCCAAGTGTTGAGAAGAGAGCTCTTGGAGAAAATTTGGGCAAACTGATCCGATCAAATCGACCAACGAATTCACCAAACACGATCTCTAAGTAATTCTTACCCTTAAAATTGTCCATTTGATCGAAGATTTCATGAGTTATTTCGATTTTTAGCGGAAATATATATATATATATATATATATATAAAACATTCTCGGCGTGTAATCGAGTCGATAATTTGAAATTTGTGTGTAGAAAGCCCCACACGCGGGTTTTCTGAGGGAAATTCGCGTGTGTACGCGACTATCTTTTAGAAAAGTCAGGTACGCGCATAGTATAGTTAGAAAGTGCAATTTATAATAGATCAAATTCCTCCTTTTTCTAGGATGTCGATCATTTGGAGAGAGAGAGAGAGCATGCTGATGTTGATAATGAAGTTTTAAATGATCAAGAATCGTTGGATGGATTAAAAATTTGTGTTTTTCTCAAATTATTCATGATGCCCAACATGAAAACACAAAATATATTGTTGGAAACATTAGTTAATTATTGGGACCTAGAGCAGGAGCTATTCATCATAGATCATATTCCTTTGTTGATCGAAGTAGAGGATATCTACTTCATAACATGAATTTCCTGGATGGTAGAAGTAAATGATCTGAAAGGGTGGGCCCATGGAGGTCTTAAGATTGTTGATTACATTACTATATATTGTCCACCAAAGACTAACAAGGTAAGATCACAAGTTTTGATAAAAGAAATCACCAGATTACCAATCAAAATCATCATTTTCACTATTGTCAGGATAGCAGGTTCAACTTCACTACATCATACTTCACGACTATACATGTTATTGGCAGTAGAATGCTTAAGACCAATAGTCTATGATTGGTGCACAACACTCTTGACCAATATGAAGAAGCAACTGACATCAATTGGATGGGGGAAAACAAAGAACTTTGGCTATGGTAGCATCCTTTGCTCATTTTTCTTTGAGCGAATTTATGAGCCCCAATATTACAACACGAATGTTGCAACTCCCAAGGTTACCAACTTAAATTATCAACCCGAGGTTTGTACAAACTTTAGAGGTGTCGACACTATATGTGCAACATACAATGTGTCCTTATTACGTTGATATGATGTAATGGAGTGAATGTCATGAGATCAAATCCTAAACTAATTGCAAAAATGGAAATGTTGCTTTGAAAAGAAATTAATTCTAGGCAAAAAAAACAATTTGTAATTGAAATTCTAGGAGCATGATTTCAAATAAGTAAGCATAATATACTTTGTAAAAAGGCATGCCATAAGTGGTGTTTATTCTTCCTCAATCATGGATTTAGAGATTAGGGGTCATGATTCAAGCCTAAGAGACAAAAACCAAGCTTTTGGAGCAAATCTAGTCAAGTTTACATGTGCTACAGGGGTGCTACAGACGAAACAAAATTGCTACAAGAGGTCCTGTTTTGCTACATGAGAAGATAACTCACCAAATTACCAAGTAAATCAAATGAAAATGGGATGGGAAACTTTTTTTTTTAATTAATTAGGATGTCTTAGGACTCCATTCCAAGTGGAATATATCCAAAATCCCATGTTAACACGTGTTAAAAAATAATAGAAAATTACTACTCTAAAAACTGGAAATTCAAAAACTAGTGAGCTAATTAACCTATCAAATGCCTAACCTAATCAAGTGAAAATGAAATGGGGTAAATTTTGTTATTAACTTAAATATTTTTATGACCCAATACAAGTGGAATCAACTCAATTGAAGCTCATTAACATGTTATAAAAAATATCAACAAATTACTACTTTTTGCTACAAGGGACTCCCAGAAATTCAAGATTTGTGAACTAGTAAAGCAATCCAGGTATCTCAATGATGAATATGCCTTTTAAAATATATTATAAGGATGAACCATGCTTGTGACTCTATAAATAACCTAAAAAAACTCACTTCAATCATTTAACCCAATCCTACAACAAAAGAAGCATCAATACTAAATGTAGAAATAAGAAAACCAAGAATACGAGATGCATGTGATCAAGAAGTGAAAAGAAGAAATACAAATTGTACAAAAGGGATATAAGGCTCCTAGGATGACCAAGCCCAAGGATACTCATAGTCATATGAATGAGACCAAGCTTTAGAAGCTAAAAATGGCACCAAACTTCATTATTTGAATTAATCCAAGTACATCCCTGCTAGAAATGAAAGTGTAGCAGCAAAAAAACAAGTATCCTCCACAAGAAGACTAAGAAATACATGCCCCTAGAGGAAAATTATAATTGGTACTTATACAAATTCTTGGGGAAGCATTCTCCTTGAAAGGAGGAATATTTCCCCTCCAAAATCCCTCAAATAGTGGATCTAGTTCCCAACACTAGGAATTTACATTAAATGACAGGGAACACTTTCCTATATTTTCTCAATCAATGGAGCTCGAGAATTAGTTCAATAATTTCACAATATCCTATTGATTTATTATGCATTATTAATACTCCCTTAGTAGGGAGGAAGTCCCTAAATTATCTACTCCTCCAAATCTTCATAATTTTCCCAATATTCTACAAAAATAAATAATATTAGGCACATAATAATAAAGGATAAACCAAATTCCTAAGGACCCATTAATACTACAAATTAAATCTATGATGTGCAAGTAAGGGGGTCAAATACATGTTTTAAGTGTTTATAAATAATCAAATGGGACTAATAAAATAGACAATTCTTGGGCCCATCATCTCCCCCCTACTGAAATTGTTGCTCACCCTTGAGCAAACTAGCCTTATTCCTATTTCCTTCCTTTTTCATGGTGTCCTTTGGTATCTTTTTGATGTCTTAGGCAGTTGTAGAGGAAATTTATTCTGAATAGAACTCAACCATGGACAATCCTACTCTAGGTGGACCATCTGATCCTGATACTATTTTGATGGGAGGACTTGGTGTTGTTGTTCCACATCCTCTACCTTCTTTTATTTTGCAGTCTGCATCCATTTGTTAGTTCTTCCCCTCTCTTTTTCCAATTTGAATAAGAGGGTTACTACAAATTTCTTGAGAATAATCAGTCTTGCTTTCAAAAATTTATAATAAGACTCCAGGTTAGGCTATGATTCAGGATCTTTGAGTTCCTGGGGGCCTAATTATACCTCTTTTGATGTTGTTTCCTCCATCTGTAACAAGTTTTCCAAAACTGTTCCTCCTGTAGCAACCCTGTCTTTCTCATGTAGCACCTCTGCTTTCTCTTGTAGAAAGGTTGTTTGTGCTTTTATTTTCTTAGTTGTGGTTGATCTAGTGGTTGGCCTTGTCATGGATGTCACAGGTTGTTTACCCTTGGATTTGGGGGAGGCATCCTCCTCAGTTTTCCTTTCCTTTTGCCCCAATTTGTTTCTTGTTGGCTAGCCAACTCTTCAATTTTGATGGGGAATGTTGAAGGAGATTGAGGGTGATGAAAAAAGGCTAGATAAAAATGAGACTAATGGTGATGAAAAAAAGGTTGGTGGTGATGAAAAAAAAGTTATATTAGACGAGGCTAGTGGGAGATGGATACGAGGCTAGTGGGAGATGAAAATGAGGCTAGGTAAAGATTGATTTTGGTGAAGCATTTGGATTGTGGATGGATGCCTTTATTGACACCCAATACTCATACACACAAAACAGAAATTACATAAAACTCATGAAATTTAAAGGATTCGACTACATACCTTGCCTACCTGTGTAGCTTCTTGAGGCGACTGCATGCTGGATCTAGGCCATATACATCATGATCTCAGAGGGAGTTGACTCTTTTTTGTGTTCCTGGTGCATGTCTTCAGAACTTGATCATACCTTAACAAATAACTTTTCTTTGTGTGTGTAGGTGCATCTATGATGTCTAGGATGTTGCTTTTGGAATGCCTTCCCAAGGTTTATGTGTCCCTTCCTAGTTGCACACATGGCTTCATCATGCTTCTGTTGGTGGGAAAAAAATATCTCTGAGATTTCTATTGTGATTGCGCATGTTGCTACATGAGGAGTTTTATTCATGTATCAGCCTTTTAATCCTCTCTTGAAGTCTTTAGATTACATGATGGTGTTTAGGGTAATGATGAAAATCCACGAGGACAGGGTTGGATTCATGAGGGAGTAGAGTAGACATTAGAAAAATAGAAAATAATGGCCTATGTGTTTTTTCTCTCTTTTTTTAATAGGTAGGACAAAGTGGAAATTTGAGCAAGTTTTGGTGAAATGGAATGGATGGGTGATGAGTGAATCATTGGAGGACCCCCATTTATCATTTCATAGAGGCATCATGGCATTTTGTGTTGTTATTCTCATTGGATCCCCTCCTGTAGCTTCACAAGCTCCTCCTGTAGCATTACAAGCTACTCTTGTAGCATTTCAGGACAATCTCTTGTAGCCAAATTATTTTATCATGTCTCTCAAATGTTAGACTGGATTGATCTAAAATTGTTTGATCGCGTTTCCAACATCCTTATGCACCTTCCCATACAAAATCATGGTCAATGGATGCATGAATCTAATTTAAATTAAAAATGAATGAGGTGATGGAGGAAAATTTATCGAAAAGTGCGGATTGGAATTTGCTGAAATTGGTTGAGAATGTTACCATCATCCATATGCATCTCCCCATGAAACATATCGGACAATGGATACACATTTTTCAAGATATGATAAAAATAATATTCTGCTCTGTGTATTTTGGCTTCCTCTAGAAAAAAAAAACCATCCCGTGGCATTTTAGGACAACGAGGAAAATGAATGGGAAAGGCTTAGAAATTATGGGTCGATGTTGGAAACAGATAAGGGTGATGGATTTCCATGGCCTTGGTCATGTTGGAGCACATGAGAAAAGGAGGAGAAAGCCCAAGTTTTACCTCCTTTGACTAGATTTTTGACCAATTTTTTTCTTTTGATGCTAACTTGTTTTTGTTGCTTACAAAGGTTGGAGAGCACATGGATTCACCAGAGAGAGATACATGGAGCAAAGATTTTTTTCAATTTTATTTTTCTTTTTTTTCTTTTAGGCCTACTAGATGTCTCAATGAGTTTTTCAACTAGTAGGTTTGCCTAGCCACCTCAAAGGAGGTTTTCACCTAGGATCTTTTGTTTTTTTCTCTTTTCTTCTCTTTTCCCAACCCATTGATTGCCTCATGGAGTTTCTCAATCAATGATACAATCTCAAGCGCCTCAAAGGAGGTTTTCACATGAGATTTTATTATTTTCCTCTTTTTCATTTTTCATTTCTTTTTTCTATCTTACTCTACTTGAAATTTTTTTTTTTTTTTCATTTCAAGTATAGGAATAGTTCTAATGGAGCCACGTCCACATCAAAATGACAGATAAACTCATGTGTGGGCTTGAAATATATTATTTTACATGTACCCCAATGTGAAAGACCAACTGCTTTGACTGAGATGAGATCAAACACAATTGAAGAAGAGTGTGTTGCTACAACTTGATGATTGTCTCGAACCATATTTCAATATAGTTGTGATGTCCCTAGTCCACTTGCACGTTTGGATCTATTTTTGTGTTCTCATCTACCATGAAATTCAAATATTATTTTTGTTAATTATTATTTTGAACACTTAAATAATCTGCTGATATACATAACATAAATTCTTCATTCTCAGGCTCTAATGGTTGCTCTTCTTTGAATATGGTCCATGATTTTTCTGGATCTTATTTTTCTAGATGTTGTTCTTTAATGACATCAAGAAGATATATTTTTTTCAATATTATTCCTGATCTAAGATGAATACCATTTAGATCAAGAGGAGTTGTTTGGAAGTGTTGTACCTCAACATTGTAAGTGGGTTGAGTTACTAGATTGTTTGGGTGTGGAAATGGTTGTACAAGTAGTTGAGTGGGAGTGGATATTTGAGATGGATGTGGTTGAGGTTGTGTTTGTGGTGGAGGTGGATGGTAGGGATAACATGGAGTTGGGTATGGAGGATATTGAGGAAAATATTGAGGATATTGTGGATTTATCCCATAAGGTCCTTGCCAACCTTGTTGCCAAGATTGGTTTTGGGGTGAGATGGCTAAGGTTTCCAAGGAAAGGGTGTGTTCCAATTACTTTTAGATGGATGTGCATAAGCTTGAAATTGTGAATTAGGTTCTTGCATCATATCAGGTTGAGTAGGCTGCTATGGTCTTCTTAGAGCTACATAACATAACTTCTTTGGTGATTGACTTGCTCCATTTTCCTCCTGGTAAACTTATTTCAACCTTGGTAATGATGGCAATATTATTATGCATGGAAAACACAAATATCAACATCTTATTTTTGTTCATCTTGCATTCCCAACATTTCTACTTGTCCGCTTAGATTGCTAAATTTTTTTTTTTTAAAGTTATCAAGAAAATTTTCAAGTTCAACTTGACTTACAGATCTTGATGTTGATTTATTTACTCTTTCCCTTCGTCTTGATATCCGCTTGCATGTTTCAATTTTTTTTTCAAATGATAATTGGTATACATCACCTCTACTCATGAGATCAAGGAAACCAATCCACTCACCCATAATTGTTCTAAGTAATAGGGTTTTTAGTTTGTCCTATCCTAAATGATGCAAATTTTCCCGCTTAACGTTGTACATAAATATCTCTATTAGATCACGATTGATGGCTCAAAATTTTCTGCCTAAACATTATAAGGGAGACCACCTGACTGGGAACTTAACACAACTCCTTTTTCGCTGAAATGGTGGTTCCGACTGGTTAAGCTAGGCCCAATTACCTTCTCTTTATCTCTAATGGCTTAAAGTATGACTTTCACCAATCAACAGAGAAGAGACATCAGATTAATATTCTTACTGGTCAGGCAAGAAAGTGATCCTTGAGCTGATCTGAGGCTTAACCAAGCCAGATCTAAGATTAGATTATGTGAATCTAAGTATTAGTCTAGCCTATATGTATTATAATATGTTAAGTTAACACTAGTTGCTAGTATTAATGTAGAACTATATTAATATGTGTTAATATAATCCTAATACTAATGTTATATTGAATGTTAATATATTAGTATTTATTCCTATGTTATGCCTATATAATTAATATTACATAATATAAGAGTTAATACTTTACTATTTCATAATCCTATAATAAAAAATAATTAATTAATAGCTAAAGTTAAATGTAAACATTATATGCTACAATATTATTATAATGTTAAAAGTGAAACCTAAATTAGTGTTTCTATTTTAATATCTATCACAAGTTATCATACCTAATTCTATTATCTATTTATACACATATTAAATTGGACTAATGTTACACTAGGTTATATATTCCTATATTAATATGTACATATAAATATACAATATGACAAACATGTTATTATTTATAATTAAATTAATCTTACAGCGAAATGTTAAACAATTGTGAATGATACAAAATGTCAAAAAGCTACATACTAGTCATAATAGTACAAATTTCTATACAAAACGTACAATTCCTTTTTGTTGATATTTAATGATTTAAATGGAAGATCAAAATCAAACTAAAAAGGTTGATCGATATGAGGGCTAGATCACGCCACTAAGGTAATTTTTCCTCTGTGAAAGAGGAGTTTGTAGGAAAGAAAATAAAATGCAAATATGGAACAAATGCAAGCCTAGATTAAAATGGGAGCGGATAAAAAAAAGAAAACTTTATCTTGACTAGGTGAGGATAGTATTACACATAATCTAGAGCGGATTATCTCATTAAAAATGGGAACTAAGTTTGATCGAAAATCAGGGTTCTGATATGCTTGCTAATCATTAAAGTAGTTTGATGATTAACGAGATGTTTGAACAAATGTGTCATAAAATTATTTCAACAAATAGTTATCGAAGTATTTCATAAATATACCCGATTTTAATCATGCAAAATGAATTCCTTTTAAAATTAGCATCCCATTAAAGTAATAGTTATTTGATTTCGATACTAGATGAAGCAAGATAAAATTGTTATTGACCAATAATTAGTTATGGGCAACATCAAATAAATCTCCACGAATGCATTTTCATCTTTGATTAAACCTTATTTATCCTTGCAAAGATAACTTCGGACAGACCAACCATTAGGAAAAATAAACCAAATAAACATTAGTACGCTTAAATTGATCATTAAAATGCTAATTGATATAAAATTGTAATCAAAATGAAAAGGACATTGCGAAACAAAAATTAAATCATAATTATGATGCAATAATACATAAGAATGGAATAAACGCTTGTTGGTATCAATGCCTTATACATATGAACAGTTCTTGAATCTAGAACTCTTTAGGAAATGATTCTACAATAGTGCAACAAATATTCCCTAACAAAGCTTTTGATTTCTACAATGCGCAAAGTTTTTTTTTTTGAATTACAATATTGCAAACTCTTCAAATCTCCTTTGCAGAAACTTCCTCTGTTATGTCTATTTGAACTCCCTGTAGCGTGGATCACCCCTCCTCTTCCTGGATTATGATCCCCTCATTAGAGCTCAGTATTTCCTTAAATAATTTGTCAAACACATGCTTAGCCTCTTTGTTGATTGTCCATTCTAACTGTTTTTCTATAATTGGACTAATTTTCCGTAATTAAATCTGTGCTACTAGGTAGGAATAATATTTCCAAAATTTTGATCACATACATGTACTGTAGAGATTTGATTTTCCTCTGTCATTGGGATGATTTCTTTTCAATTGCAATGGTGCAATCCCCTCTCTTCGTTCAACTATACCGATTTTTTTCAAAACTTTACCTTATTATATACAATATATTCTAACTAATATACAATTTGCATAATTTCATGAAACTTCATTATTGTTGTTTAGTGTTGTTTTATATAATATATAATTACAATAAAAAAATAAGTGTCTTTGTTTCATTATTACATATATACTTAAATATTTTCATTATATACATGGTGATGTTTTATAATAACATCATTTCCTAATTGAAAGATATTTTCAATGTACATTATTATATTTACATAGCTACATGCACACACACATATATATGTTTTTTTTTTTGGTAATTTAGACTAAATCCTATACCCACGGGTTTTGAACCGGTGACCTTGCAGACGGAGTGCCTTAACAGTGCACCCCACCACCGACTGCTCTACACCACGTGGGCTATAATTGTTTTTTTTTTTTTAACTGTAACGGATATGTTTTTATTAAGTAAGAAAGATTATGGGTCTTTGCCGAGGCAACCCCTTTTACAAAGCAGAGATCTATCTACTGCATCTAACAGTCAATAAGTACTTTCAAGGCATCTGGACGGAGCTTATGTTGTTTACAATGATCTGCCCTTTCATGAGCGAGCTGCCTATGTTTGCCATCTCATCTGCTTCATTGTTTGACGTTCTCAAAATGTGATGAAGTTTACACTTGTCAAAGTCTCGGAGGACTCTCTTCAATCTGTCCAGAGTTTTGTTGAGGCTGGCATTGCCGAACGGAGTCTCCGTGTTTATATGTTTTATTATCAGTTCTGAATCACCGAAGACTTGGAGCACTTTGATTCCCTTATCTCTTGCCATAAGACAAGCTTTTAGGAGCCCTAGGATCTCTGTGTGATTGTTGGATTTCTTGCCAAGTCCCCAGCAGAACCAATCTTTGGAAAACCCACCAAGAGAGTAAATAACTCCACCCGCACCAGCAGCGCCCGGATTCCCCTTGGACGTCCCGTCGAAAAAGATAGTGGAAATGTTTTGGGACCTCCACCAATTTTGAAAAAAATCATCCCCGTCTCTTATGCGCCATTCAGGATTGTCACCTTGCGGGGGTTGAAGGTACTTACGTGGATGGGGCGCAAGCATACCAAGCCAGCGCTTTTCTTCGGGCAGTAGCAAATGATCTTCTTTAAAATACTGAATTTGGGCCGCTTCCAGGAGAAAGGATTTATCTTTTGCAGCGACCTGCAGAGGGGTATAAAGCAGCTCTTTAAAAATCTTCTGATTACGGGCCAACCAGATCTGCCAGCATACATATTTTGGGAGCGCTATCCAGATTCTACGCCAGAAAGATTTGGAAGGGATTCGATGGGGATAGTGTTGACTCCAAGAGGCAAAGAGGTCTGCTACAGAGTTCTGCAAGGGGGCTGGAATCTGCAAGTCCCGAAGAGTGAGAACCCAAACCTCTTCAGCAAATCTGCACTCCATGAAAAGATGCTGGGCTGTTTCGAAATTGTTACAGCATAACACACATCTGTGAGGCCCAGCTATTTTCCTTTTTTCCAGATTATCCCCCGTAAGCTGCTTGTTATGGACCAAGGTCCAGAAGAAGAAGTTTACTTTTGGAAGGGAGAGCGGCTCCCACACATTCTTCCAAAACTCCTTAGTTTGACTACAATTCCTTATGTCCAGTAAAGCATTATACCCAGCTGCGGTGGTATAGACTCCAGACTGTCCCCATCCCCAGCTATCTTTTTTAGATCTGCAAACAGGTGCAGCATCATCCAACAGATCGACAAGCAGTGCTTGTTGATGGGAAAACCGTGCCGGCACTCTGTGGAAATCCCATCCGTTCCAATCTCCACGCTGATCCCAGGTCGAGATATCATACAGTCTGTTTACACCTGCGCGCTCCAGCCAATTCCTGAGGTCTGCAATGTCTTCCATCTGAGAAAGTGGCTCACTTCCCATTATACTGTCATTCCATAGATGCGTACGCTTGCCGTTCCCTGGAATCCTGTAGATTAATTTTTTGAAAAAATTGCTGCTTTTACAACATAATTTCCAGACCAGCGTGCTATTGGGTGCACTAGCTGTCTGTAGGTTGGAGAGCGCGTTAATGGGACCATACTTTGAGCGCAGGGTAACACTGATTGGATGAGAGGGTTCATTGAACAGCTTCCACAAAATCTTTCCTCCCAAAGCAAGATTGACAAGCATGGGATCGCTAATTTGTAGTCCGCCTTCAGACAATGGCTTTTTGACCACATCCCAGTTAACCAGATGCATTTTTCTCTCATTGCCTTTCCCTCCCTGCCAAAGAAAATCTCTGAGCAGCTTGGAGATCTGCTCCATCACATTTCTTGGAGCAAGGAGGAAAGCTGCCTGGAAGATTGGGAGTGCAGACATCACCGTTTTAATTAAGATTACTTTACCTCCCTTAGTTAGCTAGTTGCCTCCCCACGCAGCAATTTTGGATTTAATTTTTGAGATTATGTCGCTCCATAACGATCTCTTGTTTACTCCAGAGGTTATGGGAAGACCAAGATATTTAAACCTGTCCCAGTTTGCCTGACCTTTAAACCCAAGAAGAGCAGAGATTGCAGTGAGTTCATTCTGATCTATGTTCCAGCTATATATTTCGCTCTTACTCTCGTTAACCAAGGCACCTGAAACTCTGCAGTACTTTCTGAGGACTGAGTCGAAAGCTCTGGCTATTCTGATGGAGGCTCCTCCGAGTAGGAGAGAATCGTCAGCAAAGAGAGCATGGTTCAATGGTTCAGCTCTATTTGAAGGTTTGAGGCCCGGAATATGTCCTGCTATTCTTTCAGCAGTAAGCTTACGACTGAGGGAGTCTGCCATTATGATATACAGGAAGGGGGAGAGTGGGCAACCCTGCCTGATACCTCTCTGAGCTTGGAAGAAGTTAGCGGGTCTGCCATTAACTAACGGAGCAATCCATGGACTGTCAATGCAGGCTTTTATTAAATGGAAAAAATGTATCGAAAAACCAAAGGAGAGCAGGACCTTAGATAGGAAGCTATGATTAACTCTATCAAAGGCGTTAGCCATATCTAGTTTAATCAACATCAAAGGTCGTGGGCTTGGCCCGGAACGGTTATTCTCTCGCGGCGAGCTACGCCCTCGCTCAGGATTGAGCACAGGACCTGTCCGTCTTTACGAGAGCGACCTTACCACTACGCCGCCTCCACAGACCTTATATATATATATATATATATATATATATATATATATATATATATATATATATATATATATATATATATATATATATATATATATTGTATAAAATGGTATTTACAATATGGCTAATTAATGATCTTCCCCTTTATGTATGCAGGTGCCAAATCAAGTATAGGAGATAAACAACCCAAGAAATCTCAATGTAAAATGCGAGGGGATGGGGTAACCAAAGGTGTCACATCATCCTCTTATGACCATTAAGAGAGTTTTCATAAAATGCAAAAGGTAACCATTAAGTAAGCCAAGCAATAATTGCAACAACCAAGACATGATCGACTCATGAAAAATCTTCAAAGTCAAGCAAGAGATATCACAAGTCACCAATTTAATGACAAAGAAGGGAGTTTTTCCAAAATTAAAATAGAGGGTCCCCATTATTTTGTTCAAAAATCTATGCGGGTATTGTGGCCAACAACAGATCCTCAAGACTCATATTCTTTTTGATTTATTCTTTAAGATCATGGCCTTTATATTTTTCTAAAAATATATTTTTCATATCATTCCATGATCTTATTTAATTAGTCCCCAATCATGAACATTTTAAGAGCTATATCCTTGAATGTTGTCAGAAATAATCTCAATTTTTGAGTGTTTAATAAGTAACCATAAGATCTACAAACAATTTCAAATTCAAAGAGAAATATTTTCGGATCCTTTGACCTCATACCTTGGAAGTTGGGAAGGAAATATGCAGGGATGTTCTTCATATGCACACTAACATCAGTACCTTGAATGGGAAATCCAAGAGGATCTTCTTCATTGTCATCATCTCCATCCATTTCTTCTACCTTCTCTCCCACCTCTTCTTTTTCTACCCGCACAAGTGTATGGTGACGTGGCTCTTACAGCACTATGTGATCAAATAAGGGAGTGTTGGTGTTGAAGAAGTATTTGTTTTGTTTTTATAAAAAAAATATGAATTAGAATGCTAATGCAATGCAATTTTTTGTTCTTGAAATTAAATATGCATATTGCTTTTTTTGTTTTTATTTTTCCAGAAAGTAAAAGAAATGAATAAACTATGGAAGAAAACAATGCATACTTTTACACCTCCCCGACAATGATGCCAAAAAGTGATGAGCCCCAATATTGCAACAAGAATGCTACAACTCCCAAGGCTACCAACTTAAATTATCAACCTGGGGGTCGTTCAAACTTAAGAGGTGTCGACACTATATGTGAAACATACAATGTGTCCTTCTTTCGTTGATCTGATGTAATGGAGTGAATTTCATGAAATCAAATCCTAAAATAATTACAGAAATGGAAATGTTACTTTGAAAATAAATTAATCCTAGGCAAGAACAACAGTTTGTAATTGAAATCCTTAGAGCATGAATTCAAATAAATAATTCTTATATAATTTGTAAAAATGCATGTCCTAAGTGGTGTTTATTCTTCCTCAATCATGGATTTAGAGCCTAGGGGTCATGATTCAAGCCTAAGAAAAAAAACAACCTTTTGGAGCAAATATGGTCAAGTTTACATGTGCTACAGGGGTGCTACAGGCGATTGCTACAAGCGAAAAATAATTGCTACAGGAGGAGATAACTAACCAAATGACCAAGTAAATCAAATGAAAATGGGACATGGTTTTTTTTTTTTTTTGGTAAGTAGGATGTCTTAGGACTTTATTTCAAGTGTAATCTCTCCAAAATACCCCTATTAACATGTGCTAAAAAATAGCACAAAATTACTACTCTAAAAACTCGAAATTCAAAAACTAGTGAGATAGTTAACCTATCATAATGCATAAACTAATCAAGTGAAAATGAAGTGGGGTGAATTTTTTTATTAACTTCAATATTTTATGACGCAATACAAGTGGAATCAACTCAATTGAAGCTCATTAACATGTTCTAAAAAATAGCAAAATATTACTAGTTTTTGCTACAAGGGACTTCGAGAGATTCAAGGTTTATGAACTAGTAAACTAATCCAAATAGATAAATGTTGAATATGAATTTTAAGAGATATTGTAAGGATGCATAATTCTTGTGACTCTGTAAATAACTTGCAAAAAAAATCACTTCAATAATTTAAATAAATCCTACAACAAAATAAGCATAATTACTAAATGCGGAAATGTGAAAAACAAGAATAAGAGATGCATGTGAATAAGATGTGAAAGGAAGAAATAAAAATTATATAAAAGGGCTTTGAGGATACTCAGAGTCTTATGAAGGATACCAAGCTTTAGAAGCTAAAAAAGTCATTAAATTTCATTATTTGAATCAATCCAAGTACATCCCTGCTAGAATTGAAAGTGTAACCGCAAAAGAACAAGTTTCCTCCACAAGAACACTAAGAAATACATACCTCTAGAGGAAAATTCGTATTGGTACTTATACAAATTCATGGGGAAGAATTATCCTTGAAAGGAGGAAGCTTTCCCCTCCAAATCCCTCAAGTAATGGATCTAGTTCCCAACACTAGGAATTTGCATTAAATGACTTGGAAAACATTCATAGATTTTCTCAATCACTGGAGCTCCAGAATTTGTGCAATATTTCATAATATCCTCTTGATTTATTATCCAATATTAATCCTCCTGTAGTAGGGATCAAGTCCCTAAATTATCTCCTCCTCCAAATCTTCATAATCTGCCCAATATTCTCACAATATTCTACAAAAATAAATGATATTAGACACATAATAAGCAAGGATAAACCAAATTCCTAAGGACCTATTAACACTACAAATTAACTCTATTATGTTGATCACAGGGTCAATATATAAGCTCAAAAATGAAAGTGCTTAGAATTGATTGGAAATTGAACAACCGCGACTGGCTCGTCGCCAGGAATTTGATGCAATTCGTTTCGTCAAAACCGACTCCAGATGAAGACGTTATAGCCTACTAACCGCCGTTTAGAAGAGAAATTTAAAAAAAAAAAATTGCAGAACTGTGACATGTTGATGACATGGCAGCGTAATCAACATGTAGGGAATATTCTTTAGTTTTTTCCTAGTGGCACTGTGACAAGTTTCATAGCAGGATTCATGAGATTGTTTTGCGAAGGTGAAATTGCCCAATGTCCTCCTAAGGTTGAATTCGATTTATTATTATTATTATTATTATTATTATTATGAGGGATCTGCTCCTAAGGTTCAATTTTCAATGGTGGATGGATTAATTTTAATTATATGGTGTGTTTGAATTTCATATCCTATTTCTAGCACATTTGCCCCAAATTCCGACGACCAAAATCTCGCTCTTGCGACACATAGGCGGCCCAAGAGCGATGTTTTTTGGTGCACCAAAACGTGGTTTCTCCTCACGTCAGACTTCCGACACTTTACTTAAACGTCGGTCTTGCGATGGTTTTTTCGACGTTTTTATGGCCTCGTCGCAATTCCGACATTTCAAATTTTCTGTCGCTCTTCCGACTACTCACGATTTGTCGCACTTCCGATGTTTCTAAACGTCGCTCTTTCGACGAAAAACTGGCGTCGCTCTTCCGATGAAACACCGACATCTCTCTTCTGATGAAAAAAAAAAAAAAAAAACCAAGTGTCGCTGTAGCGACGACAGAAAATATTTTTAGAAACGTCGCATTACCGACGGAGGAAACCTAACTGTCGCTATAACGATGGCAATTTTTTTTTTTTTTTTAAAACCTAGCTGTCAGAATACCGACAGAAACAAAAAAAAAATTAAAAAAAAATAATTATTTCCAGCAAATCCATCTTGACAATCTTCCGGCTTTATGTGATTTCTATCACCTTATTATGAAAGCAGGATTCATTTGGATTCTCCATGACAATATTTGAAGCTGAGCATTCCAGCTTCTGTACCCTTTGTTTGATGCCTTTTAGCAGCTACTCAAAACATTTACTCTATTTTTGGTTCCAATATATCAGTATTATGACATACCACCTCCTCTTTTTTTGTCTTACTTTAGATAAGAAAGAACTATGGGGGTAAACTAAGAGTGTTTCTTGCAAATCTTCTAAAACATTGTGCTTATGTTTTGAGATTAAATCTTTGTTTTAAAAATTGCGACGAACTGATCCTGATTTGGGGAACAATATTGTTAAAACACAACTAAATACTTGTAGTTTAAATGGAGTAGATATTATGAGTCCAAACCCATCATTTCCATATTGTGTGCTTACAAGGTGTTAATATCTCCTGTGCAAGAATTTAGAGATAGAGATGGTGGAGAGATAATATCAATAATTGATTATATTGTTAATACCACAACACCTATACATCTCCTGCACGCCCTTACTTTGTGTCTAATTACCTATATATGGCATCCGTGAATGGTTAAGGTGTTATAACCACCTAACACCTGTGGCCTAACGATATCTAAATGGTATGTTGGTCACATGGAACTAATATAGTAACTAGGATACTAACTTTTATCACTTATAAATATTGTTGAAGTGTTAATACACTCCAGTAAACCCTCCTAACACAAATAATAAATCAGATCCCCCCCACCCCTAACAAATGAAAAAGTTTAAATGTTACAACTCGATAGTTCTACAGATAAGTAATACCAAATTTAAAGATCACATACCGGTCTAGCACTATCCCTGAAGGCACTTTGACAACTGCAATACTTGCTGGTTCTCTAGGATGTTAACCTGGTTATGCATTATATCTTGGCTTATATCATCTCCAAATCTGGATCTTCCTCATTTTTCAAGTAGAATTCCACCAAATCCATCTTGACAATCTTCCAACCTTATGTGATTGCTATCACCTTACAGTAAAGGAAGGATTCAGTTGGATTCTCCATGGAAATCTTTCAAACTGAGCATTCAAACTTCTGTACCCTTTTCTTGATGCCTTTTAGCAGCTACTCAAAACATTTAATTTGTTTTTGGTTCCAACATATTCAGTATTATCAGTTATGACATACCAACTCCTTTTTTTTGTCTTAGAAAAAGAAACTATATGGGTAAACTAAGAGAGTTTCTTGTAGATCTTCTAAAACATTGTGCTTATGTTTTGAGATAAAAACTTGTTGGAAATATTGTGACCAACTGATCCTGATTTAGGGAACAATATTGTTAAAAGAGGACTAAATACTTGTAGTTCAAATGCAGCAGGTATTATGAGTCCAAACTCATCATTTTTCATATTATGTGCTTACAAGTCGCTATTATCTCCTGTGAAATAATTTAGAGATAGATACGGTGGAGAGGGAAAATCAATAATTGATTATTTGTAATGCTGTAACATCTATACATATCCTGTACGTCCTTTCTTTGTATGTTATTACCTATTTATACAAGCATCCCTGAATGGTTAAGGTGGTATAACCACCTAACACCTAACCACATCTAAATAGTAAATTGGTCACATGTTTCTAGTAGAGCATATAGGATACTAACTTTTATCACTCCTAAATATCATTGAAGTGTTAATACACTCCAGCAAACCACCTTAACATGACTCAAACTGACACCTGGCACATATGACAACCAATATATATGATGCCATGTAAAATTTAGGTTGCTGTCCCTCTGGCGGATTTTGGGTTCATTTTACATTTCTTGTGATGGAGGCTGCTAGAATCTCTAGAAAATTAAATATACTCCCATCCTGAGTAGAGGTGCACGTCATTGGTACCCAATTCTTGAACATTTTTGCATTGTTCCTACCATAAAATCTACAACACATTTTTTCTACCATCTTATATGCCTTTCTTAATAACTTGTTCTGATATATCCTATTGGATCAATATCGAAAATTATTGGGATATTTCCACCAATTCTTAAGGATATTCTTGATAGCTAGAGGAAAATCACAAAATCAATTAGCTGTAAGGGACACCTGGTAGCTTGGAAACTTGTAATATTTGGTGATGCAAGGATATATGTATGCTGATACATAAAAACCATGGATGTACTGAAAAATTATATATTATATATGTTTCTATGAACTTGATTATCCATTCAATAGTTTCAGCACATGGTAGAAGGACACAATGTTCTACTGCTTTGTGGAGCCAAGAGTACTTGAAAATATGATACATTTCACTATCCTCTTCATCTCCAGGAACCTATTTTTGAGTAAATGATTGATAGATACCTTACCAAGTCATTGGAATTAAGTTTTCCACATAGCTACAAGGGTTGGAACTGAGATTATAGATTTCTACATGGTATCAGATCTATCTCTGACCTTGAGCCTCAAAGCTTGTGATCAAATATTTTGGAGGCTTGTCTAGAGACTCAAGTTCAAGTAGAAGAAAACTATGAGAAGAAGACATTTGATTGCAAGAAGAGAGATTTTCAAGAAATTGAGTTTTGAAGGAAAATAATAAGAGACTGCAGCATGATGTCTATGATGGACAGGTGGAGACAATCTATTTCACACATAAACAGAGCATAAAATTACTATAGGATAGACTGAAACACTCTTAACAATGGATTTCATGAGGGCAATAGACAAAATTATGAATATAGAAAAGATGGAGTTAAAAAAAAGCGTGATTAATGAAATGATAAAAACATCCAGATGTCATCACCCCTAAAAAAAAGCAGCAAGGGTTCTAGACATCACTGAGAAGACCACTTGATTATGTTTATAAACACCCTCATTAGTCCTTGTCATCCTCTGAGTATACGAACTTTGTTCATTATAACCCACATAATAGCTTGAGACCCAGAAAGATACAATAACTATATGCCCAAAAAGGTTGGTCAATCAGGCTAAAAAAAGATACTTTTAGTGATTAGCACCTGTAGAAGTAATCAAGGCTACAACAAAAAGCATAAATTTAAACTAACAGACACACAAGAAATGCGTTAAAGGGCATGATCAAGTAATTTTTTTTTCAAACCCAAAAATTGGGTGAAGCTAGTACCAAGAGCTTGCAAGCCAATAGTATCAGGAACTTGTGACTTGGCACGAGGCCACAGACCATGACATCTGGAGACACTCCCCGTGGGTGTCCCAAGCTAGGGGGATGCCCAACCCTTAGGCCACATCACAACATAATAACTCAACATGTACAAACTCTAACCTGCTCTGGTTTTGAACCTCTGATCAAATAATGTTGGAATAAATAAAGAAGAAGGCATAGGGGCTAGTTATAATAGTTAATCTCTAGCTGAATATCAACATCATAGATGGATATACAATACCATATATTTAACAAATTTACCAAATTCCATATGATTGTACAATATTATTGAAGCCCACAAAAACACTCAGCAACCCCACAGTGAGAGACATCAAACATCATCGTTCTCAGATACCTATATGTACACCACGAGGACAGACTATAAATGGAAGAAAGATGAATGTGTAGGCAAAAATCATAAAGTATTTTTGCATAGTAGAAATCATTTGGCTCAACGAAAACATCAAGTACAATATCTAGCAACTGGTGTCAGATGCAGAAATCTCCACGGGTGGTCTCACAAGGCTTCCTCTAGGGTAGACAGGGCTATAAAATAATTCATGGGTAACCCAAGAAAACAATAGACATTGCATGCAAAAACCACTTATCACTGCGTGATTTTAACAAGCATTATAGAAGTGATGTCCAAATAAAAAACGACAAGTTTTCACTCAATGTTAGTTCAAGTAAATTTGAAAACATCCTCTATTAAAGCACACTACCAATTCAACTATGAATTAATAAAAAATCAGACGACAATATGTACTCTGTGATGACTATATAACTATTTGGAGTTTGTAATTAGCTAACTGATATCTTTTCCAAATGAATCGACGCCATAGCATACAATTGAATTAATTTAACTGTAATCACCTTGCTAATATTTGTTTTCTTTGAAGTTTCACCCCTTCTTTCTTTGTCAAAAGCCACATAACCAACCATTGATGGAATGGAACTAGGAAAACCTACAGACTCCTGCTGTTGTTTAGAACAATTAAGTCAAATTTTCCCATCGTACTTCTATCTTTCAATATATGCTTCAACATTTACTCAATAAGCAAAGACACAATGAGAAGACTACTGTTAAATGCATCCTACTGCTAAATATCACTAAATTCTTCTAATAAACAAGACAACCAAGGATATTGTTCATGTTAGACTTCTACATAATCCAAACAAGTGTCACCTTGGAAACACAATTAACTAACTGAATTCTTCTAATAAACAAGACAACTAACTGAATTCTTCTAATAAACAAGAAAACTAAATGAATTCTTCTAATAAACAAGACAACTAACTGAATTATTCTAATAAACAAAAATAATTGTAGAGAATTGTTTGTGAAATATTGCCATTTCCAACCTTGCTAGGTCTCTTCCACCTGAATGTCACATATCAAAAAGAAATGAGGTTGGGTACAAGACCCAGGTGATAGGTGATTTTGGTGGAAGAGTTACCCCTCAGAATCCAACCAGGGAATCTTTGCTAGATTTGAGGCTTCTATTTTTCCATAGATATTTTTAATATTAAGATACATAGAAACTTTACAAAGTAATGAGAAAAGTACACGTCAAGTAAGTTTGTTTCATCCCTGCAATGAAATCAGTTTTGGTATTGATTAGCTTAGTAAGAAAATGCATCAAACAGGTGGCAAGTGTAACCATCAATTAGGTCTAGCACAAGTAGTTGTGGGATGGAGTGTTATCCTACCCACCTAGGGTCTATTTCTATTTCTATTTTTGTAAGTGACAAATTGAGCCTATAAAGAGTATTATTGTAATGTCTTTGACCTAGCATTCTGCTCTGAAATTTCTGGGGTTTACCCTAGATACCATCTTCAAAATGATGGGAAATGCCCAGAGGCTTTCCCTCAAATACGTTAACCAAATAACAAAACATAACAAAAAGTGTAACTATTCATGACGAATATTTCAAAAAAAGCAAAGGATGCCTAGATATTATGTATTGATAGGAGGAAAACAGTTACTGGGACAAGAAAAAGTGCCCAAGATTCAAAACCTTAGAAGAATCACACCAATTCTAGATATAGTTGTGTAATAATTTACAGACACTACAAGTAAAGAAAAAAATTGTAATTAGATTATACATGAAGCCAAATCAACCAGACCATCGCCACCTCATGGAGAACAGGAAAATAAAACAAAATTTATAACACAGCTGAATTCAAAATAACATGAGAATAACTCCTAAATATAGTGTGAATCACAAAATTTGAAAACATAAATTATGAAATATCATCCTACCTGTTGAGATTTATTTCCATGAATACTTGTTGCAGGAAACCCATTTGACGATAGCCAATATTCCAATGCATCAGCTCCCCTCTTCTTCTTCACAAAGAATAAGGTCAAAGATTGCTGCAGTGCTTATATACAGTACTTCAGCTAAAATTACACTAGCATGTAACAATTATTACGTGTAGGGAATTTAAATTTAAAGTAAGTATTTCTTTAGACTAAACTGCTCCTAGAGAAAAAAAATTCAAACTTCAATAATTTTAAAATTAAAGCTCTGACTTTCAGCAAGGCAGATGTAATCATGTAAGTGAAGCTCTTTATTACTATAATTGCTACAATTTTCACCACACTCACCTTTCCATGAGTACCTTCTACTTTCTGAGCATGAATAAGATCCATTAAATGGTTACGTTTATCAGCATCAGGAACAAACTCTACTCTTTGTACATTCAGATCTGTGCTAGAACCAACCCTTCCAACTGCCAGAAATATGTAATTTGAAAGAAAGTCCACATCCAACCTTTGCAGGAAAATAGATTGTGATGTTCAGAAATTCCCAGATGAATCTAGTAAGATTTTTTATCACATATGAGGATAAATAAAATAGATGATTCAACCATAGGATTGATGAAAGGGGATTTGACAAAGTGCAAACAGGTTGAGTTGGAATACCAGGGCATACTCTATAATATCTCAATATCTATCACAAAAAATTGTGGATTACCATATGTCGAAATAGTATATACTATATATGCATGACAAATCAAAACACCAGTTTAATTGATTTCATCAAACCACTGGATAATAATTCTCAACATTACCTGTATCTCCTTCGGAAAAGTAGCACTGAAGAGCATGGTCTTGAGCAATTTTACGAATTTGGGGTTCAAAACCCATGTTAAGCATGCGATGAGCCTTGTCTAAGGCCAAATACTATATCATAGATAATGACAGCCTGCCCCTTTCAAGGAGGTCCCAAGTTGATAATGATTTGTGAGTGCCAAGGCAACTCCTAAAGTGACAAAAGAAAACGAAATACAAGTGAAAAATAAAAGTCATGGCTAAGAAATGGTACATCTTAGAAGGAGAGAGGCAACACTCAACACTAAAAGTAAAGAATAAAGGAGTGATTAAGAGCACATCAAAGGATGCTCATAGACCTAGAAAGCTTAATGATGCAAAGTGCCAACAATAAGCTAGTATGCAGGATCTAGGGGTATGAAACAAACTACCAGTCCATCATCTACATATTCTAATAAAAGACACGAACGTAAGTCATCATATGCCTTCCATGAATTAAAAAACATGAAGGCTTCCTGCCATTAATGGCAACATTACAGGTTATTCAGCCAAAACTAAGATCCTTGTTTAGAAAGGTAGTTCAGTCTGCACAAATTCTCTAATGATATAAAAGCATTTGATAGATAGTGCTCCACTATAGAGGGAGCATCAGGAGAAATTATATATTGTTAATGCATGACTCTCAGCATCAGTTAATGTTAATGCATTCCATATCTTAAAGCAGGGATCCATGTCTGTAGAAAAATATGAGCATACATTTATGTTGCTTGTGAAATATATGGACTATATCAAAGATGAAAAGGTTAAAGTTAGTCACTTTAAGAGTGGTTTTCATGCAGCTATTAATATGGATTAGCTGTGTGTATTAGTTTGTTAGGGCTTTGAGGCAAGGACCATAGTTTCTTAGTCCATAGTTCTGTAGGATTGAAAGTAAAAATTTCAATTATTAAGTGCCCCATCTTGTTGATGGAGCTATAGAGGAGGTCAAGTACACCACAAATTGGTATCAGAGCCTCCAGGTTTAATTCATTGGACCTCTGGGATACTGATAAATGGTTTGAAAAAAAATATGGATTGAGAATCTAGCACACACTGCTTACCAATTGGTTGTTAAAACACGTGAACTGAATTGGTGTCTGAACCAACCAGTTGTGGAGAATCATAAACAATGGTGTTGTATTGAAACCCTTTGCTACTGTAGAAATTTGATAACTAATATTTCATACACCAAGATTCTCCTGATCACACACTATTTTAACTTCATGCACAATACAGAATCTCTTCTACCATTGATCATTAATTGTGGAAATAAAAACAATCGCATGCACACATTAAAACCATAAAAAATCACACATATGAACACAATATTTTATGGGGAATATTAAAGCTAAAAACCCCCAACTATCTGTATATTATATTTCATAGAGATCATGTAACAATCATCATACAAAGCTCCTCACAAGCTCTCAGTACAATCTCCAACAATTGCTACACACTAATCAAGCTAGATCTAGCAAAGCACATGCTCCAATATCTGCCACCTGATAGCCTGCCTCTACTGTGCAATCAATGCTGAAGAATGACTCATAATTAACTTCAACCCACCTAGCTTGTACTGTGCAATCCTCATTGGCATCTCCAATCACTGGTTGTTGCAAATCATGCAACAGTATAGTCACAACTGATAGTCACACTGCTCTTTCACCTACCTCTTCACTGGTCTCCACTGAAACTGTCCATGCAATCGGTTAACCGATGTATTATTTAGTTGATTAATGAGTTTATAATTAGTGAATTAATTAATTCACACCACTCTCACTAGTGTATCAACAGCTAGACTGGATACAACTAGCTCTACTTATGTTTAACTCAAAGGAACCGAAATACAACCATTAGCTTCCCAATCAACTCCACCAAAATCTCTCACATATTCAATCGAAGTCTCCATGAAATAGCTCCACGGTGTTCTAGCTGTCACTGTAATTCTCTCCGTCATTTGTGCCACATCTGTGCACTTAACTGAAGTGTTCCAAGAGAATAAGATAATGTTTATAGTCCAAATATTATTAAGAGCTAATAATATTCGACATATCTATTTTTAGACTGGCAATCTAAAAATAGATTCCGCCCAATATGTCTAAAAATAGAAGTCCATCTATTTTTCCAACTTGACCAACCATCCACAAATATCATCTTGCAACTCATAGAATATGATAGACATGTCTAAAAATAGACATAGTCTAAAAATAAACTTTGCGCCAAAAATAGCCTGCGGGCCCACTTAGTGAAGGCGACTTCTATCCACTAAGCTCATCATCTTGTTGCAATCTCAACACTCACTCTCAACAAGATAAGGATTGTCTGCCACCCCTATCCTGCCTCTGTGGTATTCGAATTTGCTCCAGGTGGGTGCCTTCGTCAAGATATCAGCATCCTGATCCTTCGTAGGAATGTATGAAAGTAACATGATATTCCGTTTCACATAATCTCCGATATGATGATACCAGATGTCAATGTGTTTATATCTATCATGAAATACTGGATTAACCAAGAGTTTGATGCAACTCTGATTATCACAATATATCACAGTAGGATCTAAGTGTGAACTGAACAACCCGACCAAGATCTTCCTCATCCATATAGCCTCGCATGCAGCCAAACTCGCTGCCATATACTCGGCCTCTGCTGAATTAAGTGCCACGGATCTCTGCTTCCTAGTGTACCAAGAAACTGTTGTCGACTCGATACTGAAAATCCCTCCAGGTGTGCTCTTTCTGTTCGTTGGGCTCCCTGCCCAATCTGCATCCGTGAAGCCACACAGCTTCACCTCATCCGACTGTCTGTACCATAATCCATATCCCGATGTGCCTATGAGATATCTCAATACATGCTTTCTTGCCTTCCAAAAGAGCTTGGTAGGCTTAACCATAGCTTGTGAAAGCTGTTTAACAGCATAGCATATGTCGGGTCGTGTATTGACCAGATACATAAGCGACCCCACTAACTGTCGATAAACAGTGGCATCCACTACATCTGCCGTTGTGGCATCCTCCTTCCTCCAACCACCAGGAAGAGGAGTATCAATAGGCTTGCAGCCATGCATGTTGAACTTCTCCAGTATCTCCCGGGCATATTTGCCTTGAGAAACAAACAGTCCATCACTGCGCTGCCAAATTTCCAATCCCAGGAAATAATGAAGGAGGCCCAAGTCCTTCATCTCAAACTCCTTTGAAATATCAACCTTGCATGAGTGTATCAATAGTTCATCACTAGTTAAAATCAAATCATCTACATAAAGTACAATGATCAGCAACTTACCCTCCACCACATTCTGGTATAGGTTTGGATCCGCCTCACTCTTGGAGAATCCAAGTCCCGTGAAATAACTTTCTATCCGTGTGTACCAAGCACGAGGTGCTTGTTTCAACCCATACAACGCTCTCTTGAGCCTGCACACATGCGACTCGCTGCTGAAGATATCGAAACCTTCGGGTTGCTCTATGTACACCTCCTCCTCAATCACTCCATTGAGGAACGCAGTCTTCACATCCATCTGATGAATGTGCCACCCCATCTGCGCTGAGAGAGATAAGATCGTCCATATGGAAGAATACCTTGCGACAGGTGCAAAAGTTTCCTCATAATCGATCCCCTCAATCTGTGAGAAGCCTCGGGCAACAAATCTTGCCTTGTACTTCTCCACACTCCCATCAGCTGCTTTCTTCACTTTGTAGATCCATCTCGAACCCACCACTGATTTCCCTTCCAGCCTTGGGACAATCTCCCATGCATTGTTTCTAACAATCGAATCATACTCTTCCACCATGGCATCTACCCATGTAGGATCCTCCACAGCTTCCTCGAAAGAGGATGGCTCTGTCATAATACACTTGCTCATAAGAGCCATGTATCCAGTATACCGATCAGGTGACTGTCTCTGTCTGCGCTGTGATGTAGGTGCTCCTACAATCCTCTCTACATATTGAGCCAGTCGCTTAGCTTCTGTAGTGCGCTTCTGCCCTCTGATGGTTGGCGTTGCATGAGTGGTCTCTTCCACTCCATGAACCTCCTCTTGTGGCTGATCCACATCCTGAGGCTCATCCTTAGGAACTAATAGCTCCTCATCTGCATGCAAGTGTGGATCCCTCTCAAGTGAACACTTCATGGCCTTCTCCTCATGAAATTTGATATCCCGTCGCACAACAGTCTTTCAACTGTCTGGCAAATACACACGATAGTTGTGGGGCGTATCAGTGTACCCCACAAATATCCCAACCTCTACGGTTGGCTCCAGCTTCTTCCTGACATCCTTCGTCACATAAATGTAAACAGGTGAACCAAAAATCCTCAAATGGGAAATATCAGTCCTCTTACCAGAAAACGCCTCCTCGGGTGTACTCATGCCAAGTATCCTGTGAGGACAACGGTTTTGTACATAAATCGCAAGAACATGCCCTCACCTCACAAGTGTATCCGAAGGTCCCTATCATGCAACATCGCCTTTGCGCACTCACGATCGTTCGCACCCGCCGCAACCCCATTCGCCGTGGGTTATGAGGTGCTATGAGCTCTCTTCGAATTCCTTCTGCGCTACAAAAGTCCTTGAACTCGCCAGAGATGAATTCACCACCATTGTCGCTCCTAAGAGCCTTCACCTGCTTCCCCGATTCTTTCTCAACCAGTGCCTTAAACTCACATAACTTTGAGTATGTCTTGCTCTTCTTCTACATCAAGAAGATCCAACACTTATGAGAAAATCATCAAAAAATATCGCATAATACCTGTGATTTGTTGTTGAAGTTACTGAGAAAGGTCCACGCATGTCTGTGTGAATTCTCTCAAGGATCGTCGTGGCTAAGCTATCCTTCTCATGAAAGGTGGATTTCACAAATTTTCCCAAAGTACAACCCTTGCACTGATCTAACTACACAAGTGTACCTTTGGGAAGCCCGGTAGAAATCTGCTGCAAAATTTTCAAAGCACCATGGTGAAGATGGCCCAATCTCCTGTGCCATAGCTCACCCTCATCCCGGCTCACCACTCCTTCTGCCTTGCCTGCCATTGCTTCGCAGCCATCTACCTACAACTGATAAAGGTTCTTAACTAAAACCCCTATGCTCTGGGTTTCACGAGTTGCCTTACTGCGCAGGAAAGCCTTTCCCTCGCTAAAGACAAAATCATATCCCTTGTCTTCCAACATTTCCAAAGAGATAAGATTCTTCTTCAATCCTAGAACATGCATCACTTCCTTCAATACGAAGGGTTTACCAGACTCCCTCTCAAAGGAAATGGTACCGATACCGGTCGCACTGTATCTACCATCATCGCCCATCTCGATGTGCACTCCAAGATCTTTCTCATCCAGATCAGTAAACAAATCTTTGTCTCTAGTCATATGAAAAGACGCACCACTTTCAAGAAACCACAGTGAACCCATCACACTTGAGACCAAGCATACGATCAGTGAAAAATCTAGCTCAAACTGCGAGGCTAAGGCCTCTCCAGCTGCAGATCTAGCAACCTGCTTATTTTTCTTCTTCTGTGGACAATTAGTGGCAGAATGTCCGTGTTGGTGACAGTGAAAGCACTTCACCTTGGACATGTCCTGCTTCTTGCCTTTCGCACCGGATTGAGAAGCATTATTCTTGCTCTTCCCCTTCCTTGCTTTGGTAGCCAAAGCGAAATTTTCTTCATTTGTGTTCTTTGATGAAGATCCATCCTTGGTACTTCTTCTTATCTCCTCTTGCACAAGATCCAACCAAAGTCGCTCCCATCCTGGAAATTTCTCCTGACCATTGACAGAGTCCTGATAGGAATGCCAACTCTTCGGAAGCCCAAGGAGAGCCGAGCTCACCATGTCCTTGTCATCAACAGTAACCCCCACACTTCCCAGCTCATCCCTGCATTGGATGAACTTCGTGAGGTACTTGGGCATACTGTCGCCTTTCTCCATTTTTATGTTTCTGAGTTTATGCTTGAGCGCCAACTTCCTCTGGTCGCTCTTGCTTTGGAATAAGTCTGTCAACGCTTTCCAAATCAAGAATGGAGAAGCTTTACCATGAAGGCTAGACACTATGTGATCCTTCACACCTTCCAACAGAATCCTTCGACACTTTACTGTCTTCTTTTTCCATGCGTCAAGTACGACAACATCACTAGAAGCAGGTTTTGGAATTTCTGCATCTATGAACTCCTTCAACCCATTGTCATCCAACACCGCCTCCATCCTGTCCTTCCATGCAATATAATTCGAGTTGACCTCAAGGGCATACTCTAATCGCAATCCGTTGAAAGACATCTCAACTTCGACACCAAGAAAACACTGCTGCAAATTCGAATTCCACTAACTCAAAACTCAACCGCTTCAATGTTTTGCAATTGCTCCAATGATCAATATCGCTCTGATACCATGTAGAAATTTGATAACTGATATGTTATACACTGAGATTCTCTTGATCACACACTATTTTAACTTCATGCACAATACATAATCTCTTCTACCATTGATCATTAATTGCAGAAATAAAAACAATCGCATGCACACATTAAAACCATAAACAATCACACATATGAACACAATATTTTATGGGAAATCTTAAATATAAAAAACCCCAACTATATGTACATTATATGTCATAGAGATCATGTAAAAATCATCATACAAATCTCCTCACAATCTCTCAGTACAATCTCCAACAATTGCTACACACTAATCAAGCTAGATCTAGCAAAGCACATGCTCCAATCTATGCCACCTGATAGCCTGCCTCTACTGCGCAATCACTGCTGAAGAATGGCTCATAATAAACTTCAAACCACCTGGCTTGTACTGCACAATCCTCATTGGCATCTCCAATCACTGGTTGTTGCAAATCATGCAACAATATAGTCACAACTGATAGTCACACTGCTCTTTCACCTACCTTTTCATTGGTCTCCACTGAAACTGTCCATGCACTGAAGTTAACTGATGTATTATTTAGTTGATTAATGAGTTTATAATTAGTGAATTAATTAATAATTAATTCACACCACTCTCACTAGTGTATCAATCAGTTAGACTGGATACAACTAGCTCAACTATGTTTAACCTAGTTTAAACTCGAACACAACTCCATTAACTTCCTCAATCAACCTACCAAACTCTCTCACACGAGTTCTAATCCGAAGTCTCCATGCAATAGTCTACTGATCCTTTAGGAATAGCGTAATTCTCTCGTCATCTCCTCGTGCTACATCTCAGAATTTAATCAAGTGCTCCAAGATAGGGCAAGATAATGTTTAGAGTCTGATTATTATTAAGAGCTAATAATAATCGACATGCATCTATTTTTAGATTGACGATCTATAAATAGACTTCGCCCAATATTCTAAAAATAGAATTTTATCTATTTTTCCAACTTGATCAACCATCCACAAATAGCATCTTGCAACTTCTGAAATATGATCATCATGTCTAAAAATAGACTTGCGCCAAAAATATCCTGTGGGCCCACTTAGTGAAGGCGACTTCTTTCCACTAAGCTCATCATCTTGTTGCAATCTCAACAGCTACTACATATGGTTCCATGCTCCCTAATTATAAAACTGTTTATTTGGAATAACTTACAAGGAGATACTGTTGAATAGTGTAATTGTAAATAGACTGAAAAAATGTGCCTATTTGTGTTATGAATTTAAGACTCCGTGACCAAAGAACAAAAAGAGGATGATCTATTATGTCACCATTTTTAGTCATGGATAGAATCTTTGATTGACTCCACTTGGCGGTAAATTATGATATCTCATTAACATGTATGCCTAGTGCCAAAACGTGGTTGATACACACACCCTACTTGACAAAATGTGTTAAAGAAGAAATGTTACGTAGTGGGTTTTGAATGCACATAGAACATATCACAGTGCACGTGAGTGTTCTTGCTGTGTTTCTTCTACTCTTGAAGAGAGCTCAGTAGCGGCGTTAATCCTGTCTTATCCTGTACACACAATGGCTTCATATCCTTTTAGTTGGTTTTTATCAAAACTTCTCCTTGTGAGTTTTGGATACTTGTAGCTTGAGAAAATAATTGCACTAATAAAACAACGCAAATGAATTGACAGTCTATAGTTGTGATTTTGGCATATAAAAACACACTCTCCGAGAACAAATGTAATGAACATAAACCATTGTAATAAAACTCGTCTCTCCACAAGGTAACGAGATAGATGGCTTGCCGATGAAGGGAGTTATGCATATGCTTTGATATATGCCAAATCCTCAACCTAGCAGGCGTAAAAACTGGCATTGCGAGTAAGCCCTTCTGTTTTATTGCCAGATTCAGGGACACAAGGCAAGCCTGAAAATATCTTCTTCAGATCCATAGTAAAGACATCCATGAACTAATCAGCTCTTTATGAGGGCATGAGAGCTGGACTTGAGTTGGGTATTGTAGGGACTAAACTCTATAAATGATATCTGAGTCTATCCATGTAGATGTCAGGGGCATGGTTATTATAATTCATTGTCAAATTATATGCCTATAGATTGGAGCATGTCCAAGGATAGAACGAAATTAAACTACATCTGCGACATTGTATATTATTAGGATATCATGAATTCCTTCAAGTGTCAGGCACCACTATTTCAAGTATGGTGACCTAGTCTTAAAGGGAACTAATGCCTTACTTCAAGTCTGATGTCTTATGTGTAGGTCATTCAACCTATGGAGGCACCTTTAATATATATATATATATGGGATCTAGATGTACAACAACGTTGAATATCACAAACCCATACCTAAATGTACAACATCGTCGCGACTGCAATTTCTGCCACAATGGCGAAATATAAAACATAATCCATGCTGGCCTATGGCTTCAATATGTCCTAAATTTTAGGCAATGATTTCCATTTTGTAACCATATTTTGCAGAGTGTTGTATTGAATAAGTTATGGGTATCATAATTATTGAATAATTTATGCTCTGAAATGAAGAAAGAGGTTTTTAGTCAAACAACAACCTTCCTGAATATCATAGTTACTCCTTCGACTATAGTGAAATCAAGAAACTTAGGTTACTCAATTTAAATTAGGGAGATCATGGAAAAAAGTATCTCAAATGAGGGAGAACAAGGAACATATAAGTTACTTAATTGACCATAGGGAAATCAAGGGTATTTAAAAACATACTTGTCCAACAGAAGATGAATAAAATATGAAGCGGATATAATGAAGCATGAACAAAAGATCCAGAAATTAGAAAGAAGAAACAATAGTTCTTACATGACTATAGGACTTGGTTATCAGGTAGCAGATCCAGAGACAGCAACAAGAAACAATAAAATGAGTGGATGAAGGATGAAGAAAGAAACAAAAATTGAGTGGGAGTAAGTTGTAACTTGTCCCAAAATGCTGGGTGTGGACCTATTTAAAATTTGACTAAAATAATTTTAATTAGGAAAAATATAGCAGAAAAATAGGAAGAACAAAAAACCAGGCCTAGGCTAGATGAAGTTATATTGACCTAGTATAGGGAAAACTCAGTTTTAATTTAGAAGGCAATATATCATATTTTCATGTGAGAAACAATTATCTGGATCCACAATGCTAAGACAAGACACATGGTAATACTTGCCACATGTTGTGTCCAGATATGCTCTTAAATATCGTGGTTGAAAGTGTTGTTCTAGGTTGACCAAGCTCAATTGAGGACAACCAATAGTTTTTGGAAGGATAAGATGGGGCTTCTTTCCTTATGTTGTACAGGTAGTATAGTCCTTTGGAATATAACCATTGTATTAACTCAATGGAAAACTTGTAGACATATCCACCACCTATAAATGGGTGCTTTCCAAGGATGACTTGCTTTCCATATCCCACTTTTCAAACTAGCCATTTGTAGAGAAAGGGGAAAGTGACCATGAGCGCTTTCCATACTATGGAGCCTATTTTGGAAGGTTTAAAGGCATGTACTCTAATCCATTCCACCACCATCGGGATTCTTAAATATTTGTCCTTGATAATTTGACTCCAAAGTCCCTCTCCAAATAGACTTCTCCAAAGATTTTTTAAGGATAAATCTTTGAAAAACCAGATTAGATTTTTAAATCCCCAACTTCCTAGACTTTTTGGAATAGATAGAGAGTACCGGTTTGCAAGTTGTACTCCTTCTTTACTGTATTTTCCAGCCCATGGGAAATTGAATATCATCTATCTTATGGTATCGAGGATAGTAGAGGGGATTTTAGCTAGGGACAACCAGTAGATTGCAATGTTTTCAAGAACAAATTTCACCATGATCATTTTTCCCCCAAGTGACATCCAATTGTTACACCATAAATTAATTTTATGCTCCACTTTTCTTATCATCCACTTCTAGTCCTCTTTATCATAGTTGTTTGGTTTGAGAAATAAGTTCAGATACTTGATACCATTTTCGAGTGAGGTCTAAATCTGCAATGAAAAGATATAATGAATCTCCAAAAGTGTGTTTGGGTTGACTATCAATTGATGAAAGGATGATTTATTAAGATTGATCTCAATTCTAGTGGCATTGCAAAAGAGGTTTATTATTCTGTGGAATGCATGCCATTCAACTATGATTACTAAACCCAGAAGAAGTACATTGTCCACAAAGAGAATATGAGTAATGATTTTTTTTTTGGAAATTTTAATGCCCTTTATGTTTCCATCCTATTTTTCTTTCAGTAGAAGGCAACTTAGACCTTCCATCACAATTGAAAACAACAACAAAGACAAGTGGAATCCCCTCCTGATACCCCGAGAGTCGATGAATTTTTTGGAAGGAGAACCATTGATAAGGATGGAGAAGTTGGCTAAGGATACACAACCCATGCTCCAGTGTGTAACCTCCAAGCTCAACTCGATTTGAAGGAGAAAAAGTATGAGGAAAGTCCAGTTGAATTTATCAAATATTTATGAAGACCCATTTTAAGTACAAGAGCTTTCATTTTTTTGGACTTAATAGAATGGATGGCTTCTTGGGAAATGTGAATGGCATCATGAATTTTCCTATCAGCAAGGAAACCGAATCGATTTAGTGGAAGCTTTTCTTCTATCATCCTCTTGATCTTGTTTGAGATTATCTTGGAGATTATTTTATATACTAGGTTGCATAGGGAAATGGGCTTGAAGTCCAAAAATTTCTTGGGCTTTGAGAATTTTGGAATCAAGGCTATGTAGGTATCATTGATGTCTACCGACACTTTCCCTGATCTTCTATATTCCTCTACAATCATGCAGAAAATTGATCCTTTGATATCAAAAAAGGTGAGGAATAGTTCCACTATCCATTTATCCGATCCTGGACTTTTTTATTTAGAGATTTTTTTTAGAACTCCTTCAATTTCCTCTAGGGAGACCGGGATACCGATCATGTTCAATTCCTCTTGAGTGAAGAAGCATGGATAATGTTTGATTAATTGCAGTTATGAGCTAATGTTTGAGGACCCTAGATCTTTGAAGGGAGATGAAAAGTAGGATGATGCTACAATTTTTAAATCCTTAGTGGAAGAGACTATTTTTCCATATTCTACCTCAAGCTCCCATATGGTATTTGTGTTCCTCCTATTATTTGCATATATATGGAAAAATTTAGTTTTTACATCTCCCATTTTTATTAGCCCTGCTTTTTTGTCTTCATGTTTCTTCTTCCATATTTAGGATCTAAGTTTTCCTAACTTCCATAAAGCTCAATTTCTAGGTTATTTCTACCGAGAAAGATGAGGAGAATATATGAGAAAGGTGTTCATATTTAGACTATATTTCTGTGAGCTATTTTTGTTGTTTTGTTTTCCTTTTTCTCTCTGAGAACAAAATTTCCTTCATTAGCTCCATGAGATTTCTAGCTAAGATAACCATTGTTGATGAGCAGTTTGAGACTAGGTTTTTCTATCAAATTTCCTTTACCAACAATATGAAAGATCCTTCTTCCAACCATGAATGGTTGAATTTAAAAGGATATATATTTTTTATAGGATCAAAGTACATCTCTAGAAAAATGGGCATGTGATATTAGAACTTATCTTGAGTTTACTAGGATCTAAGCCTCCTTACTCTTTCTTCTCTTTCTTCCAATTGCTTTGCCATTAAGAACCTATCCATTATTTTGGCTATCCCTTCCACACTTATCCTAGCATTTATATAGGCAGGGATTAATGGGAAGGGAGCCATGTCACAGATTTAATGGTTTTACAACATTGATGAAAAGTAGGAGCTCAGAGGATCTAGTCTAGCTCAAAGACCCCAAGTCTCTCCTACATATATAGTAAATTTAAAGTCTCCTATCATGATGAGGGATTGATCTAAGAGAAGGTCATTGGCTTGTATCGAGTCTCTAAAATCTTGTATGTCATTGTATGGTCCATAAGAATTGATTAATTTTATGGGCAAGGGAATCCTCTTATTGATCCTTCTAGAATGATACCTAATGAGGAGGAGAAAGTCTGAAGTGATGCATATTTTGGGTCCCATATAGTGATTAGCCGCTTGAAAAGCCATTTGATTCTAGAGCACATGAATTCCAGCCTGAAAAAATATTTTGGAAGCACACTCTGGCTTTTCCTCCCGATACCATGGCTTCATGAAGATAAATGATAGAGGGGCCATGGCTGTTGATAAATATTTTTAGGGAGGAAAATTTGGAGGGACCCCCAACCCCTCGAATGATGAGAGACAAAAATATAATTATTTAGGAGAGACAATGGGTGTTTTTTCTCTAAGCTCCATTGAATTAAGATCTAAATCATCAGGTAGAGAGAGGTTGATTCCACCCTGGATAGGCTAAGGATGATTTCCTTCTCTTACCATTTATTTTTTGTTTTTCTTTTTATTTATGATAGTCAGTTTTTGAAAGGAGTAACTAGGTTATGTCTAAGAGTTATCAACTGGATTAGTCCCTCTGAATGTGGAAATAGGAGAAATATTAATTTCATATTTATATGAGAGCATTAGTGCATAGGTTACAGGGGTGCCCGAGTTAGTAAGGGAGATTGATGCACTAGAGTGCTCTTCTTTTGAATCAATAAAACCAAATTTGAATAGGGAGGTCGAAGGGAATCCAATATTTTTTAGAGCCATATTGATACACGAAAAACGTTTATTTGGATTTTCAAGGTTGTCTGGAAATTTGGAGGATGTTATAGGTTTCAAGGAATTTACTGCTAAGTTTTGTGGAAAATAGTGTATTCTAGAATGCGAAAGAGAGAAAATGGTTATATAATTAAGTGCATTCAATTATATCTGATCCATAAGTAAGGAATGTTTAATAGAAATATTTTGAATAAAAGAGTTTGGATTTGAAGAGAGACTTACCGGCTTGAACCATATCGCGAGAGTGTTCGGGCCTAAGGGAACCTTCAGGTGATCAACTGGACAAGATGTATTTCACCACTTTATCATCATCCTTTTCAGTGACAAAATCAACCTCATCCTTAGATATTGATCCTTTAGTATAGCCTTGAGTAGGGTCATCTGCCAAAATTTCCCTTTCCCTTGAAAACCCAAAGCTCATATGTTGGTTTTTCAACTTGCTGAAACTAATTCCTTTACCTCCTTCAAGGCAGAATTTGGACTTTCTTTCGAAACCCACAAAATTGTATCGGGAATCAACTGTTAAGCTATCCTTGTCAGGTTTTTTGATGGTTATGGATACCAAGACCTCAATGCAAAGGAGTCTCACAAGTATTGTCTAGATGGCCTATATTCTTGCAATTTATACATCTAAAGGGAGTCTTTCGGTAGTCTAGTGGCTATATGTTCTCCTTCTTGTCCTAAAGAATTTTTAGAAACCCTGGTAATCCTTTAGCAGTCTCCATCTCAACCAAAACCCATTCCATACGTTTATCTACCATCAAAACAAAATCTTCATCTAGGTAAATGAACCTACCCAATGAATTTTCCGCCTTGATAAGTACCTCCTTTGACTATAGCTCGAGCTAGAATCCTGGAAACAAAACCCAAATATTCTTACGTTTATGGAAACCTCAAAGTGGCAGTCTAAATTCTCAAGCTCAGAGACAAATATGTTCTCCTTCTTGTCCTAAAGAATTTTTAGAAACTCTGGTAATCCTTCAACAGTCTCCATCTCAACCAAAACCCATTCCATACGTTTATCTGCCATCAAAACAAAATATTCATCCAGGTAAATGAACCTACCCAATGAATTTTTCACCTTGATAAGTACCTCCTTCGACCATAGCTTGAGCTGGAATGCTGGAAACAAAACCCAAATATTCTTACGTTTCTGGAAACCTCAGAGCGACAGTCTAACTTCTCAAGCTCAGAGACAAAGTGGCCAAGGCTGACTAACCTAGACTTGGCGGGGATTACCAAGTGAAGTCTCGCCCAACATCTCAGTCGTCAACTTCCAAAGTACTAACGGTGGATATCTACAAACCGTCGCACTACCGAAACATATCTCGTACCGTCACACTATCGACAGTATTATGACCGTCACAAGACCGACGTTTATCCCCAATACCGCCATTTATCTTAGAAATGTTGCATTTCCGATGTTGTGTCCCAAAACGTCGCTCTTCTGATGGAGTTCCTAAACGTCGCTATACCGACGTTTATCCCCAATACCGTCGTTTATCTTAGAAACATCACATTTTCAATGTTGTGTCCCAAAACGTCGCTCTTCCAACAGAGTTCCTAAACGTCGCAATACTGAAGTTTATCCCCAATACCGTCGCACTTGTCTTAAAAACTTCGCATTTCCGACGTTGTGTCCCAAAACGTCGCTCTTCTGATGGAGTTCCTAAACGTCGCAATAACGACAATGTCCCTAAATGTCGCTATAGCGACGGTTGTTGGCGGGATTTCAAAAATTGAGAAAAATTGGGGAAATTTCCGACAATACGACAAAAGTGTCGGAACTAAAGTGTCAGAATTTTGACCAAATGTACTAGTGTATAGTCTGAATTATATTTCGAAAACCATAGTCCGAGGTTGGATTAAACTATACAAATGGCGTATTTTATTTAACCTATATATATATATATATATATATATATATATATATATATATATTCTGGTGGCTTTTTTATTTAAACTATGGGTTATTTAATAGTCCGATGGTGTAATAATCCAAAGTCTAATTGGTGACATATTACTTATAACCAAAGTCCATAGTATACACCAGAGGTTTGATATATATAATGGTGGAGCGCATATGTGGAATAAACCAAATGTTTGGAGCATATTATTATGGTGGAAAAAACATTATATGAGTTCGGGCGGAGGTTGGGGCTCGACCCCACCACCTCCCGCAACCTACTCTCCGGTCATAACAATGGTCCATTGCAATGCTTCTTAATAACCTATGCTTCTGCCATATATTTATTGTTAACTGAATACTCCGACAGGGGTTTGGAGGGGGCCATCCCCCTCGCCATATGACTATGCCGTAAGGACCGAGGGCAGAGCAGAAAACAAAGCGTGGAGTTTAACTCCTAAACACATGATTATCCCACTAATCAGAGATTTATGATTAATTAAACAATGGTTTAAGAAACATGTTGAAGGCGCAGTTAATACACGCCTATCTATAGTTAAGTTCAGTCTTAATTTCTAATTAATCCAGTTCTTAATGGCGGCAGAGTTAGCGGAACCACCAATTTGTGAGACTTATTTAGAGCCTTCTCCATATTTAGAGGAGGATTCTTGGGAAAAATTGAATGAACCATATCTTGAGAAAAGTTTGACCAATTTTGGTTCAGGAAGAGTCATTCCTAGCAGATTGGCATGCTCTGAACACATTGGTACATGCTGTAGAGGAAGAGGAGAAATTATACAGTTGTTTTTGTCACTTTGAAGAAAATAGAAGCCTAGAGCCACCAAGAAGGAAGGTCATGCCTAGATCAACTGAAGGCCAAATGGAGTGAATGAATAGTCATTTATGATATATTTCGACATTCTGAACTCATTGGAGTATGTTTCAGGAGCATTTAATGCATGTAAAAACTTTTTTTTGCACTATTGAGCTAATACAAAGGCCCAAGCCATGGAAGCTGGACCAAGGAGATGTAGCTCAGGAGGGCTGAATTCCTTCATCAAAAATTTATGTTGATGGATCAATTGTGATGGTTTTTTGTTCTTTATGTTGCTGCTATTCAACATTTTAATTTCATACTTTATTCTCTTGAATTCAATCATAAAACTCAATTAAATTCCATGTTTGACACACATAAGCAATAAGGAAACCTATGTACAACAAGCATAAGATCAACAAATAAATTTTAAATATGAAAATGAAATTAGCACATCAAAACTAACATTTATAATCAGATCAATTGTATCAAAGCTTGGTTGAAAGGCAAGGTTATTTGCTTGATAGTTGCTTAAGTTTTGTGCAAGTTTAATGGTTGCAAATTTGTGATGCTGACAAGGTTAAAGTTGCAGAAAGGTGAAGGGAAATTGTTGGTTTCTAGTCCTTATATTAGGACTAGAATAAGGAGAGCTACAAGAGCACCATCTTCACCCAAAGTTTCACTCATAGTTGCACTTGAAGCACCTCAATTTTTGTCTCAAGAAGCTGAGATTGAAGAGGTACAATTTGCACAAGAAGCTGAGTTGATTGAACAAGTACAAGCATTAGAAGCTGAGCTTGAATCCATAGCCATCATGTTAGGGTTGGAGAAACTGAAGGAAATTCAGAAGAGGATGATGTCAAGAGAGACTTCAATGACATAAAGAGGATGGTTAAAATTATGTTTGATGCATTTACTATTGGGATGGTAGGAGAAGGTTCTAAGCCTCCACATGGAGAAGGAACTTCATATGATAAGAAATATGAAGAGAAGAGTTCAAAGGGTAGTGGAGGAAATCCACCTCCATATCTACCATATTCATCATCTCCATTAGCATCATCTTCCACTTCCACCACAAAAACTACTCACACTCACTCAAAAGCCACAAAAAGAAAGACACCCTTACTCAAACTTGATGTCAAATTTGAGCTTCCAATGTATAATGGCGAGGTAAATGTAGAAATATTAGGAAATTGGATACGTCAATTGCAGGTGTATTACAGAATTTAGAACCTTCATGAAGATGACATAAAGATTCAATTGGCTTCTTTGAGGATGGAAGGATCTGCACTTGTATGGTGGGAAGCAAGGACTCAAGAAGAGATTAAAAACTACGGTACTATATCTGTTTCTTAGTCAAGTTTTATTGTTTCCATTAAAAGGAAATTCTATCCCTTAGCTTACATGCAAAAGGCTATTATGGATTGGAAAAATTTTAGACAGTTGAAAGGGAAAAGTGTGCAAGATTATACTCATGAATTTAGGAGAAGAGCTCTTATTTTGGGTATTAATTTATATTCTCAAGAAAATTTGTTAAAGTATGTCGGGGTTTGCACACTTACCTTAGGCACACTATTTACATGTTTAATCCCACAAATATAGGTGAATTTTGTGTTCAAGCCACACACTTAGAGGCAAGAGGGAAACATAATATAGATGAGAAAAGTGAAATTGAGGGTAAAGGAAAGGGAAAGTTTTATGGAAGAGGAAAAATAAATAAATATGTTAAAAGAGAGAAAGAAAAACTCACATGCAAAAATTGTTCAAAGAATGGCCATGATGAATACCACTATTAGCAGCTTCATCTAGAGTTGAAGCTAAACAAATTGAAAGCCAAAGAGAAGGGGAAAACTATTTCTATAGTTGAACATGACTTAGGGTTAGATTCAGGAGACGAGACAAAGATTACAACCATGGGTTTGAAAGGTGAGCATATAGAAAGCACTGGTTTTTCAAAATTTTCAAATGTCACTCAAGATGAAGATACAAGAATATAGCTTTTCCACATTAGAGTTGTCTCTAAACATACCAAGATTGATACACTTTTTTATAGTGGGTCACAAGCTAACTTGATTTCCAAAGACTTGGTTAAGCAACTAGGCCTTGAAACTATTAGACATGCAAGACCATATCCTTTGGGTTGGATATGCAAGAATGCAAACTTGCAGGTTACAAGAAATTACATACTAAGATTCTCCATCAATTCAAACTTTATTGATGAAGTTGAACTTGATGTTGTGTCAATTGAGATATGAGGTATTATATTCGGAAGTCCTTATCTGTATGATAGGAAATAAATATTTCATCACCATGAGAATAAGTATCACTTGTTTAAATATGGTATTGAGTACATAATTAGAGCGCATAAGAAGAAGACATGTTTGTCTCTTATACATGCAGGAGAAATGAAGAGGATAGTGAATGCAAGTCAGAATTTGACATTTTTAATGATCAAACAAAGAGATGTTTTGAATCAAAACTTTCAAAAATATGCTTATGCCTGTAATGAGATGTTTCAGGATTCTAACAGGTTGCCTTTGAAAGAAGGTGAATAATATGCGACAGATTTGTAGCAGTCAACATCAGTGTTGAGCCGTGTTGGAAACAAGATGCCGGTGCAAGAGAATGCAAAGGTCAAAGAGAAAGTGACAAAGCAGCTTGGAAAAGAAGGCATGGGTCCATAAATGCTTGTTTTTGGTTTCCAAAAGGTACATGGAAATTTCTAAGATACTTGGTCGAGAGTCGACGCAAGTACAAAGAAAGATCATTTAAGAATCACAATGGTGACAATGTGCAAGGTGAGATAATTTTTGAGTTTCCTTTGATTAATGACCAAGGTAGGGACAAGATGGTTTCTACAAGAATAGCTTGCTACTTTGAAAATTCATAAAAATTACAGCATGACGGTGTCAATGACAGCAAGAGAAGGTCGCAAGAATCAAGGAAAAAGTTAAGTTTTTGTGAAAAGTTCAATTTGATGAAATTGGGAAAATTTCAGTGGATAGAGACTAGAAGGGTGAGGGAACAATACCCTCATCCACATGATCAGTAATCAAAGATATTTTGGGTCCAAAAAGGATTCTAGTGGGGAGGAATGATCAGAGGCTCATTATATAATTTCAAAAATTAAAGTGCTTAGAATTTATTGGAAACTGAACGACCGCGACCGACCCGTCGCCAGGAATCCGACGCAATTCGGTTCGTCGAAAATTGACTCCGGATGAAGAAGTTATAGCTTGCTGACCGCCATTTAGAACATGCAACTTTAAATAGCAAAATTGTGACAAATTGATGACATGGAAGCCCAATCAACATGCAGGGAATATTCTTCAGTTTTTTCCCAGTGGCACCGTGACAAGTGTCATAACAAGATTCGTCAGATTGTTTTGTGAAGGTGAAATTTCCCAATGTCCTCCTAAGGTTTAATTCGAATTTTTATTATTATGAGGGATCTTCTCCTAAGGTTCAAATTTCAATGGTGGATGGACTAATTTTAATTATATGGTGGGTTTGAATTTCATATCCCAAGATGGGAATTCATATCCTATAGTCCGAATTATATTTCGAAGACCATAGTATGAGGTTGGATTAAACTATACAAATGGCGTATTTTATTTAACCTAAGTTTTGGGCTATAGATATATTCCAGTGGATTTTTTATTTAAACTACGGGTTATTTAATAGTCCGATGGTATAATAATCCAAAGTCCGATTGATTACTTATGACCAAATTCTAAAGTATACACCAGAGGTTTGATATATATAATGGTGGAGCACATATGTGGAATAAACCAAAGGCTTGGAGCATATTATTACGGTGGAAAAAACATTATACGAGTTCAAGCAGAGGTCGGGGGGTCGAGCCCCACGACCTCCCCCAACATACTCTCCACCCATACCATGGGCCATTGCAATGGTTCTTAATAACCTATGCTTCCGCTGTATATTTATTGTTAACCGAATCCTCCGATGGGGGTTTGGAGGGGGCCAACCCCCTCCCCATATGAATATTACGCAAGGACCGAGGGCGAAGAAGAACACAAAGCACAATGTCTAACTCCTAAACACAGGATTATCCCACTAATCCAAGATTTATGATTAATTAAATAGTGGTTTAAGAAACACATTTAAGGAGCAATTAAGATGCGCTTATACACAATTAAGTGCGGTCTTAACTGATAATTAATCCAGTTCTTAATGGTGACGGAGTTAGAGGAACCACCAATTTGGTGGAACCACCAATTTGTCAGACTTACCTGGAGTCTTCTCCAGATTTGGAGGAGTATTCTAGGGAAAAATTGAATGAACCATATCTTGAGCAATTTTCGACCAATTTTGGCTCAGCAAGAGTCATTCCTAGCAGATTAGCACTCTCTGAACACATTGGTACATGTTGCAGAGTTAGAGGAGCAATTATATAGGTTTTTTTGTCATTTTGAAGAAAATAGAAATTTAGAGCCACCAGGAAGAAAGGCCATGCCTAGATTAGATGAAGGCCAAATGGAGTGAATGAATAGTCATTTATGATAGATTCCGAAATTTTGAACTCATTGGAGTATGTTTCAGGACATTTGATGCATGTAAACTGTTAGTGTTGGAATCAACACTTGGACTACTTCAAGCACCTGACCAGACACATCCTAAGCTCTAAGGCAATTTCTTATGATTTGATTGGGTTTTTTGGAAAGTGGTTGGATCTCAAGCACTTTGAAAGGAACATTGAACAGATAAAAAATATTTCACACATATGAGGGTACTCGTATATATGATGTGGTATCAAAATTTTTAGTTCAATGATTCGAAGAATGGGAGAAAGACAGTGGGTCTGTAGGATAGAAATCCACTGCTGGGAGGAAAAATGACACAAATTCTAGATCTGAAATGTATAGTGAAAGAATGCTTTTAAAAGACCTACAAGAATCTCACTTTACATTTAAAGAATCCCATTACAAGGAATGCTTCTAAATAACATGACCTCGTGAATCAGGAATGCTTGGTGAATCAAGACTGATAAAAACATATTAACATGCATGCCAGATCAAAAGACTTATAAAAACATGAAACAAGGTTTAATTCCTCCTCAAGGAATGCTTATGAACAATCTTCAATTCATACTGAATCAGGAAATCTTGGAACAAGACTTACAAAAACAAATCCATATGACTCGAAGGTTCAAAAGACTTATAAAAACATAAGATAGAACTTTTATGATAAACCTGGAAAGACAGATAAAGTATGTAAAAACATAAGGGAAAACAATACACACACCATATGATTTTGTGAATCCTCAATAGTGTTACTGGAATATATTATGTGTTCAACAATACACAGCTTCAGGAATAGCATGAGGATCAACAACAAGGTCAGAGCATTAGGTCCTGTGCCACCAACCATCTATGCCCTTACTTCATAGCAGTTTGTCACATATATACAAAAATATAAAACTGTTTTTCCCCATAAAAGGAGTAAACATGTTCGCAAAAGTTATTACGATCTCGTGCAAGAGATGAGGCTTATCCTTAAAATTCAATACCAAGTGCTATGACATAATATAAATAAGAAACATCAAGGCTAGCAATTCAAAGTGGTTGTATGATGTGGCAGTTTATGGGAAGACTCCTTTTCTGTTCTAGTGCAACCAACTCCACAAAAATTTTAAACAACAGTGAAAGTGACATGTGGATGTTACTTGAATGCTACTTGGTGCCTTGTGGAAACATGCTGGTGCTAAGAGTAATGGTGGCACAAATCTAGTGGAAATCTGTTTTGGAGGAATTCTGCTGTTGTTTTCCTTCATTGGCTTCTTCTGTTATGATAGGGTTTCTTTTTTGAAAGAGATTTTGAGAGAATAACCCGTGTAGATGAACTGGGCACGTGAATGAAATGAATGGAGGAGAAAAACTGAGGGTGGGACTAGTAGGAGAAATAAAATAAGAGTGGGAAACATGGAGGTTTAACATATTATGGAGGTAGCTTAGGATTAAATGGTGTAAATTAATCAACAAACAACCGTTTTATTTATAATGACACAAATGTTATATTTGGTGGAAAACCATTTTTAATGGCAGAAAACCCGAAACATTTTGGATAGACTGGTAGAGGTTCATTTTATTAACAGTAATACGATATATTACAAAAAAACCCTTTTAAAAAGGTTTGATTGATAGGGGAGAGGTGGAGTAGAATTATCAGGAGTAATAACGGTGGAATGACGGTTAACGAAGTATAGCAGAGGGGTGGAGGGCTATATTAAATATAAAGAGGCAATATCACAATCGCATTTCAGAGCATGGAGCGGGTAGCAATGGTTTTTGGGACATGAAATCTGCGATTTACGAAAAGGAAAATGACATGGGCAAGTATGGTGGGCCAATTGCATCGCAAATTGCAATCGGGACTGGAGCAGTTATATCACATATCGCAAATCAAAGGCTTATCGAAAATTTGGACTGGGAGTTTATCACATTTCAGGAAATCAAAGCAATATCGCAATATCGGAGATCAAAGCAGTTAAAACATAAGACGCAAGCGGGAGGGAATGAAATTTTCAATGGGGGTGATGACGAGGCAAGGAGGTGGGGCCCAGACAATACCGCAAATCGCGAATCGGGGGTGTTGTTATGAGGAATGGGAGGTAAGTGTTAAAAATTGGGAATTACGATGTGCGATGAGACAAGAATTGACATGGCATGATAGATAGTGGGGCCCATTTACATCACAATCGGGGAATTGGGAAAACCGCAAAACCACAAACCCTTTCCTTTAGCTCTTCATCGCGCATCGCAAAACTTACCTCGTTGTAGCTTCGCAACTTTAACTTATTGCAATTTCAAAATCGCCGCTATACCTTATCGCATGCGATGTGCAATGAGAATGGAAGGTGACGTGGCAGGGAAAGGTCCCACTTTAATATCACAATCGGGGAAAAGGAAAGGCAGAGGTGAATGGAAAAGGTAAGTAATGTTGCGATCTTCCGATGCGAAAAGGTGATGGGTCCCATTTAAAGAATTTTTAAAAGCAGACAATGAAAAATTACGTTAAGTCAATGAAATATGATATAACCGCCCGAATCATATTATAAAGAAACTATAACATATATCAAAATTTTATGAAGCATACCAAAAGGAAATGATGGGTCCCAGCAATCCCGCAAATCACATTTCAGAGGTTTTTTAGGAGACGACAATTGTGATATGTAATAAGTTTGGATCTGCGAAACGCCGATTGCAATGAAAGGTAAGGGTTTCAATACGGTTAAGTTCGGAAAATATATATGATATCATATATATTTAATATATGATATCATATATGTAATATATGATATATATATTAAATGTTTGTTGTGGGGGGGGGGGGGGGGGGCGGGGGGCGAAGCTGCTTTTTAACTATAAAAAATGGAAAAAAGGGGTTTTGAAAGAAATGAAATGCTGGACGTTTTAGTATTTTGGAAAAATGAGGAAAGCATCGAAGAGAAATGGCGAAAATGATGCGAAATAATTGAATCATAAGGAGTTAGAGGCTAAGAAAAAATGATGGAGAGGGAAACTTTGAAAGGAATCAAAACCATTGCTAACATAAACAACAATTTTTTTCACTATTTGGCTAATACAAATGTCGAAGCCATGGAAGCTGGACCAAGGAGATGTAGCGCAAGAGAGGTTAAATCCTTCATCAAAACTATGTGTTGATGGATCAATTGTGATGGTTTGTTTTTCTTTATGTTGTTGTTGTTTAGCATTTTAATTTCATACTTTATGCTCTTGAGTTCACTCATAAAACTCAGTTAAATTACTTGTTTGACATACCTATGTGTTATCACTCAGATTGAACCTCAGGCTGAAGAAGGAAATTTTGAGGTAACCACAAACCACGCTTAGCCAAGTAGCTAGCCATACTAGGCAAGGAGAGGGTTATCTCCGTAAGATCACAGCCGATATGACTGAGGAAAGAAGATATTAGGCTAGGTATAGTAGCTCAGGGTTTTTGATTGTTTTGATTTGGTTGTGCTGGATCAGAAGGAGTCAAACAGTCAGGACAAGGAAATTAGGTCAAAATTTGAAGGGTTTTCTATGGGGCAAGGTAGGCATAGTGATTTATCACTTTAGGCTTTCAATGGGTGGGATGATCAAGACAGGTGAGGAGCTAGAAAGAGCATGGTGAAAATCATGGTTTATTTCTAAACTGAAGAAAATTACAGATTGTGAATGTCTACCCAAAACAGAGCATATGAGAATGGATTCTTCTTATCTAACTTACATACATTCACTTAGAAGTTATGAATGATGAATAAACTCAAAAATAGATTTCAATACATTAAAAAAAAAGGATAAACTGGACTAAACACCATACCACAGGGATCCCATAAAAATAGCTGCAAATTTGATTAATTTTTTTGCTCAGAACTGATACAAAGTATGTCTCTTCAAAAGCCAAGCATCCAAGTGAGTCCAACCCTTACAAATGAGAAAGAAGAAGAAGATATATACCCCAAAACTACTGTTCGTAGCCTCAGGGAGTCGAATCCATGAGATGAGGATCAGTTTCCACCAAATTCTAAACAAGAATCTGAAGACTAGGAAGACCCAACAACTTGCCTCTAAAAGAGAGGAAACTGATTCATTTGACCTCAAATGATGACTTACCTAATGTATCTACCTTATATGAAAGTAAAAAGATGACTTTTACATTCATATTTAACATTTACATCAGTAAAACTACATTTCCCAAAGTGAAAAGTCAAACTGGAGAAGATTTGCTGAAGATTGTAAAAATTGGTAATTTTATGGCAAACGCGCAACGTCCAAGCAGGAAAAATAGCCTGTTTTGCAAACTGGTTTTGAGTGCCTTCTCGCTGTCCAAATCAGCTCCATGATAGCTCATTGGAAATCTATCTAAGTCTAGTTTCATTTTTGAAAATGGTTTTGATTTTCCCTTTCAAAAAGCCAATCTCCCATGACTGGTAAACGCACAGTGACCAAGTAAAAATGGAGGTTGAAACATGATTTTTAGGTGGTTGTTTACATGTTTGAGAGACCGGTTCTCATCCAAATATTCTGAAACTTGCTAGGGTTGATGTCCTCATCATTATGAACCTGCTGGTGGTGGCCATTTGGCATTTGGAGGCCCCAAAAATGAGCACAACGTCCAGGTCACTGTGCCTTTAGCAAAAAGTTCTGAGTTGAAAATTATCAAAAATTGCAGAAATTAACATGAGTGCAAAAATGTGCCAAAATTGTTTGGAGTACTTGCTCATTGAGTGATTGAGGCATGAAGTGACACCTTAGAAAGTATGTCTAACTTCTCTTTCTTCTTTTGCTTGGTCAAAATTTGAATTTTTGCATGGGCTCGTTTGAGCTTGGCCCTTGCAATTTTGTTCCTCATGGCGTAGTGCTTTTCCATTTTCCTCTGAATGTCATTGTCCTTTTGAGATTTGGCCAAGATCTACTCCAAGTGTTGGTTGACCCTCTCAAGCCATGCTTCTTTGCCTTTAAGAACTACATTGGTGATTTTGTTCTCATCTTCCTCACCTAGGTCAATCAACTGAAATTCATGATCTATCTCATGTTTTCCCTCCTCATCATCAATGTTTGGCTCTATTACCTTTTCCTTACCTTTTTCTACCTATTGTTTTTGATGAAGAAGCATGGCCCCTTTCACTCCAAGTGAAGTAAACACATGCCTATAGATTTTTTGGTAAATTTTAGGAAAAGGCTCAATCATCAACCAATCTAGCCCATGCTGCCTCAATAAGTTCCTCACCGATTGATGACTCTAAATCATGTTGTGATGATGATGTAGGAATATAGGAGGGTGAAGAAGAAGGATAAATATGAGGTGAATGAGGTGACTAAAGGTGACTTGGTAATGATATGTGAATAGTGGTATGAGATGGACAAATTGATGTGGGAGGACGAGATGATGAAGGGGTGTTTCAGGTCATGCTGACTAGGTGGGGTAGTAAAAATCTCATTTGATATGAAGGAATCCCATGGAATGTTCATTTGATCAAGCTGATACATGAATATAATTTTTATGAGGGAGTGGTGGAATGTTCTCTTCTTCATCCATATTTAATTTAAAATGTGAAACCCTAGGGTGAATGGAATGAGATGGAGGGAATGTAAAGTGAAAGGAAATGCTTTGTGAAATGGAGGGAATGAGAATGGAAATGGGAGCCTAGGTTTGTGTAAACCCTAGGATTTAATGGTATTAGGAATGGTATGTGCTTTAGGGAATATGGGTATGGGAAATATGCATGAAAATGAGAATGGAATTTTAGTTTTAAAATGAGAACTAAGGCTTGCTTTTAGAAAACACTTCTAATTCCTTATAAAACACAAAATATATCAGAGGGGCGTCTTAAGGTTCACTCACTAACCAAGAGAGACTTGTAGAAAATCTATGCCAAGATCTGGAACTCGCTGATGAAGTTTGAGGCTGTGAAGTTTTTTTTTGCCTTGCTGAGCAAACACACGGCGTCCTGTTGAACGTGCAACGTCCTTTCCAAACGCGCAACGACCTCTCCAAACGTGCAACGTCCCTGCAACACCTTTTTTAAAACCACATTTGGAGGCCTTCCTGATGTCAAAATTGAGCCCAGGATAGCTCGTTGGAAAGCTTATCCTATCTACTTTCCAAATATACCTATTTTTTTTTTCTTATTGGGTTTATTTTCCTTGTCAAAATTTGATTTTCCCAAGACTTGTCAAAAAGTGCAGAATGAGGGTGTAGAAATGCAGTGTGATGTTGCAGACAACTTTTGGAGGCCTTCCTCAAATAAAAATTAAGCTCATGAGAGCTCATTGGAAATATATCTCTGTCTATTTATCATTTGACTCATCAAGTAAGTAATTTGGACAATCCAACTAGTAGAAAACTTTATTTTCCCAAGGTCATTCCAGAAAAGCAACAAACCTCTTATAGCACATGTATCTTTGGCATTTCTCAAAAACCATGATACCTGTGTAAAACCTGAAGGAGGTTTTTCTTCCTTGGCCTATTATGGACAAAAACCTCTCTCTCTTTTGTCAAATTAATATCTGTTTGGTCAGAAACATAGTTTAAAGTGAAACTAGCCCTATGAGTGGAAAATGGTTTGACTCTTTGAATGATTTCCTAGAAAATGATGGAGAGATGATGTTTATGAGTTTGAAATGACCTCATAATTACTGATATTACCTAACTTATGCCTTCTATGCTCATATGTCTCTGATTCCATAGCAAACCCTAGCCTAGTGGGAGAGGAAATTAGGGTTTAGTGCTTGTGGAAAATGATGACTTAGGCACCCTTGGAAAAATACAACTCCCTTTGACATTTGATCAATTGATGAACTAAAAACTCTTTCAATTTAACATTTCATGTGTTGGCATGTGTAAATCTGAGTTTGTAGCCTTTGGGAGACTGAAAACTTATTACATTTGAACTGACATAAAATTCCATGGATAAAAATAAAATTACATCTTGGAATGAAACTCACACTTGAAATCAAAATACAACTTTGAAAACCATCTTGGAGATCATATTTACATGGTAAATAGACATTATTGGGATAACTCTCACACCTTTTTCTGCCCTTCATTGAAAATGAGACAATGCAATGATTTTACCTAATTAAACCCTAGTGGCCTAATGAGAAGTGAAAGAAACAAACTCAATGAGTAACTTTGAATAAAAATGGAATGGGAGTAGACTTGTTTTCAGCATGATGAAGACATGGAAGAGGGTCAGCAAACATATACTTGTGAAGAAAAATGGGACACTTAATAAGGACAACCACCATTGGGACAATTTTATATCATGACCTAATGGAATGATTAAAAATTTCTTTAGAATGGGACACCTAAGATGCACATGCAAAATGTGTTTGATCCCTGGTGGAAGTATGCAAATACCGACACTAACACTATGTACAACAAGCATAATATCAACAAATAAATTTTAAATCTGAAAATGAAATTAGCACAACAAAACTAACATTCATAATCAGATCATATGTGCAAGTAATGGGGTCAAATACATGTTTTAAGTGTTTATATATAATCAAATGGGCCTAAAAAATAGACAATTCTTGGGCCCATCACAGATTCTGGCAGCACGACCCAGAGTATTTAATGCCATCAATAGTCCCAAAGATCCTAGGATGGCCAGATCGGAAGATGTGATCAAGTGACTTGGCGGAGGCGAAGTCACTAAAGCGGCTTTTGATGATGATTTCTTCCTTTGGTGGGAGAAACAAGTTATGGCCATAGAGTATTACCCTTATGCAAGTTTAGGCTTATGAGCAGACCCTGAGCTAGTACTTCCAACAAGAGCTGCATGGGGCAACATTGATAAATTTTTATTTATTTATTTTAAATTATTTGATTTTTTTGCATTTTTCAATATAATCTCAAGAAATTAATTTTCTTTTTTCGTTAATATTAAATGATCATGATGCAAATATTGGACTAGTGAGACATGAGGGCCTACCGAGGCATAAGCATCATGACAGATATGCAGAGAGAGCAGAAACCGAGTGTAAGAGATTTCTTCATGTTGTTCAGAGAACTTGGAGAGTTTGACTCATCAGGTTCCCATGCTAGCAGTATAGGATCTCCCTAAGGCTATACAAAGATGAGTGGTTGGATTACCACGAGAGTGGGTGCGACTCTTCCGATGAGTGTAAAATTCCATCATCTTCTTTCGAGATACTCATCTGTTACACGTTATTTTGTCACCATGACTTTTGACAGTCAATATAGGTCTATCACCATCTATATCATGTTCCCTTAGAGGTCAAAAACACTAATATTCCTTAACCAAGTCTTGGAAATTGGAGAAAATCTCTTTAAAACCTTTAAAAGATTTCCTACCTGCTTTTTATAGCCTTTTCCTACACATACGTTGATGCTTCTTCCATTAGCCCTGGCGATCACCGCTATGTTCGCCACTAAAACCTACACATCCCCGTAAAAAGCCAGTAAATATAAAAAGTAACTTCTAGAAGCTTAGTTGGTCGAATATTCTCCCAACTGAAATCCTTTAGAGTCGCCCCAGTTTGAGATTTATCCCTCTACTCATGGAACTTATCACTTGGTCAAAGCAACTCAAATCCCTTCATGGGAAGAACCCATCCCTCTCTTAATGGATTTGAAACTATTTCAATCTCTCTATAAATTGAGCTGAAGTTTCAAGTTGAAGGGTAGATACTGATTTGTATAGATTCTAAGCTAGAGAGAGTTCATAAAGTTCATAGTTTCTGAGCTAGTAAGTTGTTGATGGCACATTGAAGATTACATCTTTGTGCATATGACTTCATGTTAGTCATTCTAGAGAGGAAGGCTTATCATATTGAAGGAAAAGATTTCTCAGACACACTGGAGAAATATGTACAACATCAAGGCACAGGTTGTATGATTACTCTTTTTAAAATTTGATAAAACATATGGATCTGTTTTTCTCATTGTCTTGTTTCTGAATTCATGGAAATGATGTCAATACTTAGACTCCTTGATCACTAAGTTGGATTAATATTTATGATTTTATATACTGCAGGTGCTTTGATATTTTGTATTGTTCGTGATTCTAGGTTCTTCTTAGCATTGAAGAGTTGCTTTGGAGCGAAAGACAAAAGGCTACATCGAACGTCTCAGTTGAAAGGTAGGAGCATAACCTCCTTATTTCAAGGTTGTAATAATCTAAAATAAAAATAATCTAGAGAAAGAGATATTCAATGGATCTTTGTTTTTAGTTACTTGTTCAAGTACTAGGGAGTTCGCTCTTATCTGCAAGAGGGATTAATCCGGGAAACAAATTGGCAACCATACTGGGGAAGACAAGTTTAGTTTTATTTGTTTATGTTTAGTTTGACATTCTAGCTTTATTATTTTGACTTCTATGTGTGTGGTTGGGTACATGACCTTTTATATTATTTGAGATAGAAAACCTATTTTTTTTTTTTCCAATTTTTCTCTTCCCAGCGCGGTTTTCTGTGGAAAAAAGAGCGGCAACCTATGCGACTTCTCAGTATAGTTCAGTGTGCATGCACACTGGTGTGAACTGAGAAGCTACGCACCCCTTGGGAAATTTTGAAAAAATTAAAATTCTCTCTTCCAGAGTCAGATAACCAAATTCTTGAGGTTTAACTTGATTTACTCCACTTTTCAGAATCTGTGTATGAGATCCTCTTTAACATCTTAGAGTATTGTTTGATAAATCATCCTTATGCATTATACAGTTAGGGTTTTCCTTGGTTTGTTGTTTCTCCTTTTGGAAGATACATTCATTTGCCTAAGATCACTGGTTTTATGTTATTGTCTCCTTGAGCCACCAGGATAATTGCCAACCTTACATTTTTTTGAATATTTGTTTCTTATTCGATTTCACAATGGAAAAGTTTCTAGATCACTGAAGTATGATTTATCACAAGCTAGTCTTTCATGATTTCATTTATTCTAGGTCAAGTGGAGACATTTTTAGTCTGATTACAACTAGGAGAAATCATTAGAAAGACACTCATAAGTATCCTAGTTAGGATTGATAATTAGAACTTTGATTTGCTTTTAAAGTTTTTATAATTTTTAGGGTTTTTTAGAATTTTCCTTCTTTTGAGATTTGTTTGTTAATCAAAATTGTAGTTTTTGACTTTGTAATGAACAAAATTTTATTCGAAAAAGAGACATTGATCATGCTTATAAATTGTGTTCTTAATGAAATTCTTTTCTTTTCGAAAAGGAATTTTATTTGAAGTTTTAGGAAACTTGTACTTTTGAATTAAAAAATCCTTCAAATTTGTCCTAAATAGAATTCATCGAAATAAAAGAGTTGCATTTTTTCATATCGATGCATTTAGAGTATTTTTGAGTCAGGTCACAATATCATCAAGTTTCATCTCCATACCCCTTAGCGTTAATAACAACCAAATCAATACAACACTTAATAAAATAAATATAGATATTTTTTACATTTTCTAGGGCTCATTCCACCAATATAGATTAGGCTAGTGCTTCGGAATAGGTTGTAATAAACGTTCCAAAGAAATTAAAAGAAACGAGTAGCATCTTGCAGTAATGAAATCCAGTTGTTTCATTTATACTCTGGGAAGCTCTTCTTAAAAGATTCAATCACGAGGTCATGTCAGACCCAATGAGGTAATCATGTGTACCTCATTGGTGAAGATAGAAAACATGCACGTAATACAAACAGTAAACCTCAGATTAACCATTTTCGGGGAGCTTGGGGTCACTTGTTATCAAACCTCATATTTACCATGTCGAGGAGCTTTCAAGGGGATTGAGCTTGATACTCTGCCTTTGCATATATATCAGATCATAGACTGTTCTCCTAGGTGCAATTTTCTCAGTTGGTGACCTTAGTGGCCATAAATTTTAGGATTTTTGCAAGGGTGACGGTGGAGGGAAGGTCCCACTGTACCTGGAGCAGAAGTTGACTAGACTCACTTGCACTTTCTGGAGGGTACTTTTCACTTCGATATGGCATAGTGGAGTTACTTGCACCATAACATTTCATTAAGCAGGTTTTCAAGGTAACTGTTCCAACTGCCAGTTTTCCACATTAATTTCTGTGACGTTGGATTTCATCACCAACTAGTGCTTTTATTGTGGAAACATACTATTTGTGTGTGGTTTGTCTCTTAGATTTTGTAGGCGCGTGTTCAAATTTTTTTTTTAGTGACCTTACGTGTACTCTTTATTTTTTGATTTCATGTGTTAAAAGATTAACTGTGGCCGAATTACTGAGACATTCACATAGAATGCAGGGGAAACCCCCCAAGTATACACCCAGTCAATTGGAAAAAATTAAAATTGAAAGACTTCAAAAATTAGGAACCGGGTCTACTGAATAAGGAGAAAAATCCATTGTAATACATCCCGATTTCAAATTTAATCAACCTCATATAATTAAAAAATATCAAGAACAACTAGAAATTTTTGAAGTAATTACAGTTGAATCTGTTATTGGTGAATTTTCAGATACTTAATTCACTAAACCCGAAATATCTGAGCTTGAATCTGAATCTTCTTCGTCTGAGTCACCTTTGGATTTCATAGCCCTGAATCTTGGTCGTCCTCGTTCACCTCGAGTGAAAATTATTATTACTGAGAATCTTCCTCCTGGCCTAATTAGTATTGAAGATATTTGTGACACAGAAGAAGAGATCACAATTCCTTTGCGTCAAGAATATTTAGATCTAAGGTTTAGTGAACAAATTTTCCCTTTCGTTTCTTTTAGACTGGATCCTTGGTATCATCAAATTACCAACTTTCTGCATAATTCTGGTTATAATCATTCACCACACCGCATACCTTTTTACTCTATACCCAGAGGTAGTTACATGGCTTCACCAAACATGTCTACTGAGTCATTTATGTTTTCTTCATCACCATTTTTTTTGTATGGCGGTCCATCGGTTCCTACTGGGTATAGTCAATCTCTGGCACTTTCACAGGAGCATCTCCATCTTCTGAAACTTTTACAAAATCAACTGGTCTCTATGAATATACCACCAAACCTTTGACAAAGGAACATGTCTATATGTTTTCCAGAAATATTCCTCAAGCTAGCTCTCAAGGTGGCTATATAGCGCTTGGGGGGTAGCAACCTCTTCAAGGGAAACAACCTCTCCAAGGGTACAAACCTTTCCAAGGGCAACAACCTCTCCAGGGGTAGCAACCTCTTCAAGGGAAGCTACCTTTCCAAGGGCAACAATTTTATCAAGAGCAACTATCCTTTCAAGGAGGTCAACCTTTTACTGGAACTTATCAGTCGGTTGTAGGATCAAATATTCCCGATAATTATCAAAGTTATGTTCCAATGCCTCAAACTGGTTATGGCCAACCTTATGCATCACAAAATTTGATGGGAACTTTTTATCTAGGGGTTAATACTACGTGGAATCCTTTGTTGAATCAACAATCTTTGCAACCTACTTTACAAGTACCTTATAATAAACCTGCTTAGTAAACTTGACAATTTGGTTTTACCCAAGTCCAACAGCGTGTTCATAGTGCACTTCAAATTACCCCACAGGTATCTGTGCCAAGTATTCATCAAGCTGGATCGAGTACTCCAAGTACTCCTATCCAATCTCCTGCACAAATTTCTATTCAACAATTGAGTACACCTATTCTTGGAGTTTCTCAAACCCCTGTTGTTGCAACCCTTCAAACGACAACACCAACTGTAACACAAACAATCCCTCAGATTACTGCTCATCAAAATGGACCTACAGTTCAGTCTATCCCGCAAACCTCTATAGGACAACCTGGTGCAACTACAGTTCAACAAGTCTACCTTTTGCAGGTCAAACCTTTGAAGGTCAGTTTGCTCAGAGTCAACAATTTCAAGGGAAATTACAATATGGACAAATGGGACAAAATCCAGTTTACCAGAGTCAACCATACCCTGGTTATACATATTAAATACCAACTCAACCTCATTTTGGTATGGCTAACCCTAGATACCCTAGAGGTATTCCAATCTCATCTGCTCAGGCTATTCCAGGTTTTCCTGGATATCCTCCTCTAGGTACTAGTATTGTTCCTCAAGGTTATCATTTTTCACAACAAGACCCTAACCAATGGTTACCATTAATTGCAACTTTAGACTTACCATACTTGTCTTGGCTGACAAATGATCTGATTTATTATCTTTAGTTTTGGATGGGAGTGCCCACTAAGTTGCCCAGTGATATTCCAAAGTTTGAAGGAAAATCAGGAGAAGACCCCTCAAATCATGTGATGAATTATAATCTGTGGTGTGCATCCAACTCCTTAATCAATGATTCCATCCTTTTGAGAATTTTTTAGAGAAAATTGATCGGCTTAGCTACAAAGTGGTACATTGAGTTACCACGTGGCTCTTTAAATAATTTCAACGCTTTAGCAAAAACCTTCCTAACTCATTTTCAGTTGCTAGTCCATTAGGACAATGACACGAAACTTTTAACTTCATTAAAAAAGAGTACGTCTACATACATTTCAGATCACATACAAGAATGGCGACGTAGACGACGTTTGGTGAAAGTTTTCATTCCGGATCAAATTCTAGCAGAGTGATTCATTAAATAATTACTTCCAAAGATTACTGAAGATGTAGCTAAAGGAGGCATTGTAATAGACGAATAGGTCATATCTCAAGCACAATACCTGGACCTCGTTTTCAGAAAGTCTGATACTCTCTATGAAACAATTCTTGATTTACCATACCCAAGTCAGCTTACTGCAACTCCTTTTGGTTCTCATTCTGCAAATGGTGTAATTGGTACAGTTAATACTACAAAGAGTAAGAATAAATCATCTAAATATACTTTTCCAATCATAACTCTACCAAATTCACCTAAAGGAGACCCTTCCCTAGAAACTTCTACCGAGATTCACGTCGTAGAATCCTCTACAACCAAAGCTAAATCACCAACGATAAAAAGAAAGGGAAGGGTAAAAATAAACAAAAAACTTCTCCTAAAGAGAAAGCTGAAAAAACCGAACCGTTAGACGAAAAACGAAAACCTTGTTATCCTTGTCTCATCTGTGATGACGATCACTACACCAAAGAGTGTCCACAGTGAGTCGAGGTATCCAAATCTGTCAAAGTTTCACCCACACCTGCTGTCTTGAAATATCCTTTTCCATCTCAATATAGAAAAATGATCGTATCTTCTTCCAATTCATTAGTAGATATCCTGATGATGTCCCATGTCATGGTTGCGACTCGACCTCAAGACTATGGATCTAAGAAAATGTAACTTGTAAAGAAGTTGAATCATCCAGTCAACCATCAGCATCAACTCCTTTGGTTTCTGAACCATTGCAAATAAAGAAACCTAATCCTGATTTAGTGATTAAACTGCCTGCCAAAGGTGTACCTCAAAAATCGGCTTTCAATCCACATGCGAGAGCCACTCAGAATTACAATATTGTTGAATATTTGGCCATATCCTCTTCAACAATGTCGGCCCTCGAAGTGCTGTAATCTTGTCCAGCTCAGAGGAAATTACTATTATTATCTATAGGAGTGATTGATCCTCAAGACTCGAATCTAATTGTCTTTGATCTCAAAAATTTTGTACTTAGACTCCCACATCAAATGGATTTTCAAATTTCAGTATTAGTGAAATGAAGGCGACTTTTTCGCACAATAATTGATGAAGGAGAATGTATGTGCATTATGTCCTTAGCTTGTTGGAAAACACTTGGTTCTTTGACAATCAACCAGTCATCGAACATCCTTAAAGCCTTTGATCGAAGAGGTTTTGGCCCATTCAGAATACTCGAGGATCTACCTATAGAAGTAGAAGGAAAAACTGTAACACTTGAGGTGGAAGTGGTTGACACCCATCTTGATTACACCCTTCTTCTGGGTCGAATTTGGTCTTATTCTACAACTGCTTTTGTTTCATTAGTCTTTTGGATGCTAATGTTTCCTTATAAAGGAAAGATTGTTAAAATCGACCAGTTGTCTTACTTCACTTCATACCCTACCTCTACCGATAGTATCCAGTATGTCGGAAAAATGATTATCCCTTACGAAGATGTTGGGTAGGACTAGTTAAGGATTCCCTCTCATGGGAACTTTCTCTATACCTTCTCCCAACGTACTGCGAACAATTGCAAATATCAATATTATTACATCAAGCACAATGCCATTTAATGATGTTAAACACCATGTTGAAGCACACACATGGTGTATGAGGAAGAAGAATGCACACACAAGAGACTCAACACACAATGAAAGATAAGCGTGAGGCTTTCTTATTTTCCATTATACAAAGATGCACATTTATAGTACAATGGTGTGACTCTTGGTTTCACATTCCAAGGTCACTTGGACTCCATTGTGACTTTTCGCATTCCACACCTACCCATGTAGGATTAGGTGTTCCAACATCCCCCCTTAATCCGAAGGGGTATGTGTGAGTCCAAGAAAAGAGTTGTAATACAAATATGCAAAGTATACATGGCATCACTTGGCTGAATCAACTCTCTGAAATGTTGGAAAAAAAAGAGGTGGTTTTAGGATGACCACAAACACCGGAACGCAAAACTTGTTGCAGTTCCCGGAACTCTTCCAAAACTGGCAAGAAGCTGAAAGCTTCTGCTAGAGGAATTGTCCCTCATAAAAAAGGGAGACCTTCAACCTAAAAGAAGGGAGGTCTACTACCTGTGGTGGTTTTAGGTTTTCCACCAACCAAAGATGATGGTTTTAGGTTATCCACCAACCGAAAATGATGGTTTTAGGCTATCCACCAACCAAAGATGATGGTTTTAGGTTATCCACCAACCGAAGGTATGCTCATGGGCATCCGTATCTCTGGCTACATCTCTGAATCTGGAATGACGAATTGTGGCTCAGGCTCGCTTGAACTGCTAGCTACAACTCTAAACATGGAATGAGAGATTGTGGCTCAAGCTCGCTTGATCTGTCCTCGAAGCTTGTACATGACCACCATTTTCCCCCCTGTCAGGGACAAGGTGAGATGATGGCGAAAACTCAACTGAAAGTTTGCTCAATATCCTTGAACAAGTTCTAACATGTGTCGTAAACATCTTCTTGGTTGCTGATGCCCATTGCCAAGAAGCGATCCATCCAAAATGAATCTTGGTTCTTGCAGGAGGCTTGTTTCTGAAGCATCTGTCTGAAGAATGAGTGTGCCGACCACAGTGCTTGCATGGATGAAGATCAAAACAGTGATCTTTCATATGGCCAACTCAAACACAGTGTTGGCATGTTATAATCTGATGTTGTGAAAGCGGAACAAAATCTGGAACAACTGCAGGTGAACTGTCATACATGAATCCGGCACTCTGAAATATGATGGGCTTTGTGTAGTCTGGAATATGAAAGGACACATCCTTGTCGTATCCAAGGCCAGTTCGGTGCTTGTTGTGGACAAGCTCTTCCCAAGGTCTGATGATGGGTTTAGGAAGTGCAGGCTGAGCTGCTGCATCTGCATGTACATCTGCTCTAGTGCAAGGAACTGAATGTGAATCATCTTCAACTTTACTGACATGCTGCTGATGGGAGTCTTTCACAATGTTCTGAACAGAAACAGGTTCAGAATGGTGACTCTTTTGCTGAAGTTCATCTTGTTGAAACTGAGATTCCAACTGCAAAAACTCGATCTTTTCATGTGCATCTAGCAAACAACTGTGAATGTTACAAAGAGCATTCTTGCTCATTTTTATCACATCATCAACATTTGAATGAATGAGGTCACTCAACAACACTAATGCCTCATTGATTTTGGCCATTTTTAACAACTTAGGCTCAAAAATGAAAGGGTGTCGGCTTCAACCGAAAATTCACCCGTTTACAATGTGATGCAACAACAAATACAAATGAATTTAAAGAATTCTCAAAGTACAAAATGTGCTCCTCAAATGATGGAGGGCAATCAACAATTTTCAACTCAAATACACTTCTAGTCTTGAATGAAGATGCAAATCAATGTTAGTTCAATAATATTTCTGCAAAAATGTGCAGCAAAAACAACTGTGCAAAAGGTCCTTGGGCAGCTGAAAACTTTCTTCAAATAACTGGTTTGCAATGATGGCAAACTTGTCTTCAAATGTGAAATTATTAAAAAAAAATCACCCTCTTGTATATGCCACAAATTACACAATGTCAAATCTGCATTTTTCTCTATGTATATACCATTTCCTCATATGCCATTTTCTCTTTTACTGCTGTTCATTTCTCTCTCCTTCCTCTCTCTCTCTGCTGTTTTATTTATTTATTTTTAAATTAATTAAAAATTAATTAAAAAAATTAATTATTTGAAATGTGAAATAATTAAAAGAGAGGGGGATGGAAATTTAAGAAAATGTGTAGGAAGGGGAATTAAAAGAGAAGGGGAAATGTTAAAATGGAATGAGAATTTAGTTTTTTTTTTTTTTTAAATGGGTGAGGGAGACTATTAGTTAATGTTTATTATATGGGGGGGCGCTATTCAAAAGTCGAATTAAAATACAACATTGATTTTTTTTTTTTGAAAAGGGGGGAGGGGGGCGGAGTTAATTTAAAAAAATTTTAAAAACGAAATATGGAATAGTGTAATAGCGAGTGGGAAGGGGAAGGCCAAAAGGCCGAGGGGTCGGGCAAGGAGGGAGCGGGTGGAGGTGTGAGAAGCGTGTGGCAAAGTGGAGAGAGGTGGTATGGCAGGGCGGAGTGTTGTCTACGCAGTGAAATAGCAGCCGGATGGGAGCCGAGTTGACGTGAGCAGGGGTTTGTTGAAAGGGCCGAGGGGTAGGAGATAGGAGAGATGGCGCGTGGGGAGGCATTGTGGGGAGAGTGGGGAGAGCGCTGCAGATAGAGAGAGCGCTGGTGTTGTAAAAGCTGCGTAGTAAGGGGAGTGTAGGTAAAGAGCAAAGTGGTGTATGTCGTGGTTTGTAATATAACTCGAGTTGATGTGAGAGAGTAGACGCAGGTTTAGCAGATAACAGTGAAGGGGCGTGTAATGTGTTGATACAACGTTGAGGAGTGTGCAGGCGTTAGTGAGAGGGCCGGCAGGGCGCTTGAGGAGTTGTGGTAATGTTTATTTGCAGGGATCGTTGGAGCGTAGTTGTGGGTGGAGCGTTGGCGTAGAGGGAGAAGGGTAGGGTCTGCACAGGGAGATGGGAAGCCGCAGAGGGTGTGGAAAAAGGGTGAGGGAGTTTTTGCAGAGAATGGGGTGCGGCGTTAGGTGATTGTGCAGGGGCGGAGTGACTTGAGGAAGGGGACTTCCGTGGGAAGGGGAGTCGATGTATTGAAGTGAGGGAGATGCGTTGAGTTGAGAGGGCGTAGAGCTGGGGAATGGCTGGTAAAGGGGAGGCCGAAAGGCCAAGTTGCAGAGTTATTTTTTTTTTCTTTTGGTTCAAAACAGCAGAGAGCAGAGGAGTTTGACTTTAAAACAGCAGGCAGACATTGTAGAAATTTTCCAAATTATTTCAACAATAAAACCCAGAAATCTTTCTCAGGAAATGTGGCATAATTTCTCCAGTAAAAAACTCACAAATTTTTCTAATAAAAACCAGAAACTTCTTCAGAAACTATCTTTAAACTATTTTCCAGTAGCTCAATATGGTGCAGAATTTAAAATGCAGAAATTGCAGGAAGAAATCAACCTTCAGATGGGCAGTGCTGCTCTTTTTCAAAATCAGTGCTGGAATGTTGCCAATTTCTGAATGCTGCTCCTTCTCCAAAACACTTCTGAATGGCAGCAAAAACACTGCTGCAGAAATCTCTGAGTGCTTCAGATGTGCAGTGCTGCTCCCAATTTCTGAGTGCTGCAAAAATTATCAAAATTTTTGCAGATATGCACAGGCCATAAACACAAATGGCTCACTCAATTTGGAGCAGGGCCAGCAATCGCCCGCTCTGATACCATGTTAAACACCATGTTGAAGCACACACATGGTGTATGAGGAAGAAGAATGCACACACAAGAGACTCAACACACAATGAAAGATAAGCGTGAGGCTTTCTTATTTTCCATTATACAAAGATGTACATTTATAGTACAATGGTGTGACTCTTGGTTTCACATTCCAAGGTCACTTGGACTCCATTGTGACTTTTTGCATTCCACACCTACCCATGTAGGATTAGGTGTTCCAACAAATGACACATGGAATGTGCCTTTAGAATTAGAATTGGACTCCTATGGTGGCGAGATGCCTTTAATTCCTTTTGAATCGGTATATGTAGTAGTACAATTGTGTTCTGACACTCCATCCACTTATACTAATCAAATGAATGTGTTCAGTGAAGAGTAATCTTCTTTGTCAAGCTCAACTTTGACATCATTTCTGGATCCTTTTCAACAAGTATTTTCAACTGATGAAAATATCTGAGAAATCTTGTCATCGGATGAATTACCATGGGATGATCTCCATCATCTATCTTCTTTTCTACCCGACCTTGAAAACTCGATAATGATTTTTCATCCATATTTTCAATTGATTATGTCAAGGAACCTAAAAATCATACGTCCATTATTCATTCGAATTCTGAGAAAAATTTGGGAAATATTTCCACCACAATTCCTATTGAAATATCAATTAAAATCGGAATAATTGAGAACATTCATATAGGTGCTTCTTTCAAATTCCAGTATTAGTGAAATGAAGGCGAGTTTTTCGCACAATAATTGATGAAGGAGAATCTACGTGCATTATGTCCTTAGCTTGTTGGAAAACACTTGGTTCTTTGACAATCAACCAGTCACCGAACATCCTTAAAGCCTTTGATGGAAGAGGTTTTCGTCCATTCAGAATACTCGAGGATATACCTATAGAAGTAGAAGGAAAAACTGTAACACTTGAGGTGGAAGTGGTTGACACCCATCTTGATTACAACCTTATCTGGGTCGAATTTGGTCTTATTGTACAACTGCTGTTGTTTCATCAGTCTTTTGGATGCTAATGTTTCCTTATAAAGGAAAGATTGTTAAAATCGACTAGTTGTCTTACTTCGCTTCAGACCCTACCTCTACCGATAGTATCTAGCATGTCGGAAAAAAAATTATCCCTTACTTAGATGTTGGGGTAGGACTAGTTAAGGATTCCCTCTCATGGGAACTTTCTCTATACCTTCTCCCAACGTATGGTGAACAATTGCAAATATCAATATTATTACATCAAGCACAATGCCATTTAATGACACATGGAATGTGCCTTTAGAATCAGAATTGGACTCCTATGGTGGCGAGATGCCTTTAATTCCTTTTGAATCAGCATATGTAGTAGTCCAATCGTGTTCTGACACTCCGTCAACTTATACTGATCAAATGAATGTGTTCAGTGAAGAGTCATCTTCTTTATCAAGCTCAAATTTGACATCATTTATGGATCCTTTTCAACAAGTATTTTCAACTGATGAAAATATCTAAGAAATCTTGTCATCGGATGAATTACCATGGGATGATCTCCATCATCGATCTTCTTTTCTACCCGACCTTGAAAAACTCGATAATGATTTTTCATCCATATTTTCAATTGATTATGTCAAGGAACCTCAAAATCATACGTCCATTATTCATTCGAATTCTGAGAAAAATTTGGGAAATATTTCCACCACAATTCCTATTGAAATATCAATTAAACCCGGAATAATTGAGAACATTCATATAGGTGCTTCTTTCAAATTCTAGTATTAGTGAAATGAAGGCAAGTTTTTTGCACAATAATTGATGAAGGAGAATCTACGTGCATTATGTCCTTAGCTTTTTGGAAAAAACTTGGTTATTTGAAAATCAACCAGTCACCAAACATCCTTAAAGCCTTTGATGGAAGAGGTTTTCGCCCATTCAGAATACTCAAGTATCTACCTATAGAAGTAGAAGGAAAAACTATAACACTTGAGGTGGAAGTGGTTGACACCCATCTTGATTACAACCTTCTTCTGGGTCAAATTTGGTCTTATTCTACAACTGCTTTTGTTTCATCAGTCTTTTGGATGCTAATTTTTCCTTATAAAGGAAATATTGTTAAAATCGATCAGCTGTCTTACTTCGCTTCAGACCCTACCTCTACCGATAGTATCCAGCATGTCGGAAAAACGATTATCCCTTACGAATATGTTGGGGTAGGACTAGTTAAGGATTCCCTCTCATGGGAACTTTCTCTATACCTTCTCCCAACGTACCGCGAACAATTGCAAATATCAATATTATTACATCAAGCACAATGCCATTTAATGACACATGGAATGTGCCTTTAGAATCAGAATTGGACTCATATGGTGGCGAGATGCCTTTAATTCATTTTGAATCGGCATATGTAGTAGTACAATCGTGTTCTGACACTCTGTCAACTTATACTGATCAAATGAATGTGTTCAGTGAAGATTCATCTTCTTTATCAAGCTAAACTTTGACATCATTTCTGGATCCTTTTCAACAAGTATTTTCAACTGATGAAAATATCTGAGAAATCTTGTCATCGGATGAATTACCATGGGATGATCTCCATCATCGATCTTCTTTTCTACCCGACCTTGAAAAACTCGATAATGATTTTTCATCCATATTTTCAATTGATTATGTCAAGGAACCTCAAAATCATATGTCCATTATTCATTCAATTCTGAGAAAAATTTGGGAAATATTTCCACCAAAATTCCTATTGAAATATCAATTAAACCCGGAATAATTGAGAACATTCATATAGGTGCTTCTTTCTCTATTGAAGAGATCAAAATCTACAAAGCCCTATTTCGAAAATTCCTAGACATTTTTACCTGGTCTTATGAAGAAATGTCAAGTATTGATTCTAAGTTTGTTATTCATGAAATTGAGACATACTCGGATGCTAAGCCTATTAGACAAAGATTACATCTGATACATCCACGGAAAGTTGTTGCAATCAAAGCTGAAGTTAAAAAATTACTACATGCAGGATTTATTTATCCTATTCCTTTGGCAGATTGGGTATCTAATATAGTTCCCGTAACCAACAAACAAGGGACTATCAGAGTATGTGTCGAATATCGGGATATTAACAAGTCTTGTCCCAAATACAATTATCGTACCCATTATATTGACCAAATTATTGATGATTGTGCCGGAAACGAAATATTCTCATTTATGGATGGTTTTTCTGGTTACAATCAAATCAACATACTCCCTGCTGATCAACCTAAAACAATATTTATATGTCCATGGGGCATGTTTGCATACTGTAAATTACCTTTTGGACTAAACAATTTTGGACTTGTAATTCCTTCTTTTTCCATACTTTGGAGCTTGAAGGAACATGTTCTTTTGGCTGAACTTTGCTCCTGCATTCATATTCTTCATGGCCAAAGTTATTGCAATAAGCACATTCAACTTCATTTTGAAGAGGAGAAAAATTGTTATAGGTATTCTTCTTTGTTTCAATATCAATCCTTTTCTTTCTTGCTTCTCTTGTCATGATGGTTTTATATGCAACACATTGAACAACTTTATGACCAAAATTGTGACATGAGAAACATTGTCCATTGAAGAAGAAATTTCTACGATCATAAAATCTCCTTCTTGAATTTACCTGTTGATTGGTGTTTCTTTGAAAGTTAGTGTTCTTTGAATTGAGATGATCATCATTTATATGCAAAGATTCTTTATTCCCTTGCTGAGTGACAGCATGTTGTAAACCAGCAGTAGCTGCTTTTAGATAATTTGGTGCTGAAGGCTGAGAAGATTCTCCGATATATCTAAGACCTATCTTTATAAGGGGAGAACGTTGTACCTTGATAATCTCATCTAAGGTTTCAGATCCTTTAGAAAATCTAAGATTCAAAGTCTTTACTTTCTCAAGTTCTTTTCTTAGACTTACTATTTCACACTCTAATTTCTCATTGTGTTTCTCTTTTTCTTCAAGCTGATTTTTCAGAGTTTCTATGATTATTTTACTCTCTTCTAAGCAAATTTTGAGTTGATTGTTTTCATCAAGAAAATCATTGTATTCTAGAGCATCCAAAAAAGTATCCTTTTCTTCACTAGATTCCTTTTCAAATGCCATGATAAGTCTAAGATCTTGTTCACATTCTTCCTCACTATCAGATAACCCATCACTGTCTTCATGAGTATAGTAACTTTTTCTAGTGCTATAACGATTATTATTCCTTCTTACTACTTCCTTCCCCTTTTTATGTGTTTCTTTATGAGGACACTTAGCAGCATAATGACCAACTCTTCCACAATCAAAACATTTGAAAGGAAGCTTACCTCTGAACCGTCCTGTGCCAAGTTGAAGTTTCTTTACAAAGTTTATCTCTTCTTCTTCTGAGATATATCTTGATCCTTCTATTTTTTGTACTTCCTTCCCTTTTGTAGAAGTTCTAAAGACTGCTTCTTTGACTTCAAATGGTCCTCCTCTTCTCATTTCATATGCAATTAGTATGCCATGAAGTTGCACCACTGTAAGATTTTGAAGATCCTGCTTTTCTTCAAGAGCAGAAACTTTTGACTCAAATTTTGTCGTTAGTGATCTTAAAATTTTCTCAACCAGAGTAGATTCGGTTATTGTTTCTCCCAGATTTCTCATACGATTTACAATATCATCAAGACGTAAAAATAAATTTGCAATGCTCTCCTCATTATCCATTTTTAGATTCTCATATTGAATTCTGAGAGTTTGGAGTTTAGCACTTTTTACCTTTGCATCACCTTCATAACTTAGAATTATTTTGTCCCATATTGCCTTTGCTGTATTCAGCTGCATGACTTTGACAAATTCTGATTCAGTTAGACTTCCCAATAGAGCATTGACCGCCTTTGCATTGGTTTCATAATTCTTTCTTTCTGTCGAATCTGTTGGTACTGCAGCTGGATATTGATATCCTCCTTCAACAATTTCCCATACATCTGCTCCCAGAGACTGAAGATAGGATCTCATCCTTGTTTTCTAGAAGATTAAATTGTTTCCGTTAAAGAGCGGAGGCCTGATAGATGTTGTTCCATCTTGATTACTCATCTTGCTTGATCTTCCTTCTAGCGGCTAAGCTTTTTCAGAAGGACCTGCTCTGATACCAATTGTTGGGAAAAATACTGAGAGGGGGGGGGGGTGAATCAGTATTTATAGCTGACTGACAAATTTTTAGTTTTCCTTTCTTTTAAACCATATTCTACATTATTGCATCCAACTTTTATGTCCAGAGATCTTATTATGTCTTTACTTAGATCATTGCATCATTCATTCATCAGATAAGAAGTAAGCATGAACAGAAATAACAGAACAAACCATCAAACATAAGAAACACATATGAACACCAGTATTTAAGGTGGAAACCCAATTCGGGAGAAAACCACCGCTACTGTTATCTTAGTCTTAAATATTTATTATAAAGAAAAACTTCTTAAAATTTATGCTGGTGCAGACTCATACCAGCACGCAAGCACCCACCTGTAGAAGGCTACAACCTTCTCTTGTTTACCAGCCTCTCCTGGAAGGGAGCTACAACCCCCTGCTATCGTTTACCAGCCTCTCCTGGAAGGGAGCTACTACCCCCTGCTCTTGTTTACCAGCTTCTCCTGGAAGGGAGCTACTACCCCCTGCTCTCGTTTACCAGCTACCACTGGAAGGGAGCTAAAACCCCCTCACTAAAGGCTTCGACCCTCAGATCTACTGCGGACCACGTTCCATCAACTTTCATACAGGATCCACCAGTTTCCACATAGCATACCTTGCAGGCCACCAGATTTATTCATTTTCTTCAGTACACCCGCACTAGTTCTTCATGATGTCATCAGTCGATCAAGCCAGAGATTTATCATCGTCAGATCATTATATCCATGGGTGCATCGTAGATTCGGATTTATCAATTAAGAACAGAGTCCGTCCATGCAGATATTCCTTAGATAAATTTTAGTCATTCACCACCCTTACGCATGCACACCTTGAACAATAATCGTCTTCTCCTTATATAGTTTAACCTTTATCAATACCATGAGTAAAAACCATTCAACCGCTAATGGTATTCCTTTGACAGTATTTCCTTTAGTTTACCCCACGTGCCTCTTTGATTTCTTTTTATTTTATTTATCAATTCAAATAAATATATTTACAACTTTTAACTGAACTTTAGGATTAAAGTTACAACCCTTCGCACTTTGGAGAAATATCCAACGCTTTCAAACAATTAACCTTATGATAAACCTTTGACCCCGGGCCCACATATATAGTCAATAGCCAATCAAATATGCGCATGGTACCATAAGTAAACTTCGTGCAAGTCCAGCGTCTGATCACCGTTAGATAGCAAGCTTCCAGATCAATGACATATATGCATATCGCTCGACCTCTGATGCCGAACGTTAACGTGCGATGGCCCGCCGTACTTTGGTTAATATTCGTGCAACTTCCTCACATGACCATCGTCCGATGGCTTCCCTCCAGATCAACGGCGCACAAAAATATCGCTGGTCATCCTGGGTCGAACTATAACGTGCGATGGCACGCATTGGCAAGCGGTTTTGCGGAGTCGTACAGGGACGCGTGTCGAGCACTCTATGGAATCGCTCCCCAATCAAGAAATATCGCTTGCTCCGCATAGGTGGTGCGATGAAAACCATAAACCGCCTTCACTGTTTACTCGGTTATGGTTCCGCTCTTCCACGCAAGGTTCCGTCTCACTTCCTTTTGTTACGATCTACCTTTTTCCTTCCAGGTTCCGTTCATGATTCCAAAGGGTTTGCGCTATCCTTCTTACTTAGTTAACTCTGGTATATCTTCGGCAGGATTTCCAATAATCAACGAACAAATGTAGTTCTCTTTCGACGGGATTTTCACTACCATAGAGTTAGTTATACACAGGCTTCCTTTATGAGGGGAATGAATTCAACAGAGTTTCAGGGCATTCCATACGAGAATTGAACCAATCAATACCCAAATACACTCGGTATTCTCCACCCATCAGAATATCACCAGAACACAATCATACACAGAATTTTCTCCATCAGAATGCATACATACACCGAATAAAACTTCTCATATGATTTAATTTCACAGGGACACAAATATCCTTCCTACGGAATTTAAGTTGCTCCTTGACTGATACTGATCTCTGTAGATGCACTCGTTCTCTATTCTTCTTTGCTGACCTTTGTCCTATGATATGTTTCTTTTCTCTGTTCCTGGTTACTGTGTCAGATTCCAATTCCTGTGCCACTTATTTTTCCATCAATGACAATATTTCCAACAATATCCCCCTTTGGCATTGATGGCAACACTCTTCCTCTGATTGTTTTATAGAAGCCCTTTGTTGCTTTTCCTCCCCCTTTGACATCAATGGCAAAGAGTTGATCAATATCCTTTGAACCGACAATACCATGCTCCCCCTGAGATCATGTTGCATCTTCAATTATAACAAAATGACTTATAAATTCCAACAGTGCATCCTCTTCATATGACCAATGCCCCCCCTTAGCCCGTGCAATCAGAGATGCCCAACAGCACCTCACAACCAATTTAATCTTCTATATTCAAGTAGATCTGATCTTCTGCATGGCAGAGACTACTCCCAGTTTCTATCTGAGATATTCGAACGCTTCCCTGGGTAGAGGTTTGGTAAATATATCAACAACTTGTTCTTTGGAGGGAACATACTCCAATTTCACTTTTTGTTAAAGCACTTGTTCACGTAAGAAGTGATATTTGATGGGAATGTGCTTGGTCTTGGAATGCATAAAAGGATTCTTTAAGATACTGATGGCACTTTTGTTATCACACATAATGGATATAGGAGGTGAACATTTGATTTGAAAGTCTTGTAAGGTTTTCATCATCTAGAGAAGTTGAGTGCAACATGATGCGGCAACCACATATCCTGCTTCTGCTGTAGATAAGGCAATAGAGCTTTGCTTCTTGCTGAACCAAGATACTAACCGGGGCCCCATATAGAATGCACCACCACTAGTGCTTTTCCGATCATCAACACTTCCAGCCCAATCTGCATCAGTGTATGCATGAAGAGTAAGATCAACATTATTTGGATACCATAGTCCAAAGTCTTGAGTTCCTTGTATATATTTGAATATTATTTTCACAGCCTGAAGATGAGACTCTTTTGGATTAGCTTGGAATCGTCCAACAATCCCAACTGCATGCATGATGTCTGGTCTTGTCCCAGTGAGATAAAGTAGACTTCCTATCATAGATCTGTATTCTGGTTGATTCACCGTGGGGGAATCATCATTAGAACCGAGATTACATCCGGTTATCATTGGTGTACTTACAGGTTTGCAATCTTCCATGCCATACTTCTTCAGGATTTGCTTGAGGTATTTTGCTTGTGATAAGAATATGCCATTTGTTTCTTGGTGCACTTGCAAGCCAAGAAAGAATGTTAGTTCCCCAAGTAAAGACATTTCAAATTCTTGCTGCATATCAGAAGCAAATTTCTGACTCATAGACTCTTCATTACTTCCAAAAATGATATCATCAACATATACAACTACAATCAATAGTTTGTCATTTTCAGTTTTTGTGTATAAGTTGCTATCAGCAGACCCTTTTGAAAATCCTTGTTGATGAAGATATTTGTGAAGACGATAGTACCATGCCCTTGGAGCTTGTTTGAGACCATATAGAGCCTTTTTAAGTCTACAAACAAGTTTTTCATCATTTCCAAAAATGAATCCTTTTGGTTGTTCTATATAAACTTCTTCTTCTAGATCACCATTAAGAAAAGAAGATTTAACATCCATTTGATAAACTTTGATTTGTTGAGAGCTTGAAAAATAAAGAAACATTCTTATGGCCTCAAGTCTGGCTACAGGAGCAAAAGTTTCTTCAAAGTCTATACCTTATTGTTGAGCATACCCCTTGCAAACAAGTCTAGCTTTATTTCTTATAACATCCCCATTCTTGTTTAACTTGTTTTTGAATATACATTTAGTTCCAATGACATTTTTGTCATGAGGTCTTGGTACTAATTCCCAAGTGTGATTCTTTTCAATTTGATCAAGTTCTTCATTCATGGCTTGAATCCAACATTCATCTTTGCTAGCTTGACTGACATTGTGAGGTTCAATAGTGGACAGAAATGCAAGATTGCTAGAAGATCCCACAAGATTCCTTCTTGTTTGTACACCTGATCCCTTTTCTCCCAAAATTTGAGATTCTAGATGATTCTTTTGAACATATCTGGATGGAGCCTTTTCAGACAAATCATCTTCGGTTTCTTCATTGGGTTCACTTTTTTTATCATTACTATTTGATGTAGAAGGATATATGTCATCATCATCGTCTTCAATTGTTGTTTGTTTTTCTTCTTTTGGAGCTGCTGGAGACTCATCAATAACAACATCTATACATTCAACAATCTTCTGAAGTCTTTTATTGTAACATTTATATGCCCTGCTCCTAGAGGAGTAACCAAGAAATATTCCTTCATCTGCTCTGGGTTCAAACTTGCCAAGTTTTTCATCATTATTTTTGATAAAACATTTGCTTCCAAAAATTCTAAAATGCTTTACAGTGGGAGAATTACCATACCAGAGTTCATATGGAGTTTTATCTCTATTTACATGAACATGTGCCTTGTTAAGAATATTTACTGCTGTATGTGATGCTTCTCCCCAAAATGTGTCAGGTGTTCCGGAATCATCAAGCATGGCTCTAGCCATTTGTTGAACTGTTCTGTTCATTCTCTCTGCTACGCCATTCTGTTGTGGAGTGCTAGCTACAGAAAACTGTCTTTTTATGCCATGTTGTTCACAAAATTCAAGGAATTCATTGGATCTATATTCTCCTCCTCGATCAGATCTAAGACACTTGATTTTTAGATCTAATTCATTTTCAACCAGTGCTTTGAAGATCTGAAATTTCTCAAATGCTTCATCTTTGTGTTTAATCAACCCAATCCAACACATTCTAGAGAAATCATTAATGAATAAGATATAGTATTCTTCACCACATGGTGACTTTTTCCTCATAGGTCCACATATGTGAGTATGAATAAGTTCAAGAGGCTTACTTGATGATCCTTCCTTGGCATTAAATTGTACTCTGGTTTGCTTACCGAATTGGCAAGATTTTCATATGATATTTTCAAGTAGAGAAATATTGGGAAGATCACGAACAGCTTTAAGTCTGCTTGATTTGTTGATTTGAGAGAAGCTCAGATGCCCCAACCTTCTATGCCATAGCCAGTTTTCTGAAGATTTACTCAAGTAACATTGTTCTTTGCAGTTCTTTAATACATACAGGTTGCTTGGAGTCCTTTTTCCTTTTATAATTGTTTTACCTGTATCAAGATCACGTACCACACATTCTTCTGAACTAAAGACAACTTCAGTTCCTTGATCACACATTTGACTTACACTTAACAAGTTATGCTTTAATCCATCCACATACATGATTTCATTAGCTTTCACCTTTTCTTTTAGAAAAACAGACCCTTTTCCCTTAATGACCACAGGAGTATCATTTCCAAATGTAACATTCTTTTCCTTTTCTAGAGCACTATATGCAATAAGTTTGTTTTTGTCACCTGTCATGTGTCTTGAGCATCCACTATCAATGTACCATTGGTATGCCACAATTTTCAACCTGTAATTCTTTCTTTTTCCATACTTTGGAGCTTGAAGGAACATGCTCTTTTGGCTGAACTTTGCTCCTGCATTCAGATTCTTCATGGCCAAAGTTATTGCAATAAGCGCATTCAACTTCATTTTGAAGAGGAGAAAAATTGTTATAGGTATTCTTCGTTGTTTCAATATCAATCATTTTCTTTCTTGCTTCTCTTGTCATGATGGTTTTATATGCTACACATTGAACAACTTTATGACCAAAATTGTGACATGAGAAACATTGTCCATTGAAGAAGAAATTTCTACGATCATAAAATCTCCTTCTTGAATTTACCTGTTGATTGGTGTTTCTTTGAAAGTTAGTGTTCTTTGAATTGAGATGATCATGATTTATCTGCAAAGATTCTTTATTCCCTTGCTGAGTGACAACATGTTGTAAACCAACAGTAGCTTGTTTTAGATAATTTGGTGCTGAAGCCTGAGAAGATTCTCCGATATATCCAAGACCTGTCTTTATAAGGGGAGAACGTTGTACCTTGATAATCTCATCTAAGGCTTCAGATCCTTTAGCAAATCTAAGATTCAGAGTCTTTACTTTCTGAAGTTCTTTTCTTAGACTTACTAATTCACACTCTAATTTCTCATTGTGTTTCTCTTTTTCTTCAAGCTGATTTTTCAGAGTTTCTATGATTATTTTACTCTCTTCTAAGCAAATTTTGAGTTGATTGTTTTCATCAAGAAAATCATTGTCTTCTAGAGCATCCACAAAAGTATCCTTTTCTTCACTAGATTCCTTTTCAAATTCCATGAGAAGTCTAAGATCTTGTTCACATTCTTCCTCACTATCAGATAACCCATCACTGTATTCATGAGTATAGTAACTTTTTCTAGTGCTATAACGATTCTTATTCCTTCTTACTACTTCCTTCCCCTTTTTATGTGTTTCTTTATGAGGACACTTAGCAGCATAATGACCAACTCTTCCACAATCAAAACATTTGAAAGGAAGCTTACCTCTGAACCGTCCTGTGCCAAGTTGAAGTTTATTTACAAATTTTATCTCTTCTTCTTCTGAGATATATCCTGATCCTTCTGTTTTTTGTACTTCCTTTTTGTACTTCCTTCCCTTTTGTAGAAGTTCTAAAGACTGCTTCTTTGACTTCATATGGTCCTCCTCTTCTCATTTCATATGCAGTTAGTATGCCATGAAGTTGCACCACTGTAAGATTTTGAAGATCCTGCTTTTCTTCAAGAGCAGAAACTTTTGACTCAAATTTTTCCGTTAGTGATCTAAAAATTTTCTCAACCAGAGTAGATTCGATTATTGTTTCTCCCAGATTTCTCATACGATTTACAATATCATCAAGACATAAAAAGAAACTTGCAATGCTTTCCTCATTATTCATTTTTAGATTCTCATATTGAATTCTGAGAGTTTGGAGTTTAGCACTTTTTACCTTTGCATCACCTTCATAAATTAGAATGATTTTGTCCCATATTGCCTTTGCTATATTCAGCTGCATGACTTTGACAAATTCTGATTCAGTTAGACTTCCTAATAGAGCATTGACCACCTTTGCATTGGTTTCATAATTCTTTCTTTCCGTCGAATCTGTTGGTACTGCAGCCAGATATTGATATCCTCCTTCAACAATTGCCCATACATATGCTCCCAGAGACTGAAGATAGGATCTCATCCTTGTTTTCCAGAAGATTAAATTGTTTCCGTTAAAGAGCGGAGGCCTGATAGATGTTGTTCCATCTTGATTACTCATCTTGCTTGATCTTCCTTCTCGCGGCTAAGATTTTTCAGAAGGACCTGCTCTGATACAAATTGTTGGGAAAAATACTGAGAGGGGGGGGGTGAATCAATATTTAGAGCTGACTGACAACTTTTTAGTTTTCCTTTCTCTTAAACCATATTATACATTACTGCATCCAACTTTTATGTCCAGAGATCTTATTATGTCTTTACTTAGATCATTGCATCATTCATTCATCAGATAAGCAGTAAGCATGAACAGAAATAACAGAACAAACCATCAAACATAAGCAACACATATGAACACCAGTATTTAAGGTGGAAACCCAATTCGGGAGAAAACCACCGCTGCTGTTATCTCAGTCTTCAATATTTATTATAAAGAAAAACTTCATAATCTATGTCAAAAGCAGCATCATACCACACGTGTGCACCCACCGTGCTGCCACAACCTTCTCTCGTTTACCAGCCTCTCCTGGAAGGGAGCTACAACCCCCTGCTCTTGTTTACCAGCCTCTCCTGGAAGGGAGCTACTACCCCCTGCTCTCGTTTACCAGCTTCTCCTGGAAGGGAGCTACTACCCCCTGCTCTCGTTTACCAGCTACCACTGGAAGGGAGCTAAAACCCCCTTCTCTCGTTTACCAGCCTCTCCTGGAAGGGAGCTACTACCCCCTGCTCTCGTTTACTAGCTTCTCCTGGAAGGGAGCTACTATCCCCTGCTCTCATTTACCAGCTACCACTGGAAGGGAGCTAAAACCCCCTCACTGAAGGCTTCGACCCTCAGATCTACTGCGGACCATGTTCCATCAACTTTCATACAGGATCCACCAGTTTCCACACAGCATACCTTGCAGGCCACCAGATTTATTCATTTTCTTCAGTACACCCGCACCAGTTCTTCATGATGTTGTCAGTCGATCAAGCGAGAGATTTATCATCGTTAGATCATTATATCCATGGGTGCATCGTAGATTCAGATTTATCAATTAAGAACAGAGTCCGTCCATGCAGATATTCCTTAGAGAAATTTTATTCATTCACCACCCTTATGCATGCACACCTTGAACAATAATCGTCTTCTCCTTATATAGTTTAACCTTTATCAATACCATGAGTAAAAACCATTCAACCACTAATGGTATTCCTTTGACAATATTTCCTTTAGTTTACCCCACGTGCCTCTTTGATTTATTTTTATTTTATTTATCAATTCAAATAAATATATTTACAACTTTTAACTGAACTTTAGGATTAAAGTTACAACACTTCGCACTTTAGAGAAATATCCAACGCTTTCAAAAAATTAACCTTATGATAAACCTTTGACCCCGGGCCCACATATATAGTCAATAGCCAATCAAATACGCACATGGTACCATAAGTAAACTTTGTGCAAGTCCAGCGTCTGATCACCGTTAGATAGCAAGCTTACAGATCAACGACATATATGCATATCGCTCGACCTCCGATGCCGAACGTTAATGTGCGATAGTCCGTCGTACTTTGGTTAATCTTCGTGCAACTTCCTCACATGACCACCGTCCGATGGCTTCCCTCCAGATCAACGGCGCACAACAATATCGCTGGTCATCCTGGGTCGAACTATAACGCGCGATGGCATGCATTGACAAGCGGTTTTGCGCAGTCGTACAGGGACGCGTGTCGAGCACTCTATGGAATCGCTCCTCAATCAGGAAATACCGCTTGCTCCACATAGGTGGTGCGATGAAAACCATAAATCGCCTTCACTGTTTACTCGGTTATGGTTCCGCTCTCCCACGCAGGGTTCTGTCGCACTTCCTTTTGTTACGATCTACCTTTTTCCTTCCAGGTTCTGTTCATGATTCCAAAGGGTTTGCGCTATCCTTCTTACTTAGTTAACTCTGGTCTATCTTCGGTAGGATTTCCAATAATCAACGAACAAATGTAGTTCTCTTCCGACGGGATTTTCACTACCATAGAGTTAGTTATACGTAGGCTTCCTTTATGAGGGGAATGAATTCAACAGAGTTTTAGAGCATTCCGTACGAGAATTGAACCAATCAATACCCAAATACACTCGGTATTCTCCACCCATCAGAATATCACCAAAACACAATCATACACAGAATTTTCTCCATCAGAATGCATACATACCCCGAATAAAACTTCTCATATGATTTAATTTCACAGGGACACAAATATCCTTCCTACTGAATTTAGGTTGCTCCTTGACTCATACTGCTCTCTGTAGATGCACTCGTTCTCTGTTCCTCTTTGCTGACCTTTGTCCTATGCTATGTTTCTTTTCTTTGTTCCTGGTTACTGTGTTAGATGCCAATTCCCGTGCCACTTCTTTTGCCATCAATGACAATATTTCCAACATATATCAAGAGGTATTATGCATGATTCTTCGTGTGAAGATCCTCTTTGTACATTTTTTACAAATTTAGAACAGTGTGCCTTAGAATAGAAAAGTGCGCCTTAGGATTAGTTATTTTTGCTTGGAAAATTTTCGCTACTTTCGCTACTTATCTTGATTACTCTTGATACTGTAGATGTCAACATTCGTTCAAACTTACATTGGTTTTGCTAATGACGTTTGTCGTAGTAAACATAACATCTCTTCTGTGGCATGGGTTATCTATTCACCCACCAATGAGTTAGTCTCCATTCATGGGATATACCTTGGTTAAACAACGAACAATATTGCAGAATATAGCACATTCATTGAGCTATTATCTGATGCCATCACATTTGGTATTCGACGTTTGATTGTTATGTTAGATTCAAAACTCATTATATTACATTTAAATGGTGTTTACGCTATCATAAATCCAGCTTTGTTAAGAATGTTTTTGAGGGTTCGTCACTTGGAAAGATAGTTTGATTACATTGAATATTAACACATTTCAAGAAATTTAAACACATTGGATGATGCATTAGTTGATCGATTTTTAAATAGACATCTAGAACATTAAAAGTAAAATAAACAAATATTTAATCCATATTGAACAAGATACTCAGAGATCTGAAGTATTAATATCATTAGGTCAAAAATAGTTGTGTGTCAAAAAATATAACATCATCTGTGATCATAGGTTTCAAACACCTTATGATCTAAAAGATACTGATACAAAAACAAAATTTCAATCTAGATCTACCATCATCTATCCATGATGATGATCATGATAGCAAAATATGGCATCTGCCACCCTGCACAGATATCTCCTGAATGGGCCTGGAACACCAATCACGTGTCTCTGGAGCCTGAGAGGTATATCATCTGTCCTTGTCTCTGGAACATCAATAGTCTATATCATCTGTCCTTGTCTCTGGAACATCAATAGTCAACCTCTATAGGTTGTGCTCCATCTCTGTAAGGATCTTTGCCGCATTGGTCTATGGTGGGCCTGCTATAGGTTGCACATCTTGCCTATCAAAGAGATGAAGCGCTGCTGGTCATGATGGGTCGACATCTGCATTTAAATTTTTTATCAGTATTGGACGATAGAAAACCAAATAAAAATTAGATAACATAAAAAACTTCAAAATGATTTTCTTTACCTGATGCATCCCTCTGTGCCCCTGGTGGAAGTGATGTGTTAAGGTCACCTCTGAAATCCATCCCTGCGTAAGGAAAATCTTCAATCATGAATATCTAGTTCCTAACCCATAAAAAGAACTGAGGAGTATAGTGAACCACTGCACCACCATTGCCACCATGGCGAGCCATCAATGTTACCCATCATAAAATACATGGTTCCCTAGGTCCTGTGGGATCCACCGGAGACTACTGAGGTGCGAGGAGTGGGATCCTCTCCAAAGAAAAAGACACAAGGATGGCTCCATAGACAAAGTTTTTCAACTTCCCATTCTTAGCTATCGTAATTTGGCCCTTCATGTTAGCCAACAATCCTTCACTCCAGTTGAAAATTGTTCCCCTAGAACATTCAACTACAGTCTGGGTATGTGATTTGGTAGGCACATGCGGAGATGCAGTCCCACACAACCTGGTAATTGTGAATACAATGATCTTTATGTGTAGTCGCACAATAGTTTTGATATAAATGCGACCATCCTTCAACTCTGAATCTTGGATACAATATTGAGCCATATAAGATGCAGTGGGAAGACCACCTAGTCTTGGCCCAAATAAGGAAATGTCCCTCCCTCTGCGGGGTAATCTAATGAGGAATAGATATCCTCCGGCTTGATCACAAGCCTATCGTCTCCAATGATGAAACATTGATCTCGAACATCCAAAGCATTCACTTACTAGGTCATCAACTCAATCTGTGCTTTCATACCTTGAATTGCCTAGAACTTATACAAGCCACAATTTTTCAATGTGTGAATTGTTGCTAGATCATCCATGGCTGCATTATCCGCAATTCCATGCTCTCTTTATCGCCATTCCAACATGATTGATAACCTACAAACCATCAATTTAAATCATTATAAATCAATTGAGAGAATTTTGAGCCATTTTTTTTGGATAGAAACATGTTTTTCAAAGCCCCACGACGCTTGTGAAGGTCTTATTTGTACACAGTGCATTTGTGTGCACGAGGTACACATAAAACTCACGGCGAGGTGTGCATATTTCTCCACGAAAAATTGCGCATGCCCAAGGGTAGATTTTAAAACCTTGTTTCCGCCTAAAAAATTCCCTAAAAATTAAAATAAAAAAACAAACAGATGAAGAGAAAGATAATGATGATGTGGAATACTTGGCACAGACGGTTCTCGAAATGGTTGGTCGGTTCTCCTGATATCAACTCTAGAATATTTATGGCAAAAACTCTTTCTGCTCTTCTCTGAAAACTAAAAGGTGAAATTGATTTGTTTTAAATTCTTTTTGTAGTTTTAAATGAATAAAATAATATTATTTTGTTTATTTTTACTTTAGAAGTCGAAATAAAAATGTTTTTCATATTTTGAGAGCAGATATTTGTAATTTTTTGAGTTTTTGTGCAGGAACAGATTATTTTTGGAAAGAATCATTTTAACATTGAGCAAAATTTTATCACTTTTTCGGGCTTTATAAAAATACGAAAAAGAGAAACCCTGGAGTCCTCTTTTAATCCCTTTTCAGACTCTCTAAACATGAAAAGATCTCTGAGTACTTGACTATTCAAACTCGTTAAAGTGAATGAACAGTCGTCTATTCAGTATAAGTTTACCCCTTTTCCGGACTGAATTGGACTATTTACGAAAAAGGTATACGTTGAATAGGCATGGTCAATAGAGTTGTATCCTGCATTATTTTATCCTTTTTTGGGCTTGAGGGACTAAATTTACGAAAAATAACACTATGGAGTTTACTTATGTTTTTCTTCTGACTCCCTAAAACTGAAAAACACTGAGTTAATCCTATGCTGGACTCGTTAAAATTAAACAGTATAGGACCTGTTAATCACAACATAACTGAACCACTCCTTCTTAGGGTTCATTTTTAAAGACTAAGATGGACTCATCCGAAGGATGAGATTACATGACAAGAAAATGTTATCCTCCTCAAGCTTGAGAAAAATAAAGAGGTACTTGCCAGTAATGGTGGGGAAAAGTGATAAAAAGAATCCATTCATTGTCTTTGTTTTAGAAAGCAACATGTCACCCTTGAAGACGACACTTTGTTGCACTTGTACCTAGGTTGAGAAATCCTTTGTATTACAGTTAATCAAACCATATTGAAAGTCTTCAGCCAGTTTCTGGGTATTATCTTTGAGTCAAATGCTGCCAAGCCATCTATAGTGTCGTTTTGTGTTCAAGAGAAAGTTCAATTTACCATTCATTGCAAGCATTTGTCTCCATTTGTGTTGACCATCCCTAAGCCAATCCTTGTAAAGAATTTCTTCAAAAATTGATCTAATGGTTTTGTGTCGTAGGATTTCCTATGACGGATCATTTTCTATCGACATCACCTAATTATCTAAAAAGTTGATTTAGAGTCCTATTATTACCTTGGAATCTGCTTGCCCTAATGGCATGTTTCTCGCTTTCGATGATGGGTTCTCATCATTGACCTTTGATCGAATGACTAATGAGTGTTAGACTGCAAATCATTCTTTCACACTTCATAGATTGTGCTGAAGTACTTTGAGAGTCATTGTCATTATTGGTGGTTTCTCTCATGCTTGTTAGCGCTTCTCATCATTAACCAGTAATCAAGTGGTTTCTACCATGTTCGACTTCGACACAATTAATCACATGGATAGATTCGTACTAGTTCGAGAAGTGGAAATCAAGACCCTGGATCTAGTTTCCATCATGCAGGCTGCGAGGAGTTATGTATTCATGATATAATAGACTTCTTATGATAGATGGCTACGCTCATACTATGTCTACTTTTTAATGTAATGCTGAAATCATATATGTACCAAAAACTTTAGTTATTTTTTCTCTGAGTATGGGAATACATAACTTAGTGATGATATATATTTTCTTTGAATGTTTTTACAGGTTTTCGACCGGTGTCTCCAATCCAATCCTTGGAATGATAAAGCACTTCACTCTTTAGAAAAATTTTCTCAGACTTCGCACTTTAAGGGGCAATCTGTTACACGTAATTTTGTCACCATGACATTTGATTGTCAATATGGGTCTATCACCATCCATATCATGTTCCCTTAGAGGTAAAAACACAAATATTCCTTAACCAAGTCTTGGAAATTGGAGAAAAGATCTTTAAAACCTTTAAAATATTTCTTGGGTGCTTTTTATAGCCTTTTCCTGCGCATGCGCTGATACTTCTTCCATTAGCCGCAAAAATCGCCGCTCTGTTCGCCACTAAAACCTGCACACCCCCGTAAAAAGTAGGCAAATATAAAAAGTAACTTCTAGAAGCCTAGTTGGTCGAATATTATCCCAATTGGAAGCCTCTAGAGTCGTAATAATCTAAAATAGAAATAATCTAGAGAAAGAGATATTCAAGGGATCTTTGTTTCTACTTACATGTTGAAGTACTAGGGAGATTGCTCTTGTCCGCAAGAGGGATTAATCCGGGTAACATCATCCAGGGCAGGGCCCACAACCTTATTTTTTAGATGAATGATAATTTTTTATGTATGGACATCATCGAGATTATACCCTAATTTTGTAGGAAATTTATCCACATTTTGTAAAATTTTGACATACTATTCCTATTTATATACAGAGATTTCGTGATAGTTTTGATAATATATACAAATTATTTTTTTGATATTTTATTTAATGTGATGAACGATTAATATGCTAATAAAATGCTTGGTTAGCTATAGAATCAAAAAATGCATTATCTGATCATGGAATATGAATGAAAGTAATAAAATTGAATGATATTTGCAACAATCTCACTCTCATAAATTGGAAATGTAATAAAGGATCCCTCACACAATAAATGTTATTTAATTGAGGCATAAAAAAACATGAACTCGAATAAACCACTAATGATTAAATACCATAAGATATTGCTTCAGATAGTAAATTAATAATGACACGGTACTCAACCATATTATTGGAAGCATGACCAATACATATGACTTTTGTGATTAACAACTGATCAGATGGATAATATATTACCCAAGCGATGGAAGTTAAGTTCTGAGTACGTTTACTAGCACCATATGCAAATCCTAAATACACCAAATCACCCATAAAAAACTTGCCAAAGGAGATAAAATAACATCATCATCACCACGATACCAAGAGACAGAAACAAAAGACTATGTACAATATTTACAAAATAAATCAAATGGTAGGAAAGAGCCTAAGCATAATACTTCTTGAGATAGAGCCTGTTTTTGGGCTTCAACAACACATTTCCCTCAAATTCAACCAATTCATATGCACCATTCTCCAAGACCCTTTTAATGATAAAATGACCGTACCACAGAGGTTTGAATTTTCCTGCCCCCAAGCTATCTTTATCTTGGTCATAGAACAAGACAAGGTCACCTTTAGATAAAACCCTAGGTCATTGTTGAGGCCTCAGAATTACGCTGTTGAAACATAGGGGAAAACCACCCGGTCCGGCTCTTAAAGCAGCTCCTTTTCCGTTTGGTGTAGTGGCTCCGACTGGGGGTAATGGGACCAGTTTCCCAATAAGGATGATTTTGAGGGTGTGATTATATGGCATGCAAATGGAAATGACTTTAATCTATCTTATGCATCTATATAAACTATTTATTCTACTATATAAATGGGATGTTTCTTCCTTTATGCAATCTGAAAAGATATCCTTAAACTGTTAGTAATATAGACCATTTAACAGTTGAAGGAGATGAAAATTATGAAATGTGATTCTTCTAACAAAATAGTTTGACTATAAGAATTGTGAACAATATATCACATTCATATGTGTCATTATACATTCAATAAGAAACTACAGACAAATATTGGAGCATAAGTGCATGTAACATTCATCTATAATAACGTTTCAAATATATAATGTAATAAAAGATGACTGTCAATCTATAAAGCAAGACTTAATACAAGTGAATAAAAGTACCATATGTACGAAGTTCTACTTATGTAAACTGACAGTAATTGACTCGATCCTTCTCACTTTTAAGAAATTTAAAGACTATAGTAGTGAAACATCAGTTAAACAACTTTATTTGTAAAAAGATAACAAATGAGTTCCATTAATTCATCAAAGCATTCATAAACTTACAATAGTGCATTATTTGCAAATGTTTTTGACAAATTTCTAGACCCTTCTATAAATGCATGAGAGGGATTTAAATACTAAACTAACTATGTTCTAAAATATATTATTACAAAAATATAGAGGAGGTTACAAACAACCATCCTTGTATGACTAACTTAAACTACAATCTAGGAAAATAAAATAGCAATTTTGATTTATGAATTTCGCCCTTTCTTCTAGATTTGGTCACGAAGTTGACAAATATCTATCATTGGCTTGAGCTGAGTTGGCTGTGAAATCCTCAACCTGACCTGTCCCTTGAATACTGCATTTGAAAGTATGGGCTGCGATCTTTTTGTTGAATTTGTTAAGGATTGCAGAATCTGATACTGATGATAAGGTTTGATCATAAAATTCCAATAATTTTCTTGATCAAACTTATTTACCTTCTTAATTAATTCATCCTGTGTGTCTTCTTTCTGCTTCCACTATGTTTCTATCTATTTTGCTTTTGAGAACACTTCAAACATGTTCTCTTTGAGAAGTTATGCTTTTACCAGTTTTTCACATACAAATTCAATAATTTCATTTGATAACTTAGATGTTTTCGCTGTTGCTTTCTCTGCCAGCTTGATTTGTGCTTCCCAATCTCTGAATAGGATCTCCTTATGAAAATTATCTACCTGAGTTAGATCAGATTCCTTTCTTGAGTCTGATACTTGCCATTGAATGTGTTCATTGATTCTTTTTTCAAGTGTTTCACATTCAAGTTTCTGGATAGCTATTTGCTCGATCAATATGTTATTTGAATCACAATAAGAGTCAATCATAGAAGCTTGATGACAAAATACTTCCTGTTCTTTCTTTAACTTAGCATTTACATCCAGTGCTTCTTTAATAAACTGCTCTAGTTGCGGTTGGCTCTGTATTCTGGTCATTTCTGTTTCCAGTTGTGCTTGTTTCTCATTGATTTCTACTTGATGCTGCAATTTAAGGCTTTCAAAATCCTTTTGAAATTGGGCCATATTTTCTTTGATTTGCTCTCTAGAGTTGGATTTTTCTTCATTTAACAACCTCTCTAGTTCTTGTACTCTGGCTTCCTTTTGCCTTAGCTAAACTCTAACTTCAGTAGCTTTATCAATGGTGGCAGTAGCATATGCCCCTGCATACTGTGATAATTTAGTTAGATGTTCTGTAGGGCCATTTAAGGAATCCTTCCATAGTACATCGACTGATTCATCTGTGAGGTTTGAGATTGTTTCATCAATTATTCTTCTTTTGTTCCTTTTAACTACAACCTTATAGCTCAGACTGTAGAAAAATTCCAGTGAAGGAATTTATTCAACTTGTAAAACTATATGTTCTGTAGGGTAGGCCGATATGATCTCTCGATCATGAGTCTTTGGAACTTGTTGTAGTGGATTAACAGTCTACACTATCTTCTGGGAATGTTCAGGCGTCTAAAAACTAGTTACTTGATCAATGTTGGGATTATCTTTAGGAGTTTTTATTGCTTCAGAAAACTCCTCCCATTCACTACTAAATTCTTTGTTTGTGACTTTTCAGACTGATCTAGTGTGTCATGACTGTGATGAACTTCTTGAGAAATTGAATTTGTTCCATTAATTTCTTTTCGCTCCTGCATTTCTATCTCTTGGATTACTTGATCAATTATATTTTATGGGCTATCCTTTTTGGATTCAGATTGATTTTCAGAGTGATTCAAATTGTGATATTGATGTTGTGATTGACCTAATTAATCCTCCAACATGTCTTTTGCTTCATTATCCAAGTTGCTACTTGGAGTAGGTCTATTGACATCTTCAATAGTTAACAAATTGAGAAGAACTCTCTTCAGTCTGTTATTTCTATATACTTGGAATGCTTCCAAATCATCTCGACTCAATTGGCTGGATGAAAACTTGGTTATATCTGAAAATTTTTCCATGCCTTGGAAGAGATCATCAAATCCATCTGTTTCCTTTACAAAAGGCTTCATTTTGAGCTCTGTAGTGTAATTTTTAATTACATCATTTGGATCATATAACCTCTTTAGCATTTCTGCCAATTTCAATAGATTGATCTTGGAAACCTCCTTGTAGGTATGGGAAATATCATACAGTGCAAAAGTGCCACACTGTACAGGGAAATTAGGCCAAATGGCCTTCTTAGCATCTTTCAGCTGTTTAGTGATACCATTGACAAGCTGGTAAGCTATCTCTCGTGCAAGAAAATTATCAGGAACATAATAAGGTAGGACGTGGGGAGAAGCATAACTCTCGAATACTTTGACATATGTAAAATTCTCGTCTGCAAACCACCTAGCCACAAAAAGAATATATGTGCTAGCCTCTTGAGAAACCCTAGGGGCCTTTTTATTGAATATCATTTGGTGCATAGGCAATATGAATCCATAACAAATTTTATAAAAATGTAGGTGGAATTATGAATCCTATAGGTCTCTGTGGTAAATGTGGATTGGGGTAAGGTCTTGGGTAGTCCATTTCCATCCCATGGTAGGAAAACTAGAAGAAAAACAAATTGTGTCCATGACATAGGCAAACATATAAAAGGGAGGTATTTCTCTAGATGAAACACTCCTTTTATTCCTATATTCAATGATGTGTTTATCTAAACTATCAGATAAAATGTTTTCCAATTGAGAATTGAGGAATTGACGATTGCGTCAATCCATGGAACCCATTCTATTGAAAACCTAGTGGTATCAGGTTTGGCAAAAAATCTACACAACATACCGGCAGCATAACAATAAGGGTAAGGAAGTTGGGCAATAGAGTACGTACCAAGTTTATCTCATTTTAGCTTTCCCTGATCTTCCTTCCATTCTTTTATGAATTTTGTTAAATTTGGGTTGTTTGCTTTGAAGCTTTGCAAAAAATATTTGTCATAGTTTTGTTGTGAATTTGGTAAGTGGTACATTTCTTTCAAATAATTTGCCCTGAAAGGACCAATATTCTTACTTCTTGAATCCTTAAAATTTCTATCTTTTATGTTTAAGTGGTTAATTGCCCACTTCACTATATCTGTGTAAGGGAGAAATTTTGGCCTTGTGTCTATCTTGTGAATGAATGAACATGCAACATCAAAATAATTTGGATCTGAAGAAACATATAATTATGCTGAAGCAACTTTATCCATCACTATTGGCTTTTCATCTTCGAAAAAATGATACATTTCTTTCCATGACAAACTACCACATTCCTTATTGCAGGTGGTATCTGAAAATAAGGGAGCCATGTATGAATATTCAGTAGTCGGTATTTGAGCAATAGCTTTGTCTTTCTTGTTTGTCTCTTTCTTCTTCGTTCTGTTGGTCAGTTTCTTGATTTCAAGTATACAGAACAATCGTTAAAAATGGATGGAATAGAGAGACAAATCCGTCAATTTATTTCAAAATATGCAAAAATAGATATGAATCTTATTAAATATGATATCAATCATCGAAAATAATTTCAAAATTAAATCTCTTACACCTTCACACGAAATATCTATCAATCAACTTAAAGTCGTTAGATCTCGAATTTTGTTTTGATATGACATAAGCCATTTCGCATGCTCGAGAAATTAAATGCCATCGATTCACACATCTCCATATATAACTTTTACCGCTTATAATTTTTACTCATAAATGTTGCGAAATGCGATGTGCGCAAACTGCACATCACAACTTTTATGCGATAATGAATTTGTTTTATGACTAAGTTATGCGAAACGTGAATTGCGCATTAAAAATCAAGCGGCCATGCTTAAAGGAATTTAGATATTTATCTTTGATACTTTGTTGGTTCGTTGGGTCCATGCAATCGCACTTATATCTAATTACTTTATGAGTCGATTGTTTTAAATAAGGTGTGATGCGATAAGGAGTTTATAATGATAATTGAAGTAATTACAAGCTTTTAAAACATAACTTCGAAAAAATTTAGCACATTTCGCAGCTCGCAAGACTTAGAGATTTGTAAGTCGTTTTAAGTTATAAACTATGCGATTTGCGATGCGCTAAAGGAATAAAGCGGAAAACTTAAAAGAAAACTTTTATTTCCTAAGTTTTGTTTTTAAAGCTAAATATAAATTTCCTATTTATTTCTAAAGGGTCCCCATTTATCAAAATAAATGGGGCTTGTTGTATAGCACAACAGTCGTACAATCTTGTCATACTGGGCTTTTACTTGTTTTTTTTATGGGCTTCATTCATTGTGGTTGCATCCCGACGCTGTTCATCAAGATATTCCAAATGAATGAGGCGTTATTTAAGACTTGAGGTGTATGGAAGAAGTTGGGCTACCAATTTAAGTGATGGAATCTCACATTGCACAGGGAAGATTGATTCCAAACCATAAACCAACTAAAAATGAGTAAAATCCATAACGGTCTTAACAGACATTTGGTATGCCCAAAGCGTAGGATATAGCATGATGTTCCAGTTGAACTTAGCTTTATTGATCTTCCTTTAAAGGATAGTATTAAGGGATTTATTGACGGCTTCTACTTTACTATTAGCTTGAGGATAATAAGGAGAGGAATGCTCTTACCTAAATCCCAAATTCAAAGGAAACTCAGACATCATCTTATTCTGGAAATGATTGCCATGATCAGTGATAATATATTGAGGAATACCGAAGCGTGAAATGATTTGATTGAATAGGAAAAATTTGGTGTCTCAACGTCGTTATTAAAAGTAGGCATAGCTTCGACCCACTAGGTGAAGTAGTATACCGCTATGATAATAAACTTGTGGCCTTTAGCCGAAGCTAGGTTACAAGTAGTAAAATCAATACCCCACTTAGTAAATGGTCCAACAATGATGACAGGAAAACGTTGAGTTGTATGAGCATGCATTTTTCAAGTAGAAATTTGAAAAGGATGATATTTCTTGGCTGCTTCAATGCAATATTTGAAAATTGAGGGCCAAAAATAGTGTGCACTCAAGATTTTTTTGGTTGTAGCAAGCCTGAATGGATGAACTGCACAAGCTCCAATGTGGAAGTCATTCAAAATAGAATCAACTTCTTCTAAGGTTAAACAATGTCTAAGGATTGAATCAATCTTGTGACGATATAAAGTATCACCAAAGATAAGGTAATTTTTAGCCAGGTGACGCAATTTCATACGTTCATCCTTAGAAAAAGACTAAGGAAACTTCGAAGTCTGGAGATATAAAATAATATATCCATACCAAGGATCTTGTGAGGAGATGAGAAAGAGATGCTCATATGGAAATGACTCTTCATAAGTAACATCTCCTTCACAAGGCAATTCCAAAACCAATTCTATAAATATTAAAGATTTCTTCAACTTAGCTAACATAAACTCGAGATCTAACTCTTGCAAAATGACAATCCATTTATTATATTTTCTGCCAATCAGTCACTTCTGACAACAAATTGAAATGGGTTGACAGCAACCAATATAAAGGTTTTTTTGTGCAGAATGTAATGGCAGAGTCGCTGGACGACATGAATTTCTGCCAAAGCCAATTTCTCAATATAAGAATACCTAAGTTTAGGACCAAATAAGCCATCACCAAGGAAAATTTTAAGGATGGAATTTTATCTTAAAGTTTAGAAACTTTGGCGAATCTTACTAGTCCCTAATATCTAAATTTTCATATGCTTGACGATAATTTTGTAAAAATGTTTAGATTTCTAATAATTTTTATATTAGACAATATATAATATTGGCGATTTTTAAGGTAAAATAATTTTATTCCATAAAATTTGGGCGAATTCATTTTTAGAAAAATGTAAATTGATGATTTTTTTTTTTAAAAAGCATGGAATATTAGCCCACTTGCGAATATTACCCCTAAAATTTTCCCTGGGGCCCATCGCTTAGATAATAAATCACATGCTCGCTAAGGGCATTGTCTTCCTGAACCATAACCATACAAATAGTTGATTATGTTGTTGCGAGGCACAAGAGGAAATATTTGTTATAATCAAGTGGACTCAAAAGAGGAGGAGAGGTCAATTCCTTTCTCAAAGCATTGAAAAAGCGGTGAGCGAAATCATCCCAAACAAATGGAACTCCTTTCTTAAGTAAACACATAAATTCTTTTTTGATCTAAGCATAGTTCATGATAAATATCCTTAAAAATTTGGCTTTTCCTCGGAGACTTTGAAGTTGACAGATACTTGACGGGGGAGGTAACTGAAGTATTGCCTCAACCTTGAAGGGGTCAACACAAATACCTTCATTAGACACGATGAATCCCAATAAACGACTAGATGTAATTGCGAAAATGCACTATTATGGTTCAACCGAAATTAATAGTAACGACATCTCTCAAAAACTAAACGAAGGTGCTTTGGATGTTCCATTCTCTTTCGAGAGCGAACAACTAAACCATCCAATTAATCTTCGATAATATGCTTGATTTCGTGGAAAGCATAGGACATAGCCCATTGAAAGGTAGCTCCAACATTTTTGAGGCCAAAAGGAATTTTCCTATATGCAAACGTAACCGAGGGGAAAATAAATGTTGTCTTATCTCGATCTTCAGGACAAATTGTTATTTGATTGTATCCAGAAAATCCATCCATGAAAGAAATATTTCATTTCTAGCACACTCATTGATGATATGATCGATAAACAGAGTGGGGAAATGGTATTTAATACAATATTTATTCAAATCGCTAAAATCATTGCATACCCAGATCGTTCGTTCCTTGTTTGTTTATCAATGAGGACTAGATTAGAAACCCATTTAGTCAAAGGAATAGGGTAGACAAATCCTGCCTAAAGCAACTTCTATACCTCGACATTAATAGTCGGAAATTTCCTAGGATTAACTGGTCAAAGATTTTTTTCGTACATGCTTTGCATTTTCGTAAGTCTTGATCTCATGCTGAACTATCGAAGGATCAATTCCAGGAATTTCTTCATAAGACCAAGTGAATACATCTCGAAATTATTTAAAGATATCAATATATATTTTTATTTATTCAGGGGAACACTCAACTCCAATGATGATATTCTCAATAACATTGGGATTCCTGGAAATGTTCACCAGAATGGTTTCCGAAATGTTAGACATGTTACCTGTTAGCGCTGGAATCAACACTTGGACTGCATCAAGCGCCTGACCAGACACATTTTAAGACCGAGGGCTATTCTTATAATTTGATTGGGTTTTTTGGAAAGTGGTTGGATCTCAAGCAATCTAAAAGGGACATTGAACAGATAAAAGGCTCTGACACATATGAGGGAACTCATATATATGATGTGGTAGAAAAGTTTGTAGTTAAATGATTAGAAGAATGGGAGAAATATAGTGGGTCTGTAGGACAAAAATCCACTGTTGGGAGGAAAAATGACACAATTTCCAAACCCATAATGTCTAACGAAATAAGGCTTTTAAGAAAGACTTACAAAAATCTCATTCTACATTTTAAGAGTCCTATTTCAAGGAATGCTTCTGACTAACATGACCTCATGAATCAGGAATACTTGGTGATTCAAGACTGAAAAAAAACAGATTAACATGCATGATAGATCAAAATAATTATAAAAACATGAGACATGGTTTAATTCCACCTCAAAGAATGCTTATGAACAATATTCAATTCATATTGAATCAGGAAAGCTTGGAACAAGGCTTACAAAAACAAATCCATATGTCTTGGAGATTCACAAGTCTTATAAAAACATAAGATAGAGCTTTTATGATAAATCTAGAAAGACAAATGAAGTATGTAAAAACATAAGGGAAAATAATACACACACCATATGATTTTTTGAATCCTCAAGAGTTTAACTGGAATATATTATGTGTTCGACAATACACTATTCAAGAATGACATGAGAATCAGCAACATGGCCATGGCACTAGGCCCTGTGCCACCAACCCTCTCCCCTGTTTTCTTCCTCTGTCTTATGTCTATTTATAGTTTTACAATAAATCTGCCAACAAGGCTTAGAACTTCAGATTCCTTTCATAACAACTTAATAGAAAACATATAAGAAGGAGAAAGGGTAGGCTGTCTACTATTTTTAGCCATTTACAATCCTTACAGAACTCTGATGAAATTAATCATATTGAAAAACCGCCTTTGAGCTTTAAGAAGATATTATTATTTGCTGATAGGTGTCGAATCATTAAAGCCTTTGCTGCCGGAATTTCTGTAAACCTGTGACTGTTTCTTGATTGCTTCTTGGTGTCTTGTGGAAATGTGTTGGTGCTGAGAGTAATGGTGGCACAAATCTAGTGGAAATCTATTCTGGAGGAATTCTGTTGTTGTTTTCCTTCGTTGGCTTCTTTGCAGAAAGAGCCTTTGAGAGAATAACCCGTGTAGATGAACTGGGAATGTGAATGAAATGAATGGAGGAGATAAATTGAGGGTGGGACCACTAGGAGGAATAAAATAAGAGCAAGAAACATGGAGGTTTAATAAATTATGGAGGTAGCTTAGGATTAAATGGCAGAAATTAATCAACAAACAACCCTTTTCTCTATAATGACGTAACTATTATATTTGGTGGAAAACCCTTTGTAATGGCAGAAAACCTGAATCCTTTTGGATTGAATGGCGGAGGTTCATTTTATTAACAGTAATATGATATATTACAAACAAACCCTTTTTAAAAAGGTTTAATTAATAGGAGAGATGTGGAGTAGAATTAGCGGGAGTAATAGTGGCGGAAAAATGGTTAGTGGAGCATAGCGGAGGGGTAGAGGGCTATATTAAATATAAAGTGGGAATATCGCAATCGCATTTTAGAGCATGGAGTGAGTAATAATGGTTTTTGGCACATGAAATCTGCGATTTAGAAAAAGGAAAATGACATGGGTAGGTATGGTGGGCCAATCGCAATCGGGACCGGAGTAGTTGAAACATAAGACACAAGCGAGAGGGAATACGATGTGCGATGAGGGTGATGACGAGGTAAGGAGGTGGGGCCCAAAAAATGCCACAAACCGTGAATCGGGGTTTTTGTTATAAGAATGGGAGGTAAGTGTTAAAACTCGCGAATTGCGATGTGCGATGAGACAAGAGTTGACATGGCATGACAGACAGTGGGGCCCATGTACATCACAATAGGAGAATCGGGAAAACTGTAAAACCACAAATCCTTTTCTTTAGCGCTTCATCGTGCATCGCAAAACTTACCTCGTCGCGTCTTCGTAACTTTAACTTATTGTAATTTTACAATTGCCGCTATACCTTATCGCATGCGATGTGCGATGAGAATGGAAGATGATGTGGTAGGGAAAGGTCCAAATTTAAAATCGAAATTGGGGAAAAGGAAAGGCGGAGGTGAATGGAAAAGGTAAGTAATGTTGTGATCTTGTGATTCGAAAAGGTGATGGGTCCCATTTAAAGGATTTTTAAAAGCAGACAATGAAAATTTCATTAAGTCATGATAATATGATACAACCGCCCGAATCATATTATAAAGAAATTATAACATATATTGAAAGTTTATGAAGCGAACCAAAAGGAAATGATGGGTCCAAACAATCCCGCAAATTGCATTTCAGAGGGTTTTTAGGAGACAAAAATTGTGATATGTAATAAGTTTGGATCTGCGAAACGCCGATTGCGATGAACGGTAAGGGTTTCAATACGGTTAAGTGCAGAAAATATATATGATATCATGTTTTTAATATCATATATATATATTAGGGGTTTGTTGTGGGGGGGGGTGGGGGAGCTGCTTTTTAACTACAAAAAAATGGAAAAAATGGGTTTTGAAATAAATTAAACGCTGGATGTTTTAGTATTTTGGAAAAATGAGGAAAGGATTCAAGAGAAATGGTGAAAATGATGGAAAGGATGCGAAATAATTGAATCATAAAAATCTAGATGCAAAGAAAAAATGACGGAGAGGGCAGCTTTGAAAGGAATAAAAACCAGTTCTAAAATTGCCTTTGGCAAAAACATGGGATGAAGCCAAAGGATTTAAGATTCTATGAACAATTCCACTCGTAGAAGGACTCGAGAAATTCGATTCAACTTCACACAAGTTAGGCAGAAAATAGTACCGATGATGCAAATCATCCCACTATGTTTATACGCCAGTCATTGCTTCTAAAATTAAATATTCAGATGGTAAATCAAGGCAATCCATAGCCGAAGTAGAATGAACTGTCCAGATCGTAGCCACATAACCATCCACATCCTCTGATGGGATAAGAATGGGATCATAATCTGCAGAATTCACAATAGATTGATACACAATTTCTGCTGTAGATATGGGATAATCCATTCCTCCTACTTGTCATTCTTCTAATATGGTATTAGGAGGGGGAAAGGGCTAAGGATATGAAAAATAATGAGTTCTAAAAGAACATTGTCGAGGAAAGATCCTAGAAGATGAAATTGAATTGACATGAGAAATAGGATATGGGAGATCAAAATTACCCATCAAATAGGAATACATTCCAACTTCAAAATTCTCAACAAGATTCTTGGTATTATTCACCAAGGGGCTGCTAGATTCAATAGAAGATCAATCATAACAATTCTACATTTGTGAGGAAAGAAAAGGACACAAAACAATGATGAAACAATGACATCCATTTCATAAACCCAATTTTGTCCCAATAAAAGATTATAATTGAGATTAGCATCAACTATCTCTACTTCTATGTTAACAAACTTGCCTCCTACACAAACAGGGAAGGCATGAGAAATCTCATGAGGCCTATGACAATGACCATCGAATGTAGTTAAGAGAGTAGGAGAGGGAATAACTTTAGGGGAGTCAATAGCTTTCCAACATGACATAGACATGACTCATGCGGAAGCCCCTTCATTAGCTGCAATTCGAAAGATAGTCTTTTTCATATATGTAGATTTTATTTGAAAAGCCATATGATGAGGGAGTCTTGTTTTAAAATTTGACATATAAAATTTAATTACTAAATATTTTTTCAGGTCTACTGCCCCGATCGCAGTGAGCAATGCACTCCTTTGGTGCAGGACACAATTGGAGTACCTCTAACACCAACATAGCACAGGGGTGCTGAGCTAAATATTCAATAATGGAATGATTCTGAGCAACATAGCATTGGGATTGTAAGTCGAATGTTTTGAGGATCCTTTCGACATTTGAGGTATAGGATCAATTGCGAGCCTCTCTATATGGAGAGGTTCTGAATTATTGGAGGTAGATTTGGACTTAGAAGATTCTGGCTCTCCATAATCATGAGATCTAGTTGAAATATAAATATGAGACTTAACCATATATACATTCGATGTAGATTCCTCATCCTGGTTTCCCCTTGTGGGGGTTCTAGTACTAGCACTTATGCCAACAAGTAATTACTGCCCTTGGGGAAAAGGGTTAGCGAGCATAGCCTGGGAACTAGAAGAACCCTGTTGAGATAACATGCATTGAGCATCTTGAATCTTGGGATAAATATGGGTAAGATTATCCCAACTACATAACTTGCATGGGAATTTAACCTTCTTCTTTGATTCCTTCTTTCCGTCACTAGTATCATTACTGGGTTTATTCGCATTTCCCTTCCCACCCTTGTCTTTCTTCTTCCCACATCCTTTCTCCTTCCCATCGTATTGTTGATTTTATTTTAGATTTGAAGATTGAACAACATCAATCACTAAAGGTTGAGAAGGAATAAACACTATCGACATTTCCTTTGTTATACAAGGAGATTGTAATGTCAACTATTGCAATTGATTCAACAAATTAGCCATATTTCTATCGATCGATCCTACAATTCCGTTGACATGGGGGCCTGGTTTTGGTTTGGCGAGATCGATATTTGATCGAGGAGCATCAAAAAAAATCTTATAGAGAACTCCAGATTGAGACTAAAAGAGTTCCAACTGCTGGGCTCTAAAGATACCATGTTCTTCAGTGAACACCACGAAAAGTGACACATCCTTAGATATCTCTCGCTATAGTGATTTCAAAAACCATTCTAGAAGGAACTCATTAGGGATATATGCCTTGATTAATCTATTCCTTCTACGCCACTCTTGAATGCGGTCAGAAATATGAGTAGCCTTGTCCTTCTCAAAATTAGCTAGAACCTCAGTTCCAACATCATAAAGAACACGCAACGGAAAATGGTTAAGAAACATTGTAGCTAGTTCACCAAACGTGGAAAATGTGCCCCTCCTCAACTCAATATACCATTTTTCCACATATCCAGTTAAGTTGTGTTGAAAAATTCTTAACCTGATTGAATCATCAATCAAGGATTTCGATGAGTACCATAAATGGAAAGTGGTTATATGATTTGCTGGATCCTCACCAGAATTCCATTCAAATTTTGGAATGTCAGATGGAAGTTTAGTGGGGACCAGAGGCCATGTCAGATTGTAGCGCATCAGATCATTAGTAAATTTTGAAAGATATATTAAATTAAGAGTTGTCAGGAATGGTTAGCGTGAAGACACATGAGAATTACAAGCTCTAAGAGTGGAATTCCTAATTTTCAAGAAAGAGTATCCTGGATTTTGAGAGGCACCAGGATGCCAACGATTACTTGTAGAAGCACCTGAACCATAAGGAAAACCTCATGGTCTGGGTGTATACAGAGGGTATCTACCCCTGCTACAAGATGACTAGAAATAGGAAAACTTCATCCCGACAGAAAATTATATGAAGGAGAGAGTCTCTGGTAAGGATTCCAAGCACTAGCCAAAGGAGGAAAAACTTGTGAAGTACCAATAATAAGGAAGGGCATACTCCCCTGCTGACCAAATAGATGGGAAAGATTCCCAATCCCAAAACCACCGACAGAAGGATGTGCCCAACCCTGGTTTCCTTGAAAAGGATTAATATTTTGAGTTTGACTAGAGAAGGGCATTGATCCAAAATTTGGATATGGATTGGAAGGAGGAACATGTCCACTTCCAAAAGTAGAACCTTGCAAATATGTTGAACCGCCAAGCATCAAAGCCATAGATGTGGAAAAAATAGAAGGGAAGGTTGAGGGAACTGAAGGAATCCCACTAGGTGGCATTCCAAAAGGATAAGCACCAGTGAAAGGAGAAAAAGGTTGGGTGCCCCCAATCGGACCTGTAATCAAGGTAGAGCCAACATATATTGTACTAGGTGTAAAAGTATGAATAGAAATATTACCCCCTCCTAGAACTGAAGGAGGAGTATGTACACCAATATCCATAGCCACACTTGTGCCACTAACATTTTCCATTGCAAAAAAATAAGGAGAGTGAACAGGTCTAGCTGACCTATGAGTCAGAGTACCCACGTAAAATACAATGTAAGGAATATGAGAAGGGATAGGTTCCATAGGAGTTGTAGGAGACTCATAAACGTCTTCTATTTGAACTTAATCTTCCTTTCATAAGAGTACCCTAGCAAGGAATGATATGAATATGGGAATTTCTTTTATTTCTATGCAATCTCCCTCATCAGTATTAAAAATGTGATTAAGGATCGTCTCATCATAACGATTTTTGAAGGGGTTTATGTGTGTAGTTTCACATGTTTTTAATGATAAAATTATGAGTTAATTAGCTTATTAAAACTCATGACCATAAAATTAAATACATAAACATAACTCACAACAATCACATAACACAATAGATTATCATGGAGTGCACCCCTCTCGGGCTACATATCCATGGACCTGCTTTAACTAGCTAGGCCCTCTTGGGATTATAAGTCAAAAGGATTATTATAAGCATCTGTGATGCTCCAATGGATTTTATGACTTTTCTATTGGCTTCAAAAGACATGAAAACACTAAAAATGACTATTCAATCTCTGAATTTGGTTACCAACTCCTCTAAGCTTGACCTCCAACCCCGGTGGCCATGGGCTTGTTTAATCTCAAAAGTGACAAAATCACCTTCATGTGTGCTCCAACGCCTCTATAAACTGTACCACTGTGTTCAAAGCATAAAATACATCAAAAATTGACTATTCATTCATCGAAATTGGCCTTTAGCTGATCTGGGCGTGGCCTTCCCTGGTGGCCTTATGCTTCAAAATTCTTCAAGTGACCAAAAACACCTGTCTATGAGCTCCTTTGCCTCTGAAAGTTGTTCCAATGGATTCATAGCATGCCAATATGCTAAGAATGACTATCCTTGAGCAAATATTGGTCGAAAATTGACCAAGATAGGCCTCATTAAAGTTTCCCCTAGATTCTGCCTCTAAATCTGGAAAACTGCTAGTTAGCTCCACCAAATTTGGCACAACCGCCGAAATTGGGGATGTTAGCACTGGAATTAGCACTTGGACTGCATCAAGCGCCTAACCAGACACATCCTAAGCTCTAAGGCAATTTAATGATTTGGATTATAAGATTGGTAGGTGGTTTAATCCCTTAATCACTAAAAAGGGATTTCAGTCAAGTTCACTGTCACACTAATGAGGTGTTGAGTCCTAACTGGTAGCGAGAAAAGTAATTTTGTAGCCTATGGAGAAGAGAGTATGCAAGGCAAAATCGCACTTTTTAGTGAAAATAACCACAAGGCAATTTGACAATATTTCCAACTTAAGAGAGGCCATGTCTAGACTTACAATATTCTTCTTTTGAAATATCACTTGGAAGGTAAATGTCATAAGTGATTCTCTTTACTTTGTCATTATGTATATTTAATCAAGAAGTCTCCAACATGTGAGACTAATAAAAATTGATAAAACACATGAACGTATCAAGAGACGTAAAAACCATACAACAATATCTAGAATTACAAAACTGTGCCCAAAGAAGATGAAGATATGGAAACACATGTTAAGAATTAACGATACACACATCAAGTAGGTAATAAGTCCTCAAAAGTTTCTTTCAATTTCTACTATTTGAAAATACGCAACGACCATATAGACAAAATATTCTACAAAATCACGAACCTTTTCTTCATAGGTTTGTCACATATATACGAAAAACATAACAACGACATCTCCACAAAGGGTAGATACTGTTTCAAAAAAAGGTTATTACAATCTCATACAAAGGTAGAGCTTATCCTTAAACTTTAATACAAAGTGCTATAACATAAATAAAGTGACAACGTGATGGATAGAAATTAAGGTAGCTGAATGATGTGGCAATGCACATTGGAACAACACCTTTACGTGCAGATTACAGCCACCTCCACAAAAGTGTAAACAACATTGAAAGTGACATGTGGGCTGTTATCCCAAAAATGTCTGTGAACAAGAAATTTAGGAGGCTTGATCAATGACACTGAGCAGCATCTATCTTAATAGTAATCTCCTCCACTTCACTGCTTTGATGTTACCATTATGATAATAAACCAAAAAGCAACTCCTTTTCATCATATACTATTAGGAAATAATAGCTACCTATTGTTAAGAAAAAAGTAGCTATATTAGAAAACATAGAAAAATTAACCCAAAAATAGAAAAGTTTCTTGATAGCCATGATTCTTCATTCTTTAGAGGTCCAAAATAGAGAAAAAAATCCAGGTGGCCTACATTTTAGTCACTCTCTTGTCGACCTCTTCCTCGCTGGAAAACTGACTCTTGTGGCGAGAACCTTTTTTTCTTCTTGGTTGCTCCTGCGGACTCTCATCAATATTAATAATCTCATCTCTCGATGCGAGTTAGCAGTCAACTTACTGTTTAGTGCTGAATATATTTTGGGGCCTAATACGAGGTCTTTGGATGTAGGTTAGAAATGAACTTAGACCTTTTACCTCCATGCATGAATGTTGCTAGATTCTCCTTTGCTACTCTAATTAAGCATATTAGGGATCACTTTGCTTTCTTCATAAGAGGTATGAATGTATGTAGTATTCTTCCTCTTCTTTCTTTGAAGAGTCGATGGAGGAGAATAGTCAGGTTAAGTAAAACAACTATTACATGACAACCTTTGAAATTTTTGTTTTTGCCTTTCTTAAGAGATAGAAAAACATAGTGAAGGTAGATTAACATGAGTGAAGTACTGCTTGGTTGAGCTTGCTGAGTTGTTTTAGAAACTGTGGCTTGATCTCTTTCTCTAGGGTTGACTTCCTTTGGAGAACAAGCAACAGACTTAGAAAGTTAGAACTCCGGAGTTGACTTCCTTTGAAGTTCTTCTTCCATGAAATTTTACTTTGGGTTTTCCTCTTCGAGGAACACCATGCTCCTGTCTTTTGATACATAATTTTTAGGAGGCATAATTTTTTTTTTTTGCTTCAATTTATTTTATATTCCTCCATGATGACCTTAAGGTCTCGGGTTCCTGGTGAATTATCGCGAGTGGCTAGCAGTATGAGCTTCATTGGGCGGTAATTGTAATGAGCATAGGTAGAAGGTCTCAGAATTTCTTAGTCGAGCTTCTTGTTTATAAGTTGACATAGAGGGAGGGTCATGGTAGAAAGTTGATGAATGGATAGGGTTGGTAGCTGAAATATTTGAGCGGGGCTTCTTACTATTTTTCATGAGTATCTCATTCTCTTGGCCTCCTACCCTTCTCCTGGGTTATGATACCAAACCCTTCCTCTGTCGAACTTATACAGGGTAGTCTCCTCTTCTTTCTAAAGGTGGTAGACAATCATAAATTTAATTGAGCCACAACAGTATAGGTTGTGAAAAAGGGAGTATTTAGAAAGAACCTGTATTTTTAAGGACATCTTGAACGAAAGTTTGTATGAAAATAAAGGCAAGTTCATAGGTTTTATCACACGAAATATAGACGAAAATATCATTTGATAATAGGTGGACGAAGAGAGAACCTACCCTCATGTAATGTCGCTACGATATGGTGATCACATGTTTGCCATTCGATATAAAGCGAGAAATATGTGCGGTTAGTTCCATTAGTGACATGTTAGGGTTTGGGGTAAGCTTACTTCTATGGGCGGCGTTTTTTTCATGAACATTCACAGGTAGCAAGGATTTGAAGTAACTTGTTTGTGATGGCTTCAAATATGTTGAAAGTCTTGATACCCGACTTGACCTTTTCACCATCAAAGCTCTTCAGAAGAACGCGAGCTAAAGCCAAATTTTCTCCAATTTTTTTGTAAAAGCCTATACCAGCTTAGCAGAACCCAAATTGAGGTTTGACTAGGATAAATGAACACAGTGTTTGCAGCTGCGAACACAGTGACATTTACCCTTTCCTTGCCCAAATGCATCGACTCCTTGTAAACACACAACTATTCAACCTACGATGCAAAAACTACAAAACTTTTTTTTTCAGTTTTCACAGCAACAGAAATGCCCCTAAGGCTTCATTTCTTGGAAAAGTGACTTACATTGTTTGTGGTTGCACAGGGAGAACCTACGATCAGTGAACACTAAACTCATCCTCCCAATTTACAGCACCTCTAATCATGGTGTAGATAATGGCATGATTTGAAATAATTTTTTAATGGCATGTTACCCCATAACACATAACACTCACAGTATCATTAATAATTGTTCACCTTGTACTATGAACTACTTGAGTTTATTGAGAGTGAATGTAGGTCAAACATGAATAATGTAACCATTCATCTAAAATAATTCTAATTCTTCTAAGTCAAAAAATCGATTTATCTTGTTTAAAATAATCCATGTTTATAACATAGGAAGTCTTCAATCATCTTTAAACATGAATAATCACTTTCTTTGAAAATATTCTTTGCGGCTCTTTATACAATACATTTGCCTTGCAACTGTGTTAAATGTAACCAAATTTATTGAAAATAGCGCACTTTCCTTTGAGTTACCAATGTGATCGAGTTCTGAATAAATAACGGCTCTTTTTACGCCTGTAAGTAATATGACCTTCAATTTGGAGAAATATCGCCCTCCATTATATCACTGTGTTAACAATAGGGAAAGCAACAGTGGCTATTATCTTGGAAAAGAGCATTTTAACTTTATCTGAAGTATTAAACCAAACACTAACCTAAGTTAAAACAATGGTTTTAACACAACATGAACCTAAGACACTAATGCCATACATACACTTAAAAGTATTTTGGTTTTGGGAAGCTCTTTTTTGACCTTTGTGAAAATGCCATAAAACTTTGACTTTAGGCTGAGACATAAGAAAAATTTAAACGATGATATAGTAAGCAGTCACACTATTAACATTTCTGATATTGTAAATTGTTCCTATTGGGGATGAAGTCACTCACAACAGGTCTTCAAGGTAACCAGAATCGTGCCTTAAAACTTTCAAAATTCGAGAAGACTTCGACGAAATTATGACGAAGAGGCCAGGCAACTGGTGATTGGACTCAAGGTCATATGTAAAACGAGAGAGGCCTGCATTGAGCTGTCCAGGTTTTATTGACACCTCACCTGAATATTTTCAATGGAATGGGCCTCAAGCCCGGCAATAGACAAAGAAATTTTGAAAGTGACAATTAACGAGACCTCCCAGGTGTTGATCATCATCACCAGATGTTTGGTGAGAAAAGTGTTGTTTTCTAAAACTTGAGAAACCTAAATGGACCAAACCTGGAAATTGTCAAACTTACCACATGCTTTCAAATTAACCTCTCCACAACATCCCGGTATGACACCAAATCATTCTCCTGTGATAATTTTGATTTGGTCTTTTGTGAAAAACATATTTGACTTTAGTCTAATATTTTTGTACTTTAATCACTTAGGTGCTTCTCTAATTTGAAGTGCCTCTATCATACGCAACATTCTCCTTTGGATGGATTTTCATCATCAACCATCTTGCAAGAAACTTCATAACAGTCTAATGGAGAATGCATTACAACATCGGTGCCATATCACAATTTGAAAGGAGACATTCCAGGTGATTTTTTCCAACACTGCTATGCTGTGAGCATTTTGGTGAGTGTCCCATTCTATTTATTTTTGAGGCAACATCTTCTTATTAGTTCTCACCAATATTTTCTTCCAGGTGACTCGGATAACCCATTGGCAGGGGTAATGGTGTGGAGATAAGGTCAATTCAATACCATATTCTTGACGGAAGTTATGCATCTTGGTGGACTTAAAATCCATTGCATTGCTCCAGGTCACTAAATTCTATGAAGCAACTAAATCTAGCCATAATGTTTTCCATGAAATTTGGTGTTCTGCATATCGGTGGCATTCCTAGTTGGAACAACTTCAATCATTTAGTGAAATAGTATTTATGTATTTAATAATAATCCATCACTATCTTTTTGTCCAGTGGTGGATGAATTTCATCGATGAAGTCTAACCCCCATGCTGAAAGGAACATCTGTTTGAAATAGGAATAAGAGGTAATGGTAGCAATTTGTATTTACCGAAGAAAACTTCGACATTCGACGCAAGTGCGACTTTGGAAAAACATCGGAAGAAAAGAGATTTGCCCAATAATACTGAAAGCTCTTAAGATTTTTTTTGGCAAGTGGCTTTCTGACAAATGACCTCCCTCATAGCAACATTTACTGTCATAATCTCCTGTGGCTAAACTATTTGACACATCTTAATGAACTCCCATAGGGTATTTCCGATAAATATGGTATTCTAAAATGCAATACTTAACAACATTTAATTTTAAAGCTATCCTTTTGCTAATTTAGGAGAGGGGACAATTGAAATTTAACAAAAGTATACTATATCCTTTATACCAATCTGAATGAAAGATTTAAGGATAATTAAAATAGCTTCTCCATCTTTTTCTTGTTGCCTCCATATTTAGATTAAGAGAGCCTTGTGATTAGGTTAATAATAAAACGAGCCAAGTCTTGTCCTTTTATCAATTTAGTGAGTGCAGTCTCCAATATCAAATTCCAAAATTTTAGTTGGGCATATTCCCCTCCCCCATACATCTATGCTTATGCATTTGTAATGACTCTGTCTTTGTGATGATATTTGGTACAAAAGCAACAATTTTGAATGTAACACATAAAATGAAAAGAATTTAAAGCCTTAACTAGTGCATATACTTGTTTTTGAAGAAGATGTACATCTCTTAAACATGGTAGAAAATGAAATAGAATTTCATTCTAAACATGCCCACATTCTTTTGTATGAACATTGCGATTGTTCTTACGAATCATATGAAAAAATCGGAAAATATTTTTCAAAATCGGGACTAATCAAAATTGGATTTACGATCGACGGGATTTGATTGCTAAAAAAATAATTCTTTGTACATCTCTCCACATAATTCATGTCTTTTTGACAAAGGCATTTATGTGTTTGATCGACTCTGCAAAGTTAGGAACAAAAGCGTCTCGGAGAAAATTGATTTTCCCGAAAAATAGTAGAAGTTTTTTTATTCCTTCAACAAACCAATCTGCAGATAGCTTCTACTCTCCTGGATCAATACAAATACCACTTTCGGTCCCCAATATGTCCCAATAATTTCCCTTCTGAACAACGAAAGGATGACTTCCTTTGGTTTCAAGGACAAGCAAATTTTAAATTTTGTCAAAAACTTGTTTTAAATGTTTCAAGTGGTCTTCATCGGATCTTGAATAAGCGCAATGTCATCCAAATGGTGTTTACAAATACATCTTTTTCTACTTAAAGGCAATATCCGTACCCACTAAATGTTGCGCTTACATTCATTAGACAAAACAGCATTTTGTGAATGAACATACCCAGTGTGGTAAATGTTGTCTTTTCTCTTGTCTTTCCTATCAAATGAAATACGATTATATCTTTTGAAAAAGTAATCTATCATTGACAATCTTGGAACTCTGACTTTCTAAAAAATATAATCCATATTGGGTAATAGATAGTTATCTTTCAATAAACAACACAGTTCGGTCACAATCGACACAAATTCTTATCTCGCCATTATTTTTCCAGTGAGACTATATTAGTACCAGTTAGAAAATATCAAAGGTAGAATTATTTTTGCTTCCCATAATTTTTTTTGATTTCTTTCTCAATGATTGGGGAGCATCATGGGATTGATATGCCTAATTTTTTATTATAGGAAGCTTTGCACATTCTTTGAAAAATTTTATGCTCCATTATACCTCTATCATAAGTTTTCAGCTCACTATAGACCATGCAAAAATATATGCATATTGTTTCAACAACTTGATATGTTTTGTTCTAGTTTCAGAAAGAAGTTAGAAACTTTGACTAATTTTGGCTGATCTTCCATTACAAATATTACGATGGAATTGTACTCTACCCATCAACTTTATTTTTTTTTTTCCTTTAAAGAAAACATCATTATTTTCAAACAATATTTCACAAAGAACTAGAGACTTTAGAATATAGTTGGTTTTGGGATCTATAATGTCTTTGCCGGCCATGGTTTTTCCAGAAGACTCATTGTTTTCAGTTGCACACCCTTGATGTCTTGCTCATCAATCAATTTGTATGTACGCGAAATCTTCCAACACACTCCAAATTTTTTTAGTTGTTGTCATCCTTAAATACTTGCCAGGTATTTGATGTTATTAAGAATATAGGTCTTTTTAAAAAAAAATTTGAACATCATATCTTGCCTTGACATACAGAAATTTTTTAAATTACGGCATCAATATCTAGTGAATCAACCATTTGATTTTCCTCTCTAGTGACAAAATTTACATTAATCTTTTGAAAAATAATGTCAATCAAGTCCCAGACTACATTCCTATAATTCTTCAATTTGGGAAATTTTCATGACAGTTATTTCTCACACCTTGCTTATCTGCCAAAAGCTTCTTGATTTGCTACAAAACTCCAAGTCTTTCACAACATACATACCAGCTTTAAGTACCTCATATTCAACAAAGTTATTAGTGGTGAAAAATTGTAGTTTATATGATATAGTTACCCTTTGATGATTGGGAGAAATAGGGAACTGAGCTCCCAATGCTTATCGCGGAGACTCCGCCAGTACAATTTCCTCATCTGTCCTCCCTCTAATCACACTCATTTATACCTTGAAAGTGTTATTTTTCACCTACAATTTACATGCGCAGGAAGTTATTATCATCATCAACAAGGTGTAATATGGATGACCCCAATTCCTTTTCTTGACATATATAGGATGATTTGAAGGATTGTCTTTGATCACTTTAATGATGTAGGCCATTTGGGTTTCCACACAAAACCTTGAGAATTCCCCTCCAAACAATTTGAAGTTGTGTGCATATGAAATGTCCATCTAAAAGTGCCCTCCCAATTTTTAGACCAAGATCTAGAAAGCAACATCTCCAAATATATAATTATGTTTGCCCCTACGATATCCATCTTCAAGCTTTTCATAAGAAGTTGAGTAAGAGAAACAAGTAAGTCCTTAATCACTCCTAAACACTTGATTTTTTGGAATCAAAGGTGTATAGGTCATGAAGTAGTGTGGTGATTTCTAATCTAATTCATCCATCACTTTATTGGTGATTTATTTTTTATCTTTTTGTTGTTTTCTCCTCTTCCATTTTAATTTATTTGAAGCCATAAGATTGGGCTTGCACTCAGTGCCGGCCTCTTACATGTCCATCGATGTTTGTCACTTTCTCAAGCCCTTAACCATAAAGAAAACAAAATCTAGAGCATTTGCAAGATTATCAAAATTTTGTAGTCTCGAGAAGCAATTTATTAGAATTTTTAGAGTAGAATTTTATTAAACCTCTTTGTAAAAGTCAACCATTGACTCATCTGTCTTCTTTTTCGAGTTCCAAACTGCGGCAAGGTAATACTACAAAGTCTTTCCTATCACCCCATTTATTTACCAATACTTCCTCCAATTCATCCTATTCTGTATTGAGTTTGGTGTGGAGCTTCTAAGCTCATTACGAGCTCACTCCATCCAAGCTTTGAACAAAAAGTCTTATTGGAACATCTTCATGTTCAATGTTATGGTTATCGTATAACTATAAAAAGAAGCAAATGTTCCTCGGTGAAACACCTTCTCCCTCACTGCTTGTGTATTTTGGAAGATATTTCGAGGTAATCCCTTGAGGAAGATGATGCGAAAAGGTTGAGGAAGAGCAAGTGGTGCATATTTCATGTCTTACGTGCTATACGCTGCATCCTTGTAAGGGTAGGCGAAACCATGGTTCTTGATGTACGATTGATGGATGGCTAGTTGATGTAGCTATTTTGGAATTGGAATTATAATTTGTGGATTTGAATATGATTTTAGGACAACGAGAAAATTGGAAATATTGGGTGATTATTCAAGCTTTAGGACCGAAAACATGGATTTTTCAAAGGGGTGAATAAAGGAAGTGTTAGTTACTTATACATAAGAATCGATTCAAATGTTTGTCTCTTGAAGAGATGAGGTAAATTCAACTTTATTTTTGTTGAGCTAGGGGTCGAGATAAGTTGAAAGTGAGCTGAACACTCATACATTGAATGAAAGGATGACCAACAAGCTGGTTGCAGAGAAATACTCTTCTTAAGAGGTAATAAAGATTGATATTAGGACAGATTTTTAAGGAAATTTAAAGTAGTTTTAAAATATTCTTCAGTAAAGAAAACATCCCTATCAATAAAGGGTACAATTGCCAATATTTGCTGCTCCCTTCGGTCCATTTTTACTCTTAAGTTCTTTATTGACACTTAAAAGTCTATTTTCCTCTTTAATTTTGGAATAATGTATCTCCCTTATTTACTAAATGATGAGTGAAAAATTTCAGGTGACTGAGTTAACCTACATCTGCTTTATTTCTATTGAAAGCGGTTTCCAACTTGAAATTTTGATAGGAATCTTTTTGTTAGAAACTTGTTTTGATTCTAAAGTAGATGAAGGCACCTTTTGCTTTAGAATGTACTGTGCCCTTATTCACTGGCGGGATATAGCTAACTAATCTAAATTTCCTTTTAAATATTTAATGATTTTCTGCGGGTCAGCATAGCGAGTTATATTAGGTGATCTCTCATTTCTCCTTGTGACAGGAGGTCTTGAAACCTCGCTGCTCTTTGTAGATTTTCCCGGATAGACAATTGCGGGTCTTCTTCAAGTTGCCAATTACGTTCTTTTTTAATAAAATTGATTTTCAACAATTCAAAAACAAGAAACTCGAAGAATACTTCGTTTCAAGGCCTTACGTTCCCCGTGAGACACTGAAAATGTTAGCGCTAGAATCAACACTTGGTACATCAGGCACGACCCAGGACACATCCTAAGCACTAAGATTTGAATTATAATATTGGTAGGTGGTTTAAACCACTCAATCATTCGAAAAGGGATTTCGAGTCAAGTTCTTTGTCACACTAATGAGGGTATTGAGTCCTTATGTGGTACAGCATAAAATTAAGTTTGTAGCCTATGGAGAGAAGAGAGTGTGGAATGAAGGACGATTGTAGATGCACTGGTAAATCCACTTCTTTTGTGAAAAGTACCTGAGGATCAATTTGACAATGTTCCAACAAGAGAAAGGCTATGTATCTGGAATGACAATGCTTATTGAAATGTCATGGAAGGTAAGCTGTGATAAGTGATGCTCTTTACCTTATCATTATGTATATTTCATCAAAGAAAGCTTTGCTTGTGTGAGACTAATAAAAATTGATAAAACACATGAACATATCAAGAGAGTGATAAAAACCATACATGGATATACATAATTACAAGCTGTAAAGAAGATGAGATATGGGAAACACATATGAAAATTAACAATACACATCAAGTAGGTAATAAGTCCTCAAAAGTTTCTTTCAATTTCATTCAACTTTGAAAAGTGCATTGATGCTTAGAGTAAAGATTCTAAAACCACAAACCTTTTGATAGATTTTTGTCACATATATACAAAACATAATCTTGACATCTCCACAAAAGGGTGAATACATTTCAAAAAGTTATTACAATCATCAAAGATAGGGCTTATCATAAAATTTAATACAAGTAATACTTTATAACATAAATTAAGTAAACAACATGATGGCTAGCAATTTAAAGTGGGCCGAATGATGTGGCAATCTGCAGTTGAAACTATATACTATGCAGGTACATACCTCACAAAAAAGTGTAAACAACGATGAAAATGACATGTGGTTATTATCAAAAAAAATCTGAAAATAGAACACGAAATTTGGAGGAAACTTGATCATTGACACCTAATAGCATCTATCATAATATTAATATGTCACTTCACACCTTTTGATGTCATCTTTATGATAATAAACCATAAATCAACTCCTTTTCATCATATACTAATATTCGTAAATATTAGCACACCTACTGTGAGAGAAAAAAGTGACGTATATACGAAAACATAGAAAAGTGTTAAAAATGAAAAGTTTCTTCAAAAAACCAGTTTCTTCATTCTTCTGATCCCAGAAATAGGGCTTAAAAAATCACGGAAGTGGCCTCCGTTAGTTACTCTCTTGTACGACCTCTTCCTCTTTGTTTGACTCTTCTGATTTGAGCCTTTTCTTCTTGGTTTTATCTTGGACTCTCATCGTATTAATAATCTCATCTCTCGATAAAGGTTAGCAATCAACTTCTTGTTTAGTCTAAGTTTATTTTTAGGCCTAGTGTAAGTCTCTGGATATAGGGATTTGGAATGAACTTATGCCTTTTACCTCCATGCATGAATCTTCTATATTTTCACTTCCTCATATAAATTTTTGTAATGTTAGGGGTCGCTATCTTCATGAAGGAGCATGAATGTATCACAGTCTTCTTCTCTTCTTGAGGCGAAGAGCCAATGGAGAACTAGTTGAGCTAAAGTAGGCTCTTTCTCTTTATGGAAACCTCTCACATTTGTTTTTTCATTTCTTAAGGACGAAAAACTGCAGCGAGAGAGTGGATACACATAAGGTGAAGTACCCTTTGCTTGAATTTGAGCTTCTTTGAGTTGTTTTAAAAACATGGCTTGATCTCTTTGCTCCGGGGTTGACTTCCTCTTGAGCATAAAGCTGTGCCAGAAGTTAGAACTCTAGTGTTTAATTCCTCTGGAAGTTATTTTTCCATGAGAGAATTTTTCCTAGTTTGCCTCTTCAGAGAAGTTGTCTTCTCCCTATCTTTGTACAAATTTTTAGGAGACATAGCATTTTTAACACTTCCAATTTCTTCTTATATTTCTGTGAATGACCTTCGGGGTCTAAGGTTCCCTATATGAACTTCTGTGGTGAATTGCCCAATGTCGACTTTCGTTGACCCACAGAAGTGGTCTTGTTGGCATAGGCATAGGGTCTCCAACTTTCTTGTTCAGCTTCTTGTTTGCCTTTTGATTCAGGACAGAGAGTCAGAATTGGCGAGGAAAAGTTGATGAATGGATGGAGTTTAAGCTGTGGAGAAAGTATTTGAGATAGAGATGCACTATTTTGTTCTTAGTATCTCTCGTTCTTGGGCCTCCCTACCTTCTCACTGTGTTTATGCTACGAACCCTTCCCTTTATTTAAGAACTTATCCCAGTGGTAGTCCTCTTCTTTCTAAAATTGGTGAATAATTATAATTTAACTAGACCCACAACAGTATAGGTTGTGCAAAGGATAGTTGGGGATATTCTGCGGAAGTTTTAAGGACATATTGAGCGAGGATTTGTATAGGAAATAGAGCAGAAGTTCATAAGGTTTATCATGAAATATGAGCAAGAAATATAATTTGATAATGGTGGATAGAGGAAGAACCTACCCTTGCATGTAATGTATCATTTACTATTGTGGTGATCACATATTTTCATTCGGCCTTAAAGTAGGAAATATATGCAGTCAAATTCCATTTAACATTGACATGTTCGAGTTTAAGGTAGAACTTATACATTAGGGCAACATTTTGTTCTTGAACCAATATTCACTAGTGGAAAGAGGTTTGAGTATACAGTACAGCCTGGCTTGATGTTGAAAATGCATCGCCCGGCTCCAGCCTTTTCACCATCAAAGCTCTTGGCAAAGGCTTTGAGCTAAAGTCTGATTTATCCAAATTTTTTGTAAAAAACTATACCGGTATGAGTCTTAGATTGAGGTTTGGCCACAGCATCGATGAACTTTGTGTTTCTTGGCTCGATTTTTATTGGGAAATTACCACCCTTTCCCATAATTTTAGTAATAGGCTCCTTGTAAACACTTAATTTGTTCCAACCTCGATGAAAAACCCTACACGAAGCTTGGTTTTCCTGCACCTTGAAATGCTAAGTTTGTTTGCTAGAAGAAGTGACTTATATTGGAAACATGGTGCAATATTGTAGAACCTCGGTCAGTGAACACTAAACTCACCCCCTCCCAGGTTCTGCTTCCTCTAATCATGGTATGGAGTAATAGTACGATTTGAAATAATTTTAATATAGCGCTAAACTCACCCCATAATGTAACATTCAACAATGTCATTAATAATTGATACTTGTACTATGAACTCCGCTTCGGTTTAGTAGAGTAGATATGGGTGAGATGCATAGATAATGTAACCATTCATCTAAAATAATTCTAATTCTCGTAAGTTAAAAGGTAGTTAATCTTGTTAAAAGAATAATAATCATGTTTGCATAACATAGAAGTCTTCAATCATCTTCAACGAGAATAATCACTTTCTTTGAAAATATTCTTTGTGACTCTTTGTACAGAAATAGATGCCTTTACCTGTATTTCAATATAACCAAATTTCAGCAAAATAGGCACTTTACCTTTGTGTTACCAATGTGAACGAGTTCACAGAAGAAAATAACGACTCTTTTCACTATGTAAATAATGTGACCTCAATTTGGAGAAACGATTTGCCCTCCATTATATCCTTATGTTAAAAAATAGGCATAAGTAAAGGTAGCTATTATCTTAGGCTTGAGTTGTAGTTTGTACCAAAATGACAGTAGCCTTCGACACTAACCTAAGTTAAAACAATAGTTTTACTTCTTTTAAAACCTAAGACACTAATACCACCTATACGATTCAAAGTATTTTGGTTTTGAGACTCTTTTTTGATCTTCCAATGAAAATGACTCAAAATTTCGACATGAAACTAGGACATAAGAAAAATTTGAAAACAATGATACAGTGATCACACTATTAAAATTTACGAAGTGCTAACGAGAGATACTGAAGCCACACCAACTTAAAGCTGAGTTAATTAATGATAGTACAGGTTAATTAAGGCTTTAGCATGCATTAAGTGCACTAATGCGAGACTTAGCCAGGTGCTTAAAAAACCTGATTTTATGGCAGGGGTCACATGAGGTGAAAAGCACGGACAGTGGCGCTAGCCCTCTCCTTCTCCATCGGATTTTGCAACAACGTTTAAACATAAATTTCACGCGTTGGTTTTAAAATACTTTCGTGGTGCGTTGGTAAATACATGATGAAATAGGGAAAGTCAAAGAGTTGAACAACCTCTTGCCCTCATACACACGATTTTCATATAAATCATGCCCATAAAAATCCTCTCATAAATACCTTGCACCTTCGGACTATGAGCCATTGGCACCATACGGTCTGATCATATTTTTACTAACGATACCTTACGATAGTTAATAAACATATAAACCTTTGCCACCATTACTTTTTCAAATACCCAGCGTTAATGAATTTTGAATTAATCACAGAACTATAAGGTTATAAACCAATCGTTAATAATCCACCTTGCCATAATATGCTGCTCCTCCAGAACCACTTTATTAACTTTTAGTACATAATTAATTAATATGGAATTATTATGGTTTTGGGTGAAATACCTAAAAATTAATATATATATATTTATTAAAACATACAAATATGTATATATGTAATTAGTATTTATTATGTTTTAATATATATATATATATTAATTTAAAATAAAATAATTTTTTCAACATATAAATTTATGAATCCAAATTCAACTTTAGAGGATATTTGGCAATTTTATACACAAACCAAACTCGTATTCAACCAATGACCTTGTCACGTTTCATTGAGCCTAAGAATAAAATAATATTCTCTACATCTTTAAAATTTATAGCTGTCATCGGTTATTTTGTTTTGCAACATTTTTTAAAAATTTGCATGTTTAAACAACTATCGACGGAATACTGCTTTCCTTCATCACGAACTCGATTTGTCAGTGACTAAGTTACATTGAGTTTCATTGTGATGGTTTATTGTTTTATTTTAATTCTAGTTTGGTGCAGTCCCCAGGCACTTTCATTTTTGAGCCTTAATTTTGTCCACCTTACGATTTTAGTCCTCCTTCCCACCTAACATGATTTGGATCTAAAGGCGGTTGCTCTCATGAAACTGCTCTCTTATGTTTCCCAGTTCTACAAATGCTTTAATTACTTGGAGAAAAATCTCGACAACGACGTCCACTAACATGCCTTGCCACGCTGGTGGCTTCGCGCTCTTCAACCCTTTGTTCTCCTTTTCTTGCGATCAAACCAACACTTGTTGGGCACAGCACTGATACCTGTCTTTTGATGTACCAAATCGATTCTCTGTGCTGCTTCATGAGAATCATGTTCCTCCTTTCTGATGAGTGAACTACAACATTGAGTTTCCAACATTGGTAAAAACGAAAATAAATGACCATTATTTACCTCTAGGGTTCCAAATTCCACATACGGAAGGAATGCATTAGCATCTTCTCTTTTGGCATAAACACATAAAAAGATGCCATTGGGCTGTGACATTTTTTTTTGACATCTTGCATCACAAACACAACCAACACATGCAAAGAACAACTTGACAACATGTATCCTCTTGCTCATTAGAAACATTAAAATTTTTACAACATGTGAACATCGCCCGTACCATTCCTCTGCATCTGGTGCTTTAAACTTATTACGACCAAACACAGAGTCGAAAAAAACATGCTCTTCAGGCTGTTGACTCTTCAAGTCAGAAAACGCAAACATGTACAACAACTTGACGATTCTTTTCCCAAAACAAAATAATGTCATCATGAGCAACGATTAACATCTCCTTTCCATGTTTGGAGACAAATCAACTCTTCAGGGTGGAAAGTATGACATGCATTACAACATACAGTCGATCAACACGTGGCAAACCTCCATGCATGTTCAAACACTAGCAAAGACATAAATTTCCTTTGTTCCTTTTACAAACTCTCATGCATGTATACAATTCTCCAGCTCTCCTGTGACCATATATCATAAGTACAGAACTCCCATTCATATGTGTACTTAAGGTGAAATGGAGCAATTTCTGGGTATAGTGGTCAAACATGTCCACTTTCAATCATCTTGTGATAAAAATGGCTTATTACATTCCATTGTGGAAACAAATTCATCAGCTTTGTCAAAAGACATACAAAAGCCTTAATTGGATAAGAAATTTAACCATATCTTACCAAACCATTTCAGTAATAAATTCTTTCGTTTACATCGTATCCTTTAAATCATATTGACCCACTCAATTGTGAATATTCATACTGAGTCTTTCCATTCTCTTTCTCCACCTTCCTTCCCAAAATGTCATGATTTGTGCCATGGATACAAAATCAACATTTTATGCAGACAACCTTGTATGAAATGATTGCAAAACAATTTACTATTCTTTTCAACATGGTTGCTTTGTCTTTGACTTTTACACTCCTTTGTTAAAAGTTTCACATACTGGCTATCTTATTCAACAACTTGAAACATTATGGTTATCAGACACAAAAGACATACGACTTTCTCGATCTTGTACGAGGGCCTTACATGTTTGCTCATAATCTGGCTGACAGTTAAGCAATTTATGCTGTGACCATTAACTTTGTCTCCTTGGGGGAGCAGAAAGATTTGATAAAGAATTAGTGAATCTCTTAGAATACCAACAATGCATTCAATGACTTTGGGCTTTGAATATACTCTTGTTCTCCATTCACACATTATTTGCCATACTTATGAACACCTTCTTGCAAAGTGGGTGTAAAACTTCCCATTCCTCATGTGACAATTTTCACAAGCTTGAGGTAATAGACTTAATAGGTTAAAATTCATTATTTGGAACACCTTCATGTGGCTCCTTGGCACAAGTCTTTCTCATCATGTTTTCCATATTAGGGCCAAATACTTGAGCCTTTCCTCGACGTATGAAGGTGGCTCAACTATGCCTTGTGTCTTTCTTAATCCTTTACCTTAAATGACCCCATCTCCATCAATAATTTGGACCCTATTACTCTAGTGTGGTAACAAGAACTACATTCATCTTGAAGGAAATTGAAGATAGAATTAGTTCATACCTGTTTTCAAGCACATGTGGCTAAGGCTTCCTTGGTATCATGGAGTTACAAGGTCTCCTCTCCTTGCACATCCTTTCAAGTTATAATTTGAAAAATATAATTTGAATCACTCTATTTTTGTCTTCTCAATAAACTCTTGCTTCTCCTCCAGCAATACAGAAATCAACTTATCTTGAAGTATTTTCTCTCCCTCTTATATTATGCTTCTCTTCCATCCTATCAATCATGATATAGAGGTTACTGCAACTTATCTCTTTATCAAAGAGTTTTTGTAAAGATATAAACTAGAAGAATCATAATGAAACTGTAGCATCACGCATGCAATGCATATAAAACTTATTTGTTGTGTTTTAAGAATACGAAGTCTTAATCTTCATTACTCATGCCCTGCTTTTTCTTCTTCTAACTGTTAAATTCTCCTTTGCAAATTCATGTGTGTCATTGCTCAGTCAATAGAAATTTTCTATACCAACATTGTAAATATGGGGAAATTTTTGTTATATACCAAACTCCCCTCATCGGTATTGAAAATGATTAAGGATCGTCTCATCATAACCATTTGTGAAAGGGTCTATGTGTGTAGTTTCATGTGTTTTTCTTGATCAGGTATAGGTTAAGTATCATTAAAACTCATGAGAAAAAAAATTAAGTACATAAACATAACTCATAACAATCACATATTTTAATGAATGATGATGGAGTTTCACCCCTCCTGAGCTACATGTCCATGGACTGTTTTAACTAGTGAGCCCTCTTGGGATTGTAATTAAAAAGTATGATTACAAACACTGTGATGTAATGGATTTGATGACTGTGCATTGGCTTCTTAAGACATGGCTCCAAATGACTATTCAATCTGTAGATTTGGTTACCAACTCTCAGCTTGACCTCCAATGGGTATGCATGAGTTTGTTTAATCTCCAAAGTGACAAAAAAACCTTCGGATGTGCTCCGAAAACGCCTATATAAACTATAAAAATGTATTCCGAGTATCAAAAAGCATAAAAAAATGACTATTCATTCACTAAAGTAAACCTTGATTTGATGCAGGCATAGCCTTCCCTCTACGTACAGGCTTCAAAAGTATTAAAGTGATAGCTTGCACACAGCAGATGAGCTCATTTTTATGCAAGCTATTCTAATGGATTCATATCATGCCAATCTACTAAGAAAGACTGTCCTTGAGCAAAAATTGGGCGAGAATTGACCCAGGTAGTCCTCATTAAGTTTCCCCGAGTTACGCCTCTAAATGCGGAAGCACCGGGTTAGGCTCCCACCAAATTTGGCACGTCTTTGCCCGAGAAATTGGGGAATATACAAAAACACGCCAAATTAAAGACGTTTAATTAATGATAACTATAGATTAATCAGAGCTTTAATTGTTGCATTAAGTGCACACTAATCCACATAACTAGTGCTAAAAACACGGTTTATAGCAGGGTCACATGAGAGGCGAGGTGGCTGTGAGGCTATCCCCCTCACTCTTCCATCAGGTGCAACAACATTTTAAACATAAATTGTGCTGTTGTTTTCAAATCTACCTTCATGAGCGCGTTGGTAAATCGCATGGTGGAATGAAGATGGAGTGGGGGGATCAAACCCCAACCTCTGCCTGTACATAAGTTTTATATATAAATCATATTGTGCAAAAATCCGCTCCAAATTTTAAAATACATGCGCCTTAGGACTGTGGTATTAACACCGCTTAAATGCCATTGGTTTAAATATGCTCTCCAATGGTTAGTGACATATAAACCTTTTCATCGTTACTTTTTTAAATGCCAACATTAATGACTTTGAATTTAAAAATGCGGACTTTTGAGTTATAAAACCAATCGTTAATAATCCATATACTATAATATGCCTCTCCATAACCAATGTAACTTTGAAATTTGAATTAATTAAACGGAATTAATGGTTTTGAATAAATATATATATATATATATATATTAAAACCATAAATATTTCATCTCAAACATGTAGCCAGAAGTACGTCATAACTTTCATTTTGAACATCATGTTTGAATTAAGCAAGCGATCGAAAGTGCACGATTTTAGTTTCATGTTTATCGATTGCGGGCTGATGGTGAAACAATGACACGTGGCACCAGCATCAGTTAAACTCTACCAAGACAAGTCCATAATTAGGTCATTGTGGGGGTAGGGATATAACTTACAGCTTGAAGAATCCAAAATAGGTATGACGCGTAGCATTGGAAAGAAGACTGGAAACTGCTACGGACAAATTTCAAATCTAGGGGATCCTAAACCACAAGATACATTAGGTTGATATAAGGCTCCTCCAAAGATAAAAATGTGTGTGTGTTTTAAATTACATAACTTTTTTGTTTAAAAATTAATTTGAAGTGATTCCAGGGCATATTGACGCATAGATATAAATATAGTTCTAAAATTCCTCCAAAAAATAATTCACACATTAAGCCCTTCGAAAAACTCTGCTATGATGCATGAAAGAGGAATTAGTTAACCCTATATCCAACACCCAGTGTCAAGTGATGGTTGCAAATGGAGAACTATAAAATTTCTACAAGTTCCATAATGTCCAGAAATTAACCCAGCAGAGATATGCCAAGCCAAAGATATCCCAATGCTTTCCATTACAATGTGTGGTGCTTGTGTTTATTACAAGTTCAATGATTACAATATTTTGGGAAACCGAAATATAATCTTCCTCTAACGACACCAGAAAGCTTCTAAAAAGAGAAAGAACAACAAAGCGTAGTGCCTGATGCTATACTAGAGTTTGAAACATCGAGGATACATCTTTAAAGATAAAATTATAAAGTTCAAACAATGGAATATCACATCAAACGTGTAAAAATTTCTTCAACTCTTAAAGGATAACCTAACTTTGATGCAAAATCAAATGAAACAGACAAATCAACATGTGACGAAAAGGATTTTTGAGGTACGTGACTAGGTATTTTTCGAGGATGCAACCATACAAAAAAATGTCCCTCAGCTTGAAAAGCTAAGAAGGATAATAAGTATCACAGTGTATAGTCCTTAGAAGGTATTGCAAAGTATTGGTAATATGGAATACAAATTGGAGCCTCGTGCATCTTCCTCGGTGCACCCGAGTTTCATGTTTCATGTGAAAGGTTATAGGTGACAAACTCTAGAAAGTTCAAACAATATTTTCCGAACTTGGCTTGAGAAGGAAAAATCATGGCGGAACTTGAAGTAGTCAAGAGCAAGAACTCGACAACAACTACTGTCAAAAATGATTTGATGTCTCATCGAGTGGGCTGCAACTAAGGATTCCATGGGAGGAATAATTTTATACGGAAAGCATCTAGAAGTAATTAAGCTTTGAGGACAACACTTTTTGAAGAAGGGGCATGTAGGTCCACATAATACTAGTCATAGCCCCATTATTGTTGTGACTGACCTTCGCTGTGGTCCCCCATATTGTTATTATTGGTCCCATAGGTGTAGCCCCATTTTGTTATTGTTGTGCCCATATGGATACATATGTTGTTATGTTGAGCCTGAGCTCTATGTATAGAAGGTAGGTTTTGTCATTTGTATCATCCCAATAATTTTTACTTTAGCAATGTAAAGGAGGTTCCCCATCAAAGATACCAGTTTCTGAACATTGATATATCTTTTCTTCTATTTTGTGGTACAGTGCATAACATGGTTAAACAACCAACAAGTACTCCTCACAACTATAGGTAAGAAGGCTCTACATTCGCGGCCGGAAGCACGGAAGCCCTTCTGAACCGACAGGCGGTTGATCAACCATTTTTAATTATTAAGAGAAATTAAATACCCAAAATACCTGAAAAACTAGGAGCACAAGCACTTACTAAAATGATCACAGTACAACCAAGCAAACAAATTCGGTACTTCCACTCCAGGTGATTGAGTACCGAACACCAAAATACAAAGTGAAGATAAGAAATTCAAATGTTTTGGGATGACGAGACGAGAATACTAGTGAAGGTATAAAACAATTTGTTGACCTCCGGACAATATCCTTTGGGGTGAAAGTGCTAGGAGCTTCGCAGGGTACCTGAAAGTCTTGAAAGGTATACAACGTCTGCATGGTAACACGACATTCCTCACTTATACCTGTATGGTCCCTAGAAGAAAAACTATGGTCACCATATCTTGATCAAATGCAGAGGAATAGTCGTGGGCACGTGATCCAATAGAGTAGGAGAGGGGTATATCTCTTTCCTTATCTTCACATGTCCCTGCATTAACCCAGATCACATGTTGAAGGCTTTCTGGGACAACTTAACGATCTTCGAATTTCCACTCTTTAATCAACTTCTATACATTTGGTTGGTGTACTTGGATATTTTACTCTCACACACCTATTCAGGTACTAAATTCCTAGAAAGCTTAGTTGATGTGACTATGCAAAAAATACAAGTGTAGTTAATTTTAGATTTAGCTAGTTTGAATTGGTTATTATTTAAGTCAAGGTAGTGGAAGTGCAATGGATGATTTAGCGCAACATAAATCAACTGAAAACTGAAGCTACATAAAATTATAGCTTATTTTCTTGATAAGTGGTTTCTATAAGGTTCACAAGAAAGATAAAATTAAAAACTCTTTTATTTTATTTTTAGCAGTCACACATTAAACACCTAACAAAAATACTAAAATTTCTAAAATTCATCTACCCTAATGCATACTAGAATGAAAAATTCAAAGATTCAAAAATTCTCAAAACAAACAAATGTTATCTTCAAAAGAAGAAGCCAATTTGAACAGCAAAAGAAACTATATATCAAGAAAACACTCCTCCCAAGAATAGAAAATCTTAGCCTTAAAACAGAAATTCACACACACTTACACGAAAGTTCAAAAAGAGATAAAAAAGGTCAAAAAACAACCTTAAGAAAAATAAACCCAAAGCAAATACATTTCTTTTTCTTTTAAATATTTGAAGACAAAAAAAGTTTAGAAAGAGAAAAGCAAGCATCATTTCAATACTAACAACGAAAAAGAGTCAAATCCACTAGTCACAATGACTACAAAGATTAAAATAACAATGTGAATAAGAATAAAATACCTTAAAATATTTGGTGAGAAAGACAAAAATAATTAAAATCGAAAGATTTAGGAGAAATGGAATTTCTCATTAATCCAAGGTACCATTACCTTTCCGAACAAACAAAGAAAAATAAAAATAATCCAACTTCAGGATATAAAAGAAACAATCAAAAGTGAGTTCACCAAACAAGTTGAAAAACAACCAACTAACAAAAGCATAAGAACAGTAGACACTTTTAAAGAAGGTGTTGATCATCGTTAACATTAGTCGGTCTTAGAGTTAACTTTGGATAGATAGGTATTGAATGATATGGAAAATGGAGAAACACTTAAAAAGTTAATTGGTGAGAAATGATGAGATAGTATTGCGCTCAAAAACATATAACATGTGTGTAGAAAGTTCAAAACACAAGGTGAAAAGGGGAACAATACCTCCGTCAAACGCGAATGCGGTGGGGATGAAAAGTGAAATAATTTAAACATTGACGCGTCTCCATGGTGCGTGAGGAATTCCCATATGGAAGTTTCCGCGGGGGTGGTAAGCGGAAGGAGGATAGACCCACACCCCCAGCGGGTGCTCTTCGGAGCATCAAGGACGGGCCCAAGGTAAGTAGCGACGTGGCGGTCAAAGCCATTAGGATTTCGGTGAGCGTGGCGGATCGGAACGTGGGCAAGAAAGCGTACATGATATATTTACCATAAACTCCCCGAATAAGAGGTTTCGAGAATCGTATGGTTCATTAACGACAAAAAGGTAAGGTATGTCTCTAGGCTAGCGATGGGGCCGTGCGGTGTTAAACCCGACACACGGTGTTCACTGTCCCCGAGCCGGCCTTCGAAATCCCTATATACGCGTGCTCCACTATCGGTGTCCTTCTGACACACTTTCCGTTTATCATGCCATCCTCCTTTTCTCGGAAACGATCGATTAGGTAAAATGTGATCTTACGCGTGGTTACTCCAATAAAAGTCGCAAGGTCTTCCAGCTACGGTATAAACTAAGTGAAGATCGGGTAGGGTCTACCCAGTCGCTATCAACACCCCAACGTCGTTTCACAGTATGTTCTTTGTTGCCTGGGTATTGATCCCCCCATTTACTCTTGCTTTCCTTTAGTCTTTAAAAGGTTTATATCGATGCGTGGAAGGAGCACACCAAAAGCGAGACAGGCTCCCCTCGGTACGAACGAGCACTCCGGGTTTGAGCCCTTCATCGACACACTGGCGGAATCAACGACCCCCAGTACCCTTTTCATGTCAGTGACATTAAACCCCGACTTTTGAAACGACATGTTGAGAATAGATACGGTACGGGTGGTTGTGTCTGGTTTATAACATCAAATTCTCCCCCGAGTCTATTATGTGGTTGATTTTGTTCTTCGCTCGGAAGATGCTTATGATGAACGGTAGTGCCCCCTCAAAGAATAATATATTTTCTCTTGCCACGGCCTCGTAAACGAGCCTCGCTTTCCACCATCGAAACATGCTCGGTTTTCGGTGAAGTGACACAACACTCCGGTTCCTGCGCCCTGTCGGGCACCAAAAACGACTTCATTTCTCATCACCATCCCAACAGTCGCTTCACTTCCGCTGCCGGCCCTTTCACGACGAACGTTCGAAGAGAGAAGTGCGGCCCATCCTTGCTAATCGCTGGTCTTGCGGGTGTAGGCGCTTTCAATCACCGAGTGTGTGTTTTGTTCTTGTGGTCAATGTCTCGAGGGTAGTGTTAGATATCACGGTTTCCTTGTGGCCAACATTCGGACCCGGTTCCGAAACTTTCGAAGCCGGTCTTCGTTTCTGTTCCATGGTCTTCTATCTTTTCTTGTCGACATATTTGAATAAGTTTGAGAGCTTAAGTTTAGATAGGGTTTGTAGCGTGAATTCTCCTTTGAGCCGATTTTGACTAAAATTGTTATGTACGTAATTACCTAAGGAAAGGGTTATTACGATTTGTAAATAATTTCATGTCCATCGCCTGTCTGTATCAATTCACCCTCACTGAGAGTTTTCACAAAAATGCAACTCTATAGCGGAAAATCCCGAATCCTTTGGGAATGATATCTGTTGACAACTACAAGATTGGTCTGGGAGCGAGGTTTCCTGCAGTTTGCACTAATGTTCTTTGTTCGACGAAGTATGTCTTGTTGAGTACATTCGGCCAGAACCCTCGAGCAATGACTCCATTTGTCCTATGATTCATCACAAGACTTCCCATCACAATCGGCCCTTTTATTTGTGAATTAAGACATACCCTTCCCATTGTCGAAGAAAATGTTGCAGGCACAGACCTAAGGCTAGGTAAGAGATGGACCTATGATCCTCGGTATCAAACGGAAGGAAGAGGAATGGTCCCAGCACGTTCCTGCATGAATCAAGGCCTTTCATGGATGGAGGGCCTAACCTTGAAACTTGGCCTTTGGTTTGTAGATGAGACGATTCACTCGCCACGGGGGGGAAAGGAGGACGTCGATAAGGCAAGGCGAGGGAAAGAAGCAGTACCTCGGAAACGGAGTTCTCACCATGGCAGAACGACTTCCGGTGGGAAGCAAAATTCATGGGTGAAGAACAAGCACAACAGAACCATTCACCTTTAGTGAGTCCAGCTGGACAGAAGCAAAGCGAGAATAAAAGTCTTTCGAAGATAGTACCCTCTTGAGCACCCGGAAGTCCTCACAAGCCATCGGAAGATCTTACCTCACCAAGGCGGTTGCAAGGGCGAGGCAAATAAACCGATCGAGGATAAATACAAGCGAGATGGAAGGATGTGTGGAGAAATATCACGGGGTCCTCCGCCACCATGAACGTGGACACGAGAACACAGTATCTGTGTTTGAGGGCCATCTTAGTCAAATACGGGTACACGATTCAAAGGTGCTCGAACATGCAATTGACATGGCCAAGGTGCCGACAACGGGTATGTATATTAACTTTGTTTGGTCGTAGGGGTATGTTGAAGGACGAGGTGATGCGGGTCACCATTACTGTGGCTCGAGACAAAGCGCCAGGCGGTGAGCGACCCTAAAAAATGAACAAGAAAACTCTCGCGCCCGGAAAATCAAGTTGTGACCTCCAGGGTTAATCAAGGGAAAGGATATAGGAGAAATAAACCCATGATAAACGTGGAAACAGTTGCAGAAGGAGAGTCTCGTCATTAAAGGTAAGGTCAACGCCTCCCAAACCTCCCACCATGTCTGAGGCAACTGAATTGTACAATGAGAGAAGGAAAATTTGAGCGCTGCTGCAACATCAAAGAGAGGGAGGAGACAAAGAAATAGGCCCCAGGCTCAGTGCCACTGCACGGAGGTAGGTTAGTGATTACAAAACCGCAGGACACGCTGGCCCAAATTGCCTATAACCACGAAAGGAGAACAAGTGCGACTGGTGAAACAGCGAATACGACGGAGGCGCAAATGGTATATTAAACGGACGTCCCGCAAGTAGCGAGAGGATCAGCGATTTGGAAAAACTCACAGCGAGGAGAAAATAAGCAGAGGATAAGTGCTGGAAAAGAGGTCGACGACGGAAAAAGAAGACGAGAGGCCGACCGGTGACCATCGGCGACCTGAAGCACGACGCCGCAGAAGGCAATATCACCCTCGGTGAAGTGGAGAGGTATAATACGGTCGGACATAATCGAGTGGTGATGGAACGGTGGGGTTTCCTAAGAACGATGGGGAAAAAATAGAGAAATACGCTGCTACCATATCTCAACGAGGAAATTACGGGAGGTAGACCTCAACTTGTCAGTCGAGATCCCTACCACTTGAGAAGCATGTTTCATTCTTGAAGGAACTGAGATACGATGAGGTGAAGCATGAATACCAAGTCAATTCATGGAAGTTTTTGAATGTCGGGAAAATCTCGGTGACAAGGGGCGACAGAATTTACCGACTTCGAGCCACCACTGACGGTGGTAGCGAACGTCAGTGGACACCGGTGCGGTATGGGATGAAGTTACTATGTTTGGTGCCATCTTGTTGAGACAAACCCACTCCCCTTGAGTGCTACGACCATTGATAGAGTATAAGACACATCTCACAAGGAAAAGGACCGGACTTCGACATTACGCCAGGATAAAACCTGAACAAAAGCCGAAACAATTGACACATTTTCATTCATCGCCGAGGATTTTCCCGCTTCTTCATCTCATAAACACACGCTCCCCAGGTGCCAAGTTTCAGCGACCTCCCAGAGGCCTATGTCGAGGTGGAACAATTCGCTGACAACGCTTAGAACCACATCGACGGATAACGTAAAGATGCCTCGGTTCTCCGGTCGGATCACCGGCTCATGCTTGATGTTCCACCACGGCTGTCTGTATTTCTCAACATTCGCACACAACAAACACTTTCCAACTCATGATTGGTGTAGTGGCCTTTTTTTACTTTTTGTAGTTAGCTATTTTAAAATTTCAAGTGGGCTTCATGTTCCACTTCGATGTTCTACTTTTTACTGTTGTTGTTTAGTATTTTGTTTTAAAAACGTAGGAGTGCGTATTTGTCCATGATGAGGGCCTTTTATTCACTCATCATAAGTTTTGTGTTACAGTAAGGACCTTTAACAGATTTTGATCATGCGAAGAAGATATTTTCCCAAAAATATCTTCTTGCAATTCTGAAAGATGTCTATATAAGAAAAGATCTAAAGAGAAGAAACGGAGTTCAAATTTTCGAAGAATTAAAGAAGTTTTGTAAAAGGATGTCTTGTATGTATGCTTTGTGAAAATTTAAATGCAAATGTGAAGAGCTCGTAGTTTCAATGAGAAAAGTTTTTGATCTTTAAGGAGGGATTCGATCTGGGGTGGCACTCGGTGTGTACTTCTTTCTTGTGTGCGTAGCTTGTTAATTTCGTTTGTTTAATAATACTTGTGATACATTCGAGATATTTGAGCGACCTCTTGTTTTTGATATAAATTTATATTTGTTGATACTTATGTCGTAAAATCGTAGGCACTTTAAATATGCTTTCGGTGTGACATACGTTTCATTTCAATTCATCGTATTTATGTTATATTGTTGCCTTACGATGCTATTTACAAATGTTGTCTTCATGTGTGGATTCTTATTTTACTAAGCCCACTACATGCGGTATATATATACAGATATCGTCTCAACAATAGTTAATATCCTATTAGTTCTACAAATACCAATAGATGCTCTATGATTACCAATTTAAACGAAGTATTTAGAATTAAGCCCTCTTCTTGATTGAGCGCTTTAAATTATACACTTTACATTTGTGTTAATTTTACATACGCTACTGCAGTATCGTTTCTCTTATTTTTAACTTACGGAAGTTTTGGTCCCATTAAGTTGAATTTCTGTTACAAAATAACGCGAGGCACTTGTTTGCTAGTCATCACACCATCATAATATGTGCTTGCTCTCTTACCATAAGATATCACAGAGCACGGTCTTTCACAACTCCAGATTGTCTCCTAGGATAAACAACATCTTTTCGTAGCGAATTGTTTGAGGAGCAGGTAAGAATATTTGAAATCACGGGGCATAAAGCCGATTCACTCTTCAATTGGGTGAGCATGGAGGTTAGAGTTGTATACATCTCACCTTGGCGACTCCACATCCGTTTTCGGATAAATCTAATTGCGATCTGGCTCCTCGGAAGCCACATGGGTCGAATACGTCTCGACCGAACTCCCCTCGTATGCGACCGAAATAATTTTACATAGAAGAAATTGGAGGGAGAGACAATTTACCCATCTTGAAATCCCAGTTACTCTCTGGGCACTCGCCTTCTTCACTCTTCCTCCAAGTAGCCCAAGTACCCAAGGTTACAGCTCCCTTCCTTGGAGGAAGCAGGGTTACTACTCGAACACGGTACGCACTCACGGCATCATCCAAGTTAAAGACGAGCCGAATCCATAGACACCACCATTTATACATTCACCCTTACGGTGAGAAATCAAGAAAGTCATGGGTGTCTGTTTGTTAATACTCGCTTTGTCTCATCATCTCAAGCTATTTTGTTCTATATTCATACGTATCCACCTCACTTCTCCTCCTCCACTTACCACATCAAGTCCTTCACCGCCCTCCCACTACTCCTCTGACAGCAAGCCGTCACGGGCTTCTACTTTGAATAAATATACACGGCGTACCCCAAATGTGAACGACACCACACAGATTATCAAAATCACCTGCGTTTCAATGGAGAGAAACGAGGAATTGAAGCTCGAAAAGAACCTTGAGGTCTTGTTCCTTTATGAGAGAATTTCAACGTAGAACATCTTATTAGTCCTAAGACTATTGTCAGGTCCTCGCTTGTTGAAGCTTGAGAAAGTGATTCAGGTCATTTGGAAAATATTCATAAACACATGGAAGTAATGGAAGACACTTTTCTCAAGAAATGAGGAAGAAAAGACCACGGGCATTGTTTGTTGAGTTTAACACACTCGAAAAGACAAAATGAGAAAATTGTGATTTTATTAAGAGATTTAACAAGTTGTACAGACGCTACACGAAATGGCTTAGCACGACATTTAACGAGGTTGTGTTGTGGCGACGTTTGACTACGGTCGCTTATACGAGAAAAGAAAGCTAGCCACTACTGGATGATGCCCAGGACGGATGCCTTTGGGCTTCGAAGCAAACTTAGCACTCCGATGCATCGTCGAGGAAAATACGAGCAAGATACGAAGAAGAAGGGGAAAAAGGAGTATCCACCTCGAAGCCGAGGATAGAGATTCGGCTAATGGCAGGGGATTGAGAAATGAACAAGATGATCGAGAATACGTGACAAGTTGGTGAAGCTTGAAATGGAGCAAGGGTTCATCCTCCGAAAATTTTCCAAAACGCTCCTAATAGAGGCTTTAACCCTCCAATACGACCACCCTTGCGGTCTGTGAGGACAAAAAGAGCCGACAAGATGCGAACCCCACTACACCCTATGCTTGGAAGGGCAAGTGAGGGTTCTACTAAGAACACTACTTACGAGCAAGAGGAGGCATGCCTTGCTTTCTCAAATAGTGATGAAGTTCGGTGCTCACAGGTACTGAAAGTGGCGGAAAATCGGGGTGCAACACATGCCAAGAAGTGGCTTCGGCAGAAGATGTTGAAGATCACGAGATTGATGACTACGCAAACGGAGGTTCGTCGATTTCATGCAAGCTCGAGTTCAATATAAAGTATGACCTCGGGTCCTCAGAGAAACTCACACTGGGGATCGGAGGAGCACACACGGTACGCGCCGGAAGAATAGCCTCTCTAAGACCTCGAACGAAAGACGAAGCCCCTTAACCAATCTTTGCAATCTGTTTGATCAAATTCCTTCATATTCGCAGTGGCTACACCCCCGGTGTCAAACAGGTCTTAAAAGAAGTCAAGGCACCCTCGAACAAATATTCCGGAGATAAGGCAAAATAAGTGTCGGTGAATCGTCCTCCTCGCTTTCGGTCTACGAGCGCTTGAAAGTGAAAATCCGGCCCCACTCCCCGGCCGGGTGTTAAAGCAACACATATCGGTCCCCGAGTCACATCCTTTATAGCTTCCTCCCGAGTAATGACTTGTCCGAACTGACTGAACCTTGAAGAAATACTGTGGTTGTTTTGGCCCTGTCGAAAGAATTGGATGTTTCCCTCCTTTTTATGTGTCTTTAGTAATACATGACTTTCTTTGCTACACTATGTTGCATGTTAGATTACGAGAACCTCCCATATTTTACCACTCTTAGTCATGAACAGCTGGGACTTCTCACAAATTCACTAATCCATACAAGAACCTGCTCATTTGACTCAAAAAGGTTAAGTAAGGCATGATAAAAGATTTGGTGGTTAACGCACTCGAATCGGTGAGTGTGGTGATAGATGGTAGTGGTGACATTCACAACAACACAGCATGCTACGTCGAGATCTTGGGGTACAAAATTGGTGGATCAATCAATTTGGATCTGACCTATGCACACTATCACAATATTTGGTGAGTCGAGGAAGGAGGCATCAAGGAAACGGTTGTCGAAGACGAGTTGCAAAGCGGATGATTAGGTTAATTCTCCGGTTTATAGCGGGGAGGGATTTCTCATGTTTAATGCGGAGAAGATGGAGTACGCACATGAGCCATCATTTTCCGGTCAAAACGAACGGTCCGCAAAAACCACAGATCGAGAGATTTGGACACTTCATTTGATGGGGCTAACTCCGAGAGAAGGCAATGGTGCGGGGAGTGTTGTTGATTTCCCCTGCGAACCGTGGGTCCTTTGTCTTTCAGGCTGGGTATAGGCCACAAATAATGTGGCCGAAAAGTGTAAACACTTCTATTGGGGCTACGAGCCGACCGGGAGTTGGTTGTAAAAGTCTAAAGGTTTTGGGGATCCCAGATTGATAGTCGGTAGGGTGAGAAATCGGTGCCAAGCCAAACATCTGGGCCCCGAGGGCTTATAGGAATGAAGTTTGGGATGCGGTGAAATTTCTTCTTGACATTTAATATCAATTCATGCCACAGAAACAAGCAGAATAGAGACTCATGAGTGGCCAAGCTGATGCTCGCCCACCTCGGAAGTCCTCTTTTGAGATATGAAATAGAGGTGTGATGTCGGCCATCAATCCAGGACAATATCAAAAACCTTTGGCAAGTGTTTTAAGATGAAGAGCGGTGAAAGTTGCAGGAAACGATTGGAGAATTTTCAACATGAAGTTGATAGTAGTGAAAGGAAGAGCAGGGATGCTCACGGAGATAAGTAGGAAGAGAAGGTAGCGTACAAATTCACACAGGTTGAAGAACGTCATTCCGGAGGCTGGTGCCCTTAGAAAGGCTTTTATGCAGAATGATGTTCCACTATAGCCGAAAAAAATGGTGGAGGAGAAATCGGTGGAAGATGCGAATCTTGTGTGAGGGTACGACGAAGATAATGTAAGTAACTTTACCGGGCTATTTTATTCATGCATAAAGATGTGTTTTCGGTCTTGCTGAGAACTTAAAAAACCTTTGATGTCGACATTATGCGACATAAAATTCCCATGAGGGATGCCAAGCCTCTGGCAAACTTAGAAAGATAAACACTTTATTTGCTACCCTCTGTTGAAAGGAGATTAAAGAAACTACGAGAGCAAAGTCATTGTACCATTAAGATAATGCAGGTGGTGTAAATCTAGTCACAATACGGAAAGAATGTAGAAATAAGGTTATGTGTTGTTTTAGGAATTTATGAAGGCGTCTTTAAGAGATATTTATCCATTTGTGAAGATGGACCATCTTATGATAAACCAGGAGCATCTAGAATGTACGATGATGGATGGATTTTTGCGGGTACAATCGGTGGTGGCAATGCCAGTCAAAAAGGCCCCACCTTTACTGCTCCATGGGGGACGTTTATGTATGCCAAAATGCCTTTTGGGTTGATCACTTGTAGGGGCCACTTTCCGGAAGGGGCCATGGATATTGCTTTTATCGGGAGCAAAGATAAGTTGAAAGTGGTGGCCTCCTGGATGACATTCTTTGTGTTTTTCAAAAGATGATGTTGAGAGCACATTGAACACTTACACGAACTTTTGGAAAGTGCATAAAGTATGGCCTCTCCCTTAATCACAAAAGTATTTGTTTGCACAGGGCAGCTCTTGGGACATATTGTTGCCGAGGAAATGTCAAAATAAATCTGGAAATTGTCGGCAAAATTGTCGGCAAAATTGCCGGCAAAATTGCCGGCAAAATTGCCGGCAAAATTGCCGGCAAAATTGCCGGCAATTGCCGGCAATTGCCGGCAAAATTGCCGGCAAAATTGCCGGCAAAATTGCCGGCAAAATTGCCGGCAATTTGCCCTTTGCCACGTTAAATTTGGCCCGGTATTGCCGATTTCCCATTTTATCCTTTAGCTTTTCGCATTTTCGTGCGCCACTACAAGCCCATGAAAGCTGCTTTTGCTTTCGCAAAATGGTAAATACCGCCTGCTTCTCTCCACAAACCATCTCTACAATGGCCATTGCTAGCATTCACCACTTCAGAAAACGGTAAAGTACCCATATCCCCCTACTCTCTTGGCTAAACTTGGTACCAACTGGTGAGCAAACGCAATAGTCCCCGAGCTACTGGTACAAGAGATAAGTTCTGTGCAAAAAACATCGCCATACCCAGCACGAAGCCAACTTTGCCACCGCAAAGCTGCTTCTAAAGTACTTCCAAAAGTGAAGCATTGCAAGAAGAATTCCAATGGCAGGTAAATAACAGCACGGTGCCGATGGCTTATCACAAGAAGGCAGCGGTACCAAACTGGCCAGCAGAAGAATCCCTGTCACAAAATACTTTCAATACCCACAAAGTTCTGTCTTCAAATCAATCCCCAAAGGATTGCTCCTTTGGATGCTACCTTTAGACAAGGCAGTGGGAATGCAAGCACACCAGGGCTGCCGAAGGCACAAACATGGTAGGAAAAGGTAGTTGCCTCAGAAGTGCATCTCCTCATAGAAGGTCTTCCCATATGTCAGAACTCCAATTCTCATGCCGCCCTAAAACCATCCTTCTGAAAATTGGACGATGCCGATGCCACCGTGGGAAGGTGGAAAAAATAACAAGGAGGCTTCATTTAGTAAGATGGGACAAATTAGACAAGCCTTTATTGGAAGGAGGCCTCCAAATTCGAGACTTTAGCGAAACCAAAACTAATAACGAGCTCCAAAACACTGGAATCGTCGCAGGAAAACACGCTGAACAAGCGAGTTCTATGGAAAAAAAAAATACTTTCCAAAGAACGTGCAAGATGTTTGAATCGACCTCCAAGAACCTAAAAAGGATCGCCGGTCTTTCGACTACGGCTCCCGCCCGACAGGCTTTTTAAATCTAAGCTTTCTTGGATATGATGAAAAATAATGAAATGAGACAGCTGGAGTCCTTGGGATCGTGGACAAAAAGGCGGTAGGAAAATATCGGTGACTTCGGAAGCAATGCTAACGCATGGGACATTTCAGTGACTGAACGGTCAGGCAGAGAAAATTCCAGGAAAAGGCGGAATGCGGAGAGTACCCTGGTACCTATGAAGAACCCAACTTTTATCAGTGGAGAAACCTACGTGGAAAGACCATAAGAAACAACAAAGAAAAAAGCGAGACAGAATTCTAGTATGAGCATATTTGTTGTGAAGATACAAAAATCATCAAGACAGTAATCGTATATAAGATCCATCTCAATGGAAATTTGTTTGGTCCTCTGCTTCTGCTTTAGTGCTTATTTTGTTGGACTCTTGCTTACAAGTGATCCTGCTCTATAGTGACAACAGAAGTGACAAAGGACCCATACGGTGTCCTCTGTGTTTCGAAGAGAATGGTCATCTTGCTTCTAAATTCAATCATTAATATTGAAGTCTAGAGGAAATCTAGCAAGATATGGCCAGAAGACAGTTAAGTATGCACGAAAATATTCTAAAATTTATAAAACCTTAAAACATGAATTAAGTTATGCCTCATGAAAAATATCTTCTCCATTTGGATGGATGGTTTAAATTCATTTAACATAAATTGTGGCTTGGGGGAGAAATGACAAGATCTTCAAGGATGAGAGATGCAATTCGAGCAAGAATAGCAGCATAAAAATTCTGAGCTCTACTAGGGAGGAAGCCTTAGAAGCTGAAGCACACTAAAAAATGCAAGGACTCTAGGCGATGAAGATGAACAGCTTCGTGTTTGAATTGAGCAACTAGGTTGAATGCTTACAAAACTGTTTTAAATTGAAGCACTGAACAGAAAAGCAAGAATTCTAATTAAACAAATTAAACATGAAGATCAACATCTTTTATTTGATGGGGCCTCAAAAGCTTGGGGGCGTGGTGGTGGAGAGTGCTACGAGCCACCAGGCTTTTGTTATTTCAGGCCTAACTGGGTGGAGTCCAGAATACACCAGCTTCGTGAGTACAGAGCTCTTGTGGCAGGGTCTGGTGTCAAAACGAACAATATCTGTCTGGTCTTTGGGGATAAAGTTGTTTAAGCAATGAATTCCAGGCATAATCTCTCAGGTTTTTCTGCTACTACATTTCTGAAAGTGAATGCGTGCTCTCAAATTTAAAAAAACTGATTTAACATATTAAGAAAATTAATTAATGTTTGATCTGAGAAATAACCACAACACACTCTAAGTGAGAGTTGCAATAGGTGAGACAGAACTAAACGGTCCCTTGAAAGCATTCTAATATTGGTGGTGAACACCAGTCAACGATCGACTCATGTCTCTGTATTCATATAAAAATAAGATCAAATCTGCAGCAGGATCTGGTATTGGTCCATTATGGGTGAGGGTAAAAATGGATCTTTGAGTCTTAGGAAATGAAGAATCCGACTTGCACCAATCATATTTCGGATCCTCAAAATTCTCGTGACAAAGCATCGGCTAGAGACCCCTATTTATACGGTAGCCCATCACCAGAAAACCGAGTTCTTCCAAGCCCACAGTGTAGTGTGTGCATTCTCAAGAGATTGAACATGTCTCAGTGCCTCCATAACCTCTAACTCGCACAGTCCCTCTCCTTGGAGATCAAATTAATCTCAAAGAAGAAGTTGGACAAGCTTCAAAATCAAGTCTATGAGCAAGCCGGGTCTCTTATAGGTATTACAAAACTCCGGAGAAAAAGAGTTCAGAGACCTTCCTCAAAGCAAAACTCACTTAAACTGGGGAAAATTTCTGTTCAAGAAATGGCAGCAGTTTCTTTCATTCAGCATACTGATTCAAAATATTTGTAAACACTCATCTTAAATTTTGGAACATCTACATGGCACAGAAAACAAAATTAGAATATTCAGAGCCACAAATAAAGAGAATAAATAAGAGCCAATTATCACCTCTCAACTCATCATTTTAGTTCTAGCTTCTTCTTGTATCCTTTACTAATTTTAATTTCTCAAAATATTATTCTAGTGATAAACAAAATGCTCTCTAGAACCCGATCTCCTCTATGTATGTAGATTACAGCAAATAATTGTCAGAATGGTGAAGCTCTCATGTAACAAAAACATAAACGACTTCTTTGAACTATAATAAAACTATGTTCTGTTATTTAAAAAATCAAAGAAATGATTTGACTAGAATAATTGTAGCTATGTTCATTATTTGTGATACATTCAATAAAGAACTACGGAACAAATAATGGAGAAAGTGCATGTAACAATACTTGTAATAACGTTTATAATCCTGTAATGTAATAAAATATGACATAATGTAAAAGAAAACAACACAAATGATAAAATTTTCATATATGTGAAGTCCTATCATGTAAACTTACGATGGTTGATGTTATCACCTGCATTTAAAGCAATTTTTAAAAGTGCAATAGTGCAACATCAGGTGAGCAGGATTTTAATTATAAAAATGAATATGTTTAAAATGGACTATTAAACATATAAACTTACAATAATTTTGTTCTTTAAATGTTTTGAGAAATTTACAGACTATATCTAAATACTTGGGAAGAGTTTAATATAAATAACAGTATTCTAATAATATATTATTACAAAAATATGAAGAGTTTAAAACAACTTAAATAAAACAGGACTAACTTAGAAAACTACAATCAAGGAAAATAAAAATAACAAATTTTGATAATTTGTAGTTTCTTACTTCTTCTAGGTTCATTCAGAAGTTGAAAATATCATCACGCTGGCTTGGTGGTTGGCTGTGAAATCTGATAAAACTTGTCCCTTGAATACGCATTTGAAGTGCTGAGTGAAATGTTTGTTGAATTTGTTAAGGATCGGAGAGTCTCCTTTTAATCATAAGGTTGGTCAGAAAATTTAATAATTTTCTTGATCAAACTTATTCTGTCTTAATTACTTGAATACTGTGTGTCTATTTCTGCTTCCTGCTTCTATCTGTTTTGCTTGACACTTAGATATATGTTCTCTTGCAAAATTTGTCTTCTAAATTGTTCTGTCAGTTCAATAATTTCATTTGATAACTTGAATGTTTGGTTGCTACTTTCTCTTTTGAATTGGACCTTGTTTTCAATCTCTGGTAGTCTATGTAAAACTATCTAGGGGTAGATACTTCCCTTTCACCCAGGTACATTACTTGCCATGAATACCATTTATTGATCTTCTTTTCATGTCTTTCACATTCAACCTTACGGATAGCTATCTTTTTGGATCGGTATTTTGTTCGAGAATCTGACAGGGTATTCATGACTTGTTGACAAATACTTCTTGTTCTTTGTTAATAGCATTTAATCAATACCAACTTCTTTAATAAAGCCCACTCAATTGTAGTTGTCTATGTTAAGTCATTGTTGTTTCTATTTGTGTTTGTTTCTCATTTATCTCTATTTGATGCTATACTTTGAGGCTTTTAGAAATCCTTTTGGGGTGACCTTGCTAACTTTGATTTTTTCTCCATTGGATTTAGTTTTTCTTCATTTAACAATCTCTCTAGTTCTAGTAATGCAGCTTCCTTTGCTTCTGTGTACTCTATTTTTAATGCTTTTATCAGCAGTAGCAGTAGCATATGCTCCCCTGCGTATTTAATAATTTAGTTGAATGTTTTTGTGAGGTCATCTGAAATCTTTCCATAATACATCAAGTTTGAATCATCCATGATATTTGAAAATGTTTCATCAATTCTTCTCTTCTTTTGTTCCTCTTCTTCCCAGCATATGGCCAAGGCTTTGAAAATTTCCGATGAAAATTTCTTCAACTTGCTGAGAACTATCTTTTCACAAGGCAGTAGATATGATCTCTAGGTCTTGGGTTGTGGAACTTGTTGTAGTGGATTAACAGTTTCCCACTATATTTTAGAATGTCAATTGTGCGAAAGCTATATGTTGATAATTGTTGGTTGAACTTAGGAGTTTTTGTCGGAAAAATCAACCCATTCACTACTAAAATTCTTTGTTTGTAGTTTTCAGGACTAATCTGGTATGTCATGAACGTGTTGAACTTCTTGAGTAGTTGAATGTATTTCCATTACTTTCTTTACGCTCCTGCTCTCTGTCTAGGTATTTCAGACAATTATCTTTTTACGGGATATCCTTTATGTTCAGTGGTTAATTGTGAGATTGATGATGTGATTGACCTGATTCATCCTCGAGACATGTATTTAGCTTCATTGTCAGCGTGACGGACATGGGTAAGTATCTTGACATATAATAGTTATGATGAGGTAACTCTCTACAATATCTTATATTTTATACTTAAACTTCCATACATAAACTCAGGCTAATGGATACAACTTACAATTCTCTCTGAAAAATTTTCTATGCCTTGAAAGAGATCACTGATCCATCACTTCCTTTAAAGGTTTACAACTGGAAGCTTTGTAGTGTAATTTTTAATTGTCATTTGAATCTCTCAACCTCTTTGAATTATTGTTTCCAATAATTTATCTTGGAAACCTCCTTTGAAGTGATATGGCTGGAAGGTATCATGTAACTGAAAAAATTTTGCTGTCTGCAGAAGTGAGCCAAATAGCCCTTCTTGGCATCTTTCATGGTGTTTAATTGCTTTGTAAGTTGGTAAACTATCTCGTGCAGAAAACTTTATAGACTTATTGTGTAAAGAAACGTGGAAAGCATGCTTCCCAAAATATAAACATATGTAAATTCTCCTCTGTGTTCTTCTAGCCACAAAAAGCAATAGCTTCCATTGGCCTCTTGGCTTTCTCAAGGCCCTTTTTATTGGTATATGTTTGGTATGGTAATATGACTCCATAATTTTTTTATAAGTAAATTAGGATGCAGATGCAATTCTATCATAAGTATGGTTATTAGTAGGGTCTTTGGTAAGTGTTCTTATCCATGGTAAAACTAGAATTAAAATAGATGGTTTCTATGACATAAGAAGACACAAGGAGATACATATACAGATAAACACTCCTATTATTCCTATAATAGGTAATATGTTGGCCCTATAATTATGGAATAGGATGTTTTAATTCAATTGTTGAATTGTGATTATGTCGATAATGGAACCATTCTATTAGTCTGGTGGTATCGAGTTTGGCAACTAATCACAACATAAGATACAACAATAGAAAAATTTGGGTAATTAAATTTTGTCTGGGGCTTACTATCCACTTCAACACTGTGATGTTACTTCATTCTTTGATGACTTTCATGTGATTTGTATGCTTTTCTCTAAAGCTTTGTAGAAAAATCTTTGTCATACTTTCTTCTTGAGGAGGGTAATTAGCCATTTCTTTTAGTCTTACACTTTGAAGGAGCCTAAGTCCTCCCTTTGAATCTTTGAATTTCTACACTGTGTCTATTAACCATTAATTAGTGCCTTGTTATATGTCATCGTAAGGAAAATTTTTGATACTTTTCTACATATGGATAATTGACTTGCCAAGCATCCAATACTTGAATGGCGTGTAAAGTAGATGTATTTTGTATTTGTAGAGATTTTGGTTAATGTACTCTTCGTTTTTCATCTTCAAACAATTTATACATTGTTTCCATAGAAAGTTTCGCATTCCTTGTTGCGGAGTGGTGTCTGAGAATAGGGGGCATGGGTCTTAGGTAGGGAGAAGTGTGAGAAATCTCTTCTTGCTCTTTCTCATTCAATCTTCCTTGCGTTTAGTTAAATGGTTTTCTGATTTTAGTAAATAGGGAGAGCATTAAAAATATAGAAATAAGAGAGTCAAATCCATTGTTTATATAAATATGTTGAATAGATATGAATCCTTTCAAATATATAACAATAATCATCGATAATAATTTCAAAATCGGATCTTACACCTTCTACACGAAAATATGTATCAATCAGCAAAAAGTGGCGATTAATTAGACATGATACAACATAAACATTTAGCATGAGAAATTGGTCGTAATTACGCATGTCTCCATATAACTTTTACACTTGTAATGTTTGCCCATAAATGTTACGAAATGCGATGTCGCAAATCTTTGTAGCTTTTTATGCGATAATAGTTTTTAAATAAGCTATGCAAAATGTAAATGTGCATTCAAAAATCCATGCTCTGGCACCCAAGGACTTTAAAGATTTATCTTGATGCTTTGTTAGCTCGTTAGGTCCTTTAATTGCATATATATAATTACTATGAGTTGATGGATGATTAATGAGTAAAATATGACAAAAAGTTATAATGATAAAATAATTTATTCAAACTTTTAGAAGATATCTTCCCAAAAGATTAGTGATTTTAAATTCTTTAATAAAATTTGTGATCACACAATTCACAAACTATACATTCCTGATAAATAAAAAATAAGTGGCTTTAAATATTTCTATAATCCCTGATTTTTTTTATTAAAAAAAATTATATATTCTAAAGATTAATTTATTAAATAAATGAGGAAATTTTATAACACAACAATTGATTATAATTAGGAGGATACAATATTATATGATAACTTTAAATTAAAACTTTTTGAAAATAAAACAAATTCTGAAGATAAATTCAACAAATAATATCTTACTAAGCAATTCATTCTCTGGTTTGCTATTCATAAAATTCCTCTTTAAATATATAAAAATGAAAATCTACAACAGTCCTTTACTCAGTTTAAAAATATAAAAGCAGTGTACTGGATTAGCTTTATAAAAATTACTCTTTATCACATGTGAGCTTTGTTCCAATTTTCTAAGCTTTTGGCAGGTTTTACCTTTGCCCAACAATGATTATTGTCCATCAATATTCTTAAATTTTAAATAAATAATTTTTAAACTTTATTTTAATATATTTTATTGCTAAAAACCATTGTCTTGAAAGCATTATTAGTGATGACAATGCCATTTGCTGAATTGTAATTAAATTGATCTGATTGGCTCTTGATGGACCTTGTCCTCTTCTGTATAATCTCAAGTCATTACCCTATTTTGGTGGGCGGTAATGATAATGGTTAGCTATTTTCATATGAACATAGTATTAAACTCTTGATGAAAATTATTATCTTTTAAGTTTTCTAATTATGATCTTTTTTTTTTTAATTTCTTTCTAAAAAATTTATAAGTTTCACAGATAAGGGTGATGAATAATTGGTCATTTGAGGGATGCAGGTGATAATGTCAGTTTTGGGTGCTTTTCTATAAAAATGTTACTATGTTAAAATTCTTTAATGAAACAGTTAACAAAATAGTTGTCTCATATATGAGGATGAAATTCATGGAATAAATAATTTAGGGAAATTGAAATTACATCTTTAATTAAAAATAAAATGTTTGTCAACTTTGAATCATTTTAGATAATTCTTAACACCTTTATTTCTGTGTGATAAATCAAAGGATCATTTTGAATTTTATTTTGAAAAAGCAAAAAAAATTTAACATAACTTAACTTTTATTTTTTTCAAGGAAAGGAAAAGTACATAATATAAAGGTATAAAGGTTTATCTCCTAGAAAAATTAATATTTTTTAAAATCTTTGTAAAGGAAAAAATCTTTTAAATGAGGTCTTCTGTTAAAAATGTTGAGTGGGCCTATTTCTTGGGTTACTTGCAAAATAGGACCTAGCCGGAGTTTTAAAACATGTATTTACCTTTTCTTCCTTCTTGCTTTGTCATTTTCATAATGCCATATGTTGATTAAAGATTTTTTGGAGTACTTAGAAGTTGAATCAGGCAGGAGTTTATATATATTCAGTGATGAAAATGAGTTTATTGCTTTTCTCTTTATTCTTCTAAATTAAGAATAAAGCTTGTTGTCTACAGTTATAAAGAAAATCTGAAGTTACTGAAAAATTGCCATGAAAGAGAGAATAACTACATTGGTGAGTAAACTGCTACATGAACAGATTAAATATGGAGAAGTTCCAGCAGAATCTTTTTGATTCATCCCAAATCTTGTGAAAAAAATTTAATGACTAATGCCAATTATTTTGATTTTGATCACTGTTTTTTATTATTCTAATCAGGATTTTGTTTATTGATTCATCAAAACCATTTCCTTGTATTGAATGTAGTTTGAAAGATACTTAAGTTTAAAAACCTTTTAATTTCCATTCCATCATGCTTGGGTTCACGAAGTAATATACATTACTAAAACATCCAAAACAGTTTGTCAACTCACTTCAATTGTGATATCTTGATGAAATCAATGATATTCTCGGAAGTTGGAATGTTTAATGGTTGCTTCCACCCATTTGGTAAGTAATATGTAAATTTATGAGAATATATCTGTTATTTGGAAGGTTAAAAGACAATCTCCTATGATGTATATAATACATTTATCAAATAATTTGTTAAATATTAGTAAAGTTATAAATAGAATATATTGTACATATTTGAGATGTACTTTGACTTTTCATTTCTTAGTATTCATGAGCATCCTTGAAAAGTATGGAACAATATGCTTTATGCGAGGATTTTGTAATATGTCTGTATTCCTCTGAAATGTCCTCTAGCTAGTCCATGTGATTTCTGTTTTCTACTTGATTTTTCTAAGCATCTTCAAAAGTAGTCCAATTTTTTTCCAATAGCATCATTGATTAATTCATCTTTATTTGGCACAATGTTGAAAACTTTTTTTGTAATAGGTTGATTTGGAGCATAATAAAACATTTTAAATGAAAAATGTATGTCTAGCATATTATGATTGTGCATAAATTGAGGCTTACCTCTAAATATTTTTGCATTATTTTGAAATCTTCATAGAAGTGATAGATGTAGAAAGGTCTCCCGTAAAACATTATTGAAAAAAACCTTAAAACTCAACTTCAATTTTATGATTATAATTTCTACTCATATTATTATGAAAATTTGGTTTAGCTCTCTCTCTCCTAATTCTCTTTACATCAAGAGTTGTCTCACTGTAAATAATGGAACTGTAATTTTGGTGTGAGTGACTAGGATAAAATGTCTAGGTATTTAGAGCATAAGAATGAAAATGGTGCTTTAAGCAGATACTATAATTTAGTTCACCTTCTAACAATTTGGGAACAAAAAAGTGATATCATTTCAATTTGTTGTTCATTCATCTGTGTTAAAACAATAGGCATATGATGTATTAGGTAGAAAGTGTATAATGTAAAAGGATTAAGAAAATTGGGGAGTGGTGGGGAATGGGCATTAGGCTCATTAGATTATTAATCAAATCAAAGTATTTCTCTTTCAGTATATCTTGTTTAAAGACAAAAAATTCTTAATCAACCATTCTATAAAAGGTAAAACAATTTGTGAAAAGTGAGGTGTCAATATTCCTAATTAGCCCAAGCTATTAGGAATATTTGTTCAATTTTGTTTTCATTTTCTTGTTACAAAATAAATTCATAAAGAGGAATGGAATTAAACAACAGCGACAAAAATAAATCATTATGTGAACAGAAACTAAATCTGGTGCCTTAACAATTCCCTCATGTGTGGGGATTGTGACAATTGTTGGGTCAACGGGACCAAATCCTACAACATATAAAATGCAGCGCACCTAGATGAACAACGTGAATAGTTGAAGTTTCAAATGTGAAAAGAACTAAACAGCACGATACAGTTTAGGTTTGCAAAGAACTTTGTCATAAATGAAAGAGAGTAGCATGAGAGGGATTGTTAGACATACATATTATGTTAGAAAATTTATACATTTGAACACTTCTCATTCTGCGCGTTTAAAATGAGGAATAATAATTGTTTAACACTTGGGTGTTCACAATTAAGAATCACTGCTGTGAGAAACCTCTTGGAGAAGGTCTTGCTTTTTCTTGGCCAATCTTCTTCTTCCCCCGCTACAACTCAAATCTTGTTCGGGGGTTTGGTTTTCTGTGAGCGAGCGATGGTGGAGAAAAGGTCTATAATGGAATCCTGAACCATTCAGATACACTCTTTCGATGCAGGAAAGCCTTCGCCATTGGCAAGTGCTGTTAGCTAATTGGAGCTCGGAGATCACTTTTGAGCATCGAGCCAAAGTATACATCTAAAGCCTACGATGCATTTTATGTCCTGGGCTAACGTTATTTTCAAGTGAGGGGATGCCGGGGGTGGCAGCATTATTTGGAGGAAGAATCTGGTGTAAAGGCCTTCCTTGTGCTTTGTGGTGAATCCATGGATTAGCCCACCTAATCCCGCCAGCATGTTTCGAGATCAGTCTATTCATTGATGTGCCTACGATTTAGGTCAGTACACGGATACGCTACGATGATCTCGGATCTGCCTCTTATTAACTTTCATGTTTTCAAAAACCCCAAGAGTATGTAAATAGAGACAATCTGGTGTACGGATCTGATATGTACATGACATTTGTATATGAATCTGTCCTAAAACAAGTTGTAACCTCTGTTCATGTTTACCTTAGTAACGTTGTCATGGCTTTCTGGGTGGTCTATTGTTGCAACACCTCTTTTAGAAGTTTTCTTTATGAAAATTCTCTGTCTTCTCTTGGTTTCTAGAATGGGCTCATTGTAAATCTGATTTATCATGCTAAGATATTTTTGGTATGTATTAACTCCTTTTCTCTTCTTCATTGCGTTATTTTTTGGGCGGTGTTCTTTTGTATTGTTGCGGTCCCTCTTTCATTCAGTACAAACCTGGGGTGGAGATTTATTGCTCCCACCTAAGTTTAATTCATTTGTAATCATCATGGATTTAGGTTTAGATATCGGATCTAAGGTTCAAGGTTAAATTTCAAGGTTATGGCGCCATTCACTAAAAATTACTAGGAACATGCTGTACTGAAAGTCCCGATTTTGGGATATGGTGGTATCGGAAACATCAATCTTGGCACGACTGTACTTTTCCATTTTAGGAGCCCAGCTGCCATGTGCTGCTTGGGGTAATAGGTGAAGAAATTGTGATTTGCAAAGACTTGGTAAATGTCAAAATACTATGGGTGGAGAAAGTTCTAAAAACAACATAAAAGCTGTCTGCATGAACTAAAGGAAGAAATCCAGGGGATGAAGAGAGAGACATAGAATCATGGAAGTTTTTCATCAAGGAAATACAATCCTTTACCATGTGTGTGAGCATTCATCCACCTAACAAATCTGTAACGTTGGAACAAACCTGCTGCCTTTCTTGTCAAGAGAGGAAGGTAGGAGGCACGGAAGGCTCACGGTGATTGTCTCGGGCAGAATCTCAGTAGGAGGTCAGAAAATCCATAGTTCCCAGGAGTTGTCAACTCAAAATAGAAAAATCCGGCCATTTCGGTGAGAGAAGGGAAGGGTCTGAGCCTTTCCAGAGTGGGTGCCTCTCTACTGCAGTGGATAGCACAAGGCTACGACCCAAATCTTGGGTAAAAGGAGCTTCGACACATAATTTCAACTGCATCAGGTGTCCCAGAAGAAGAAGCCTTGAGAGTAACATTTCATGTTGAGGAAACATATGGTGGCTTCTGGGTTCTCTTCTGTGAAAAGACATCTGTGCAGAATTTACTAGGGCTAGTGACAAGAATTGATCAGAGACATTGAGACTTCTTGGAAGACGAGAACAAGCCCAAAAATACGAATCTCTCATAGGTGGAAGATTCCGTAAGGCCAACTTTCAGTCTAAAGCTTGTTTTGAGGGTTAGAAAGTTGTTTTTAATTTACAGGAGGCAAGGCTGGCCCCAGATGCTGCTCAAGGCAAAGACATGAGGATTCCTTCTTCTTCAAGGATAAAGAAAAATTATCTCTTGATGATGAAGCATTCTCATAATGAGAGGAGGAAATGATCCTCGACCATGTGCTGGCAGGAGAATCTATTTTCATTTGAGAGATGGAGATGAAGCAATGGCTTCCAGCTGAAGGTTTTCTTTCACCTTTGCAAAGAAATTCCTAGGATCTTCCATATGGAGACATGATAACATGTGTCTATTCAAGAATACAACGAGGCAGAACAAAGGAGGATCACCAGCGATCCGATGTGCGGGTGGAAAATGCTCCGAAAATCGGAGGCACTCTTACACCACTAAAGAAGGGTCTCCAGAGGTTTCTGGGCAACACACAACAATAGGAGAGATGGCTTGTGGGTGGGCAGATGTGATATTGCCTACATCACCATTGTTCACATGGAATGAGCCATGAAACATCATTATCTTGTAGCACTTTCTGCACCAGGATGCCCCAGTCTAAATACGATGAAGGATGTTTCTTCGTGATGCTCCTTTCATATGTCCAGGAAGGAGGAGCACTAGAAGACCATGCCTAGGTGTTGAGGTATGGGGGAAGAGACAAAGAGAGAGAAAACATTTTCCTTTGACATCACTGTCTATTCTCACCTCTCAAATTGTGTTCGAAAATCCTCTATGAGAAAAAACATTTTGTCACTGAACATGGAAAGCAAGGGCAGATACGAGAGAGAACAAACTTGTGAAAGGACTTTATTAATAGAAAGATAGTGAGTCTCCACATGCATGATTTTGTAAAAGCAGAAACTCTTGGATAGATAGAAAGCCTCCCATGGAGACTAACTTCAGGCTTCCATCTTCTTTTAAGCATGGCCATGAGCGAGGAGGCAGCAGGAAGAGTTGACCTTCACGCCCTTGCCCCAGCATGAGAATGTCAAGAGAAAAACAAAGCATAATGAACACTTGAATGACACACTATTATGATTTTTTCATTGTTGGGCACATTAGATACCTCATGGAAATCGACTCTGGTGAGATATTGTGGATACCATACTTGCATGATTCTTGATAGTGGTTGCATGAAGGGGAGCTGTTAATCCATAGTGAATATACATAATGTCAGCAAGATCTTCTTATCTGAAGCTTTGACTCAAGGAGAAAGTTACTACGAGCTTGTGAAGAGTTCAATTTCAACCCACTATTTACATGAAGCTCAACAATATCATTTTGAAGAGCTATTGTTAGAGGCTTTGAAAGAGAGACTATGTCGGCATTATCCAAAGATGCATGGACCTTGTGGAGTTGGAGCAACAACATGACTATAAGGAAGAGTTAAATCAGCCCATGACTCCAGGGAGGAGTAATACATATTTTGTAAATATCATGGCTGTTTTAGAACCACTAAGTACAGATTGTCCCTCCCTTGATGTGCAAAGAGAATTTATTTTCATGATGGGTATGCAAGGCTTTTAAATATATCTCATTTTCTGTTAGTGAGGGTGACTTGTTGAAGGCGGTGGTGGGGAAAACCACCCCTGCATCTTACGGACTGATGTGACAGGGGGTAACTGCATGCTTTGGTTCCACATGTGGAACTGTAATCACCTCCATGTGCACACATTGTATTTGTTGATCCTATAATGATGAAATCATTTCTTTCTTGTTTTCATGGGGATGAATGGAAGGAAAAGCATGCATGTGCCTATGGGGCAAACTACCTCCCCTAGCACCATGTCTTCCTGTTGAGAGGCAGTGGGCAAGCCATAGCGGTTTTCATGTGATTCATTATTTCTTGTAGGAGGAGGTTGTTTGTCTCATGGAACCTTTGTGGGTTTGAAGTCATGGATAGATGGTTTAGTCATCACTTGACATGGAAAGCTTTATCTGTGTTTGGGCTTTTCAATGGAGAGAATGAGTTGTAGCACTCACTGTATCGATTTCTTGAGGACAAGCAACATTTTAGGAGGGAGATTGTAATATTCCTAGTGTAGCTAATGAGAATATTCAATTTTATTTTTTCATTTTCTTGTTACAAGTGAAAATTTGTAAAGGAGGACAAATTAAACTCGCCATGACAAAACCAAATCAAATACTTACATGAGAATAAGGAATAATGTGGTGCCGCACTTAATAAAATTCCCTCATGTGTGAAAAGGGTTGTGACCCGTTGGTGAATTCGACGAGGACCAAGTCTACGAGCGTTGTCTAGGTACGGTACCTAGATGAACAACATAGATCTGGTTGGAGGTTTCAAACGTGAAGGAGCTAAACCTTTTGAGATGGTTTGGGGTTTGCAAGAGCTTTTCATCCTATAAATGAAGGAGAAGCGACATGAGAGGGGTTGTTGAACATGTTATATTGAAAGGATATGTGTTTATAAACTTCTCATTCTGCGGTTGTTTAGTGAGAATAGTGCTATTTAACACTTGGGTGTTCTGATCGGGAATCCCACACTCTTTGCGAAACTCTTGGAAAGTCTTGCTTTTATTCGAGGTCCACTATCGGGCATCGGGCTTGAGCTTCTTCTTCAACTACAACTCATGTATATTTTTGGGGTTTGGTTGTCCTTGTGAGCGATGTAGTGGAGGGCGAGATCTGTTGAGATCTAGACCATGCCGCTACAGTACTGTTTTCAGTGGGAAAGCCTTCTGTCCCATTGGAAAAGAGTGTACTGATTAGACTCTGAGATCCAAACACAGGCATTAAAACCAGTCTGTCAAAGCCTACAATAAGTTTATATCCACTGAGCCCATGTTGTTTTAGTGAAGTTGCAGGGTGTTTGGAAACTGTTGAAGGAGGACTCACAAATTATTAAAGGAGCCTTCCTTACACTGTGGTGATCCACGGATTAACATAATCACATGTATATTTGAAGTCTGGTCTATTCATTGATGTATCTGCCAGAATTTACGAATCATTACACGGTCTGTTTGCGTTAGATCTCGGATCTACTCTTGTGCTTTCATCATTTCTTGAAAACCTAAGAATGTATAAAATAGAAGACAATCTGGTGTACGGATACGTATAGATATAATATTTTGTGCACGGATACGCTCTCTCTGAATCTGATTATAACTACGATTTGATGTTTTACTTCAGAGCTTGGCTGTGGCTTTCGGTGAATTATATTGTTGCAACACCCACCCCACTCTTTTGAAGGTTTTTCTTCATGAAATTATCCATCTTTTTCTCTTGAACAATGAATGGGCTCCATTGTAAATCTGATTTATCATTGTATAAGATATTTTTGAGTTGTTATATTCAGCTGCTCTTTCTACTACTAACTAAAGCTGGAGTTATTTTTTGGGCAATGTTCTTTTTTGTATTATTCAAGTCCCATCTTTAAATGGGTTTTCAAAAATATTACATCTTTGAGTGTAGGAGGTCTGTTTAACCACTAGTTTGATTTGTTTCTGATCTCCTCTTGGATTTAGGTCTTAGATACTCGGATATAAAGGATCCGAAGGTGATTTCAAGAGTTGTAGCGACCATTCTTTGAAAAATACGTTTTTAGGGCATATATGTGATCTGATTTTGGGATAATACACAAGGACAAACCTTTTAACAAAATTAATTTTCCCCAGGGAATATTTGCATAGTTTTCTTCATTGCAGAGAAAAATTGTTTAATTCTTCAATTATTTAAGGATCAATATAGATACTACTTTTTGACCTGATAGATCCTAAAAGTTTTCCTTGTAATGAAAAAATGATTTGTGGGGATTCAATGAGATACTCCATGTCTGCCCCTTTTCATTTCTGAAAAGACTTGATTTGGGTCATTTCACATGATTGATTGCTTGTTTAAAAGCTCTTTTAATGTATAAATAAACTATTGTTTATTTATGGAACCTCTAAAATTTGTGTCCATAGCTCTCTGCGAAAGGAGTGGCGCCTGGTATAATTATTAAAGTGTCTGGAGTAGGCATGGTTACACTTTGTTGTATGAATGTAGTTTTGAAGTATCATCTGGATGTACGAGAATTTGATTATATCCCAAAAATCCATCTAGAAAGGACATGAGTTCGAACCGGACGAAGAGAATGCATTCTTGGCTTCCAGCATTAATTTCCATAATATTCCATTTGCATCAATGGGAGGAACATGAGGCTCATAATCTGTTAGTACGAGACCAAACATCTACTCCCAGGGAGGCATAAAGATAGATTCCATCCTTTTCTAAAGGCATAGTTTGTCTCATCAAAACTAAGTGCTGTAGGTAAGCCTCTTTCATTCCACTGAACATATTTCCTTGTGGACCCACAACTTCTAATTGTTAGATTGTTCTTGAAAGACTTGGCTGCGATACCAATTGTTGGAATAAGGGTGCGGGGGAGGGGGGGTGAATCGGTAGTAATGAGGTTCTTAGAACTTGCATGAATAAGACTTTCACTATTTCACTCTCTGTAATTGCTTGAGAGAATTCATACATGATACAAATGAAAATCAAGATAAATCATTCATGTGCCCATGTTAATCCATCAAATAGTCGCATACACATATTAACAAGTATTTTATGTTGAAACCCAAAGGAGAAGCTACCAATCTATATTGATGTAAAATTAAGCACCTACTTAGTACATCAATTTTTTTGTGACTCACTCAAAGAAGGCACAATCCCTTAAAGAGAGGAAGGCACCTACTTTCCCAAGAGGCACCAGCCTCTTGTGAATGTGACCACTGCCTACTCTAGTCATTGTTCTACCTTTCATGCTGTTTTCAAAGCTGAGGGGGAAAATACAAATATGAGGAAGACAAATGTGATCCACTACCAATTCTCCATTAATTTGTGCTCCTTCTTTGCTCCTTCAGCTCATAATCATAGCTCTTTGGGAACACCTCTGCCTCATTCTAACACTGTGGCCCATTTAGTCACATCTCACTCTCCTCTCACTCTTCAACACACACTAACAATAATGTATTCCCCCAATTATTTTTGGTGAAATCACCAGGTTTGTTTCAGCACTGCTTTTGCATTGTGATTAATGTTGTCTCTGTCGACCATCGGTCTACCATTCACACTATCAAAGTTTCCATTCACACCTTATAGGGTTCCATCCTATTATTGCATCTAACTGTGCTGCTCCCCTACAATAAACATTGGAATGAGCTCACGAGAATTTCTCCCATGCGAAATAAATTCTAGATCAAGCTTTTCTTCTAACCCGAGCTCCCCATTCTAATTAATGGCTCCCGAGGCTTGAAAGGTAATTAGGAGTATTGCTTTGTTCTTCATTTAATTCAATAAGGCTTTTGTGAGATCGAGTAGCTTGTTGAAAACGAAGACGAGCCCAACACTCTTTTTTGAAAATTTTGGTCCTCGTCTCCCTTGACTCAACGACCTTTGACAATTGCTATTTATTCAGTAACAACCTCCTCTTCCTCATGTAATTTTCAGCTCCTAACTAAAAGCCCCATCTTCACGTACACTTTTTGTAACTTTTATTAAAGTGGCCTTCTGAAAATCTGGCTTCGAATTTTCCTTTTTATCATTTATTAGCCCTTCTTGTTTTCCTCCATGGGACTAGATCATAACACTTAGAGCCCGATAGTCCCTTCAATATTCTATAAGAGAACTGTCTCCATATGTTACTTACACTCCACCCTTGGTTCTTTGGGCTTCTACAGCAAGCGCAGCCTTGAGAGCTCCCGAACTCAAAAATTTTCTCAAGATTCATTTATAACCAGGATTAGAAATCTCGGTAACCTCGTGTTATAACTTCACGAGATGACATTATTATCACTCCATGTGGAATCTCGCCAGGCGGCATGCCTGCAGTATTATCCTATTAGGCACAGTAGTATTGAGTTTGACGGCCACGTGTCTCCGTACTACCATGGCATCTTGGCTTTATATTCCATTGTCCAAATCCTTAGGACCAATCAACAGTTTCCGTAGCCAACCCTGTCTGGCAAGGGAGAAAAAGGATCCTCGGTCATAGTTTCACAAATGATTTCCTTTGCAGTAGTTCTCTCACAACCTCAACGACACCCCAAAGAACTTATTCATAAGAACTTATGTGGTTTAGAAAACCCGAAGTTTTGAATCTTCAATAGCGATATGTGACCTTGTGATGTTCGAGGTTGGTGTTTTCCCTCACGATATTGTACGCTACGATGGTTCCAAAGCACACAGAGACTGCGACCTTCAGGTTGCAGAATTTTGAGTATTTAGAATTTTGATTACGAGCCTTCCCAGGGTTCGAGGGACTTCCTACTTCCCAGCTGCGTGTAGAGCTCTTCTGTCTCTGTAGGGTTTGGATGCCCAACTTTGGCTATGTGGACTCCTCAATCACCTTTTAACTTCTTACTTTCATGGATTTAAGTCACCAAATTGTAGAATAACTCTTTGTCAGGTCATTTGCAGACTTCCACATACCAAATTTGAAAATATATTTTGAATCCTTTCTACAAGTGAGAAGGTACGATGTAGTTTTTGAGCCCATGATACATAAAATAAAATTTGCAAACTCTACCATTTTCTTTGCACATACCAACCCTTCTTATTGTGTGCTTAGAATCCTAGAATCCCAACCACCATATTCATCATTTTATGGCTTCTCTATTAGGCTTTCTACTATTTTTATTCTCTACTAAAGTACATAACAATGATAGAAATGCAGGCTTGACATCAAGCACATCCAATACTAATAATGTCTACTACTATCTGAAAACTATCCTATGATCGACATTAATTTTTCTTGCCTAACATCATGGTACTTTGCTCTGCATGTTAATCTAGTTGAAATAATTCAACACTTGCTAATAAACAATGGTGTAACTACAACTTGATATAAAACATGATTGTTGCTTTCAGTTATTTGTATGTAAAACATTAAGCTACTTTATTTGTACAAAAAATACGACAGAACCATCTTCATCTTTTGTTCTGGTTTAATTTTCATTTGAATTTGAAGACATATTTTAATCTTGTGACTGAACAATTTCTTTTATGAAAAATACTGGTTTCATCTGGACATTCTCATTAAATTCACTTCATTATTCTTGAAACCTACTATATACATTGAGGCTTCAATTAAAAGGAGATGAGAATAAAATGGCCCTTACCAAGTTTTTACATTAATATAAGTTGGTCTTTAACATGTTTTCAACATGGTATTCCTGAATTCTCTCTATTGCTTATTGACTTTGCTCACGACAATGAATTCCAACATGTTAGTTGATGTTGGATGCTCAGTTGTAGGCGTAGACATAATGGAACTATTATACCAATCATTTGGCTAAAGTCCTAGAATTAGTGATAACAAATATTTGAGTTCTTTTGCTATCCATATGATTCTCTAATCCATGCATTAGATTCAACTTAGTTTTGGAATTTTATCACTGGTATGAAAGAACCCATTAATTTTATAGTTAGAAGTAAGTTGTAATGAGTGATGGCTTCTCCATTACAACATCTTCATGATACTGTTGATTATATATTTTAAATATTCACTCTCAATCCCTAATGCGACCAAAGATACACCTAAATAATCTTGAATTAAAAACTTGTTGCAACAACTAGACATTCACAATCCCTTCTTCGCTTGACAGCAATACTTGTTTTTTGAAATATATAGATATTTCCCATGAAGTCTCCTTAAACTTTTCTTCTTCATATTTGTGGAGTTGAACACTCTATTATGTCACGGTATTATTCTAAAATTAAGCCTTTTCTCTTGCCCTATAGTGAAGTCTTTGTCTTGGAAATGCATGACTCTTTTCATTTCAAGTCATCCTGGAATTATTTCCTCATAAACACTCCAATGAGATATGAGTCTAAGATTGTTGTACTTGAAATGTCTAGATTTTCGGAGAGCTCAAGTTTTGGTTGGAGAAAACTTAGAAATAATGGTAGGCACATTTAACGAGTGCCTCAAATTAATTTGTGCATAGAGTATTAAGTGTGTTATTAATTTCATCTGGGCTACCATCATTCTTGTCTTATCACATTAATATAAAAGTTGTTCCTCTGCCCAGATTCAGCCAAAGCAACATGGTCAAATTGTCCTTCTATTTTTGCGTTAAACTCACTTTTGAATGTGCCAAAACTACATATAATAAGCCCAAATGGATGCAATTGTGGTCATAATATCTAAGTCATTCAATACATTTTGTGAGTATGTAGCTCACAATCAACTTTGTCTTTGTTTTTATTCTTTTGGTCGGTCTTCCTCTTGAAGTGTTCTCAAAGTCAAGGTTGGTAATCTTCCCTTTTTCATATTGCTATGGTTGTCGATTATTAAACATTACGTTTTGATATGATTTATTATTTGGGAATTTTCTCAGTATTGGCCTTGCTCCATTGATTATAATTGATTTTCTTATGATTAATCATTTGTAATTGCTGTTGTTGGTGTAACTATTACGTTCCAATTTTTCTAATTTCTCATACAATCTACTTATTAGCTTATCTTAATGACTATATTTAAACATAAACGTATTGTTGCAATTTAGTTTTATAATGAATTTCCCATCAACCATTCTTTATACTGGCCATTTTCTTGGTGCCTTGAAGTTTTCACTAGTAATATGCCAACATCATTAAGTGATATGTTGTTTTAGTGGTACACCATTTACTATGGTAAAATAGGTTCCTTGAATAATTCTATGACTACTATGCCTAAAAAGTATGTATCCTCTATTACAAATGAGCTCGCATGTAATTTAAATTTCTGATTTTCCTTTATGAATATCATATAGTAATGTTGAATCTCCCTACTTTCAAGTTCTTTATTTTTAGATCTCTATCATACTTGATTTTTTGTTGATTTTTTCTTTATCGATTACGGTGAAGTCGTGGATGCTCTTTTAATCAACATATTTGGTGAAGTCATTCTTTTTCAGCTTTCTCAATATCCTATTTTGCTGTAAGACGATATGCTCGTTTGCATTTGGTGTAATGCATTGGTATATTATTGCACCCATAGAATAACTTGAATGGGTATTACATAATGCGATTGTTTATATGATGTATGTTATACATATAATTGTTGATATTTTTCATCCCAATTGTCTTTGTCCATATTGCGAATATTTGTGATTCTTTATGTAATGTATCATTAAATAATATTTGATCAATAGTATCTGGTGTCTTTGAGCAATAAATTCGTATCTTCTACTTGCTCAATCATGAATTTTCATAGCTATTGTTTAGATTGTATCATTAAAAATGTTTTTGTCACTAATTATAGTATTGAAAGACAATATTCTTTCATAAGTAATTTAGCGTATGATTTTGTAAAGTCTCAAAAAGTCTCAATTGGTTCTATTGCCTTCATCAAATACTCCATTATTACTGATAATATATTTTGCCGTCCTTTTGGCCCCTTTGGTAAATAGGTTGAAAAATTGATATCCCAAATATCAAATGGTAGGGACATGTTGTAAGGTGGAGTGGAATTTCTCATTCTCTCCAAAAGTGGTCAAGCCTAATATTTTATAGATATCACATTTTGTACTTCTCTTGAAATTTTGAAACAAAGTTTAGCCACCATAATCTATAAATTTAATAATATTTTTATAACTATCATATCTCCTTGATAACGTCTACTACCACCTCCTTTATGAGCTTTATACATAATATCATTCGCTTTTGTGCTATAATACACATCTTTGAATTATTTTAGGGGTCCACATAAATTTATATTCTTGTATGTAGGAAGCTGAGTAATTCTTGGAAATTTTATAGGAATTACTTACATTAGGCTCATTTCATAAATAATTCATCATCGAGTTCATCAATTCTTCCCATATTTCCTGCTAGAGATAAGTAGTGGTTCAAAATTATTTTTCCCCCTGATCTCATCACTTCAGAATTCAAACTCTTTTGTAATAATAATATGCCTTGATAGATTTGGCCTTGATACTATTTTATTGGCGTGATACACTTAAGGAATTGATGATCTATGAAGAATATAAAAAATATCTAGCAATTAATGGGGGGAAATTTTTGGAAAAAGATCATGGTAAGTGCTTGTTCTGTCGCCAAGTAATTTCTTTTAGTTTATTTAATTTTTAGGTGACAGAAGCTTTTGGATGGTCTATGGATTTGCTACTGAGTTGTGCTAGTACAACTTCAACTATCACGATGAATGCATCGATGTTCATGTGGTATTCGACTAGTAAGAATTTCAATATAGGTGCTTTGACCAACTTCCTGTTAGTGTTAAAAAGACTCATCACATTACTTAGTCTAGTTATATGAAAACTTTGTATTTAATGATTTATCAATTGAGAAATTTATATCAAAGTAATTTTGAATGGAAATTACTGTGTGTACACGTATCATGATAAATTTAATCACTTTTGGTTCACTCGGGTTCAAGTCAAGGATCTCTTTAATTTTTGCCATGTCTACTTTGATCCCTTATTTATATACTACATGAACCAACAATATTCATGTTGGTCTGTGATGAAAATGCATTTATTGATATTAAAGAATATTTGATTTTTTTTACATCTTTCCAACATAAGTCAAAACCATTGGACATGATGTTTTAGTCGTGTGTATTGATCCAATCATAAAGTAGTACATGTGGTTTTATGTATGTATCCTTAAAATGCTTTAACTACTAAATATTGTTGGTGTGTTTTTCATATGTAAAATATCAAATTCTATAATAAATTTTCTTTTGGTCTTATTTTTCAATATTGAATTGTAGATTGCTTTACATACAGCATCCATAAATGAATAACGTTTTTCTTTCCACCTCGTTTATGACTTCGTCGGTGGTGGAGTTATACCGTGGATGGATTAGCTAACGATTTGTTAGACCACAAAAATCAATGCAAAATTCTTAATATGGTTGGGTCGTGCTTTTGGGATGTATGACTTCATGGGGTTTTAACACTCTCATTTTTCTATTGGATAGACGATGTAAATCAACAAGCATCCTTCTGTTGTTTAGGTGATTAGCTATATTTATGAGCTAATTTGCACGTATTTCTTTATGCTTATCTCTAGTGAATAGAGGTCAATTTTCATCTCCTCCTTTTCTTTCACAAGTCCCTTCAAATATTTGTAATCTCATGAGGAAAACACATCCTGGTATTCTTTGAAGAAAGTTGATAAATGATATGGCTTACTTTTATACCCGTTGCTATAGCTAAGTCGAGGTATTTTTAATTAATCATCATTTTAGATATCAAATTCTTTAATTTTAATTTTACATCACTCTGATGATCAACTTAAGTCCCCTAATTTTATCTCTGATGAAAAGGTGGACAATCAATTTCCAATAGTATTTCACTTTCCTCCTTAAAAACTTTAAGGGTTTTAATTTTTTGTTAATTTTAGCGTTCATTTTCAATGAAAGCTTTGTCCTGGAATCACAGTGTTCTACATTTCCAAGTGATTGAATGCATTTTGATGTGATGAGCGACGTGGTACATGATTACATGTTGTTAGTGTTGACAAGGGAATGATTATTGTTTCTCCTTCTTCTTTTGTTTAAGTAGGAGTTTATTTTTTCAAAAATATTTTATTTTGAGATACTTTGAGTAATTTTTTATATATTGTTCAGGTCAAAAATCTTTAATAAAAGTAGTCTTTTATTTCACTCATTGTGGTGAATCACCTCGAGCTCTGAAATCTTGTACACCATTTATTGAGAAAAATCGTAGAAAGTGGCAAAACATTTGGGGCCATACTCTCTCATCACTAATAATAAAATATTTTCCATTTTTTCACATAATTGGTCTACTTTATAGAGACACACCTTATAAACAAAGGTGAATGTGTTGGCAAAACTTGACTCAAAAATAGAAGAAAAGTCAACATATAATCTTCCACTTTGAGGGGGAAACCTCCAATACATTACATAAATGAACAATTCTTTGGATGATTAATTGAGGAAATAACCTCCTTCTATATGAAGTCCACTTAGGTCACAATATAATGCAACCAACCTAACAATAATAGTGTAAGGGAACAATAATAACAATATGGGGGTTACGGGGGTACTGTATGTAATAGTAGGGCTACACTTATAACAATAAAGGGACTTCACACTAGTAATATGAGGACCTAACATTACCTCTCCTTCAAAAAAGTGTTTTCCTCAATGCTTGAGGTAGCTGGATGTACGGATAAAATTCTCATGCTCCCCATGTAGAATCTCCCGTTGGGTAAGTTCCACTTAATAAGATATACTCAAATTGATGTGATTTAAAATACAATTATTAGAAAGTTCTTGTTTCATATTATTCAGGTTTCTGTTAATTTTTTCTTCCTACTTAAGTTCTAGAAATATTGTTGGTAGGTTACATCACTATAACCTACTTTAACCAAACATGAAAAGCGGATGCACTCGCAAGCTTAAAAGCTCAATTTGTATGCTAGTACCAATCTTTTGCAACTTTCTTGTAAGGATCTTGTCTTTTGGTGATAATTTATTATCCTTCTTAGCTTGTAGAGGGAAATTTGTTTATGGTTGTGGCAAGTGAGAAAATATAGGCTATACATCAAAACTCATCTGCTTTGTTTAAAATCTCTACCTATTGTTTCATGGAATTTTTGTGCCAAATTTAGGTTATCCAAGAGTTGAAACTTGCTATTGATGCTCGATGTGATATTTCATTTACTTTCACCTTATAATTTTCTCTTAGGAGTGTGATGGATGGTGGATGATATCCAAGTGCCATAAATAGAATCATTACTGTGTAGTATCGGAAAAGTATTGCTCTACGACTAATAGGCAACCACTTGACCCATGTGTTTGTTTATGGAATACAAGGCTCATGAAAATAACCCTTCAAAAATTTGTTCACTATCTCGGTTTGACCATTAGATGGAGGATGATAAGATGAGCTGCCGACTGGTTGAGTACCCAAACGAAGAATAATTTCGTCAAAAATTTCTAGTAAAAATGGGATCTCATTTGTGCAATCTTTTGGTTTCCATGTAGCTTTTGAATTGTTTCTGCAATACGATGTATTTGTCACTTGCTTTAAATGGATGAGATAATACACCAAAAGTAATATGTACTTGGTAAGTCTATCAACTACTTCGCAGTGACACTCTTTTGGACTTAGGCAAACACGGGATAAAATCATTGAAATCTCACTCCCAACATTGACTTGGAATGGATAAAGGATGTGAAGACACGAGGTCTTAATTGTCTCAGCTTTGTTTTGCTAGCAAACGAACATTCGGCCACAAAATTTTGAATGTTAGATTTAAGGCCATCCCAAAAAAATACTTTAACACTTGTGGTAAAGGTTTAAAAATCACAGTGTCCTCCTAAAGGAAAGTAAATTCCAAAAATATTTGTTTGATTTGAATGCTACTACTTACAAATATAAGCGATCTTTGTGCATAAAGAATGTTTTCCATTAAATGTGTGAGATGTACTAGAGATCTTTAGCATAACACCCAGGCCAGGCTCACACTTCTTCATCCTTATTCCATTCATCACCCAGCAGTTGTATCAATACGGTTGGATAATAGAAACTGCACAAAGCAATGCTTCACCCTCTTCTGTCCTTTCTTGAAGTGCATATGCAACAACCATTTAGCTTCCTGTTTTAGAATGATTTCAAAGTCATAACCCAACATCTTTGTGACCTGGCGCATTTGCTCTTACGAAGATATTTTTTCAAAAATGTTATTCCCCATGATTCATTTTACTTGAAATTCCTTCCCATTAGGTAGGTCACCATTTCTTTAGTGCTGTGTATTATTTCCATCATTTCCTTCTCATAAATAGATTTATGTAAATAATTTCCTTTGATTGGACAACTTTCAAAAAAGCAATGGTCTTCACTTCTTGCTAAAACATCACCAATTCTATTTCTTGGGCATCACATTTCCCAATAAAGGTTTTATGAGGCTCTAGCGTAGCTAGAACTGATCACTGAACTGTACTCCTTTAAGATGTTTAAAGGCCTTAGTTGCTTCTTGAGTCATAAAAATGCATCTTTCTTCAATAATGTTATTGAAGATATTCTTCCCATAATTATTAACAAACTTGAATAATACAATAGCAGAAATCACACGCTACTTTATGGTTATGGGGACTTTCCATTCACTTAATGGCTTTAATTTTGTTAGGGTCTACTAACACCTGGTAAGACAAAATATGACTAATATTACACCTCTTTCCTTACTCAAAAACATTTGGATGTTTTTGCTATAATTGTTTCTCTTCTAATAAGTTTTAATTTCTGTCAACATGTTGAACATGACCTTAGAACCTACTAAGATTAGTATATTCAAAATACTAGCACAAATTTTCTAAGAAAGGTTTGAAAATGGAATTAATAAATATAAATTAAAGTTCATTTAATGAGCCAAAGGCATGAGAACACAAATTCATAATGACCCTCATGAGAGTTGAGAAATTTACATTTTAAATATCTCAATCTTCATTCTAATTTGATGATATCTTGAATGAAGATCCAACTTAGTAAAATAAATTGCACCATATAATTCATCCAATAATTTATCAATCATAGGAATGGAAATTTATCTTTGTGTGAATTTATTGAGCTCCTATAATCTAGAAAATGTGGCAGTCATCATGTAATTTTAATACTACTAGGAGAAAGAGAAAAATTTAAATGGGTTGAATTATACTAGCCTCAAACATTTTTGCAATGCCTTGTAAAATTTCACTCTTTTGGACATAAGAATATACGAAACCTAATGTTTGGAGAAAACTTTATGAAAAAATAAAATAGCATGATCATGATCATGAATGAGTGGGAGTCCTTTGGGGAGTTTTTAAACACTTTGGAATGATTTTCAATAATTTTGAATGCAGAGAAATAGATTATTTTTGATGTTGGAACTTCTAGTGAGCATACACTACAAAGAAAAATGACATTGGTGAGGTCATGCTTGTGACGGACCTTTAAGGTCCGTCACCAATGTCCTATAGTGGCGGTCCTTAAAAAACGTCAACGCAGGGCGCATGGTGATGGTTCCTTTAAGGTTCGTCACCAAAGCCATTTTCAATGACAATTTTTGTGAGGGTCGTTAAAGGCCCATCACTAATTCTCTCTTTGGTGACACTTCTAGTGACGAACTTTTAATGACCCTCACCAATGCTCTTTTTGTTACTTTTGGTGACGGTCAAAAAATGTTCGTCATCATTGATCATTCCAATGAGTTTTTGATGACGCTATATGCCTCTTAATATATTTTTTTTCAAAATATAAAAATTTAAGGCCATTATTGTGGAGTATTTTTTATGATATTTCCAGGGCCATATTGGTTATAATCAGTCAATTTTTTAAGAAGTAATTAGTGTGTATCATTTCCCTCAATTAATCACTAGTCGAATAGAAATTTCCTATGAGTCAACGCATGATTCATATCTATTAAGTTTATTATCTATAAAATTCCCTTTAGATAAAGTTCCACTAGTGTGTATAGGAAATATAATATTTAATACATAATCAAGCTCTGCCAATTCTATTAATGAGAAATACCTAACACTCCTCAACAATCCGAGCACACCTTGAATTAATGCTTTGTCACACACTAACATTTCTTAGCACCTCACATGTCTTGGAACATCTTTGTACCTACAACATCTTGTCATGAAACTAATGCCCAAGCATATGGTGGCATGCGCTAGCACAACATGGAACTCTCCTAGCATGTGTTAGCATGCATGTAGTCCCTAGCATGCCCTTAAACACCTTGGATGAATGCATTGACATAAATTAGCACTTGGCACACAATGCCACTTGGAATGTATTGGGACCTATTATTAGTGCGACTAGAATGTCCCTTTTGAAAAATATAAAGTAATGAATTACTAACCCTCTTATGTGTTCATTTCCTTACATTTTGGCTTGGTTCTTCCTTTGGTTGCCTTGACACTTCTTGACACATATTGACATACCCTGGCACCTTGTACATTCTTTTTCCTCGAGAAAAAAGCGTAATTTTATTACTGCAGGTGAGTACAAAATTACAATAAGAAGCACATAAAAATTGTGATCTAGAAGAAAAAACCCAAAAGTTTGTAGTCAACCCTTTGGGTAACAGTCTAAAAAAGACATTTGTAAGAAAACCATGTGTAAAAACCAGATCCGGCTTTTACCCCTGACCTATCTAGAGACAAAAATTGTTCATAAAAAAATCAGTCCTAATGCTATCAAAGATAAGCAGTCCAAGTTGAATATCCATCCAAAAACTGCAGTGTTATATTGATCCAGCAATCACCGAGGTTTCCAACCTAAGACACCATCGAGACAATCCCAGAACACTGCCCAGTCAAAAAAAAATTCCATTTGAAACAGCCAGCAGAAAAATTTAAAGAGCTTAATCTGCAACATTTAACAAAAAAAGGATTCACCACCCAGGGGAAATGCATATGTTCCAAGTGTATCAGATGGATGATAACCTAGCCCACTACAGCAGCCCAACAAAGTGATAAACCAAAACAACAGAAAACACATCCTCCATCTTACATTCTGTTATAAAAAAAGGGGCGCCAACACCACCAGGAGATAGCAGCCTGAGGAAATTAAAATTACAGGCCAATAGAAAAGAACATAGACAACTCAATTGAATAATAAGGGATGAAAAAATTCTCTGATTTCTCCATCCTTGTGTTCTCTAACCCTCCAGATTCCCACAGCCTGCAGAAGCCCCATCTTGGAAGCCCGATCCGCCTCACCATTATTTTCTCTATAGATATGTTGACAGGAGAAAGAAACAAAAGAATGGAGGAGCTCCTGAATAGAGAGTAATAGGTTTTGTAGATGAAGAACTTTGCACTGTTGTATACCATTGATCTAGCTTATCACATTCATTGAGTCCCCATAGAAGTTTATCTTCCTGCAACCTTTCTCAACAACGAACAACAGGAGAATCTTGAGGCTTAGCAACTCAGCAAAGTTGTTTGAGCCCTCCCCAAACCCAGCTAAGAGCTCAAAAAAATGAGATACTGAAAGATAAATCAGAGCCCCTCTGCCACAAACATTCTTTTGCGTTGCCCCATCAAAGAAACCCCAAGGTGTCCCCCTATCAATCTCCAAAAAAAGTAGCTCCCTCTGATTAGCAGCACGAATATGATAAGGAAAGGCAGAGTGTAAACCAATATTCATGGCACCGATGATCTCTGGAGAACTAACAACCTCATCAAATAGAAGTCGATTACAAGCCAACCAGCAACCCCAAATGACAAGGAGAGGCAGGGCTTTAAGATTAGGCTTAGCATTAGACACCCACCACAAGTCCCATGCATGAGACACAGTTAAGCCCTCCCATCTACACGGGAGGCCCAATAATCTAGAGCATTCCAACCATACCCCTTTCATGAAAGGAAAACTGAGGAAGAGGTGGTTTATAGATTCCTCATCTGATTTGCAGAGACTACACTAGCCAGGGCCTTGAAAGCACTTTCGTTGCAGATTATCCCAGGTAGGGACTTTATTTTCTAAGACACATCACATAAAGAGGCGATTCTTGGGAGGACTGCTGGGCTTCCAAAGCTTCTTCCACCACCAATTCCCATCCCCCAAAAAAACCCCAACACTCAATTTTAAGTAGCCAGCCCGCAAAGAGTAGATCCCTGAAGGATCAAAATCCCAAGCAATCCTATCCTCCCTCTCTAGAAGAATAATATGTGCATTTTTTAAGGCTCGAATGTAAACAACCAATTCCCTCTCATCATGTGCATCCAACCCCAAATATGAGGCCAAAATCCAAGACTGAAGCCCTGGCCTTCTTTGAACCAGATCTGCAAGATGGGAAAGAAAAGTAATCCCCCGCTGTCTTAAAGCCTCAATCATACGCCCTGGAAGGAGGTGTTGTAGTACACTTCCCATCCAAGGATCCTCACCAACACAAAGCTTCTTGCCACTACCAACATTCCAAACCAGATTAGATTCCAAAATATGAAAGGATTTAACCAAAGCCTTCCAAATCACCGACCCACCCTCAAATTTTTTCCTAGGATTCCTAATCCAATACACAATAGAAAAAGGAGCTATGTATTTTTGGGAGATCACTTGGGTCCGAAGACTATCAGCATTAATGAGCCTCCATCCACCCTTTGTAGCAAGAGCCTGATCAAAGAGAAAAATATTTTTCAATCCCCAACCTCCCATCACTTTTGGTACAACTATTTTCTTCCATCGAACCCAAGGGGTCACCAATGAGTCCTGCTTACCACTCCAAATAAATATAAATCATATCCGCCTGGCTACCTCCAAAATACCTTTTGGAATCCAAGAAAGTGACAACCAATATACCGAGATAGCCTCCAAAACAGACTTCACTAAAATCAATCTCCCGACTCTTGAAATCCATTTATGACTCCAAACTCTTAATCTCTTTTCCAATTTTTCCAACAGCCATCTCCAATCTTGTTTTCTGTAATTGTTTGGTTTTAAATGGAAACCCAAATAATTCATCCCATCATCCAAACTAGCAGAATTATAAGGAAAGATCCTCATAAACTCAAGCCTCTCCTCTTCCCTCAAACGATGAGTAGTAATTGAAGACTTTTCAGCATTCACTTCCATTCCTGTGGCCTTGGAAAATAGGTCCAAAATCTCTTCTATAGTATTCACATCTCTCACCGAACCAGAGTAGAAAATTAATACATCATCAATGAACAATAGATGTGTAATGTATAAATTTGGAGCTACCTGAATACCCTTCAAAGTACCCTGTCTCTTGGCATTCTTAAGAGCCCTGCTCAATCCTTCCGCAACCAATAAGAACAAAAGTAGAGATAGCAGAAAACCCTGGCGAAGACCTCTTTTAGCATGAAAAAAGGGGGAGGCAGCCCCATTAAGAAAAACATAGAAAGATACTGTAGTCATAAAGCTCATGATCCATCTAATAAACCCAATATCAAATCCAAGGTGAGTCAAAAGCATACTTATATATAACCAAATTACCTGATCATATGCTTTGGAGAGATCAATTTTCAACACCGTCCCTTTGAGGTTCTTGGTCTTCATGCTATGGATACCCTCTGGAGCTGTTCTAATGGCTCATGCATTTGTCTCCCTTCCAGAAAGTTGAATTGTTCGTGAGATATATGAGCAGACAGCATACATTTGAGTCGTCTGGCAACTATCTTGGAGACCACTTTGTAAATACAGTTGCACAAAGAGATAGGACGAAAATCAGTCAGAGAAGATGGGTTATCCACTTCCAGAATTAAGGCTATGAAATTAGAGTTGAAACAAGATGGAATCTTCCCTAAAATTATGGTATCCTCCACTACTTTCAGCAGATCTGCACCCAACAAATCAAAAATTTCCAAGAAAAATTCTATCGACCATCCATCTGGCCTCGAGATTCTGTCTTTTTGGAAGCTATGAAGTACCTCCTTTAATTCCTTCTCCAAAACCTCAACCATCAAGGATTTTCTATTTGCCTCCTCCACAAACCTCAGAAATAGTTGAGCTGCTCTTATCACTTCCGTAAGAGATGCATGAACCAAAGCCTTAAAAAGGGCCTTGAAATGATCAACCCCCAACTTGGCCTTAGCCTTAGAGGAGGAATGTTAAATGCCCTGTCCATCTCTCAAGCTCCAAATAGTATTAGCTACCTTCCTACCTCAAGCATAAGCATGAAAAACTTTTGTATTATCATCCCCACATGCCAACCATGTAGCCCTAATTTTCAACCTCCAATATTCCTCCTTATCCATAAGGAGGGAGTTCCTACTATTTTCGAGATGAACAAGAGTATCTTTATCATCTTGGGACAGAAAACCCCCTCCATTCCCTTCATAGATCAAGCGAAGATCTTCTTCCACCTACTTCAATTCTATGTCCTCCCTCTGTCTCTTAGCAACCGACCATTCCTTGACAGCATCCTTAATACGTTTAATATTATCAGAAAACTAATATGTCATAGAGTGTGTGCTATTAGCACTGAAAGGAATCCACCTGGAGTGAATGAGAGTTTTAAATGTCTCATTCTTGAGCCATATTTTGTTAAAATTTAATGGGCTAGGAGGCTTCCGAGGCCCAATCTTAAACTCAATAAAAATAGGAAAATGGTCCTATGCACCCCCACATCCTATCCATTGCCTGATTTGAAAAGGCTTATCCACAACCTGCTCTGCCACCAAAAACATATCGAGTCTCTTCACTACTCGACCTTCCCCACATCTGTTTTTCCTCCAAGTGGGTTTCATCTTTATGGGCTCAATATCCAGCAGAAGACTCTCCTCCAATTTTTGAGTGAAGTAACCTGTCAATAAATTAGTTTGAGCATGACGACCCCAAACCTCAGACTGGACCAATGTAAAGTTCAGATCCCCTCCCAAAATCACAGAGTCCCCCTTGTGCAAAGGGTTACCTAGGAGTGAGTCCCAGAAAGGGATCCTATCTTGATACGGACCATAAATATTAAAAATGGTAAAAGCTTCACCCAACTACAATTCCAGAAATTTTAGACTCAGGACTGACTCCATACCCCAAGTGTTCAATGGATTGATGGTTATTTCATTCCATCCCACCACCAAACCACCCGAACGCCCTCTAACATCCAACGTCTCAAAAAACCACCTCGACATCCAGCCTTCCAATCTAGATTTGACCACATCCCCTTCTCCTAAAGTCTCTTGTAGCAGAATTATATCCGGACTATCCAGAAAAATAACCCTCAATAAGGCAGATTTCTTATGGGGACCTGCCAAACCCCTGCAATTAAAGGACATGATCTTCATTATGAACCAGGATTCAGGGGTCAGCTTGCTCTAAGAACCCTCTCTATTGAATGTTGTCTCCCATCGTGAACATCCATATTAGCCCTATCCTGGGCTTTAGCCAAAAAATAAATCCTTCCCCTTCCCAGAGAAGATGGGAACTTCCCCTTCCCCAGCCCACCAGCACCTTTTTTTGCACTAGATCTCAGATTGTAACCAGAGACCGGAGAAACTAAAGTGAATACTAGAACCAACATACCTTCACTAGGATCTGATTCAATAGCCTCCTCATGAGTAGCTGGAAATGGAAAAGAAAGGGAAGAAAGAGGTGAACCAGCAGCAAGGAAAATCCTACACCCATCCTTCCAATTCGAGCCTGAAAATGAGACCTTGTTTAGAAAATGGGAAGGATGCCATGAGAGAAGGCTTCAATAATGTTAACACAGCCTTCATCAGACCATCAACCCCCAACTGATAGACCTCTTCAATATGACTACTAAGAACCTTCACAACAAATGTCGAAGCACAATCTAAAATCTGTGGGAGCATAGACAGCCAAGAAGAAGGACCAGAAGCTGCCCCCATCGACTAATAGCCCTCTACAATCGGACTGTTAAAATAATTTAACATAAGGTTCGAAGCACAAGCATATTTTTTAGGGGGCATGGGCTGCCTATTTGAAAGACCAGAAACAACCCCACCGAGACCTGTTCCACCTCAGTTCTGCTAGTACGCTGGTGTTCTGTTTGACGAGATAAAAACCTACATTCAGAGGCCAGATGCCCATATGCATGGCACCTTCTGCACCTAAAGGGAACATTTTCATAATCAAGGATCTGCTTAATGACATAATTTCCCCACCCGAGATTCAGAGATTCGGCAAGGCCTTCTCTAATGTTAACATTGACCAGAATCCGAGCAACAAGCCTATGATTTGTTGCTAAGAAAGAGAGATCGGCCTCCAGGAAGGACCCAAGAATATTTCCTATGCCCCTGAGGTGATTCTATGTCCAGTAATGTAGAGGCAAACCCGGCAAACGAACCCACAAAGGGACCGAATCCACCCTCTCCCTGCTTGCATCAAATAGAGGGTGCCATGGTTTAAGGAGCATAGGTGAGTGGTCCAAAGCCTAGCTGTGTTGCATCACCCATTGAATATCATCAGGATGCAAGAAGTTAAATGCAAACCACCCCCTTGAGAGGGACACTACCTCAGGCACATATCCAATGGCATCTTTTCAATTCAATTCATCCCATGCTACTACTGTTCTCAGAACAAAAAACCTCCCCATAGCCCTGCCAACCAGCGTCTTGCTGGCTATTTGAATCACCTGCTCCCAGCCAATGTCCTCACCCAAAACATAGTTACTCTACCTTTTTTGACTTGATCCATTTCTTTTTTCTACCCCCCTTCTTCTTCGCTCCAGCCTCACTAGCTATGCTTAAGCCCTTGTCCTTTGTACCTTCAAGGCTAGAAATCCCACACTGTTCCACAAAACTGATATTGCCAGCGACAGCTCTCTGGTCCTCCTTTTCGCTAAGACCTCCCACCCCATTGTTTATGAACAGAAAATAGCCCAGATCCTCTTCATGCCCAGGTAAATGCCCCCTCCTCACATTTTGAGTTCCACCATCAACAAGATTCGTTCCTACTGTTTCCAGACTGTGTAATAGACCCTTCCCCTTTGCAAACTACCCCTTTAACTGGGTTATTGCACACCCGATGCCAGGAAAAACTTCTGCAAACCTCCTAGCTTGTCCGCCTTCAAGAAACAAAGAGGACAACCTTCCTGCATCCCTGGAGATTTGGATCACCTCCTTGTCTAGATATCGCAGCCCTAGCACCTGCGCACTATTTGCAAATTCACTGTCACACTGCCCAAGCACCTGCACACTATCTCACCCAACACCATTCAAACCAGGAGATATCCCGCCTGTCTTCTTTCTCATGGTTCCACCTAGCACCATTCAAACATTCCAACCTAGCACCCTGCACATCCTTAGCACCTGACATGTATTGGCATATCTTGGAACTATTTGGAACATATAATTAGCACACCCTGGAACTCCCTAGCACACTTTGGCACTTATTTACATGCCTTGAAATTCCCTTTCAAGCCTTACCAATGCTTAGCATACCTTGTCACTCCATCCTTTGCATGACAGCTAGCACTCATTAACACTAGTCCTTGGCACACGTTCCTCATATTCATTAACTTCCATGAATTTTGACCTAGTGCTCCCTTAATGTTTTGTCCTATTACTCCTTAACACTCCTAAACATGCATTAGCACTCTCTAGCACACCTTGGTAGTCTTCAACATGCCATTCCACTTCATAGCATGCATAATAGTCCCTGACACATATTGGCGCTTGGAAAGCCTTAACATGTATGGAACACGTTGAGATGCCTTGGTATGATTTGGCATGGTTTAATATTAAATTTATTTTAGATTAATTTTTGGAAAGTATATGAGAAGCAACAAAGGAAGACTTGGCACTTAGAATTCACTAAGACTTTGCACTTGGCACCTATTGGGGCATATTCATGTTGGTGTGCCTAGTATACCCCTCTTAGAAAAGGTAAATTGATGACTAATTAACCCTCTTATCTGTTCATTTCCTTATAGTTTAACTTGTTTCTCCCTTTTGTTGCCTTGACAGTCCCTGGCACGCATTGACACACCCTTGCACATCTTGTCATGCCTTATCACTTGGAACATCTTATCATGTTTGACATGCCTTCGCATTATCTGGAACATCTTAGCATTCCCTAGCATGCCTTGGCACTCATGTCCTCACAACAAGCCTTTACATTTTTTCACGACTTGGGAACCCAATCAAGTCCTTGGCTACTATAGTTCATGTGAAAACGTTGGCCTGCTTCAAGCCCAAAAACTTGACCAATTGCACCTACTACAAGTAGATCATGCCTTGTTCACCTAATAACTGCCTATAACTCATCTTATGCCACTCATGTCCAATCTCAACTTGTCCCACTTAACTATTTACAATGACAAGGATCACATGATCTATCCATGGCCATAAAACAACTAAGCAACATAGCTTACACAGGCAACAATAGAACATTAACTAAGAGTTTGCAAAAACCACAAGATATAAGCTGACACAAGCTGAGTGCCCCCAAAATTATACACAACAATGTACAATATGAAATTATCTAAAATATTTTAAAACATGAGGATGTATCCAAAGTGTGCCACATCTCTAAGGTATGTAATTAATATTGTGACAAATTTTCATAGAAGAAGAGGGTTGTGACCCTTAGAGAGAGGTTTGTCTCTGCAATATATACCACAAATTTGGAAGATGGTTTGCATAAGTATGTGCGGAGATAGAAAATCCAAAGGAAGGTGGAACCTGAGTAGAAGATGGAGCAGAATAAATGTGCCATATAAGGAATGGATTGACATGAAGAGGAGTTGATTTTGTTGGACTGTCCATAGAGTTTTGGACAGAGATCTGAAGCAGTCTATAAACAGTTAGTGAATGGACTGTTAATGGATGATTTGTGACCCTAGTTCATTCATCTCCAAATTTTTAGAAGGATGATAAGATGAGTAGTTCAGATTTGTTCATAGATTGGACAACAAAAAATTGGCACCCAAGAGTAGTGATTTTGAGAGGACTCAAATCACTATTAGGTGGCATATTTGAAGAACCCTAGACGAGGGTAGTGTTGTGGGAACTAGATCAGTAAATTTTTTTACTGTGGTTGGGAAAATTGATGGCAGTTCAAGTACAATTTGAGGGTTGTTAGGTGACTGTCAAAGAAGAGCTCTAAGTCCTATACTTGTGAAGGAAAACAAGATCAGTAGAAGGGTAGGTGTATTGGGCCTAAGGACGTGCAAAATTTGAAGGACTAAAGTAGCAGTCAAGTGGGCTAGCCAAATAGCCCTATTTCACTGTATTGTAGAGTATTGTGTCATTGAGAAGAAGGGAAACCTCCATATCCCTAGACTTGTCATCTTAGAGTAGCAGTATGAAAAAAGTGGGCAGACCAAAGAGTTGTTCACAACATATTTGTGAACAGCTAATCGAAAACTTTAAGTGTTACAGACCTTAAAGGAAAAAACAGGTAGATAGAGGGAATTTTTTTTTTAGCCGAGTTCGGTAACATAAAGGAATTTAGTTCATTGATAGAGGTATATTGAGGAGTTGCATAATTGGAGGAAATAGGTCCTACCAGATGTGTTTAAGACTTGTGGATTGAAAGGGCTATGTTTGTCCACCATAAAAAAATGGCTCAAGTGTTGTCTTGTTCAAGGTATATTGGTTGTCAAAGGACTAACACCAAGTCCTAGTTGTATTCCTTGTATTAGTGTGACTGTAAAGGGTCATCATCCCTAGTATGAGAGCTCTAGCCTATTTTATTACAGTTTGTAATTTAACGAAGAAATGTTTGAAAAAGTTAAAAAATTTCATGTGCACTAATTGATTCTGTGATGTGTGTAGATTTCATTATGAAAAGTTGATGCATTGTGTCACTTGAGTGTGTTTGCATCAAGATTCTAAGACCAAACCCAAATTCTCATGTGTCGTGGAAATTCAACATATGCCTTGTTCACCTAAGAACTACATGTAACTTATATTAGACTACTCATGTCCAATCTCAATTGATCCCACTTAACAAGTTACCAATACAAGGCTCATCACATACAACTGTGGTCGTAAAACAATTAAGAAACATAGTTTACATCTTGACATGCCATAACACCTTATATGTCTTAAATTCCTTGGAATTGTGTGGCATGTGTTAGCATCCCCTACATTCCTTAACATGATTTTACACTCCCTAACACACCGTAGCACTTCCTGACACACCTTGGTAGTTTAACATACCTTGGCATTGCCTAGCATATAACCTTGTAACTCCCTCCTTAACACACCTAGAACTCATTGACACTCCATATCACACACTCTTATTTGTTCATTTTCATGCATTTTGATCTAGTGCTTCCTTGTGTTTACCTGATACTCCCTAACACTCCCTAGCATGCATTGGCACACCCTAACACCTGACACATCTTGGCATGCCACCCTAGCACTCTAGCATTCATTGGCACTACCTAGCATACCTTTTCATTCTCTCCTTAGCACACCTATAAGAGCTCATTGAAAATCCCAGTCAACTTGTATTCATTCATTTTCATGCATTTTTACCAAGTGCTCCCTTGTGTTTCCATATCATTCCTTAACACTCCTTGGCACGTGTTGGTACACCCTAACACCTAGGACATCTTGGCATGTTGCCTTGGCCTCTAGCATTCCTTAACAATGCCTAGCATACGTTGTTAATCCCTCCTTAGCACACCTGTAAGTCACTGACACTTCCAATCCCAAACTCTTATTTGTTAATTTCCATGCATTTTGACGTAGTGTTCCCTTGTGTTTCCCGGGCACTCCTAGTTAACACTTCCTTGCACGCGTTGGCACATCTTGGATGCATCCCACTCTAGCACTCTATCATTCCTTATCACATCCAAGCATGCCTTGTCACTCCTCCTTATCACACATGGAACTCGTTTAAACTCCTTGTCACACACTATTATTCATTCATTTCCATACATTGTGACACAGTGCTACCTTGTGTTTCTCTAGCACTCCCTAAAACACCTTGGCACACATTGGCACACCCTGGAACTTGGCACAACTTGGCATGCTTTCCTAGCACTCTATCATGCCTTGGAATTGCCTAACATACCTTGTCACTCCCTTCTTAGCACACCTAGAACTTTCTAACACTCCCTCCTTAACACATGGCATGTCTTGGCATGCCTGGCATGCCTTGACACTATCTGGAACATATTAGCACACCCTGACACTTCTTGAAATGCCATAGCATTCCCTAGTATGCCTTGTCACCCCCCCCCTTGCCACGCTTGACACTCGCTAACACCCCCAACACACCCTCTTATTCATTCATTTCCATTCCTTTTGACTTGATGATTTATGTTTGATGGGGTGCATGTCTAGAAAGAGTTCCTTTAAGAGAATTAAAAAATGATCTCACCATTACTGACATAAGTAATTGAGAGATTCTACTTGAATGACATTAGGAAACTACACAATAGATTTTAAGAATGGCATTTTTATGGTTTTTTGTTATGGTGTGAGAATGGTAAGAATTGAGTGGTCAATAAGGTGTGTGATTGCTTAGAATACCTTCTCACTCCCTCCTTGGCATGACAACTATCACTCATTGCCACTCCCTACATACCCTCATATTCATTCACTTCCATGTATTTTTACCTATTATTCCCTTGTGTTGTCCTAGTACTCCTTAACATTCCTCAACATGCATTGGCACTCTCAACTTAGCACTTTTTGACATGCCCTGCCACTTCATAACATGCATAACACTCCCTGACACACATTGGCACTTGGCTTCTAAGTAATTCAAAACTTAGGAGAAGTTTGGAAGGGTCCAACCTCCTCATCAACAACAACTTCACTATTTAAGCTTACCCTATTAGTGTCAATATCAATCAACCTATAAACCTTATACTGTTGTTGTACCATATAATCACTAGCTTTGCTCTTTTGGATCTAATTTGGTTATCTTCTTAGCTAGAATCCAAGTGTAGGCAGTAAAACCAAAACTTTAAGATGACTTACTTGGAATTTCTTCCAAACCATGGTTCTATATGACCTTCTACTTCATCGCCATCGTAGGAGATCTATTCAATAGGTATACTATTCTGAACATTGCCTTAGCTCAAAACCTATTTGGAATAGACTTCCTCTGCAACTTAAACCTAGCCATCTTTGTGATAGTACAATTTTGCCTCTCAACCAATACATTTTGTTGTGGAGTGTAAGGTGTAGTATATTGTCTTTGGATCCCATGTTTAGCATAAAATTTATTGAAATCTTTTAAATAGAATTCCCCACCAGTATCATATCTAAGAGAGGCAATATGACAACCTAATTGTTTCTCTATTAATTCTTTGAACTTTTGAAGTTCATTAAACACATCATATTTTAATTATAGAAAATATACCCACATTTTCTACTGAAATAATCAAAAAATGGAAGGAAGTACCTAGCACCAGTGGTTGATGTCATGTTCATTGGTCCACATATGTCTGAAAGTACCAACTGAAGGACCCTCTATGCTCTCCAAGCTTGTCCTTCATAAAATGGTATTCAATGTAGTTTCCCTACCTAACAAGCTCTACAAACTCTGTGGATCTTCTACAGAATGTTCAGAAGTCAGTATTGTCACCATGAATTGGACCACCTATATCTAGATCATAAATTACTAGTCTAGGAGACTCATCATGCTCAAAATATTCCACCCCCCTTCAAGTGCAGCTACCTGAAGCTTGACACCTGAATCCCTAACCCCTTCCAGCTTCTAAGTAATTCAAAACTTGGGAGAATTTTGGAAAGGTCCAACCTCCTCATCAAAAATAACTTCACTATTGAAGCTTACCCTATCAGTGTCAATATCAATCAACCTATAAACCTTATAGTGTTGTTGTACCCTATAATCATTATCTTTGTTGTACCTTAAACCGCTAAACCACTAACACCTAACCCCTTAACCGCTTAACCCCTAAACACCTAAACCACTAATGCTTAACCCATAACCAAATAACCCCTCACCCCTAACCCCTCAAATCCTTAACTACTAAATCCCCTAACCCCTATCCCCTAATCCCTAATCCCTTAACCACTAAATAATTATTCACCTAACCCCTAACTGCGCCTAAATCCCCTAACCCCTAAGCCCCCAATCCCTAATCCCTTAACCACTAACTCATTATTCCCCTAACCCCTAAATGCGCTTAAATCCCCTAACCCCTAACCCCCAAATCCCTAACCATTTAACCACTAACTCATTTCCCCCAACCTGAATCCATAATCCCTTAACCCGTAACTCATTATTCCCTTAACCCCTAAATGCACCTAAATCCCCTAAACCCTAAGCTCCCAATCCCTAACCCCTTAACCCCTAAGCCCCCAATCCCTAACCCCTTTACCACTAACTCATTATTCCCCTAACCCCTATAACTCCTAAGCCCTTATTCCCTTATCCCCTAAGCTCCTAATCCTTAATCCCTTAACCACTAACTCATTATTCCCCTAACCCTTATAACAATCCTTAAAACCCGTGGGATTAGCCATTCCAAATGAGAGCAGGTCTAGTTGGGACCTACGATCACGTTAATTCCATGGGTGGCAAAAACCTCTCCTAAATTTACTATTTTATCTCAATTTTATTTTAATAATTAATTAATTAATTTCTTTAAAAACTCTTCTAGATAAATCAGAAATTTTTTAAAGTCGACACCTTTCTATGTGGTTCATCATCAATATTTTAAAAATAAATTTATTAGAATGAAATTGAATTGATTTTTGAAACTTCCTTTTAAACCATTGTTAACATTACAAAGAATCAAGGAGTGTGCTCACCATCCATCAAAACAACAATAGGTATGATATTAAAAATGATATTTGGAAAGCATAATATTAAAAATGATGTTTGGAAAAATAAAAGATGGAGTGATGGTGTATTCATTTTTAGTTTAATTTTTAGACATCAAATTAAAATAACACATCTCCCGCCCAAAACACATCTCCCGCTTATCTCCTGCTGGCTTAGTGATTAGGGTTTTGTTGTGGGTCTTATTCTATCAGGGCCGAGGGAAAGCTATCAGTGAACAACATGGAAACAATTTCGTCTCTCTCTTCACGTGCAGTGATTTCTTCTTCCATCTACGACAGAAAGGGTCTTGATCTGTGTAAGTTTCGAGCATTAACAACTTCTTTAATATTTTTGAAGCAACTTCTTTATCTCTGCGTCCATTTCCTGTGTATTTCTTAGTATCCGATTTGGTTTCGTAATTGCAAGGAGTAGAATTTCGTCCCCTTAACGGAATCTTCTTTTATACAAGGATTTCCTCTACAGCCAATAGGTTCATTGCTGAATGATGTGTAAGAACTATGCTACAGAAATTACATTCCAAAAACTTTGATATGCATAAATTAGCACAAATTAATTACATAACCAAAAAAACAAAAACAACATACTGGATTACGAGCTTGATTTCTTATTGCCATTAATTAAAATGTTGATGTCCAAACTTGTAATTTGTCCAAACTACATTTGTCAAAACTGGTAACGCCTTTGCTGAAATCTTTGTTATTTCTAGTGTACATATCATAACCGATAAATTCCCTTTTTGGATTTTGGGTTTCTGGATTTACTGACACAGTAGACTATGTGGTGATCTTCCGGAGAGCCAAACCACCAGTTAGACGAGTTAGATGATGGGTTACAATGTAGCCTATTTCAAATCAAGGATTAAGGTTTTATTCAAATCAAGGATTAATTTTGACAGAGAATTTTTTTTACCAATCCGCTAAGCCCATTAAAAGCCACCTTATAGCTATAAGATTATCAAGCATAAACATGCCCTTTCAATCGAATCTAATTTTCCGTATCCAAATAGCTGTCAACAAAGACAAAACCTTCTATAATTTTAACCCTTCTTGGGAACTACTTCTTTAACAAACTCAACAAAGGCGTCACATGGAGGAAATAATCTTGAAAATACTCCCTGATTTTCATCTCATCTCTAAAAAGTTGCCACTAGAATCTTAAAAGGAAAAATCCACTCATAATTCTATGTTCTCTTCAGGTTCTAGGAGAAGAATTTATATGACATAGGCCCTTAGGCGATCTGGGGAATGAGTGCCCTAATCCTAAGCCCCTGCCCCCGTACCTCACTGCATTTTGGAGGTGATTCCCAGCTCGATTTTCAGTTTCTTATCTCGCCCTACCGATCATATTTTCCCAATCTGTAAAAGCCAATACATGCAGATAATAAATACGAACATGAACTAAAACTTTCCAAGGCTAAAAAGATAGTCATTAAATCTTTAGCAATCATACAAAATAGTCCTCGAGCAACTGTTAATGGTGAGTACTCCTTCAGCTAACTGTTAATGATGAAATAAATTTTCACATGGTCATTTCTGTACATTGAATGTATTATAGAAAGGCATAGAATTTAACACAATGAAATGGGAGATTCCATGGAGGAGCTGCTATAGCCATTTCTGTACACTGAAAGTACTAGAGAACTAGTACTTCTGAACATAATGAAATGAGAGAAACTTCCTACCAGTCATTTCTGTACATTGAATTTCTTCCATTAGTCAAGTAGAGATACAATAAAGTTGAAAATGGTACAATTAGAAATTAAAATATTCCATTTTCCAAATTACCCAATAAGTTTCTCTATAGACATAACAACACAGCCATACACATTAAAAATCTCTAAAATTATTGGGTATGCCGCACCAGGAGACAAAAACTTGCAGTCAAATTGACCTTTCACTTCAAGCCAACATACTACAATTAGTTTAGCTATCTCCTTGAAACTGTAGTCAAAAGTAAAAAGTGTGTTATTAGCTTTTCTTTACACACTGTCTTGTTGTTAGTATTAACCTAAAAAACAAAGAACAATGTGTTGGATTACCTGAACTCATCCTGATAAATCCAATGTCAATACTGATTATCATCTCCCCAAGTTATATTCAAATTTCTTGCACTAGAGAACTAGTACTGCTGAACATAATGAAATGAGAGAAACTTCCTACCAGTCATTTATGTACATTGAATTTCTTCCATTAGTCAAGTAGAGATACAATAAAGTTGAAAATGGTACAATTAGAAATTAAAATATTCCATTTTCCAAATTACCCAATAAGTTTCTCTAGAGACATAACAACACAGCCATACACATTAAAAATCTCTAAAATTATTGGGTATGCCGCACCAGGAGACAAAAACTTGCAGTCAAATTGACCTTTCACTTCAAGCCAACATACTGCAATTAGTTTAGCTATCTCCTTGAAACTGTAGTCAAAAGTAAAAAGTGTGTTATTAGCTTTTCTTTACATACTATCTTGTTGTTAGTATTAACCTAAAAAACAAAGAACAGAGTGTTGGATTACCTGAACTCATCCTGATAAATCCAATGTCAATACTGATTATCATCTCCCCAAGTTATATTCAAATTTCTTGCAGACAAGAATAAGCACAACTTGCCTGTATAATTCAAATAACTCCCTGCGGCAAAATTTCTGAGAAACACCCTTCTTTCTGTTATTAATATAAATCGATGAACAGTAAGGGTTGTTAACGATCCATTCAGGCTTGTTTGAAAACTTTTTTTTTTATATATAGTTTCAGCCCTCATTAGGACTTTATTACTAAGCATGAAAGGTTTGGTGGTATCACATTTCACTGACAGTTTGGCTCTAAAAGAAATTGCATGAACAATTGATGACATTTCCAGAATTGTAGCTCAAAAATAGCCATTTCTGTACATTGAAAGTACTAGAGAACTTTTAAGCAATCCATTCATGTCGTTCAACGGTTGTTTGATTCTATATTGCAAGTTTTATTGTAAAACAATGCACCAACTCCACTACTTGGTTTTGCATTTGCTCCTTCATATAATGATGGTAGCTCTAAGCGATCAAGTTTATAATGATTCATGTGATCAAGTTTGAAATGAAATTTAAGATTTCGTGAGTTTAAAAGCTAACTTGTGGCAAAATATTCTAAACCAATCTACTTGATAGATAATTGTGATTTCTTTACATTCAAGTCCAACTCCACTTGATAGATATTTGTGATTTCCTCTCGTTCATCTCCAACTCCAAATTTATATTCACAAACAGATACCAGCATTCCCATTATAATTATTAATACGTGATTCTATATCAAAAGTAATATATCTAGTTAACGATCCATTCAGGCTTGTTTGAAAACCTTTTTTTTTATATATAGTTTCAGCCCTCATTAGGACTTTATTACTAAACATGAAAGGTTTGGTGGTATCACATTTCACTGACAGTTTGGCTCTAAAAGAAATTGAATGAACAGTTGATGATGTTTCCAGAATTGTAGCTCAAAAATAGCCATTTCTGTACACTGAAAGTACTAGAGAACTTTTAAGCAATCCATTCATGTCGTTCAACCATTGTTTGATTCTGTATTGCAAGTTTTATTGTAAGACAATGCACCAACTGCACTACTTGGTTTTTCATTTTCTCCTTCATATAATGATGGTAGATCTAAGCGATCAAGTTTATAATGATTCATGTGATCAAGTTTGAAATGAAATTTAAGATTTCGTGAGTTTAAAAGCTAACTTGTGGCAAAATATTCTAAACCAATCTACTTGATAGATAATTGTGATTTCTTTACATTAAAGTCCAACTCCACTTGATAGATATATGTTATTTCCTCTTGTTCATCTCCAACTCCAAATTTATATTCACAAACAGATACCAGCATTCCCATTATAATTATTAATACGTGATTCTATATCAAAAGTAATATATCTAGTTATTTCTTCTTGAAAGTTCATTTCATGACTCTCCATCAAGAAAGTCACAACTTAATTCAACGCAAGTAGCCCATTTGATGGCCAAGCAAGTTTATAAAAAGTATACCATAACAACTCCATTAAAACCAGTTTTGGCTTGAGACACAATAAAAACTAGTTTTCCTTGTCCTTCGACGACAATACAACCAACCTACACACCTTGAAATTAACCAACGCAGGTTATATAAACACATTAAACATATAGCCAACCTACACACCTTAGAATTAACCAACGCAGGTTATATAAACACATTGAACATATAGGCTGTCAACGATGGACAAACACCTAGAAAATAAGAAACCCAGGATAATCGGTATTGACATTTCCAGAGTACCGGGAATAAAGTAATGCATGGGCTTGTGAAAACATCCCTCCACCACAACCATTGTCAATCCCTCGTAAACTTACTTTTCATGGACAAGCTTCTCACGTGAGCTTCAGCTGAGGGCCATAGACGGTATCCGATTGGATGAACTCCTCCACATCCGCATCGGTCCACTTGGGCAGAGGTTTGTCCCTGCCAAAGATTTGCTTATACTTGTTCAAATACGAAAACCTCTCCATCCAAAATTCCTTCCTCACCCCCTAGAATGACGATTCCTGTTTTGATGAAGTGTTCTCTCCCCCCATTTTTCTCCAAACTCCCAGTGATCCTTTTATCTTGCGGACTATTTGAATAGTTCAAGGCTTTTCAAGTTTTATCACTTTTTGAAGGACTAACCAAATAGAACTGTAGGTTCATGCTTCCACAAGGACACACCCAAGCTTGCAGATCCGAGGGAAGTGTAACAACAGTCAGCAAACAGGTGGCCAATCCACGTTTCTATGAGCCTCCACAAGATTGTTGTACTCCAAGCTTCTTGTCCAATAGGTCTGAGCTCTTTTTATTCTCTGTGGGTCTGAGTTATGCACTTCAAGAGGATTCGAGCTCCATACAAGTGTGAATTATGCCACCACATGTCCAAGGAAAAGGTCGTATTACTCCAAATGTGAGCTTATGCCTCAATCTCATATATACATATGCTGCAGAGGATCGATGTCACATATATACATCGCATTGCAAGGGTATGGAACAATGTCGAGACCAATGATTAATGCAAAGACAACTTTTGAATGAATCTTAAATGGATAAACCCACAACAGAAATCAGTTATCACTGAACAGAATCTGCACGTCCAAATCTAGTTGTCAAATTACAACAACATTATTACGAGTATGTTCTTGAAACAAGTTAGAAGATTTTCATTCTGCTGAAACGTTTATTTAATAAAGAGGCTGCGGGTTTATGTGGTTTGAGACTGTCAGACGTCTTTGTTTCAAAAACCGAACTGCCAACACCTTGATTTTTCTCGAGTTGTGCTCGCTTATTTATCCTCTGCGTATGTATTTTTCTGATGTTGTTTAACGACTATAGGGGTATGTGGAGACCATTGAGGCTGTTGTTTCCATATTGACTTCAATGCATAATTTATATATATACATATGTTTGGGAGCCGACAGTCATATTTTTAGTAGCCGACATATCTTTGGTATATCATTTAAAAACAATATGTCTGCCATGTGATATATGCATTACATCTATCTACCATGTGATGGATCATATAAAACCTTGTTTGCCATGTAAAAGATGGATCATATAAGACCTTGTCTACCATGCAAGTGTTGTATCCCATGAGTGATGTATTAAACTATGCTGCCAGCGTTATGTTTTCCATGTATGGTCATAGGGAATATGTATGCCATGTTTGTCATTAATCAACGTTTGTTCATTGTTGTTAATAAGGAATTTTTATGTTGTTTCAAAACATATTTGGAACCAAGGATTATGTTTATTAAATATGAATGGTAGTGTGTATCGTAGCATAAGGTAATGTTTGGTAGTGTAAATGTAAGGTAGCATAGGGTAATGTATGGTAGTGTGAATGTATGGTTAGGGTTTTAGGGATTTTAGAGGAAGGTTTAGAATTTAGGATTTTATAAGATAGGGCTTTTAAGGTTTTATGTGTTTAGGATTTACGGTTTGTGCAACAACACAAGTATTAGTATAGACTTAGGGTTTTCATTATCTTCAACGACGACATCATTCTATTAACATCAATGAAAACCATAGAACAACAATATCCCCCTTTATTATTGATGGCAATATTCTTGCCCTTCAACATTCTCTCCCCTTTTGACATCAATGACAAATGGGTTGCCCAAGTGCTCCCACAATCAAGCTGCTTCTTTTATCATATTTTCTTCATCAATAATAATTATTCATAGGTAGATACATTTCTCTCATTGTCATGGTGCTCTTCAATTAACTTTCTCCCCCTAAGCCTTTGCATATATTCATGTAAATAGTGAATCGACTCCCCTTGTCTACATAACCTCCGCTAGCTCTTCTTTTTTCCTTCGAGAAGAAGATTGCATCCTTGTGATCAAGTGGAAGACATATTCAACAATGGTAGATTGGGTGCGTAACAAATCATCTTTCTTTAATGGAGATGATCTTTATATATTGTCCATGTGTGATCCATCAAAAATTTCATAAGACTCTTCATGGATTGTTTCTGCAAGAATAGTCACGAGTCACCAGCCCCCCTAATAGTATGCATGGTCTCCTTTTTGGCATAGTCTCATCTTCAAACACTTGGAATATCAAGGATGAATTCATCAAGTCAACAACATGAGTTTTTGGTTGTAGTGTTCAAGAGACTTCTGGATTCAACTTTCTTCCTTCTCCATACTTGTGTAACTTTCTTCTCTAGCTTGGTTGTCATGGTTTTAGCTTGTTTAGGAATCCAAGTCAAGTTAAAATCACGTGCCATATGTCCAATGCTATGGCAATTGAAGCACTCTATCTTGTTCATGAATAATAAATCATGACTTCTTGCAAAATTACTTCTAGGAGATTGACAAGGACCATTATATTTGTCTTTGTGATATGCCCTACAATATTTTTCCACGTGCCCAAAGTTTGTACAAGAATAACAACATCCAAGAAATATAATTTGGTACCTGGGAGATGAAGAGTTCCTTGAAGTACTTTTGAAGTATTTTTACTTTGGAATTCTTTGATGATATTCATTGCCTTTTGTATTCTTGACACCATCTGTAAGTCTCCTTGGAGTAGGGTTTATTTTAATGTCATGTTGACTCTTGCCTTTGCTGGAACTGGGAGTATCATTTCTTCCTGGCTTCCTCACATCTTTGTTTTTTGAAACATTATCATCCTTGCTTGAGGATTCATCTGCATAGCCAAGCCCTGATTTATCAAGGGGGGACCTTTGATGACTTAGGATGTCATCTAGGGTTTGAGAGCTTTTAAATTTCTTATTCAACAAGTCAACTTCCTTTTTAAGAGAGACAATTTATCCTTTCAACTTTTCACAGTCTTCAACTTTCATAACTAGTTGCTTCTTCATTTCTTCCATCATACTTGTTGCTTCGTGTGCTTCATTTTTAAGGGAGATGATATTTGATTTCATTATGAAGACTTCTTCATTCTTCTTTGCTAGACTGCTCTCCATTTATTATTTTATTCTTGTAGCTTCACATGTTTCAGCCTTGAAAAGATTGATGTCTGATTTTAGTTTGAAGATTTCTTTATCCTTTTCTTCTAGTTGGCATATCATGGTGTTTCTCTCATTTTCTACTTCATCAACTTGTCCTTCTATGAATGCAAAAGTTTCCATCACCTTCTCGACTCCTTGTGCTTGTTTCCTAGCTTCTTCTAGTTGAGATCTAAAAGACGAAACCTCTTCCTTATATTGACCAATCTCTGCTTCATGATTGTTCAAACTCTTAAGTCTTTTTTCAAGGTGGCTTGACAAAGTTTCTTCCTTTTTTTTTTCCTTATCCAATTGATTTGTCATAGATATGACTTCTTCATGATGCTTTCTTTTGTTTTGATGAAATTCCTCCTTAAGTTTAGCGAGCTCTTCATCTCTTTCTTGAACTTGAAGCTTGACAAGGTCAACTTCCTTCCTTGTCTTGTTTTGGTCACCAACTGGTGCTTTCTTCTCAAGTTCCCCATTTTCCTTTTTCAACCTGTTAATCTCTTCCATGGAAGCCATAAGTTTATTCAGGAGATCTCCTTAAAAGTATTCTTTGTTCTCTTCATCTTCTATGTCTTCTTTAGCCTTGTTTTCATCTCTCTTATCTTCAACTTCCTTGATGGATTTTGGACTTCTTTCTTGTTTTCCATTATCGTTTTGACTAGAGATCATTGTCAACGCTCCTTTTGAGTGAAGATCATGAAGTTTCTCCCATACAACTTTTGTTGATGAACATTTTTCAAAATTGGCCTTCACAGAATTTGGTAACCCATTCAAAATTGCCTTCATTTCTCCTGTATTGTACTTCTTAGGAAGGAGCTACTTAGTGGTGGCTGCCTCTCTGACAGTTGATGGTATTGATTTTTCATTAGTATATTGAAAAATTCATCGTCAGGGATTAATGTTTCAATTTTATCAAGTGTATCTTATTTCATATTCAACACAATATGGACTTTGCATGCACTCAGTTCATTGGAGCAAGGCTTTTTGGCTTGCCTTGAATATTGAAAGCAAGTTACAGAAGCGATCCCTAAAGATGGAGCATCATTGACAACGATTCAAGCTCCTCTCATTGGATGTTTTCTAATCCCTCTTCTTCTGATCCTTCCCCTTGTCATCTTCATTTGTTTACAAGGCATGACAAAGATACCCATAAGTCTAAGTTTCAGCCCAAAATCAATTGTAATGATAGTGGAAATGTTACGAGAATATTGTTATTATCACTAATGGTCTGCCTCATTCTAATGAGGGATGTCTTAAGCAAAGAGTTCTCAACACATATTTTAGTGGCTGAGCAAAAGGAAGGATAAAGTGTTAATGATTATATTCAACAATCAAAGCATATGTGGTTGTTGTGGACTTCCCAATCCATGGTGGGAATGCTCGTTACTAAGTACGATATTCTAACAATTCAAAAAAATGGAAAAACACCTAAGCCCACAATTAGTCTTAATCATCACTTACTACTTCACTTAAACAAGGATGCTTTGTTTGTGCCAAATTGTTGCATTATAGTTAATGGTAGTGATAAAAATCTTATTTCACAAGATCATGTGACTTTTTTTCTAATTTTCCTTCAAAATGTTAACCTTGGTCTAAAATTTAGGGTTGGATGAAGGATATGAACCAATGTGTTATGAAGGTTCGTCAATTCACTTTTGCTATTGACCACTCTTTGATAGTATTAAGTATGATGGCACTCTTGTTGATTGTTGTGGTCTTATTCCTTGGAAGGTTTTATCAACACGATTGCCATGCATGCTATTATACATTGTCTTGAAACTTCCTTATTTTTGCAAAGAGAAGTTAGCTTCATGCTAGTGATTAATTTGAGCGCTGTTTTAGTGGAAAAATTCTGTTGTTTTTGAATAGATAATTCATAATTTATTCGATGTTTTTTTGCAAGTGTCTTGGTCATGAAGATAAATGTGTGGTTTACTTCGGAAGGGTTCTCGATTGTTCTAGATATGCTTTTCATAATTTTCTTTGAATACTTCTCTCGTGCTTTACCTTCATATTTTATCCCTGTGATTATCTGAGGTCATGTTCTTATGTTTATTGGTTGTTTTTCGCCCAGAAGAATTTTTCTAGGGTTCTCTAAGGTAAATCCAAATGAAAAAAATACTATTTTACATATTCATATTTGTTAAGACATTCTTGTGTGATACTTGAATTTCATAAATCTAGATTTCTATTTCGTTATCTATATAAATATATAAGAACATGCCCATGGATTGTTCATGTTCTCAAACTATGGAGTTGTTCCTTTCTGTTGCATGTTCTTTTATATTGTTATGTTGTGATTCAAATTTCTAGTTGTGCTTTCCGGTTATTCTCATATGTAGTACATGCTTTGTTAGATTATATCAAAAGTTATTCTTGTTGTCCTTTTTATTATGTATATTGAACATATTATTTCTAGCAACTTTTGATCTTCCTAGATTTTCATTTCCTTTGGTGTATCTTTGCACCTTTAGGGGCAATTGCTGCTAGTTTAAAGGTCTAATTCTTTACGGTGCTAGCTCGATGGAAGAGCACACTTTGAGCGAGGAGGTTGGTGGTTCGATTCCATCGTCCTTGTACGTATTCATAAGGAATGACAACAATCGAGTTTTTGGTGACGGATGCTCTTTTGACCATCACCGGTAAGCTTATGGTAGGCATTTTTCGACCCTCACCAAAATATGATAGTGACGATGGCGTAGGCATATATATATGTATCATCTCAGTATGACGACCATTGAGTTAGTCTGCATAAATCTTTATTGTTGATATGAAATGGTGAGGTCCTTGTTGTCGTTATTTATTAGTGACGAGACCTTGATGTCACTAATGAGTTTATGGTGACGGTCATAAAACCGTCGCCATATATATGCACCAATAGTGACGACCATGAAAGGTCCATCAAAAAAAATCTTTGTTGTTCATATGGAAATGGTGACGGTCACTATCCGTCATTATAATCAATATTCGTGACGGACCTTGAATGTCACCACAACACATACTTTTGGCGACGCCACCTTTGGTAACGTTCATTTTTTTGGTGACGGAGGCTGTTGTCGTCACCATTTCTCCTCTGTGAAATGGTGACGGTCAACTGTCCCGTCACTATAAATCATTATTGGTGACGAACCTTGAATCTCACCACCTTTCTGCTATTCGGCGACGCCACCTTTTGTGACGTTCAATTTTTGGTGACGAAGAGCTCTTTTGACCCTCACCAGTAGGCTTATGGTGACCATTATTGCCCCTCACCAATGTCATTTTTTCTTGTAGTGCATTCCGTTTCTGAGCTTGTGAAGGCGAGTCTTGGGCCGCTCACAGAGCGGGGAGAAAGAAATGCGAATGGAGATGCCATAATTAGACTTTCGTGTTCTTTCACTGAAGCAACTTTCTCGGCGAAAAAAATGATAGTATTACGCTCTAGCACTGCGAGAATGCGATTTCTCTACGGCAAAACTAGACTCACCAGTGATATCGTAGGATATCACCGGCGGCTACGGTAGAGACAAGAGGTTTGTACCCGAATCTCAAATTCGTCCTGCTTGTACGAACCCTAGTCAGTGCGCCTGCGGTGTACGCAATGCCGTCGCCCTCTGCCCCCGAATCTAGTAAGCGATGGTTGACCTCTATTTGAATCGAATGGCAATGAACCTCGGCCCCGAATCGAACGTGCTTGATGGAAAAATTTGTGGTCGGCCTCTGGTGGTTACATTGGTGGAATGAATGAAGCTGGCGTGGCAATGGTTCTGCCCGATGGAATGCGTCGATGACAAAATTGTCGGAGGGCGCTTTTTATTTTTGACATGCCTAGCACAACAAGTCATTTGGCCAAATAAATCAATAATAAATACCCTAAAATATTTATATTCCTATGTGATAAAAAAAAACCCTCTAACCCATGGTTATATGTCCAATATAATGTTTTGGGTTTTACTAAAAAAATTTACCCCAATATGAACGCACGTGATATAATATTGCTTTATCAGTGACGCCCCCGTGCTGCTTCGCAGCCTCCCTTGTTTTTCCAAAAGTTGAGTCCTTGCCAACATTGTTAACGCCAATATTTCTTAGAGAAAGTAGTCAAGTGCACCTATGAGTGTCACTCCCTTTTGTTTGTGTAGTTTATTTCACTGCGTAATGAGAATATTAAAAATTTCTCTAGTACTACTGCAAAAACCTACACCCGGTAGTGAGTGTTTACCTTGCATTCTTTCCATCCGCCGACCATAAAAAATAAGGCATTCTTTGCATATACTTGATTTTTAAATGTTTTTAATGGAATTTTTTTTTTCCTAAATAAATGCAATTATTTTGGAAATTAATTAGTTTTATATTGAAAAAAAAATTAGCATAAATTTTATTTAAATATTTAAAATAATTTTGCAAAATATAAAGTTCATAATTTTTTTTTTTTTAAAACTAACATTGAATAATGAAAAAAAAACTCAACAAAAAAATATTTTTGAATCAAGGTTATTTGAAAACCACACATTATAATAGTTAATTAAAATTTTTAATTTAAATTAAAAAAAATCATTTTTGAAGTTTTCTATAATTTTATATATTAAAAAAATAAATGTTAGAAAATTTCAAAAAACATAAATAAATAAAATAAAAATAATAATTATTTTATTTAATAGTAATTAAAGATATTGTGTTATATGTAACATTAACATAGATTATCATTATAATAATAAATATCTCTATTCATATATAGGCATTTTGTTCTTATGGCTAGTCACACTTAAACTTCAAGGATACATATCTACTTTTGAGGGAAGGATTGAAAACCCCTTGCATCATTAAGTTATTCTAGCTAATTCTGACTTTACGGATTTAATAATAAGTATGATGTTGTTTAAATATGTTATGTTTTGGAATTTTGGTTAGATTTAGGTGAATTTTTGTTTGGCTAAATTTTAAATTTTATACTGTGGTATATATTGGAATTGATTTATGAGAAATTTTGATTTTTAAATAAATAAACAATATTTGATTTCAAAAGAATATTTTTTATGTAATATATTATCGAAAAAATAATATAAATTTTTTTTCAAAAAATTTTCATTTTCAAATAAAAAAATAAGAAATTTAATTACGCCATAAGGATTTCTTTTGAAAACAACTCTCCTAACTATGTCCATGTCTGAGCCATTGGATCAAATGTTAGACGATTGAAATGTTTTAGGCCATTTAATTTACAAGTAAATAGTTTTATATATGCTTTTTATAATGTTTTTTTTTTTTTCAAATTTTTTTTTTCGATAAAATTTATATGATAAAATTAAACTCCACATAAACCAATTAATTTATATTACATGGATAAAAAACAATATAAAAAAGGAAAATAACTATTTATATATTTAAATATTACATTTTTGTGTCACTATGCTCTCCAACAAACTATAATAGAAATGTTGTAATGTCATGCCTAACATTTTGACGATGGCAAATTACACAAAAATAAAAATAAGAAAATAAGTAATAAAAAGATTGGTATAATGTGTCTGGACATTTAACTAGGTCAAAATACAATAAAAAATAAAAATAATAAAATAAAATAATAATAAACTATAAAAACAACCCATGGTATTCATGTGGAATGTGGTTATTTAAAAACTAAGATGGCCTAGATCAATCTTAACTCTATATCTACCAAACGAAAAGAGGATCAAATGTCTTGATATGCAAACCTCTTTTAGAGTGAAAATAGAATTGACCCCTGCGATAAATAATATAGTTCTAAACTATCTATTTAATACAATTATTTTTAATTGTTTATAACCATTAATCTTTTAAAATTTTACGTAATAAAATGTATCTAAATTTTCATACATCCAAATAAACATTGTTTTTTTTTTTTTCTAAATTATTTTTGTTACAACTATTTTATTATTCCAAAAATACATGGTTTTTTTTTGTTATATATTATTTATGTTACAATTGTTTTATTATTCATGAGTAGTATTTCTTAATATATAAAAAAATAAATTGTTAATGATTTTTTTTAAAATATGTGTTTTTTTTTTTAAATTTCCAAATTATTTCATGGGACATTATTTATCTTGAAACTGATAATGATGAATGTTCATAATTCTTATTTCTTAAATAACACTCAATTTACCTTTAATTACTTAATTGTAATAGTTTGTAACTACATAACGAGTTTGTGACTACATACATACTCTTTCTAGGGATGTCACAAGTTATCAATGACATAGTGATGTATTGACGTTCTCGGTTGAAATGGATCTTTATTAGATGCATGGTCGTGAGAGACACTAAAAAAAAAATCAAAATAGATATACGTACGACATCCATGTTGTCCTATAAACCATCCAAATTTCCCATCTTATACAACAATTTCTAACGATAACGGCTCAATTTACTCTCAATTTTTTGAAACCCCCACCCATGCTCGAGAGATCACGGTGTAAAACCAAATGTTCTGTTGGTTTTTAAAGGGTTCATAAACAAAATAGACGATGAGAAAGTCGATATTGTGGTATAATAAGCGATTTTTGAATCATTGTGACAAACAAAACATCACATTGACTCTACAAATATATCTAATGCTATAATGTTCTAAGATGACAACAAAGTTTTGAATCATGATAACTAGGTGACAACCAAACTAAGTTTTAGCCACGAAAAAAATCACAACTACTCACATAATATATCGAGGTTACTGATGAACCCCATACATAGTGATGGACATCATGGGAATCTTCGTGCACACTAGAACACCACCCTAAAAATTCTATATACTCTTGATCAATTTAAAATAACACGAGATGTCTAGATTGGATCTTTGGAGTGGGTGATACAATAATTGAGGACGATTCTTAAATGGTAAGGGAATTTAGATACTCTATCCTTCCACCAAAGCTATAAAAAGTGAGACTTGTAGATTATAGTTTTACAAAATTGAGACTATGTGATTAAGAATAAGTTACAAACATCAGGTATTTAAGATGTTAATAAGAGGAAGGTGTAATTAATGTGATTCTTTGTACTATCTTTATTTAAAATAGTAATTTGTATTTTTTTTTTTAACTGAATATTGTTAATATGTTGTACTATTTTTGTTTAAAAAAGTAATTTATATTTGTATTTTTTTTAAATGAATATTGTTAAATGTGTGATTGAGTAAAATGTATTAAATTGATATTCTAATTTTTAAGATATTTATTTAAAAAATTCAAAGTATTGTGAGTTTTGTTTTATTAAGCTTTACTCTAGATGTGCAAAGAATGAATCTATCTCAAGTCCCAAACAAGATTCTTCTTTCTCTTCTTATTCTAGCTTGCACATTGGCACCCCTCCTCTCCTCCTCCTTGCACCAATTTAAACTATGAGGCACAACGTAGTTGTTGCATATATGAACATTTAGATATGATAAGAAAAATGTGATACTCTATTGTAATTTTCTCTACAAATGTGATGGAAAGTGTGCCCTAAATGTTGACAATTTCATGGTTAATGTAAGTATAAGCTACATCCAAATTTACGATCTTGTATACAAGATAAAGAAAGCTATGCCCAATATCCAACACCATGAAGCAGACATGTTCACTAATTCAACGGTTGTTTCCAAATCTCTCTGATTAAGTTTTTTTCTCAATAAACATTTCTTACTCTTGAGCGGTAAAAGCCATCGTTGTTGCATATAGGAGCATTTAGTTCTTATAAGAGAATTGGCAATCTTGTGTTATAATTTTCTCTACAAATGTGTTGAGTTGTTTTTCAATAAAATTGTTTCTTTTGCTCTTAAGTGATGAAATCCATCGTTGTTGCATATAGGATCATTAATATCTGATAATAAAAGTGTGATAGTGTGTTATAATTTTCTCTACAAATGTGTTGGAGTTGTTTTCTCAATAAACTTGGTTTTACTGCTCTTAAGTGATGAAATCCATCGTTGTTGCATATAGGAGCATTTAGCTCTGATAAGAAAATTTTGTATATATAGTTCTAACACATTTCCCCCAAACGTTACCTATATGGTGAGTAGTTCATGTAGCAATTCCATTAATTATAACATATTATTATATCCTTTGTATAAGCTATTGTATATACAATTCTAACACATTTCCCCCAGGTGTTACCTATATGGTGACTGAATGACGATGGCTTCTTTAGGCACTTGATTAGTATTGTGGAAGAAATTTGAGTATATCATTAAGGATTGTGAGTAATTCATGTAGTAGTTGCATTGCTTATGAAATATTTTTATATCGTTTGGATAAGCTATTGTATATACAATTATACTATGATATGGATACACACATCCCCCAAAGCGTTACCATATGGCAATGCAAGTAATCAATTAACGATATTTAGAGAAATATAATTAAGTGATTGATGGTTCTTGAACATCAAAGTTACTATGATAACCTTTTATTTTAGGATGGACTCCTCGGTGCTCGATTTGATCGGCATGACCAAGATGCATAGATCGCTTCACGGAAAACCCTTGTGCCTATTGATAGTATGTGGTAGTTGTATGGATGGTACACTTATATTGTCCCTGCTTGTCATAAGGTTCCAACACGGTTAATTTTTTTGATAAGTCTATATACAAGTTATGCATATATGGCAGAAATTTTCTTTAATAATAACGGTGATCCTTTGAAAAGGGAAATGATCTGAATACACCCCTCTAGATATACAATGTCTCATGATATTCTTCTCATTTGGTGACACATGGAAATTCCAATACCAAAAATATTTCACATTGTCCCTCACATTATATGAAAGTTTATCTTGATAAGGTTTCTTCCTTTATAATAGCCCAACATGCAAGTTCATCATTCTCATGTTATTGAATCCTAATTTTTTAATGCCTTCGTAAAATTTTCTTAATGTTTTGTACATTCTTATTTTCATTGACATCAACCGATTTGATGTAGTTCCTTTTCCAACAACACCTATCAATAATGCCCTACTAGCACTTATGCCATATTGAGATTGATATTTTGCAATTTTCGAGGGTTGATGTCATGTTTTCTGATACCAACTCACATTTACCTTACTCTTTGGAATTTCTAATGCCCAATAATTGAACTATATTTCTTAGATATTTGTGCTTTAAAAATATATTTAAGAATTAAGCATTGCTATGATAGATATACCTTGAAAAAGATTTTTGATCACCCAATTTACTTTATCTGAACTGTTCATTCATGGATTAGTGGCCTCATTTCTTCCATTTTAGTTGATTTTATATTATCTAGAAAATTATCATCAAAGACAATTTCTTGCAACTTCCGATTAAGGTCCATGTTTTTCGTGTGGTATGATCTTGTTGTAGGTAAGATGTCATCCCTACATAAAAAAATATAAATTTTTATTTTTTAATTTGAACTTGACATGTACATTGAAAAAAATTAAAATATTAAAATGGCAACTTCATTTTTATTAATTGGTCAATATTCTCATTGACAAGTTCCTCTACATCTCTCATTTCCTCATCATTTCCAAGTACATCCACATCTCTTTCAAGCTCTTTGTTTTGTACCTATACATCTCCTTCATGCTCTCTATTTTGTACCTCCACATTCCTTTAGGCTCTCTATTTTCCTTTAATGCACTTCTATTTTATAGTAGATTATCATTTTTTTTCTTTCATTTAAAATAAATACATTTTTTAATATATTTTCACTAGTATATGAAAAATTATATATATATATATATATATATATATATTAACGACTAAAATTTTTTGAACTAAAAATTCTAAGTAGGTGCAGGGTTTTTATTTATTTATATTGATGCATCGCACTATATTACATTTGGAGGTAAGGAACACTAGCGCCCATTCACTTAATGTGCCCTAATATCTTAAATCTCTATACAATTCACCAAATCCATTTAGTTCCAACTTAGTCTTATTTTCCAAAAAAAAAAAAATATTATTATCATCAAATATATATCTTAAAAATATTCAATTATAATTATATATAATTATAAAAATAATATTTTTAAAAATTAATGTAGAAATTCGATTGTGAAAGTGGTCTTTTTTAATGATATAACTCGTAAATCTATTATCCCTTTTTTATTTTTAATGATTTAATTAAGATTACGCTGTTGTTTGTTGTCATGAGGAGATTTTTTATTTTTCATGTCAATTACCTTTTATAACTCTAGGAGGTTCTTAATATTGCCTTTCTTTTTAACAAATGGAACTCAATTATATATTTAAAAATATGATTAGGTAAGAGAATTTAGGATTATAATTTTTTTTTTGTCCAACTTGACAACGTGAATGTTTATTTACTGAAAGTTGGCTCCCATGTTCAATACATCCCCATGGGGTTTGAAGACAATAGGCAATGGAAATTGAATGACATATAAAACAAATAATTTATACATCAAAAAATCAATTCTATATTATAGTAGTTCTCGCTTGAGTAATCTTTCAATTTGGCATTCAATTCTTTATTAATAAAATTGTTTTACTTAGTAGGAAGTACTATAATTTTGTAATCAAATAATATGAAAACATATTCACAATATAATTTATTTGAATAAATAGATGTGTGTAAAATATTTTAATAAGAAACTAGATTTGTAATTATAAAATATAAAACTATAACTTAAATTTGTGAAATTACTTTGTATTACCTTTTCTTATGTATATAGAGAAAGACCAAACCAAGTTTGGAGGTAAGAAAATAAACCATAACATAAAGAACAATATCTCCTTCCAAAAATGTCTCCATATTAAAATGGCATTCACTTTCTTGTATACCAAGGCTATTGTTCTTCATATACAATTTCAGACAAGCATGCAATTGACGCTCAAATGTGTAGATGAACTTAGAGTAAACTACGCTAACAAAAATTCTCTTTATTTACATCTATGCTAGATAGGTGTACTTGAATGTGTTGGAAATATCTTATTTGGAAGTTACATGCTCATTTTCATGCTTGTTTCGGAGGATTATTAATCACGAAAATAATATTTTCACCACCAATTTCCTATTTCAATATCTATAACAATTTTTTATATATATGTGGGCGGTTATGTTGGTTTACATATATGTTTTCACTCAAAATTACCTATTTCAATATCTATAACAAAATTTTCCGGTTGGTAACTCTTATCATCAATATCTTTGAAATCTCCACCACGTGTTTCCATGGAAGCAAAATTTGCCTTTCATTCCTTCACAATGGCTTCTTCTACTGTAACAACTTATTTCTTCTAAACTACTTTTTCTTATGCTATTACCTTATGGCGTTTCTTTTTGTAACATGTGGCACAATTACTGGTTTTAAATTCATTTAAACCACCAATCAAAAGTTTTGTTGAATTAGGTTACTAGAATGTCACCACAATACATCAAATAACGATGATAAATTTTGTGATGTTTGATAAATTTTGAAATCTCTTATTCACGTAATCTTGTTTTCCCTTTGTTTCCGAAAATTAAAGGACACCCACAATCGAGATTGGTTGGTAATTTTATGTTAAATTTCTTTGAAAATGTGATCAAGTCACTTTGTAAACCTTAAATTTCAATGGTATGTAACACGAAAGGTAGGAGAGTTGCGAGATCAAGGGAGGAGGATTCACTAGATCTATAACTAGAAATTACACCGGGGAGGTGCAAAGGAACGCCGAAAGGAGGTGTTGTGAATATGAAAAGGGAAATTTTCTCATTGTGCTACATGTAAGGTACATAATCAATGTCAACCTATGGGGTGCAAAATCTCACATTAAAGGGGAAAGCATATGAAATGGACATGTTAATGATTACATGTACTGCGGCTTTTTAAGCTATGAAACATAGTAATATGAAGTTCTTGTAGGCGTAAAGATGGTCTTGGTTCCTATTTGTCCATTTTGGATCCTAACACCCCATTTGGGAAACTTTTGGGTCCCATAATAGGTCGGTGGTGAAAGAGTGGGAGGTCATAGCTCTTAACCTTTCTTTCGAGGCCACGTTAGATCATATTTGAAATAATAGTCTTAGGGTTAATGGCAATTGGTGTTGTTAGATGACATTCTACCTTATTAACAAAAATAACATCTATGTCAAATTGTATTGTAAAATTAAGATTTATATGAAACTAAATTTTATATTGCATTATGATTCTCCAAATACAAATCTTCTCTAAACAAACCTCAAATGTTTTTTAAAGAACCAAATGAACATGGATGTGGATGTTCATATGTTTCCAATCCAAATCCATCGACAAAATATGTAAAAATTAGATTGCATTTAAAAAATGCTACGAAAAAAAAACACTTGTTAACTTTTTAATTATTCACTTTAATCTTCATCTAGAAGAGTACGGTATGCCTTACGCACTTCCCCTTGGATCTTTTCCTGATATAAATAAGTCTTTCATTTGTGAGAGATCTCTTATATATTTATACTCTCTATTTGACCTCATGTAATTTGCGAGTTACATTAAACTTGACCATTTTTGACACGGTGTGGAGAAGTATTCAATACCTATCGAGAACCATTTTTTACACAATTAAATTTGGATGAAGTACTTTCAATACTTATCATTTTGTTTGTCCATGCATATCACAATGTTTACATTGTTTTAGAAATATGTCCTAACAACATGAGTACACAATTTTCTTTCTTTCCTTTGGCCTATCTCTTTGTATTATGTTGTTGCCTTTTTGCTGCAACTTGATATAAAAAAGCTTATTTGTTAATGATAAGGAGTCAAAAGCGACTCGTGAAAAATTATTTCATGAATTATACGAGATAGTGGAATGGACGAAAATTCAAGCCGTTCCTTTGCACGTGCATTGGTGAAGGCCTTCACTTTATTTATATAGAATTAAACCAGTTTAATTTCTCATTAGGCGCCTTTTGAATTTCTCCACCGATATTGCAAATTTAAGCCATTGCAATTGAAGCCCATTAGTTTTGTTTTAAATTTGATAGTTGATCTCACGATTCCAATTTGTAGTGGTGAATTGTTACATTACACATGCCTCACCAAAACCCTAATTTTATTTTATAATCTCTTCATATTGATGGAGCAAAGCGATATTTCCGGGTTGTTGGTCACTAGTTGGCTAATAACAATGCTACAATGCATATTTATTATTTATTATTTTTCGAGCTCTCACAATTGTGCATTTCGATTTTGGGCCCATATATCTATTCAAACACTATAAATTCAGATCCCTTATGTTTGTGTATCCTTGTTTGCTTGTTTGTGTTATAGTGTAAAAATATAAAAATATTTCCTTGATCTTTTTGATAGAATGCCTTCCTTCAACTAATAATATCGACAAGGAATGCACATTTGACATTTTATTAAAAAAAATCGGTACAAATGGAGCCATGACAAGTGGTAGTTAAAATCAAAGCTGGCTTGGTTTCAAAACTAAAATCACTCATTGACGTAGGAGTCTTGCCCATAGGCACACAAAGGAGTAAATAACAATGCCGGTGGCCCAGAGCGTTGCATTAAAACAAGCAACATGAGTTAACAATAGTTGCTTGATCAATGATGTTTGGTGGAGAATCACTTTGTGGTCATGGGGTTGGTCCCCAACCATCTCCATTAGGCTTTGATTGGTGACAAAGCATTTTGTCGGGCCAGGGAGAATTTTCAGCCTCCAAGCGAGAGATGGAAAGAAAGTGTGAGAAATGAGCATTCTTACGTGTTGGCGGTGGCCACAATTTCTTTGATCTTATATTGTATGGAAATTGAAGAATTATGTTGCCAATGGAGCCTTGGTTCATTGCGAAGGTTGATGGAGGTATTAAGCGTTTGTCCACTAGGGGCACATTTTGCGGTGGTGCGTAGTGCCCACTTAATAGCATGTTTCGAAGGGACGAGGGCCGAGGGTACAAATCCTAGGTCATTTTGGTGGAAATTATTTATTGAACCTCTTGCTTACCCAAACTTTGGGATGTGTACTTTAGTAGAATTGGTCTTTTGATCACCACGGTTATCCGTGGAAGGAAACGGGACGCGTTGACCTTAATTGTATCTTTATTCCTTCTTTAAAGTTGGAGATACGCAATTTCTTTTTCTATGTTAGGGGATTTCTTTTTATTTTTGTATAAAGTCATGAATTGGAGTGAAAAGCAATTGCGATTGATATCTCAGGCGGTTTTGGAAAAAATACTATACATATTACTATAACAAACTTAATGTCAAAACGTAATCTATATATTTTTTTTTCTTGGGTTTTGTTTTATTGTAGGGGCTACGAAACGAGTTTCTCGGACGAAATTTGTACTAGAGACATGCGATTACCTCGGGATGATTGCACGGAGGTAAATTGCATAGTGGGTGTTATGGTCTGTGCATTGAATACCCCTAGGTTGCATTCGATAACGGTCACGAAGCGATTTAGGTTGACACTTTGGTACTCTTTTGGAAAATCGAAGCCTCGGACGTAACTTTGTTGCTGAGAAAAATTTCACGCTCATAAACTTGTTTGTTTACACGATCTAGATTTTCAAATATTTTTATTCTTCGGAGCGAGTAATGAAGTAACTACGAGCAACATATTATTGAACTAGATGGTTCGCAATGAGGTATGTATCAATTCCTTGATACTCGAAATTGAGTTTTCTGAATCTGTCAAAAGGTTTTATTGGAAGTGGTTGGCATAAATGGTGAAGACGGTGCTTACTTTGCTAACTTGAGATTATCAATCCAATTTTTTTCTGCGAAACAATATATAATTTTATCTATAAGAAAACACTCACTCACAAAATTCTAACAAAATGGAAAAAATACATAATACAAATGAAACGAGAATCCATGAGCATAAGTGTACGAGACGATTCATTCGAATAAGGGTTTTATTGGAAATGGGTTTGTATAAATGGTCAAGATAGTGCTACTTGCTAACTTGAGATTGTCAATCCAATTTGTTTTATGTGAAACAATATATAATTTTATCTATAAGCAATCACTCACAACATTCTAACAAAATGGAAAAAATACAATACAAATGAAACAAAATTTGTCGGCATAAGTGTATCGTGACAATTCATTCACATGCTTTAGCATGGGTTGTTGTAGAATTTCATATGGTAGTATGTGGAGCTGTTATATCTAGTTAGAGAAAACCAACATCATTTACAAGAGAAATGCAATGCCTCTCTTTCATAGAAAATACATTGTTGGCACGGGACATGCGATGCAAGCTGCCTCTCATGTACAACGGTGGCTTGATCTTACATATTTAAATAAAATGTATTTCTTGTCAAAATAAAATATATTTTTAGTCAAAAACAAATATTCTAATATGATACGGGTATAATTGACCTCAATCGAGGGCTTATGTAGGCGAAAAAAGATATAAGCAATAAAAAAAATATCCTACGCTCCAACAAATGAATAATTTAAAATCCATTTTTACCATAATCATAGTTTATACCAAACCCTCTTTCCCGATACCAACCCAAAGAACATAGCAGAAACCTAATCAATGGATACATCGGGAGCTTCATGGTGATCAAATATGAGAATATGTGTGCTTTAATAAGCATGGAGCAGCTACCTTTAAACCAAAGCATTTGTTGAAACTCACGCGCGAGAAAAAATAAAGAAAATCTTTGTAGGCTTCCACACAAACAACGAAATCCGATTACGAAAAAGAAACAAAGGGATAGCAAGATGTTTCTATTCACATTTCCGGTCATGGCCATCTTACGCAAAATTTAAGACTCTCCTTGAACCCGATTAGGCGTTAAAGTTAGACTTTAGGAACAACACAACGATATCATCGGCACGACATCTCACATATTGCGGAAGATGAAGAGTAATGTATACTAAACCCTTCAAAAATTCAATAACATACGAGCACCTTATGAAGCCTTTTTCATTGAAGTTAGGGCACCTTATTAGTTCATCTTCATCGATTCAAAGCTTACAACTCCCATGACAACTAGGGCACGTAACAAACCTCAAATCCCCATAGCCATCACAAACCCTAATGCAAATGATAATGGAAAACCATCTAAATACTCAACTCTTTCTTCGTGTAGATGTATAAACCTATCTACTCCTTGATACATTCCCCTCTTGTAAACAACATGGGCACGCTGATACACTCGATCTCCGACGATCGGCCAGTGATGGAAATACTCGGCATGCGAACAATCCCTTTCATAAAAAAAAATTCTTGGAAACCATGAAAAATTAACATAACATAACAAACGATCACTCATAGGTCTTCTGATTTCCCTCAAAGCTGGTAAAATACAAAACGACCTGGTATTCGCCTCTAAGGAGCCCTCGGCTTTTCAAAACCCGGTTTTTAGAAATGCCGTTAATTGCGGAAGACTCAGTAGGTAAATCAATAGGCGGTTTGTTCATAAGCCTCTAAAAACTACGTACCACTAAACTGTATTATAGGCGAGGTTGGGAGTCTCAGAGCTCATTGATACTCTTGAGGTTTTGAAACCTAAGCGGGTAATGAAGCGAAAACTCGTTCGAGGATTAGGTTCAAAATTTTGTTGAGTTTTGGCCGGGGTGATAACACAGGATAAGTAAAGGCTTCTATTTGTTGGAGGGGGACACTAAAATCTGATTGGTTGGAAGGCGATCCTCTAAAAACTTTTCAATGGGCCGGGGTGAACAATGTTTGCTCACCCCGAGCCAACAAAAAAAAAACCCTTGGATTGGAGGTTTTACATGGTGTAGTTTTTTAGATGTAGGACTCGGAATATCCACGGTAGTCATTTTTTTAAATGCGTTTCGGTCTAGATCTAGACTCAAAGAAAATGCCTTTCGGGCGTAATTAAGGTACTTAAGTTTTGTAATTTTTGTCTATAATTAAGGTACTCAAATTTGTAATTTCTATTAAATTTTTCAGCTGGAGAAAAATTATCTAGCTCAAATAAATATTTTTTTGTGTATAAATTGAACGACATTTTATAATTACGGTAAATATTTAATATTTTTCACGGATAGAGAATTTTTAATTTTTCGATGATAAATAATAACCCAACTCCACTAACCCGATTCCATGATAGAATTTTTCTATCTATGTATTAAATGCCATTTAGAATGAAATAGAATTTATATATTACATATTTAATATTTCTTCAAAGACTTTCTTATAATCTTTGAGTGAGATATTAGTATCTAAAATAAATATTCTTATCTATTTATTTGCAATTCGAGTCAATGAGTTGGAATTTGGATTACAATTAATATTTCCATATTGATCTCTTTATATTCTTTGATTTATTTTACCACCAATTTTGAATATTTTAAGTTTTTATTACAAACATTTGAAATTTCATATAAGTTTTGAAATTGAAATGTGTCGACGTATTATAATATAAGTTACGTTATTTTCTATGTGTGATTTAGAATGTATATTTATGATGTTTAAGGGTTTATAGAAACCTTATTATTTATGATTAATAAATCGAGTTGTCTTTAATGCGATTTTTTGAAAAGTTTTATACGAGAAACGGTAATTCATTGAAATCACAAGTTTGATGAGTGCTCTAGGGGTTTTCCGGGGTGATGAATTCATATATGCGGTAAAAAAGCTGGTTTAAATATCACAAATCAAAATTTCACCTCATTTTTACGTATTCGATTAAAACCAAAATATCTATCGGAAACTCCAAAGAGTAAAACTTAGAGGCAAGCTCCTTAATAAATGTGGTTGTACTTACTCCTCGATGGGGGCAAGGAGCGGAGAAGAGGATGTTCCGTGGGAACATGGGGACACACATGATAAGCACGTAGAGACAAAGTGATGGTTGGCCTCACAAACGCGTCCCATACCTCGAGTACAAAAGACAATAAATTATGGCGTGGTAAACCTCACATCACATTGGGTCTTGTAGAAGGTGGTGAAAGCATGAATGTTATGAAGGTGGCGGGGGGTTTCGATGGACATTATTCAACAATTAGAGTTGCGGAGCTTGTGTGTTAAGTGTTGGGAGAAGAGGAGGGTGTTGTGAGGTTCTTTGAAGTAGATTGAAGGGTCGACATAGTTATGGGAGTTTTTCCCTATTTGGTGGGCAAGGAGAGTTGCTGATTTGACTTGGTGAGCTTGGTAAGGGTGCGTACGCTGAGAAGTGGTCTATGTGCGTTTGATGAGGTTTCTTTTTGTTTGCTTTTGGTTTGCTAGAGATGGTTTCAGTTTGGGCCCGGATGTGAATTTTCCATTGGTGGAGTGGGAGTATTATAGTATGCCCCCCTTTGTCTCATTACGGGGTCTGTGCTCGCAATTGGTGCCATTGGAGCATTAGTCTCGATTTCTATTGGGTAATGGTGGGAAGTTTCTTTGAGAGGTACATCGGTGCTCGACACGGGTGGTGGTGGTCTTGCCCCACTGTGTGGTTTGTTCGGGCAATTTTAGACGGGTGGTCTCGCGTTACGCTACGGTGGTGTCGGGGTTTCAAGCATGAGGTTGATTCCTCCCATAGGGAGGTCCTCATGAGTGCCACCTAATTTAGGAAGGCCTCGTGTGTGAAAGTCTCGTGTCGGCTTGCGCATGTGTACGGAAATGGTGATGTGGTAGTTCGGAAGGTCGGAGATGTAGAGGGGTCGAACGAGGATTTCTAGGCGGTGGTGGCTTGCTCATGGGGGGGAAGATGCGTGGGGGCCGGTCGCTCGTGGGGGGCGAGAGGGTTGCATCGGAGTCGGGGGGTCGCCTCGCTTCACTGGTTCTACTAAGAGGGGGTTCGGATTACGGTGGTTGGTCGGTGCGGGTGTACGGTGCGTCGGGGTGTCCACGACTCGCAACAAAGTTGTTACATGGAGCACTATCGAGAGGCGATTCAATTTGTAGTAGATCGTCTCAGAGTCGAACGAGTTCGTTAGGAGGAGCACGCTAAATTGATATCTACTGCGAATAAAATGCATTATTTTCAATGCCATACTTGGGAGTGTGTAGTGGTGGTACGCGCAGCGAGAATTTCTATCGAAGGTCGGCCCAGAGCGTGGAACACGGCCCATTTTGAGGGAGCATGTCCCATACTCCTTCTTCCCTGCTGCCACCTCTTGGTAAAGCACAGGTAACCCAATTTCATGCCTGCGACGACTAGCATTCATACATGTGTTTTATATTTTTTGTATGTTTTATGGGGCCTATGGCCTTTGAAATTGTGGTGTATCTCTTTGTTTTTTTGTTTCATTGTCATATGCTTTCGGTGGTGATCGACAAACACGGTTGGGGTGAGACTACTTGCATTTTTCACACTTAATCTATTTCCTTTTGATTCTGTAGATAGAAATTTGACTTTTAAAAAAAAATTATGGTTGTTAGTTACAACGTATATCAACCACATTTATTGATGTGGTTGTGTTAGTTATTATTTAAAACTCTATTTTTTATTACATAAATGAATTCATCACCTTGAAAATTTCACAAGGGGATTGTGGAGAATTTACAACTCAAACTTGTGATTCGAAATCCCTAGATTTTTGACGAATTAGACTAAATATAATGAAAAACCCTCCAAATGTAAAACAAGTATTGTAACACTCCCGTTCTTTCATTCCAAAATATAAAAAAAACATGTTTTCAATATGTTGTTTACTTTATATTGTATGACCCTAAATAAATTATATATATTTTAATTTCAATGTTTATGGTTGATGATAAATTATATAAAACTTAAAATAAATGTTGTATAAAATAAACCTTGATTAATATAAAATTAAATTTTCATTTAGGTATTAATTCAAAATTTCAAAAAATATTTATAACATTTAAATCGGTTTAAATAAAATATTAATTTTACTTAATAGTTAATTTAAATAAAAAATCTTAAAATTATAAATACTAATTTTTAAATAAAATATTAATTTTACTTAATATTTAATTTAAATAAAAATATAAAAATCATAAATACTAATTTTTAATATAAAGAAAATATTTCAATCATAAATATTATTTTTTAATATAAAAAATATTAAAAAATACCAATGGAATACTAAGCGCAAAAAGCTTTCTTCACCGAACTCTTGAGTAAACTCTTGAACATTCTACCTTTACCTTGCCTCGTATGCTGTCGATATTAACATCTTCATGTATCCCCAAGAAAGGATAAAATTGTTTTCTGAGAACTTTTAAAAACTTAGAACATGAGGAAATGACGTTACCTTTTCGCTTTAAATCTACTTGAGTTTTACTTTCCCACCAAATTAAAGTTGTTCCCCATTCTAAGTGTAGGTAACATAATTTTTTTCATCGAAATGTTCTAAATTCTACGATACGCTTCCTAGCTTTGCTTAATCCGGTTATCTAGTTTCTGCGGGTTCATTTCACCATCATAAATAGGTATTTCAAATATTACCTCAAGTTTCAAAAGAATTTATGAGGTTTCTTTTCTGTTTTAGAATGCGAACTAGAAGAAGAAGAAAGAAGAAGATGATGAAGATGATGTGGAGAAGGAGGTTTATCGGCTTTTTCCTTTTCCTGTCCTTCTTGATAGCTTTGAAGAAGAAGCTACATCTCTCACGCTTCTTATCTTCGTAGAGTTCTCCCAACATCATTTGTGTTCAAGAACATTCTTTCGAATCCGTTCTTCACCATGACCTTCACTTCGGGAATTTCTGCCCATTGGTTCCTCCCATTGTCGATTGATGAGCAACTTTTCTCTTTCCAACTTACGAGTCTATCTCCTTAAGCGTTCCTTCTCCACGGCTGCAATATGGACTGGTTAACATTCACTTGAAAAAATCCTACAACACAGCTTTGCTACGATACCAAAATATAAGATTTGAAATAGACTTGATCTAACAACGAAGTAGAAATCATTATTTTCCAAGAATGAATTGATTGTTAACTCGATCGCTTAATGTGAAATATTTGAAGGAAAGCGAATGATTTAATGACCTAAACTAGAACTTAAGAAGCTTATTAACTGGAAATTACAACAAATAACGGAGATAAGAGACCATTAAACATTGATTATGGAAGTTCATCCCTGGTGGACTACGTCTCGAGTTTGCTTCCAGAGATGGGCATCGTTTTATTAAGGATTGATCCAAGGAAGTGTTTACATAGAAAAACACCGGACTGACGTGTTCGCAGGCACCTCTGAGTCGTGGTAACATAAATCTCTCTCTCCTAGCTTTCCGTGCTGTCCGAGTACTCAATTCGCCTCCCGGACGATCAAGTTACACTAAAAACAAAAACTACCTCTCAGCAAGAATGCGCCACAAGCCTTCGAAATTACTCTTGTTCTCATCATGGTGAAAAGGCTAAGTTCAAATAGAGCATTCAAACTCCAAACATGGCATATATTTTTAAGCATTAAAGGTGATTTGGTGCGAAGAGGTCTCGGTCATGTAGCGGCCATGACACCTTAGGTTTAGTGATAAGGTGGACAACTTCCTAGTTCCTATTGTACAAAAAACCCAATTTAAGACCTTAGGTTCTAATTAACCTTGACGAGTTTCCGCTTGGAGTGTGGTGGGTGTTGTCACCATATGACCAGTTGCGGTCTTATGGTAGATTGCCACCTAGCGGTACGGCCTCGGCGATTCCCAAGTTGCGGTTATGAAATTTGTTCACATGCCACTTTGAAACTTGCACGATGCGTAGCATTTCTTGCCCAACGGTTACACTGCTTGTCTATTCTGCGTACCCTTTGCGCGGTCAGCTGCGGTCACCTTCGAAACTACGGTATCAACGGCTCTGCCTTCTTGTTCAAGCTACTGTTTTGTTCACATGTCATGCGAGTTCGACACGGTTTAATGCGCTGTGATTTAGGGCTGATATGGTATTACAAGGTTTGTCATAGTTTTTGTGCTTGTTAGAAACCATATACTAAGGTCTTAATACGTAGTTGCGCTAGGTGTTTAGGACTTAAATGTTGAGACTAAGAACTTAAGTCCTTTACATAATGTCATCATAGCTTTTAGACTTAGGATTAGGATTAGATCTAAGGATTTTTACATAAGTTGTCCACCATAGGTTTAATACATTTGTACCATACTGTATTTTCTTACGTACATACAAGTTACCACCATGGAATCACAAATACCATGTATCAAATTCGAACTTCATCTTAACCACAATGAAGTAACTCTTTCATGCGAAATCTTTGAGGGAATGCGGCCAATGTTGGACATTGGACAAATTGGAGGCGAAGAGCTAGACCTCCTTTGTCGATGTACCTTTGAAGTAAGATCCTCCTGGATCGACATGTGACTTCTACTTGTACGATGAGTTTGATCATATTTCATTGTTACTATTGTCAATCATTATTAGGTAGAGTTTATTCTCTATGTAGATATTATATTCTATCATTTGGGAGGTTATTTGAAATTCCTAGTTGGTTTGAGAGATTATTTCCAACTAGTTAGAATCTTTTAAGTTTTGCACTTAAAAAAAAAAAGTTTGTACCTTGAGAGATTTGATCCCTCTTGACGCTTGATAAATCCAATGTTAAGATGACTCTAGGCTAGTGTTAAGAATACCATTCACAAAAACTATGGGTTAGCCAGAAACCAAAAGTCCAAAAACTAACACTCAACGATAAATTATAATTATTAATTTATTTTATTGTTTATATAACATAACATAATATAATATTGTAACATCTCTTCCATAATAAACTGGAAAAAACCCTCCATACAATTACAATTATTTGAGCCTCTTAGTACAATTATTTTATTTTTATTTGAAAAAAACTACTTTAATTTTCTATTTAAATAATCTCTATTTAATTTCAATCACATCACATATACTTCAAACTCAATATACATATTATTATTTTGTAAATATATTTTAATAATAATTATAAAAATATCTATAAAATATAGATTTTTTTAATAAAATATTTTTTTTTTAATAAAATAAAAGAAATGTTATATAATTCTCAATATTTTGTAAAATGATTAAATAAAATATATATATATGTAGAAACCCTAACAAAATATAATTTTATTCATAAATATCCTAGTTAATAAAGAGAGAAATAAATGTTATTCCCATGCACCACGACCTAAGCTCTTTTGCAACTTTGACCTCATAATACACTCAGTCTCATGTTTTTAACTGCACCATCACAAAAGTATATCTAAGTGCCCTAAATCATGAAGAGAAATCATGTTATTCCATGGAGCATGATTTAAGCTCTTTCACAACTTTGACACTCGTAATACATCGAATCTCAAGTTTTTAACTTCACCATGAATGATATGACGAAAACAAAAGTATATCTAAGCCAAATCATGAATTCGTGAAAGAGAAATAAATGTTCTTCAATGCACCGTGATTTAAGCTATTTTTTGTAGCTTTGACCTCATAATACATTGAATCTCAAGTTTTTAACTTCACTATCAATCATATGATGAAAACAAAAGTATATATCTTATTGACCTCATAATACATTGAATCTCAAGTTTTAACTTTATCGTTATACATTGAATTTCAAGTTTCTAATTTCACTTTTTGAAGGATATGATGAAAACAAAAGTATATTTATATTAAACTACACCCATAATTATTTTTTCAATAAAATCAACAAGTACTTAGTACCAGCTTATAAAGTAATGGTTAATATAAGATATTGTAATTAAGATAAAAAAAATATTACTATTATGTAAAATTTTGTCTTATTTATAATCACTTTTTAACATATTTTGTAAAATTTTATCTTATTTATAATCATTTTTAAACATATTTTCTAGATAGATTATTATTATGTTTTTTTTTTTCTTTTTTTTTTTCACAAAGTCGGATGCTGATTAATATTCAAAAAAGGGGGAGACGAAGCTCCAGGGTTACAAGGAGGTATTGGCAGGAGGAAAGCCAAGTGTCGATGTTTTTAGTATCGATTCCTTTTTTACATCTGACTGGATTTACAGTGAGAAAGAGAGCGGTGGTGTAGATTCTAATGAACTGGAATAATAAAATACTAACTTTGCATTTCATGATTGAAATTTAAATGGATAGTGAGATTGCCGCCCGTTGAAGTCTTCATTCGAGCCATATAGTTGCGCTGTGCCAAACAAGACTGTTCATCGTGAGCAGGTAAGCCGGACAGGGGCGTTGAAGTCAAGGGCGCAATAGTAACAAGAATAGAAGGGCTATGACACGCATGGTGCGCTGGCTGGTTTGAACAGGGATCAAGGAAGTGAAGGATAATAGAGATCAAGGGATGAGTGAGTGCGCTCAATGGGTCAGAGGAGAACCCATACACAGGAGGGTGCGCGGTAATTAAAGGACTGTCACAGAGAAAGAGAGATTTTGAGAGAGCAGAGATTATATCTGTGGGCATCTTACTGAAGGGACAAGTAATTGTAGTTTGTGGTTTTGTAGAGAGTCTGAGCATGAGTTTTCGGAGACCAAGAGCAGAGATTTGCTGAGGGTAGAAATTACAGAGAAAAAGAATTCTGTTCATGGCAAGAAGAGCTGATCTGAGCCATTACACCGGAGGTTTCCAACAGAAAGAGAACAAGCTCTGTTTGCCCTTTTATCAGCTTCTTTGTTGAGGGTTCGTAGTACATGATAAAAGAGATTCCCTTGCATCTGCTGATCAATGGTTTGGCAGCGCCCTATGATTTGCTGAAGAATCAAGTTGGGGGCTTTTCGGTTGCGTATCATCAAATTAATGACAATGGCTGAATCTCCAATGATAACAGCTGTGTTGATGCCGAGTTTATGAAGCTGAAGTAGGCCTTGGTAGAGAGCTAAGGCTCCTGCTCTGTTATTGGATAATGTGCCAAGGCCCCATTCGAAAACCATTAGAACATTACCATTGCCATTGTAGATGATCCCTCCAACCCCAGCCATTCTTGGGTTGGACTTGGAGGCCCCATCAAAGAAGAGATAATGTGTATTGCAATTTCCTAGCCATCGAGAAAATTCCTTTTCTTTCATTCGGAGTTTCCAGCTGTACTTGGGACTATTTCTGCTACTGGGATTGCTTCCATTTTGGGCTATATTGTTTCTGTCTAGAAGATACCCTATGTAATTCCTTTCTTCTACATGGAGGTCCATCGTGCTCAAATGTCCTTGACATTTCGTAGATAGGGCTTCCAAATTGAGACTCCAGGATTTGTTGTAGAGCTTTCTGACGCTGGTTTCTTTTCCTTTGAAGATCATGCGGTTTCTTGCCAACCAAATGTTCCATAGAAGGGTGTAGGGCAGGGCATTCCAAACCCTTCGAGCAATGTTGTTCTTTTTTTTCTCCACATGTAGCTTTTTTTCCATATGTGCAATACTTCAATAATGCTAGTGCTAGGCTCCCAAGGAAGATCTTGACTTCGAAAAGCTTCCTTCCAACAGGCTATAGCAAAAAGGAATTCTATGAAAAGATGTTGGCTTGTATCTTCATCAGATTGACAGTTTGGATAGCGAGAAGGCCCAATTATTCCTCGCTTTCTAAGGTTCTCAGAGGTGAGAACTTTCCCTCTTAGAAGGATCCAAAGAAAAAAATTGATTTTTGGAAGAGATTCTGCCTTCCAAACCAATCTCCACTGCGCCCAAATAGGACAGGGGGAAACAATATTGCAGATCTGTTGGTAGGCAGCCTTTATGGTGTAATTAGTGCCAGATGGATCCCATCGAAAGTCATCAGCAGCGAAGCAAATTGAAGGAGCTATACCATGGAGATGGGTTTGCAGATTGTTGAGGCTGGTTTCTATGTCTGCTGGTATGCAGGGGAAGGTCCAGCCTTTCCAAATATGAGTGTGGGCATCCCACTGAGAGATTTGGTCCAGAGTTTGGATTCTTGTGCTATGAAAAAAGTCTAGAATCTGCTGCGTTCCATGCCATCGATTTATGGGCTGTTGGCCCATTATTTTATCGTCCCCAATCCTAATATGGCTGCCGCCTTTGGGCACTTTGGAGGTATTTTGTTCAAGAAAAGGAATGGCTTTCTTACACATCCTCCAAATTTTAGAGCATGTTCTGTTAGGGAGTTCAAGGTCCAAGAGCTGATGCCTTGGGAAGCCGAGGTATTTTTTTTCTAGAACTGTCTTCCACCAGGCGTTCTTGCCAGTAATGAGTCTCCAAACAAGTTTGCCAGCAGAGGCAAGGTTTAGAAGTTTAGGAGATTTGATTCCTAGCCCTCCTTTCTCGTGCGGTTGAATGACTTGCTTCCAGCTTACCAAGTTATATTTTTTTGTTTCAGTTCTCCCTCCTTGCCAAAGGAATTGGCGAAGGAGAGCATCCATTTTATTATGAAAACTGGCAGGTGCTTGCATGAGCGTAAAACAATACAAGGGCAGGGAAGAGAGGCCTTCTTTAAGAAGGATGAGGCGCCCTGCTGGATTAAGCCAAGAGGTGCCCCATTTCTTTATCTTCCTTTTCATTTTGTCTATAATAAATTCCCAGGCAGTAGCTTTCAGGTTTCCAGCACTCACTGGCATGCCCAGATAAGTAAAATGCTCCCAATCCAGCTTACACGGGACTCCAAAAGTATTAGCAATTCTGTGAATAATTTGTGCCGAAGCGTTCCACCCATAAATACAGCTCTTGCGGTATTTTATCAAACCTCCGGAATAGCTCATGAATTGATCTAGAAGAGCTTTGAAACGGCTGGCTATGATAGTTGATGCGCCCCCCATTAGAAGAGTATCATCAGCAAATTGGGAATGGTTGATGTTCTTGACTCCATTATCAAATTTAATTCTTGTGATGAGGCCCATGCGACGGTTGAAATCTAGAGCTCTGCTGAAGGATTCGGCCATCAGAATAAATAGATAGGGGGACAGAGGACAGCGTTGTCTTAGACCTCGAGAGGATTGAAAGGAAGGTCCAGGTCTACCATTAATAAGAGGGGAGATCCATGGCCCAGTAATGTAGGCTTTAATAAGATTGATGAAGGTTGTGGCAAATCCCATTTTTTCTAGAACAACAAATAGGAAGGAGTGCCGGACACGATCGAAGGCGTTGGCTAAGTCTAGCTTTAAGATGAAGCCTTTCTCATGTCTTGCTTGACTGGAGTGAATAGCCTCTTGGACAAGAAGGATGGAATCTGAGATTTGTCTATTGGCCAAAAAACCCCCTTGATTTTTAGAAATGAGTGAAGGGAGGAGAGGTTTAAGACAAGTAGCCAAAATTTTTGTCAGGATTTTGTAAGATGAATTACACAGCGATATGGGTCGGAAACGAGAGAAGGACATGGGTCGATTTTATTTAGGAATGAGGGCAAGATGGGTGGCATTGGTAAATCCTCCTATTTTGCAGTTGCGTTGAGTCCATCTCAGCATCTTGATAAGATCTTTTTTAATTGTTCCCCAGTAAGTTCTGTAGAAACAGATTGGGAAACCATCTGGACCTGGGGCTTTATCTGGCTGAAGCGTCCAAATGGCACTTTGTATTTCTGCTTCAGTGATTTCTTTATTCAATTCTGCATTGATTTCCTCACTGATTCCTCTGGGCATGTGCTATAGGATATTGGAGTAATCCTCTATTCCCTTTGTTTCTGTTAAGAGAGAGTGGTAGTCTGCTGAAGCTGCTTGTTTGATGGCTACTTGGGTTTTTTGAGGGAGGCCTTCCTCATCATTGATCATGGTAACATTATTTTTTACTTTCCTGACAGTTGCTTGCTTATGGAAGAAAGCAAAGTTTTTATCTTCTCCATGAAGCCAAAGCTGCCTTGACTTTAATCTCCATTTATGCTCTTCTTCTCGGTTGGCACAGTACAGCTGATAATATAAGTCACTTTCAAGTGCTTTATCCTCTTGGGAGAGCCCATTCTCCTCTATTTTTCTGTGATTTTCTTTCAATTTGTTTTTTATATCAGCTTTGGTATTTTCTGGTTCTTTATAATGCTATTTCACCCATTCCTTCAAGGCATATTTTGTATTTTTCAATTTACCTTCCCAAATGAAACCCGGTGATCCTTCTACATGATGCTGCCAAGCTGCTTTAACTATCTAATCCACATTTGGATTGTTGCGCCATAGAGAGTTATATTTAAAAGGCAGCGGCCCCAAGGGGTAGTGAGCCTCAAGGACAATGCTGGTGGGGTAATGATCAGAAGCTAGATAAGGAAGAATTTCAGCATAAGCTGTGGAGAATTCGGAGAGGAGGTTGGTGTTTATCAGAATTCCATCAAGCCGCTCCATTATATTATCCTTGCCCACTCTGCGATTATTCCAAGTACACCTCCGGTTTTTTGGAATGATATCAGCTAGGTCCTGTTCTTCCATGATGTTCTCTAGCTTTGCTCTATAAGGATCAAAAGTAAAGATACCTCCTCTTTTCTCATTGGAGTGTAATATAAGGTTGAGGTCTCCCCCAAGAATGATATTGCTGTTGTTTTCAGCTTGGATGTCTTCTTGTAGAGTGGCCCAACACTGCTCTTTATCTCTAAAATGGTTCGGTGAATAAATATTATAGATGACTATTTGTTTGTGCTCTGCTTGCTTTTCTAATGTGACTTTAACCCAAAATTGAGTGATAGTGCTGGATGTGCATGTCCAAACAATTTTGTTCCAGATAGTGGTGATTCCACCAGAAGCTCCTCTTGATTCACAAATATGTCCATCATAATGTCTAAGTTGATCTATAGTGCCTTTTATCTCTTGCAGTCTTTGTTTTGTCTCCTGAATCATTAATATTCCTGGCTTCTCATGATCTATTAGATCCTTCAGGGTAGCAGTTTTAGAGGGGTGCCCCAGGCCCCTACAATTCCATGATATAACTTTTATCATTGAGTAAGTGGGGTTCGGAGGGATGCTCATCCCCCTTTCTCCGTTTGTGCTGTTTCTTTGCTATTTTGACTCAAGATATAAGTTTCTATGGGATTTTGAGTTCCCATAGCAATATCTTTTTGGGCATTCTCATTCCTTTGCTGTTTTCTACTCTTTCTGCCAGGTCCCTTTTTTTGAGATTCTGAATTAGCTCCATGCTCTTTCGAGGAGCTCCTAGTTAATCGGGATGTGAGGGGATTAAGGGAGTGGGAAGGGGAGGATTGAGAAAGGTAAAATATGATGGGGGGGTCGTTTTCAAGGGAAATCGGGGGATCATTTTCAGGAAGAGAGAGGGCGCTAAAGGGGTTTAAGGAGTTTAGAGGAGGGTCAGAAGGTGGGCTCGGATTGGTAGGGTCTAGGGAAGAAGAGGAGGGAGTAGCAGCTGAGGGAGAGGTCTTGGGAGGTTCAGAAGAGGGGGATGATTTGGAAGGTGCAACTTTGGGAGGAGCAGCTTCAGGATTTTCTTTCAGGCCAGCTGCAGTCTTCTTTTTTTTTACGATTTCCCAATGTTCTTCTGATTGAGCAGGTTCAACATTAACTAATTTAGAGCAGCGATTGGAAAAATGGCCATATTCGTGACATACCTTGCATTTAAAGGGAATTTGTTCGTAGTCCAGTTGTTGAATGTGCGTCCAGTCATCCACCTTTAGCCTGATTGCCTCAGGAAGACCCTTGCCGAGGTCAACTTCAACACAAATACGAGCACATGCTTGCATATTATCCTTGGGCTCGCTCCGATCAATGTATTTCCCGACAGCATTGCCGATGGCACGAACCGAGTCATCCCCCCAACAGGGGAGCGGGAGATGCGGCAACCGTACCCAAACTAGGACAGCATTAGGGACATCCAGCTCGTGATTGAAATCTGGAGTCCATTTGTTCAGATATAGTCCATGTGAGTCCATGAAATAAGGACCATTTCTGAAGATTAAGTCCTTGTCTGCTCTCGATTCAAAATGGAAGGTATAATAGCCTTTTCCGTAGAAGCGAATGGAGATTTTAGCATTAACTTTGTCTGCCCAATTCCTTTCTATCCAGCGTTGAACTATTTTTGGAGATGGCCATAAGCCAGTGAATTGACCGATGAGTCCCCGTTCAGCTAGAGCGAGCGCAGCCATTCGAGGAAGAGTAGGAGGTAGCTCGACCTCTTGTAAACCATCTAGTTTCTTAACAAACTTCGAAAGTGCAGGCCGAGGTCGTTGGGGCTATAGAGTTTTAACCAGAGCAGAGAAGGCTTCAGCTGCAGATTGTTCGATGGTATCCTCCAAGGCAGCGTCCGGAGGGCCCATGACGGATCTTAAGAGAGAGAAACAGCCGTAGAGGCTAGAAAAAAAGCACAGGCTGAGCGCGCAGCATTCCTAACTGCAAAAGAAGCAAAAGGCAGAAATATTTGGAAAAAGGCCGTGCTACAGTTCAATGCGCCGCGCAGCAGCTCTATGCGTCGCGCAAAGGTTCAATGCGCCGCGCAACAGATCAAAGCGCCGCGCAGCAGCTCTATGCGCCGCGCAACAACAAAGATTCGTTCAAACTCAAAATGTGCAAGGAGGAGCACAAGATCTAAGGGAAGAAGTCCCTGCACCAAGAAGAGTCGCACATCAGATCAAGGCGTCGCACGTCAGGGCCAAAGCGCAAAGCCCAAGCGTCGTGCAAGGAAGGCACAAAATCACGGAATGAGGACCCAGCACCAGGAAACCAGAGCCCTTCGTCGAATCCAGAGGGCCACGGAAGGCCTGCGGCCTCAGACGCAGGGGAGACCAGCATCCGGGGCTAGGTCAAGTGCTCATTGGAATCCGATATTTCCTTCAAAAATTTCTTATTATTATGTTGAATAGTAAAGTTACTTTTATACTTGTTATGTTAAATGAAATGAAAAGCAAATCAACTTTTATATTAATCCTACGCATAAAATCATTGTTATAGAGGTAGATGAATTTGTTTTGTAAATATAATGTTAAAAAACAGGATTCAATAGTTTTTTTTTCTAAAATGTAAACATTCAATAGTTCTTTTTTTTTTTGAAATATAAAAGTTCAATCTCTGTGAGGAGTTTGTGGATAGTACAAGAGGATAAATCACTATACTGAGTTTGAAAACTTTTTGGATATGTATATGATCATATAGAGACACATATAAGCAAACATCACAAGGATTACAAGAATCTACACTTCCATTCTTCTTGATTTATTAAGTCAACTCAACTATAATGATCTTGGAGCGCTTCTTTCCCTTATTTTTGAGCATAGAAATAAGATTTTGAAGAATTACAATTAGATTATTTTTCTTCTCAACGTTCTATAGACCACTAATCATCATCATCACCATTTTATTTTATTATATAAATGAAATACAAAAGCAAGAAAGGAAATTAATATCAAGAAAGCCAGTGTTGTTGTACTATCCAATCAGTAAACTCATTGTTTTTTCGGTGGCTAGCTATGGAAGCTTGACGAAATTGACAGAGATTAAGTGAACCAATGATGCAGGAGCATCGGACTCGGAGTAGACAGAAGGAGGGTTTAATTTTGTCTCACGGTGACATGTGATTATGAACAGGTTACTGGACCTGTTATTTAGACACTGTTATTATTTTATTGTTTTTATTTCTTAGAAAACAAAAACAGCAGAATAGCACAACAAATTGTTTTTAAATTTTAATTAGGGTTTTATGTATCATTGAAAACACAATTAGGAAAGGACAGTTGTTATTTTTTCAACCGCAGACACAATAAATGAAATTGATACCTACAACACTACAAATGGCAGATGAAAGTAGGCTGTGGGGTTCGATTTTTCCCATCTGTAAGAAAATCTGAAACGGATTTAATAACCATCTGAAAAACATAAATTATTATTCTTCCAGCAAATTTGTTGTTTTGATATCAGAATATTGTGAAAGTGATTCTTGTTAATTTCCTACTGTAACTTATGTAGTGTGTAATTAACTGCGAGAATAGCTTAAGATCAAGAGAGGCAAACAAGGACTGAAGGTCCGTTACAGGAAGTCTGAGAAAACAACAACGAAGTACGAGGGTCCCAGCAAACGTTGCACAAGAAGAAAAAAATTGGAAATCATTTTTTTTGAGGAAGTAAGAACAGGAGAATAGAATATTGAACAAGCGGAGCCAGGTAAATACAACATTCATAAAACCCAGTTCGAAAACTTTCTGTTTAATTTATACTGAGGTAAATCTCCAAAATAGTCCACGAAGTATTGTAAAGTTTAAACAGAGATGATAAAGGAGTATCATTCCGCCGACGCGGGTTCGAAGACCAAGAGCGATTAATCCAAGTGAATAGCAAAAACCCAGAAGGTGTATTACAGTCCATGGAACCGAATAAGAGACCAACGAGAACAGTCTAGGAAAAGTTGTACAACAAGACTTCAATATACAGGTATAAACTTTTTTTTCTTAAAATATACATCGTTAAAATCTGTCAACAGTTTACAAAAACGACAGGAAATAAACCCTAGCGCATTGAAGAACTGTCAAGGTATCGACCCTACCCTTAGGGTTCTGATGCCGAAAGAAGGAGACCAGGTGTGTGAAGTTGTAAAGTCCTAAAAAATATAAATGGAGAGTTGATCAATATTTCCAAGCCAAGCCAGATTGAACACATATCATTCATTTAAGCAAGGACAAATACAGGAATTCAAAGAGGAACCACGAACAGACTTACCAGGAGGGACATGTGTGGAGAAATGTCGGAGATTCTGTCCTGAAACTGAAGAAATCTGCTCACGAAGGAGCCAGAGTGATTAGTGGACAAATACAGGAGCAGAGATGGTTGAAACATAGAACAAGAAATTACCTGTGCTCTATTTTCCAGTTTAAATTGGCCGCGAAAGCTTATGTCAGTCCAAATGTGAAGGAGAAAACAGATAACCAGTAGTCAATAACGATAAATAGCAACAAGCCTCAGTTAGAAATGTTTGGACAGTAAAGAATTAACCCGAAAAAGACTTACACCACAACGAAACGCCATTGCAGGGTTTGACAAAAAATCCAATCGACAAATTGCGCGACCAGAACAGAGGAGCATTTCGTTGGGCAGAAGGAGAGAACATACCGTTGACAGAAACACAGGGCAGCTGAAAACCCTCGCCAAGTTTGGGAACGAGGATCAACAGAGGTAGAAAAAACCTCCCCCAAAATCTCAGTCGGTGGAAGAGCAACCATACACTGGAGCGAAATGAAAATGTGGAAGAGTGGCGGAGAAAATGGAGCAGAGTAATTACGCCAGAACCAGAGGGAATGTGTTAAATGCCGAGGCGGATTATCACCAAGACCGAAAGATCATATGTACACCAGCATAATTGCAATCAAATCGTTTATCACATATACATTTTAACATGGTTTAAATTCGAGAAATCTGAGTTGACGTGTATGCACAAGTCACAACTGTTGTATTAAAGTTGGATTTGGAAACCAGCGTTGCGCCACCTGTACATGAGGGCTGAGCCTTTGTCATTTTTGGTATCAGAGCGGGTTGTTGAACAGTGGACATGGAGGTAGGAAGATGAGGACGAGGAAGAGGAAGAGCTAATCGAAGATTAGCAGAGGAAGGACTGAGGGAAGAGATTCGAATTTTGAACGAACGATTAGCGGCAGTAGAGGCTGGAAGAAGAAGGGATCCTGATGATGGGGATGACAGCGATGAGGAGGTTGCAGAAGCGAAATATGGTTTTGAGGGAGAAGGAATTGAACTGAGATTGTTAAGGTCAGTTTTGTTGTCAAGTAGCAAGCCAAAACATGAGCTTACTACTTACGATGGGAATCTATCAGCAGATGTGCTGCTGGATTGGTTGAGTTAGTTGAACAAGTACTTCGACTTTGAAGAAGTCAGTGAAGATAGGTGGGTAAAACTCGCTGCCACCAAATTGAAAGGACATGCGTCATTGTGGTGGGACGGTGTTTAGGCGGAGAGAAAAAGGTTGAATAAACCGCCTATTAGGAAGTGGGACAGGATGGAAGCTAAACTAAAGGAAAAATTTTTACCAAAAGATTACCAGATTATGCTGCATAGACAGGTGCAGAATTTGAGGCAAAAAGGGTTGACTGTTAAGGAATATATAGAAGAATTTTACAGGTTGAATTTGAGAGTAGGGCATATAGAAGACACACCCGAAAAGACAACCAGATTTGTAAATGGCTTGAGGGGAGAGATACTGGACGAAATTAGTATTCTCTCACCCAGAACTATTGATGAGGCATATCAGTGTGCCTTGAAAGTGGAAGAAAATATAATCAGAAAGCAGAATGCCAGAAGAGGAGGAGGATCTGGCAAAGGAAAAGGGAAGGCTTTTGGCAGGGGCAGAGGCGCAAATTCCAGCGAAGATGGCAGCAGTTCCAAACCTTCAGGGACAGCAGAAAAAGACAATAACACCAGAGGAGGACGACCATATCAGCGGGGGAGAGGAAATGGTCGGGGCAGAGGATCTGTCCAGTGTTATCGGTGCCATAAGTGGGGGCACAAGTCTTATGAGTGTCCTGAAGGGGAACCAGCAGGTGGTAGAGGAACTTATGTAGCCCAAACAGAGGAAGCAGAGGAACCACCCCAGGAAGTAGAGAATGCGCCTGAGACAGGGGAAGCTTTGGTGCTGAATAAAGTGCTGCTGAAACCGACCAAAGAAATTGCAAAACCTGATCAGCGAAAAGCTTTATTCCGGACAGTTTGCAAGTCACAGGGTAAGTGCTGCAAACTGATAATTGACAGTGGAAGTACCGATAATTTGGTGGCCACCGAAATGGTGGAGAAGTTGGGATTGAAACGGTTGAAGCATCCCACTCCCTATAAAGTGTCGTGGCTGCAAAAAGGACATCAACTGCTAGTTGATGAGCAGTGTGAAGTAGAATTTCACATTGGCAGGTACAGGGACAAAGTTATGTGTGATATTATGCCGATGGATGTATGTCATATACTATTAGGGAGGGCGTGGCAGTATGACAGAAAAGTGATTCATGATGGAAAGAAAAATTGTTACAAGTTTGTCAAGGATGGGATTAAGCATACGCTTGTACCCATCAAGGAAGAAAATACAGCAGAAGCTAGTGGGGTTAAAGCGTTACTGATGGGTGGAAAGGAATTTTTGAAACAGATCGATGATAATAATGTAAATTTTGCTGTTGTGAGGAGGCAAAAGACGGTGGTACTGCACACAAAGATCACAGATTTACTGGAGGAGATTCAGGATATGTTGCAAGAATTTGGTGATATCATAGTAGATGATCTTCCATATGAGTTTCCTCCTAATAGGAGTATCAGTCATTGTATTGACTTCATACCAGGAGCTAGTCTACCTAATAAAGCAGCCTATCGTATGAGTCCCAAGGACAATGAGGAGATTAGGAAGCAGGTGTAGGAATTACTGGATAAAGGGATGATTAGAGAAAGCATGAGCCCCTGTGCAGTTCCGATAGTTTTGGCTCCAAAGAAAGGTGGCGAATGGCGAATGTGCACAGACTCAAGGGCCATCAATAAGATTACCATCAGGTACAGGTTTCCATTGCCGCGAATGGACGACATGATGGAATGTTTGAGTGGGGCAGCATACTTCATGAAGATCGATCTGAAGAGTGGCTACCATCAGATTAGAATTCGAGAAGGAGATGAGTGGAAAACAACCTTCAAGTCGAATGAAGGGCTGTATGAATGGCTGGTGATGCCATTTGGGCTGAGTAACGCCCCTAGTACTTTTATGCGCTTTAATGAACGAAGTGCTGAAAGAGTTCATTGGGAAATTTGTAATTGTTTATTTGGATGACATATTGATTTTCAGCAGGACAAGAGAAGAACACTTCAGGCATGTTCGAAGTGTATTGAGGAAGCTGCAGCAGAATAAGTTGCTGATAAATCTGAAGAAGTGTACTTTTTTCCAGTAGGAGTTAGTATATTTGGGTTTTGTAATTGCAGAAAACGAGTTGAAAATGGATCCAGAAAAGGTTGCAACAATAATTAGCTGGCCATCCCCGAAGATTTTATTTGAAGTCCGAAGTTTTCACGGATTAGCAAGTTTTTATAGGAAATTCATCAGGAATTTCAGTGAAATCTGCGCACCCATGTTGGATACGATCAAGAAGGAAAATCAGCCTTTTTGCTGGACAGAGGCAGCGGAGAAAATTTTTCAGACTTTGAAGAGGAAAATCACAGAGAGATCGATATTGAGGCTGCCTGACTTCAACAAACTTTTTCAAGTTCGTTGTGACGCCAGCAGTACATCCATTGGGGCAGTACTTAGTCAAGAAGACAGGCCGGTCGCCTATTTGAGTGAGAAGCTAAACGAGAGCAGACATAAGTACTCAACCTATGACAAGGAATTCTACGTGATTGTCCAAGCATTGAAGCATTGGAGACACTATTTATTAGGTAATGAGTTAGTTTTATTTTCTGATAATTCTGCATTACAGTACATTATGCAGCAGCATAAATTGAACCATAAGCATGCAGAATGGGTTGAGTATCTGCAGATTTTTACGTTTGTGCTGAAACATATTAGTGTGCAGGCCAACAAGGTGGCAGATGCATTGAGTAGAAGAACTTTACTCTTGCAGGAAAGTACAATGCAAGTTTTGGGTTTTGAGCATTTGAGGGAGCTGTATCAGACAGATGCAGATTTTAAAGAAGCCTATGAGGCCTGCCAAAACCCTTTGTTGAGAAATAATAGTCCATGGTTGGACTACAATTTGCAGGAGGGTTTATTATTCAGGGGAGGACAGTTATGCATTCCCGACTGTTCGATGAGGGAGAACATTATTCGGGAAAAACACAGTGGAGGTCTAGCCGGACATTTCGGCATAGACAAGACATTATCGTAGGTCGAGCACTTTTATTTCTGGCCAAGGTTGCGACGAGACGTGCAGAGGTACGTAAGCAGGTGGAAAACATGTCAATTGGCGAAGGGTTGCAGTCAGAATGCAGGACTTTATATGCCACTGCCTATTCCGAGCAGACCATGGGACTCAGTCAGCTTGGAATTTGTCTTGGGTCTGTCTAGGACACAACGGGGTTTTGATTCAGTGATGGTGGTAGTGGATCGGTTTTCGAAGATGGCACATTTTATACCCTGCAGCAAGACCAGTGACGCTACTCACGTAGCACACTTGTTTTTCACAGAGATTGTCAGACTGCATGGTCTACCAAAGTCAATCATTTCCGATAGGGACGTGAGGTTTACCAGACATTTTTGGCGGACCCTGTGGAATAAGTTGGGTACCCAGTTACAGTTCAGCTCCGCTTATCACCCACAGACTGATGGGAAAACAGAGGTGGTGAATAGAAGCCTAGGAAATCTGCTACGGAGTTTAATAGGTGAAAATTCTCGGATGTGGGACCGCGTACTTGCTCAGGTGGAATTCACATACAATGACTCACCGAATCGTAGCACAGGTTACAGTCCCTTCCAGGTCTTGTATGGCATGCATCCTCGCGGAGTGCATGAGTTGCGGGACTTAGGAAAACTTGAAAAACAGAGTGCTGATGGGGAAGATTTCGCCCAAGCAATGAGCGACATGCATGAGCAGGTGAAACTGAAATTGCAGGATAGCAGTCAGAAGTACAAGCAGCGGGCCGATTCGAAAAGGCGGGAACTTCAGTTTAATGTTGGAGACGAATTCCTTGCCCACTTGCGCAAGGAATGGTTCCCGAAAAGAGAATATAACAAGCTGAAATTTAAAAAGATTGGTCCCTGCAAAATCATTCGCAAGTTTTCTGCAAATGCTTGTGAGTTATAGCTGCCACCAGGAATAGGAATTTCACCCATCTTTAATGTGGCAGATCTGTTTCCTTATACTGCTGGTCCTGAGGAGGACACAACAGTACGGCCAGAACGGGACACCCAAATTGATGAAGGTTCTTGGGTGAGACAAATGCCCGCGGCACAGCCCCTTGAGATCGAGAGTATCCTTGACACCCAGGTCGCCAAGCGCACGCGCAGGAAGGAATACCTACGGTATTTAGTCAAGTGGAAGAACTGTCCTATTGAGGACAGTTCGTGGCTGGATGAAGCGCAAATACGGAAGGCTGGTTATTCGGCGGATGATCTCATGGAACGGAGCCATGACTTTTTGTCAGCTCGGGAGCCTGATGCAGGAGCATCGGACTCGGAGTAGACAGAAGGAGGGTTTAATTTTGTCTCACGGTGACATGTGATTATGAAACAGGTTACTGGACCTGTTATTTAGTTACTGTTATTATTTTATTGTTTTTATTTCTTAGAAAACAAAAACAGCGGAATAGCACAACAAATTGTTTTTAAATTTTAATTAGGGGTTTATGTATCATTGAAAACGCAATTAGGAAAGGACGGTTGCTAGTTTTTCAACCGCAGACACAATAACTGAAATTGATACCTACAACACTACAAATGGCAGATGAAAGTAGGCTGTGGGGTTTGATTTTTCCCATCTGTAAGAAAATCTGAAACGGATTTAATAACCATCTGAAAAACAAAAATTATTGTTCTTCCAGCAAATTTGTTGTTTTGATATCAAAATATTGTGAATGTGATTCCTGTTAATTTCCTACTATAACTTACGAAGTGTGTAATTAACTATGAGAATAGCTTAAGATCAAGCGTTACAGGAAGTCTGGTAAAGCAGTAGCGAAGTACGAGGATTCTAGCAAACATTGCACAGGCAGAAAGACTAGAAATCATTTTTTTTCTGACTACGTAATAACAGAAGAAAAGAATATTGAACAAGCAGTGCCAAGTAAATACACCATTCATAAAAACCCAGTTCAAAAACTTTCTATTTAATTATTACTAATGTAAATCTCCAGAAAATAAAGTCCACAAATTATTATGAAATTAGAACAGATATAATAAAGGATTATCATTCTGCCGACGCGGGTTCAACGACCAAGAGCGATTAACCCCGGAGAAAAGCAAAACAAAAAGAACCCAGAAGGTACGCTACAGTCCATGGAATTGAATAAGAAACCGACGGGAACAGCCTAGGGAAAATTATACAACAAGACTTCAATACACAGGTATGAACCTTTTTGTTTCTTAAAAGATACATTGCTGAAGCCTGTCAACAGGCTACAAAAAAATGACAGGAAATAAACCCTAGCGCATACGAGGAACTATCAAGGTATCGACCCTACCCTTAGGGTTTGAAAGCCGAAAGAAGGAGACCAGGCGTGTGAAGTTGTAGAGTCCTGACAAATAAAAAGAAAAGAGAGTTGATCATTAGTTCCAAGCAAGCCAGATTGAACATATATCATTCATTTAAGCAAGGACAAATACAAGAATTCGAGGAGGAATCACAGTTGGACTTACCAAGGGGGAATATGTGTGGATAAATGTTGGAGATTCTATCCTGCAACTGAAGAAATATGCTCACGAAGGAGCAGAGTGATTAGTGAACAAATACAGGAGTAGAGAAGACTAAAATATAGAGCAAGAAATTACCTGTGTTCTATTTTTCGGTTTAAAATGGCCGCGGAAGTTTCTGCCAGTCCAAAAATCTGAAGGAACAAATAGATAGTTAGTAGTCAAGAACGATAAATAATAACAAGCCTCAGTTAGAAATGTCTAGACAGTGAAGAGTTAACCTGAAAAACACTTACACCACAGTGAAACACCATTGCAGGGTTTGACAGAAAACCCATTCGAAAAATTGTGCAACCAGAATAGAGGAGCATCTCGTTGGACGGAAGGAGAGAAGCCTACTGTGGATAGAGACAGAGGGCAGCTGAAAAACCTCGTAAAGTCTAGGAACGAGGATCAACAGAGGTAAAGAAAACCTCCCCCAAATTTCAGTCGGTGGAAGAGCAACCATACTTTGGAGCGCAATGCAAATGTTGAAGAGTGGCGAAGAAAACGGAGTGGAGTAATGGCGCCAGAACCTGAGGGAATGTGTTAAATGCCAAGGCGGATTATCAGCAAGGCCGAAAGATGATATGTACACCAGCGTAATTACAATCAAAACGTTTTATTACATATACATTTAACATTGTTTAAATTCAAGAAATCTGAGCTGACGTGTATTGCACAAGTCACCACTGTGGTATTAAAATTTGATTTGGAAATTAGCATTGCGCCACCTGTACATGACGGTTGAGCCTTCATCATCGGTTTACCATATTCATCGCACTAAGAAAAATTTTATTTTTTCCTCATTCTGGCCTCAATAATAATATCCATCATTTTTTCCCTATCTGCAACCTCTATTTTTCGGCCTAGCAACTCCATGAAACTGATTGCATGGCTTACAATGACCCTTTTGGGGGAAGAGTATTGTCTCATACCCAGTTTGTTAAGATAATTTTTAAGTTATCCCTTGGGGGGCATACTTCTATTGCCAAGAACAGGGAGGGTTACTTATTTTTTTACATTGGTGACGCTGCTCTAGTCTGTAGTCTGGGGGGCATGAGTGGAGCATATCTGGTTGTGTTTTGGGGCTACCATTAAGTCTCTGTCTGAGTGTTGCAGGAGTACGGAAACACTCTGTCTCTTCATGATTATTCACTGCATTTCATGAAAGTAATCCCTCCTTGGAAAATAGAGGCACCTCCTTGTGGCCCTATTCTGGTAACATATAGCAATTTAGGTCAACCCAATGAGCTGTCGCGACCTAAATTTTCTACTTATGCAAAATTCTTTTTTTGCAGGGATAGTGAAAGAGGGACTGATGATACCCAGGAGGTTACCCTCACCAATTAGGAAATTTTCCTCTATTGTTTAACTAAATCCAAATTTGAAATTATGTTGCCATCCATAGGTATTCTTAGCTCCTATACAATTTTTCTCGGACCCCTAGTGTGGCACCCGTTTCGGCCCAGAAATATAATTCATGTGCCCGGTGATTATCTTCAAGACAAAATGGTGAAAGGTAAACCAAAGAAAAAAGAATCAAAGGACAAAGGAAAGACAGAAAAAATAAAGCCAAAAGCGGGCCCAAGTAGGAGGGGAAGAAATTCAGGAAAAGAAATTATGGAAAATCTCTTCCAGGCCTACGGGGTAGGCACACTGTCTCATGTGAAATCACTTATTTCAGGATGGAAAAGAGAACCTAAAACAAAGGAAGAAGAAGACATCTCAGAGGAAGAGATGGAGTTCTTAACAGATCCAGGTACTACAAGAGGAAGAATGTCTTTATTCAAATATTCCATTCATACATACTTGACTATGAAATTCTTATTGGCTAAGGCCATCATCAATGCTCAAGAAATAGGTGGTGACCCAAAAGAAACATCTATTTTAGCTGACATTTGCAGGGACATCCAAGAAATATATATTCTGCAACATCACCAGAATGTCCACCTGGGCCGAATGGAATGTCAGCTGTAGAGTATGAACCAATTCGACATGTTGGGGTCCAGTGTTAAATACCCGACGCCTATCGAATCATATGATGATTAAGTTTTTTATTACTTTTCTTGTTAGGTGCATATTACAGATAGCATTTACTTTCTTCTTAAGTCTTTGTATGTAATAGATAATAGACCTGTGAAGGCAGATAGAGTCAGGTTTGAAATTTTTCAATTTTGGTTGGCCTTTAACTCTTTGAGGTGGCCAATAGACCTAGTTTCCTATGGGCAGGTTGAGGCCATCTAGCATATATTATGACTCTAACCTGCTTTTCTTTTTTATCTAATAGAAAATTGGGAGGAACTACCAAACATACAAAAATATATATATTTTAAGTAGTTTTTTATATGTTCGCATTTCTGAGGTATATTGTTGGGTCAATTTTGTCTAATATCTCTAACATATTTGTTGGAATTGAAAGTTTAATTTGAGTAGTCTATACAATCGAAGTGTTAAAGGGGATTTCAAAACATTTTCTCAATTTATGCATTCAAAAAATGAAATTTAAACAATTAAAAGTTACACTATATATATATATATATATATATATATATATATATATATATATATATATATATATATATATATATATATATATATATATATATATATATATAAACCTCTAGAGGGACTAAACCTATTGAAGTGAAAACCATTTTTTCAAGTTTTGTATTGTTAAAGATGTTTGCATGTTAAGATACTTGATCCCTTGGGGCACTTCATAGATCCGTGTTTAAGATGAATGTATATTGTTTTTTATTTTCAAAAGGGATGTGTTTCAATTTGAGATTGAGCACAAAATGAATTACACATCTCCCTCATATTGGGTTGTACAATGGGTCTCTTAACCTAATAATGCATATTAGTAACCATGGTATTAACCCATATTCGTAACCATTATATTTTAGAATTTATATTTAAATTTAATTAATAAATATATAATATTTGCAAGTGTAAACTTGGATTGAAAACAAGGTTTACATCTGAGAGATCTAATTATCTCTACACTTGTAAACTAGAAATTTTCCCTAAAGGTGAAAAGGTACACTAGAGGAATATAGTATTTGGGAAGATTATCTTGCCACTCACTCCAATGCAAGCATTGTTAATCATTTCTATAAGTGCAACAAAATTGATTCTCGATAAGAATATGTAGATGACATATATCTAAAGCCACTCAAAGACATTAGAAAGGGGCATACAAATCTCTGAAGAGGATTCTACCTGTTAGATTTTAACGACTGATGAGAAGAATTAGGCTGCTATTAGGATTGAAGAAAAAAAAATTATGTATTCAGAAAGACGTCATTCCTAGTTCCTTCGGTACATTCCAATGTCAGAGGAAGACGAATGGGAATGAAAATAGAGGAGGTGGAACAGGAGTAGAGTGGCGCTCTTCTATAGGTGGAAAGAGAGACACTCTTCCCAGAAAAACAATCTAATTTCGTGAATCATTTTCTTGTTAAGTTCATTTCTATGCTAGTTTTGAACTTCTAGGTTCTAAATTTTGTAAATATGGGAACCACAATAATAGAAAAGTCCTTTTATAAGAAAACAAGAAATTTAAGCAAAATGGGTAGCGCACATCTCACATGTCGTGACTGCAATTACATATATATAATTTTTGGAATAGGAGTGATTTTCTAAAGTAGACAATCTTGGATTCACCAACCAATTTCTAAGTTGTCCCTGTGAAATCCCAAACACTTTGTCTGTGATCTAAGGCTTGGGATTGTGAATAAAACTATCAATCCTTGAATGCTTCAAATCACCGTCCAAGTCCCCATAATTTTCCATTTTGGCGTAAGCAACACCAATGGCATTGATTTTGGCCAAACGTTTGATAGATTACATGCACATCCAATCCATCAGATTGATTTAAAGAAGGCGGCACAAAAACGACATTACTCCATGATTAATCTACAAGAATTAAATGTTTCCTTACACTTTAACTGAAGCTCCATCACTTTTTTGCATCATTTTAGCTGAAGCTCCATCACACCTTTGCTTCATTCTCCAATGTTTCTAAGTCTTTCTAATTCTCTCTATTACTATATCATAATATAGTATAATCATAATAAAAGAATAAAAAATACTTATATATTGATAATATATATTAAAAAAATGTTTAATAAATATTAAATTTTTATTATAAATTGACTTTAAAATATTTAAATCTATAAATAAATAAATTTTTGTTCTAATATTTTTATAGATTTATTTTTTAAAACCCAATAAAACTTATTTTTATAATAAATTAACTTAGAAAATAATGAAAAATCTAAATATCTCAAGATTTAGATATTAGAATCTTTCCTTTTTCATTTAGGATGGGATTTCGAAAACTTTAAATGACATGGCACTCACCACTGAATTCCATGCCCAGTGCCACTTGTCTAAAATACTTATATATTAATAATATATATTAAAATTTTGTATAATAAATATTAATTTTTTTATTATAAAATGATTTTAAAACATTTAAATATAAAAAATATAAATTAATATTCTAATATTTTTATAAATTTATTTTTCAAAACCCAATAAAACTTAATTTTGTGATAAATTAATTTAAAAACCAATGAAAAATTAAAATATCTTAAACTTTAGATATTAGAATCTTTCTTTTTTCATTTAGGATGGGATTTAGAAAATTTTAAAGGACAACACACTTTCTAGCTAATTCCATGATGGTTGTGTCAATTTTTATTGGGAAGGAGAAGAACAAAAATACGCAAACTTTATTGGTCAAATTTTCCCAACCAAATCCATCATAGAAACACCTTTTGTGTAATTATGAGTTAAGATAATTTAATTAGTCATTTTATATTGCAAAATGATTTAAATTTTATGATAATTAATATGAAAATTTTATTTTAGGAAATAATTTTTATGATTAAAAAATTTTAAGAATAATAGGAAAAATATAATACTTCATTATTTGATAAAATTTTGAGTTAGATAATAATAAATTAAATAAAATAATGATATAATAAGAAGAATGGTAAAATATATATTATTTTAAAATTTAAATAAAATAATGATATAATAAGATGAATGATAAAATATATATTATTTTAAAATTTAGTAAATTTTAATAAAAAAATTAAAAAATTAAAAATGTGAATATGGTTTTATTATTATTTACCATTTGTATAATTTATGTAAAAAAAAATTAAAAAAAAAAAACCATAATTCTGTATATATATATATATAATTTATATTATTTTGTTAAATTTAATAAAGGTAAATAGTTTTTAATACAAATGATAACATAATTTTACACTTTGAAATTTGAAATCAAGAATTAAGAGTGATGAATTTTTCATGGAAATTTAGGTAACAAAACTTTTATAAATGATTATGTTTTGGGGGTTAATCATTATTTAGCAAGTCATTTCATTTCTTTTATCGAATCCTTCGAGTCAATGCGGTCTGCTGGTTATTTTTAATGCTTGACAGGCGAGGCCTCCAAGGAGGACTCCAGATATAGCATTGTTTGCAGCCCTTCTCCTTGTCGTTTGGATATTCCGGTGGTTCCCCTCGACGATGTTCCTCATTCTGTCTCGGTTGATCATTATTTATTCTAGGGAGTGTACTCATCTTCTGAGATAGCTAAGACACTGGGTAAATCTAAGACAACCAAGAATTTATGGGTTAGCTAGGGGTACCCATCTCTTGTTGATTTTGGTTGTCAGAAAGTTCTTCCGAACTTCAATTTTGGGACAGTAGAAGAATGATCTATATTTTCCAAAGACAGTGACAACCTCACATTGGATATGCTTTATAGGTGCACACGTTCTAACTTACCATCCTCGTGTTAAGTTTTGTTTTATTACAATATGAATACTTCCCCTCATATTTCTAAACCCCCCTCTAGAAAAGGTAGACCAAGTAAAATTACATTAGATGGTCTCTATAAGTACATTGAGTCTTTAGAAAGATGAAGAAAAGAGAGAGAAAAACATTTTAAACTAGAACTAATATTAATGCTTCATAACAACCACAAATTATTAGAAAATAAAATAACCACACTCAAAATTGAACTCCAAGAAATGAAAGGTAAAATTCAAGAAATAGAACATAGTAAACAAACAATGGTCGAAGAAAATGACACCTTGAAAAGTGAGATTAAAAATCTAAAAGAACAACAACATAATAAATCAGCTCTAAATAACATAGAAAATAACTTAGATTTTAAACCCATTAAAGAGAAAATTAATAAATTAATTGTTCTTGACCACGAGCACCAGAAACGAACCTTAAATCTTATATTTGCGAGCATAGAAGAAAAAAACAATGAAAACACATGATAAATGGTTAAAGAACAATTAAAAACATAATCTCAAATTGAAACAGCCTATATCACAGAAGAAATAAGGGTTGGAAATATACTTGAGCATATCATCCGTGTCAAGGTCAGTTGTCATGAACATAAACGAGATATACTCAAGAAATCCCCAAGCCTAATAGGAACAAGAATCTTTATAAATGAATATCTCATTCCAGAAGACCAAGTTGAACTTAGGAAATAAGTCCAAAAGGTCAAGGATGCAAGAAAGGCCAGGAAATGGGCAATCATTAGGAATAGGAAAGCTATTATTAGAGATAGAGTCTCAAGCACGAGTCATAAATAGGGATTTTTATCACTCTGGATCCTCTTCTGGAACTGTCGTGGCTTTCCATGGTGTAAAGGTCCTATGTTAAGCTAGATCCTAAGTGATATTGACCTTATTCTCTTAGTTGAAACATGGGAGCATGATGAATCTAGGGTCCCTCACCTCGACAGTTTCACTCTTTGGTCTGGTTGGAATAAGAAATCCTCTCAGAGGGGTTTTGGTGATATAACCTACTATACAAAGAACACTATTTCCTCTTACATCCAAATTCATAAAATCAACCCCTTGAATCAATACATTTGGATCGAAACCTCTGATTCTACCACTAATAGGATATTTCTTATAATATGTTATTTTTCTCCTATCAACTCTACATCCTTTAAGAAGAACAACCTGGATAAGAATGTTCCTTTCAATTCTTTAGAAAAATGCATCTCCAACCTGAGAAATGATGGTAATATCCTTCTACTGGGAGACTTTAATGCTAGAACTGCTACTAACCAAGCCATTACATTAAGCAACAACTCTAACCCCAACCCCTTGTGGCTTGATGAAGATAGTAACTTAGTGTTGTACTATACAACAACCCTCCCTTTTTCTTAATTTTAGAATAAAATTCATTTAGAAATAGGGTCCCTTTTTATTTTTATAGAAATAAAAGACTTAGAAATAAAGATTCATTGTTTTGAAAAAGCTCATCTTTGTTTGTATACAAACCAAATACAACATTCAAAACTTCCGACCCAATCAAGTATAAAAGACCTTATCATAAGAAAACAAGTTGAAATGTAAAAGTCCAATGAATAGTATTATGATGATGAAAATCATGAGGATGATAACATGAAACCGTCCTCAATGCGATTGGATTATATCCTGAAAACTTCAACGAGGTTTAAAGTTATCTATTACCACACTATCTCCATTAGAATCAGATATAGAAATCAGCTATAATCAGCATGAAGTCATGATCGAAACATTCTCTAATAAGTGTGGTCAAATTAAAATTCTTCGATGCGATGCGCGCTTATCATAAAAAAACTTTTCAAAAGGAAAACAAACATTTGTCCGTTTAAGTGAGAAACTTTTTATGGCAGACCCCACCATCGGAAATCGGAGAAAGCTATTAATAATCCTTACAATTGAAACTTTAATCCCAATCTATAACCATCAGATCGGAAATGGCAAAAGTTTACATTATAGCAACCAAATCGGAAAATTTTTAACGATATTATGTACCATATGAAAACTTTCAGTCGATTGTTAAATGACATTTATTATATTGAAAATTCAGATGAGTGAATATTATTATATTTCACAACGTAAATCCTCATTTAATACGTGGTGTTTATAATCGAATGAATGTGAAAGTTGATGATTGGATTTTAATAAATGAGTGTATTTAAAAAAAGAGCATTCACACTATCTAAACCAATAAATAATGAATCATTTGTTCATAAACGTTCCGTTCAAGTTGCTTGTTTGTCACGACTGAAAGTTTATTGTTTTGCAGAGCCAAGGAACACCAAGCCCTTTCATTCACAGACAAAGGGAAGTAATAGCAAATGCAGAAATGTCGAAGAGAGCGAGAAGAGCCAAGACCGTTGTTCCTGTTAAGTTTTTTGAGACTCCTACAGTTTCAAAAGAAAAGCCCACAAAACTGAGATTAGTCGCAGATACATCATGCCAAGGGCTCGGGAGAATGACGTGGGAAGGAGTCTACAATCTATTGGAGAAAGAAAACCCCAAAGTCACAGTGGAAAAGGCATCAGTTCTAGATGAAGATAGCTCAGATTCCGACTCTGAGATTACTGAAAAATCACTTGCAAATTCATTTCTACATCGAATTGCAGCCAGAGCAAGCATCATGCCTTATTATGATGTGATTCGATGGGTCATCGATAGTGTGAAAATAAAGGATAGAACGTTTGTTTCAGCTTCTGGAATGTCTTTTGGGTAATTTAAAGCAGAAGACATTAAGGCAATGTATCATCTTCCTGATCCGCAGAAGGTTTATAACAAAGAATTTATCAAAGAGTTTGTTGATAATAATAAAGTTCAATCCGATCCTATCAAAGATTGGAGGAAAAATCCTGAGAAGCACGGAAATGAAGCATCCGGTATGTATTATATAGATTCCCTCTTACCTCTGTATTGCTATGCCGCTGCCATGATGTGTAGATTATTTGGTAATGATAATTCCGCTAGGTTTTCTATACAAATGGTCCCATTAATCTTACCTGCTGTCAATTCCGACATTATGGACTGGGTTTTTATTCTCTCTTATAGAATGGCTAATAGAATACTCGAGTACAGACAAGATAAAACCGCTGGAAATTCCACTCCTTTTTTCTTTTGTGCCTATATTCTAGACGCTCTTTGTTTTAATTCCGAGTTTCCCTTGTTAGGATGGAAATGGACTCCCAAAGACCCTACCCCAATTCATATATATCATAAACTTATTTGGAAAGTTCATTTCCAAGATAATGTGTATAGAATATGCCATGGTTTCCTTATCCTTGTCTTTCAAACCATTTTCAATCGCTTCCCTCCTAGATTCTCTGATAAAGCTAAGCCGACTTAATAAATAGGAGTTAGTTTGGAGGAAGGAAAATTCCCCAGCACATCGGGATTTTTTGGGAGTATTGTGGAACCCCATGTTCTTCCTCTTATTGTTCCAGACAAACTTCTCGCCCAGGAAATCTCCTATCAATTAACAGTTGAAGGAATATCCAGAGCTCTAAACAATAGTAAGAAGAGAATGTGGCCTCCATTCCCATTAAATTGTGGTCAGTTTACTTTAAATGACTTCAAACATGCAGAAAAGGAAGTCGCCAAAATAAAGGGTTGTATATTTGCAACCATTCCAGGGAGACAGTATGATCCATGACAAATAGCTTTTAATGTTACTGCTTCAGTTTCAATTGCTCGATTTGAGCATGAACCAGATGATTTTGATGATTTGTTTGTTTCGTTGAATGATTTTCCTCAAGTTTATGATTTAGCCTAGTCTAAATTCCAGAAGGAAGAAACGAATAAATTTTTTTTATTCAGAAGTCAAAGATTTTTGAGAGTTCCTCTAGACCAACTGAGAATTCCTATACAAGGGTCAGAGACAGAGGGTACATCTGGCAAAATGCCAGGAGAAACATCTGCTGGTAAATTCATTACACAATCGGTTATTAACCAGCCAACTGTACATACTGAAAAGATGAGCACTGATGGCAAACCTGATGCTCAGAAAGGGAACACTGATGGAAAATCCGATCGAAATACTGATCAGCGATCCACAGCTCAAACAACAGAAAAATGCACAAGTACTGATACTAATGTGCATAATAAAAAAGGAGGATCAAATAGCAAAACCATTGAGCAGGGAACAAATACAGAGAAAACAGATACACAATTGGAAGGAAAAGAAACTACTGAGAAGATTATAGACTCTGCTGATCTTAATGTTTCTTCTCAATTGTTGAAACAATACGATCAATTTGCTCAGCAATTAGGACTGCAGGATAAAGATAAAGAGCAAGTAGAGCAGGATGTCGAAATCATTCCTGAACATCCTACAGGGCAGATTGTATTGAATATTGAGGAGATCCCTCCTTTGGATGTATTTTATAGCCCTAAACATAAGGTTGTTGTTAGAAAACAAAGAAAAAGAAGGAAGATAGATCAGGACATGTTTTCCACTCCACAGGAGGAGTTCATGAATATTGTCTACAAGAATACTGAACTGAATCCATCTGAGGATCTCACTAAGTTGTCTCAATATGCAGGAGCATATAGTGCTGCAACAATAGATAAAGCTGCAGAAGTCTCTTAGTTGATGACACAAAAAGATCTCCATATAGCTTTTCTTGAAGAACAAGCCAATGAAAGTCAGCAAAATATTTCTCAATTGGAACAACGATTACATGATCAAGAACTTAGGTCTAAAGAGTTAGAAGAACAACTTACTACAGAAAAGAAGAAAGTTGATGAGCAAGTTTTAGGCAAACAACAACAATTGAATGAAGAAATTTCCAAGTTACAAGGTTTGTTACAAAATGAGAAGAATGTGAAGATTGTACAAGAAAAGTAATTTCAAGCAGCTTTAGATAGGTTCAAAGATTTCCCTAAATTAAGTGAATTCAAATCAGAAGCTCTTGAAGTTAATAAACTGTTGTCTCAGCAATTGAATGAATTTTGTGCAAAATTATCACAGGCAGAACCATTTTGTGATATTACCTCATCCTTGATCCAGAACATTATTACTCTCAGGCAAGAAATTGATGATGCTGATGAAAAGATTTCCGAATTTCTTACTTGGAAAGATACAGAAAAAGGAAGAGAAGCTAATCTTCCTAGGATAGAAGAAAGAAATAAAGAAATCTTCTTTACAGAATGGGAACATCAGATAATGAAAGCCGAGAGAGCAATATCAAGAGTTAGGACCATGATGAGTAATATCACGCAATTTATCAATGACAGCTTGTATTCAATCAATCGCATTTTAGACTATGTTCCTGGCAGTTTGCCTAAAGTGAAAGAAACCGAAAATAGATGGAAAGAAGAAATGATGAATAAAAGTCAACAGATCAACAAACTTCAAGTAATATCTTGGGACAGTATGTGGACTCATTTAATTAAGCCAAACAATCAACAAATGGCTATTAAATTCCTTTCAAATGTTGTCGATTGTTTAATTCCAGAATTTTCCGATGCCACCTACGCTGGACAGCTGCATTCCGAGATGAGTCATCCACCGAGGCTCCAAGATATGCTGAAAATTTGCAACTTGGCTACATCAAGCGAGAAAGAAAAGCAATGACTCAGTTTCATTTTAAGATAGTATTTCTGTTTTTAATTTGATAGATTGTAGCAGTAGTAGTAGGATTATGTTTTTATGTAATTTCTTATTTAAATCCCTCTCATGCATTTAGAGAAGGGATCCGGAGTTGTAATATTTTTGACTTGGAGATTACATTTCTGTACTCCATTCCCTCTTATATTTTATAAAGGATCACATTTGGTGATTTTGTGCTGAAATTATCTTTGAAGTGTTGCATTTCTGTACCTTTGGATTTAATTTTACATCGGAGTTACTGGATTAGAGTATCACATTTCATTTGACAGTCTTCAAGATGAATGAGGTATTTCTATCTGTTCACTGTTGATTTCCTTTGTTATATGATATTCGCTTGAAGAATTTGCTATCATTTATATATTTGGTTTTTCATAACGTTTCCTTTTATATATCATTTCTGAGTATAATTGAAATGTTATCTTTCATGAGCATATATAGATGGTATACAATGATGAATGCAATATGCTAATATAACTCTGTTTAATTTCTTAAACAGAGTTATCTTTATTTGTTTCCGCACATTTCAATTTAAATAATAATACATTTTCATGGTTATTGTTAAATTGGAACAATCTTAAGTTGTATTCACATATAATTACCCGGGTTAGTGTTAGAATTTCTTTACCAGTATTTAGTTTAAATTAGATAGTTTTATTTCAATTAATTTAGTCCCATTTCCACCCATCCAAACCAATCCATTTAGTTATAAGGAAACTGGTCCTTTAAATCCAGTCGGAGCCACCATACCAAACGGAAAAGGAGCTGTCCTAAGGTCCCGACCGGGTGGTTTTCCCCAATGTTTGAAGCAGAGATTTTCCAGGCTTCAACATTTTTGGCACTAGAAGGAGGGCCTGAGCTATGAATGGCAAGTAAATCTTTATCTACAGGCCATTCTGAGAGCAAAACACCCTCATTAATTTCTTCAATTTCTTCTGAAATTCAAAATCCTAGAGAAGAAATTGCGAAGAATATTCATACACCCACTACCAAAATCTCAAAATATTCAGACAAGCAATCTCCTGAGTCTCCTAAAGTTCAAGATTTAATCCATAAATTGAAAGGATTCTCACTATCTCTTGAAGAGTCTGAAATATCTGAAGGTAGTGTAAGTTCAAAATTTGTTCCTTCAAAACCTCTTACTAGGTTGCAAAGTGAAAAACTTGGTATTCCTCCGAAAGAATTTCCTTTACCTAGTAAGGGCAAGACAAAAAGAATTCAATCGGAATCAGAAAGTGATACAAGTTCATCATCTCATATTCAATCACTTGTTTCCGAAACCACAACTCAACAAAGTGCAGTTGTTTCCACATCATCTGCTCAATCATCATTAATCTCAACATCACACATTCCAACAATTTATGTTCCAACACCAACAATCTCTATTACCCCTTCAACAGTTGTCTCTACTACTCCTCCAGTAGTTGTTCCAATAATGGCTAGACCATGGGCTACTCCAGGGGCAGTCAACATGGCTGCACCTTTACATGATTTACTAGAAAATCCTAGAAAATGGCTTCCAAAATTTAGTCCAGATCTTAACATTCAAGCTGAAGAAAATATCAATAACTTTATGCTGGCTGTAAATTTGAATGGAGTCACACATGAAGATGTTGTAGTCAGACTATTCCCTTATACTCTTCAAGGAGCAGCAGGATCATGGTACTTTTCATTACCTTCGGGATCCATAACAAGTTGGGCCATTTTTGCAGATCATTTCTTAACCAAATTTGGAGATGGCCGATTGATAGCTACTTTACTCAATGACCTCTCAAATTTGAATATAGAACCCAAAGAGCCCATTAAAGATTTCAACGCTAGATTCAACAAACTCTTGAACAAAATCCACATAGATTCACAGCCCAGTGAACAATTCAGAAGTGAATGGTATATAACTGCCTTACCCTCAAACATAGCAATTTTTGTAGATAGAGCTACAAAACCTACATTGGCCGAGAATATGAAAGAGGCTATTGCAGTAGAAAAACAAATTATTTCTCTAGAAAATAAAAATGCTATGGAGGAAAGGAAATGGAAGAAAGTCAGCTTCAAAGATGATTCAAAGAAAAGGGCCAAAGATCCATATGACATGGAAGGTTTACAGAAAGTTCTTAAAACCATGTCAAATGAAATGGTTGAAATTAAAAAACAAGTAGCTGAAACTTCTACTAAAAAGCCATTCCAAAATTTTAAAAGAAGCCAAGTTGAATCTAGACCTCCTAATGCAATCTCTAATGCAGAATCAGAAGAGGAGGAAGAAGAAGAAGATACATCTTTAGTATCAGATGAGGAAGATGAGAATGAAGAAATAGTTGAATTACATGGAATGTGGGATTTTATTCTCCCTAATTCTGATAGTGAGGTAGAACAAGAAGCTATGCCTGTAAGTACTAGGAGTAAATCTACAGCAGAGCCTTTACAAACAGCTCCTAAAAATAAAATCACAACTCCAAGTACCAAAGACAAATCCCCTGCAAAGAAAGCTTCTCCATTACCTACTCAAAATCAGCCATCTTCTTCTAATCCTCCCACATCAACAACAAAGACTTTAGTGGTGTCAGATCCTATGGAGTATAACATTGTTGAAGACATGAAAAATATTAAAGCCAACATTTCCTTACATGAACTCAACAAACTAAAACACCAGCAGAAGTTGCTATTGAAAGAATTAAACGCTACACCAATTGCTCCTTTACCAAGTGGTGTAGTTGCAAAAGCAGCTAGGGGAGATGGTAAGCCACCAGATAAGGTAGATGCTACTGATACCGTGCTCATTGGAGAAAAGTCAAATTCTCAAACTCCTCCTTTTCTTTTGACTTATGAAATGTACAATAAGAATCTGCATAATTGTTTAATTGATTCTGGAGCTTCCTCTAATATAATGCCTACTTCTATTTGTGCCAAATTGAATATCGAACCACAGAAATCGGTAGTTCATATTGTTCAATTGGATCGCTCTAAAGTTCAAGTTGTAGGAGAAATCAATTCAGTTACTATCAGATTAGCTTCCGATCCTAGAATTGTCCAAAGAATTGATATTTTGATTGCTGATATTCCTGAATTCTATGGATTAATCCTAAGCAGGGACTGGTCTGCGAAACTTAATGGTTATATCTCGACTGATTATTCACATATGTGGCTTCCCTACAAAGGGAAACCAAATCAAATCAAAATCGAACAAGAAAAACATATGACGCACACTGTCACTAAATTTGAACAACCTAATGAACCTGTGGCATTCAATAAAAATATTCTTGGAGGTTATTCTGCTGAATCATTTCTTGGAAACTTCGAAGCACCCCAATCACCTTTTTCTGTAAATATTTTTGTTTCTCAAATAGAAAATTTTTCACAAACCGATTCTTCCAGAATTGTAAATACTTCTGATCTAATTGTAGATAAATCAATAGATAAATCTTTATTTTGGTCATTATATTTTAATGGATCAAAGTCTAGTGATGGAACTGGAGCAGGATGCATTTTAATTGACCCAGATGGAGAGAAAACCATGCTGTCATGTAGGCTAGAATTTGAGTGTACTAATAATACCGCAAAATATGAAGCCTTGGTTCAAGGACTTTATAAAGCTATAGGGTTAGATGTTAAATACTTGAAAGTCTTTGGTGATTCCAAAATTGTCATAAAACAAGTTAGGAATACTATTCATTGCCTTTCAGGACATCTTAAACACTATCAAACCCTAGTACAAGATCTCACCACTCATTTTTTAGCATTCAATATTTCTCTTATTCCTAGGAATCAGAATACATCAGCTGACTTGTTAGCTAATGTTGCATCTAAACTCCTACCTGCTGAAGATTGCAGTCCTGATAGGTTTTCTGTAGAATTAATTTTTCGTCCATCTATCCCAGACAATGTCACAAATTGGAGAGTTTTCTATCATGATCAAGATATTTTAAATTTCATGACTTCAGAGAAATCATATGATGAGCAAATTATTGATGAAAATGATCATGATTTACAAATTGCTTCAAAAGGTAATGAAAATCACATTCCAAAATTTGTTGTTAAATTGGAGGACTTATATGATATTAAAGACAGATTCAAGAAAGTCACTAATTCCAAACTTCAAAGTTCCACTTTGAAGTTTGAATTAGTAAATCTTGGTTCTGATTCCAAACCTCAAAACGTTAATTTAGGACTCAATTTAACACCAGAGGAAAGGAATGCTTTCATTAAACTCTTGAACAAATATAAAAACGTTTTTGCTTGGAATTATGATGATTTAAAAACGTATGATACTTTGGTTATTCAACACACAATTCCAATGCTTCTTGATATTAAACCTGTTCAACAAAAGTTAAAGAAGGTTCATCCAAATCTCGAAGGACAAATCAAATCAGAACTTAATAAACTCTTAAAATCCAAAATCATTTTTCCTGTAAGGCACTCCAATTGGGTTTCCAATATGGTACCTGTAAGGAAGAAAAATGGTGATATAAGAATCTGTATTGATTTCAGAAATTTAAACAAGGCATGTTTAAAAGACAATTTCCCATTGCCAACCATGGAGCAGATACTTCAAAAGGTAGCTGGTTCTGAACTTATGTCCTTTCTTGATGGATTTTTAGGCTATAATCAAGTCTTAGTTCATCTAGATGACAGATTGAAAACAACTTTCAGAACAAAATGGGGAACTTATGCTTATCGAAAAATGCCTTTTGGATTAATAAATGCAGGAGCAACTTTCCAAAGAGCCATGGATATAGCATTTAAGGGGCTGATCAATAAGTCAGTTGTTGTTTATCTTGATGACATAACAGTATTTTCAAAAAAGAGAACCAATCATCTACATGATCTAAAGCAAATATTTGAAAGGTGTAGAAGGTTTGGTATTTCCTTAAATCCAAAGAAATATTTCTTTGCTTTGGATGAAGGAAAACTCTTAGGATTTGTTGTGTCAAAAGATGGTATATACATTGATCCAGATAGAGTAAAATAAATCTCTGATATTTCTTTACCTCATAACAAAAAATCCATGCAATCATTTCTTGGACAGATCAATTTTGTAAAAAGATTCATTCTTGATTTTTATTTAATTGTTTTACCTATGCAAAATATGATCAAGAAGAATTCAGTATTCAAATGGGGGCATAAAGAGAAAGAAGCCTTTGAGGCAATCAAACAAGCGATCATTAATGCGCCAGCATTGAGTACCCCGGATTTTTCTAAAGATTTTATTTTGTATACCTTAGCCACCGAGACATCCTATGCAGTTGTTTTAACACAGCTCAATGATCAGAAAATTGAAGCACCAATTTCTTTCTTTAGCTCAAATCTGCAAGGAGCTGAACTGAATTATTCTGATGTTGAAAAAAAATCCTTTACTGTCTTTAAATCAATCAAGCATTTCAGACCTTTTCTCTTGAAAACTCATACAAAAATCATTGTCCCATTCTCTGCAGTAAGGCAATTATTAATTCATAGAGAAGTAGGAGAAAAACGAGCTAACTGGGTAACAGCTTTGCAAGAATATGATGTTGACATTAAACCAGCTAAGATTGTTAGAGGACAAGGTTTTTGCAGATTATTAGTAGGGGCTCATAACATACCAGAAAATCAAGATTCAAATCAAGATATTCAAGTAAGTCAGATAAGTGTTACAGATTCTGAATCTCAGTATGTTGATCTCATCTATTACTTGAAAAATGGGTATGCTCCTTCTAATCTCAGCTATAAGAGAAAACGTGCTTTAAGGTTAAAGGCTATTAAATATGAGATCATTGATAATGTATTATTTAGGAAAAATTATGATTCAATTTTATTAAGATGTCTTGAAAAGACTGAGGCTGAAAATGTTTTGCAGGAGTTGCATGATGGACCAGCAGGAGGTCATTTTGGAGGTGATACCACAGCTCACAAAATAATTCGTGCTGGTTATTACTGGCCTACCCTTTTTAAAGATACACATGACTATGTAAGGAAATGCAGAATTTGCCAAACTGCAAGTGGAAGACAAAGGAAGCCAGCTTTTCCTTTGCAACCAGTGAGTATTGAAAACCATTTGAACAATGGGGGCTTGACATTATTGGTGAGATAGTACCTCATTCTTCCAAACAGCACAAGTACATCCTTACTGCAACTGATTACTTTACAAAATGGGTAGAGGCAATCCCTTTGAAGGTAGTCAATTCTGATGCAATTATTGATTTCATAGATCAATTCATCATAACTAGGTTTGGTGTACCTCAAGCTCTTGTCTTTGATAATGCATCTTATTTTTCCGGAAATAGTTTAATAGAATTTGCAGTCAAAATAGGTTTTAAACTGAAATATTCAGCAAATTATTACCCACAAGGTAATGGTTTGGCTGAATCCACTAACAAAAATCTCATCAAAATCATTAAAAGGACTATTGATCAAAATCAAAAGAATTGGCACAAGTCTTTAATCTTTGCATTATGGGTTGATCGTATCACTGAAAAAACTTCAATAGGAACTTCACCTTTTAATTTATTTTATGGAAAAGAAGCTGTGATACCATCAAATTTAACTCTTCCATCATTAGCCCTAGTGCAATTTATTGAAGAAAATCCTTCTTCATCCATTCAATTGAGATATGATCAAATCCTTAAACTAGAAGAAGATAGAGATAAAGCTAAAATTGTTCATGAAAAACATCAACAGCTTGTAAAATCTTCTTTTGATGCAAGTTCTACTAGCTCAAAAATTTTGTCAATTGGTGATCTTGTTCTGAAATGGGATAAAGCACATGAAGAAAAAGGTAAGCATACCAAGTTTCAGAAAATGTGGCTTGGACCATTTCAGATCATTGAAAAGATAGGCTCAAATACATTCATACTCCAAGATCTAATAGGTAAGAGAGAATCTCTTCCTGTAAATGGGCTTATCTTGAAGAAATTCTTTTCATAAGGAGGCAACCCCTTCTTAAACTGTACATATTCCTTTCTGCAAAGTTTTTAATTGTTTTTGCAAATAAAAGTTGTTAATGAGTCTCTAATTGACTGTTTACTTGTTAGAAAAATTATTAGGAAGAATATTATAAATATTTATTTTATGTAAATAAGAATTTTTAAAGAAATGATCATGGTCTTTTGATAGTTTTAAATAAAATGTTAAACTTTGAAAGATTATTCCAATTATTTGCATGATATTTTGAAAACTTGAGGGAAATGTAAATCATTATAAGTTTATTAAGCAGAGAAAGGTTATCTATAAAAGTAAAGATTATTCAAGTATTGGTACTCAAAAAACTATGAAAATTGTCATCCATGGATTCTTAAGGATAAAACTATTTCACCCCATTCATTTAGGTTTTGATTTTTTAGAATGTAATTCTAAGAAATTATGTTAAAATTTTTAAGAGATAAGAGGTCTCATCATGAGCTGACTTACCATATTCATAAGAAGTAATGAAACTGACATTACCAATACTGCACATCAAAACAGGGTAATGGCTTATAAATATAAGACAAGGGGTCTCATCACGAGCCAGCTTGTTCAGTTTAATTACAACTAATGAATGGCATTGTTATTAACTGGCTACCAAACCAGAACAATGGCTCTTAAAAATAAAAAATAAATAAAAGACAAAAAACATGAGATAATATGTCTTATGAATTTATCTTTTAAAAAGTCATAATCTTAGTTGGATGGGACAATGAATAGTTAATGGTTAAAAGGTAACCCTGTCGAAACTATGAACATTTGCGGGCAGCAGAGGCAATACCTATGACAATAGAGTATATTATAAAACCAAACTTGGAGAAATTCACTCACTTCATTATTAATACCAATCAAAGCTTGAGATAACCCAAAAATGTTTTTATTCTCAAGAAACTAGAAAGAAATTGTAAATCATTTTTATTCTTTTTCATAAGTTAGACTTTATTTTTTATTATCCTAGGATAGTTTTCATTATCTTTAAAAATCTTTACTTACTAAAAATATAGTATTCATTTTATTTTTTCAGAGATAACTGGTTCTTTCAGTGAATCGCCAATTGTTGTACTATACAACAACCCTCCCTTTTTCTTAATTTTAGAATAAAATTCATTTAGAAATAGGGTCCCTTTTTCTTTTTATAGAAGTAAAAGAATTAGAAATAAAGATTCATTGTTTTGAAAAAGCTCATCTTTGTTTGTATATAAACCAAATGCAATATTCAAAACTTCCGACCCGATCAAATATAAAGGACCTTATCATAAAAAAGAACAAGTCAAGTGTAAAAGTCCAATGAATAGTAATCGCAATCGGAAATCGAAGAAAATCCTTAGAGGATAATCTAACATAGAAACCCAAATCCTCCGATGTGATTAGTTCGATCGCAAAACTTCAATCGCTTGAGGTTTAAAGTTATCTATTTACATATCTCCGTTGCGATGCGATCAATCGCAATCGCATGATCGGAGCATTCTCTAATAAATCTTTGCAGTCAAATTAAAATTCTTCGATGCGATGCGCGCTTATTATAAAAACACTTTTCAAAAGGAAAACAAACATTTGTTTGTTTAAATGAGAAACTTTTTATGGTAGACCCCACCATCGGAAATCAGAGAAAGCTATTAATAATCCTTTTTGATTGAAACTTCCCAATCGCAATCTATAACCATCGAATCGGAAATCGGCAAAAGTTTACAATCGCAATCGGCAAATCGGAAAATATGTATTATGATATTTATGTGCCATTTGAAAACTTTCGATGCGATTGATAAATGACATTTATTATATTCGAAGAGTTCAGGATAGGTGAATATTATAATATTTCACAAGCGCCAAATCTCCATTTGTACGTGGGTATTCAATAGAAAATCGAATGAATATTGGTTGATGATTCGGTTTTTAATACGTGAGTGTGACCCAAAAAGAACATTTACGCGCTATACGAAACCAATAAATAATGAATCATGAGTTCATAATCGTTCCTTTCAAGTTGCTTGTTTATCACGACTGAAAGTTTATTGTCTTGCAGAGTCAAGGAACACCAAGCCCTTTCATTCACAGACAAAGGGAAGTAATATCAAACGCAGAAATGTCGAAGAGAGCGAGAAGAGCCAAGACCGCTATTCCTGTTAAGTTTGTTGAGACTCCTACAGTCTCAAAAGAAAAGCCAACAAAACTGAGATTAGTTACAGATACATCATGCCAAGGGCTCGGAAGAATGACGTGGGAAGGAGTTTACAATCTATTGGAGAAAGAAAACCCCAAAGTCACTGTAGAAAAGGCATCAGTTCCAGATGAAGATAGCTTAGATTCCGCCTCTGAGATTACTGAAAAATCACTTGCAAATTCATTTCTACATCGAATTGCAGCCAGAGCAAGCATCATGCCTTATTATGATGTGATTCGATGGGTCATCGATAGTGTGAAAATAAAGGACAGAACGTTTGTTTCAGCTTCTGGAATGTCTTTTGGGTCGTTTAAAGCAGAAGACATTAAGGAAATGTATCATCTTCCTGATCCGCAGAAGGTTTATAACAAAGAATTTATCAAAGAGTTTGCTGATAATAATAAAGTTCAATCCGATCCTATCAAAGATTGGAGGAAAAATCCTGAGAAGCACAGAAATTAAGCATCCGGTATGTATTCTGTAGATTCCCTCTTACCTCCGTATTGCTATGCCGCTGCCATGATGTGTAGATTATTTGGTAATGATAATTCCACTAGGTTTTCTATATAAATGGTCCCATTAATCTTACCTGCTGTCAATTCTGACATTATGGACTGGGTTGTTATTCTCTCTGATAGAATGGCTAATAGAATACTCGAGTACAGACAAGATAAAACCGCTGGAAATTCCACTCCTTTTTTATTTTGTGCCTATATTCTAGATGCTCTTTGTTTTAATTCTGATTTTCCCATGTTAGGATGGAAATGGACTCCCAAAGACCCTACCCCAATTCATATATATCATAAACTTCTTTGGAAAGTTCATTTCCAAGATAATGTGTATAGAAAATGCCATGGTTTCCTTATCCCTGTCTTTCAAACCATTTTCAATCGCTTCCCTCCTAGATTCTTTGATAAAGCTAAAGCTGACTTATCCTCAATAGGAGATTGGTTTGGAGAGGAGAAATTCACATACATCAGGATTTTTGGGAGTATTGTGGAACCCCATGTTCTTCCTCTTATTGTTCCAGACAAACTTCTCGCCCAGGAAATCTCCTATAAATTAACAGTTGAAGGGATATCCAGAGCTCTAAACAATAGTAAGAAAAGAATGTGGCCTCCATTCCCATTCAATTGTGGTCATTTTACTTTGAATGATTTCAAACATGTAGAAAAGGAAGTCGCCAAAATAAAGGGTTGTAAATTTGCAACCATTCCAGGGAGACAGTATGATCCACGACAAATAGCTTTTAATGTTACTGCTTCAGTTTCAATTGCTCGATTTGAGCATGAACCAGATGAGTTTGATGATTTGTTTGTTTTGTTGAATGATTTTCCTCAAGTTTATGATCTAGCCAAGCCTAAGTTCCAGAAGGAAGAAATGAATAAAGTTTTGTTATTCAGAAGTCAAAGATTGTTGAGAGTTCCTCTAGACCAACTGAGAATTCCTATATAAGGGTCAAAAACAGAGGATTCATCTGGCAAAACGCTAGGAGAAACATCTGCCGGTAAAGTTATCACGCAATCGACTATTAACCAGCCAACTGTACATACTGAAAATATGAGCACTGATGGAAAACCTGATGCTCAGAAAGGAAATATTGATGGCAAATCTGATCGAAGTACTGATCGGCAATCCACAGCCCAAACAACAGAAAAATGTACAAGTACTGATACTAATGTGCATAATCAAAAAGGAGGATTGGATAGCAAAACCATTGAGCAGAAAACAGATACAGAGAAAGCAAACACGCAATCGGGAGGAAAAGAAACTACTGAGAAAATTATAGACTCTGCTGATCTTAATGTTTCCTCTCAATTATTGAAACAATATGATCAATTCGCTCAGTAATTGGGACTGCAGGATAAAGATAAAGAACAAGAGGATCAGGACGTTGAAATCATTCATGAACATCCGACAGGGCAGATTGTATTGAAGATTGAGGAGATCCCTCCTTTAGATGTATTTTACAACCCTAAACATAAGGCTATTGTTAGAAGACAGAGAAAAAGAAGGAAGATGGATCATGACATGTTTTCTACTCCACAGGAAGAATTTATGAATATTGTTTACAAGAATACTGAAGTGAATCCATCTGAGGATCTCACTAAATTGTCCCAATATGTAAGAGCATATAGTGCTGCAACAGTAGATAAAGCTGTAGAAGTTTCTCAGATGATGACTCAGAAAGATCTCCATATAGCTTTACTTGAAGAGCAAGCTAAGGAAAGTCAGCAAAAAATTACTCAATTGCAACAACAACTACAAGATCAAGAACTCAGGGCTAAAGAGTTAGAAGAACAGCTTACTACAGAAAAGAAGAAAGTTGATGAGCAAGTCTTAGGCAAACAACAACAATTGAATGAAGAAATTTCCAAGTTACAAGGTTTGTTACAAAATGAGAAGAATGCGAAGATTGTACAAGAAAAGGAATTTCAAACAGCTTTAGATAGGTTCAAAGATTTCCCTAAATTAAGTGAATTCAAATCGGAAGCTCTTGAAGCTAATAAACTGTTGTCTCGGCAATTGAATGAATTTTGTGCAAAATTATCACAGGCAGAACCATTTTGTGATATTACCTCATCCTTGATCCAGAACATTATTACTCTCAGGCAAGAAATTGATGATGCTGATGAAAAGATTTCTGAATTTCTTACTTGGCAAGATACAGAAAAAGGAAGAGAAGCTAATCTTCCTAGGATAGAAGAAAGACATAAAGAAATCTTGTTTACAGAATGGGAACATCAGATAATGAAAGCCGAGAGAGCAATATCAAGAGCTAGGACCATGATGAGTAATATCACGCAATTTATCAATGACAGCTTGTATTCAATCAATCTCATTTCAGACTGTGTTCCTGGCAGTTTGCCTAAAGTGAAAGAAACCGAAAACAGATGGAAAGAAGAAATGATGAATAAACGTCAACAGATCAACAAACTTCAAGAAATATCTTGGGAAAGTATGTGGACTCATTTAATTAAGCCAAACAATAAACAAATGGCTATTAAATTCCTTTCAAATGTTGTCGATTGTTTAATTCCAAAATTTTCCGATGTCACCTACGCTGGATAGCTGCATTCCGAGATGAGTCATCCACCGAGGCTCCAAGATATGCTGAAAATTTGCAATTTGGCTACATCAAGCGAGGAAAAAAAGCAATGAATCAGTTTCATTTAAGATAGCATTTCTGTTTTTAATTTGATAGATTGTAGCAGTAGTAGTAGGATTATGTTTATGTAATTTCTTATTTAAATCCCTCTCATGCATTTAGAGAGGGATCCGGAGTTGTAATATTTTTTGGACTTGGAGCTTACATTTCTGTACTCCATTCCCTCTTATATTTTATAAAGGATCACATTTGGTGATTTTGTGCTGAAATTATCTTCGAAGTGTTGCATTTCTGTACCTTTGGATTTGATTTTACATCGGAGTTACTGGATTAGAGTATCAGATTTCATTTGACAGTCTTCAAGATGAATGAGGTATTTCTATCTGTTCACTGTTGATTTCCTTTGTTATATGATATTCGCTTGAAAATTTGCTATCATTTATATATATTTGGTTTTCATAACTTTTCCTTTTATATAGCATTTCTGAGTATAATTGAAATGTTATCTTTCATAAGCATATATAGATGGTATACAATGATGAATGCAATATGCTAATATAACTCTGTTTAATTTCTTAAACAGAGTTATCTTTATTCGTTTCTGCACATTTCAATTTAAATAATAATACATTTTCATGGTTATTATTAAATTGGGATAATCTTAAGTTGTATTCACATATAATTACCCGGGTTAGTGTTAGAATTTCTTTATCAGCATTTAGTTTAATTAGATAGTTTTATTTCAGTCAATTTAGTCCCATTTCCACTCATCCAAATCAACCCCTCACCAACCCATTTAGTTATAAGGAAACAGGTCCTTTAAATCCAGTCGGAGCCACCATACCAAACAGAAAAGGAGCTGGTTATTGTTAAATTGGAACAATCTTAAGTTGTATTCACATATAATTACCCAGGTTAGTGTTAGAATTTCTTTATCAGCATTTAGTTTAATTAGATAGTTTTATTTCAGTCAATTTAGTTCCATTTCCACTCATCCAAATCAACCCCTCACCAACCCATTTAGTTATAAGAAATGATCCTTCAAATCCACTCGGAGCCACCATACCATGAGTTGTCCTAAGGTCCAGGCCGGGTGTTTTCCCCAATGTTTGAAGCCGAGAAATTTTCAAATACCAACGAAATGTTCTACCCTAAGTCGCTGCAAGCTCCAATAAGTACCCCAAGCCCCTGGGCTCCCGAGCTCAATGTCCAGCTCAAGCGGGACCCTCATAGGAAGTATATCTCGACTCCAAGTCTCTCTGTAAGTTAACTTGACCTTCCACAGGGGCTTTGTGAGAATATTTTCAACCTGCTCATCAGTCCCAATGTGATGAAGCCTTACAACTCCCAGTTGTACCATATCCCAGATAAAGTGATGCCTAATATCAATATGCTTGGAGCGGTCGCGGAACACAGGATTCTCTAAAAGGCTAATCCCACTTTGGTTGTCGTAGTAGATCACGGCGATATCCAGCACATGCTCAAACAGCTCACTAAAGAGCTTCCTCAACCAAACAGCTTCACAACAGGCCATACTTGCTGCAATGTATTCAACCTTCGTGGTGCTCAAAGCAACTGATTTCTACTTCCTGCTCATCTAGGATATTGAAGCAGAACCTAGAAAGAAGCAACATCCAAATTTGCTCTTACGATCCACCACACTGCCAGCCCAATCAACATAAGTATATCCATCAAGCCTCAAATTCTCGGCAGTGTATCTCAATCCATAGTTGATTGCGGCCCATAGATATCTCAAAAGATTCTTAGCAACAATCTAGTGTATGTGATGAGGGTCGACCATAAATTGACTCAACGTATTCACAGCAAAGCATATGTCTAGACGAGAGTTCACCAAGAACATCAGGACCCCCACGAGTTGACGATACTCGGAAGGATTTCCCAAATCGGGCCCAACAACACTTCCCCATAGCTTCTTAAAGTTGAGTTCCATCAAAGTAGTCACAAATTTGCAGTCCACCATCCCAAATCTTTCAAGCAACTTCACAATATATTTTCCTTGACAAAGGAAAATCTCACCTGGCTTTTGCCAAACCTCCAAGCCTAGGAAGTAGTGCATCAATCCTAGTTCTTTCATGTTGAATTCAGAAGCCAACTCCCTCTTACATTGATGAATGAGAGGGTCTGCACTTGTCAGAAAAAGATCGTCCACATAGAGCACCAAAATGAGAGGCTTGTCATTATCAACCTTCAAGTAAAGGTTCGAATCAGCTTCACTTTTTGTAAATCCCAGCTTCATCAGATAGCTATCGATCCTCTCATACCAAGCCCTAGAGGCTTGCTTCAACCCATAGAGGGCTTTCTTCAACCTGCATACATGTGTATCTTTATCCAGAACTTTAACCCCTTCGGCTTGTTCTACATAAACTTCTTCCTTAAGCGAGCCATGTAAGAAAGCAGTTTTGACATCCATTTGATATAGATTCCATCCCTGAGAGGCAGCAAGGGCAATAATCAAACGAGTGGTGATATTTCAGGCAACCGGTGCAAATATCTCATCATAGTCTATACCTTCATTTTGCGAGAAGCCTCAGGCAACGAACCCGGCCTTGAACTTTTAAGCACTCCCCTCAGCTCCATGTTTGATTTTGTAAAGCCATTTTGAGGTGACAATAGAATTGTCCTTTGGTCTAGGGACCACATCCTAAACATCATTCGTCATGATCGACTCATACTCTTCATTCATTGCATCCTTCCAAACTTGGTGCTTCACGACTTCTGCAAACGTTCCAAGCTCAGATTGAACAATGGTGCTCATGGCAATTAAGTACCCTTGGTACCTGTTCGGCTTCTTACTTTCACAAAATGTCCCCCTCGGTGCAATATGTCTCTTGGCATCTTCGAGAGTATCTCTGAGCCATGAGGGTCTTATTTTTGAAGAAGAGGGCTCACTAGGAAGTGGATCAATGGGAACCATCGAATCTTCAACATCGGGCATCTGTTCATCCTTCGGTTCTTCCTGCTTTCTAGCATCTCCATCTTTGTCTTTATTTGAAATAGGAAGATCTCTAACCTTCCCACGAGCAGCATGTTCATCAAAGGTGACATCATGACTTACCTCCACTTCCTTTTGACCAAGCACATAGATTCTATATGCCTTTGAAGTTTCACTGTAGCCCACAAATGTTCCCTTCTTTCCAGAAGCATCCAACTTGCTTCTCTTTTCTTTCGGCACATGAAAATATACGGGACTTCCAAAAATTCTGAAGTGAGAAACATCAAGTTTCTTATCGGTGAAAACTTCTTCGGGAGTCGTGGAGTCCAATGCTTAATGTGGGCATCTATTTTGAATAAACATGGCAGTGTTGGCAGCTTCTCGCGATAGGAAATTCAGTAGGCCTTGGTCATGAAGCATGGCACAAGTAGCTTCAATGATGGTTCAATTCTTCCTTTCGGCAACTCCATTTTGTTCAGGAGTATAAGCAGTAGTGTTCCCCCTCTTAATGCCAACTTCCCTACAATAGTCAATGAACTCATTTGACTCATATTCGGTTCCATTATCGGTCCTCAATACTTTGATCTTCTTCCATGTTTGATTTTCAACCAAGGCTTTGAAAGAGCAGAACCACTTGAACACTTCGTCCTTTTTCTTCTAGAAGTATATCCAAGTTTTGAGAGAGAAGTCATCCACAAAAATAGCATAGTACAAATATCCTCCCAAGGATGTTATGGGAAACATACCAGATAAATCAGAATGAATCAATTGAAAAATGTCGGTAGTCTTGCTATCAGTTTAGGGGAATGGTCCCCTTGTATGTTTCCCTTCGCCACAACCTTGACAAACACCTTCATGATCAACTTTAAAATCAGGCATACCTATGACCATCTTCCTAGCATCGAGAAGAGCTTTATAATGAAGGTGAGCAAACCTCTGGTGCCATAATTCAGATTGAAGAGAAGTGTTGCATGTCATGGCTCCCAACGAACTTCCTCCAACCTGATAAAGAGTATCAACCCTAAATCCAAGAATGAATGCTTCTTTGAAATTGCTTTTCCAAACACGTACCTTTACATCAATGAAAGCCACCTTGAATCCTTTGTCTTCCATCGTCGAAATAGGTACCAAATTCTTCTTCAAGTCAGGTACATAAAATACATCTTGTAGATGAAGGATTTGACCTTGATTTAAATGAAGAGTAATAGTCCTTGTCCCTTTCACGGGATAGGTGGCATTGTCTCCAAGTATGATTTCCAAATTGGTTTCCTTTTCAATAAAATGTGAGAGGGCCTCTTTGTACCTAGTGAAGTGCCTCGAGGCACCACTATCAATCAACCAATTATCCAAGGTCTCCAGAGCAGAGGTAGTAGAGAGGGCAGATATAAGAAGAAATTATTTTTGCTTGTTATCTACAACATTAGATTCATCATACCTGGAGTTTCTTGATCTCTTAGAAGGTTGACGATTTGCATATCGTGCAGCGGGATCATTTCTCTTTCCTTTGTTATTGAACCTGTTATTCCTTTAATTTGCATTTCCCTTGAAATTGTTGTTGTAATCATCATCTCGTTGTGTATCCCTTTTATTGGGTCACTCTCTAGCATAGTGGCCAAACCCGTTACAATTGAAACATCTACCCTTTCTTCCTTCTTTGAATCCCGATCTTCCTTAACCTTATTTCCTTGGACCTGCATTGTTCTTTCTTTTAGCATGAGTAGAAAATGCAGTAGGATCATTCCTATTTGAAGGCATGTCTCTCTTTATCATCCTTGTCTCCTCTTAAGTGCATCTAGTCAACAATTCATCAAAACCTAAAATCCTGTCATTGTTGAGGATAGTGGTATTGAATACATCCCATTCTCGGGGAATGTTGAGAAATTAGGGCTTTTTTAAAATTTCTCTTTCATGATAATTACTTGTGACTTCGTTATGCTTCTTTCACTTAGATCTTATCTTCGTTAGATTATTACGTTCTTCATCAAGTCAATTATCAAATGCACAAGAGACACAAATATTTAGGCTAGCAAGCCAGGGCCAAAACCTCTCCCTCTTGGAGAGGAAAACCCAAAAGTAATTCTTCTTATAAATCTTCAATTGACGAGTACCATAACCATAACACATACCCTTGACACTAGTATGCCTCCAAGACCCTTGTCACTGCTCTTCTAAGCTCCTTATGATGAACTTATTTTCTGCACTGCTTTGCACTAGCCCTAGGGAAGCTTAGTCCCTAGCCTTATATTTTGTCTTCCTTAATCTAGCCTCGGTCACCTAGACACTTCTCCTCAGCTTACCTTCCAGTACCCTTGTTGTCCTAGTCTGAGACTTCTTTCCTTGCCGTGATGCCTTCTTCTTCACGTTGTGTATATGCGAGAGAGTG